>JASFXZ010000014.1:5248901-6634266 GCA_032209605.1 Mactromeris polynyma
CATGTGGTGTCCCTATACTTGTACAATGAATGTATTTACAACCCCAGTATATGCAGGAGTTATCATGTGGTGTCCCTATACTTGTACAATGAATGTATTTACAACCCCAGTATCTGCAGAGTTACCTGTGGTGTCCCTATACTTGTACAATGAATGTATTTACAACCCCAGTATCTGCAGAGTTACCTGTGGTGTCCCTATACTTGTACAATGAATGTATTTACAACCCCAGTATCTGCAGAGTTACCTGTGGTGTCCCTATACTTGTACAATGAATGTATTTACAACCCCAGTATCTGCAGAGTTACCTGTGGTGTCCCTATACTTGTACAATGAATGTATTTACAACCCCAGTATCTGCAGAGTTACCTGTAGTGTCCCTATACTTGTACAATGAATGTATTTACAACCCCAGTATCTGCAGAGTTACCTGTAGTGTCCCTATACTTGTACAATGAATGTATTTACAACCCCAGTATCTGCAGAGTTACATGTGGTGTCCCTATACTTGTACAATGAATGTATTTACAAGCCCCAGTATCTGCAGAGTTACCTGTAGTGTCCCTATACTTGTACAATGAATGTATTTACAACCCCAGTATCTGCAGAGTTACCTGTGGTGTCCCTATACTTGTACAATGAATGTATTTACAGCCCCAGTATCTGCAGAGTTACCTGTAGTGTCCCTATACTTGTACAATGAATGTATTTACAACCCCAGTATCTGCAGAGTTACCTGTGGTGTCCCTATACTTGTACAATGAATGTATTTACAACCCCAGTATCTGCAGAGTTACCTGTAGTGTCCCTATACTTGTACAATGAATGTATTTACAACCCCAGTATCTGCAGAGTTACCTGTAGTGTCCCTATACTTGTACAATGAATGTATTTACAACCCCAGTATCTGCAGAGTTACCTGTGGTGTCCCTATACTTGTACAATGAATGTATTTACAACCCCAGTATCTGCAGAGTTACCTGTGGTGTCCCTATACTTGTACAATGAATGTATTTACAACCCCAGTATCTGCAGAGTTACCTGTAGTGTCCCTATACTTGTACAATGAATGTATTTACAACCCCAGTATCTGCAGAGTTACCTGTAGTGTCCCTATACTTGTACAATGAATGTATTTACAACCCCAGTATCTGCAGAGTTACCTGTGGTGTCCCTATACTTGTACAATGAATGTATTTACAACCCCAGTATCTGCAGAGTTACCTGTGGTGTCCCTATACTTGTACAATGAATGTATTTACAACCCCAGTATCTGCAGAGTTACCTGTGGTGTCCCTATACTTGTACAATGAATGTATTTACAGCCCCAGTATCTGCAGAGTTACATGTGGTGTCCCTATACTTGTACAATGAATGTATTTACAACCCCAGTATCTGCAGAGTTACCTGTGGTGTCCCTATACTTGTACAATGAATGTATTTACAGCCCCAGTATCTGCAGAGTTACATGTGGTGTCCCTATACTTGTACAATGAATGTATTTACAACCCCAGTATCTGCAGAGTTACCTGTGGTGTCCCTATACTTGTACAATGAATGTATTTACAACCCCAGTATCTGCAGAGTTACCTGTAGTGTCCCTATACTTGTACAATGAATGTATTTACAACCCCAGTATCTGCAGAGTTACATGTGGTGTCCCTATACTTGTACAATGAATGTATTTACAACCCCAGTATCTGCAGAGTTACCTGTGGTGTCCCTATACTTGTACAATGAATGTATTTACAACCCCAGTATCTGCAGAGTTACCTGTGGTGTCCCTATACTTGTACAATGAATGTATTTACAACCCCAGTATCTGCAGAGTTACCTGTAGTGTCCCTATACTTGTACAATGAATGTATTTACAACCCCAGTATCTGCAGAGTTACCTGTAGTGTCCCTATACTTGTACAATGAATGTATTTACAACCCCAGTATCTGCAGAGTTACATGTGGTGTCCCTATACTTGTACAATGAATGTATTTACAGCCCCAGTATCTGCAGAGTTACCTGTAGTGTCCCTATACTTGTACAATGAATGTATTTACAACCCCAGTATCTGCAGAGTTACCTGTGGTGTCCCTATACTTGTACAATGAATGTATTTACAGCCCCAGTATCTGCAGAGTTACCTGTAGTGTCCCTATACTTGTACAATGAATGTATTTACAACCCCAGTATCTGCAGAGTTACCTGTGGTGTCCCTATACTTGTACAATGAATGTATTTACAACCCCAGTATCTGCAGAGTTACCTGTAGTGTCCCTATACTTGTACAATGAATGTATTTACAACCCCAGTATCTGCAGAGTTACCTGTAGTGTCCCTATACTTGTACAATGAATGTATTTACAACCCCAGTATCTGCAGAGTTACCTGTGGTGTCCCTATACTTGTACAATGAATGTATTTACAACCCCAGTATCTGCAGAGTTACCTGTGGTGTCCCTATACTTGTACAATGAATGTATTTACAACCCCAGTATCTGCAGAGTTACCTGTGGTGTCCCTATACTTGTACAATGAATGTATTTACAACCCCAGTATCTGCAGAGTTACATGTGGTGTCCCTATACTTGTACAATGAATGTATTTACAACCCCAGTATCTGCAGAGTTACCTGTGGTGTCCCTATACTTGTACAATGAATGTATTTACAGCCCCAGTATCTGCAGAGTTACATGTGGTGTCCCTATACTTGTACAATGAATGTATTTACAACCCCAGTATCTGCAGAGTTACCTGTGGTGTCCCTATACTTGTACAATGAATGTATTTACAACCCCAGTATCTGCAGAGTTACCTGTAGTGTCCCTATACTTGTACAATGAATGTATTTACAACCCCAGTATCTGCAGAGTTACATGTGGTGTCCCTATACTTGTACAATGAATGTATTTACAACCCCAGTATCTGCAGAGTTACCTGTGGTGTCCCTATACTTGTACAATGAATGTATTTACAACCCCAGTATCTGCAGAGTTACCTGTGGTGTCCCTATACTTGTACAATGAATGTATTTACAGCCCCAGTATCTGCAGAGTTACATGTGGTGTCCCTATACTTGTACAATGAATGTATTTACAACCCCAGTATCTGCAGAGTTACCTGTGGTGTCCCTATACTTGTACAATGAATGTATTTACAGCCCCAGTATCTGCAGAGTTACATGTGGTGTCCCTATACTTGTACAATGAATGTATTTACAACCCCAGTATCTGCAGAGTTACCTGTGGTGTCCCTATACTTGTACAATGAATGTATTTACAGCCCCAGTATCTGCAGAGTTACATGTGGTGTCCCTATACTTGTACAATGAATGTATTTACAACCCCAGTATCTGCAGAGTTACCTGTGGTGTCCCTATACTTGTACAATGAATGTATTTACAACCCCAGTATCTGCAGAGTTACCTGTAGTGTCCCTATACTTGTACAATGAATGTATGTGCTGCCATAAATCTATCTATTGATAAACATTACAGTATCCCCTTCAGTGACTCCCTCCAGGAACGACACCTCTCTTGAGTGACTCCCTCCAGGAACAACACCTCTCTTGAGTGACTCCCTCCGGGAAGGACACCTCTATTGAGAGACTCCCTCCGGGAACGACACCTCTCTTGATTGACTCCCTCTGGGAATGAAACCTCTCTTGAGTGACTCCCTCCGGGAATGACACCTCTCTTGAGTGACTCTCCTGGAACGACACCTCTCTTGAGTTACTCCCTCTGGGAACGACACCTCTCTTGAGTGACTCCCTCCAGGAACGACACCTATCTTGAGTGACTCCCTCCAGGAACGACACCTCCCTCGAGTGAGTTCCTCCAGGAACGACACCTCTCTTGAGTGACTCCCTCCAGGAACGACTCCTCTCTTGAGTGACTCCCTCCAGGAACGAAAACCTCTCTTGAGTTACTTCCTCCTTCGAGCGATATTTAAAATTCCCTCCATGCAATTTTAATACAAAATTCCCTCCAGGGAGCAACAACTCTCTACAATGACAAATGGCACTGGAAACTGCGTACCGACAATAAAAGTTACCTCCCTTGACAGGTCTTGGTTAAAGTTAAATGACTGATTTGATGAATCTTGCTGCATGTCTCCATAAAATGTTGCTCAAGGGAGCAGACATGGATTCGATTACTTTGAAAAATAATCGATTAATAATCGATTATTTAGTCAATTTTGGATAATCAATTATTAATCAATTATTTGACTAATAACAAGTAATCGATTAAATTAATAATCATAAATCTAAAGTAATCATGATTAACGATTACTTTTGAAGAAACACAAGATAAAACACTTGTTTCACAACATATTTGTACATTTATTAAACTATTTCAGTTTTAAATGAACTATATATTTAACTGAAGTCATTCTATACTGTCCATGTTCTATTTAAACAATAGTTCAAATGTATCATTCTTCACATGTCGGTATTCATATACTGTTAAAACAGTACATGTAGTTCAAATATGCTTGTTGCATTTTATCATCATCAGTTTTTCAAAAGTGGTATAAATTCGAAGTTGATTTAACATTCCCGGAGATAAATGAGTTGCAATGTTTGCACTCTGCTTTAACATTGCCTTCAGTAGGTGTATTATCCGGGAATTTAAAGTGCTTTCTTGCAGCCATACCGAAAATTCTAAATTGCACTGGGTCCAAGGGTCTGATTTCAGAATGTTTCATAAATCACATACAGGCAGTTTTATATTCATGTTGAGCAAAAGTTAACAAAGGGTTGAATTATGTTAACATCAAAATTGCAAAAAGACTTGAATTGTGATGACTAAACTTATCATAAAGCATGGGCACAATTTGAGCTAAACTATTAAGGGCAATTATTAGTTTCAATAATATGAAGTATAACAGTGCTTACTTTATTTGCATACAATTAGTTGTCAGTTTATCCCCTTATTAACTGATTATCTACATGTATAAACCAGATTACAATGTTCTGTGCCCTCAGGCTAAGTCTGACTGCTCTGTACATGAAATTGGATAAATAAGTGATAATTGCTAATTTTTTAATCTCTTATTCAATGATTGCAATAAAAAGAATTTGTTGCATTTTCCCATTTAATTACTTTCATAAATTTTCTGACGCTCTTGTCCATAAAAAACATATAAAGTAATCATGTGTCAATCGTAAAATAATCATGATTACAGCCATTGTTTCTCCGGTAATCGATTAAATTATTAATCATTAATCCTAAAAATACTTGATTAACGATTAATGATGATTAATGGAAAATATTAATAGATTAATAATCGATTAAATTACTTTAATCGATTAATCCATGTCTGCAAGGGAGGGACCACTGTATAAAAACAATGAATGCCAAATTTCTATGTTTTCCAGTTTTGTTATAATGTTTGATGGTTCAAAAGAATCATTCAGAAATACCATTTAGAAATTATTGATAATTTATTCTAGGTTGATAGAGGAGAAGGTTGAGTTTTTTACATCAACTGATATGATTTTATTCTATATGAAAACATTACACGAAACAGTGTGGCCCGATGATGAATTGTCAACAGATCAACGTCCTCGATATTCTGATTTGCAAAAGGAGAAAATCAAACTGCAGGCTACAAAATGTCTTACTGAATTTCTGCCAGGTATGGATATGTTAATTTTTGCCATGTATCGAAAGGTTACTAAATGTTTGCCATGTATGGATAGGTTGATTTCTGCTAGGTACGGATAGGGTAATTTCTGCCGGGTGTGGAAAGGTTAATTTCTACGAGGTATGAATAGGTTAATTTCTACCAGGTATGGATAGGTTAATTTCTGCCAGGTATGGATAGGTTAATTTCTACCAGGTATGGATAGGTTAATTTCTGCCAGGTATGGATAGGTTAATTTCTGCCAGGTATGGATAAGTTAATTTCTGCCAGGTATTGAAAGGTTTCTAAATGTTTGCCAGGTATGGATAAGTTAATTTCTGCCAGGTATTGAAAGGTTTCTAAATGTTTGCCAGGTATGGATAAGTTAATTTCTACCAGGTATTGAAAGGTTTCTAAATGTTTGCCAGGTATGGATAAGTTAATTTCTGCCAGGTATTGAAAGGTTTCTAAATGTTTGCCAGGTATGGATAAGTTAATTTCTACCAGGTATTGAAAGGTTTCTAAATGTTTGCCAGGTATGGATAAGTTAATTTCTGCCAGGTATTGAAAGGTTTCTAAATGTTTGCCAGGTATGGATAAGTTAATTTCTACCAGGTATTGAAAGGTTTCTAAATGTTTGCCAGGTATGGATAAGTTAATTTCTGCCAGGTATGGAAAGGTTAATTTCTGCCAGGTATGGATAGGTTAATTTCTGCCAGGTATGGATAGGTTAATTTCTGCCAGGTATGGATAAGTTAATTTCTGCCAGGTATTGAAAGGTTTCTAAATGTTTGCCAGGTATGGATAGGTTAATTTCTACCAGATATGGATAGGTTAATTTCTACCAGGTATGGATAGGTTAATTTCTACCAGATATGGATCGGGCAATTTCTGCCAGATATGGATAGGTTAATTTCTGCCAGATATGGATAGGTTAATTTCTACCAGGTATGGAACGGGCAATTTCTAACAGATATGGATAGGTTAATTTCTACCAGGTATGGAACGGGCAATTTCTACCAGGTATGGAACGGGCAATTTCTAACAGATATGGAATGGTTAGTAAGCTAAATCTAAGCAGGTATCATTGTTACTTCATTTTTCATGACTAAATAATTCCAAATATTTAAAGCTTGTAGTTAGTCACTTTCTACATCTATGTCGACAGAAAATTTCATTTTGTGATAGAATACAGTTTCACTGTTTGGCTGCATATTGCAATATACTGATATATGGTATACCATGATGCCCCTAATTTCATGCCATTTACTTTCATTTGTTTTACTATTATTTCTCTTCAGGAATTTTGAAGTTTTTAATTGGAAATGAGGAAAGTGACATGGCTGTTGAAGAAATCATGGACTCACTGAAATATGAGAAACTGAATAGGTAAATATATTTCAGGGTCTGTCTGGTCATTTCAGAGTTAGGGCCCATTGTTTCTGCTGATGAAGCAGTATTGCTTGGGTATTAAACATCACTTTTGGTGATATCTCTACTATTTAGTCATCATCGTGCCTACCTCTACAACCATGTATGGATAGGTTAATTTCTAGCAGGTATGGATTGGTGAATTTCTACCAGGTATGGATAGGTTAATTTATACCAGGTATGGATAGGTGAATTTCTAGCAGGTATGGATAGGTGAATTTCTAGCAGGTATGGATAGGTGAATTTCTAGCAGGTATGGATAGGTGAATTTCTAGCAGGTATGGATAGGTGAATTTCTAGCAGGTATGGATAGGTGAATTTCTAGCAGGTATGGATAGGTTAATTTCTAGCAGGTATGGATAGGTGAATTTCTAGCAGGTATGGATAGGTGAATTTCTAGCAGGTATGGATAGGTGAATTTCTAGCAGGTATGGATAGGTGAATTTCTAGCAGGTATGGATAGGTGAATTTCTACCAGGTATGGATAGGTTAAATTCTAGCAGGTATGGATAGGTTAATTTCTACCAGGTATGGATAGGTGAATTTCTACCAGGTATGGATAGGTGAATTTCTAGCTGGTATTGATAGGTGAATTTCTACCAGGTATGGTTATGGTATTTCTTTCGTAGATGCAAGGAGGGTTGTGCAGAACCGCCAGAGGGACCAGGCACAGGCTAGCAGTAGTGCTAGCTATGCCAACAAAGCTGCCCCTTTGGCGAACATCCCTCCTTGTCACTCTTGTAGTGAACTTATCAAAATTTTGATAGAAAAGTATCCTCAGATTGCCTTAAAGGTCTGGCCCCCTCATCTGTACAGACACAGAGACAGCCTGCCCCAATGGTTCCTCCACCTGCACCAAAAACATCCAATCAACAAAAAAACCTGTTATTCTAGAAAAGCCCAAATGCATTCCTCCAAAAACCAAATAACCAGCCCCTCCTACTACCAAGAAACCAAAATCCACTCCATCTAAGGCCACATCGCCTGCCCCTACTACTACCAAACCTAAGGTGAAATCTGCACCGGTAAACACAAATAACAACAAACCCACTTCCCAACCTCCTAAAGAAAAACCTGCAGGTCACAAACCTTCACCACCATCACCCACACCAAAACCATGTAAAAAAACATGTAAAACAAAACATTATGAAACCCCGTCAACAACAAGTTTGAATGTCTTAGTGACATGGAGGATGACAGTGATGGAATCTCTGTCTCAGGGGGTGAGAGCATGCTCTCTGATGAAGAAACTTAGTCTTTTATTTTATTTTTAACTTATTTTTAATAAATCTGGACTGTATTCCATGAAATACGCCTTTCACAGTACATTTTTTCTCGTTGGCTGTGTTGACCTTCAACCAGTCCGCTAACTATTTAACATTTACAAGTATATCACGTTACCTTTTTTAGTTTCACATAATTTCACATTTCTTGCGCGCTAAATGACCAAAGCTGTTGATGCGCCATAAAAAACAACATGATAATAATATGGATAGGTGAATTTCTACCAGGTATGGATAGGTGAATTTCTACCAGGTATGGATAGGTGAATTTCTACCAGGTATGGATAGGTTAATTTCTAGCAGGTATGGATAGGTTAATTTCTAGCAGGTATGGATAGGTTAATTTCTAGCAGGTATGGATAGGTTAATTTATACCAGGTATGGATAGGTTAATTTCTACCAGGTATGGATAGGTTAATTTCTACCAGGTATGGATAGGTGAATTTCTACCAGGTATGGATAGGTTAACTTCTAGCAGGTATGGATAGGTTAATTTCTAGCAGGTATGGATAGGTTAATTTCTACCAGGTATGGATAGGTTAATTTCTACCAGGTATGGATAGGTTAATTTCTAGCAGGTATGGATAGGTGAATTTCTAGCAGGTATGGATAGGTTAATTTCTAGCAGGTATGGTTAGGTTAATTTCTGCCAGGTATGTATAGGTGAATTTCTAGCAGGTATAGATAGGTGAATTTCTAGCAGGTATGGATAGGTTAATTTCTACCAGGTATGGTTAGGTTAATTTCTACCAGGTATGGAGAGGTTAATTTCTACCAGGTATGGATAGGTTAACTTCTAGCAGGTATGGATAGGTTAATTTCTACCAGGTATGGATAGGTTAATTTCTATCAGGTATGGAGAGGTTAATTTCTACCAGGTATGGATAGGTTAATTTCTACCAGGTATGGAGAGGTTAATTTCTACCAGGTATGGATAGGTTAATTTCTACCAGGTATGGATAGGTTAATTTCTACCAGGTATGGAGAGGTTAATTTCTACCAGGTATGGGTAGGTTACTAAATGTTTGCCTGGTATGGATAGGTTACTAAATGTTTGCCAGCTATGGATAGGTTACTAAATGTTTGCCAGGTATGGATAGGTTTCTAAATGTTTGCCAGGTATGGATAGGTTTCTAAATATTTGCCTGGTATGGATAGGTTTCTAAATGTTTGCCAGGTATGGATAGGTTTCAAAATGTTTGCCAGGTATGGATAGGTTACTAAATGTTTGCCAGGTATGGATAGGTTTCTAAATGTTTGCCAGGTATGGATAGGTTTCAAAATATTTGCCTGGTATGGATAGGTTACTAAATGTTTGCCAGGTATGGATAGGTTTCTAAATGTTTGCCAGGTATGGATAGGTTTCTAAATATTTGCCTGGTATGGATAGGTTACTAAATGTTTGCCAGGTATGGATAGGTTTCTAAATATTTGCCAGGTATGGATAGGTTTCTAAATGTTTGCCAGGTATGGATAGGTTTCTAAATGTTTGCCAGGTATGGATAGGTTACTAAATGTTTGCCAGGTATGGATAGGTTTCTAAATGTTTGCCAGGTATGGATAGGTTTCTAAATGTTTGCCAGGTATGGTCCCTCTGCATGTCTGTGCAAACTTTGGCTTCTGATCAAGAACTCTTGAAAGGATGGATGAATTCAATTCATATTGATAAGATAAGTGTAGGCTAATAAAATGCATGTCAAGTTTGATTTCTGTTACAATCTACCAATTTCTTGAGGAGTAATGACCCTTTCTTTACTTAAAAATTGGTTTCCTATCTATAACTCTTGGAAGAATAATGAAATAGATGTTTATTATGATTTCAGTTAAAATCTGCCAATTGTTGGAGGAGTTAGGGCCCTTTTTGCACTTAAAAAATTGGTTTTCCAATTAAGATGGCTTCAAAATTATTAGGCCTTTACCACAAAGTATTTGCATTCTACTGAAAAGCCCATAGTGGCCCCCATTAAACTATAAATGTCCTTAAATGCCATTGAAAGGTTTTGCTCAGACTACAACCAACTTTTAACTAAGCTATATTTCAATTGTTGGACCTCAATCCACTGCCATAATTATCTCATACTTTTTGTGCATTTTCATACTTTGTGTAAATTTTAAATCCTTTTCTTCTCTTTCAGACATTTTTGGTACACTGCGCTTGACATTGTACTAGAGGAATTATTCCCAGAAGTTAATACACAAGAACTGCAGAGAAAATTAAGCGGAAGTTTAAATAGTTCGTGAAACAGAATATGGTGGCAATTGATAAATATGTGTTCAGCTTCGTTATTGTTTGGTTTCTGTAAACTGTCGTAGGCGCATACATTACATGGTCACTACACAGGATTTATAGTCCGATTTTAGTACTGTAGGTTGTGGGCTTGATCGTTGGCCGCATCATACCAAAGACATGAGAAATTGTACTGGTTAGTTCCCTTGTTTTGCAGTATCTGAAAATTAGTACCAGGAGATAAATAAGTCCGGATTTATATAGAGGACAAGAGCTTTGTATGTTATGTTACTTGTTGATCATATGTGACGTTAAATATAGCGTTATCTTTATTTACCTGTGACAGTTGGAGAAATTTCAATCAATACTAGTGTCATAATGATGTTTTATTTATTTATTTATTTTAGAAAGTCAGTAGTTGTCTCCCTTTGCTTGAAGTAATTTTGTTGTTGATTTTTACATTATTTCATTTATTGTTAAGGGCATGCATTCCAGTGTTTTTATCTGTTTTAACCAAAGGATATTGTCACAAGTTCTCTTCCTTTATTGCTTTTTGAGTTTTCTCCCTTTATATTTATTTATGTCTCAAAAAAAAGACATATTGTTTTGCCATCGGCGTCTGTCTGTCCGTCCGTCTGTCTGTCCACTTTTAGGTTGTTCGCGCTTTATCTCCAATACTGCTGGTTGAATTTCAGCCAAACTTCATAGGATTGATCATTATCAAGTGTAGTTGTGCATCTTTGTTGTTTTGTTCCGCTCGGATTATTTTTTACTGAGTTATGGCCCTTTGAATTGTTTATACCTATGACGTTTGTCCGCGCCATCTCCAATACTGCTAGTTGGATTTCAGCCAAACTTCATAGGATTAATACTCATTCAGTGTAGTTGTGTATCCTTGTTGTTTCGTTCCGCTCAGATAATGTTTCACTGAGTTATGGCCCTTTGATGTTTTTATACATATACAGTGCATGGTGAACTGATCAAACACTATCTTTCTTGCTTGCTTGATATTTTGTTCTTACATCTTGTATCAGTTACTGATACAAGATGTAAGAACAAAATATCAAGCAAGCAAGAAAGATAGTGTTTGATCAGTTCACCATGCACTGTATATGTATAAAAACATCAAAGGGCCATAACTCAGTGAAACATAACTCAGTGCAATTACTGACAAACTGCCATCTGGGAGACATATGTTTTTATTAAAAAACAACTATCTAGTGAAGTCTATTCTATTGAAGGGATAAATGGAGAGAACTCTAGAAGGGATGAAGGGAGAAAACTTGTGACAATCTCTTGTAGTGTTAACTTGATTTTATTAAATGAAATGAATTTTATTCTATGTCATAAAGAAGATTCGGGTATTTTTGGCTGCCTCAGACATAAATATCAAAACTTTTTGGTTTCATTATGTGTCAGCTGTGACAATGTATCGATGTATTGCAGTATGCAGCTATATTGCATTATGGTCAGCTGTGACAATGTATCGATGTATTGCAGTATGCAGCCATATTGCATTATGTGTCAGCTGTGACAATGTATCGATGTATTGCAGTATGCAGCCATATTGCATTATGTGTCAGCTGTGACAATGTATCGATGTATTGCAGTATGCAGTCATATTGCATTATGTGTCAGCTGTGACAATGTATCGATGTATTGCAGTATGCAGCCATATTGCATTATGTGTCAGCTGTGACAATGTATCGATGTATTGCAGTATGCAGCCATATTGCATTATGTGTCAGCTGTGACAATGTATCGATGTATTGCAGTATGCAGCCATATTGCATTATGTGTCAGCTGTGACAATGTATCGATGTATTGCAGTATGCAGCCATATTGCATTGTACCACAATATAGATATATTTTATGATACATTTTTTGCTGCTTTCTGCTAGAAAGTTACTGTCTACAAACTCCTAAGCATATGAAATTATCTAGTCATGAAAACCTCATATTACTCAAAAACTGAAATGTTATATTTAGCAATATATCTGAAGATTTGGAGTTAAATGAGTTTGTGTAGAACAACATGTATAGTCATATGATAGGTTTATGAAGCAATATATTGTGGTACATATTGCAATATGTTGCTGAAGTATATCATACAAATCATGACAGCACTACTGTTGACTGTAGACTGGACTGCACAGATTACGACACATATCAGATACTGATACAACTTACAACTATAGGGTGTGCCAGTCAGGTCACATGTTCAAGTATCTTCAGGGCATATCCGGTGCTTTTGGGCCCTTGTCACTGAAGTGTCCCCAACAAGTCACTACCTCCTTATCTGTGAAATGTGTACCCAAAAGGTGCAAAGTTTTACTCGGAAAGAGAACAATGTCGGTTAAAGTTTTAACTTTTTTGCTAATTTGTAAAGTATAGATAAGAATTATTTGCAGTTCAACATAGTTTATTCAAACTTAAATTTCGGCAGAACAAGCTCCAAAACTAGCTTATTTTAATGATCTGTTTTCATTGCATTTCAAACGCAAAATACCTTTCAATAAAAAATAATTCTCTACCTGTAAACTGTGTATATATTAGAACCATCTATGTTCATCAGTGACTAGCTATTGTCTCATACACAATGCATTAACCTCTTAATCATTACATCGAATGTAACGTATGGTTTTGGAAAAGTACATGTCTATGATGATTTTATGTCCTGAACATGAAATAAAAATATAATGATCTTGTTCAGTGATTTGTTGATACGGATGTTCAGAATTAATGTGACAGAATATACTCAACTCAATATTATCTAATTCATCTTAATACAGTTGTTTCATGAGACCATTATTGAGTTATGAAAAGTTTCAATTATTTTCCATTTACATTTTAAAAAAATATTGTATTTTGTCAGTTCATCATAAAATCAAAAAGTTCTACTGAATTTCTTTTATATATGAGCATTCAAAATATGAATATTTTCTTAGTATTATTTACAGAATAATCATTTTGTTACAAAGTTTGTTATGACCCACTGGGTTCTAAACCCTCGGTCCATTCAGCAACAGTGCTTGTTTTTTTTGTCCAAGACGGTAGTATAAAAGCCATATTGGCCTTATGTGTGGAAGTTGTGAAACAAATGGGTTGAAATAACATTTTAATATTTGAGTAGGGAGCCCGACAAAATCTTTCCCATCACAAGACGGACATATCCCCATTTGTTATTGCCAGTTGGGACTTATCCCCTCCCTGACCACGCTGACACAAGACACTATTTAAGGGGACTTATCCCCTCCCTTACCACGCTGACACAAGACACTATTTAAGGGGACTTATCCCCTCCCTTACCACGCTGACACAAGACATTATTTAAGGGGACTAATCCCCTCCCTTACCACGCTGACACAAGACGCTATTTAAGGGGACTTATCCCCTCCCTTACCACGCTGACACAAGACGCTATTTAAGGGGACTTGACCCCTCCCTTACCACGCTGACACAAGATATTATTTAAGGGGACTTGCCCCCTCCCTGACTACGCTGACACAAGACACTATTAAAGGGACATAACCCCTCCCTAACTACGCTGACGCAAGACGCTATTAAAGGGACATAACCCCTCCCTGACTACGCTGACGCAAGACAATATTAAAGGGACATAACCCCTCCCTGACTACGCTGACGCAAGACGCTATTAAAGGGACATAACCCCTCCCTGACCACGCTGACACAAGACGCTATTAAAGGGACATAACCCCTCCCTGACTACGCTGACGCAAGACAATATTAAAGGGACATAACCCCTCCCTGACTACGCTGACGCAAGACGCTATTAAAGGGACATAACCCCTCCCTGACCACGCTGACACAAGACGCTATTAAAGGGACATAACCCCTCCCTGACTACGCTGACACAAGACGCTATTAAAGGGACATAACCCCTCCCTGACTACGCTGACACAAGACGCTATTAAAGGGACATAACCCCTCCCTGACTACGCTGACACAAGACGCTATTAAAGGGACATAACCCCTCCCTGACTACGCTGACACAAGACGCTATTAAAGGGACATAACCCCTCCCTGACTACGCTGACACAATAAGCTATTAAAGGGACATAACCCCTCCCTGACCACGCTGATACAAGACGCTATTAAAGGGACATAACCCCTCCCTGACTACGCTGACACAAGACGCTATTAAAGGGACATAACCCCTCCCTGACTACGCTGACACAAGACGCTATTAAAGGGACATAACCCCTCCCTGACTACGCTGACACAAGACGCTATTAAAGGGACATAACCCCTCCCTGACTACGCTGACACAAGACGCTATTAAAGGGACATAACCCCTCCCTGACTACGCTGACACAAGAAGCTATTAAAGGGACATAACCCCTCCCTGACCACGCTGATACAAGACGCTATTAAAGGGACATAACCCCTCCCTGACTACGCTGACACAAGATGCTATTAAAGGGACATAACCCCTCCCTGACCACGCTGACACAAGACGCTATTAAAGGGACATAACCCCTCCCTGACTACGCTGACACAAGAACCTATTAAAGGGACATAACCCCTCCCTGACTACGCTGACACAAGAAGCTATTAAAGGGACATAACCCCTCCCTGACCACACGGACTCTAAGGTATGTGTCTGGAAGAGATTTTGTCTGGGAGGGGATTTGCCTTGTAGGGGTTTGTCCGGCAGGGCTGTCTCTGGGAGATATTTTGTCTTCAGGAGATTTGTCTGAGAGGGATTTAATTGAAAGGGGTTTTGTCCAGAGTTTTTATTTCCTGAAGGGATTTGTTTGTTAGGGGCTTTGTCCAGGAGGGAATTTATTTGGGAAAGATTTGAGGGGTCTGTCTGTGAGCAGTTTTGTCATTTTTCAGTAGATTGTCATATTCTTTCAGTAAAAATTTCTAACTCCACATATTTATATTTCATTTTAGGGAACAAACTCTAGACTAGTTGATTATTTAAAGCACTCAATTTTGTAGCTAAGTGGGCAGGGCTAAGGTAATCATACATGTATTTCATATATTTAGATGACATACAATGAATGATTGTATTTCACATGTCCTGGTGATGCATCAGCTAATTAACACTGAGATTAATTAGTGAAGGCATTAACGATGACAGTTCATTCTTATTTGTCTGAAAAATTTGTCCAGTGTGTGTGTACATATTTGATTAATGTAGTGAAACGTGTTTGTAATTAATAAATCTCCTTTTCGATTCTGTGAACCTAGAAAATATTTTGCTACTTTTAAGTTAGCGGTTTACGTGGTAGGTATCTTTTGGTGACTGTAAATTGCCATGAAAACTAAGCTTGATGATATGTGTGGTAATGTGTTATCTTGGCCGTAAAAATATCTGCATCATGAAAAATGAGGAAATTTCACTTGCAAACAATTCTAGATGTACAGTAAGTCAGGATTTGAATTTCACATTTAATTACATTATGACTCAGTTCTCACTGTGTTTTATAAACAGGAGTTTTCTTAATTAGTCAGGGGTTAATTTTCCATATATTGCAAAAAAATTCTTCAAAGACCACATCTATGTTGGAAATTTAAAAATATGTTCTTAGTTGACCACTGGTCTCGGTAAAAAGGTATCAGTTTTGCAAAATTTCTCAATTGAGTTTTTCAAGTACTTCATTTCTTGTATTATGAAAATCATGCACTGACTGAACAGTAAAGTTGGTGTCTAGTGTAGTCTCATGCACTGACTGAACAGTAAAGTTGGTGTCTAGTGTAGTCTCATGCACTGACTGAACAGTAAAGTTGGTGTCTAGTGTAGTCTCATGCACTGACTGAACAGTAAAGTTGGTGTCTAGTGTAGTCTCATGCACTGAATGAACAGTAAAGTTGGTGTCTAGTGTAGTCTCATGCACTGACTGAACAGTAAAGTTGGTGTCTAGTGTAGTCTCATGCACTGACTGAACAGTAAAGTTGGTGTCTAGTGTAGTCTCATGCACTGACTGAACATCAAAAAATAAGTACATGTATGAAAAAAGTTGTAGGTAAATGCCTTCATACAGATGTACTCTACAACACTACATTGTCACTTAGCTTACATACAGATGTACTCTACAACACTACATTGTCACTTAGCTTACATACAGATGTACTCTACAACACTACATTGTCACTTCATACAGATGTACTCTACAACACTACATTGTCACTTCATACAGATGTACTCTACAACACTACATTGTCACTTAGCTTACATACAGATGTACTCTACAACACTACATTGTCACTTCATACAGATGTACTCTTCAACACTACATTGTCACTTCATACAGATGTACTCTACAACACTACATTGTCACTTAGCTTACATACAGATGTACTCTACAACACTACATTGTCACTTAGCTTACATACAGATGTACTCTACAACACTACATTGTCACTTAGCTTACATACAGATGTACTCTACAACACTACATTGTCACTTCATACAGATGTACTCTTCAACACTACATTGTCACTTCATACAGATGTACTCTACAACACTACATTGTCACTTCATACAGATGTACTCTACAACACTACATTGTCACTTAGCTTACATACAGATGTAATCTACAACACTACATTGTCACTTCATACAGATGTACTCTTCAACACTACATTGTCACTTCATACAGATGTACTCTTCAACACTACATTGTCACTTCATACAGATGTACTCTTCAACACTACATTGTCACTTCATACAGATGTACTCTACAACACTACATTGTCACTTCATACAGATGTATTCTACAACACTACATTGTCACTTAGCTTACATGTTTCCCAAAACCACAAATACAAGTGTCCAATATTGATATTTTCTATCCTGACCTACGCGCCAAGCTAGTGCTAGCAAAGGAAATACCTGTATCGGACTTGTGTTTGCAGTTTCAGGAAATTTTTAAGAAAAGTTATAATGCCATGTTTTAGGGAATAAATGCATGAAGGTATTAATATGCAATTTTGACAAAAAATTTACACTCTGCAGATTGTGATAGAAAATAAGACTATCGACCTTTAAAGTCAACTAATTGTCTATTTGTTGCACAAGGACCCATCAACTCATGACGTATTCATACTAGTTTTGTATGTTGTATAACTTATAGGGATTAGTGCAATTTTACGAAAGAGGAACATATTTTGTATACTGGATTTATTAAAATTCTCTTGTCGTTTCATCTTGTAAGGCCAAGATGAGATAATGCTCGATTATAGCCCCCCCCCCCCCTCCCTCTCATCTTTCATACTGCCTCTACATTTTGAAAATTTCTGTGAAAATAAGATAAGACTTTTGCAAATTTAGCTCCTGAAACAAGTGTATCATTTTTCTGGATTAAGGGTTTTAAAATTCCTCCTTTGTCCCCTCTTCCAGAAAAAAGGACGATAAACAAGCAACCAATATACTGGCCTTAGGTTGATACTTGCGTCATATTTTGTGGTTTTCATTATTTTTGATTCTGTTCATCATGCCATACTTGAACCTTGTTTAACATAAGTAATATACTTTCATTTGAATATCTTTCTTGATGTAATATTTTATTTTAATAACTTTCTTAGAATTAAGGTATTTGTGTTTAAATTACTTTTCTAGAATGAAGAACTTGTGACAATCCACTGTGATGTAGATTGTGAACATTCTGAACTAGTGATGCTTAATGGAGCTTATTGCAGACAAACTATGCAATCATTGATGATTCATTAATACTTGGACAATAAGGGCAGATAATACGGCAAGAGTTCAATCACTGCGAGCCCGCTCTGTGAGCTCACTTTGTAGAGCGTACACATTTTTCAATTAAATAATTATTTCACTTAATCAGTTTAATATGTTTTTATTATGCAAATGTGTTTAACCAATCATTTTTCCAGAAAATTTCCTGATCAGTGATTTGAATTGATCAGGATTTAAAGTTATTGAAATGTTCAGAGTACAGGTAGCATTTGTATAGATGTCTCTCATATTGAAGTTTCTTTCTGGTGTGGTATGAAAATACTAAATCAGTGTCTCAACTTGTAAGTGATATTTGATTTATGATGTTAGGTATGTTCCAAACTGTTGGAAAATTGAATGTTCGTATTGTATACCAGCAGGATGTTGTTTTGAGAATTAGGAGCCAGTTTTTACAAGCATTAATTGAATATGAACAATTTTTTTTATTCAAATTTGGGTAAAATGTGTTGTCTCTTGTTTTACCAACAACAGTATTTGGCTTGATAATCTGACCACATCACAACTAAGACTGACTTAATTCAGAACCAAGTGTGGTCGTATTATTGAGGTTTTACTTGACTTAATTCAGAACCAAGTGTGGTCGTATTATTGAGGTTTTACTTGACTTGATTCAGAACCAAGTGTGGTCGTATTATTGAGGTTTTACTGGACTTAATTCAGAACCAAGTGTGGTCGTATTATTGAGGTTTTACTTGACTTGATTCAGAACCAAGTGTGGTCGTATTATTGAGGTTTTACTTGACTTAATTCAGAACCAAGTGTGGTCGTATTATTGAGGTTTTACTTGACTTAATTCAGAACCAAGTGTGGTCGTATTATTGAGGTTTTACTTGACTTAATTCAGAACCAAGTGTGGTCGTATTATTGAGGTTTTACTTGACTTAATTCAGAACCAGGTGTGGTCGTATTATTGAGGTTTTACTTGACTTAATTCAGAACCAAGTGTGCTCGTATTATTGAGGTTTTACTGGACTTAATTCAGAACCAAGTGTGCTCGTATTATTGAGGTTTTACTGGACTTAATTCAGAACCAAGTGTGCTCGTATTATTGAGGTTTTACTGGACTTAATTCAGAACCAAGTGTGCTCGTATTATTGAGGTTTTACTTGACTTAATTCAGAACCAAGTGTGGTCGTATTATTGAGGTTTTACTTGACTTAATTCAGAACCAAGTGTGGTCGTATTATTGAGGTTTTACTGGACTCTTATTCAGCAACTTATTCAGGTTTGTCTTTATTTGTCTGTTTAAAATTGTGACAATCCTACGGTTTTGTCCGACTACTTTAAAAGAGTGTACATTTGGAAATCTTAAAACCTGGAAGTTTTTGTTCAGAGATTAATTGTAAGGTGTGTGGTGATTTATTGTTTACGGTTGATTCAAATTTAGTTGAGAATACTGTTATTGTGTACACAATTTCTGTTGGTCAGTATTTTCTAAAACCTGTTTTCATTGGTTGATCACCTTTCAACTGCACACATTACATACAAGCGGTTGAATACATAAACGAATGTGTGTATTAGTATTGTTAGTGAATGTTTGAGTCAGTGAGTATTGTTATGTTGTATTCCGGTTAACAGTGCTTATGTCAGTGATAATATTATACCTGAAATAAATATTTTAAATCCTAATTCTTTGTTTTTTTCATTCAACAATTATAAGTCAGACATGTGAGTCTGTCTGTACAGCACAACAATAAAACCAGCATGGTGGGGTAATTGTTAGAGCATTCATCAGTCGATCAAGCTAGGGGTCATTGTTAGAGCATTCATCAGTCGATCAAGCTAGGGGTCATTGTTAGAGCATTCATCAGTCGATCAAGCTAGGGGTAATTGTTAGAGCATTCATCAGTCGATCAAGCTAGGGGTCATTGTTAGTGCATTCATCAATCGATCAAGCTAGGGGTCATTGTTAGAGCATTCATCAGTCGATCAAGCTAGGGGTCATTGTTAGTGCATTCATCAGTCGATCAAGCTAGGGGTCATTGTTAGAGCATTCATCAGTCGATCAAGCTAGGGGTCATTGTTAGAGCATTCATCAGTCGATCAAGCTAGGGGTCATTGTTAGTGCATTCATCAGTCGATCAAGCTAGGGGTCATTGTTAGTGCATTCATCAGTCGATCAAGCTAGGGGTCATTGTTAGTGCATTCATCAGTCGATCAAGCTAGGGGTCATTGTTAGTGCATTCATCAGTCGATCAAGCTAGGGGTCATTGTTAGTGCATTCATCAGTCGATCAAGCTAGGGGTCATTGTTAGAGCATTCATCAGTCAATCAAGCTAGGGGTCATTGTTAGTGCATTCATCAGTCGATCAAGCTAGGGGTCATTGTTAGAGCATTCATCAGTCGATCAAGCTAGGGGTCATTAGTTTGAATCAAAGGCAAGGCAAGGCAAATTTCTGGACTTCTAGGATGAGCATACATAACAGAGTTGTTCATGGTGAAGGCTTGTCCATTTCTAATCCTTTATCACGAGGGGTCTCAACACCAAGGGCATAACAGCCTGACTAATTCTGTCCAAAATTAGCGAATCACATTGCAAGAAACTTAAGACATTAAATTTGCTAAACTTATATGTTCCAGCGTTTTGTTTTCTGAATAATTGTTGTTTCCCTTTGAACACTTCTGCCAAGTTTTATTAAAATTTATATCGTTATAACAACATAGGAGCCAAATAACTTTTTAAAGTCCAAGTTTTGAGTTTCAGACTTATTTTGTTTATGAATCACGTCACGTTTCTAATACATTCTAAATGACGGTAATCATGTAAGAATAAAATGAAGAGTCTTTCTGTTGCAGATAACATGCATCAAATAAAATGTTTTATAATTCTGACATTTTGGGGGACGAAATATCAGAAAGAACCCTAAAGGACATAAACTGGAGTCTCTGAATAAATAAACATCCCTAAAGGACATAAACTGGAGTCTCTGAATAAATCAACATCCCTAAATGACATAAACTGGAGTCTCTGAATAAATAAAAATCACTAAAGGACATAAACTGGAGTCTCTGAATAAATAAACATCACTAAAGGACATAAACTGGAGTCTCTGAATAAATCAACATCCCTAAAGGACATAAACTGGAGTCTCTGAATAAATCAACATCCTTAAAGGACATAAACTGGAGTCTCTGAATAAATAAACATCCCTAAAGGACATAAACTGGAGTCTCTGAATAAATCAACATCCTTAAAGGACATAAACTGGAGTCTCTAAATAAATCAACATCCCTAAAGGACATAAACTGGAGTCTCTGAATAAATAAACATCACTAAAGGACATAAACTGGAGTCTCTGAATAAATCAACATCCCTAAAGGACATAAACTGGAGTCTCTGAATAAATCAACATCCCTAAAGGACATAAACTGGAGTCTCTAAATAAATCAACATCCTTAAAGGACATAAACTGGAGTCTCTGAATAAATCAACATCCCTAAAGGACATAAACTGGAGTCTCTAAATAAATCAACATCCTTAAAGGACATAAACTGGAGTCTCTAAATAAATCAACATCCCTAAAGGACATAAACTGGAGTCTCTGAATAAATCAACATCCCTAAAGGACATAAACTGGAGTCTCTAAATAAATCAACATCCTTAAAGGACATAAACTGGAGTCTCTAAATAAATCAACATCCTTAAAGGACATAAACTGGAGTCTCTAAATAAATCAACATCCTTAAAGGACATAAACTGGAGTCTCTAAATAAATCAACATCCTTAAAGGACATAAACTGGAGTCTCTAAATAAATCAACATCCCTAAAGGACATAAACTGGAGTCTCTAAATAAATCAACATCCTTAAAGGACATAAACTGGAGTCTCTAAATAAATCAACATCCCTAAAGGACATAAACTGGAGTCTCTGAATAAATCAACATCACTAAAGGACATAAACTGGAGTCTCTGAATAAATCAACATCCTTAAAGGACATAAACTGGAGTCTCTGAATAAATCAACATCCCTAAAGGACATAAACTGGAGTCTCTGAATAAATCAACATCTCTAAAGGACATAAACTGGAGTCTCTGAATAAATAAACATCACTAAAGGACATAAACTGGAGTCTCTGAATAAATCAACATCCTTAAAGGACATAAACTGGAGTCTCTGAATAAATAAACATCCTTAAAGGACATAAACTGGAGTCTCTGAATAAATCAACATCCCTAAAGGACATAAACTGGAGTCTCTGAATAAATCAACATCCCTAAAGGACATAAACTGGAGTCTCTAAATAAATAAACATCCTTAAAGGACATAAACTGGAGTCTCTGAATAAATCAACATCCCTAAAGGACATAAACTGGAGTCTCTAAATAAATAAACATCACTAAAGGACATAAACTGGAGTCTCTGAATAAATCAACATCCCTAAAGGACATAAACTGGAGTCTCTAAATAAATCAACATCATTAAAGGACATAAACTGGAGTCTCTAAATAAATAAACATCCTTAAAGGACATAAACTGGAGTCTCTAAATAAATCAACATCCCTAAAGGACATAAACTGGAGTCTCTAAATAAATCAACATCCTTAAAGGACATAAACTGGAGTCTCTAAATAAATCAACATCCCTAAAGGACATAAACTGGAGTCTCTAAATAAATCAACATCCCTAAAGGACATAAACTGGAGTCTCTAAATAAATCAACATCCTTAAAGGACATAAACTGGAGTCTCTAAATAAATCAACATCCTTAAAGGACATAAACTGGAGTCTCTGAATAAATCAACATCCCTAAAGGACATAAACTGGAGTCTCTGAATAAATCAACATCCTTAAAGGACATAAACTGGAGTCTCTGAATAAATCAACATCCCTAAAGGACATAAACTGGAGTCTCTGAATAAATCAACATCCCTAAAGGACATAAACTGGAGTCTCTAAATAAATCAACATCCCTAAAGGACATAAACTGGAGTCTCTAAATAAATCAACATCCCTAAAGGACATAAACTGGAGTCTCTGAATAAATCAACATCCCTAAAGGACATAAACTGGAGTCTCTGAATAAATCAACATCCCTAAAGGACATAAACTGGAGTCTCTGAATAAATCAACATCCCTAAAGGACATAAACTGGAGTCTCTAAATAAATAAACATCCTTAAAGGACATAAACTGGAGTCTCTGAATAAATCAACATCCCTAAAGGACATAAACTGGAGTCTCTAAATAAATAAACATCACTAAAGGACATAAACTGGAGTCTCTGAATAAATCAACATCCCTAAAGGACATAAACTGGAGTCTCTAAATAAATCAACATCATTAAAGGACATAAACTGGAGTCTCTAAATAAATAAACATCCTTAAAGGACATAAACTGGAGTCTCTAAATAAATCAACATCCCTAAAGGACATAAACTGGAGTCTCTAAATAAATCAACATCCTTAAAGGACATAAACTGGAGTCTCTAAATAAATCAACATCCCTAAAGGACATAAACTGGAGTCTCTAAATAAATCAACATCCCTAAAGGACATAAACTGGAGTCTCTAAATAAATCAACATCCTTAAAGGACATAAACTGGAGTCTCTAAATAAATCAACATCCTTAAAGGACATAAACTGGAGTCTCTGAATAAATCAACATCCCTAAAGGACATAAACTGGAGTCTCTGAATAAATCAACATCCTTAAAGGACATAAACTGGAGTCTCTGAATAAATCAACATCCCTAAAGGACATAAACTGGAGTCTCTGAATAAATCAACATCCCTAAAGGACATAAACTGGAGTCTCTAAATAAATCAACATCCCTAAAGGACATAAACTGGAGTCTCTAAATAAATCAACATCCCTAAAGGACATAAACTGGAGTCTCTGAATAAATCAACATCCCTAAAGGACATAAACTGGAGTCTCTGAATAAATCAACATCCTTAAAGGACATAAACTGGAGTCTCTGAATAAATCAACATCCCTAAAGGACATAAACTGGAGTCTCTGAATAAATCAACATCCCTAAAGGACATAAACTGGAGTCTCTGAATAAATCAACATCCTTAAAGGACATAAACTGGAGTCTCTGAATAAATCAACATCCTTAAAGGACATAAACTGGAGTCTCTAAATAAATCAACATCCTTAAAGGACATAAACTGGAGTCTCTAAATAAATCAACATCCTTAAAGGACATAAACTGGAGTCTCTGAATAAATCAACATCACTAAAGGACATAAACTGGAGTCTCTGAATAAATCAACATCCTTAAAGGACATAAACTGGAGTCTCTAAATAAATCAACATCCCTAAAGGACATAAACTGGAGTCTCTGAATAAATCAACATCCTTAAAGGACATAAACTGGAGTCTCTAAATAAATCAACATCCTTAAAGGACATAAACTGGAGTCTCTAAATAAATCAACATCCTTAAAGGACATAAACTGGAGTCTCTGAATAAATCAACATCCCTAAAGGACATAAACTGGAGTCTCTGAATAAATCAACATCACTAAAGGACATAAACTGGAGTCTCTAAATAAATAAACATCACTAAAGGACATAAACTGGAGTCTCTAAATAAATCAACATCCCTAAAGGACATAAACTGGAGTCTCTGAATAAATCAACATCCTTAAAGGACATAAACTGGAGTCTCTAAATAAATCAACATCCTTAAAGGACATAAACTGGAGTCTCTAAATAAATCAACATCCCTAAAGGACATAAACTGGAGTCTCTGAATAAATCAACATCCTTAAAGGACATAAACTGGAGTCTCTAAATAAATCAACATCCCTAAAGGACATAAACTGGAGTCTCTAAATAAATCAACATCACTAAAGGACATAAACTGGAGTCTCTAAATAAATCAACATCACTAAAGGACATAAACTGGAGTCTCTAAATAAATCAACATCACTAAAGGACATAAACTGGAGTCTCTAAATAAATCAACATCCCTAAAGGACATAAACTGGAGTCTCTAAATAAATCAACATCCTTAAAGGACATAAACTGGAGTCTCTAAATAAATCAACATCCCTAAAGGACATAAACTGGAGTCTCTAAATAAATCAACATCACTAAAGGACATAAACTGGAGTCTCTAAATAAATCATTATCCTTAAAGGACATAAACTGGAGTCTCTAAATAAATCAACATCCTTAAAGGACATGTTAGACTTTATTAGACTGTAAGTACATGTATTTCATTTTAATCTCGTCCTGTATACCGTATAATGATTTATACTTGTTTGCTAAAGATGAAAGGTGACAATTAAGCGCAACATGTGACGTTTACTTGACAATGTTTCACAAAACCTGTATTCATTTTACATGAATTGCAATTTGCACCACTGCATCTCCGGTAGGGCTAGTCAAGTCCATGAGCTGACATACAGACGCTTACATAGAAACATTTACATCATCCTCGTATATAGCAAAGCAGCCATAATTCTGAAATTGTGTCAAGCCGGAAATGCATGATTTATTATACAACACAATCCCTCCACAGTGGCCCTCTTTTCAACTTGACATCTCTTTAACTTAACAACGTTGTCAATTAACGCGTTGTAAAAAGTACTGCCACTTTAACCTCTCTATAGCAACAACAGAGTCAAAAGTTGCGTCCCTCCAAATGGTATTGTTCTGGAAGGGTTGACATTCATTTTGTGTTGGACTAGTATCATGATGAATGTAAAGATGAAACAATTGAACAAAAGGTATATGCTTCAGTCATGTAACCCATGACTCGCCTCTACTCCAGTCATGTGAACATGTACAAGCATCTACTCCAGTCATGTGACCATGTACACGCCTCTACTCAAGTCATGTGACCCGTGTACAAGCATCTACACCAGTCATGAGACTTTGAACAAGCATCTACTCAAGTCATGTGACCCGTGTACAAACCTCTACTCAAGTCATGTGACCATGTACAAGCCTCTACTCAAGTCATGTGACCCGTGTACAAGCCTCTACTCAAGTCATGTGACCCGTGTACAAGCATCTAATCGAGTCATGTGACCCGTGTACAAGCCTCTACTCAAGTCATGTGAACCGTGAATAAGCATCTAATCCAGTCATGTGAGCCGTGTACAGGTGTCTACTTCAGTCATGTGACCCGTGTACAAGCTTCTACTCCAGTCATGTGACCCGCAACCAAGCCTCTACTCCAGTCGTGTGTCTCGTGTACAAGCCTTTACTTCAGTCATGTTACCCACAACCAAGCCTCTGCTCCAGTCATGTGTCACTTGAACAAGCCTGTACTCAAGTCATGTGACCCGTGTACAGGCGTCTACTTGAGTCATGTGACCCGTGTACACGCCTCTACTCAAGTTATGTGTCACATGTACAGACGTCTACTCCAGTCATGTGTCACGTGTACAAGCCTCTAATCCAGTCATGTGTCACATGTACAAGCCTCTACTCAAGTTATGTGTCACGTGTACAGACGTCTACTCCAGTCATGTGTCACGTGTACAAGCCTCTACTCAAGTTATGTGTCACGTGTACAGACGTCTACTCCAGTCATGTGTCACGTGTACAAGCCTCTACTCCAGTCATGTGTCACGTGTACAAGCCTCTAATCCAGTCATGTGTCACATGTACAAGCCTCTACTTTAGTCATGTGTCACATGTACCGACGTCTACTCCATTCATGTGTCACGTGTACAAGCCTCTACTCAAGTTATGTGTCACGTGTACAGACGTCTACTCCAGTCATGTGTCACGTGTACAAGCCTCTACTCCAGTCATGTGTCACGTGTACAAGCCTCTAATCCAGTCATGTGTCACATGTACAAGCCTCTACTTTAGTCATGTGTCACATGTACCGACGTCTACTCCATTCAAGTGTCACATGTACAAGCCTCTACTTTAGTCATGTGTCACATGTACCGACGTCTACTCCATTCATGTGTCACGTGTACAAGCCTCTACTCCAGTCATGTGTCACGTGTACAAGCCTCTACTCCAGTCATGTATCACGTGTACAGACGTCTACTCCATTCAAGTGTCACGTGTACAAGCCTCTACTCCAGTCATGTGTCACGTGTACAAGCCTCTACTCCAGTCATGTGTCACGTGTACAAGCCTCTACTCCAGTCATGTGTCACGTGTACAAGCCTCTACTCCAGTCATGTGTCACGTGTACAAGCCTCTACTCCAGTTATGTATCACGTGTACAAGCCTCTACTCCAATCATGTGTCACGTGTACAAGCCTCTACTCCAGTTGTGTATCACGTGTACAAGCCTCTACTCCAGTCATGTGTCACGTGTACAAGCCTCTACTCCAGTCATGTGTCACGTGTACAAGCCTCTACTCCAGTCACGTGTACAAGCCTCTACTCCAGTCATGTGTCACGTGTACAAGCCTCTACTCCAGTCATGTGTCACGTGTACAAGCCTCTACTCCAGTCACGTGTACAAGCCTCTACTCCAGTCAGGTGACCTGACGTTAGAGAAGCTCTACTTGAAAAAGAAGGGACAAAAAATTACACACTTTATTCCACAGGAGATTGACACTCTATATCACTATAGGTATACATACTTCATTCCACAGGAGATTGACACTCTATATCACTATAGGTATACATACTTCATTCCACAGGAGATTGACACTCTATATCACTATAGGTATACATACTTCATTCCACAGGAGATTGACACTCTATATCACTATAGGTATACATACTTCATTCCACAGGAGATTGACACTCTATATCACTATAGGTATACATACTTCATTCCACAGGAGATTGACACTCTATATCACTATAGGTATACATACTTCATTCCACAGGAGATTGACACTCTATATCACTATAGGTATACATACTTCATTCCGCAGGAGATTGACACTCTATATCACTATAGGTATACATACTTCATTCCACAGGAGATTGACACTCTATATCACTATAGGTATACATACTTTATACACTGAACAAAAAAAAGAAACTTCCGATTTGTACACATAGTGTTCGTTGCGTTAAAGAAATCATTGTGTAAAGAAAGTAGATAGGTAATATAAGCCTCGACCTGTGTTATCAGGATTCATGAATTATAGCGATTATGTTTGCACTGTTAATCGTCAACATTGTGAAACTCCTTTTGCACGTACATTAATTGTATAAGGTGTCCTGTGTGTCATTCGGTCAATTTGTTTTACTTGTCTTACTGACATTGTTGTCAAGTGAACGAAAACGCTTCAAAATTTGTAAAACAATTAACATTTTTACATTGTAGCATTTTTAGAATGCCAAGAATACCCAATAATTTACATGACCGTGCGATTGGCATGCTTGCTCCCCAGCTGGAGGGGGGCTAGAATTCACCAGCTGTCGCACTACAGAGGGGTAAGACCCCCCCACTGTGCCTGCCCGTTTGCCGTGGGCTGCTACCCGTGTCGCCTGATGAGAGGATCCTGGTAGTTGAGCGGGTTCTGAGTTGGCAATTTATACTTGGTTCTCTCAATACACTGCTTTGGCCTTTAGATGGGCTAAACGGGAGGTATGGAAGGCCCGTCCAGATCAATCGGCTAGTCATGCCAAGCCCCACGATATATTGTGCCCCCATGTCTATTTATATTTGTTTATTTTATAAATACATACATTATCTCGTTGACGACTTTCACGATTTACCTTTTACTTATTTGTATCTTGGAAGGCGGTGGCCCATGGGCCAATCGGATACTTGTTTGGCCTTTAACTGACATTCGAAATTTTCCAAAGTTTGTTTAAGCTTGTAAAATGTTCTGAGGGAACTCATTTGTCCAGTTTAACCCTTTTATCACGAGTATATCATTGATGTATCCCTGTCATGGCCAGTGTTGGATATCCCCTGGTCATGACCCCTTGTTGGACTCCGTGGCGGGTTCGGGAGCATCAGTGATGAACTAATTCAATCAGCATGGCAACCCCCAAAAAAGCCAAGCGAACACTCTCAGAGTCCGACTCTGAGACAGACATATCAAACATGACCCCCCAAAATTTCTCTCGTTTCATTATTATAAAATCTTCAAATTCTGAAAAACCGATTACCAAACTTTCCCCCTTTGTCATACAAAAAACTTTACAATCTATTCTCGGAACTCCAAAATCCGTAAAGAAATTGAAAGATGAAACGTTGCTGGTGGAATGTTCCACCATGCAACAAACAAAAAAACCTTTTAGGTCACAAACAATTCTTTGGGTTGGGGGTCGTTATAAAACCCCACCCATCACTAAATTCTTCCAAAGGTATTATTCGTTGTAGGGATCTCGCATGTTGCGAGTCCCTCGACGAAATAACTACCAATCTTAAATCGCAGGCTGTCTCTGCAGTAAAAAGAATTTCAATAAAAAGAGATAACAAAATCATTCAAACAAACACGTATATACTCACCTTCTCAACATCAGTCCTCCCATCTAATGTAAAAATTGGGTACGAAAGCGTTCCGGTCACCGTGTATGTGCCAAACCCTCTGCGCTGTTTCAGGTGTCAGAGGTTTGGCCATCACGAGACCAAATGCACAAGTATTCCAGTTTGTGTAGTCTGTGTACATGAGGAGCCAGACCATGATTCAAAAATCTGTCACGAGAAACCCCTCTGTGCAAATTGCAAGGGTTCCCACCCTGTTTTTTCAAAGCATTGCCAGTCTTGGAAAATTGAAAAAGACATTTTGGAAGTTAAATACAATCAGTGTACTAGTATTTCTTTTGTAGAGGCAAGGAGGGTTGTGCAGAACCGCCAGAGGGACCAGGCACAGGCTAGCAGTAGTGCTAGCTATGCCAACAAAGCTGCCCCTTTGGCGAACATCCCTCCTTGTCACTCTTGTAGTGAACTTATCAAAATTTTGATAGAAAAGTATCCTCAGATTGCAGAGGACCTTAAAGGTCTGGCCCCCTCATCTGTACAGACACAGAGACAGCCTGCCCCAATGGTTCCTCCACCTGCACCAAAAACATCCAATCAACCAAAAAAAACTGTTATTCTAGAAAAGCCCAAATCCATTCCTCCAAAAACCAAATCACCAGCCCCTCCTACTACCAAGAAACCAAAATCTACTCCATCTAAGGCCACATCGCCTGCCCCTACTACTACCAAACCTAAGGTGAAATCTGCACCAGTAAACAAAAATAACAACAAATCCACTTCCCAACCTCGTAAAGAAAAACCTGCAGGTCACAAATCTTCACCACCATCACCCACACCATAACCATGTAAAAAAACATGTAAAACAAAAAATTATGAAACCCCCCTCAACAACAAGTTTGAATGTCTTAGTGACATGGAGGATGACAGTGATGGAATCTCTGTCTCAGGGGGTGAGAGCATGCTCTCTGATGAAGAAACTTAGTCTTTTATTTTATTTTTAACTTATTCTTAATAAATCTGGACTGTATTCCATGAAATACGCCTTTCACAGTACATTTTTTCTTGTTGGCTGTGTTGACCTTCAACCAGTCCGCTAACTAGTTAACATTTACAAGTATATCACGTTACCTTTTTTAGTTTCACGCTAAATGACCAAAGCTGTCGATGCGCCATAAAACAACATGATAATAATAACATTTACAAGTACATCACGTTACCTTTTTTTAGTTTCACATAATTTCACATTTCTTGCGCGCTAAATGACCAAAGCTGTCGATGCGCCATAAAACAACATGATAATAATAATTGGCATGCTTGATGCTACGCATGTCGACAGAAGATGTTGTAAGTCGAGCGATACGAAATCTTCGCGCACGATTTAGAACGACAGGACACACCGAAGACTTGCCACGTCGTGGACGTCCGCGTGTTACAACGCGTGGTCAAGACAGCTATATCATGAACACGCATTTGCGCAATCGATTCCAAACTGCCACTGCTACTGCTGCTAACACACCTGGGCTTCATTATAACCGAATCAGTGGGCAAACTGTTCGTAATCGTCTCCGGGAGAACGGTTTACACGGACGACGGCCTTACGTCGGATGCATTTTAACGCAATGTCATCGTGTAAATCGTGGGCACGTGTACACACTCGTTGGACACACGACCGTTCTTTTTTCGGATGAATCCAGATTTTGTTTACATCGTGGTGATGGCAGGGTGCTTGTCTACCGTAGGAGAAATGAACGCTATGCTGACGAGATCGTTTCGGGGGCGGGGGTTCTATCATGGTTTGGGCAGCTATTGCCTATGGTTATCGTTCACCACTAGTCGGCATTAATCGCTATTTAAATGCTCAACGTTACCGCGATGACATTCTCGCTCATCAAGTCATTCCTCTGTTCCATAACAACGCCAACATCTCGATTTTCAGCATGATAATGCCACATCTCATACAACTAGAGCCACTCTAAATTTTCTTATAACAAATAACATTGATTTCATTGATGACTAGCCCGCTAAAAAGTCCTGATCTCAACCCAATCGATTACGCCTGGGAAATTCTGGACAGACGAGTGAGGCGTCGTCCCAAACTAACTGCTAACGTCAAATAACTTCGTCAAGCGCTCATTCAGGAATAGAACAATATTCCACTGGCAGATATCAATACCTTAGTCAATTCTATGCGCCGGCAATGTACTACAGTGGTCAACTCAAAAGGTGGTCATACCCGTTATTAAGTGTTATTTTTGTTTTTAACCCCTGCCTCTCTTGGTCAAAATTTCCCCCATTCTCTGTTAACCTTTGGCCATCATTTTTGCATTAAACGATGCATCATGGAACACTCTTTAAACGCATATACAATGTATAACAATGATTCCCTCGATTTGTTTTCAACCAGCTATGTCCAAGCAAACATAGCGGAAGTTTCTTTTTTTGTTCAGTATATATACTATTGAAGGGATATAAACGTAGAGATAACTCTTGACAATTATCTAGGTTCTTCAGACGAAAAGCTCCGTGTTATAACAAACACGACAATGTCAAGGAGAGTCAACGATAGAATATGAAACGCAAAATATTTGACATGTGTTAATTGAAACTAGACAATAAATACAACAAACATCAAATCGTGTACTGTGCAACCTCTCCAGAGTGGACATCTGTTGTGCAACCTCCCCAGAGTGGACATCTGTTGTGCAACCTCTCCAGAGTGGACATCTGTTGTGCAACCTCTCCAGAGTGGACATCTGTTTTGCAACCTCTCCAGAGTGGACCTCTGTTGTGCAACCTCTCCAGAGTGGACATCTGTTGTGCAACCTCTCCAGAGTGGACATCTGTTGTGCAACCTCTCCAGAGTGGACATCTGTTGTGCAACCTCTCCAGAGTGGACCTCTGTTGTGCAACCTCTTCAGAGTGGACATCTGTTGTGCACCCTCTCCAGAGTGGACCTCTGTTGTGCAACCTCTCCAGAGTGGACATCTGTTGTGCAACCTCTCCAGAGTGGACCTCTGTTGTGCAACCTCTCCAGAGTGGACCTCTGTTGTGCAACCTCTCCAGAGTGGACATCTGTTGTGCAACCACCTCTGTCAAACAAATCGGTTGTCATTTTTCCTGTAGTAAGAAAGTTACAACCAATTCAACCCCAACCTCTAAACAACAGCCAAACGTGTGACGGAGCCTTTTCTTCAACTTTCGAGGACTGTATAGACGACTATTCATTTTATTTTCTCAGCCACATCGATTTAGAGAACGCAAAGTATAAAACAAGCAACACCTGAAATAATATTACAATATTAATATAATTTTCTAATAAAGCTGAATGTAGATTAACACAACGTAATGGGTTTTTTTGAAGGCACAATCCCAATAATTGAATGTATCATTTTGCGTTAGTAATCCAAGCTTAAAATGCGAGAAATCATCTAACTATATGGACATTGTATACATATTTCAAAGAAACGAAATAGTCTTAACAACAATAATAAGACAATCGCGTACTTCGCAACAAAGGGTGTTTGCTTCATTGTAGCGTGTGTAGGAGTCAGAACATCTTGAACATAACGATGAAACAGTTTAACAAGCGCCTGTTGTGACAGATCAAGTTAAACTGGTTCCATTTTCTTGTTACACAAACATTTACCATGTTGCAAGCCATGTTTTTGTAACACGAAGTTTTGTTAAATGACGAATGGACCGTTATTTTTGACAAATGTAGTTAATGTTGTTTAGATATGTAATTATTATACGTCATTCGGCGTTATAACTAATGACATGTTAACATAATTGCAACGTGTTCTTTTTAAAGGTATCTATCGTCATGTTACCTGACGGCATAGCCTTGCTTCCTATATCGTCATGTTACATGACGACATAGCCTTGCTTCCTATATCGTCATGTTACCTGACGGCATAGCCTTGCTTCCTCTATCGGCATGTTACCTGACGGCATAGCCTTGCTTCCTCTATCGGCATGTTACCTGACGGCATAGCCTTGCTTCCTATATCGTCATGTTACCTGACGGCATAGCATTGCTTCCTCTATCGTCATGTTACCTGACGGCATAGCCTTGCTTCCAGATTGACTATCGTCATGTTGCCTGACGACATAGCCTTGCTTCCTATATCGTCATGTTACCTGACGGCATAGCCTTGCTTCCTCTATCGTCATGTTACCTGACGGCATAGCCTTGCTTCCTATATCGTCATGTTACCTGACGGCATAGCCTTGCTTCCTATATCGTCATGTTACCTGACGGCATAGCCTTGCTTCCTATATCGTCATGTTACCTGACGGCATAGCCTTGCTTCCTATATCGTCATGTTACCTGACGGCATAGCCTTGCTTCCTATTTCGTCATGTTACCTGACGGCATAGCCTTGCTTCCAGATTGACTATCGTCATGTTACCTGACGGCATAGCCTTGCTTCCTCTATCGTCATGTTACCTGACGACATAGCCTTGCTTCCTTTATCGTCATGTTACCTGACGACATAGCCTTGCTTCCTCTATCGTCATGTTACCTGACGGCATAGCCTTGCTTCCTCTATCGTCATGTTACCTGACGGCATAGCCTTGCTTCCTATATCGTCATGTTACCTGACGACATAGCCTTGCTTCCTCTATCGTCATGATACCTGACGGCATAGCCTTGCTTCCTATATCGTCATGTTACCTGACGGCATAGCCTTGCTTCCTCTATCGTCATGTTACCTGACGGCATAGCCTTGCTTCCTATATCGTCATGTTACCTGACGGCATAGCCTTGCTACCTCTATCGTCATGTTACCTGAGGGCATAGCCTTGCTTCCTCTATCGTCATGTTACCTGACGGCATAGCCTTGCTTCCTATATCGTCATGTTACCTGACGGCATAGCCTTGCTTCCTCTATCGTCATGTTACCTGACGGCATAGCCTTGCTTCCTCTATCGTCATGTTACCTGAGGGCATAGCCTTGCTTCCTCTATCGTCGTGTTACCTGACGGCATAGCCTTGCTTCCTATATCGTCATGTTACCTGACGGCATAGCCTTGCTTCCTCTATCGTCATGTTACCTGACGGCATAGCCTTGCTTCCTCTATCGTCATGTTACCTGACGGCATAGCCTTGCTTCCAGATTGACTATCGTCATGTTACCTGACGGCATAGCCTTGCCTCCTCTATCGTCATGTTACCTGATGGCATAGCCTTGCTTCCTATATCATTATGTTACCTGACGGCATAGCCTTGCTTCCTCTATCGTCATGTTACCTGACGGCATAGCCTTGCTTCCTATATCGTCATGTTACCTGACGGCATAGCCTTGCTTCCAGATTGACTATCGTCATGTTACCTGACGGCATAGCCTTGCTTCCAGATTGACTATCGTCATGTTACCTGACGGCATAGCCTTGCTTCCAGATTGACTATCGTCATGTTACCTGACGGCATATCCTTGCTTCCAGATTGACTATCGTCATGTTACCTGACGGCATATCCTTGCTTCCAGATTGACTATCGTCATGTTACCTGACGGCATAGCCTTGCTTCCTATATCGTCATGTTACCTGACGGCATAGCCTTGCTTCCTCAATCGTCGTGTTACCTGACGGCATAGCCTTGCTTCCAGATTGACTGTCGTCATGTTACCTGACGGCATATCCTTGCTTCCAGATTGACTATCGTCATGTTACCTGACGGCATAGCCTTGCTTCCTCTATCGTCATGTTACCTGACGGCATAGCCTTGCTTCCTCTATCGTCATGTTACCTGACGGCATAGCCTTGCTTCCTATATCGTCATGTTACCTGACGACATAGCCTTGCTTCCTCTATCGTCATGATACCTGACGGCATAGCCTTGCTTCCTATATCGTCATGTGACCTGACGGCATAGCCTTGCTTCCTCTATCGTCATGTTACCTGACGGCATAGATTGCTTCTATCGTCATGTTACCTGACGGCATAGCCTTGCTTCCTCTATCGTCATGTTACCTGACGACATAGCCTTGCTTCCTCTATCGTCATGTTACCTGACGGCATAGATTGCTTCTATCGTCATGTTACCTGACGGCATATCCTGCTTCCAGATTGACTATCGTCATGTTACCTGACGGCATATCCTTGCTTCCAGATTGACTATCGTCATGTTACCTGACGGCATATCCTTGCTTCCAGATTGACTATCGTCATGTTACCTGACGGCATATCCTTGCTTCCAGATTGACTATCGTCATGTTACCTGACGGCATATCCTGCTTCCAGATTGACTATCGTCATGTTACCTGACGGCATATCCTTGCTTCCAGATTGACTATCGTCATGTTACCTGACGGCATATCCTTGCTTCCAGATTGACTATCGTCATGTTACCTGACGGCATATCCTTGCTTCCAGATTGACTATCGTCATGTTACCTGACGGCATATCCTTGCTTCCAGATTGACTATCGTCATGTTACCTGACGGCATAGCCTTGCTTCCTATATCGTCATGTTACCTGACGGCATAGCCTTGCTTCCTCAATCGTCGTGTTACCTGACGGCATAGCCTTGCTTCCAGATTGACTATCGTCATGTTACCTGACGGCATATCCTTGCTTCCAGATTGACTATCGTCATGTTACCTGACGGCATATCCTTGCTTCCAGATTGACTATCGTCATGTTACCTGACGGCATAGCCTTGCTTCCAGATTGACATTAAATGTTGGCCTTTCCTTCTCCATCCTCTGTACCCAGACTCTTCATTGGAGGCCTTTAATGGAATCACTAAATTTTTGAGACTATGGTAGGAGCATCTATTTACAACTGAATCTATTTTGTTATTAAGGGTTAAACTGCAGTAAATATTACACGTTACTTTTTGTATTTTTATGATTTAGAAATAAAATATTTTTAATGCATTTGTATTGTCGAATAAATGTCTTTTACAAAGTTAAAACGATATGTTTATGATAAATACTTGCTGATCCCAGAAAAATAGGACGATTCTACATAAACAGCATGTGTTAGTATAGGTGTCGAAGATAAAATAATAAAAAATTAATTATAAAAATCTTCATTTTCAATTTACTTATATCAATATTAACACATTGGTACTTATAACGTGGATGTTTATGCAAGTTACGGTGTTTAAAAGGAAATACACGCCAATGATAGTATGAAAATGGGCTATTCCAAAACATTTCCCCGCCATTACGCTATTCCAAAACATTGTGCTTTGCATCAATGCATTTCTTGTAACATAAATGATACCCCGGGCAAATTGGCTAGCGAATCTTCGTAATGCATGAATATTCATTAGCATTCCGTGACCTATAAAATGGAAGGTAACAAAAAGGAAGGAATCTCCTTTGTGAAGAGCTATCGCTCAGAACCGCGATTACATCCGTAATCCAGCAATTTCCGTATCGCATTAGGTGTTTGTCATGCGGCCAATCAGGCGGCTGGATTTCACCTCATTAATTATTCATGAGTACGAACTTTTTACAGTTAGTTTGCCCAGGGTATCATATATGTTATGAACAGCCTGGGTACCGAGGATGGTCCTTATTCCACCCCACCAACCACCTTCTTCAGATAGTTAAGATGCGTTTTTGAAATTAATAGTCTTTGTTTGTTGGACTCTGCTGTGTCCAACTTTATGTCGCACTGATAATAGTATTATCATTTTCTCAACTTCATAGTTAGTTCCCTTGACTATATTATATATTGTGGACCTTGCTGTGTCCAACTTTATGTCGCACTGATAAAGTATAATCATTTTCTCAACTTCATAGTTAGTTCCCTTGACTATATTATATATTGTGGACCTTGCTGTGTCCAACTTTATGTCGCACTGATAATAGTATTATCATTTTCTCAACTTCATAGTTAGTTCCCTTGACTATATTATATATTGTGGACCTTGCTGTGTCCAACTTTATGTCGCACTGATAAAGTATAATCATTTTCTCCACTTTATAGTTAGTTCCCTTGACTATATAATATATTGTGGATTTTGCTGTGTCCAACTTTATGTCGCACTGTTAATTATTTTATCCTTTTTTACAATTTTTTATAGTTTGTTTACTTAACAAAACGGGTAAAGTTTACTGTGACATCTATAGATAGATGACTGCATTGACAGGGAAACACACATATAAACATTATTGTTCTTAAGGATATATATGGGCTAGTACCTTTAAATGAAATTTATTTTCAGATAGCCAGTACAGTATATAAATTCACTCGGTTGTCAACGTTAAATTGTGTTGTTTAATGAAGCCACACTTTTACTGACTATTGGCTTCAGTTGCTAAACCGTCAATCGCCAGGCAATTTCGGAAATTCATTTTATCATTGGAAATACAAGTAATATAAACTTCAAGAAAACGAATGTAAGTTGTTCATGTTTTGTTTTTTTGCCGAATATTTTGTATCACAAGAATTGTTTAATTACGAACAATGCTGTTTTTATCGTTATGAAAAGTAAACAACAGACGCATATAAAATCCGGACTCGCCCGGACCATAGTAAACTCCGTGTTTCGAGATAATCATAATTGTTAAGTCCATAGTACTATTGATTAGCTGTTTATATGATGAATCTGATTGATTTTTATTTAAAGAAGGTAATAAAGTAAAAACTGACTGTTATAAAAAACAGTTTTTTTTTTCAAATTAACAATTAAATCAGTGAGATATGGACTACATTGAGACCTCTGTGGCCGACTGGTTTACTACGGACAGCGCTTCTACCCAGTGCCCATCTATGCCCAAAATAATGCCAGAATGAGTCTTCCTCTCACCTTATACAGTGGCACCTCGTTTATTCGACTACATTTTATCCGAATACTCGGTATAATCTGAAATAAAATCAAGTTCCGATGTACACATGTATCTTCTTATCCATGTCGAACTGACATGGGCTATTTGAAACCATGTATTATTCGAATTAAATTTCGGACCCGATGAATTCGAATGAAAGAGGTCTGACTGTAGGTGAAAAATAATATGACTGTGACAGTTTATGTGATTCAGTACAGAAAATGGATAAAATTGCTCAACATGTACTTTATCGCACAATTTATATATACTGGCTAGTCGGAACGAGTTACTGAGAATCACATTTTAGCAGTTTTCTTAAAATGTGTTGTCAAGATACTTGTATGCAAAAAGAACCACCAGTAAGTCTGTATTTATTATAACATACTTCAATATATATATGTGTCCAGTACAAACTCTCCAATGTAGCGCCCTGTCTTGAACAACAACCTCTCTTTAATTAACAACATATGTTTTCTCTTATAAGAAGTTTAAACTCTTTTGAAAAACAACCTTTCTACGTACGTAAAATCATAATCATATAGGGGCTGTGATATATATTTCAGTTCGAAGGACCGGTGTTGACATCACTTTTACAATTTCATATAAACGTAAAAAAATAAAATTGTGTTTGAAGATGTGTTATTGCGATTTTCTCGATTTGACAAATTATGATTTCTTAATATAGGATACTTTTGTCGTGATGCATAATTTTGTCACTACCGACCTTCCGTATACACTCGCATATGTTAGTAAGGGGCTCGTCAGAGCCAATTGCTAGAGTAGGCGAAATCCGCGGACACTCATCGGATGAGTCATCCCAAGTCTGTAATTATGAACCGCCAAAGTCTACATACTCCTGAAGAAAGAAGTCATTGTCTATCAAAATATAGCGGTAGCCCTTGTCATTAAAAACATAGCGGTAATCCTTGTCTATCAAAACATAGCGGTAGTCCTTGTCTATCAAAACATAGCGGTAGTCCTTGTCTATCAAAACATAGCGGTAGTCATTGTCTATCAAAACATAGCGGTAGTCCTTGTCTATCAAAAAATAGCGGTAGTCCTTGTCTATCAAAAAATAGCGTTAGCGGTAGCCCTTGTCTATCAAAACATAGCGGTAGCCCTTGTCTATCAAAACATAGCGGTAGTCCTTGTCTATCAAAACATAGCGATAGCCCTTGTCTATCAAAACATAGCGGTAGTCCTTGTCTATCAAAACATAGCGATAGCCCTTGTCTATCAAAACATAGCGGTAGTCCTTGTCTATCAAAACATAGCGATAGCCCTTGTCTATCAAAACATAGCGGTAGTCCTTGTCTATCAAAACATAGCGATAGCCCTTGTCTATCAAAACATAGCGATAGCCCTTGTCTATCAAAACATAGCGATAGCCCTTGTCTATCAAAACATAGCGATAGCCCTTGTCTATCAAAACATAGCGATAGCCCTTGTCTATCAAAACATAGCGGTAGTCCTTGTCTATCAAAACATAGCGCTAGTCATTGTCTACCAAAACATAGCTAACGCACTTTAACTTAGCGGACGATAGCACAAGATAGTATACAGTAGTTAGATTACACAGCGGACGATAGCAGTAGGCAGATATACGTATACAAGAAAACGGTTCAACATATAATATATCCAGCGAACAATTATACGTATACTGAAATCATGGGAAATACAATTTTCCGTCATCGTTCCGTTGAATATCGACGATTTACGAAAAACATACTTTTTGTTTTATTGTCATCCTGTCTGTAGGTCGGTCGATTATTTGTTCTGTCCGATATACAATATATGTAGTTTATGTGTCTAACTACTTCTTCAGTTTTCAAGGGATTACAATGCAATTTGATAATACAAGTACCATGGTACATGATTTGTAGATGTGGAAGACATCAATTTGCTGTGCATCCATCAAAATGATTTAGAATTCTGTCCCTTTTAGAACACATGTAATAACATTATAGTTCATGTAGAAAAAAATCGTTAGTTTTCGATGGATTGCATTGAAACTTGGCATATAATCAACATTGAGGTACTGTTTACTTCTTCTCCATCCATCCTTCTTACTGTCTAGACAAATTCTTTATATACAATCTTGTATGTTTAACACCTATTTTATTTAATATACTGACATAACAAAGTGTTCTTGATAGACTATTGTGATAGGTAAATCTATGTCAAAGTCACGTCTGTGATTTGCAGTGAGCCGCTTGCTGTCAGCACGTTCAGTCCTTTGATTTGATCATATTGTATAATTCCTTATTAAGCTTCGATTGAACGGGCACGGATGTTGCTTAAATGGTTGTTATCTGTCCATAATTACCTGCAGGCTTTGACCTGACATCATTTGAATACCATATGCGTATATCGTTATGCCACATATACATGTAATAGTTCGTATATAAACTTAAGTTTCCATTAATCAAGTCGACTTTCTGGCACAGGTGGGCTTTGTGTGGCAGTTTTATTTCTATTTGATTAATCGCTGTTGCCAAAATAACATCATCTGTCGTTTGTCAAATTCAAAACTGGTGTGAAAACGGTGTACACATACATTGTATACAGCACAATGAATGATATATTGCGCTTTGCAAAACAATCGTTAAACAGATTGCCTGAAGCATGAATGATTTCAAATTAATTATGTTAATTAATTAAGTATAATCTTCATCTTATCACTTTATAAGTAATACTACGTGGAGCCGATAGGCCGGCGCAATGATATCTTATCCACGTCCCGATTTCACAAACTTTTCTAATTTAGATTTTTCTCGAAATGGATGAAAAAGTTGAGCAGAAAACGCCGCACAAGGAGCTCACATACCTGAACAATATACACTTAACAAAAGTTATAAGTACTCCGATGACATATTTAGCATATTGCAAATAAATATGAATATATCAAATAGAACTGAATTTCACACACAGAAAGTCCAATATGTATGTAATGTTTCTTCTACTTTTCATAACAAAATACAGCCATTCATTGGACAAGCTAATCACATAACAGCCGATTCATTGGACAAGCTAATCACATAACAGCCGATTCATTGGACAAGCTAATCACATAACAGCCGATTCATTGGACAAACTAAAATTGGACAAGCTAATCACATAACAGCCGATTCATTGGACAAGCTAATCACATAACAGCCGATTCATTGGACAAGCTAATCACATAACAGCCGATTCATTGGACAAGCTAATCACATAACAGCCGATTCATTGGACAAGCTAATCACATAACACCGCACTGAAATAACTTGTGTTAAGTGTACATACAAGCATAAGGGAAACAAAACACAAACATAAATCATAGGTAAATATAGGAGAACGGTTTTGGGACGGTCAGTAGCAGGATCGCCACTATGTGTTTTGTGGCATGGATTAAGGGTGCACTCCATCTAACACATCTACCAATTAAAACGAACCGTGTCAATGAGAAAATCCCCGCTGAACAACTCACCAACATAAGAGACAGCAAACACTTAAATACAACAATAGACCCTCGAAGACATATATTTCTTATCTTGTGTAATGCAAATTGTTTTACGAACAATCTTGCTATCAATAGTGGTGTTGGAATGTTTTAATCTAGTTTACAGAACTACGAAAGACCGGAAGTGACATTAACACTTCATCATTTCTCTCCTAGGAAATTCACGATTTTAAGATTTCAACTCATGAGTAGTAAAACTATTATCATTTATTTCTATTGTAGTCAACCATTACATTCAAGATGAAGACAACAGTGATTTCCACCTTTCTGTGTTTCCTGTTGATAATCCACGTGACGTCAGCAATGTTTGGACTGTGTTCGACTGATTGGTTCGCTGATAGCGGATGTACAGACAATAATGACGAATGTCTTCTGGTAAATATCGTTGATATCATTATTGTAATAAAGACATGTATTAAGGATCACGAAAGAATCGGTCAATGGCGATAACGGGATTCGAACCTGGGTCTACGGATTGCCGGTCCGTTGTGCTAACCACTACACCACAGCGACCTAACGTCATTTTCGTGTATTTAACTTATGTAAAGTTGATTAGGGTTAGCTACACTTTGGACGAAGACCCTTTTGACAAAAGACGCATGTCGTCACTTATACTTAAGGAGTATATTGTTCATAGACTGATTCAAAGTTATGTAGCTACATATGGCTTAACAGAAGTATCCGATCTCTCCACAACAGAAGTCTGACGACCCAAATTAGATCAAGCAAGAACAACTAAAACAAATCAATGTACCTGGCCTGTTGTGGCGATAAATCCTCAACCATTCTCTCTCCAGTTGGATACACAGCTCACTTTAAATATCTTTCACGTCATGCTAAGCGGTTGTCACGAGTTCTCTCCCTTTATACATTCTATAGTATATGTATATGTAGTACAAGCAAATCGACGAGGTGTTGTCAAGTGCGCATTTTTGTGCATTTCTGGTTAAAAAAAATTCTTGACGGAAGTAGGTGTCGTTTAAAAGATAAATTATTCATGCTTAGAATTCGGTGTATTTCATGGATATATTTTGATGTTAGAAGTGTGATTTCAGCCGCCCAAAAAGGTAATGTGTGAAAAGCCTTGTACCTATACTATACGTGTATACATATTCTATAGAAGATATTAAGGGCGAGAACTCTACAACGGATAAAGGGAGATAATTTCCTGTTCACATATCTAGTCTTGTTTTAAAATCATGCTTACAATGCAGCATGCAATGTCAGTTCAGATAACAAAAGCCAACTTGGTTAATCGCTGAACCGTCCCCCGGGAGGTTCGGGTTCGATACTCGGGCAGGTCCTGCCCTTCCGTCACATTGGGCTACGGCCAAATTTCTTCATGTGTCGCCTCTAATTCATGTGGAGAAGTTGCCACGGCTGCTTTTGGAATGACAAGTTAGTACTGATTGATCTATTCCAAGGATACTGTATAGGGTCAACTGACCGCCATGTATAGCATAAATATGTTGAAAAATGTAATTTTATCCGATGAAACAAAAGAAAATAAATCTCTCTTCAGTCTGGCGGGAAGTGTCATCATCCGGGTATCGGCGATCATGGAGACGGCTGTGTGTGCTTCCGAAAGGTTAAACATCCTTTAACTGGCAAAATGAATTACGTAATCATTACGAAGGACCATTTAAATGGAAAAGCTCGATTGCATTATGAGATTCCGAAGACGATGAATCTTTGAACAGAACTTTTTGCGAGCGTAAGATCGACTCGACGTTGCGTTTACATAAAAATAACTCAACATTGATACAATATCTCTATTTCATAGTATCATACGTATACAAAGTATTTTTTGATTTCAACATTATTTTCCATTAATTATATGTAGGCATCCCAAACTAACCGATACATATCTTGCAAGAGTAATCTCCCTTGTCGATATAGACCATTTTCTGTAGAGTGTTGGGCTAAGAGGCAGATTTACGTACTTGATGTATGTAAAAACTATAAGCAGAAGCGGGTAGAAATAAAACATCTCTTATTGTTACAACTGCTAACTTTATATCAATCAAACATGTCATTAACAACCTGTAACTACAGGAGATTGTCTCTCCCTTTATCTCTTCTAGAGTTCTCTCCCTTTATCTCTTCTAGAGTTCTCTCCCTTTATCCCTTCTATAGCATATGTATATATAGTTCTTACTTACATATACATGTATATAGTACTTACTATATACACATATACTATACACGAGATAAAGGGAGAGAACTCGTGACAATCACATGTGCTTGTGATTATGTTTGAAAATAGTAGATATTCCATTAGGTCGACATAAACATTATTTGTTCAGTTATGTAATCATCCTTATTTGTATTGTCAGCATAAAGGAATACTAATACAATGTTACGTTTTTTTCTCTTAAACAATTATATCACTAAATTCACGTCTCGTTCTGAAAAAATCCAAAAACGAGGCTCTTAACGTGTGGAGGTATGTGGCCATGTTTACGTACTAATGCCATTTATGTTTGACAGACGCCTTGATAAAATGAGATATTCAAGTCTTTGGCACAAGAGCAAATACGTTTACAATACTGATTGTATACAGGTGTAACAATATAATACACTATGTCAATGTATTACTATGTTACGCCTATTCCGTTGGATGAACGTTTAGAGATTACTTTCAGTTGTTTGCAAATGTGATGGTAAAATGGAAATAAACTCGAAATACCATTGTAAGACAAATTCCGTCAGACTGCTAAACCAATTATACCAACTATTGAAAAATACAGTGAAACCTCTCGATAATAAGACCACCTCAATAAGAAGACCACCTCAAAATTAAGAAAACAATTTTGAAGACCATGTTCACTGTTTTGCTCTTTATTCAGCCTCGATATTAAGACCACCTCAATATTAAGACCATCTTTCAAGGGTCCCATGGGTGGTCTCATTATCGAGGTTTTACTGTATACCGTTTACTACTTCTAAGACGAAGCAGTTTTGTACATACTTTTGAATTTGACGTAAAAATAATGCACCTGAAATTATCGACGTTTAGTGGATTTTGAGCTTGTTGACATGCTGTTCGGTAGATTGGAGATTGTCAAAATCGAGGTCAACATTCTCTGTAAACAATCAATAAGTTCAACACGAATGGGCATTTCGAAACCAAGTATTATTCGAAATAAAATTTCGGACCTGATGAATTCAAATGAGCGAGACTCTACAGTATTTATCGCAGCTTTGAGGTTTTGTCCCTTTGTATTCATCCATAGTTCATCAATAAGTTCAAAAGGTTATAAAAAACAGACTCAAACCTTCTAAACCGTCTTCGAGAATCAGCTAGTTTGATATGGAAATCTGAGTTACTTCTTTGAAATTAATTCTAACAGAAAATCTTTATAGATATTAATGCGCTAGATAATGTATTGGCCAAACTTAGTGCACGTGTGACGTCACTGTCATCCCAGAAAGATGCACGTGTTGCCTAGTGTCTACGTAATACTGTTAAAGTGTCAGCATGACTTGGTCATAAATCAGTTGACCACCACTGCAGGCGAAATATGTTACACTGCATTGATAAACTGCTCCAGATGTTTTCTTCTCTATTCAGTGCGTAGATCCATCAGTAAATTTATAATATTGTTATCATTAACTGTCAAACAACATTCAAACGGATTAATTGTCATACAGCAGGTTTGTATTTTTTGTCTATAACCGATTGTTGATGTTTAGAACAGGTTCTGCAAGTTGTGTCTATTATTGCTGATTGTTGGTCTTAACAGCCGGTTATACATGTTGTGTGTATTACTGATTGTTGGTCTTAACAGCCGGTTATACATGTTGTGTGTATTACTGATTGTTGGTCTTAACAGCCGGTTATACATGGTGTGTGTATTACTGATTGTTGGTCTAAACAGCCGGTTATACATGTTGTGTGTATTACTGATTGTTGGTCTTAACAGCCGGTTATACATGTTGTGTGTATTACTGATTGTTGGTCTTAACAGCCGGTAATACATGTTGTGTTTATTACTGATTGTTGGTCTTAACAGCAGGTTATACATGCTGTGTCTATTATTACTGATTGTTGGTCTTAACAGCAGGTTATACATGCTGTGTCTATTATTACTGATTGTTGGTCTTAACAGCCGGTTATACATGTTGTGTGTATTACTGATTGTTGGTCTTAACAGCCGGTTATACATGTTGTGTGTATTACTGATTGTTGGTCTTAACAGCCGGTTATACATGTTGTGTTTATTATTACTGATTGTTGGTCTTAACAGCCGGTTATACATGGTGTGTGTATTATTACTGATTGTTGGTCTTAACAGCCGGTTATACATGTTGTGTTTATTATTACTGATTGTTGGTCTTAACAGTAGGTTATACATGTTGTGTTTATTATTACTGATTGTTGGTCTTAACAGCCGGTTATACATGTTGTGTTTATAATTACTGATTGGTTGGTCTTAACAGTAGGTTATACATGTTGTGTGTACTATTACTGATTGTTGGTTTCAACAGCCGGTTATACATGTTGTGTGTATTATTACTGATTGTTGGTCTTAACAGCCGGTTATACATGTTGTGTGTATTATTGCTGATTGTTGGTCTTAACAGCCGGTTATACATGTTGTGTGTATTATTGCTGATTGTTGGTCTTAACAGCCGGTTATACATGTTGTGTGTATTATTGCTGATTGTTGGTCTTAACAGCCGGTTATACATGTTGTGTGTATTATTGCTGATTGTTGGTCTTAACAGCCGGTTATACATGTTGTGTGTATTATTGCTGATTGTTGGTCTTAACAGCCGGTTATACATGTTGTGTGTATTATTGCTGATTGTTGGTCTTAACAGCCGGTTATACATGTTGTGTGTATTATTGCTGATTGTTGGTCTTTACAGCCAGTTATACATGTTGTGTTTATTATTGCTGATTGTTGGTCTTTACAGCCGGTTATACATGTTGTGTGTATTATTGCTGATTGTTGGTCTTAACAGTAGGTTATACATGTTGTGTTTATAATTGCTGTTTGTTGGTCTTAACAGCCGGTTATACATGTTGTGTTTATTATTACTGATTGTTGGTCTTAACAGCCGGTTATACATGTTGTGTTTATAATTGCTGTTTGTTGGTCTTAACAGTAGGTTATACATGTTGTGTGTATTATTGCTGATTGTTGGTCTTAACAGTAGGTTATACATGTTGTGTTTATAATTGCTGTTTGTTGGTCTTAACAGCCGGTTATACATGTTGTGTGTATTATTACTGATTGTTGGTCTTAACAGCCGGTTATACATGTTGTGTTTATAATTGCTGTTTGTTGGTCTTAACAGCCGGTTATACATGTTGTGTGTATTATTGCTGATTGTTGGTCTTAACAGTAGGTTATACATGTTGTGTTTATTATTACTGATTGTTGGTCTTAACAGCCGGTTATACATGTTGTGTGTATTATTACTGATTGTTGGTCTTAACAGCCGGTTAAACATGTTGTGTTTATAATTGCTGATTGTTGGTCTTAACAGCCGGTTATACATGTTGTGTTTATTATTACTGATTGTTGGTCTTAACAGCCGTTATACATGTTGTGTGTATTATTACTGATTGTTGGTCTTAACAGCCGGTTATACATGTTGTGTTTATTATTACTGATTGTTGGTCTTAACAGCCGGTTATACATGCTGTGTTTATTACTGATTGTTGGTCTTAACAGCCGGTTATACATGTTGTGTGTATTACTGATTGTTGGTCTTAACAGCCGGTTATACATGTTGTGTTTATTACTGATTGTTGATCAATAATTCGTAATTTCGAGGTTTCTGTCGGATCTTTTATCATCTGAACGACGGTGAATGTCTAAATTTACTAGAAAACAATACCAAGCGGTATTTTTGCGGAATAAAGTTTGTATCGTCCGTTTAAATTTGACATTTAGAACAAACATGTAAAAAATCGCCTTCAACTGCTCAATTTTAATCGTTTTGTGATATAATTGGATAATTTTACTCCACATATCAAAACATATATCATTTACATACAATTCTAGCAAGTTGCAAGTTTGTCGGTGCTCTTAAACCGACGTTTGATCCTTCCCAAGGGACTCTGGTATGCACAAATATGATGACGTTTACTGCAGAGGATATTTTGCAATGATGACGTTGCCGGCTGAGGAGATACAAGTACGGGTGACGTTTTCGGCCGAGGAAAACACTTTATAAAAAGATGGATTTGTGCTTATCTTATCGTTTTTATACCCGATAAAGCATGGAATGTTTAGAAAAAATAATTTTAACCACCAACGATTAATAAAATGTGGTCTTCGAGGCCATGCACGATAGTAATTCATTGATATTCAGTCTTTATAGTCTTTCGCTTCAACCAGAAATGTCAAAAGTACTTAAGAAGTAAATGTATGCATAGAATTTCTTCTAGATGTTCTCGATATAGAATATGAAGTAGATCGGTGTACTTTCAATGATTTACCTAGATATTTCGATATGATTTCATCCACTATTTTATACACGTCATAGTACCAAATAGTATCTTTTGCAACTCATCTTGTCCAGTTAAAGCAAACCAGCGTACAAAATTAACAACATTGCACTTACTTATAAAATCTTCATTTTAAAAGACTTGCAACTTGCTAGAATTGTATGTAAATGATATATGTTTTGATATGTGGAGTAAAACTATCCAATTATATCACAAAACGATTAAAATCGAGCAGTTGAAGGCGATATTTTACATGTTTGTTCTATAATGTCAAATTTAAACGGACGATACAAGCTTTATTCCGCAAAGATATTGCTTGGTATTGTTTTGTAGTAAATTTAGACATTCACCGTCGTTGAGACGGTAAAAGATCCAACAAGAACTTCGAAATTACGAATTATTGGTCAGAAAATGAAAACCACTTGTCATCTGCCTGAAACGCTTCCCTCTGTCGAGACACATCTCTCGGCGGACTACATATCGGGTTATACACTGTGATACTGTTAACTTGAATTGAGCTTGACATCAGTCGAAAGATCACCTTCCAACAGTACCTTAAGTTCATTGATTCCAACAGTACTTCAGTTATGACTGGCGGTCATTTGACCAAACACGTGTTACTACCAGTACTCCCCTGGCGCGTGCTTCCGCATACATCAGCTAACAACTTCCCGCAATGCTCAGAGGTGGAGGACAAATGTCATTGGAGGTATTATCGTCATTCAGATTGACACGGACAACATAGCCCGCACCCGGTGTTCGAACATACCACCTCCGTATTGTCAATTGTGTGCTCTGCCGACTTAGCATACCGGACGGTCTTTCAATACAAGAGCATGTCGCGGTCCGATACATGTGTATACATTCTCAGAATTCTTCTGTTTATCTTACACACATAGCTTCTGGGTAATATTTCGACATCTGGTGAGTTCCAAAAGTTCAAACACGCATGCGCATGATTTGTTCAAAATCGTGATAAAATCTGACAACTCAGATAATTGGTAATATAACCAGACACCATTCAGCACAACTTAACCGATACACTAAACCAATCTACCTGACGTTCAACAGCGAGTTTTTGAAACATTTCGAGTGTTTACATCTGGAGCATAAGCACGATAGTTTATTAACTGAACTATTTACAAGGAAGGTAAGTGTTTGTTATTTGTTAGTATACATTGTAAACAAAATATAACAGTATGATAAATAATTTGAGAATTTATTCTTGTCAAAAGTGCTAACTCATCTATACTATTTCATATGATATTAAAAGCTTCCGGCTATAACTTTCGCTATTTTTGATTGCAGTAAACTGCATGGAATATTATTTTATGTTAACTGTACTGTCGAAAATCGTCAAGGTAAACCTGTTAAATTCACTTTCATTGTTCCAGATCACGTTGTCATAATTCATGGAAGTTTCTTAAAGTAAAAAATGCGGGATAAGTCTTTTGACCTGTATATAAAAAGAAATTACTATATCATGTACAGCGAACATTCCTTTCACTGTTTTTGGAAAGGCGCCAGTCTATTTTCGACTGTTACATTCATGTTCCTAGAAAATCGTTTATATTAATTTTGTAGTTGCACTACATGTTTGTTCGTTTTTCATTGTTAAATAAACTGCACAAGCTTTGTTCCTGACGGGAAGACATTTTTATCCCCTTTGTTTAAGCATGGAACGACCCTTCGATGCAGTATATTAACTATTCTCAGTGTACAGTCGGACCTCGTTCTTCCGATTCATCGGATCCGAAATTTTATGTCGAATAATACATGGTTTCGAATAGCTCATTTCAATGTGACGTGCCTAAGAAGTTACGTCGGCCCTAGTAATTATTTCGGATGATACCAAATATTCGGATAGAAGGTTGTCGAATAAACGAGGTCCGACTGTATTGTTATTTTCAAGAACTATGCATATTTCATAATTTATAACATTTGAGAAAGTGTGTGCTTAACACTTTTTAATGAATAAACACTTAAACACGCGGCTTAATAAAATGCCCTCTAATCTAAATGATATTTTCAGTTTTGTTTCACATTTTGTTGAGATTTACAACATTCTTACCACTTCAACCAACCATGACCTGTTGGAAGTTCGTAACTATGGTAACATCTCTATAATAAGTTCTTGACATTCTATCTAATTCTACGATATATGTTAGAGTTGCATTTGTTACTGAAGATGCATTTCATTATTGTGTTTGAATGTCCATTATACCATGAAATATGTAAAACATTATTACAGAAAACATTAAACAATATACCAACATTTATTGAACTATTAAGCTCAGAAAATAAAATTATCGTTAAAATATGTCATTCTTTATTCATAAAGCAATAAGTTGTATTATAAAAAAGCAATACATTAATGTTGTGTTTTCTCCTCAACATTAGATTATGTATCATATTGCTTCAATGAAAATATGATATGTACTTCGTAAGAGATTATGTTCATCAGCCATACTATTGTGTCACGTCAAATGTCATTATTGCCATTGACCAATGTATACATTTCGTGTTTTATTTCGTATATATATGTGTAATGTTTGTGTATATGAAAGTGTATATGAAATCGTAGACAGCATACGAGTACCTAGTACAGTAGTTCGGAATAAACTGTTCTATTTTATTCTATCAAAAAAAGGTTAATGTACTATAGAACTGCATAAATTGTCAGAATGTAGTATTTCTTGTTTATAAGTTGTGAATAAAATATGTTTCAAGTAAATAGGTTGCTTCAATTGCTATATCTCGACCGTTCCATGACAAGTAAATAGGTTGCTTCAATTGCTATATCTCGACCGTTCCATGACAAGTAAATAGGTTGCTTCAATTGCTATATCTCGACCGTTCAATGACAAGTAAATAGGTTGCTTCAATTGCTATATCTCGACCGTTCCATGACAAGTAAATAGGTTGCTTCAATTGCTATATCTCGACCGTTCCATGACAAGTAAATAGGTTGCTTCAATTGCTATATCTCGACCGTTCAATGACAAGTAAATAGGTTGCTTCAATTGCTATATCTCGACCGTTCCATGACAAGTAAATAGGTTGCTTCAATTGCTATATCTCGACCGTTCCATGACAAGTAAATAGGTTGCTTCAATTGCTATATCTCGACCGTTCAATGACAAGTAAATAGGTTGCTTCAATTGCTATATCTCGACCGTTCAATGACAAGTAAATAGGTTGCTTCAATTGCTATATCTCGACCGTTCCATGACAAGTAAATAGGTTGCTTCAATTGCTATATCTCGACCGTTCCATGACAAGTAAATAGGTTGCTTCAATTGCTATATCTCGACCGTTCCATGACAAGTAAATAGGTTGCTTCAATTGCTATATCTCGATCGTTCAATGACAAGTAAATAGGTTGCTTCAATTGCTATATCTCGACCGTTCCATGACAAGTAAATAGGTTGCTTCAATTGCTATATCTCGACCGTTCCATGACAAGTAAATAGGTTGCTTCAATTGCTATATCTCGACCGTTTCATGACAAGTAAATAGGTTGCTTCAATTGCTATATCTCGACCGTTCCATGACAAGTAAATAGGTTGCTTCAATTGCTATATCTCGACCGTTCCATGACAAGTAAATAGGTTGCTTCAATTGCTATATCTCGACCGTTCCATGACAAGTAAATAGGTTGCTTCAATTGCTATATCTCGACCGTTCAATGACAAGTAAATAGGTTGCTTCAATTGCTATATCTCGACCGTTCAATGACAAGTAAATAGGTTGCTTCAATTGCTATATCTCGACCGTTCAATGACAAGTAAATAGGTTGCTTCAATTGCTATATCTCGACCGTTCAATGACAAGTAAATAGGTTGCTTCAATTGCTATATCTCGACCGTTCAATGACAAGTAAATAGGTTGCTTCAATTGCTATATCTCGACCGTTCAATGACAAGTAAATAGGTTGCTTCAATTGCTATATCTCGACCGTTCCATGACAAGTAAATAGGTTGCTTCAATTGCTATATCTCGACCGTTCCATGACAAGTAAATAGGTTGCTTCAATTGCTATATCTCGACCGTTCCATGACAAGTAAATAGGTTGCTTCAATTGCTATATCTCGATCGTTCCATGACACAACCTGTATATAAGTAAAGGTGGTTATGACGTCAAGTATTTACTAATGAAAATTTGAAGTCACAAACTTTACGCGCTTTCTCGGGACTTTTTTAAAGTATTAATGTACATTTGAGTAAAGCATTTCTGATGCGACGTCATTTTGTAGTTTACTTTTGTGTTTTGTTCCTAATATTTGAATTGCCATAACAAGAAAAGTAGCATCTGATTTTAAAAGTTGGATATTAAATGAACCTAAAACAATATCTGTTAGAAAATGTAAAACACTGAATATGGATTTTTTGGTCAGAAATACAGGTTTTATCACGGCACAGCTCATTTACACTAGACATATTATATTTATAGCTTAGACACAATCCTGTCTGTGTTTCAGTCAGCTGTATTGCTTTTCTAACTTTCAGAATGTATTTATTGTTGGATGCTTACATAAATATATAATATTATCTATGTATAAGCAGTGTTTCTAGATTACAAACCAGTACGACTAATAATTGTGAGATATTTAAGCAATTGAAATGATCAAACATGTTGCAGTCACACTTCCGACATCCCGAGTGCTGATCATATGAGCGTCATTTGAACAACTTTTTTGGTTGTCTAGGTGATGCAGAAGCTAAGGTCCTAGTTCTCGCAGTGCTAGGTGCTGCCGTCGTAGGGGTATTGGGTTCGAATCCACCGGGGCATAACTAAATTACAGCATTTTGTTTTCAGTTTGAAGCAATTCAGAATGAATCGGGTGTTGATTCTTACTTTGGGTATGTGTGCGATAATGCACATGACGTCAGCAATGTATGGACTTTGTTCAACAAATTGGTTCACGGATGATGCATGTTTCGACTTTGATGACGAATGTACTGAGGTAAGTACAGTATTAGAAATATAAGGACTGAGAGTCCTGAAAACCAGCGCGTTGTAACATAATATATGTCTATATATAGGTGTAGTGTAATGTATACGGAATGTGAGGCATGGATAGTGTGCATTTCCAAGCATTCCTTGTTTGCTAAGGTGTAATTACAAAGGTAGGAAATTGTGAGCACAACTGTGTTCAGAAACTTGATTATAGGCCCAATGGACAAATATGTTATTTCCTAGTGTTGTAGGGAGGTATCTTGCTGATTTTCGAAAAAAAACAATATGTTACTTGTATATTAGATACATCATAATTTGGATCTAATTGCATCCAATAAACCAAACATATGTTAACAGACAGATGCACAATGCACACCAATCTTCTTTTTTGCATGTATATAGCTAGTCATGGTGGTGATCTGGTCAAGGAACCTTTTTGAATCATTTACCTCCCACTGCTGACATAAGTGGGAAGCCTACAATCGCTTGCAGTAAAACCAAGGAATGTACTGGTTATTGAGATCCTGTGTAGATGATCCAAGCTGTTGATTGGGTGTTAACCCAACCTTATAGAACCCTGTACTAAGTCAACTAATTATAACCATAGGTGTAGTACATTGCCTTACTAGTTCGGATTGCATTTGTCATATCCATACTCTCACCTGAGACGTACAGTATTCAGATTAAGACAATATTGCATTAAATGCGTCCATATTGTTACCATATCATTGTAGTATTCCTTGGAAATCATAACATGTAACATCCACTTGGACTTAAACAGGCATGGCTAGCGCAGTTGGTAGCATGCTAGAATACCCATCTGTAGGTCATGGGTTTGTGACATGTTCAGGCCTACCCAGTTGTAAATGTTCATCTTTCCAAGATGACAAGCGCCACACTGCTTACTTTTAAGTGTGGAAGCTGTCTGTTGCTTGCAGTAAAACTGACGAAACACTTCTTATTGAACCTAGGTAGATCATGTATAGACTAATAAATGATCATACCTGTCGGAAAGGCATTAACTGAACAAAATTCAAACACAAATCTATTAGTGCTATTTTTACTGCATATCAGTAGTAGTGGAGTTTGTGAGACGTGACATATACATTCGTCACGTTAGCTATGATCCCACTGATGGCTTATAAACAGTAACAATTGTATATTCAACACAAGATAGGCAACAACAGTGTGTAAAATTTCTAAACTTTTATTAAAAATAACTGAGATCATCAATAAAAAGTAAAACATAATAATGTACACTAAACAACAAAATAGATTGTTCCCACTTGTACAAAATACACGTCTTGTTCATAGCCATTTTTATAGGTCAAACTGTTGAGCTCATATATGGTTAATTTCCATGTATAGAATAATTGGGAAAATATAGAGAGAGTATGCATGTGACAAACACATTTTGTACAACAATGTTTTTTTTTAATATCTGGTTAGTTTAGCATCATTTACTTTATACTCCCTATAAACTTTATGATAATTTGCCTATCAATTTGGCCAACAATCCAAAACAAGAGAGGTAAATATTGTAATTGTGGGAACTAACTATTAGGATTGCTTCATAAATTGGTCTAATAAAAATGATAAAAAATGGTATATGCTTGCAAATTCATAGCAATACGACACTGATGGTTACAAAGTCCTGGCTGTACCTAATATTTGTTTACCCACAATCAATAAACATAAGTATCTAATGTATATAAATGAAAGCATATAACCATGTTAGCATGACACATCTAGGGTTTACATATGAGAAGCACCACAAGAAAACCGGCTTACAGACTTATCATACATTTTTAACTTTTTACATTTCGTAATGTTATAGCTTTTAAAAAGTTCTAAATTTAGTACATTATAAAAATGTAAGTGTATTCATACATAGCATTTGGCGGGATTTGTTATGTCATGATGTGTAGCGTGATCAGCAGAAACACTAGTTTTGTTCATAAACTACTAACGTTACCCATATAAACAAACACTGAGACACATATAAATGGAAAATATACAAAACATTGGAAAACTCTAGTCAACAATATTATGCACACCAATGTTAAGGCAATATATGCTGTAGAAAACAGCTGCATTAGCTTTGCCTAATTTTGATATAGAAACACTTGGATATATAGATAATGAACAAATCTACCACATGCCAACAAGGTTTTATAAAAAAGCATTATGCATAGATACATTCTGAAAAACATTGTATGTGCATGGATAATCTTGTTTTTTATAATTTTGGTTCCATCATTTATAAAAAAATCTTGTTAGCCTGTTCTAGTTTACTTTCCCTATATAAGAAGTATATTTCGTATTTATCTTGGCATGACATACGTCAGGGGAATAACCATAAGGCATATAGACAATATTATTACTGACTGCAAAATGTGACGTTTCTGACATCAGTAAATACTGATATCTGCACTAGAAAATTATTACAAGTGAAGTGTGCTTGTTTAATTATATTTAAAAACAAATACCAAATATTTGTGTGTTTCAGTAACAATTATGAAGCCATTCTATGAAAATAGAGCATTAAATATTGTATGCTTTAAATAATACAAGTAACATAATGTTAATAATACTATGCATATAGCAAATCATTGAAATGTTCCTATGAGAAATATATACATAGAACATAAAAAAACATGTAAAACGTTGTATAAACATCCTTTATATGTAAAGTAAGACATAACCGATAGGAAGAATTGTACACAACATTAATTATTTACAAAGAGAATATACGGTTGTAGGACACATTACATTATGGCAGTAGATGTAAGTGTAACAGGGTGCTTAGTTTTTGTTTAGGTAAAATTAATAATGCATGTATAATAATGTAAATAGGGTTGACTATGCATCTAGCAAATCATTGTAATATTCCATTGAGAGATATATACGGACATAAAAAACATGTAAAACTAAGTAAAATAGGACATAATCATCATAAAAAAATGAACACAATGTTTATTTACAAAAAGCGTATTTAGTTATAGGGCACATTACATAATGAGACTAGATACAACATTTACTCTTGTATCTAATGTTTTTGCACTTGGGAGTACCAAGATCAATGGCATGGTAAACATTATTTGTGCAAATAGTACAGATTATAAATTCCAGATCAATAGTAATGGGTAGAAATAATAGACTTGGTATAAACTGAAAAAGGTATCAAGATAGCAAAATTTTGATTTGTATAACAAATAGAAAAGCTTACACAAGAATATTATTTATATTAAGTTGTTAACAGTACATGAACATTTATAACAAAAGAAACCAATGAGAATGGCATAGAAAAATTGTATATGGAAATAGTACATTAGTATATTTATAAAATAAGCAATAAAAATCTCCAAATTTGTGCATAATACCCTATTCCCAAATAATACTGCAACAAATGTAAAACAATCTAATATTTACAATATTTTCACTCATCCAAACCAATGTACAAAACTTCGCTACCCTTGCAAGTTATCACCAGGGTGAGTGGTCCAGCAGCTGTAAGCATCTCAATGTCGACCGGCCCATCACTGCTTACAGCAGCAGCCAGCAGCTCACTTGGCACAGGGATGATGCTGTCATCATCTATTAGCAACTATGTTTCACTCTCTTCAACAGAAACACCAACAACCAACACCCTGGACACAACTGTTGGTGTATCAGTCTTCTACAATTATAAAAATGTAAAGGATTAGAACAAACCAAAAATATTACTGAATAAGAAACATACGCTGTAATACCAAGTTCCATACAGTGTTTGGTTACATATATTAGGTTGGCTGCATCTAGCAAAATGTGTTTTGCTGGCAAAATATTTCTATTTCCTGGTTTATGCTGATTTGTAATATTCAATTTCTAAATGTTCCCAAGGTACTAATTCTAATATATTTTACAAAATACCATCATGGCTAACATCCTACACATGTTAGTTTGCATTCAAACTAGAAAAAAATGTGAGTCAAGGCATTTTGTGGGCTACACATTTTCAATTGATAGTGGATATTCCATTAAAGTATTACTTGTAAAATTTGTTCTAGAGTCGAAGAAAAACAAGAAACAACAACACCAGAAACAAAAAGTGTCTGAAGTATTGCAAGCAGTACAATAGTCCCTTAGTGGCATAAACAGTGTGAATACCATACAACTGCCTTCTGTATTCAAGTGAATATATAAATACTAAGGGATTTTTCATATGATATGTGATGTAAATGCACACAGAGTTAGACTAATAAGTTTTAAATTCATAACTGTATTACCTTGATCTCAGAGCGTACTGTAGTCTGTAGGCTTGTCTCGCCCTGGTAAATGTTGGTAGTAACATCTGTTATTGTTACATGATCCCCTGGCCTACATTCAACAGATGAGGCCTCCCTCCATAGGGCCACCCGGACCTTTAAACTACCATCTTCCAAATGGATTGATTTGAGGTTCACACTCTCCCCCCGGACACTGAGGGTTTTTGTCTCCTCCTCCTGTAATTAAACACAAAGCGATTGTATTAAGTCTAATATTTGTGAACACTACCTTGTAATCACATGTCTAGATTGGTGGCCATTGTGTTCAAAACTGTATGCTAAAGTACAATAAAAAACAAACAACAAGTGTGCGTTGTGATACTATTTGGTAAAATGTGTAAGACAATGATATTACAATAACAGTTGGCAGTTGTCAATCCTAACAGCAATTAAAATATGCTAATTTTAATATAAAATCATGATAAAGCTATCAGTAATAACCATAACATATATAACCTGCTGTGTGACAATAATCTGTTTAAATTTTGCTATATACAACCAATAATAAGAGGTGCATAAATATCAAAAATTATCACCTGTCCATAGTCAGGTAGCAACAATGTTTATGTTGGTATAGCAGTGAAAATAATAGGACATTATCCATTAACACACACACAAATAATGTAAACATCAAACAAAGAAGCGAAACAAGCAAAACAAGCAACATTCATTTATCAGTAGGATAGACATATATCTCTCAAAAAATCAATGGACAGTCTGTTAACTGACTGAACTTATTTTTCTTTAAATTACTGAATACATAAAAACAGGAGACATAAAAACCAAGGTGTCCATATTAACGGATAACCAAAAGCAGTATACATTTGCAAGTCTTAACTTCATAGGGATGGTTTTTTTTGGACTTTACATGATGGAGCTTTATGTGTGTGAATGTTGCTGCTAAAGTGTGGAGAGCGGTTGAATGGAACTTAACTAACATTTTTAGTGAATGTGTATTTACCTTCACCTGTTGTTTGTAATTAACAGAACAAGAATGAAAACTAACCTGTACAATTTTCTCGGTAACGGACACTCTTGCCCTGGGTGGGGATCTCACAGCCTCTGCAATTGGTACCACATCTGCTGGTGGTGGGTATATGATCTTCCTCCCCGCTTCCACCAGGTAGTCCGGCACGTCAATATCCGTAGTTATAAAGACTTTTGTATTTTTCGTGATGACAATGGCATGATTATTGTCGTCCGTCTTACGAATTATATCTCTCAGAACTAGGGAGTTCCCTTCCCTGAATTTTGCAAATTTCAGGGGATCATACACAACACCCCGTATACATCTTTCTGAGTCCGCAATGGCCACGTTCAGTGATTCAGTCATTGTTTCTCCCATCACGGTATGAGACGATCTCGCCTGTAATAACCACTATCACCTTCAAAGGCTTCGAGTAGGGTCCAGTCCCTCTATTGGTAAAAAGTTGTTCTATTGACATCTGAAAATAAAATAACAAAACAACATATTAATATAAGAGTTTTCAAGCATGCTTCTTTATCAGAACATTAGAAGGTAAGTTGTAGTGGTATAATGGTTAGCATACTGAGTGGGTAATCAAGGGAGTTGTATAGAATCACTCGCTGCACTAGTGCAATTTTTCGTAATACATGTAATGATGTCCAAATCCCCAATATGTAGTGTTTGTAAATAGTTCCGAAGAATATATGACAGAATCAACAAATAAGTAAGTCAATAATTATTTAGTTGTAAATACAATTGTATAAGCGGTATAATACAGATATTTATGGGTGTGTACCAATGAATAACAGAGAATGAAAATACCTAATGTGTGCGCAGTGCACTGGGAACAACCAAATCAACAATAGGTCAGATGTTCTACCAATTAACAGCACATATTTAAAGATCAGCTTCCCAGACAAATAAAAATCTTGATAAAAACGTTTTGTGTACACCGGTATTGTATTTATAGAAGATAGTAAAGTGCGAAATCACAGGTGGCCGGTGCGTAGCCATGACATTTTAAACCCGCATTGAAAAAAAATATTTTTCACTCTGTTCTTATAGTAAGATAAAGGTGTCCAACTTCATACGCATTTACAATGAAAATATATACACACATTTGCTTTGACGTACTTTTCAAAGCCATTTCTCAACCGATTTTTATCACTGATGTCATAAATACACACAAGGGATTTATGTCGACAGTGTATGTACTCAAAAAATATTCACAAACAGAATAGACTGTTGTTTTTAACGTCAAACATCAAGAATGGCTAGGTCGGACAACTTCCTACCGTTAGACCGAGTCGGTATTTTCAGAACAAAACTACTATAAATCGCTATTCACCTGACGAACGACTTTAGATTTCAATAAGAAACATTTAAAAAAGTATATTTCAATATCAAACAACTTACAAATCGTCATACAGACGCGGAGATCGCTATTTTTTCGCTCTCAACTTTCGTTTTACGCGAACGCAGCCATTTTGAAAGGTGGTACCCGGCTCTGCGTAAGAACACATTTCGTAAGCCGAAAACCAAGTCTCTTCTGTTCGTGAATATTTTTTTGAGTATATACACTGTCGACATAAATCCCTTGTGTGTATTTTAAGACATCAGTGATAAAAATCGGTTGAGAAATGGCTTTGAAAAGTATGTCAAAGCAAATGTGTGTATATATTTTCATTGTAAATACGTATGAAGTTGGACACCTTTATCTTACTATAAGAACAGAGTGAAACATATTTTTTTTCAATGCGGGTTTTAAATGTCATGGCTACGCACCGGCCACCTGTGTGCGAAATGACACGGGGCCGAATCAACAAAATAAATAGGTCAGTAATTATATCGTTGCAACTACAATTATAAACATACAAAATCGCTCCGAAGTATTGTAATAACCATGTATCGGCAAAAAAATATTAATATTCTTATTTATACAGAGCACATGCAATAAATATAACCAAGTTGCATAATAAAAAGCCTGGAAGTCAAACGACACAATTTAATAATAACCCCGTATCGGGTAATACCGACGATGCAATGATATATCCTGCCTTCGCTTTACAACAAAATTATATAAATAAATTATCATAACCGTACGCTATATAAGCCTATAATCACCCAAGTTTATAATGAAAATTCCAGACATAATACAGGATGTTTATAAAATAAAACAAAATGGCGGATACTTACTACGCAAGAAGCGCATGTACATCATCCGATACAGATATATAGGCCTCAACCGACGCAATTTAATATCAACAGTAGACACTAACACATAAACAATAATAATACAGTAGTTCACAAATATAATAGGAGGCGAACATGTAATACAACAGATACAAATCGAAAATACACTTACCGTTGATCTTTCAAGAATCAGTAGTGAGACACTAAATAACGACTACTTCAATGGCTGCCATGAGAACACGACCGACGGACCGACGCTATATTCATACACACAAGTTTACAATTATGTCAACATTCCCGAGACAATACATTTTTAAAAAATATATTGAAAAAATGATATTCTTTATAAAAAAAACAAAAAAAACTACCGATGTGTTATGTTTCATCAATGGAATCGTCGGACTATTTCTTGTTGCGTTGGTTTTTTTCTGAGTTATGGGGTCACCGCCAAAACGCGTATATACACATGCACAAAAAACTACATGAACATTCCCGAACATACAATACAATAATATAATTATAAAAGTATATTTTGAATAAACTATTTTCGAAAGAAAACAAAGCAAAAAGCCATTGTGTTATCTTATAGCGCGTGTAGTATCAGCGAAATAGTCGGACTATTTGACTTTTTTTCTACAGTTATTCGGTTCGGCTGAAAACGGACTATTTAGGATGGCAGTGTTGGAAAACTGTATGAGTACTAAAACCAGGCGCGCTTAGGCGCGCTGGTTAGTAAAGTAGGGTAAATAAATTCAGAATGTAATGAGGTAAATCAGGTAGGCCAATTTGAAATGAAGTGAGATACATGTTGTATTGGAAATAATGAAGGGAGGTAAATGTTGTACATGTATTAGAAATATAGTGAGGTAAATGTTGTATTGGAAATAAAGTGAGTTAAAGGTTGTATTAGAAATATAGTGTGGTCAATGTTGTATTAGAAATATAGTGTGGTCAATGTTGTATTTGAGTACAAGTATATTGTATTGGAAATTTAGTGAGGTAATTGTGGTATTAAGCAAATATAGAGTAAATGTTGTTTTGGAAATACAATGAGGTAAACGTAGTATTGGAAATATAGTGAGATAAAGGTTGTATTGGAAATGTAGTGAGATAAAGGTTATATTGGAAATGTAGTGAGATAAAGGTTGTATTGGAAATGTAGTGAGATAAAGGTTATATTGGAAATGTAGTGAGGTTTCTGTAGTATTGGGAATGTAGTGAGGTTAGTGTAGTATTGGGAATGTAGTGAGGTTAGTGTAGTATTGGTAATGTAGTGAGGTTAGTGTAGTATTGGTAATGTAGTGAGGTTAGTGTAGTATTGGTAATGTAGTGAGGTTAGTGTAGTATTGGTAATGTAGTGAGGTTAGTGTAGTATTGGTAATGTAGTGAGGTTAGTGTCGTATTGGTAATGTAGTGAGGTTAGTGTAGTATTGGTAATGTAGTGAGGTTAGTGTAGTATTGGTAATGTAGTGAGGTTAGTGTAGTATTGGTAATGTAGTGAGGTTAGTGTCGTATTGGTAATGTAGTGAGGTTAGTGTAGTATTGGTAATGTAGTGAGGTTAGTGTAGTATTGGTAATATAGTGAGGTTAGTGTAGTATTGGAAATATAGTGAGGTTAGTGTAGTATTGGAAATATAGTGAGGTAAATGTAGTATTGGTAATGTAGTGAGGTTAGTGTAGTATTGGAAATATAGTGAGGTAAATGTAGTATTGGTAATGTAGTGAGGTTAGTGTAGTATTGGAAATATAGTGAGGTTAGTGTAGTATTGGAAATATAGTGAGGTTAGTGTAGTATTGGTAATGTAGTGAGGTTAGTGTAGTATTGGTAATGTAGTGAGGTTAGTGTAGTATTGGAAATATAGTGAGGTTAGTGTAGTATTGGAAATATAGTGAGGTCAGTGTAGTATTGGAAATATAGTGAAGTAAATGTTGTATTGGGGATGTGGTGAGATAAATGTTGTATTGGAAATATAGTGAAGTAAATGTAGTGAGATGGTGTAAAAATGAAAGGAAAGTTGTTAAATAGCCACATGACAAACGATCCTATTGTTTAATTTGTCAACATAAAAAAGGCCAGTTTCTACAGATGACTTGTTTTTCTAGTACGATTTAAAACACATCTGTCAACATAACATTGTTATTTATCATTTAGCAACATCAGATTATTTGACCAAATAAAGTTTGTATAGAAAATATAGTGAAGTAAATGTAGTATTGGAAATGTAGTGAAGTGAATGTAGTATTCGAAATATAGTGAGATAAATATAGTATTGGAAATGTAGTGAGATAAAGGTTGTATTCGAAATATAGTGAGATAAAGGTTGTATTGGAAATGTAGTGAAGTGAATGTAGTATTCGAAATATAGTGAGATAAAGGTTGTATTGGAAATGTAGTGAGATAAAGGTTGTATTCGAAATATAGTGAAGTGAATGTTGTATTGGAAATATAGTGAGATAAAGGTTGTATTGGAAATGTAGTGAAGTGAATGTTGTATTGGAAATGTAGTGAGATAAAGGTTGTATTCGAAATATAGTGAGATAAAGGTTGTATTGGAAATGTAGTGAGATAAAGGTTGTATTCGAAATATAGGGAGATAAATGTTGTATTGGAAATGTAGTGAGATAAAGGTTGTATTCGAAATATAGTGAGATAAAGGTTGTATTCGAAATATAGTGAGATAAAGGTTGTATTGGAAATATAGTGAGATAAAGGTTGTATTCGAAATATAGTGAGATAAAGGTTGTATTCGAAATATAGTGAGATAAAGGTTGTATTGGAAATATAGTGAGATAAAGGTTGTATTGGAAATGTAGTGAGATAAAGGTTGTATTGGAAATATAGTGAGATAAAGGTTGTATTGGAAATATAGTGAGATAAAGGTTGTATTCGAAATATAGTGAGATAAAGGTTGTATTGGAAATATAGTGAGATAAAGGTTGTATTCGAAATATAGTGAGATAAAGGTTGTATTCGAAATATAGTGAGATAAAGGTTGTATTGGAAATGTAGTGAGATAAAGGTTGTATTCGAAATATAGTGAGATAAAGGTTGTATTCGAAATATAGTGAGATAAAGGTTGTATTGGAAATATAGTGAGATAAAGGTTGTATTGGAAATGTAGTGAGATAAAGGTTGTATTGGAAATATAGTGAGATAAAGGTTGTATTGGAAATATAGTGAGATAAAGGTTGTATTCGAAATATAGTGAGATAAAGGTTGTATTGGAAATATAGTGAGATAAAGGTTGTATTCGAAATATAGTGAGATAAAGGTTGTATTCGAAATATAGTGAGATAAAGGTTGTATTGGAAATGTAGTGAGATAAAGGTTGTATTGGAAATGTAGTGAGATAAAGGTTGTATTGGAAATATAGTGAGATAAAGGTTGTATTGGAAATATAGTGAAATAAAGGTTGTATTCGAAATATAGTGAGATAAAGGTTGTTTTCGAAATATAGTGAAGTAAATATAGTATTGGAAATGTAGTGAGATAAATGTTGTATTGGAAATATAGTGAAGTAAATATAGTATTGGAAATATAGTGAGATAAAGGTTGTATTCGAAATATAGTGAAGTAAATATAGTATTGGAAATGTAGTGAGATAAATATTGTATTGGAAATATAGTGAAGTAAATATAGTATTGGAAATATAGTGAAGTAAATATAGTATTGGAAATGTAGTGAGATAAAGGTTGTATTCGAAATATAGTGAGATAAAGGTAGTATTGGAAATATAGTGAAGTGAATGTAGTATTGGAAATATAGTGAGGTAAACGTTGTATTGGAAATATAGTGAAGTAATGTAGTATTGGAAATGTAGTGAAGTGAATGTAGTATTGGAAATGTAGTGAAGTAAATGTAGTATTGGAAATATAGTGAGGTAAATGTAGTATTGGAAATATAGTGAGGTAAATGTAGTATTGGAAATGTAGTGAAGTGAAGGTAGTATTGGAAATATAGTGAGGTAAATGTTGTATTGGAAATGTAGTGAGGTAAATGTAGTATTGGAAATGTAGTGAAGTGAAGGTAGTATTGGAAATATAGTGAGGTAAATGTAGTATTGGACATATAGTGAAGTAAATGTAGTATTGGAAATATTGTGAAGTAAATGTTGTATTGGAAATATAGTGAGGTAAATGTAGTATTGGACATATAGTGAAGTAAATGTAGTATTGGAAATATAGTGAAGTAAATGTAGTATTGCAAATATAGTGAAGTAAATGTTGTATTGGAAATATAGTGAAGTAAATGTAGTATTGGAAATATAGTGAAGTAAATGTTGTATAGGAAATATAGTGAGGTAAATGTAGTATTGGAAATATAGTGAGATAAAGGTTGTATTTGGAATATAGTGAAGTAAATGTAGTATTGGAAATATAGTGAGGTAAATGTTGTATTTGGAATGTAGTGAAGTAAATGTAGTATTGGAAATGTAGTGAAGTAAATGTAGTATTGGAAATATAGTGAGGTAAATGTTGTATTTGGAATGTAGTGAAGTAAATGTAGTATTGGTAATATAGTGAAGTAAATGTAGTATTGGTAATGTAGTGAAGTAAATGTAGTATTGGTAATATAGTGAAGTAAATGTAGTATTGGTAATGTAGTGAAGTAAATGTAGTATTGGAAATGTAGTGAAGTAAATGTAGTATTGGAAATATAGTGAGGTAAATGTTGTATTTGGAATGTAGTGAAGTAAATGTAGTATTGGAAATGTAGTGAAGTAAATGTTGTATTGGAAATATAGTGAGGTAATTGTTATAAATGAAATGTGGTGCGGTAAATGTTGTTTTAGAAATGTGGTGAGATAAATGTAGTATTGGAAATGTGGTGATGTAAATGTTGTATTGGAAATGTGGTGATGTAAATGTTGTATTGGAAATGTGGTGATGTAAATGTTGTATTGGAAATGTGGTGATGTAAATGTTGTATTGGAAATGTGGTGATGTAAATGTTGTATTGGAAATGTGGTGATGTAAATGTTGTATTGGAAATGTGGTGATGTAAATGTTGTATTGGAAATGTGGTGATGTAAATGTTGTATCGGAAATGTAGTGCGGTAGGTAAATGTTTTTTTGGAGATGCAATGGGGTGCTCTGCTCAGAAAGATTTTCTTCTTATTACATGAGTATGATGTGTCATATGAATCCGCTCCTATTTGATATACTTGTACACGTATTTCTATTCAAAAACGTGCTTAAAAGATGCAGTAAAATTTGAAAAACGGAGAAAACTCTGGAGGAATTTTATAATTAAACTGATGGTTGTATGTCTTTCAGATGGGTGGACATTGCTACCATCCTGGTGTTGGTGATCACGGCGAGGGGTGTGTTTGTCTTAGACGTGAAAACCGACAGGGTAGAAACGAAGTTGTAATCCTGACGAAGGACCATTTTAATCTCAGAAGATGGATGCGACCATGATTTGATTAGGTTTTGAGTCAAACTAAGTACATATCATCCTAGGTACCCATGCTATTCATCACATGTATGATACCCTTGGCAAATTGGCTAGCGAAACTTCGTAATGCATAAATAGTCATTAGCATTTCTCGACCTATGAAATGGAAAATAACAAAAAAGATAAAATCTCCTTCAGCAAATTCGAAAAAATGGCAGTGACTATTGAAAAAAGTGCAATTTGAAAGCTGCGATCTCATTGGATCGCTCAGATAAGGATGTCATCCGTAACTCATCGACAATTTCCGTATCGCATGAGGTTTTTTTCTCATGTGGCAAATCAAGCGGCTTGATTTCACCGCATTTTTTTCATGAGTACGAGATTTTTACAGCCAGTTTGCCCAGGGTATCATATAAGTTATGAATGGCCTTAGTGCCAAGGATGAGTACATATGAAATACTAATCGAACCTGGAGCCATTGTTTTACTGGTGCTACATAACAATGAAATGTTTAGTCGAGTTGTGTTGCTTATAGTGTTAATACATTTATACAATATGCAAATTAATTATAAGTATAAAGTTTATTTGAGTGTTAGTTCATTTATCAACCCTCAGTGCACACTCATACTAACGACATCGACTACCATTGTAAAAGTATATATAAAATCACCGACACTAAAGTTGTTTTGCTCACAACATAAATTTATACAGTTTACTTATAGGTCTGAGTGTATATGGCGGTAATATACTGCTGTCACTGCTGTTTCTGCTAGTAGTAGTGATAGTGTCAGTGGTAGGTTGCAGTTATACTGCTATTACCGCGTATAGTAGTGATACTGTTAGATGTATGAAGCAGTAATACTGCTGTCACTGCTGTTTCCGCGTATAGTAGTGATACTGTTAGATGTATGAAGCAGTAATACTGCTGTCACTGCTGTTTCTGCCAATAGTAGTAATAGTGTCAGTGGTAGGTTACAGTAATACTGCTGTCACTGCTGTTTCTGCCAATAGTAGTAATAGTGTCAGTGGTAGGTTGCAGTAATACTGCTGTCACTGCTGTTTCTGCCAATAGTAGTAATAGTGTCAGTGGTAGGTTACAGTAATACTGCTGTCACTGCTGTTTCTGCTTATGGTAGTGATAGTGTCAGTGGTAGGTTGCAGTAATACTGCTGTCACTGCTGTTTCTGCTTATAGTAGTAATAGTGTCAGTGGTAGGTTGCAGTAATACTGCTGTCACTGCTGTTTCTGCTTATAGTAGCAATAGTGTCAGTGGTAGGTTGCAGTAATACTGCTGTCACTGCTGTTTCTGCTTATAGTAGTAATAGTGTCAGTGGTAGGTTACAGTAATACTGCTGTCACTGCTGTTTCTGCTTATAGTAGCAATAGTGTCAGTGGTAGGTTGCAGTAATACTGCTGTCACTGCTGTTTATGCTTATGGTAGTGATAGTGTCAGTGGTAGGTTACAGTAATACTGCTGACACTGCTGTTACCGCTTATAGTAGTGATAGTGTCAGTGGTAGGTTGTAGTTATACTGCTATTACCGCGTATAGTAGTGATACTGTTAGATGTATGAAGCAGTAATACTGCTGTCACTGCTGTTTCTGCTAATAGTAGTGATAGTGTCAGTGGTAGGTTGCAGTAACACTGCTGACACTACTGTTACCGCTTATAGTAGGGAAAGTGTCAGTGGAAGGTTGCAGTCATACTGTTGTCACTGCTGTTACCGCTTATGGTAGTGATAGTGTCAGTGGTAGGTTGCAGTAATACTGCTGTCACTGCTGTTACCGCTTATAGTAGTGATAGTGTCAGTGGTAAGTTGCAGTAATACTGCTGACACTACTGTTACCGCTTATAGTAGTGATAGTGTCAGTGGTAAGTTGCAGTAATACTGCTGACACTGCTGTTACCGCTTATAGTAGTGACAGTGTCAGTGGTAAGTTGCAGTAATACTGCTGTCACTGCTGTTATCGCTTATAGTAGTGATAGTGTCAGTGTTAAGTTGCAGTAATACTGCTGTCACTGCTGTTACTGCTTATAGTAGTGACAGTGTCAGTGGTAAGTTGCAGTAATACTGCTGTCACTGCTGTTACTGCTTATAGTAGTGACAGTGTCAGTGGCAGGTAGCAGTAATACTGCTGTCACTGCTGTTACCGCTTATGGTAGTGATAGTGTCAGTGGTATGAAGCAGTAATACAGCTGTCACTGCTGTTACCGCTTATAGTAGTGACAGTGTCAGTGGTAAGTTGCAGTAATACTGCTGTCACTGCTGTTACTGCTTATAGTAGTGACAGTGTCAGTGGTATGAAGCAGTAATACAGCTGTCACTGCTGTTACCGCTTATAGTAGTGACAGTGTCAGTGGTAAGTTGCAGTAATACTGCTGTCACTGCTGTTATCGCTTATAGTAGTGATAGTGTCAGTGGTAGGTTGCAGTAATACTGCTGTCACTGCTGTTACCGCTTATAGTAGGCGACAGTGTCAGTGGTATAAAGCAGTAATACTGCTGTCACTGCTGTTACCGCTTATAGTAGTGATAGTGTCAGTGGTAGGTTGCAGTAATACTGCTGTTACCGCTTGTAGTAGTGTCAGTGGCAGGTAGCAGTAATACTGCTGTCACTGCTGTTACCGCTTATAGTAGTGATAGTGTCAGTGGTAGGTTGCAGTAATACTGCTGTCACTGCTGTTACCGCTTATAGTAGTGACAGTGTCAGTGGTAAGTTGCAGTAATACTGCTGTCACTGCTGTTACCGCTTATAGTAGTGACAGTGTCAGTGGTAGGTTGCAGTAATACTGCTGTCACTGTTGTTACCGCTTGTAGTAGTGATAGTGTCAGTGGTAGGTTGCAGTAATACTGCTGTCACTGTTGTTACCGCTTGTAGTAGTGTCAGTGGCAGGTAGCAGTAATACTGCTGTCACTGCTGTTACCGCTTATAGTAGTGAAAGTGTCAGTGGCAGGTTGCAGTAATACTGCTGTCACTGCTGAAACCGCTAATAGGAGTGAAAGTGTCAGTGGCAGGTTGCAGTAATACTGTTGTCACTGTTGTTACCGCTTGTAGTAGTGATAGTGTCAGTGGTAGGTTGTAGTAATACTGCTGTCACTGTTGTTACCGCTTGTAGTAGTGTCAGTGGCAGGTAGCAGTAATACTGCTGTCACTGCTGTTACCGCTTATAGTAGTGAAAGTGTCAGTGGCAGGTTGCAGTAATACTGCTGTCACTGCTGAAACCGCTAATAGGAGTGAAAGTGTCAGTGGCAGGTTGCAGTAATACTGTTGTCACTGTTGTTACCGCTTGTAGTAGTGATAGTGTCAGTGGTAGGTTGTAGTAATACTGCTGTCACTGTTGTTACCGCTTGTAGTAGTGTCAGTGGCAGGTTGCAGTAATACTGTTGTCACTGCTGAAACCGCTTAAAGTAGTGATAGTGTCAGTGGTAGGTTGCAGTAATACTGCTGTCACTGCTGTTACCGCTTATAGTAGTGATAGTGTCAGTGGCAGGTAGCAGTAATACTGCTGTCACTGCTGTTACCGCTTATAGTAGTGATAGTGTCAGTGGTAGATTAAAGTAACACTGCTGTCACTTCAGTTGCCGCTTATAGTAGCAATAGTGTCAGTGGTACGTTGCAGTTATACTGCTGTCACTGCTGTTGCCGCTAATAGAAGTGAAAGTGTTAGTGGTAGGTTGCAGTAATACTGCTGTCATTGCTGTTACCGCTGATAGTGACAGTGTCAGTGGTATGTAGCAGTGATACTGCTGTCACTGCTGTTACCAATTAAAGTAGTGATAGTGTCAGTGGTGGATTACAGTAATACTGCTGTCACTGCTGTTACCGCTAACTGTGGTGTTAGTGTCAGTGGTAGGTTGCAGTAAAACATATTGTGCTGCTGTAAACGCTAATAGAAGGGAAAGTGTCAGTGGAAGGTTGCAGTAATACTTCTGTTACTGCTGTTACCGCTAATAGGAGTGAAAGTGTCAGTGGTAGGTTGCAGTAAAACATATTGTGCTGCTGTAAACGCTAATAGAAGGGAAAGTGTCAGTGGAAGGTTGCAGTAATACTTCTGTTACTGCTGTTACCGCTAATAGGAGTGAAAGTGTCAGTGGTAGGTTGCAGTAAAACATATTGTGCTGCTGTAAACGCTAATAGAAGGGAAAGTGTCAGTGGAAGGTTGCAGTAATACTTCTGTTACTGCTGTTACCGCTGATAGGAGTGAAAGTGTCAGTGGTAGGTTGCAGTAAAACATATTGTGCTGCTGTAAACGCTGATAGAAGGGAAAGTGTCAGTGGAAGGTTGCAGTAATACTTCTGTTACTGCTGTTACCGCTAATAGGAGTGAAAGTGTCAGTGGCAGGTTGCAGTAATACTGTTGTCACTGCTGAAACCGCTTAAAGTAGTGATAGTGTCAGTGGAAGGTTGCAGTAATACTGCTGTCACTGCTGTTACCGCTAATAGAAAGGAAAGTGTCAGTGGAAGGTTGCAGTCATACTGTTGTCACTGCTGTTACCGCTTATAGCAGTGTAAGTGTTAGTGGGAGAGTGCAGTAATACTGCTGTCATTGCTGTTACCGCTAACTTTGGTAATAGTGTCAGTGGTTGGACAGCAGTAATACTGCTGTCTCTGCTGTTAGCGCTGACTGTGGTGTTAGTGTCAGTGGTAGATAGCAGTAATACTGTTGTGACCGCTAACAGTGATGACAGTGTCAGTGGAAGGAAGCAGTAATACTGCTGCTACTGCTGTGACCGCTAACGGTGGTGTCTAGGTCAGTGAAAGGTAGCAGTAATACTGCTGTCACTGTTGTGACAGCTAACAGTGATGACAGTGTCAGTGGAAGGTAGCAGTAATACTGCTGTCACTGATGTTACCGCTTATAGTGCTAACGGTGATGGCAGTGTCAGTGGAAGGTAGCAGTAATACTGCTGTCACTGTTGTGACAGCTAACAGTGATGACAGTGTCAGTGGAAGGTAGCAGTAATACTGCTGTCACTGCTGTTACCGCTTATAGTAGTGGCTGTTTCAGTGGAAGGTAGCAGTAATACTGCTGTCACTGCTGTAATTGCAAACTACAAACCGATTTATGCAATACATAGCATGCCCCTTATATGTGGTATAACCCGTTTTTACGTACTTGAGAACGATTGCAAAATAAAAGTGAGGTGTTCAACCAATGAAAACAGGTTCTGTTGACCAATCCACATAGTGAACACAATGGAGGAATTCTCTACTCATTTTGAATCCATTCCAGATAGAAGAACCGTACAGGTTGTTTGCACTTGTTACATACAGTAAAACCTCGCTTAAAGACCACCTCAATGATAAGACCACCTCAATGATAAGACCACCTCGAAATTAAAAACACTATTTTCAAGTCCATGTTCAGTGGTTTGCATTTTATTCAACAACAATAATAAGACTACTTCAATAAGAAGACTATTTTCAAGGGTCCGAAGGGTGGTCTTATTGAGAGTTTACTGTATATTTTTAAACCGATAAAATGAATCATCAGGCGTATTAAATAGTAGACAGGAGCATTCAGAATTGTATGAAAAGTGCAACGAGTGTATTATATATACGTGTCGAATGTTCTTATCTTATATACGGTTTAGTAGTGGAGAAGTGTATAACAAGTACATGACTCAATTTTGGTAGCACTATACATGTATATACACTTATTGTTATAAATGTAATAACACACATGTTGCCGCTTCATTTATATGGTTAACATTAATAACAACCTATTCTGAAGTGAAATTTTGGAAGACATAGCCTTAGTGCAAGTATGCGTGCGCACGTGTAGATTCGCGTGCAGTCGCGTGATTATTTGAATGTTTGTACTTTTCTGTTGTATCCAGTCGTGTATATCTCTTAACTTTGATGTTTAGATGTAGCTGTATAATATTGATGTTGACCTACATTTTAGACCAATTAAACATTGTGTATGAAGCGCGACGTTTAAATATGCAACAAATTAGACGATTTGATTGGTTCATATTTTAAGCGGAGAGGTACCAAACGGGGTGTCTCGAAAAGATAATTCACTTTCCAGTAGCGTACCCCCTTCTGGCGAAGTAGGGCGATTTTTAGATATCATTCTATCTACGCCGTTCATCTTTTTTAACAGATATTTCTTGTTTGCGTTGAGACATTGATAAGGCGTATTTGACATTGCGCTGGTTATCAATGACCTTGAACTGTCATATAATCATTTCACGAGTGCAGCGAATGAAAGTTTAGGGCAATTAATGTAGGTGCAGTGCACTATTAAACGACTTATCATTCAATGACTTAGTCAGAGTCTATTACTTAAATTTCAAAATAATTTCGTTTTAGCCATATACACAGGCCTGTGCTTCAACCTGTCGAATTGAAACTGTTTCGGAAATAATTCTAATAAAATGAAGTCAATTGTTTTGGTTTTCACACTTTGCTTAGGTAAGTCTTACTTCTGTTTGTACTAGTCTTATGGCCCAGTCACATAGCCCGGCCGATGTCCGGCATCGGTAGAGCTCGGTGGATTTTTTTGGTGCCACCGAGCTCTCCTCATCGGAAGCAGAGCTCGGTGACGTGAACGGACTCCGTCCGGACATCTTCAGGCGACCGACCGAACACCGGCCGGTGACCGTACGGAGTCTGTCTCAAAATGGGAGTTTTTTTCTGCCGATGTGGCAGCAACTACCGGCCGGAGGTCGGCCGGAGGTCGGCCGGACATCGGAAGGAATACGGCCGGTACCCGAGCAGGTAACAGGACACCGTGCGATCGCCGGCCGGGTTGTTAACGGGCTTTGAACAATGACCGGCCGATGCTCGTCCGATGTAACACGGACTTGGGTGCCGAGCTATTCCGTTCTTCCTACCTGACATTGTCAGTTCATCACTATGGCTGCACCGAGGAGACTTCGAATGGCACTGCTCGAACACGAACTGGCTCAAGCAAGGTTCCAGTACAACCTGGTCCTGGCGGCAATACTAGAAGCCGCCGAGAGGGAGCGACAGAGGGCCCGCAGAAGAGAAAGACGCTGGTGGGTGCGAGAGTGGATCCTACGCAGACCCCTTTTCGGCCAGTACGAGACTCTCATGAAGGAACTCGAGGCCGAGCACGCTGCCGACTTCAAAGCCTTCCTCCGCATGGAGCCACAGATGTACTATGAGTTGCTTAACCGAGTTGGCCCCCGCATTACCAAGAGTACAACGTAAGTTAATCCGTATTTTGCAAACAAAATTCCCTCCAAACATTATATTCTTGCTAAGGTTTAATCATATTTCATCCTCTTCTGTTGCAGGCATCGAACCCCCTTGGACCCTGGGCTGAAGCTGGCAATCACCTTGAGGTTTTTGGCGACCGGAAGCAGGTACCACGATCTTGCGTTTGCGTTTCGTGTCCCACACAACACCATCGCCCTTTTCATCCCCGAGGTGTGTCAGGCCATCTACGACGTATACGAGGATGAGATGTGGGCCACTCCCCAGACAGAAGATGAATGGCGCCCGGTGGCCGAGGGATTCGGAGACAGGTGAAACTTCCCCCACTGTTGTGGCGCGATCGATGGGAAGCACGTCGCAATCAAGAAGCCCCCCAAGAGTGGCTCACTCTACTACAACTATAAAGGCTTCTTTTCTATCGTCATGCTTGCGGTGGTAGACTCGAACTACAAGTTCATCTGGGTGGATGTGGGGTCACCAGGGTCGTGTTCCGATGCCGGCATCTTTAACCGGTCGCGGCTAGAGCCAGGTCTTCGTGAGGGAACGATCGGACTCCCCCAACCGGATTCCCTGCCTAATGACGACCGGGACACACCCTACTACATGGTCGGAGACGACGCCTTCCCCCTTCGGCAATACATGTTAAAGCCCTACCCTCATCGTCACCTGGCACGGGACGAGCGGATCTTCAATTACCGGTGTTCCAGGGCACGCCGTGTGGTTGAAAATGCGTTTGGTATACTTGCCAATCGCTTCAGATGTCTTCTAACAACCCTGGGAATGAGACCGTCGACAGTTACTAAGACCGTCATGGCCTGCATGACCCTACACAACCTCATGAGGACTCGTTACCCCAACATCCAGAATGCCGATCTCGACCGGGAAGATGAGCAGGGCCAGTTCATCGCGGGTGCATGGCGAGACCAAGCCGTGCTCGAAGATGTGCAAGCAGCAGGGAACGGACCAAGATTGACCGGACCAGGCAAAGAACTGCGCGCATACCTCAAGAATTACTTTTGCAGTCCTACCGGGAGTGTGCCATGGCAAGATGTGGCAATAAACCAACAGTAACGTCTGTATTCTGTGTAACAATATGCATGTACTGGATGCAACCATAGACAGTTCTCAGGACTTAGTACATTGTCGTATATTACAGTCCATTATTCAGTATGTTGTTTGCAAAATTAAAACTGTTATTGGGTATTCTTAAAACATTGTCTTTATATTTTATGCCACCGCTTGTAGATCAGGGAGGCATTTTGTTTTTGATCTGTCTGGTTGTCTGTTTGTCACCAAACTTTAATATTGGCTATAACTTTTGAATTACTTTCGGGGAGATTTTCTGGTCTTCACTGCTAGCGTCTTCTGCTTCTTCTGGCCCTTTCCCTTGCTGCTAGCTGGCTGCTGCCTCTTCTTGCCGCAATTCTTCTCATCTCCATCACTTTCCTTGACTAATTTTGGCATCCTGTTTATAAAGTCTGTCAAGAGTGAATTGTGTGGATACAACTTGCTGAATGCTGTACACAGACAGGAGCGAACAGTATATATACTAGCAGAGATATCCGGCCGGGTTACGGCCGAGTTCCGGTCGAGTTCCGGCCGAGCATCGGCCGGTGTCCCTTACATCGGTCAGCCACCGGTACTATACTTTCCAAGGCTCTGTCCCACATCGGCCGGAGCTCGGTCGGAGCTCGGCCGGTGTCCGTTAAAAAAACCTCGTCCTCTGGTTGTCTCAGATGCACGGGACACCGGCCGATACTCGGCCGTGCACCGGCCGACGTGTTTTCCGATGTGGTTACGATGGGGCTGCGATGAGGGAGCTCGGTGAGAGCCCGGTGAAATTTAGCTCCGAAGTTAAAATTTCACCGAGCTGCCACCGATGCGGTTTTAAGCAACAAACGCCACGGATGTCCGGCCGGTGTTCGGCCGAGTTCGGTGAAAATCGCATCGCTGGCTCATCGGAACCTCATCGGCCGGGCTATGTGACTGGGCCATTACACATCGACGAAACCGTCCGATTAATTCAGTCACTATAGTGCTCGATTTCTAATCTAGTGGTCGTGGGCTTTAACCCCGGACGAAGCGTATGCTCTTCCGTGGCAATACGACTAAAGATGATGCGTTCAAAGCCATCTCTGAATTCTAATTTATGAGGGAAAGTTGTGAGCTGCCCGAGGAGGAGCAGGGTAATACTGATTGGTAATCCAGGGGTACTGGTTAAGTAAGGTCAACTGACTGCCGTATATAACTGAAATCATGTTGAGAACCGGCGTAAAACCCAAAGTAACGAAAAACTTGCACATTAATTGAATTGTGTCGTTCGTAAGCTGGACGCTCAATTGATTAATTTGGAACTATAGCATACGACCTCATGCATCATATTTTTTTATCTGGATGTATTTGGAATTTATAAAATTATGAGGAGAGATTAAATTGTTGATTAAGTTTTTGAATGACACATGAACAAGACAATGCCTCCCCATACAGACCCCAAGGAAACAACAATCTACAAAAGAATTAGGCACTGAGGAAGTGCAAGGGCAAACACACTGTGGCATGGGGGTCAATGAATGGTCTGGCCTAGCATACAGAACAATTAAAGAAAGGGGACAACAAGGGGGGAATTATTTAATGAATGGAATACATGTACATCTAGGAAAAGGTTAAGAAAATTAGCAATAGTAGTCCGAAGGGGGGAAAGCACATGGATAGTATATCAAGTGAAAGAACTGCACTTGGCGATAGGGAAACTTAACACACATAAATAGAAACAAGAATCATACAGCGATTTACAGTCTGGAAGTGTCAGTAGAAATAAATGACTCTGTTGTCATTAAGAATAATAAATTAACATAGCATATACATGTACCATCAATTAAACTTGCATACCTCGAGATTTGTGGTTCTAAGTATTTAGTCAAAACTTGTTGTACTTCAATATATGGATGAATATTGTGTAATCTAGATTAACAATGCACTGAACGTAACGCTGTATAAGTGCTCTGATGTACCGCGTATGAATACACGATAATGTAAGAGACAATCTGATGCATGGCTTATGTAAACAAAATAACACCAATATATTATGGAAGTTGTGTTTAACTTGAGTTTGATCATTTTTGATAATACATGTATATTGTTTTATCTATATTAATCCCAGATTTGAGTAAACGTTAAGTACTACCGAATAGTTTGAACGAGTGCGCGCCTTGCTGAAACGGTAACTTACTATAAACCGAATAACATCTTCAATATATTCCAGCGCTCCAGAAAGTAGTTCTCAAAGAAGAACACGTACTCCAAAATTTGTTCCTGTATGGTTCTATATTGGTACAGTGTACTCCCTCAATATATAATAGTTCTCAAAGAACAACACAATACTATATAATTCGTGCCTATATGGTTTATATTGGTTCTATTTATAGCATACACTTATGCCGAGCAGTGTTACAATACCGACAGTTGTGTACACCAAGGACTAACAGTGTGTAACCAACCAACTCATTTAGAATGTGTGAATCACATGTGCTACTGTGTAGATGGCGCTGCTACAACAATGGGTATAACTTTATGCTTTTTGCACTGTTTCAGGGCCATCCACTCGTTAGTTCGAACCGCGGGTAATTCGAATGTTTTTCGTGACAAAAGATAAAACAAAAAGTAATATGTGCTCCACCTGATTCGTGTGGAGATGTTGTTAGCTGCTTGAGGACAGAAAGGTCAGTACTGCTCGGTGGTAACCCAGGAACACTGGTTAGGTCAACTGACGGCCATATATAACTGAGATACATGTACTGTAGAAAGAACTGCGGTAAAACTCCAACACGCATTGTCCCTGGTCCCCTGCGGCCTTCGTTACCTTTTCGTTGATATGGGGGTGCTTTTAGTTGGTTCTCGATATCAATGTTATGTTATACTACACTCAATAGGACATGCTAGGTTATGTTTGAGGGGTAGTCTGCAGTATGTGTCGAAGTATCATATTTTTACGCATGTGCACGCACGCATGCGCACATCATTTCCTATAAGAAGACCTGTTAATAGCTAATAGGAAATACGTTTGGTCCGAAATGTCATCAAGTATGCAATGGATTATAAGTTCGAATGTTAAAGGGATTGAATACTGATAAGCACAATACCTGGATCCCTCTAAAATATAAAAACAACCCTTATATTCCAGGATCTCAGTGCACAACACAAGCAGATTGCAAATCTAACTGTGACGGCATTTTCTTCATACCGCAATGTGACCGTGGAGTCTGCAAATGTATCGCCCATTGAAAAGAATATTGTTGTATCGCTGATAAACATAATTAAACCTGTGACTTTCGGAAATGGACACAAGAAGTCTAGCAGGAAATGTCAAACGCAAAGTGGACAGCTACCACAAAGTGCACAGCTACCACAAAGTGCACAGCTACCACAAAGCGCACAGCTACCACAAAGCGCACAGCAACCACAAAGCGCACAGCTACCACAAAGCGCACAGCTACCACAAAGCGCACAGCTACCACAAAGCGCACAGCTACCACAAAGCGCACAGCTACCACAAAGCGCACAGCTACCACAAAGCGCACAGCTACCACAAAGCGCACAGCTACCACAAAGTGCACAAGGTGTCACGAAAACACATATTATGTTTATGTCATTCTCTGAGATTTTGGCCCAAATGACATCTGGGCGAAATTAAGTTATTAACAGTCTGAGTGCAGGGATATTCGTAGGTCACTACAAAACAAAACATATTGTAAAACGATAGGAAATACAGCACTTTTAATATGGTCATCAAGACTAGATCTACAAAAAAAATCACAAATTTAAGAAGCCTTAAGAAAAGGTGCCCTGTAGCTACGTATTCTCTCTCAATGTTTACAGATAATTGTTTTGCTTCTGTTCGCCGGTGAATCATGAATCTTTTACTGAAATGTTTCAACTAGCTGTTGCAATTAATGTGAAAACTTGAAGTCATTTTGTGAAAACATGATGAGGTTTTCTCAGAAACGAGGCTCCGTTCATTTGGGCCAAACATCTCAGAGACTGCCACAAATGGTCAACTCTAGGATCTATGGAACCCCTGATATAACCTATATATATTATTACACACACAAAATTAGGAAGGCACAAGGAAGACCAGGCACAAACATAAATATTGGGTAAAAACGAAGCACCGCAATGGAATGGGCATAACTCAATTTGTGCCATAAACATAAGTAATTTGGTTTCACAGACAACAAATCTGACCTCGAATCGTTAACATTAAATGATACGCATATTATAGACGCCAGGTTGTTCCATGAACACGAAGTTGAACGGCTAAGCACCACTTTGACAGCGTACATAACCAAATGGGTTTATTAAAAGCGGCATGACATAGATGTTTATCTTCTCCAACAGATATACATGACATAGATGTTTATCTTCTCCAACAGATATACATGACATAGATGTTTATCTTCTCCAACAGATATACATGACATAGATGTTTATCTTCTCCAACAGATATACATGACATAGATGTTTATCTTCTCCAACAGATATACATGACATAGATGTTTATCTTCTCCAACAGATATACATGACATAGATGTTTATCTTCTCCACCAGATATACATGACATAGATGTTTATCTTCTCCAACAGATATACATGACATAGATGTTTATCTTCTCCAACAGATATACATGACATAGATGTTTATCTTCTCCAACAGATATACATGACATAGATGTTTATCTTCTCCAACAGATATACATGACAGTTTCAAACCATCCAAATTGCATTTATTTTACAAAACTGCTTTTAAGTATTATATTAAACCGAAAGTAGCTGATTATAGACATCAAACGAAGGTAGGGATATTGAGAGAGAGTGGGAGGAAATTTACATATTTATCGTTTAGGGAATTACTTCAGGTATCATTACATCTTCTAAGAAAGTCAGGTGGTAAATGTCTCGTTCATTGTGAATTAATTGAAATTCGTGCAACGAAATAAAACAAAAATATCATTCCTTAAAAAAAATCGTGTCCATGCAGCTTTACTGGATAACCATCATGAATGATCTCCCTTGATATGAGATTTTGTTTAAGCCATTTCCTCTAAATTCCTCCCTTCTAATAATTATATACTCGGTAAAAAAAGTCTTGCAACACGGAATATTTGTTTGGTAATTTATCGGAATGCATTCAGAACGTATATAAACTAATATATTTTTGGAAAGTTAAACTCATGGCCTGTCGATTGGTTCTTATATAGCGCTAGTTTCACCTCTATTGTTTTAATAAATACCGTTAAAATCGCCTAGGCTGGAGCGTCAAAAGTCAGGAAATTCTTCGCATTACATGTAATCAATACCAATACATTTATCGCTCAAATTATTCATTCCATTGGTTATTCCTGTATATCTGTTACATAGTGTTCTTTAAAAATCAATCATTATCAGACATTATAAATCAAAATCGACGGCATTTTCATTTATCAAACGACGAAAGGCTGCAGGCCGTCGGACATTTGCAGGCAGGTTGGAGCGCTGTAGACGTCGGACTTCTGTTTGGTGTAGACAGAGCTACTGTTTATAGGTTGTGGAAGCTGTTTAGAACCACTGGATCCGTCAGCGACAGACGTAGGTCAGGCCGTCCGCGCGTTACTACACACCAGGAAGACCGATATGTGGAAGTGTCCGTCGCCAGAAACCGGTTCCTCTCTAGTGTGGACGTTCGCCAGAGACTAATGTTACGGAGAGGTCCTGGTGCTAGACAAGTATCGCTACAGACAATTAGAAACCGCGTCCATAGTTTGGGTTCAAATCACCTCCATTGCTGTCTATTCCATCCGACGTGTGCCGTAAACAAAAACACGTCTGCTCCAACGTCACCGTCAGGCTAGACTTGCATTTTGCAATGCGAATAGACAGCAATGGAGGTCAGTGTTGTTTACCGACGAATCACGTTTTTACCTTCACAGTACCGATGGACGTAAGCGTGTGTGGTGCAGACGTCGGGAACGACATGCTGAATGCGCCGTTATGCCGACGGTGGCCGGAAAAGGTGGATCAGTGATGGTATGGGGCGGCATTACTTCCCATGGTAGAACGGAGCTTGTTGTCGTTCCAGGCACTAAATTGTCGAGCCTCACGTGCAACCATTTTTACGTCAGATGAACGTGAACAGTCCTATCTTTCAAGACGACAATGCCCCCTCACCGTGCTAGGATTGTTGACGAATATATCCATGCCAATAACATCAATCGCATGAACTGGCCAGCCATGTCACCGGATCTGTCGTGCATTGAGCATGTGTGGGACGTTCTAGGTCGCCGCGTCATGGACAGGTTGACCCAGCAGAGTACACTGGCGGATTTGAGACGATTTCTTGTGCAAGAGTGGGCTGCCATTCCTCAGGAAACTATCAGGAAGCTTGTGTATTCTTCCAGGGCAAGAATGATAAAATGTCGTAATGACTTTAGTGGCTGTACACATTACTAATTATATGTGATAGCATAAGAAATTGTTTCTGAGACAGTCGATCGATAAACTCTTTTTTCAAAACAAGTGCTAGAAAACTAATGTAAGTTCGTTGTTATTGCTTTGTTTATACTGATTTGTAAAAATGATACATAACAGCAACTCTGTTGAACATTATTACTGCCTCACTTATTCCTGCACGTCCAAATCGTCATTTTTGTGACTTTGAGTTACGTCATTAATAGCCTTTAATACAATCAATTATCCAGTGAAAAAGCATTCAATTTTCTGACTTTTGACGCTCTAACCTATGTGATTCTAACGGTATTCATTAAAACAATAGAGGTGTAACTAGCGCTATATAAGTACCAATCGACAGGCCATGAGTTAAACTTTCCAAAAATATATAAGTTTATATACGTTCTGAATGCATTCCGATAAATTACCAAACAAATATTCCGTGTTGCAAGACTTTTTTTACCGAGTATATATTATATGCAACACCACTTAATACACATTTGTTGAATAAACATCGGTTTCATAATCTTCACATTGGTTGCAAGGACGATAAAAGGATTGCATAAACACCACATTAGCTGAATAAACACATTGTGTGAATTAACTCAAATTTATTGAATAAACATTTAAATTTTAACATACTTATAGAAATGGCTAAATAAACAAAATAGTGCATGTTAAGTGCTGTTAGACTGACCGCGAACATGTGTATGAACTTTTTCAGGGCTGACCAATGTCAATTTAAGTCAATAAATGCTCTTGCGTAAACTATAAGTACGACCGCAGCATTTTCTCCGTCAAGCTTACGGAAAAACACGAACATATCAATACACCAAAACGTATTTTGAAATGAATTGGTCCAGCTATATGCTTTCGCGGTTAATAAACGGCAATATACAGCACATTGTGTAGATTAGCATTAAACTGGTTTTATAAACATTTTCTATATTAGCATCCACACATTCCTTAATCGGAAACAACAAAGTAACATGTGACTTGTAAACGTGGCAAAACAAGAAATATCTTGCAAAAAAATGGTCGGCGCAATTTGAAGGTTAAGAGTTGTTGTGCAACATAACAAAAGCCGAGATGTTACGGTTGCTGGTCACTCCAGATCCAAAATGGATTCGGGTAAATTTACCGGAATTCAGAGGATTTCGGTAAGGTAACGTACCCTTTATTAAAAGGTTAACCAACCCGCGTCAGGATTACAAACGTTGTTCAGTTGAAGATAAAATGCCTTGGTGGTTAACGTAAGATTTGATTGGTGTACACAGCACTGATATGCAAATAGCAAAACCATGTTAGTACGACTGCGCCGTAAAACAGATAGATTTCAACCACAAGAGATTGTCACGAGTTCTTTCCCTTTATCCATTCTAAAGGTCTATACCTATAAAAAGAGATAAAGGGAAAGAACTCGGGACAATATCCTGTGATTTCAAAGCGTCATTGCTTACCATTCTTTTTTGCATTTGCTACTGAAGAGGACAATGCAATAATACCTCAATAATAAGACCACCCTTGGGACTACTGAAAGTGGTCTTTATATTGAGATTAATATTGAGGTTGAATAAACAGCAAAACAGTGAAAATGAACTTGAAATTATGTTCATAGTTTTGATGTGGTCTTATTATTGAGGTGGTCTTTAAGTGAGATTTAAAAGTATAAGTATAATTATACTTATATTGTTTACAAATTTATTTTGTTGACAACTTACACGCGTTCAATGTTGTAAATGACACGTGACCGTTGTGAAACAGTCCGCTGAAATAAACAAGAACAAAGGGAGGAACAGTATGAATTATAATTACATATAAGATGTATCATGCCCATCTGAACACGATGTCTGTACCGGCTTCATCAACTGTTGTTACTATATTGGCTTAGACATAATGAATAAGAACAATATCAACGTATTACAGATTTAAAGCTTGTTTTATCAGGCTAAACTCATGGACAAAACTTGTAAAAACCCGCTTCTTATAAAAATGGAACGTTATTCAATTTCACGATAATACAAATTTCCTTTTTGGACAAATACAATGGAATACATTATTAGTGTATTCATTGATAATGTGTATAATATTTTATAATGATGTTTTAATTACATGCATATAAAAATACGTGTCATGTTTGTTTAGGTACAGTGAGCATAATATTACTGATAAGAGCTAGAAATAATGTAACACAATTTTTTTTTTAAACAACAACAGAATCTGCGTATAACGTAAATACAGTCAGACTTCGTTCATTCGAATTCCACTTGACCGATATTTTATTTCGAGTAATCCATGGTTTCGAATAGCCCATTTCAATTCGACTTGCCTAAGAAGAAACATAGGGACCGGATAGTTGTTTCGGATAATAACAAGTATTCGGATAAGAGGTTGTCGCATAAACGAGGTCCGACTGTACAGAAAATGTCATATAAAAAGCGTACAAACTCACAAAGAGTATAAGAGACATAAACAATGACAGAACAAAAAGGCGACGGCGACTAAAAACGCAACCATTTATCAAGGGTGACATAATTTTGCATTGGAGTTGTCACACACATAGACAACATCGGAGGTTTAAAGATACATAGTCTTGATTGTTACATCAAAATGCTTAGTCGTATAAATGAGATAATCAGTGGTAAATGCCTTCATCCAGATGTACTCTACAATACTGCATTGTCACATAACTCACAGCCTTCATCCAGATGTACTCTACAATACTGTATTGTCACATAACTCTCAGCCTTCATCCAGATGTACTCTACAACACTGCATTGTCACATAACTCACAGCCTTCATCCAGATGTTCTCTACAATACTGCATTGTCACATAACTCTCAGCCTTCATCCAGATGTACTCTACAAAACTGTATTGTCACATAACTCACAGCCTTCATCCAGATGTACTCTACAACACTGCATTGTCACATAACTCTCAGCCTTCATCCAGATGTACTCTACAACACTGCATTGTCACATAACTCTCAGCCTTCATCCAGATGTACTCTACAACACTGCATTGTCACATAACTCACAGCCTTCATCCAGATGTTCTCTACAATACTGTATTGTCACATAACTCTCAGCCTTCATCCAGATGTTCTCTACAACACTGTATTGTCACATAACTCTCAGCCTTCATCCAGATGTACTCTACAATACTGTATTGTCACATAACTCTCAGCCTTCATCCAGATGTTCTCTACAACACTGTTTTGTCACATAACTCTCAGCCTTCATCCAGATGTACTCTACAATACTGTATTGTCACATAACTCTCAGCCTTCATCCAGATGTACTCTACAATACTGTATTGTCACATAACTCTCAGCCTTCAGCCAGATGTTCTCTACAACACTGTATTGTCACATAACTCTCAGCCTTCATCCAGATTTACTCTACAACACTGTATTGTCAAATAACTCTCAGCCTTCATCCAGATGTTCTCTAGAACACTGCATTGTCACATAACTCTCAGCCTTCATCCATATGTACTCTACAACACTGTATTGTCACATAACTCTCAGCCTTCATCCAGATGTACTCTACAATACTGTATTGTCACATAACTCTCAGCCTTCATCCATATGTACTCTACAACACTGTATTGTCACATAACTCTCAGCCTTCATCCAGATGTACTCTACAATACTGTATTGTCACATAACTCTCAGCCTTCATCCATATGTACTCTACAATACTGTATTGTCAAATAACTCTCACCCTTCATCCAGATGTACTCTACAATACTGTATTGTCACATAACTCTCAGCCTTCATCCATATGTACTCTACAATACTGCATTGTCACATAACTCACAGCCTTCATCAAGATGTTCTCTACAATACTGTATTGTCACATAACTCTCAGCCTTTATCCAGATGTACTCTACAATACTATATTGTCACATAACTCTCAGCCTTCATCCAGATGTACTCTACAATACTGTATTGTCACATAACTCTCAGCCTTCATCCAGATGTTCTCTAGAACACTGCATTGTCACATAACTCTCAGCCTTCATCCAGATGTTCTGTACAATACTGTATTGTCACATAACTCACAGCCTTCATCAAGATGTACTCTACAATACTGATCTGTCACATAACTCTCAGCCTTCATCCAGATGTTCTCTACAATACTGTATTGTCACATAACTCTCAGCCTTCAGCCAGATGTACTCTACAATACTGAATTGTCACATAACTCTCAGCCTTCATCCAGATGTTCTCTACAATACTGTATTGTCACATAACTCTCAGCCTTCAGCCAGATGTACTCTACAACACTGCATTGTCACATAACTCTCAGCCTTCATCCAGATGTTCTCTACAATACTGTTTTGTCACATAACTCTCAGCCTTCATCCAGATGTACTCTACAACACTGTATTGTCACATAACTCTCAGCCTTCATCCAGATGTACTCTACAACACTGTATTGTCACATAACTATCAGCCTTCATCCAGATGTACTCTACAATACTGCATTGTCACATAACTCTCAGCCTTCATCCATATATTCTCTACAACACTGTATTGTCACATAACTCTCAGCCTTCAGCCAGATGTTCTCTACAATACTGAATTGTCACATAACTCTCAGCCTTCAGCCAGATGTTCTCTACAATACTGAATTGTCACATAACTCTCAGCCTTCAGCCAGATGTTCTCTACAATACTGTATTGTCACATAACTCTCAGCCTTCAGCCAGATGTACTCTACAATACTGAATTGTCACATAACTCTCAGCCTTCATCCAGATGTTCTCTACAATACTGTATTGTCACATAACTCTCAGCCTTCAGCCAGATGTACACTACAACACTGCATTGTCACATAACTCTCAGCCTTCATCCAGATGTACTCTACAATACTGCATTGTCACATAACTCTCAGCCTTCAGCCAGATGTTCTCTACAATACTGTATTGTCACATAACTCACAGCCTTCATCCAGATGTTCTCTACAATACTGCATTGTCACATAACTCTCAGCCTTCAGCCAGATGTACTCTACAATACTGCATTGTCACATAACTCTCAGCCTTCATACAGATGTTCTCTACAATACTGAATTGTCACATAACTCACAGCCTTCATCCAGATGTTCTCTACAATACTGCATTGTCACATAACACTCAGCCTTCATCCAGATGTTCTCTACAACACTGCATTGTCACATAACTCTCAGCCTTCATCCAGATGTACTCTACAATACTTCATTGTCACATAACTCTCAGCCTTCAGCCATATGTACTCTACAATGCTGTATTGTCACATAACTCTCAGCCTTCATCCAGATGTTCTCTACAATACTGCATTGTCACATAACTCTCAGCCTTCATCCAGATGTTCTCTACAACACTGCTTTGTCACATAACTCTCAGCCTTCAGCCAGATGTACTCTACAATACTGCATTGTCACATAACTCACAGCCTTCATCCAGATGTTCTCTACAATACTGCATTGTCACATAACTCACAGCCTTCATCCAGATGTTCTCTACAATACTGCATTGTCACATAACTCTCAGCCTTCATCCAGATGTACTCTACAATACTGTATTAATATTCAGATTGAATAAAGAACAAAATAGAGGAAATGGACTTATGTTCTTAATTTCAAGGTGGTCTTATTATTATGGTGGTCGTTAAGTGAGGTTTTACTGTATTCCTATCCTGACTTTCATGTCGAGTAAGTGCTAGCATTGGAAATACCTATCCTGACTTTCATGTCGAGTAAGTACTATAGCATTGGAAATACCTATCCTGACTTTCATTTCGAGTAAGTGCTATAGCATTGGAAATACCTATCCTGACTTTCATGTCGAGAAAGTGCTATAGCATTGGAAATACATATCCTGACTTTCATGTCGAGTAAGTGCAAAAGCATTGGAAATACCTATCCTGATTTTCATGTCGAGTAAGTGCTATAGCATTGGAAATACCTATCCTGATTTTCATGTCGAGTAAGTGCTATAGCATTGGAAATACCTATCCTGACTTTCATGTCGAGTAAGTGCTATAGCATTGGAAATACCTATCCTGATTTTCATGTCGAGTAAGTGCTATAGCATTGGAAATACCTATCCTGACTTTCATGTCGAGTAAGTGCTATAGCATTGGAAATACCTATATTGACTTTCATGTCGAGTAAGTGCTATAGCATTGGAAATACCTATCCTGACTTTCATGTCGAGTAAGTGCTATAGCATTGGAAATACCTATCCTGACTTTCATGTCGAGTAAGTGCTATAGCATTGTCGCTCAAGAGATGACCGCTTCAGAGCGGTTGCACTGTGATGTGTTTAAGAGAGGTTGTCGCTCAAGAGATGACCGCTTCAGAGCGGTTGCACTGTGATGTGTTTAAGAGAGGTTGTCGCTCAAGAGATGACCGCTTCAGAGCGGTTGCACTGTGATGTGTTTAAGAGAGGTTGTCGCTCAAGAGATGACCGCTTCAGAGCGGTTGCACTGTGATGTGTTTAAGAGAGGTTGTCGCTCAAGAGATGACCGCTTCAGAGCGGTTGCACTGTGATGTGTTTAAGAGAGGTTGTTGCTCAAGAGATGACCGCTTCAGAGCGGTTGCACTGTGATGTGTTTAAGAGAGGTTGTCGCTCAAGAGATGACCGCTTCAGAGCGGTTGCACTGTGATGTGTTTAAGAGAGGTTGTCGCTCAAGAGATGACCGCTTCAGAGCGGTTGCACTGTGATGTGTTTAAGAGAGGTTGTCGCTCAAGAGATGACCGCTTCAGAGCGGTTGCACTGTGATGTGTTTAAGAGAGGTTGTCGCTCAAGAGATGACCGCTTCTGAGCGGTTGCACTGTGATGTGTTTAAGAGAGGTTGTCGCTCAAGAGATGACCGCTTCAGAGCGGTTGCACTGTGATGTGTTTAAGAGAGGTTGTCGCTCAAGAGATGACCGCTTTAGAGCGGTTGCACTGTGATGTGTTTAAGAGAGGTTGTCGCTCAAGAGATGACCGCTTCAGAGCGGTTGCACTGTGATGTGTTTAAGAGAGGTTGTCGCTCAAGAGATGACCGCTTCAGAGCGGTTGCACTGTGATGTGTTTAAGAGAGGTTGTTGCTCAAGAGATGACCGCTTCAGAGCGGTTGCACTGTGATGTGTTTAAGAGAGGTTGTCGCTCAAGAGATGACCGCTTCAGAGCGGTTGCACTGTGATGTGTTTAAGAGAGGTTGTCGCTCAAGAGATGACCGCTTCAGAGCGGTTGCACTGTGATGTGTTTAAGAGAGGTTGTTGCTCAAGAGATGACCGCTTCAGAGCGGTTGCACTGTGATGTGTTTAAGAGAGGTTGTCGCTCAAGAGATGACCGCTTCAGAGCGGTTGCACTGTGATGTGTTTAAGAGAGGTTGTTGCTCAAGAGATGACCGCTTCAGAGCGGTTGCACTGTGATGTGTTTAAGAGAGGTTGTCGCTCAAGAGATGACCCCTTCAGAGCGGTTGCACTGTGATGTGTTTAAGAGAGGCTGTTGCTCAAGAGATGACCGCTTCAGAGCGGTTGCACTGTGATGTGTTTAAGAGAGGTTGTTGCTCTAGAGATGACCGCTTCAGAGCGGTTGCACTGTGATGTGTTTAAGAGAGGTTGTTGCTCTAGAGATGACCGCTTCAGAGCGGTTGCACTGTGATGTGTTTAAGAGAGGTTGTCGCTCAAGAGATGACCGCTTCAGAGCGGTTGCACTGTGATGTGTTAAACATGCGACTGTATCAATTTAAAATATTCTGTATCAAAACTTGATAAGCGTCATCCATGATCAACCATTTGCTTCATCAACCTTGAACAGAATGATATACAGTCGGACCTCGTTCATTCTAATTCATCGTGACCGACATTTTTTTCAAATAATACGTGGTTTGTGTCATATTTTACCAGCCTGAATAGTGTACAATATGCCATACTAATATGACGTCACAGAACGTAAAAACGACGTCAAAAACGTTCAAATTTCAGTTATATATTAGCAACGAAAATCGCCAACTGAACAAAAACTATTTATCGGCATAAAGATGGAATTTAAAAGATACGATAAAATCATAAAATGTCAAAATATTGCCCAAATGCGCATGACTGGCTCAAATATCTAAGGCCGTATAACTACGTTCCTATTTACCAAGCTAACCGTAACAAACGCTGTGGAAACCAACAAAGAACTATAACACAGAATCTGATCTGTTATATAAAATATACGTTTTTACATTAAGCCTACACAAGCCAGAAACCAGTAAAAAAGTAAGATCGAACAACCGTATCTTAATTATACATACCATTTCCGGTAATTTCAAAAATATTTCAAAGTGTTTAAACGTATTTAAAATATATTCAAGTTGGTAAATACGAATATGTTGACAAGGGACAAATGGCGACTGAAAGTTATTTACTTATTATACACGCAAACACGAACAACTTTTAAAATAAGTTAAAAAAAGTAAAACGCCTTTCAGTGAATGGCCTTCACGACAAGAGCTGTGTTTTGCATTTTGGAAAGCCAATCGCGTCTGCAAACAATTTTTGATAATTCAATATTTCGGGGGAATTGTTTTTTTTCCATGCCTCAAACATTTAAAGCGGCACTTAATATGTTATGCAGTTAATGTATGAAATAAACTTGTTTTACATATTCTTGCCTACGAAAATATTTTTATTTCACAAATTTGACATAATTTGTGATAAATACACTTGGCATAAAATGCTGAATGTGACAATTTCCTGACATGAAAACACGGACTTAAAAACGTTCTTGATGTAATGAAACCTGACGTCCATTTTCGTTATAAATTAGGAAATATCTTCCTATCTGCCAACATCCCTACTTTCGTCTTGATTCCTAAAACCAGCTACTTTCGGGTTGGGAACAATATCAAACTAACAAAATGTCTTTTTATAACGTTAATTGCCATTTGAGCGGTTTGAAACTTCCATATAGCCATCTTAGAAGAGAGAGAAAAGGTGTAATACCGCTTTAAATCCATGCTGCCGACGGAATAACGCCGGTGTGGCGCCGGAGACGACCCATGGTCAAGGTTAGGAGACGACTCATGGTCAAGGTTAGGAGACGACTCATGGTCAAGGTTAGGAGACGACTCATGGTCAAGGTTAGGAGACGACTCATGGTCAAGGTAAGGAGACGACTCATTGTCAAGGTTAGGAGACGACTCATGGTCAAGGTTAGGAGACGACTCATGGTCAAGGTTAGGAGACGACCCATGGTCAAGGTTAGGAGACGACTCATGGTCAAGGTTAGGAGACGACTCATGGTCAAGGTTAGGAGACGACTCATGGTCAAGGTTAGGAGACGACTCATGGTCAAGGTTAGGAGACGACTCATGGTCAAGGTTAGGAGACGACTCATGGTCAAGGTTAGGAGACGACCCATGGTCAAGGTTAGGAGACGACTCATGGTCAAGGTTAGGAGACGACCCATGGTCAAGGTTAGGAGACGACTCATGGTCAAGGTTAGGAGACGACTCATGGCAAGGTTGGAGACGACTCATGGTCAAGGTTAGGAGACGACTCATGGTCAAGGTTAGGAGACGACTCATGGTCAAGGTTAGGAGACGACTCATGGTCAAGGTTAGGAGACGACTCATGGTCAAGGTTAGGAGACGACTCATGGTCAAGGTTAGGAGACGACTCATGGTCAAGGTTAGGAGACGACTCATGGTCAAGGTTAGGAGACGACTCATTGTCAAGGTTAGGAGTAGCGTAATTCGCGGAATATATACAGGATTTTATGAGTTGTTATTATTTATTGAATTTATTAAACGAGTCGTCTAAAAACGATAAAAAATGAGCACGACTGTAAGATTCTAATTATGACATAACAGCAGAAACGGCTGATTTTCGCCAAAACATTACCTTAACCTCCTATATGCAAGAAAAATGTGATGTCTGTAATTCGATCTTTGGTTAACAAAAGCTGACACATACAAAAGTAGCTCAACTTCCTACATTTATTTATTTTTCCGCCATAAGCTACGAGTTCATATGATTACATCATACATCATATTCAAATTTTCAAGACATTAATTTTCATTGAAATAAAATGTGTTATTCTTCGTACAAAATCAATATTTAACACGGACAACATCAGTCGAGCGCGCCTACGTCATGTTTGTTTTGTTTTGACGTCGCACGCACGTGAGTTGTTATTTCACTGGTGGATTATCGAAAATACTACATCGGTGTAATTACCACTCTACACCGTATGTTATGTTATAAAATGTATTTATGGGTGACTATGGCAAGGTATTTCCGTTGTTTTGTACCTTCATTTTGTCTTTACTTCTTAACTTATGAATTTGTATGACGAGTCCGTGTTTTGTGATGTTTCCAACAGTGTGCTCCTTGTTATAGTGTTCATGTTATCCCCCCCCCCCCCTTCGGCCTATTGTTGCTAGCTCCGTTATGTATTCGTTAACCCCCCCCCCCCCCCCCTGTTAATCCTCATTAATTTTCCTAAGCTATGGTTGACCGGGCTATTCCTTGCGCCCCTGATCCATTGAGTATTCTTACCCTTGCACTTCCTCAATGCCTGATGTTCTGTCGACTGTTGCTTTCCCAGAGGTCTGTGTGGGGAGCCATTGTTTTGTGTAATTGACATTGAGCAGCTTATTCTCTCTTTTAATTAGGGATGTAAACGATTTAACCGGTTAACCGTTCGAACATGCTGTTATCGGTTAGTAAAATCACTAACCTACGGAGCCCCTAAAGTGACATTCCATATTTTCGAGTTACACTTTTATTTAAAAACGTAATATTATTTCGTTTAAACGAATTAGTTTGTTATCTGTTTGACTAGCTTTGCCTTGAGAATTTTGGTCCTAATGTGGTATCTGAGCGGTATGTGGAAGGCCTAGTATTCTATTTCTATTTAACCCCACACATTGTCATGATAATCAGAAATGATTGCTAGACATTATAGAAGAAGAATGTTAAAAATGCTTTTCATGTCAAAGGTATTTGCACTTTGTAAAGGGAGACTACTGCGTAGGAGATTCTGAAAATGCAGGCAAATTCATGTACTCAATATTGTGCTGCATCCCCTCACCACGTACTGGTAGCATACGTTTATGTATTATTGAGGCGTGCAAATTGCATGTTGTGAAGAAAGAATGTTAGTGCGAATACACGCAGTCACACACGCAGCTAAAATTTATCAATTCAATAATTAATTAAAAACAAGAAATATCTTTAAAAAAGATGGTCGGCGCAACTTGAAGTAAGCAAATTTGTTGCAATTTGAAGGTTAAAATTTGTTGTACGACATAAAAAAATGCCTAAATGTTATGACTGCTTGTCATTCAATTACACTATACTACAGAAACTCCGAGACATGTAAGGGGAGATCACTGCGTAGTGTGATTAGTCATAAAAGAGAGAAAATACGTAATACATAGGACAATGCCTCCCCACGCAGATCTCCGGAAAAACAACAATCCACAAAACATAAGGCATTAATATATAGACACAATATAGTTTATTTCAATATAGTTCATCATTATTACTTTTTGCATAAGTCGTGAACTCACACATTCATGTTAATAAACTTGTTATATAGCTATATATCTGATTAAAACGATATAAATGATCGCGACTGGTACATTACACCAAGAAAGTCTCTTAATTCCAACACCGGACAATTCCCCGTGGTGATGACTAATTAGTCTGGTACTCAGCGTACTCTGCACACCGATAATGTAATGGTAAGGGCAGATAATCCAGGCTAATGACTAACAATACTACTTACTGGATAAATCATGAAATACACTAAACACAATGTCATGGGTTGGCGGTTTAGTATTCGCCACCAGCCTTTTTGCAACTGAAATTCAAAGGGAACGAAGTGCGCATCTGGTCCCAGGGCAATCTTTTGTTCTCTATCATACATTAACACTTTTGTGTGCAATTTATAGTAACCGACAATCGATGTTTCTATCATACAATTTTATATTAACAATGTGTACCAATTTATATGAGCCGTGGCCTTAACACCCGTTCAAATAAAACTATATAAGATGTTCAATTTATTGTTGTTAATTACTTATTTCCACTTGTAATGTCAACCAATCTGCGTCAAGGTTACAAATATTTTTCAGTTGAAGAGAAATTGCCTTGATGGTTGACATAAGATTTTATTGGTTTACAAAACTCTGATATGCAATTAGCAAAACCATGTTAGTACGGCTGCGCCGAAAAAGATGGTCGGCGCAATTTGAAGGTTAATATTTGTTGTGCAAAATAAAAAATGTCGAGATGTTACGCTTGCTGGTCACTCCAGATCCAAAATGGATTTCGGTAAATTCACCGAAATTCAGTGGATTTCGGTAATTTAACGTACCCTTTATCGTGAGGTTAACCAATCAGCGTCAATGTTACAAACGTTGTTCGGTTGAAGAGAATTGCCTAGCAAAACTATGTTACTACGGCTGCGCCGAAAAACAAATTAAAATAATTCCTTGAAGTAGGCCTACCGATTGACGAACGTCATTGTCAAACCTTCAAGTATACATTAATCAAATAACTCACCGCTGTAAGACTTTAAATATGTTTTCGTTCATGCTGAGAGTTTGACGTTAAGTCAAATTATACATCTAATTGAAGCGTAAAGGATATTTACCTAACGGTGATTATTTCGACGCAAAATAATTAGCTTTTCCTATTCGAGTTCTAATTCGGTCACTGAAGTTTAAATAAAACTAAATACCGAATATTTAAATACATAGAATGTCTTACATGAGCGGACATAGAATGCGTACTGACTATATACGTTATCTTGAACCCCTAGCTTGAAACGAATCTTCTGCTAGTTTTCGATCGGCTTTTGGTTTATTTAAGCTAGATTATAGTTCAATTATTGTTTTTACTTTAACAAATAGTAAATCCAGATTTATGGTAAAAATGATTTTTGTACATATTTGCTTTGGCCATCACTGTAAGTTAGTAAGTCTGTAAGACAATTGTGACGTTACTTCTTATGTAAGTCAGTTGTGACGTCACTTCTTATGTAAGTCAGTTGTGACGTTACTTCTTATGTAAGACAATTGTGACGTTACTTCTTATGTAAGTCAGTTGTGACGTTACTTCTTATGTAAGTCAGTTGTGACGTCACTTCTTATGTAAGTCAGTTGTGACGTTACTTCTTATGTAAGACAATTGTGACGTTACTTCTTATGTAAGTCAGTTGTGACGTCACTTCTTATGTAAGTCAGTTGTGACGTTACTTCTTATGTAAGTCAGTTGTGACGTTACTTCTTATGTAAGTCAGTTGTGACGTTACTTCTTATGTAAGTCAGTTGTGACGTTACTTCTTATGTAAGACAATTGTGACGTTACTTCTTATGTAAGTCAGTTGTGACGTTACTTCTTATGTAAGTCAGTTGTGACGTTACTTCTTATGTAAGTCAGTTGTGACGTTACTTCTTATGTAAGTCAGTTGTGACGTTACTTCTTATGTAAGTCAGTTGTGACGTCACGTCATTTGTTATTTCACGAGTGAAGTATCGAAAATAATAATATTTAATAGCAAGTCATGCGTGTGTGGGCGTTCGGACAAAATTTGGAAACTTTGTGTTTTTATCGTATCTTTAAAATACCATCTTTACTCAGATGAACATTTTTGTTTTGTCCAATTTTACCAACTACAAAGATATGGCGAATTTCGTTGCTAACCTGTTACTGAAATTAGAACGTTGTTGACGTATTTTTTACGTTCTGTGACGTCATATTTGTATTGCATGTTGTACACTATTCAGGATTGTAAAATATAACACAAACACTGATACCCCACAACCCACTTTAATGTTGGTTTTATGGAGTGGTTATGAATAAAAAACTTTGACTAAATCCGAAAGGTCCGACAAAAATCCCGGCTTGTATTGCAACGCGTGGATGTAACGGTAGTTAAATCAAAGGGCTGTAGGGAAGCGTATAACATATAATGTTAAAAAGTAGCTTAATAAATGTACCGCAAATTAGCTTTTTATCAGGCCAATTTGTATAGATCTACTTTTCTTTTTACGCAATAATCAGACCAACTCATTATTAACCACCACATTTTTTCAAAATTCGCTTCATTTTTATCCTATTATAATATTTTTGCAATAATGAACAGGAACATGAATATAATATTTTACTTATGTACATTTTATATGTAGAAAATAACAAATTCGTCTTTAACTGCGGCGGCCATTACCGTTTGTTAATTTAAGTCAGATGCTCACGAGGTGAAATAACTCGATCTCACACCATAACATAAACATATTCAATTTATGTCATGCTTCATTTCGATCCTTTTTTATTTTCGATCGTTTATAGTTACATCAAATTTCCTCGTTGAATGCCTCAGTATTTTATATGACGTCATTTGTCGTCACTTGCCGTATATCATTTTGATAACCTCACTGAGTTTAATAGTTCACCGGTATTCCGCGGTATTCCAACGGAAAGCATAACATATATGTGCGTTATTATACGTTTATGACGTCATTTATGTTATCAACATTATTTTATACATTTCAGCCTGTCCGATATCAACGAACTACAAGGCCGCATGGCTGCCAGATAGCACTTCATTCAAATACTGGTATGCTAGCTGATAAATTTTCTCAACCCTCAAAACAATTTTAGAAATGTCAAATTATCAATTTTTCATGATACCCATAGACAGCGATTTGAACATTAGCATATCATTAATATAATTTTCTGAAGTCACTCTTGCTTCTGTGTATGTCTATATGCATTGAAAACTTAAAGATGTATCTGACTAATCTGAACCCAAACTATTTTAATGGGCTTCATCCAGAATCGCTGTTAGATAGTCTAAAACATCATTAATGAGAACCATTGCCATGTATAACCGTTTAAAAAATCTTGTTTAATATTACTTAACAGACACAACTAGGGAAAAAACCGACGCTTGTTAAAAAAAACTGGAAGTTACTTTTAATTTTATGATAATACGAGTACAAACCTCTTTTTCGGATATATACAGAGAAATATAAATGTTACTGCGATAATGCATATTTATTGCAGTTTTAACTAGATATAGCATATTTTTTATGTTTGTTTAGGTAAATAAATGAACAAAAAATGAGCGTAATATATCTTTAAAACAAATAAACAATATCTGTACAGGGTGGTAACTGCATTGTATAATCAAACAGAGGCACAGAAACTGTGCAATCTATGTTCGGGTGCTCTTGTGGAGGTAACAACGCTAGAAAAGCTCAACTTCCTTCGCAACGTCGTAAGCGGTATGTGTTTACTACTTCTTTTGAAACGATTGACCTTTTCTAATTTGCTGGAAGAAAACGTGTTACTTTGGCCAATTTAGTGTCAACACTTTCCGTTAGGTGCTATGTAAATACAACTATTATCACATTTGACACTGCGTCGGAAACACGGGTATACAAATTTCCAAGTGATTGAAAACATTGTTTCACATTTGAAATTAAGTACACGCTTGTCTCATTTGATAATTGGTAGGAAACATTGTTATCCAATTTGTGCACTGTGTGGAATCACTATGGCCCATATTCAGAATCGCTACTCCACTCACACTCACTGAGATAATCCGGTTTTAATTATCTATCGTGCTTATGGCCCATATTCAGAAACGCTACTCCACTCACACTCACTGAGATAATCCGGTTTTAATTATCTATCGTGCTTATGGCCCATATTCAGAAACGCTACTCCACTCACACTCACTGAGATAATCCGGTTCTAATTATCTAACGGTCCGTGCTTTTGAGTGTGACTTCGCCCTAACTAGAAATTGGTATTCACAAAGGTTAGGGTAGCTGGAGTACACTCGAATGAGTGGGGATTTCTCGAGTGAATGATTTGGCCACTTGACAGTGACTCCAGCTACACTCAAGTGTCTTTTCTGAATACCGATTTAGTAGGCTAGTATTGAATTAAGCAAGATTTTAGTAGTTCTGTGTTTTATTTAAGAATTAAACAAACATATATGGTCGTCTTGATCAAGGATTTTCCACGTAAATATTTCCTTTACTTCTTATTGAATAGATTAATTATTCAGATGAATAAAACAAGTACCTGTGAAAAGTCAGTTTTCTTGAACGATGTAAGTAGCAACAGTACAATACGCTACGTGGAATAGATGGCCTTTATTCGTTGTCGCTTTAATAATGTTAATGAATGTATTGTTTCTAAAATATTGTTCAAACTATGTCCGTCGAATGCGTGCTCAATTTTAACAATTATCTGCACCATTTCCTTTTCGGCAATCATTTTAGTCGGTATATGTACAATTATCTGTTAATATTTTCCGAAAGTGAAAACGGTTTGTTAATCATTCGAAACAAGCAAATTCGTTGAATTGATATCCCCGCCGAATTAGAAAAATTAAGGGAAATACAAATCAATTGGTTATGAAATATGCCTCGGAAAAGAATAAATATTGTGAAAGACGTAAATTGGAGGACATAGAATAATAAGAGTTTCATCAGCACGAGATTTTCATGCCCCCTCTAAAAAGTGGGTATTTATTGCTATGGCATTTGATATGCATCATTCCTCAGACTGATGGATGGACAGACAGCCCGAAATCATAATAATGTGACCAAGTATTACGAGATGTCTAAGAAGCAAAGGGCTTTAACTCTCCTATACTCGAGTGGTTCATATGCATCATTCCCATAAGGTATTAACCATTATTATATCAATGAAATGTGACTAACCAGTACAAAGATGTGGTTCCAGACATATATTTTCCATAAATTGTACATGGTCATTTGAAAATAACACAGAGTCATAACTCTGGCATACATTAGTTGATTGTAACAGCGTTTGATATGCATCATTCCCATACCCATCTATATATTCATAGAAAGTTTTAATGAAATCTGTCCAACCAGTACCAATATATAGCTCCGGAAAATGGATAATTGAAAGTAACGAAGGGCCATAACTCTGTCATTCATAGGTGGATTGTGACCACTTTTGAAAGGCATCATTCCCATACCCTTATTAGCTCAGGGCGGAAAAATGTGTGACAGCCGGAAGGGCTGAAAGACGGAAGCACGGAAATACGGACAACGCCAAAACAATATAACCCTCCCAAAGCCTTCGTTTCGGCGGGGTTTAATAATATAATGCGATCATGTATTCATGCCACAAGTTTATGATACATTATACTGTAGTTTACATTTGTATTTGAAATTAACTTGACTTATCACTCAAGCTTTACATTTCGAATAGACTGCAATTTAGTCGCTAAAACATTACTACATTGTTATACATCAAAAACTCATTTTAATATTTTAAAATAAGACTCAATGTTTGGTTAGTACAACAAGTAACACACGAATTGTGTATTATATTAATATATGTGATAATACAATGCCATCAACATTCTAAATGCAAAACATGATTGTCTAAAATGCAATGTAGTTTAAATCCGCTTGAGCGTTATATTCATTATTCATTGAAAATGTAGAACAAAAATATCATCAAAATTATCGTTTCATTTCTTCGGTAATATACATCGATTTATAAACAAAGGACTTGTTGGATAACGCACGATACAGCAATTATTTCAATCATTAGACCATGAAAACTACGTCTACATCGACTGTTAGCTACTCCAGTGAGTCGAGTGTGAGTGTGGTTTGTGAATACCAAATCTTCACTTGACCGACACTAACTCGACCATCACTCCAGTTACACTCGAGCGTCACTTGGGTGAGTGTGAGTGGAGTACGAGTGGAGTGTAGGTTTCTGAATACGGGCCTATTATGACGGTGAGAAGTATGCACATCGTTAGCAGTGATGCATGCCTTGCACCGGCGTCTCATGGACCCTACAAGATTACTGAAGTAAGCCTGAGAAATCCCACCATTCATTTTATAGCCATGGCTCACCTAACAATGTTCACTACATAAACGTGTTGTTTGTGTTACCCGCGGTCCAACTTCAACATAAAAGAAACAAAGTCGGTAAATATTGTCGTGCTTAATTGTTTCACGAAAAACAAACGTGATTCCGACCCGTGTGCACGGAGAAAATATTGCATGTGCAAAGTTTTGTGTTGAAATATCTGTTAATCCTTGTTACAATTAAATATATATGTGCACTGTTACTTTTTTCGTTAGGATATTTTACTGTCGCTCTCATAATTAGCTACTAAATCACAGTTTCGGTAGATTTCTTTGAAGTTTGTACTGCTACATCTGCAAAGGTGGAGCTTTATTCAAAAGTTATGTTACGTTATGGGACATACTTATCAAAGGACAGTGTGTATTAAACTAACTGTGCCGTAATTAGATACTCGCACAGTCAGTAACCGCAATGTTGACAAAAGCGACATTTCATATCAATACTTTACCAGGATTGGTTCAACGACATACGCTTCACAATCAAAGTGTATGCTGCGTTTGATTGCTTAAAATTTATGTTGGTTTATAATTTGCCATCACGGTGCATGTCATGCCTGCTGTGTGCATACGTCATAGAGGTCACATGATAAAGGGAAACGCCTGTTTGTACACACACATTTTGTGATTGGACTATGATGCAAAACAGAGTAAAACACTGGGGTATCCATTTTATTCTCGAACCTACGCCCCCTCGACTAAATTAGATACCCTTGTGTGTTTATACTGTAGCTATTTCCTAGACATGAAATATAAATAAATTATTTACCAATCTCTATAATTGTAATTCATTGTAGAATTCCAGGAAGACGTTTGGGTTCACGGGTCAAACACTGATGCAGCCGATTTCTTTTCAAGCGATGCTTACAGAACAACGTCAGGAAGACTTATCATGGAAGGAAACCCTGTTTGGTCGAACAGTTTCTTGCAATATCAGAGCGTAGAGCATTGTATTAGATTGCACAGATATTCAGACTTCTACTTGAATAACAGGGAGTGCACTCGTCAATATTACCTTATATGTGAACACTCGTCAATATTACCTTATATGTGAACACTCGTCAATATTACCTTATATGTGAACACTCGTCAATATTACCTTATATGTGAACAGTGATCATAATGTTGAGTAATTCAAATTGACAGTTTGTGTGCATGTAACTAAACAGGTAATAAATAGCTTTACACACATTACCACGTGTTGTAATAAATAGATTTACACACATTACCACGTGTTGTAATAAATAGCTTTACACACAATAGCACGTGTTGTAATAAATAGCTTTTACACACAATACCATGCGTTGTAATAAATAGCTTTTACACACAAATCAGTCACACAATAGCACGTGTTGTAATAAATAGCTTTTACGCACAATACCATGCGTTGTAATAAATAGCTTTTACACACAAATCAGTCACACATTACCACGTGTTGTAATAAATAGCTTTTACACACAATACCATGCGTTGTAATAAATAGCTTTTACACACAAATCAGTCACACAATAGCACGTGTTGTAATAAATAGATTTTACACACAAATATGTCACACACTAGCATGTGTTGTAATAAATAGCTTTTACACACAAATCAGTCACACAATAGCACGTGTTGTAATAAATAGCTTTTACACACAAATCAGTCACACAATAGCACATGTTGTAATAAATAGCGTTTACACACAAATTAGTCACACAATAGCACGTGTTGTAATAAATAGCTTTTACACACAAATCAGTCGTTCTTTATAAAGGAATGGTTATTTTTGTACAGGGAACGCCACATTCATAAGACAGTGCTTCCCAACACAGATCTTAGAGAGATGGGGAGATGAGGTATTATTTTCTGTCTGATAATTATAAAGAATAAGTTGCGCAACAGTACAAATGCACATCTTCTGGTAGTACACGCAGTCAATTGTGAATACAATTCACACAAATCTCCGGGAAACAAACAGCCATAAAACATAAGTAATTTAGTAAGGGGACTCGAGGGTACATACGTAAGGGAACACGTGCGACAGAAATGGCCTGGCCGACCATAAGGGATATCTAGGAGAATCAAAGAGGACAAACAGGAAGGAGACCACATTCATAATTCATAAAAAGAAGACTGGAAGAAGGAAGCACACGCAATATGTGATACAACATCAATACCAAACAGACCCGGAGGTATACACAGGTACGGTACTTAAATGATACTGACATGGAGATCAAACAACACAGCATTATAAACCAACTCTAAATATGAAAATGAAACGCCTCTGGATTTCCCGACAATACAAGCACGGCTCGATAAATTAATTCCCTAGTAAATAAACCTGCAAGCATGTGCATGTAAAGTACATTTATACATGGTTCATCATTTGTATACGCCTGTTTATAGAAAGGGAAGTATTATAGTTTCACCAGCAGCGTATGCGGCTGGGGCGTCCAGTAAGTTGTCCGATCAATAACTTTAGAAGCATTTGTCCAATCATCACCAAATTTGGTCAGAATGTGTATGTGCTTAATGTCTCGGATAAGTTCGATAACCAAGCCATATCGCTTTAGTCACATGGGAGCTTTCGCCTTTTGATTATAGAAATTTCTTAAATGTGGCTTGTTCAACACATTTCTCTGACTTAGGACGGGCGTGTTTTGCGACAGTTTGCCAATCTTGTTTGAAAAACGAATGTAATATTGTAACAGCAAGAGTAAAACTACTCATCATTATTATGTATTGATGCATTTTGCTGAATTTCCGGAAACTATTTCCTGACAGTAGTTATGATGCTACACAAGTTTGAAGAAGATATTATTATACTTAGAGTATCAACTATCGAATTTCTAGTACGTTGCCTTCGAGTGGTTAGCGTGGAACGTATTGATATTGAAGAGGCTCTATTTCCGTTTTTACTGCATGTTAGACTTAAATATAATTCCTATATTTTACCCATTGAAGAGTTTTAAAAAAGACTCTGTCAGCTTTTTGAAATACATGTTCATTGAAGTATTTGTATTTCGAGTACATTGAGACCTAAATTGCAAGTCAGTCGAACCTTTGCACATGTTTGTTTTATATTAATTACATAAAAGCTTTAAGCTTGATTTACTATTCCATATATTTTCAAAGATGTCTTCCGCACAGTGGGTATGCCCTTTGCATCGTTTTATCGCGTGATGTCCCCCGATAGAAGTTCGTACTTGACGGGGTTTGTCGCGTGGTCAATGCCTATACCACCAACTTCTTTATTTTTAATTAGTATTGCCGATACTCAATGCTATGTATTTTCTGTAATAGAGATTTATTTACAGAACTCAAGCTTGATTATCGACCTTCAGTAAGTTTCAATAGCCCTTCAGTAGCGTCCTTTAAACATGTCAATGCGTTTAAATGCAGCAATTACATCCCTTAAATGGAAATAAATGAAAAATATAGAAATTAAACACAGCGAGTAATCGAACTGAACGCACCGAAATGATTTCGTCTGATATTGTGTAACTATATATATTACGGTTCCAGTTAATTGCTTCTATTTTGATTTCACGTCAACTACTGTGAACATGATGAGTGTGTTTGAGATACAGTCGGGTTGTAAAATGTCTGAATAAGGAAAGGGTAAGTGACCTCGATAAATATGTTCAATCAAACCATCAGGCAATGGCATTATAGAATTGAATATTGTGATAGAAATTGACATGCACTGAAACGTGAGGAAACATACGTATGCGTTAACAATTTCAATGGAATATGGGACATAATAACATAAAAGAGAGAATATAAGTTGCTAAGGGCAACGCCACATACATAGGACAATGCCTCCCAACAAAGAACTCTAGGAAAATAATAATCAATAATATACGAACATAAATGACGGGTGACAATAGGAGAACTGGCATGCAATGATCAGAGGTAATAAACAACACTGAGGTCATTAAACCTTGTTTAAGGGTGCATCCTACCTCACACTTATTCTACCACAATAATACCGACATAGAATAAACAATGTAAATGAAAATATTCTCGCTGAAAACGTGTTTTTGAGTTTTGTCAATGTATTATATTTAATCTGTTACTCTAATTTAGGGCAAAATTTAAGACGTTAACAGCGAATTAAGCATTGAAATGGTTCTGATGGTGATCACAAAATGCAAAACAAGAGCGCATACCATCGCAAAATACGCCCGTTATAAAAATGTTGTCACTAGATTTAAAAAAAAAGCTGTGTAAAATGACTCATCTCCTTTGCCTTCAATGTTAGTGACCTAGGTTTGAGTCTGACTTGATCCATTTGCATACAATCAACCAAAGTACCTCTGGGAAAAATATTCCAACATCTGTTTTCAAAATTTGTGCAATGTATTTAATTAGAATAAAAATTGCTCTCTGATCAAATCTGGTGAAAATTGGACAAGCAATTCTAAAGATATTGTTCGGACAAGACCACTTTTAGGTTATTTCTCTAATTAAAGGGCAATAACTCTGGAGTGAAAAGTGTGATATTGCTGGTTATCGACCTTGTCAAAGATAGTATGCCGATACACATTCTGACCAAATCTGGTGAAGATTGGACAAATTATTCTGAAGTTATTGATCGGACAAGACCAATTTTAGGTTATTTCTCTAATTAAAGGGCAATAACTCTGGCGTGACAAGTGCGATATGGCTGGTTATCGAACTTTTCCAAGATATAATGCCGATACACATACTGACCAAGTCTGGTGAAAATTGGACAAGCAATTCTAAAGATATTGTTCGGACAAGACCACTTTTAGGTTATTTCTCTAATTAAAGGGCAATAACTCTGGAGTGAAAAGTGTGATATTGCTGGTTATCGACCTTGTCAAAGATAGTATGCCGATACACATTCTGACCAAATCTGGTGAAGATTGGACAAATTATTCTGAAGTTATTGATCGGACAAGACCAATTTTAGGTTATTTCTCTAATTAAAGGGCAATAACTCTGGCGTGACAAGTGCGATATGGCTGGTTATCGAACTTTTCCAAGATATAATGCCGATACACATACTGACCAAGTCTGGTGAAGATTGGACAAAGAATACTTAAGTAATTGATCGGACAACATGCTGGATGCCGCCCGCCCAATCGCCCGCCCAACCGCCCGCCCAACCGCCAGCCCAACCGCCCGCCCAACCGCCCGCCCAACCGCCCGCCCAACCGCCCGCCCAACCGCCCGCCCAACCGCCCGCCCAACCGCCCGCCCAACCGCCCGCCCAACCGCCCGCCCAACCGCCCGCCCAACCACCCGCCCAACCACCCGCCCAACCGCCCGCCCAACCACCCGCCCAACCGCCCGCCCAACCACCCGCCCAACCGCCCGCCCAACCACCCGCCCAACCGCCCGCCCAACCACCCGCCCAACCGCTGGTGAAACTATAATATGTCCCGTTCTTCGAACGGGCGTATAACAATGAACTCCTTTTTGCTAATTTCTGACTTTCAGGATTGCAAAATAAGGTGTACAACACGGATTTTGCCTTCTTGGTATTTGTTCTGTTTTGTGTATTCTGAAAACAGACTGGATTGTAATTCAGATGTGAATAGATGGCACATGTATTATTTTTCCAATTAATAAAGATTTCGACAATACTAGAGGAAATCGATATAACCCGATTTGTATTCCGCCGAGTGTTGTGTCTGTTGAAAGTAAACCAATCCACTTCAGATATTATATTGTGAACATCTAGAAGAAATTCTATGCATTCATTCACTTCTAAGTACTTATGACATTTCTGGTTGAACCGAAAGGCTATCAAGAATGAATATCAATGAACGCCTTTTATTAATCGTTGGTGTTTGGAATTTATTTTTTCTAAACATGCTATGCTTTATCGGGTATATAAACGATTAAAAAAGCACAAATCCGTCATTTTATAAAGTGTTTTCCTCGGCCGAAAACGTCACCCGTACTTTTTTTATATATGTCACATTTAAACGGACGATAAAAGCTTAATTCCGCAAAGATATAGCTTTGTATTGTGTTTATAGTTGATTTAGACATTCACCGTCGTTTAGACGATAAAAGATCCTATAGAAACATCGAAACTACGAATTATTGGTCAGAAAATGAACACCACTACTCATCTGTCTGGAACGCTTCCCTCTGTCGAAGACACATCACTCGGCGGAATACAAATCGGGTTATACACTGTGTAGTATTCCGTGGCATAATTTATAGTTTGTATCTCTTTCATAGCCCTTATAGTTTAATGATTCTATGCTTGAAAATAGCATCGCGCGAAGAGTTTAGATCGATGATATGGTTTGGTGAGAATTTATGATTGCCATATGTGACCAATATTGAAAAACACAACTGAGTACGAATACCCGTGGCCAAGGGCGTGCGATGGGTACGTTCGCATCCTATTTTTCTGCCGTACCGCGATTTTTTCTATACCCGAACTAAGAAAATGGACTGAAAATCTCGGCGAGAACTTGTCAGATTGCACGATTTGAAGTATACATTTCAAAATTGTTTTGGGGGGATTCCCCAAACTCCGCCAAGGCGGGAGGAGGTCACCCCCTGTGGCACCTATCCAGTCCGCCACTCCGAGGCTTAATAACTCGCCCCTTTTTCAAAATCCTGGCTACGGTCGAGCTACGGTTATCATGTTTGGAGGCACGTTAGTATCGGAATTTTGCAATGAGGACTAACTAGGCTTAATAAATGACGCTTTTTTATGTTTTGCATTAACGTACTCCAGACAATTTACGACAGAATGGTGATGTTAACAGTTGTGTTTGTATACATGTGTCTACTTTGTGCAATAGGTAAGGACTTACTTTAACTGTTGTGTATGTATACATGTGTCTACTTGGCGCAAAAGGTAAGGATTTACTTTAACTGCTGTGTTTGTATACATGTGTCTACTTTGCGCAAAAGGTAAGGATTTACTTTAACTGTTGTGTGTGTATACATGTGTCTACTTTGCGCAAAAAATAAGGATTTAATTTAACTGTTGTGTGTGTATACATGTGTCTACTTTGTGCAAAAGGTAAGGATTTACTTTAACTGTTGTGTGTGTATACATGTGTCTACTTTGCGCAAAAGGTAAGGATTTACTTTAACTGCTGTGTTTGTATACATGTGTCTACTTTGCGCAAAAGGTAAGGATTTACTTTAACTGTTGTGTATGTATACATGTGTCTACTTTGCGCAAAAGGTAAGGATTTACTTTAACTGTTGTGTATGTATACATGTGTCTACTTTGTGCAAAAGGTAAGGATTTACTTTAACTGTTGTGTATGTATACATGTGTCTACTTTGTGCAAAAGGTAAGGATTTACTTTAACTGTTGTGTATGTATACATGTGTCTACTTGGCGCAAAAGGTAAGGATTTACGTTAACTGCTGTGTTTGTATACATGTGTCTACTTTGTGCAAAAGGTAAGGATTTACTTTAACTGTTTTATGTGTATACATGCGTCTACTTTGCGCAAAAGGTAAGGATTTACTTTAACTGTTGTGTATGTATACATGTGTCTACTTTGTGCAAAAGGTAAGGATTTACTTTAACTGTTGTGTGTGTATACATGTTTCTACTTTGTGCAATAGGTAAGGATTTACTTTAACTAATGTGTGTGTATACATGTGTCTACTTTGCGCAAAAGGTAAGGATTTACTTTAACTGTTGTGTGTGTATACATGTGTCTACTTTGCGCAAAAGGTAAGGATTTACTTTAACTGTTGTGTGTGTATACATGTGTCTACTTTGTGCAAAAGGTAAGGATTTACTTTAACTGCTGTGTGTATACATGTGTCTACTTTGTGCAAAAGGTAAGGATTTACTTTAACTGTTGTGTGTGTATACATGTGTCTACTTTGTGCAAAAGTTAAGGATTTACGTTAACTGCTGTGTGTGTATACATGTGTCTACTTTGTGCAAAAGGTAAGGATTTACTTTAACTGTTGTGTGTGTATACATGTGTCTACTTTGTGCAAAAGGTAAGGATTTACTTTAACTGTTGTGTTTGTATACATGTGTCTACTTTGTGCAAAAGGTAAGGATTTACTTTAACTGTTGTGTGTGTATACATGTGTCTACTTTGTGCAAAAGGTAAGGATTTACTTTAACTGCTGTGTTTGTATACATGTGTCTACTTTGTGCAAAAGGTAAGGATTTACTTTAACTGTTGTGTTTGTATACATGACAAGGTTAAGATTTACTTTAACTGATGTATTTGTTTTAATATTCAATTTCCTTCTGGTATGTTTCCACGTTGCAACATGAATGTATTAATAATTTCACTCATGAGAACCTTAGATGTCGTTTATTTGTCTGCTCATAACTTAAGAAATAACATTGTTCAGAATTTAAAAAAAGTGTTATTGTTGTGAAACAAATTCTCCAAAAAGATTTATCAATGTTTACCAAAACCCTTTAAAGAAAACATGTTTATAATTTTAAGAAATATATAAACCACATCGCAAATGAAAAATATATTTTAAGTGAAAATTATGGAAGATGTTAAAATGGGTTGGTCACCAAATAGCTGACCACTGCCGTATACATTTATTTCGAGGTGGTGACCATCTTGTTCTGAAATGTTGTTATTGTTTGTTTTTATGATCCTCTGTGTGCATAACTCAATACATGTTTGAATAATTTACACCATTATTTTGATCATTAATATATCTTTAATCAATTATTACTTGTGTGTCGTTTTAACAATTTAGTGAGTATTATTATATAATTAAATATATCTTTTGTTTTTCAAACACAGATTGAGAAACATTATATTTTGCAATAACAAGTGAACAAATAATATTGATAAATGTTTGTACAATAACGGACATTTGTAAACATTATGGTGTGGGGATGGTGATCACACATTATGGTGTGGGGATGGTGATCACAAGTAGTACAAAAACAGTATTCTCGCGGCCATTTTGTTTGGTGGTTTTGGTGGTTTTGGTGGTTTTTGAACAAAATGGCGTCCATTCCAATATGGCGTCTGGTGGGTTCATTGTTTCACTTGAAGTAACATCTGCCTCCTAGATTGGCCTATTTTGGCGCCTATTTAAACGATATGATAATTACTGTCATGTAGCGGATCAGTAGTCCAGTGGTAAAACGCTGGACTTGTAATCCAGGGATCGCTGGTTCGATTCCCCGCTCCATCACTGACCGTACTAACAGTCTTTCGGACGAGACTTTAAAAACCGAGGTCCCGTGTTAATGCTTTACATCGAGCACGTAAAAGAACCAGGGGTGCTTCTGGAACTGGGGCATCTCCTGTATCACGCACTATCCTCCAAAAATCTAATATGACTAACATTCTTCCGGAGGCGTCGCCCATATGGGAAACCGGTGGCGACGATAAATAAAAGCATATACAACAACTGTCATATTGATTCGTATACGTGCGTTTATAGTGTGACGAGGGTATTGACCTTAAGAGTGTATTTTATGAGACAGATGTAAAAAAGTGCCGCGCATTGAACATTGATACTGTGAAGTTATTTCAAATGATGATTAGCGGATGGTGAGAATAAAATTAATGAAATTCATAAATCATCTCTATGAAAAACAAAAATAAGTAACATTTAAATCTCCATTTAAAAAAAAAAAAAAAAAAAAAAAAAGATGGAATCAATCAAACCTATCTTCTACCATTGTGATTTATGTGTGTCCGTCTATTTATCTAAACGTATGTATAATAGACACAAATCATTGTATCATAGAGGATTGCCTATGAAAGAAATGCTAGTTATAAATGTTGGTAAACCCTATGATAACAAACACTACATGTTGGATTTCACATTACCGTGTGGACACAAACCAGTTATCTATACATGCGTGATCTGTCGCATGAACTACTTAGATGTATGGGACTTCAATAATCATAACAGTCAATCGCATAAACTCCTGATGAATGGAGATATGAAATTTTCTACTGTTCACCGTGAGTCTCATATTTCAGTCAGTTGTAGAAGAAAACCGTATTCTTAAAAGAACAAAATGACATGTTTCCGGCGCTTCAACTTTAAGAGTATATATATATATAACCCTCTTTAAACATCATAATCGAAAATATTGTTGTTGTGAAAGGATGGTTTATTCAAGCAATATGGATGAAACCGATTTGGGTATACATAATGTATTCCTTGAAAATGAAGCAGAAATAACGAAAAACTTCCCAAGCATTTTTAAACGGCGTGCAAACATAATGAAAGGGATTGCTATCATGTTAATGGTTGTGATCACGTGTTTAACACCGGGGTTCGTTATATTTGGAGCTGCTCACGGACATACAAATCCACTAAACACCACAAAACCAATGTTTCCCGTCTTGAACAACACAGCTTGTAGCTACAGTAAAGTTCCGCCCAACGACCGTCCGCATAATACGACCACTTTTTCTCGGACCCGATTTTTTTTTTGTTCTTTAATTCAGTGGTCGCGGGGTCCGATATTACGACCAACTCGCTATTCCGTAATACGACCACCATATCCGGTCACAACGACCAGTTTATTAACGTTTAGGCCCCGCTAATGAGACCACTTTAATCGCCTGTCAGTTGTATACACAATTTTACGACTATTTAGACCCCTTTACGGTATTGATCAGCGAGGTGTGAACAACAAAATAAACTGACACTCTTTGATAGATTAACACCTTTTACAAGGGTTTAACATGGTGTACAGTTGTTTATCGAAGACTTAATAAATCACCGCATACATCCAAGGGACGTTATAGTGGCGGTTTATCTCTATATTATAAAGAACATTTGAGATCGAAAATGTGTATTGTTGAAAATAACCAGGCTGGTATCATGTGGTTAAAATTATCCAAAGATCTGTTCTATTTTAATGAAGATGTTTTGCTATGTAATACTTACATTTTACCTACCAATTCGCCTTTATTCAACCAACATGATTTTGATTTTTTTGAGCAAATAGAGTCTGATATAGAAAAATATAAATCGTCTGGCAGAATTTACGTAACGGGTGACTTTAATGGAAGAACTGCTTCTTTATCAGATGTTATAGATCGTGATCGTTATTTATATAATCAAAATGACAGTTATGAACTAGATTTTGAACTTATAGCACGAGCTAATTCTGATCACGTGACTGATTCCCACGGTAGGAGATTATTAGATTTGTGTAAAAATACAGGTTTACGTATTGGTAACGGTCGACTGCACAATGGCATTTACGGTGAATATACATTTCACTCTCACAATGGATCGAGTACAGTTGATTATTTATTATTAAGTACCGAAGACTTTCACAATGTTTCGCATTTTCAAATTAACGACTTGAATGAATTCTCCGATCATTGCGGTTTAACATTTTCAATCCTAGGAAAATTAAGCGACTCGCAAATACCTCAAAACGATACCGACGAAACATTGTTCATACAATGGGATTCATCAAAAATCATGAACTTTAATTTAAGATTGAATGATAACGAGCATGCTATGACACAATTATCATCGGATTTAGATTCTAATGATAAAGATATCAACGATATCTTATCAGACTTCATGTCAATAATGCATCAATCAGCCGCTGACGTTTTCGGTAAAACTCATAAAAAAAAACTTCAAACAAAAACAAACACAAAAATGGTTCAATACTGAATGTTTTAATGCAAGACGTGAGTTTAAAAAGACAAGAAACGTGTATTTGAGGTCTAAAACTTATGAAAATAAGACAAACTTCTTAAATGCAAAACAATATTACTGTAAAATAACAAGAAAAGAGAAATATAAATATCAAAAACAACAAAAACAAATATTATCAGAAATGGCAGTAAAAAATCCCAGGAAGTTTTGGTCGTAAATTAAACAACAGTATAAAAAGCCACCAACTAATACTAAAGCATTAACAGTTAAAGAACTACATGACCATTTCAAACATTTATTTGGATCTAACGATAGTTACGATAATTATGACCATAATTTAACTGATATAAATATATCGGATGATCTTTTAGATAATGAAATTACCCTTGATGAACTAAAAAAAGCCGTATTCTCGCAAAATAATAACAAAAGCAGCGGGGTTGATGAACTGGTAGCCGAAATATATAAACATTCATTTGAAATAATATCATATTTTATTCTAAAATTATTTAATCGCATATTCATGGGGGGGGGAACATATCCAATATCTTGGGGGGAAGGCATAATTGCGCCAATTTTTAAGGGAGGAATTGCAGAAGAACCAAAAAATTACAGAGGCATAACTTTGATAAACGTTTTAGCCAAAATTTACTCTCAAGTGTTAATGAATAGACTCACTAAATGGTCACATGACAATGATTTTATATCACATAACCAATTTGGATTTCAAAAGGGCAAATCAACGACTGACTGTATATTCCTGTTACATGCAATTATTGCGAAAACACTAGATTCGAAGCAAAAACTATATTGTGTCTTTATAGACTTTGAAAAATGCTTTGACCGTATCAACAGATCGTTCTTATGGGAAAAATGATTAAACATTCAAGTCAGTACACAATTTGTATCGGCTTTAAAGGCTATGTATAATACAATTAAACAGTGCGTACGATACAAAGGTAAAACGTCCGATTTTTTTCTTCACATATTGGATTAAAACAAGGTGATCCACTCTCTAGTTTAATGTTCATATAATAACAATATTAATACAAATTTAGAGGGAATATTTTCTGTGAACGAACTTAAGATATTTTTACTTCTTTTTGCTGATGACGCGGTATTATTTGCGCATTCACCCGAAACCTTACAACTAATGCTCAATAATCTAGAACAATAGTGTCGTACATGGGGGCATACAATAAATGTAAATAAAACCAAAGCGATGGTATTTGAACGCGGGCGAGGTACGCAGTGTAATATAGAATTAAACAATATACGCTTAGAAGTTGTCACTTCCTTTAAATATCTCGGTACCCATCTATTTAAAAATGGTTCTTGGTATAGAACACAATTACGAATTACCCAACAATCAGCGCATGCGTTGCATAATCTATTTATAGTATATAACCAAATTATATTAACTTCTGTTGAAAAATGTCGATTATTTGATAGTCTAGTCGGATCTATATTAAACTACAATGCATCCATCTGGGGTTATCATGACGCTAAACTCGTAGAACAAATTCATTGTAAATTTTTAAGAAAAGTTTTAAATGTTAAAAAATCAACAAACTTAGACGGGCTTTACGGAGAACTAGGGCGTTATCCTGCGAGACAAATCATAATGATTAAATATTGGCTTAATGTACTGAAATCAAAAAATCCTTTGATCATTAACATGTATAAAATGCTGTCAGAAGATGCAAATAATGGACTGTCATACATTGGGTTAAATTGGGCTTATCATATAAAATTATTATTAGATGTAAACGGTCTAGGAAATGTCTGGTTATCACAAAATCCAAATATTATTAACTATAAGGCTATTAAACAAAGAATATTGGATGTCTTTAAACAAACTTGGTATACTAATATAAATAACTCGAGCAGACTATCTGAATATTGTTTATTTAAACATGATTTTTTTATGGAAAAATATCTTAATATTAATATTGATCAGAAATATCTAATTGTCCTTTCAAAATTTCGACTATACTCAAATAACCTAACAATAGAGACTGGCAGATATAATAATTTAGAAAGACAACATCGTATATGCCCACAATGTAATATGCAAGTTATAGAAAATCAGTACCATTTTTTTGTTAGTATGTCCTAAATATAGACAATTAAGACTAAAATTCTTCCAACCATATTTTCGTAATTGGCCAACTATCAAAAAATTTGAAATTCTTATGTCCACAAAATCAATCAAATTAATAGGTAACTTAGCAAAAAATTTATTTTTCGCTTTTAAAGAAAGAAATTAGAACTATAAATACGTTGAAAATACTGTTAATACTTACTTCCAAATATGAAATCTTGTTCTTGAACAAAAACTTTTTCACCACTTATACATGTACATTTGTTTATTTGTTTGTTTGGCTATATTTATGTAATATTTTATGCCAATAAACTATATGTTATGTTATATGTTATGTTTATCGAAGACAATGTATTGATTGAAGTTATCGGCGACAGTTTGCTCATCCTTAGATTAAAGAGTGCTGCATAATGAGACCGACGACAGTTTGTAGCACGTTTTGGGATGGTACGTAATTTTGAACAATGTTTTCATTTATGCAATATACGTTTGAGTAAATTGCTGGTTGGTGTTAATTACCATATAAAGTTAACACTACTGATACAGTACAATAGTATCTTCAACATCACTATCTCATGATATTTTGAACAAATAAGACATAGATTTCTGATAATTCATGTAAAATGGAAAAACGTAAACAATTACTGACTCTCAATCACAAAACCTGTGTGATAAATGTAGATGCTATTGATTTCGTGTTTAATGGTCCAATTTATGTTTTTAAAAAACCCAGAATTAATTTATTATGTATCATTTTAATGCTTCATGTGAGAATTTGACAACATTGATTCTTTCAATTTGACTAAATTATTTGTTTTATTTTGTTTTAGGTTCAGACGATACTTAAGAGAAAGGCGGAGATCCTAGATGGTTTTGAAACTAATGGCGGTGGTGATAGAAAGCGTGTCATTTGAAAATGAAGATTTTTTGTTTTTCATTGCTTAGTACATGTACTTTATTTATTGAAAAAATTGGATTTCATTGTAAATAAAAAATAAAATGAATATTACTCTGAATGTTGCTTTTCTTCTTATGTTATGTAGTTAATATACTTAACGCCATTAAAAAGTCTTAATCATGGTACATGACTGTATAAATGTTCAATGTCACAACCAGTCTGCTTGGTTTCGCTATTAAGACCGACTCGCTAATAAGACCACTTTTTGTCGGTCCCATGGGTGGTCTTGAACAACACAGCTTGTAGCTATATGAAACAATTCAACCTAGAAGAAAATATTTATCTCACAGTTTGTAATAGAGATAAATTTGTGATTTTGGATATAAGACGTTTTTATAAACGATTGCCTTCCATCCAAGGAATAACGTTGAATTTACATCAGTGGCTTCAATTGAAACAATCTATTTCTTCTATTGATGTATCCATCACCAGCGCGAGTCATATATCTAATTAACCAATTTATCTTATTGAAAATAGACATAAATGTTTGAATGCGGTGTATATGAACTAAATATGTATTTTATTCTGTTGAAAATATTACCAACCTACAATTCGTGACTTTTACATTGGGTATTACAATTTCATTTTCCTGGGATAAAATATATGTGAATGTATAATTAACTCTTTTTTCTTTATTGATGTGCTTTTGTTTGGAGGTCACTGAAACGGTGACACAAGCAGATGTTTTTAATGTTCAGAAGCAAATGTATAATTTCATCAATATGCCAATGTTGTACAATCTTTAATGTGTTTTTTCATTTCAATGAGTAACCGTTTATGTTGAGTGGATATTTTTTTCTCCTTTTATGTCCACAGTTAATGACATTTTGAAGTGATTTTGGTGAAAATAAAAGATTTGCAAACAATGCTTTCTTTCCGTGTTTTCAACATCAACAACAGAAAGAAAAGCATCATTACCATCTCTTATCACAAACACTAAACACTTTTTTTGGATAGAACTAACAACGATTTCTTTTTATTTATTCATTTACCATTTAGAAAACAATTTGAAATCACAAACTATAAAAAAATAATCACAGTATTTATACCATCACAATGAAACAGTTTAAAAGCAGCAATATAAACAAGTAACAACAACAAATGTATAAAAAAATATCAATGAACAACCTTAAAAAACATAATGTAAAAAATCACAGTATACATAGCATGTGGCTTCATCTCTCTTATTAAAGTAAAAAAAAAAACATGTCTAAAAAATATTAATGAGAAACTTGAAAACAAACAATTACCCTCACAATTTTTAAGAGATTCAGAAACTTGTATATGGTGAATATATTTTTGTTTAGAAAAAATGTTTCAACAAATTTCTTATACATTTATAATTAGAAAAAAAAAAAATGAAATTATTTTATGTTTAGAAAATATAAAACTTTCTTTTTGAAATTAAAAAGTAGCATGGAGAAATCTTTTTTGAAATTAACAAGTAGCATAGATAAATATTATATTTAAAATGTTATTAGTAAATAAAAAAACACGTATAAAAAATATTAATGAGAACCTTAAAAAAACAAAAAAAAACAATTACCCTCACAATTTTTAAGATATTCAGAAACATGTATATGGTGAATATATTTTTGTTTAGAAAAAATGTTTCAACAAATTTCTTATACATTTATAATTAGAATAAAAAAAAATGAAATTATTTTATGTTTAGAAAATATAAAACTTTCTTTTTGAAATTAAAAAGTAGCATGGAGAAATCTTTTTTGAAATTAACAAGTAGCATAGATAAATCTTATATTTAAAATGTTATTAGTAAATAAAAAAAACATGTATAAAAAATATTAATGAGAAACTTGAAAAAAAAATAAAAAAAAACAATTACCCTCACAATTTTTAAGATATTCAGAAACATGTATATGGTGAATATATTTTTGTTTAGAAAAAATGTTTCAACAAATTTCTTATACATTTATAATTAGAAAAACATATGAAATTATTTTATGTTTAGAAAATATAAAACTTTCTTTTTGAAATTAAAAAGTAGCATGGAGAAATCTTTTTTGAAATTAACAAGTAGCATAGATAAATCTGATACATTTGTATTTAAAATGTTATTAGTAAATAAAAAAAAAACATGTATAAAAAAAATATTAATGAGAAACTTGAAAAAAACAAAATATAAAAAAATCACAGTGTGCATTGCATGTGGCTTTATCTCTCTTATTAGTAAACAAAAGAAAAACATGTATACAACAAATATCAATGAACAACCTTAAAAAAACATAATGTAAAAAATCACAGTATACATAGCATGTGGCTTTATCTCCCTTATTAGTAAAAAACATGTATAAAACAATCACAACTAATCAACAATAAAATCAACAAGAGACAGAAGAACTATCAAAACAGACAAACAACCACCATAGAGGAGAGATAAAAAATCCTATATGGGGAATATCGCTGTGGAGCTCTTCTCTCTCTTGTTGATCGCCTCAAAACAGGTGGGGGATTCGAATGACAAATGACAATGGGGGATGCTGGTAATTAAATAAAAACATGCTTCCTGTGGTGATGATGATGGTGATGGTTGTTGTGGCGGTGATGATGGTGGCGATTGATGAGATGACTGTGGGGTTGCTGGTGGTGATGGTGAAGGCTGAAGGGATGGATTGGAGGATAATATGTCCAATGGGATATGTTCAACTGTTAAGGCTCTACCCCTTCTCATACGCCATTTTCTCACCAAACAAACCACCCTAATTGTTACCGCGTAGACACTATCACAACAGCAACTGTGATAATGGTGTTGATAGTAGACTTATCTATGAAAGATATGAAAAATATGAAAAGCATTGCGACTTGGAAATAATGATATGAAATAATTAATAACATACAATAAAATGATAATGTTCAACAATACATGAGATAAATGATAATACTTAACAATACATATTTCCAAAATTAACATTATTAACAGGTATTTAAAAAAAATCAATGTTTAGTGAACTGATTATCATATATAACTGGCACACAACTGGTATATAACTGATATATCCTCAATAACAATACTTAATAAATACACACCTAATGCAGTTGAAGAAAGCACTGTTGAGCCAAGGTATCTTACATTTCTTGCAGGGGAAATGTAATCATCTCTTTATATTATACTAAAACTTTATCTTTTAATTAGATATTGAATTGTAGAAAATCATAGTTAACAGTTCTTTGATAGATTGTTATTATTTTGTAGAGGGAAATATTCACCAGAGTGAATCGATGAAGATTGTATAGATATTCTTATACACGTGAATGTTAAGTGGAATCAAAATTACCTTGCAATACTTGAATTACTTGTAACAACCATAGGAGAAGGAAGAAAAACATCTTTAACAAGTTAATAAACGAAACTTTCGGAAACTACGTTTTAAAAATAGAGCGATTCAGCGAAGCGATACATAGTATTATAAACCCCAAGAAAACAAATTGTACATAGTATTTAAACCCCAAGAAAATAAATTGAAGGAAGGTGATATTGGTATGAGTTCTCTCCCCTGTGACAATGGTTCATTATCTACTATTTCAATCTCTACTCTCGCAAATTTTAATCATATGAATCACATGATTAAAAAAGATTGAGATAGATAATGAAATAGTTGATAATGAATCATTGTCACAGGGGAGAGAACTCATACCAATATCACCTTCCTTCAATTTATTTTCTTGGGGTTTAAATACTATGTACAATTTGTTTTCTTGGGGTTTATAATACTATGTATCGCTTCGCTGAATCGCTCTATTTTTAAAACGTAGTTTCCGAAAGTTTCGTTTATTAACTTGTTAAAGATGTTTTTCTTCCTTCTCCTATGGTTGTTACAAGTAATTCAAGTATTGCAAGGTAATTTTGATTCCACTTAACATTCACGTGTATAAGAATATCTATACAATCTTCATCGATTCACTCTGGTGAATATTTCCCTCTACAAAATAATAACAATCTATCAAAGAACTGTTAACTATGATTTTCTACAATTCAATATCTAATTAAAAGATAAAGTTTTAGTATAATATAAAGAGATGATTACATTTCCCCTGCAAGAAATGTAAGATACCTTGGCTCAACAGTGCTTTCTTCAACTGCATTAGATGTGTATTTATTAAGTATTGTTATTGAGGATATATCAGTTATATACCAGTTGTGTGCCAGTTATATATGATAATCAGTTCACTAAACATTGATTTTTTTTAAATACCTGTTAATAATGTTAATTTTGGAAATATGTATTGTTAAGTATTATCATTTATCTCATGTATTGTTGAACATTATCATTTTATTGTATGTTATTAATTATTTCATATCATTATTTCCAAGTCGCAATGCTTTTCATATTTTTCATATCTTTCATAGATAAGTCTACTATCAACACCATTATCACAGTTGCTGTTGTGATAGTGTCTACGCGGTAACAATTAGGGTGGTTTGTTTGGTGAGAAAATGGCGTATGAGAAGGGGTAGAGCCTTAACAGTTGAACATATCCCATTGGACATATTATCCTCCAATCCATCCCTTCAGCCTTCACCATCACCACCAGCAACCCCACAGTCATCTCATCAATCGCCACCATCATCACCGCCACAACAACCATCACCATCATCATCACCACAGGAAGCATGTTTTTATTTAATTACCAGCATCCCCCATTGTCATTTGTCATTCGAATCCCCCACCTGTTTTGAGGCGATCAACAAGAGAGAGAAGAGCTCCACAGCGATATTCCCCATATAGGATTTTTATCTCTCCTCTATGGTGGTTGTTTGTCTGTTTTGATAGTTCTTCTGTCTCTTGTTGATTTTATTGTTGATTAGTTGTGATTGTTTTATACATGTTTTTTACTAATAAGGGAGATAAAGCCACATGCTATGTATACTGTGATTTTTTACATTATGTTTTTTTAAGGTTGTTCATTGATATTTGTTGTATACATGTTTTTCTTTTGTTTACTAATAAGAGAGATAAAGCCACATGCAATGCACACTGTGATTTTTTTATATTTTGTTTTTTTCAAGTTTCTCATTAATATTTTTTTTATACATGTTTTTTATTTTATTTACTAATAACATTTTAAATACAAATGTATCAGATTTATCTATGCTACTTGTTAATTTCAAAAAAGATTTCTCCATGCTACTTTTTAATTTCAAAAAGAAAGTTTTATATTTTCTAAACATAAAATAATTTCATATTTTTTTCTAATTATAAATGTATAAGAAATTTGTTGAAACATTTTTTCTAAACAAAAATATATTCACCATATACATGTTTCTGAATATCTTAAAAATTGTGAGGGTAATTGTTTTTTTTTTATTTTTTTTTCAAGTTTCTCATTAATATTTTTTATACATGTTTTTTTTATTTACTAATAACATTTTAAATATAAGATTTATCTATGCTACTTGTTAATTTCAAAAAAGATTTCTCCATGCTACTTTTTAATTTCAAAAAGAAAGTTTTATATTTTCTAAACATAAAATAATTTCATTTTTTTTTATTCTAATTATAAATGTATAAGAAATTTGTTGAAACATTTTTTCTAAACAAAAATATATTCACCATATACATGTTTCTGAATATCTTAAAAATTGTGAGGGTAATTGTTTTTTTTTTGTTTTTTTAAGGTTCTCATTAATATTTTTTATACGTGTTTTTTTATTTACTAATAACATTTTAAATATAATATTTATCTATGCTACTTGTTAATTTCAAAAAAGATTTCTCCATGCTACTTTTTAATTTCAAAAAGAAAGTTTTATATTTTCTAAACATAAAATAATTTCATTTTTTTTTTTCTAATTATAAATGTATAAGAAATTTGTTGAAACATTTTTTCTAAACAAAAATATATTCACCATATACAAGTTTCTGAATCTCTTAAAAATTGTGAGGGTAATTGTTTGTTTTCAAGTTTCTCATTAATATTTTTTAGACATGTTTTTTTTTTTACTTTAATAAGAGAGATGAAGCCACATGCTATGTATACTGTGATTTTTTACATTATGTTTTTTAAGGTTGTTCATTGATATTTTTTTATACATTTGTTGTTGTTACTTGTTTATATTGCTGCTTTTAAACTGTTTCATTGTGATGGTATAAATACTGTGATTATTTTTTTATAGTTTGTGATTTCAAATTGTTTTCTAAATGGTAAATGAATAAATAAAAAGAAATCGTTGTTAGTTCTATCCAAAAAAAGTGTTTAGTGTTTGTGATAAGAGATGGTAATGATGCTTTTCTTTCTGTTGTTGATGTTGAAAACACGGAAAGAAAGCATTGTTTGCAAATCTTTTATTTTCACCAAAATCACTTCAAAATGTCATTAACTGTGGACATAAAAGGAGAAAAAAATATCCACTCAACATAAACGGTTACTCATTGAAATGAAAAAACACATTAAAGATTGTACAACATTGGCATATTGATGAAATTATACATTTGCTTCTGAACATTAAAAACATCTGCTTGTGTCACCGTTTCAGTGACCTCCAAACAAAAGCACATCAATAAAGAAAAAAGAGTTAATTATACATTCACATATATTTTATCCCAGGAAAATGAAATTGTAATACCCAATGTAAAAGTCACGAATTGTAGGTTGGTAATATTTTCAACAGAATAAAATACATATTTAGTTCATATACACCGCATTCAAACATTTATGTCTATTTTCAATAAGATAAATTGGTTAATTAGATATATGACTCGCGCTGGTGATGGATACATCAATAGAAGAAATAGATTGTTTCAATTGAAGCCACTGATGTAAATTCAACGTTATTCCTTGGATGGAAGGCAATCGTTTATAAAAACGTCTTATATCCAAAATCACAAATTTATCTCTATTACAAACTGTGAGATAAATATTTTCTTCTAGGTTGAATTGTTTCATATAGCTACAAGCTGTGTTGTTCAAGACCACCCATGGGACCGACAAAAAGTGGTCTTATTAGCGAGTCGGTCTTAATAGCGAAACCAAGCAGACTGGTTGTGACATTGAACATTTATACAGTCATGTACCATGATTAAGACTTTTTAATGGCGTTAAGTATATTAACTACATAACATAAGAAGAAAAGCAACATTCAGAGTAATATTCATTTTATTTTTTATTTACAATGAAATCCAATTTTTTCAATAAATAAAGTACATGTACTAAGCAATGAAAAACAAAAAATCTTCATTTTCAAATGACACGCTTTCTATCACCACCGCCATTAGTTTCAAAACCATCTAGGATCTCCGCCTTTCTCTTAAGTATCGTCTGAACCTAAAACAAAATAAAACAAATAATTTAGTCAAATTGAAAGAATCAATGTTGTCAAATTCTCACATGAAGCATTAAAATGATACATAATAAATTAATTCTGGGTTTTTTAAAAACATAAATTGGACCATTAAACACGAAATCAATAGCATCTACATTTATCACACAGGTTTTGTGATTGAGAGTCAGTAATTGTTTACGTTTTTCCATTTTACATGAATTATCAGAAATCTATGTCTTATTTGTTCAAAATATCATGAGATAGTGATGTTGAAGATACTATTGTACTGTATCAGTAGTGTTAACTTTATATGGTAATTAACACCAACCAGCAATTTACTCAAACGTATATTGCATAAATGAAAACATTGTTCAAAATTACGTACCATCCCAAAACGTGCTACAAACTGTCGTCGGTCTCATTATGCAGCACTCTTTAATCTAAGGATGAGCAAACTGTCGCCGATAACTTCAATCAATACATTGTCTTCGATAAACATAACATATAACATAACATATAGTTTATTGGCATAAAATATTACATAAATATAGCCAAACAAACAAATAAACAAATGTACATGTATAAGTGGTGAAAAAGTTTTTGTTCAAGAACAAGATTTCATATTTGGAAGTAAGTATTAACAGTATTTTCAACGTATTTATAGTTCTAATTTCTTTCTTTAAAAGCGAAAAATAAATTTTTTGCTAAGTTACCTATTAATTTGATTGATTTTGTGGACATAAGAATTTCAAATTTTTTGATAGTTGGCCAATTACGAAAATATGGTTGGAAGAATTTTAGTCTTAATTGTCTATATTTAGGACATACTAACAAAAAATGGTACTGATTTTCTATAACTTGCATATTACATTGTGGGCATATACGATGTTGTCTTTCTAAATTATTATATCTGCCAGTCTCTAATTGTTAGGTTATTTGAGTATAGTCGAAATTTTGAAAGGACAATTAGATATTTCTGATCAATATTAATATTAAGATATTTTTCCATAAAAAAATCATGTTTAAATAAACAATATTCAGATAGTCTGCTCGAGTTATTTATATTAGTATACCAAGTTTGTTTAAAGACATCCAATATTCTTTGTTTAATAGCCTTATAGTTAATAATATTTGGATTTTGTGATAACCAGACATTTCCTAGACCGTTTACATCTAATAATAATTTTATATGATAAGCCCAATTTAACCCAATGTGTGACAGTCCATTATTTGCATCTTCTGACAGCATTTTATACATGTTAATGATCAAAGGATTTTTTGATTTCAGTACATTAAGCCAATATTTAATCATTATGATTTGTCTCGCAGGATAACGCCCTAGTTCTCCGTAAAGCCCGTCTAAGTTTGTTGATTTTTTAACATTTAAAACTTTTCTTAAAAATTTACAATGAATTTGTTCTACGAGTTTAGCGTCATGATAACCCCAGATGGATGCATTGTAGTTTAATATAGATCCGACTAGACTATCAAATAATCGACATTTTTCAACAGAAGTTAATATAATTTGGTTATATACTATAAATAGATTATGCAACGCATGCGCTGATTGTTGGGTAATTCGTAATTGTGTTCTATACCAAGAACCATTTTTAAATAGATGGGTACCGAGATATTTAAAGGAAGTGACAACTTCTAAGCGTATATTGTTTAATTCTATATTACACTGCGTACCTCGCCCGCGTTCAAATACCATCGCTTTGGTTTTATTTACATTTATTGTATGCCCCCATGTACGACACTATTGTTCTAGATTATTGAGCATTAGTTGTAAGGTTTCGGGTGAATGCGCAAATAATACCGCGTCATCAGCAAAAAGAAGTAAAAATATCTTAAGTTCGTTCACAGAAAATATTCCCTCTAAATTTGTATTAATATTGTTATTATATGAACATTAAACTAGAGAGTGGATCACCTTGTTTTAATCCAATATGTGAAGAAAAAAATCGGACGTTTTACCTTTGTATCGTACGCACTGTTTAATTGTATTATACATAGCCTTTAAAGCCGATACAAATTGTGTACTGACTTGAATGTTTAATCATTTTTCCCATAAGAACGATCTGTTGATACGGTCAAAGCATTTTTCAAAGTCTATAAAGACACAATATAGTTTTTGCTTCGAATCTAGTGTTTTCGCAATAATTGCATGTAACAGGAATATACAGTCAGTCGTTGATTTGCCCTTTTGAAATCCAAATTGGTTATGTGATATAAAATCATTGTCATGTGACCATTTAGTGAGTCTATTCATTAACACTTGAGAGTAAATTTTGGCTAAAACGTTTATCAAAGTTATGCCTCTGTAATTTTTTGGTTCTTCTGCAATTCCTCCCTTAAAAATTGGCGCAATTATGCCTTCCCCCCAAGATATTGGATATGTTCCCCCCCCATGAATATGCGATTAAATAATTTTAGAATAAAATATGATATTATTTCAAATGAATGTTTATATATTTCGGCTACCAGTTCATCAACCCCGCTGCTTTTGTTATTATTTTGCGAGAATACGGCTTTTTTTAGTTCATCAAGGGTAATTTCATTATCTAAAAGATCATCCGATATATTTATATCAGTTAAATTATGGTCATAATTATCGTAACTATCGTTAGATCCAAATAAATGTTTGAAATGGTCATGTAGTTCTTTAACTGTTAATGCTTTAGTATTAGTTGGTGGCTTTTTATACTGTTGTTTAATTTACGACCAAAACTTCCTGGGATTTTTTACTGCCATTTCTGATAATATTTGTTTTTGTTGTTTTTGATATTTATATTTCTCTTTTCTTGTTATTTTACAGTAATATTGTTTTGCATTTAAGAAGTTTGTCTTATTTTCATAAGTTTTAGACCTCAAATACACGTTTCTTGTCTTTTTAAACTCACGTCTTGCATTAAAACATTCAGTATTGAACCATTTTTGTGTTTTGTTTTTGTTTGAAGTTTTTTTTATGAGTTTTACCGAAAACGTCAGCGGCTGATTGATGCATTATTGACATGAAGTCTGATAAGATATCGTTGATATCTTTATCATTAGAATCTAAATCCGATGATAATTGTGTCATAGCATGCTCGTTATCATTCAATCTTAAATTAAAGTTCATGATTTTTGATGAATCCCATTGTATGAACAATGTTTCGTCGGTATCGTTTTGAGGTATTTGCGAGTCGCTTAATTTTCCTAGGATTGAAAATGTTAAACCGCAATGATCGGAGAATTCATTCAAGTCGTTAATTTGAAAATGCGAAACATTGTGAAAGTCTTCGGTACTTAATAATAAATAATCAACTGTACTTGATCCATTGTGAGAGTGAAATGTATATTCACCGTAAATGCCATTGTGCAGTCGACCGTTACCAATACGTAAACCTGTATTTTTACACAAATCTAATAATCTCCTACCGTGGGAATCAGTCACGTGGTCAGTATTAGCTCGTGCTATAAGTTCAAAATCTAGTTCATAACTGTCATTTTGATTATATAAATAACGATCACGATCTATAACATCTGATAAAGAAGCAGTTCTTCCATTAAAGTCACCCGTTACGTAAATTCTGCCAGACGATTTATATTTTTCTATATCAGACTCTATTTGCTCAAAAAAATCAAAATCATGTTGGTTGAATAAAGGCGAATTGGTAGGTAAAATGTAAGTATTACATAGCAAAACATCTTCATTAAAATAGAACAGATCTTTGGATAATTTTAACCACATGATACCAGCCTGGTTATTTTCAACAATACACATTTTCGATCTCAAATGTTCTTTATAATATAGAGATAAACCGCCACTATAACGTCCCTTGGATGTATGCGGTGATTTATTAAGTCTTCGATAAACAACTGTACACCATGTTAAACCCTTGTAAAAGGTGTTAATCTATCAAAGAGTGTCAGTTTATTTTGTTGTTCACACCTCGCTGATCAATACCGTAAAGGGGTCTAAATAGTCGTAAAATTGTGTATACAACTGACAGGCGATTAAAGTGGTCTCATTAGCGGGGCCTAAACGTTAATAAACTGGTCGTTGTGACCGGATATGGTGGTCGTATTACGGAATAGCGAGTTGGTCGTAATATCGGACCCCGCGACCACTGAATTAAAGAACAAAAAAAAAATCGGGTCCGAGAAAAAGTGGTCGTATTATGCGGACGGTCGTTGGGCGGAACTTTACTGTAGCTACAAGCTGTGTTGTTCAAGACGGGAAACATTGGTTTTGTGGTGTTTAGTGGATTTGTATGTCCGTGAGCAGCTCCAAATATAACGAACCCCGGTGTTAAACACGTGATCACAACCATTAACATGATAGCAATCCCTTTCATTATGTTTGCACGCCGTTTAAAAATGCTTGGGAAGTTTTTCGTTATTTCTGCTTCATTTTCAAGGAATACATTATGTATACCCAAATCGGTTTCATCCATATTGCTTGAATAAACCATCCTTTCACAACAACAATATTTTCGATTATGATGTTTAAAGAGGGTTATATATATATATACTCTTAAAGTTGAAGCGCCGGAAACATGTCATTTTGTTCTTTTAAGAATACGGTTTTCTTCTACAACTGACTGAAATATGAGACTCACGGTGAACAGTAGAAAATTTCATATCTCCATTCATCAGGAGTTTATGCGATTGACTGTTATGATTATTGAAGTCCCATACATCTAAGTAGTTCATGCGACAGATCACGCATGTATAGATAACTGGTTTGTGTCCACACGGTAATGTGAAATCCAACATGTAGTGTTTGTTATCATAGGGTTTACCAACATTTATAACTAGCATTTCTTTCATAGGCAATCCTCTATGATACAATGATTTGTGTCTATTATACATACGTTTAGATAAATAGACGGACACACATAAATCACAATGGTAGAAGATAGGTTTGATTGATTCCATCTTTTTTTTTTAAAATGGAGATTTAAATGTTACTTATTTTTGTTTTTCATAGAGATGATTTATGAATTTCATTAATTTTATTCTCACCATCCGCTAATCATCATTTGAAATAACTTCACAGTATCAATGTTCAATGCGCGGCACTTTTTTACATCTGTCTCATAAAATACACTCTTAAGGTCAATACCCTCGTCACACTATAAACGCACGTATACGAATCAATATGACAGTAATTATCATATCGTTTAAATAGGCGCCAAAATAGGCCAATCTAGGAGGCAGATGTTACTTCAAGTGAAACAATGAACCCACCAGACGCCATATTGGAATGGACGCCATTTTGTTCAAAACCACCAAAACCACCAAAACCACCAAACAAAATGGCCGCGAGAATACTGTTTTTGTACTACTATCACACATTATGGTGTGGGGATGGTGATCACACATTATGGTGTGGGGATGGTGATCACACATTATGGTGTGGGGATGGTGATCACACATTATGGTGTGGGGATGGTGATCACACATTATGGTGTGGGGATGGTGATCACACATTATAATCAGTCGAATAAATTAACCTGATTCCGACCTTTGTAAATAAACATATTACTTAAAGATTTCGCCGACTATGCCAGTTTCTGTAATCTAGGCGGACAATATCGGACATTATCAGTCATCCTTATTCTTTTAACTGGACAAAAGACGAAACTATATAAACACATGTAAACTTATACAAACAGTGGTCTCCAGGATCAGAGTTATAAGTTAAATATATATTTAATTGTTTCAACTACATTAATTTGTTTATTTGTGTCAATCTCCGAGCTTTTTAGCCCAAATGTCATATCTGGGCGAAACTAAGTTATTAACATTTCTGAATGCAGGGATATTTGTAGGTCACTACAAAACAAACATTATTGTAAAACGACATTTTTTTAGGGAATTACAGTACTTTTAATATGGTCATCAACATTAGGTCTACAAAAAAAAATCTAATTTCACAAATTTAATACAGCAAATATGTTTTCAGATAAAATAAAATTTTATATATAAATCAAGGTATAGTATTTTTTTTAATTCAAGAATAGGGGCCATCTCAATGTTTACCGATAATTGTTTTGCTTCTGCTCTCCGCTGAATCATCTTTTACTGAAATGTTTCAACTAGCTGTCGCAATTAATGTGAAACATGACGTCATCCTTATTGTGTTTTTATGCCCCCACTCTGAAAAGGGGGGCATACAGATTTGCCCTTGTCCGTCCGTCCCCGTCCGTCCGTCAGTCCGCCGGCCCGCCCGTCCGTCCGGCCGACGCCAGTCCGTCTGTCCGTCCTTCCGCCCGTCACAAAATCTTGTGTCACTCATATCTCTAAAACAATATGAGCCGGAGTCATTAAACTTTACAGCAATGTTCACCAACATGTGAAGTTGAGCACCTGGGATTTCATGTTTGGCTGTGCCCAGTAATTGCAAAGTTATGGCCATTGACTTAGTTAAAATATAGCCTACAGAGTATGCAATCTTGTGTCACTCATATCTCCAAAAGTATATGAGCCAGAGTCATTATACTTTACAGAAATGTTTACATGCATGTGCTATATTGCACCTGGGGATTCATAATTCGGTGAACCTAGTAAGTGCAAAGTTATGGCCCTTGATTTATTGAAAATATAGCATACAGAGCGTGCTATTTTGTGTCACGCATATTTCCAACAGTATATCAGTTACATTGATCAAACTGTACAGGAATGTTCACCAACCTGTATAGTTGTGCACCTGGGATTTCGTGTTTGCCTGTGTCCAGTAAGTGCAAAGTTATGGCCCTTGACTTATCACCATAATCAGTACAATTGTTCACTTGGTAATTGTGATATCCATTCACAAACTATGAGCAGAATAATAGCATTTGCTTTTGTGACAAAGGCTGCAAGTGGGGGCATCTCTGTCCTATGGACGCATTCTATTTCTCAGAAACGAGGCTCATTGCATTTGAGCCAAAAATCTCAGAGACGGCCACATTTTTATTATTAATGTTACCAATGATTAGGTTCTAGGAAGTTATCAATTGGCTTTATAATTGCTTTCGAAACATCAGAACCAGAACCAAACAACGTTAACTTTGTTTTCATGCTCTTTATGTCTGATTTGATTCTATTCTGAACATTGAACAGACAGGACTATTTTGAAAAAGAAACTTATTGTTGTTGTTTTTTGTGAAAATGGAACTGATTGGTCTATCTTAAAAAATGAACTGATTGGTCTATCTTAAAAAATGAACTGATTGGTCTTTAATGAAATTTGACTAAAAATTATATTTTGGAAAATGAACTAATTGGTATTTTGTGAATATGGAACTGATAAGTATATTTTGAAAAATGTATTAATTGGTCTTTTGTGAATATGTAATACGCATACGTGTCTCTGCACTCCGACTTTTACACGCGTCTTTGTAACAGTACCACTCTCAAACCTATAGGAAAAACGTGGGATTTTTCCTCACGATTTTAACGGCACTCCTCTGGTGTCTTTATTATCGATCGAACAAACTAATGAGGGTACGGAAAAACTGTAGCAATATTTCACGAGTGGAAGAAATAAAAATCGTTTTTTTAGCGCACCTGAGTGCCTCGCAATCATTGCGACAAGAAGAAAGGATGTTGATATTCGCGCTCCCGCCAATTTCGCCCGTCAAAGTAGCAATCAAGATGGATTTGTGACAGATATCACTTTCAGTATTGGCTCAAGGAGGAGCAAATAAGAGCAATATCGACGGTGATCTGGGTAGGGTAATAACTAAGTGCGCACCGCCTCCATAGCAACTCTGCTATCTTCTTTTTGAACAGGTGCTTGATTCACAACTTTTTGACAAAACAAGTCGTATCCATGAAACTCTTCTGTTGAAAAGACAAATAAATCAACGAAAAGCTACACTTTTCTGTCGTTCATTTTTTATTGCACGCAAAGAAAAAACATATTCACGAAAATAAGAGTAAATGCAGTGGAAAGACCGACGGTATCCAACTTCTATATACTTCTGTGAATGCTTTAGCAGGACGTTGTACAGCGACAGTATAGAGATGTGACGTCCATGGCTGCATTAGTGAATATGGAACAGATTGGTCTATATTAAAAATAAAAGGATTGGTATTTTTTGGTACTGAAGAATGGAAATGATCAGTACATTGTGAAAAATGTACTAAGTGGTCTATTTAAAATAAATGTACTGATTGGTTTATTTAAAAAACAGTACTAATTGGTATGTTGTGATGAAGGAACTGATTAGTATACATGTATTATGTAAAAGGCAATAATAGGTCATTTGTAAAAATGAAACCTTGATTCTAATGCATATAAAACAAGTTCGCGTGATCATTTAGGATGCATTAATTGGTCGATATGAACAATTACAAGAACGACATGTGTGTAAAAACGTACAAATAGAGCAGTCTATTATAGAATACCCATACAAGGAAACAAAAAGAGGCATTTTTAAATGTATAATCATAGGCAGAAATAGTCCGCCGGGACTCCTAGAATTTTTCAGCGGTAGAATATAAAAGGTATATTTAAATAAATTAAAGGATTTTGTTACAACACCTCTGGTTAACTACCATAAGCTTCAGGGGTTTTCCTACAATACCATGTTCTGTCAGGCCATTTCCTACAATACCATGTTCTGTCAGGTCATTTCCTACAATACCATGTTCTGTCAGGCCATTTCCTACAATACCATGTTCTGTCAGGCCATTTCCTACAATAACATGTTCTGTCAGGCCATTTCCTACAATACCATGTTCTGTCAGGCCATTTCCTACAATACCATGTTCTGTCAGGTCATTTCCTACAATACCATGTTCTGTCAGGCCATTTCCTACAATACCATGTTCTGTCAGGTCATTTCCTACAATACCATGTTCTGTCAGGCCATTTCCTACAATACCATGTTCTGTCAGGCCATTTCCTACAATATCATGTTCTGTCAGGCCATTTCCTACAATACCATGTTCTGTCAGGCCATTTCCTACAATATCATGTTCTGTCAGGCCATTTCCTACAATATATGTTCTGTCAGGCCATTTCCTACAATATATGTTCTGTCAGGCCATTTCCTACAATACCATGTTCTGTCAGGCCATTTCCTACAATATCATGTTCTGTCAGGCCATTTCCTACAAGACCATGTTCTGTCAGGCCATTTCCTACAATAGCATGTTCTGTCAGGCCATTTCCTACAATACCATGTTCTGTCAGGCCATTTCCTACAATACCATGTTCTGTCAGGCCATTTCCTACAATACCATGTTCTGTCAGGCCATTTCCTACAATATCATGTTCTGTCAGGCCATTTCCAACAATACCATGTTCTGTCAGGCCATTTCCTACAATATCATGTTCTGTCCGGCCATTTCCTACAATACCATGTTCTGTCAGGCCATTTCCTACAATACCATGTTCTGTCAGGCCATTTCCTACAATGCCATGTTCTGTCAGGCCATTTCCTACAATACCATGTTCTGTCAGGCCATTTCCTACAATATCATGTTCTGTCGAAAAAAATGCCATTTCGTACAATACCATTTACTAACAAAAATAAATTACAATGATTTTCCTACCATATCTTTGGTTAAGTTAAACAGTTAAAGGACTTTTCTACTTATCCTTGATTGACTAAAATAGCTTCAATGATGTTTTCTACAATACCGGTGCTTCTAGTTATTGCTGTGTGCGACTTTGGATATCGTGATGCTTTATTATTTTTCAGATAAACGTTATAAAATGCATGGTTTATTTTGTTGATTACAAAGAACCATTTTTACTTTACTTTTTACAGTTTTGTTTCAGATTTCACGGACGCGCAGTGCGTACTACAAACATGTCATCATTGCAGTGTCCGAAGTGCATGTGCACTTTTAGACATCACAGAAGTGTACGATGTCACTAGTTGTATTGAATTGATAGATAATATAACAGTCCTAGCTGTGGAATATCGCCCTGCAGAAAACCGGTGCATATCTGCAAGTTGTACTGACTTCGATTATAGTTTCGCGGATACTAGGGCGTACATCTACACGTGCAGTTCAGGTAAACTAGTATGCCATAATATTTCGTTTAGAAAGGCAAATACTATTGAGTCATAAACATTTAGTAGAAGATAATAAGTTGCTTCAGGGAACGCCACATACATAAGACAATGCCTCTCCACAAATACCTCCGGGAAAACTACAGTCCATAAAACATCAGACATTTCATGAGATACAATGGTAAATACGCAAGGGAACAGGGGCGCAAGGAATGGCCTGGCAGACCATAAATGACAACTAAGGAGAATTAAAGGGGACAAACAGGGGGAATTTAATGGATGGAATACATCACAGGACAAGTCAAGACAGCTGGCAACAGTGGGGGGGGGGGAGGGTATAACATGAACACTATATCAAGTGAAAGAATTGCACATGGGGGAAAGGGGAAATTAACTCTAAAACACAAACAGAACTAGATACAAATACAACATGTACGTTTGAAGCAACTAATCCCCAAAAGGCATTGACCATTACGCACAATACTAAAACATAAAGATTAAAACATTCAAGTTAATTCAACCCTGGTCCAACAGATTAGATGTTGAAATCAATGACAACTTGACTCATTCAGAGGCCACTAATTCTACCAAACATAGCTAAACATCATCAATTATGCTTAATATTCTTGTCGGATACCTGGTCTTGATCACATAATAGTGTTATAAGTTGTTGAACATATGTTGTTGGTAATTCCGAGTGGTATGTAATTGATTCGACATTCTCAAGGATGGAATTGACGCTATGCTTCAAACTTACTGCGTTACCCTAGAATAAGGCTGAATGAAAGTTGGTATAAGAGTTGCTGTCTTATATATATTTCCACATTACTTCCCTTTGGAGGATATCAGTCGTAGTTATTTAATTAAGTAACATTTATCATTAATGAACATTTGTCATTTGCTAAAATAGCTTAATTACAGCATCATTTTTATTACAGATTGTCCATCGTTCAGTTTCGAAAAGAAGTTGATGAACGAGATTTCAGGAACGCCATCGAGCGTCCATGCAATGACCTCAACACCCAGCTGCCTAGCTTTGTGTTTGAACATATCGTGTTGGATGTATGATGCCAGTTTTACACAATGTAGAATGTACTCAGAATGTGCCTCCATTCACAACTGTACCACTACTTTCAACTTTGTCTTTACGACGTTATACCGAAACTGCATTCCTGGTTAGTGGTTATTGTTTTTGTTTCGTTAAAATTTCTAAAACTATGAGTAAGGCATTTTCACATATGATTAAGTGATCCAGACACAAACAGCACGCCGCATTCACTTCTTTTCCAGACAAAACGGTACATTACACATGTTCCATTTGGCTGGTGAATAGGTAGAGCTTGTAAAACAATATTTGGCTTACCATTCTAATAATAATTTAGTTGCTACAACGGCATTTCGTTATTATTATCTAATTAATGTTTGCACAAAGTGACATATTTTCCAACACAAATATTGTTTAGTAAATGAAGTTGACATATTTTACAAGAAAGACGACATATAACTCCCAACTGTTTTCTTTCCTCAAGACATATTCTATTAAATGTGACAATGTCTGAAATGAATCACGCATGGAAACGTTTCTTTGACGGATATGTATGCTAAATTACTCCCTAATTTCATACACTGAAAAACCTCTCTGAATTGTCAGGATTTCTAATTAAAATTTCTACATTCGTTTTGAAGTCTTAAAAAGAAAGAGAGAGAATACACTAAGGCTACTTTCGTTTAACAAACCTGTCGAAATCAAACCAACAGAAAGTCATTTTGTGAAATGAAATGCAATATGGAATAGTTTGAACTATCAGAGAAGAGAAGAAAACAAATGGTATGCGGTACATGTGGTTTGTTAGTGACATACATGTATTTAACGTTGATTAGCAATTAATTATCTTAGCCTCTCAGTGGGATTCCGAGCGTATAATGAGAACATAGTGGTTGTGTAGCTGCACCTGATGTTGTGGCTTCTTAACTATAATGTCAGACTGATAATGTTACTTTTATATCACGACGGAATGAAGCAAATATGACAACATCAGTCTCAGTAAGCACGTGACTACTATCATATTGCAAGTTATATTTTCACAGACTGTGATGTGCCCAACGGTTTAACAGATGGAATGGTGCTAAATAAGGGAACACTTGTTAATGACGTGGCTACGTACAGTTGTGATCCTGGATTTTTTCTGCTCGGGGAAACCACGATGATATGCCAAGCCGATAGTGTCTGGTCAGCGGCCGCTCCATCTTGTGTGTTAGCCACAACGTTGTCTTCAACAAACGCTTCAACAAGTATTGGTAAAGTAACATCACCGGTTAGTGGTTTAAACGTATCCGATACTACTCTTTCTGAGGCAGCAGTGACAGCAACAACTGTAACAACTGAAACAACACCGGACACGAGTTCAAACATTCAATCAACAGTTGGCTCAGCTTCGGAGACGTTTATGACCACTGGTCAGGATAAACTACTGACTGATACTAACTATAGCGATATAAAGCCACTGTATATATGGCCTTGTTTATGCAGCTCAAAGACAACTAAAGGTCATATGACCGAGGAAGAAAAGCAGCTAATTGCAGACACATTCATTGATAAAAAGTCTACATCGGCAGCTACGAACAGACTTGTTAGTAAACCTGATGCACGCAAATCTGCAAATGCAATTGGCGCGATTGGAGTATTTGTCCTGACATTGCTTGTTTGTATCTTAATTATATTTGACGTTTCTAGAATCCTTACCAAAACGCATGACTGTAAGGACAAAAAAGTATAATTGGTTCTTTTTTATTCAATGCTCCAATTATATGGGCATATATGGGGAGCTAAATTGTTTGTGAACTAACCACACAGGCGAGTTGTTTATACTCTGGGGGTGAATTTATGCTGTTTCAACACTGGCGTTTCTCTACAATAAATTTGCAACTTCTGTAAGATTAGTGAAAACAAACACAAACACGTCTGTATTTGTAGAATGTTGTTTTTATAATTTTGTGCAGTGGATATGCTGTACATAATTAATGCTGACAATGTTTTACTGTGTCTTGCCAGTCCCCGTATTCACAAAAATACAAGTCCATATGTTTGGCACATGACACCTGTAATAAGTAAGAAAGGTTCGTGAAAACTTATTGTAGTCAATATCGTATTATATTTGAGTATGAGGTAACCCTTAAATTGAGATCGTTGTGGATAAGGGATGGGACTGTCCAATTTTGTGATGAAGGGCTCAAAATTGTATTGCACAACATTATACTGTACTCGTTTACTGAGATTCTTATTAAAAAATATGATTGTTTTTGTGATAATTTCATCGTCGTTCTTGTAGTTGTTGTCTTAATTGATGTTGGTGATGTCAAAATAATATTACGTGACGAAGACTAGTTGTTATCAGTGTACAATTAAAAATAATTTTGTCAGTTAGTGGTATAATACCATGATGAAATAGGACACGAGTTTACAAAAACAAAACTTTACCCCCCCCCCAGCCGGTTAGCTCAGTAGTTAAAGCTCCGGGCTGTCACCCGAGTTGTTCGGGGTCGATTCCCGGTCGGTGCATGTCATGTCCTTTGACATAAGGTTTATGGTCATTTCTTCTCGACCTCTGACTCACGAAGAGAAGATGTCAGCTGCGTGTGGACACGTTAGTATTGGTTGAGTATTAATTCCAGGAAAGCTGGCCAGGTCAACTAACCGTCATGTGTTACTGAATAAAATAAACAAAAACAAGTAAAATAAAAACCAACGATACTCAAAATCAAAATAAATGACTGAGGAATATTCTAATAATAGTCTCAATTTAATACCAAATTTTCCTTAATTTGAGACATCAACAATAGTTCAAGAGAGATTAACTAGTTTCCATGTCTCTATCTGTTTTGTACCATAGTCCAATCACACAAGAATACATGTGCAAACAGACGTTTCTCTTTTTCATGTGACGTATGCAAATAAGCATTCATAGTAATTGTGAAATTTAAACCCCGAGACATTTACCCAAGCAAATAAACGTAACATGCACCGTGATTGTGAAATTAAACCCCGAGACATTTACCCAAGCAAATAAACGTAACATGCACCGTGATTGTGAAATTTAAACCCCGAGACATTTACCAAAGCAAATAAACGTAACATGCACCGCGATTGTGAAATTTAAACCCCGAGACATTTACCCAAGCAAATAAACGTAACATGCACCGTGATTGTGAAATTTAAACCCCGAGACATTTACCCAAGCAAATAAACGTAACATGCACCGTGATTGTGAAATTTAAACCCCGAGACATTTACCCAAACAAATAAACGTAACATGCACCGTGATTGTGAAATTTAAACCCCGAGACATTTACCCAAGCAAATAAACGTAACATGCACCGTGATTGTGAAATTTAAACCCCGAGACATTTACCCAAACAAATAAACGTAACATGCACCGTGATTGTGAAATTTAAACCCCGAGACATTTACCCAAACAAATAAACGTAACATGCACCGTGATTGTGAAATTTAAACCCCGAGACATTTACCAAAACAAATAAACATATCATGCACCGTGATTGTGAAATTTAAACCCCGAGACATTTACCCAAACAAATAAACGTAACATGCACCGTGATTGTGAAATTTAAACCCCGAGACATTTACCCAAACAAATAAACGTAACATGCACCGTGATTGTGAAATTTAAACCCCGAAACATTTACCCAAACAAATAAACGTAACATGCACCGTGATTGTGAAATTTAAACCCCGAGACATTTACCCAAGCAAATAAACGTAACATGCACCGTGATTGTGAAATTTAAACCCCGAGACATTTACCCAAGCAAATAAACGTAACATGCACCGTGATTGTGAAATTTAAACCCCGAGACATTTACCCAAGCAAATAAACGTAACATGCACCGTGATTGTGAAATTTAAACCCCGAAACATTTACCCAAACAAATAAACGTAACATGCACCGTGATTGTGAAAGTTAAACCCCGAGACATTTACCCAAGCAAATAAACGTAACATGCACCGTGATTGTGAAATTTAAACCCCGAGACATTTACCCAAGCAAATAAACGTAACATGCACCGTGATTGTGAAATTTAAACCCCGAGACATTTACCCAAACAAATAAACGTAACATGCACCGTGATTGTGAAATTTAAACCCCGAGACATTTACCCAAGCAAATAAACGTAACATGCACAGTGATTGTGAACCCCTTTATGCTGCACCAATTTATGTAAGGCAAGAGAGTTTTTTCGCTTTTAGTTTTACAGGATTTTTTTAATGAGCAGTAGGAGGAAATTTAAATGAAAGTCTGAAAAGTGAGGAGTCGATAAACATATAAACATGGAAATTGTTTCTTTAATTTGTTTGTGTTTCGGTACCCACAGTGGCAGTCGTATAAATTGTTCCATACTCATTGTTTTACGCAGTACTTCATGACTTTTAGGCCAGAAAAGCAATCAGTTTGCACATGATAAACACAAAATTAAACATGAAATCTAAGTATATGACAGTATGCGTGCCAGTCTTGTAGTTTTAGCCACTGAAATTCACATTGGAAGTAGCTTTTAATGTATAATAGCAATGATCATTTTACATATTAATCAAAGCTGTCTCCCTTCAACGCATATTTCCACGGGGACCTGTAACCTAATTTATACCATGAGATATAGCGTAGCCATATACCAATGCATTCCGGTACACTACTAGACAGCATGAGATATAGCGTAGCCATATATCTTACCAATGTATTCCGGTACACTACTAGACAGCATGAGATATAGCGTAGCCATATACCAATGTATTCCGGTACACTACTAGACAGCATGAGATATAGCGTAGCCATATACCAATGTATTCCGGTACACTACTAGACAGCATGAGATATAGCGTAGCCATATACCAATGTATTCCGGTACACTACTAGACAGCATGAGATATAGCGTAGCCATATATCTTACCAATGTATTCCGGTACACTACTAGACAGCATGATATATATAGCGTAGCCATATATCTTACCAATGTATTCCGGTACACTACTAGACAGCATGAGATATAGCGTAGCCATATACCAATGTATTCCGGTACACTACTAGACAGCATGAGATATAGCGTAGCCATACATCTTACCAATGTATTCCGGTACACTACTAGACAGCATGAGATATAGCGTAGCCATATATCTTACCAATGTATTCCGGTACACTACTAGACAGCATGAGATATAGCGTAGCCATATATCTTACCAATGTATTCCGGTACACTACTAGACAGCATGATATATATAGCGTAGCCATATATCTTACCAATGTATTCCGGTACACTACTAGACAGCATGAGATATAGCGTAGCCATATACCAATGTATTCCGGTACACTACTAAACAGCATGAGATATAGCGTAGCCATATACCAATGTATTCCGGTACACTACTAGACAGCATGAGATATAGCGTAGCCATATACCAATGTATTCCGGTACACTACTAGACAGCATGAGATATAGCGTAGCCATATATCTTACCAATGTATTCCGGTACACTACTAGACAGCATGAGATATAGCGTAGCCATATATCTTACCAATTTATTCCGGTACACTACTAAACAGCATGAGATATAGCGTAGCCATATACCAATGTATTCCGGTACACTACTAGACAGCATGAGATATAGCGTAGCCATATATCTTACCAATGTATTCCGGTACACTACTAGACAGCATGATATATATAGCGTAGCCATATATCTTACCAATGTATTCCGGTACACTACTAGACAGCATGATATATATAGCGTAGCCATATATCTTACCAATGTATTCCGGTACACTACTAGACAGCATGATATATATAGCGTAGCCATATATCTTACCAATGTATTCCGGTACACTACTAGACAGCATGAGATATAGCGTAGCCATATATCTTACCAATGTATTCCGGTACACTACTAGACAGCATGAGATATAGCGTAGCCACATACCAATGTATTCCGGTACACTACTAGACAGCATGAGATATAGCGTAGCCATATATCTTACCAATGTATTCCGGTACACTACTAGACAGCATGAGATATAGCGTAGCCATATATCTTACCAATTTATTCCGGTACACTACTAAACAGCATGAGATATAGCGTAGCCATATATCTTACCAATGTATTCCGGTACACTACTAGACAGCATGAGATATAGCGTAGCCATATATCTTACCAATGTATTCCGGTACAGCATGAACTTCATATATAACTAATCGATCAAAGAAATCGGTTTGAAAGTTTTAAAAGTAGAACAACAAACACAAGTTTCCCTCCAATATTTCTGTAAAATGTCGCTGGTATTTGTATTATAACTATAAGTCAACTAGGAGCAATACGATACATACGAAGTTAAATAAGTCATTTCAAGCTGTACTAAATAAAATGACTCATCTGTTAATAATTAATTAACATTTTAATAGATCGAGTTAACAATGATTGTTCAATTATGTATGCGTACGTGATCTATATTTTTGTCACGGGTGAAACATGCGTTACGCGAGTGACTTTAGAAAACTTAAAGCCGGATATTCATCTGATTATGTCTGCAATTTATTTTAAAAAATGTTTACATATTTGATAAGGAATAGTAGTGACTATGTTACTAAATTTGGCATATTTTACAATAAATAATACATTTGAAACCCCTAACTATCTTCCGGAATATACTTGTCGTTAGGCACAAGCTATTGTCTGAGACGATAGCTGAAATAAAGCAAATATTAAAAACAACGTTTTTTAGCAAGGGGCTCGTCAGAGCCAATTGCTATAGTAGGCGAAATCCGCGGACACTCATCGGATGAGTCATCCCAAGTCTGTAATTCTGAACTGCCAAAGTGTACATTTTCCTGAAGAAAGTAGTCCTTGTCTAACAGAAAATAGCGGTAAGCATTTGCGATATCAGCCAGAAAACGGATTTGAGCTGACATCACTTACGCAAAAGAAAGAACCCCAAAGAAACTTGCTGATTAAATATCGCAAATTACAGAAAACAATGTCCGCCTAGGCTGCAGCCGTATCACGCGTGAAGTGCGCTTGAAAACACGCTAGCGGACGATAGTATAAGGTAGCGTACATCCAACTATGTAAGGATAGTTCATCCCACCTGTAACACTATTCTAAGTCATTAAATGCATTGGTCGTGTGATAGTTCATCCCACCTGTAACACTGTTCTAAGCCACGCAATGCATTGCATCGTCGTGTGATAGTTCATCCCACCTGTAACACTGTTCTAAGCCACGCAATGCATTGCATCGTCGTGTGATAGTTCATCCCACCTGTAACACTGTTCTAAGCCACGCAATGCATTGCATCGTCGTGTGATAGTTCATCCCACCTGTAACACTGTTCTAAGCCACGCAATGCATTGCATCGTCGTGTGATAGTTCATCCCACCTGTAACACTGTTCTAAGCCACGCAATGCATTGCATCGTCGTGTGATAGTTCATCCCACCTGTAACACTGTTCTAAGCCACGCAATGCATTGCATCGTCGTGTGATAGTTCATCCCACCTGTAACACTGTTCTAAGCCACGCAATGCATTGCATCGTCGTGTGATAGTTCATCCCACCTGTAACACTGTTCTAAGCCACGCAATGCATTGCATCGTCGTGTGATAGTTCATCCCACCTGTAACACTGTTCTAAGCCACGCAATGTATTGCATCGTCGTGTGATAGTTCATCCCACCTGTAACACTGTTCTAAGCCACGCAATGCATTGCATCGTCGTGTGATAGTTCATCCCACCTGTAACACTGTTCTAAGCCACGCAATGCATTGCATCGTCGTGTGATAGTTCACCCCCCCTGTAACACTGTTCTAAGCCAAGCAATGCATTGCAACATCTGGTGATAGTTCACCCCACCTGTAACACTGTTCTAAGCCAAGCAATGCATTGCAACATCTGGTGATAGTGCATCCCACCTGTAACACTGTTCTAAGCCAAGCAATGCATTGCATCGTCGTGTGATAGTTCACCCCACATGTAACACTGTTCTAAGCCAAGCAATGCATTGCATCGTCGTGTGATAGTTCACCCCGCCCGTAACACTGTTCTAAGCCATTCAATGCATTACATTGTCGTGTGATAGTTCACCCCACCTGTAACACTGTTCTAAGCCATTCAATGCATTACATCGTCGTGTGATAGTTCACCCCACCTGTAACACTGTTCTAAGCCATTCAATGCATTGCATCGTCGTGTGATAGTTCACCCCACCTGTAACACTGTTCTAAGCCATTCAATGCATTGCATCGTCGTGTGATAGTTCACCCCACCTGTAACACTGTTCTAAGCCATTCAATGCATTGCATCGTCGTGTGATAGTTCACCCCACCTGTAACACTGTTCTAAGCCATTCAATGCATTACATTGTCGTGTGATAGTTCACCCCACCTGTAACACTGTTCTAAGCCAAGCAATGCATTACATCGTCGTGTGATAGTTCACCCCACCTGTAACACTGTTCTAAGCCATTCAATGCATTACATTGTGTGATATTAGCTCTCGTAATAACATTCTTCATATATGGTAAATGAATTTATTTTTGATAATACGAAAGGGGATCGCAAGGATATAATGCAGGTTTCATGTCACACTACTGTATATATTTACTGTCTAGTTCTTGTGACTTTAAATGTGACATGTGAATAGGCGGAGCTAACGCATGCTAATTTTAGAAATTGAATCAACCGACTTTTTGACTGGTCCAAAATTTACCATTAGCGGGATTTAATGTGAACAAGTGAACCATATTTTGAAATCTCGGGCAGTTGATTGGACGAAAATTAGGGTGAACTATAAAAACATGTACAAGTAACATAAACTTTAAATCTCAACAATATAAACGTAATAAATGATAATGTGCAATTATTGGACAATTGACCTTTTTTTAATCAAAAGACTTTGGAACAGCCGTTACTTTTTAGTCACCCCTGACAATATTGGTCAGGCGTTTGAACAAAAAGACGCAAAGGTGATCGGAAAGCATTAAAGACACGAGAGGCGACGGAAAAGCAACACCTTCAAAGGACAATGGGTATCAAGCTAATTGTCTTTGTTGGTACGCTGGTGGTTTTCGCTCAAGACATTATTGCTGGGGATATCGATATTTTGAAAAGCTTGTTCAACCATTCTTTATATGGGTAAGTCATTTTCTTAAAATGTAATTATATTAATGTTCGTCCAATATTAGAAGTATAATATATGTCCTATATTTATACTAAGTTGTCTCCTGCTTGATGTTGGGAAGTTTTCAGTTGCATGCGAAGGAGCAGGTTAGTACTGCTTGGTAACCCAGGGGCACTGGTTAGTTCAACTGACCGCCATATATAACTGCTTGGTAACCCAGGGGCACTGGTTAGTTCAACTGACCGCCATATATAACTGCTTGGTAACACAGGGGCACTGGTTAGTTCAACTGACCGCCATATATAACTGCTTGGTAACCCAGGGGCACTGGTTAGTTCAACTGACCGCCATATATAACTGCTTGGTAACCCAGGGGCACTGGTTAGTCCAACTGACCGCCATATATAACTGCTTGGTAACCCAGAGGCACTGGTTAGTTCAACTGACCGCCATATATAACTGCTTGGTAACCCAGGGGCACTGGTTAGTTCAACTGACCGCCATATATAACTGCTTGGTAACCCAGGGGCACTGGTTAGTTCAACTGACCGCCATATATAACTGCTTGGTAACCCAGGGGCATTGGTTAGTTCAACTGACCGCCATATATAACTGCTTGGTAACCCAGGGGCACTGGTTAGTTCAACTGACCGCCATATATAACTGCTTGGTAACCCAGGGGCATTGGTTAGTTCAACTGACCGCCATATATAACTGCTTGGTAACCCAGGAGCACTGGTTAGTTCAACTGACCGCCATATATAACTGCTTGGTAACCCAGGGGCATTGGTTAGTTCAACTGACCGCCATATATAACTGCTTGGTAACCCAGGGGCACTGGTTAGTCCAACTGACCGCCATATATAACTGCTTGGTAACCCAGGGGCACTGGTTAGTTCAACTGACCGCCATATATAACTGCTTGGTAACCCAGGGGCACTGGTTAGTTCAACTGACCGCCATATATAACTGCTTGGTAACCCAGGGGCATTGGTTAGTTCAACTGACCGCCATATATAACTGCTTGGTAACCCAGGGGCACTGGTTAGTTCAACTGACCGCCATATATAACTGCTTGGTAACCCAGGGGCACTGGTTAGTTCAACTGACCGCCATATATAACTGCTTGGTTACCCAGGAGCACTGGTTAGTTCAACTGACCGCCATATATAACTGCATGGTAACCCAGGGGCATTGGTTAGTTCAACTGACCGCCATATATAACTGCTTGGTAACCCAGGGGCACTGGTTAGTTCAACTGACCGCCATATATAACTGCTTGGTAACCCAGGGGCACTGGTTAGTTCAACTGACCGCCATATATAACTGCTTGGTAACCCAGGGGCATTGGTTAGTTCAACTGACCGCCATATATAACTGCTTGGTAACCCAGGGGCACTGGTTAGTTCAACTGACCGCCATATATAACTGCTTGGTAACCCAGGGGCACTGGTTAGTTCAACTGACCGCCATATATAACTGCTTGGTAACCCAGGGGCACTGGTTAGTTCAACTGACCGCCATATATAACTGCTTGGTAACCCAGGGGCACTGGTTAGTTCAACTGACCGCCATATATAACTGCTTGGTAACCCAGGGGCACTGGTTAGTTCAACTGACCGCCATATATAACTGCTTGGTAACCCAGGGGCACTGGTTAGTTCAACTGACCGCCATACATAACTGCTTGGTAACCCAGGAGCACTGGTTAGTTCAACTGACCGCCATATATAATTGTTTGGTAACCCAGGGGCACTGGTTAGTTCAACTGACCGCCATATATAACTGCTTGGTGACCCAGGGGCACTGGTTAGTTCAACTGACCGCCATATATAACTGCTTGGTAACCCAGGGGCACTGGTTAGTATAACTGACCGCCATATATACTAGTAACTGAAATACTGTTTGGAAACGGCGTAAAACATACTGCTAGTAAACAAGAAATATCTGGTCGGCGCAACTTGAAGTTTGCAAATTTCTTGCAATCTGAAGGTTAAAATTTGTTGTACAACATAAAAAATTCTTAATGTTACAACTGCCGGTCATCAATACGCTATACTACAGAAACTCCGAGATCACTGCGTAGGAGACTGGATACAGATAACTCCGTAGTGTGATTAGTCATAGACACAGTATAGTCTGTTTCAATATAGTTCATCATTACTTATTGCATAAGTCGTGAACTCACACATCCATGTTAATAAACTTGTTAAATAGCGATTTATCTGTTTAAAACAATATAAATGTTCGCGACTGGTACTTAAAACCAGGGCTAGTACATTTTTAAAAATGGATGTAGGAACCGCACTCAAAAACGAATTGCACACCATGCTTCATTCTCATTACATAATGTATTTATAGTATACAATCAATTAGATATTCCAATATCTCTGAGGATCAATCTATTCGACTCTTTTGTTTTGCCAACATTAAACTATTCTGGGGTCATCATACGAGCCCAAATATTGAAGCAATTTTCTCCAAATTTTGTAGAAGGATATTATGTGTTAAACGATCAACAAATTTAAACGCTCTGTATGGAGAGTTAGGTCGTATACCCTTGTATGTACACAGAAAATTAATATTGATTAAATATTGGATAAAAATATTAACACTTAACCAACAAAGTATACTTTTTAAAACTTATAAAATGCTTAAGAATGATGCTGATGATGGCCTATCATACAATGGGAATAATTGGGCATATAATACAAAGAACATTTTAGAACAAATAAGATTGTCAAATATGTGGAACAACCAATTTAACATGCTTATTAATTACAACACTGTTAAACAACGAATATTAGACATTTTTCACCAAAGCTGGTATTCTTCAATTAATAATTCAACTCGCTTAGAAACATACAGTTTATTCAAACACTCATTTAATTTAGAAAGATATCTCGACGTAATCAAAGAATCTAAATTAATCAAGATTTCGAACATCATCTCATGACTTAGCTGTGGAACGTGGCCGATACTTAAATATACATAGAAACGACAGAATTTGTAAAAACTGCAATACAGAATATCATTGTCTATTAATTTGCACAAAATTCTCTGATTTAAGATCAAAATATATAAAAAAATACTACTACACATGGCCCATGAAACAGAAATTGTCTAATCTCATGACAGCAACATCAAACATTATTGTCACCAATTTGGCCAAATATATTTTCTACGGCAATCTAATTAGAAATTGAATAATTTTATGCTCATATTTTGATATATTTTGTATGTATACATGCACTGTAACATCATGTGCTCTTCAGAAAATCTATGCCTTTTGTCAGAAATATTTTTGTATAATTGCTATAAAACATGTTAATATGTTTTGAATGCAATAAACTATTGAACATACCGGGTTATGAATCGGACGGTGCACACTAGTTTATCATGCCTCGGATGATCACGTGACTCACTACATATCGGGTGCCATTTTCAAATTAATGTTTTGTTATAGCGAAGACAAAATGTAAAATCAACTAATTAAAACGCAATCTTTTGCAACTTTATTGATTTTTCTGGATGAGATATGTATTGCTTCGTTGATATGTATATATTTAAGAACAGAACAGAACAGAACAGAAATTTTATTCAGACTTGTACATAGTACATCATCTTATTTACATACAGTTTAATATACATAAATGTCACAGTGAAAATACATGGTATAATATAATGATTACTTATTAAACCACAAGACAAGTATATGTTATGACTTGTTCTATTATATTGGAATATAACAAATAAACATGTCAGTTGCGAAAAGGAACAGAATATAGTAATATAATAACTATATTCAATTAAGACCTCGCTATGCGTAATTAATTCCTAATTAACGATTCGAATGTGAGCGACCAGACTTGTGAAAAACAATGGACGACGGTCAATTTTCTTTTATGTAGTATTTTGTAAGTGTTATAATGATATAATTAAGCAATTAAAACTGTTCAATTACTAGAAAACACAAAAATCATATTTTATTTTGTGCATTGCACTAGGTCATAAGTGCTCAAATTGTCCAGATATTTAGAAAGAATCGGTGAATTTAGCGAAAAAATGGCTTCTAATTTGAAAACTACGTCCATGATTATGTGAAGAATAGCGGTCTAGTACGCCTTGTATCACATAAGATGTTATTGTTTTTATGCAAAATAAAGACCGTTTGGTACACTGCAGATAACAGAAATCGTGCAATAGTACTTTTAAGTGCTTTTTTATTTGTCTGAAAACTGATATTTTTTCTTTTAAAAGTTGTCAATTGGGATTTGATACCCGTGAATGCCATTAACATGTGAGAATTTAAATAACATTATACTGTCTTACTTAAGATGACATTTTTCCTAAATCATCATATTCTTTGTTATATAAAATATAGCAAATACAAATATTTACACATAAACACGTCGTCTGTTAGAGCGTAATATCTACACATCGTGAACTTTACGCGTAGGTAAAATCGCGAGCCGAGGCAGGATAAATCGATAAGAGATAGCGTTATATAGTCCGATTCATAACCCGGTATGTACTAGCCCTGTTAAAACCAAGAAAGTCATCTTAATTCCAACACCGGACAATTCCCAGTGATGATGAATAACAACACTACTTACTGGAGAAATCTTGAAATACACTATACACAATGTTAACCAGTCTGCTTTAAGGTTACAAATATTTTTCGGTTGAAGAGAAATTGCGCGAAATTGCCTTGGTGGTTAACGTAAGATTTGATTGTTTACAAAACACTGAATATGCAAATAGCAAAACCATGCAAAATATTATTCTACATTGACCACAAATAACACCATCACGACCCTTATTCATTGAATTAGAGGGTGGCTATCATTTGAAAATAGATGTAAATTTCTCTCAGCAACTATAGTGCATCATTCTCACATAATAAAATGCCCATTTACTTTCATGATATAATTTCTTTCACCCACAATTCTGCATACTCATTAAGATCCACCACCAACAATGACATAGCAACCTTTTCCTTTAAATCAAATTATGGTAAACAAACATTCTCTTTTTATGCTCGTGAGGTATGGAATTCAATTCCAGTAAATATGCATTGTCTGTCTGATACAGAAACATTTAACAATAATTATAGGAACTACTTAATGCTTAAACAATGATATCAATAATATTTCATTATTGTATGTACATGTATGTGTCTTATGTGAGGTGTCTGTTATTGTTGTTGTTTTATTTCAATTTATGTTCAGATCATCTTAATTTTTGTAGTTTTTAATAGTCTCATTTAAATCCTGATGTTAAAACATGATGTACATGTACAATGTATTGTGTGTGCGTGTGTGAATGCGTATTTGATTGTGTGCGTGTGCGTGCATGTGCGTGTGTGAATTATTGTTTGTTTGTGCGTGTTTATATTGTTAATAGAAGGCCATATTGAAAAAAAGATGTACAATTTATTGTTTACCTTAACTATGTAACCTTCTGAAAATAAAGATATATTATTATCATTATGTTAGTACGGCTGCGCCGAAAAAACTACACCAACGTACGGTACGTAGTGAATCGGGTTTTTGTTTGGTTAATGCATGATGTTGTAAATCGCTCACCATTGATGATAGAGCCTGGGACTAGAACTCCTAAATCTGGACTTCATACAAGCTCTTTTGATTACATCTGCGTTCTGTGAATCACAACATTTGTTCTTTAAAACTGGAGTTTGAGACAAATATTTGGCGAACTTTGACCCAAGCTGAGAATTGTCTAAATGTCAAATTCAAAGAACTAATATTTCTTGCTCGAAAATGTAGCTTGACAACTGGCATGCTATCTATGTATGTAATAGATCAGTATATAATTGGTTTACAGATACGACACCCGAATCCGACCACGTGATGATCAGTCTCAACCTGTCGACTTGCTTACTAAGTTTGTTCCTCAGAGTTTGCTAGAATTCGACACTGCTGAGCAAAAATTCTCAATTCTTGGCTTCTTCACGATTACGTGGGATGATGAAGTGATCAAGTGGGACCCAGCTTCCTTCGCAAACACAGAATCTATCAAGGTTCCGGTGGATCAGATATGGAGACCGAGTTTGATCATTCTTAAGATAAGGCCTTATAATAATATTTTATATCGGTTGCCAGTTTATGCGAAATTGCTTTCAAAAAGTGTTTTGATTTGTTAGAAGATTTCCTAATTTCGAAATATATTGTGGTTCGTGCCCTGCATTAAACGAAAAGAATACAAATTTAAATACTTTCGTTAGTTCACGAAAATGTCAATAAAATATATATTTACTGATAAATCCCCAGTTATTGTTACCATATCTTTTACGAGAGAATTAAGTAAACAATTAGCGGACTGTCGCTTCACAGCTTTGCAAAGTTTTGTTTAACACTCCTGTACACAAACATATATCGACTATCCGACATCTAGTACAGTCGAAGCGGAAATGCGATAATTCGAATTGGCAGGAAATGCGAATACTGACAACATTAATAAAACATCCTTTATTTTTTATGACAACGTGCAGTTTTCCAAATAACAATTAATACCAAAATACAATAGTCGGTATACTTGCGTTAGGTCGCCTATTTACTTATGAGTATTCAGTGTGTCAATGAATTTCCGAAAAATGTGTTAACATACATCCAATGAACGGTGCACCTCTCAAGTTTTTGATGACTTTTAGTGTTATTCTTCACTGGGATCATTAGTTATAATAAAAATATTCTGGACATGTTGAATCAGATTTCTCGGAAATGTTAGATAATTTCATCTCTACATACAGCGGATATATCGTTAGTTTGCAGCCGTACTAACTTGGTTTTGTTGTTTGCACATCGGTGTTGTGTAACCATTCAAATCTTACGTTTAACACCAAGGCAATTTCTCTTCAACCGAACAACGTTAGTAATCTTGACGCGTGTTGGTTGATATTTCGATAAAGGACACGTTACCTTACCGAAATACACTGAATTTACTGAAATCGGTGAATTTATCGAAATCCATTTTGGATCTTGAGTGACCAGCAAGCGTAACATCTCGGCATTTTTTATCTTGTACAACAAATCCTAACCTTCTAATTGTGCCGACCATCTTTTTCGGCGCAGCCGTACTAACATGGTTGTGCTATTTGCATATCAGTGTTTTGTAAACCTATCAAATCTTGCGTTAACCCCCAAGGCAATTTCTCTTTATCCCAAGAATGTTTGTAACCTTGACGCAGATTGATTAACATTGTGTATAGTGTATTCCAAGATTTATCCAGTAAGTAGTGTTGTTAGTCATCACCACGGGGAATTGTTCGGTGTTGGAATTAAGAAAACTTTCTTTGTTGTATGAACCATTGTTTTCATCAGATAAATCGCTGTGTAACAAGTTTATTAACATGAATGTTTGAGTTATGCAATAAGTAATGATGAACTATATTGAAACAGACTATACTGTGTCAAATACTAATCACACTACGGAGTTATTTTAAAGTCTCCTATGCAGAGATCTCCCCTTACATATCTCGGAGTTTCTGTAGTATAGCGTATTTGAATGACCGGCAGTCGTAACATTTAGGCATTTTTTATGTTGTTTAACACATTTTAACATATTTACATACTTCATGTTGCATCGACCATCTTTTTTGAAGATATTTCTTGTTTGAAGATATTTCTTGTTCGAAGATATTTCTTGTTTGAAGATATTTCTTGTTTAAAATCATTGTTTAAAGTATGAGGAGAGGGCAGGATAGCCATATTATACCCCCATAATACAGATTCCTAGCTTACAAACTTTAAAAAATGGAAACGGAGAAAACGCACAAAGTAATGTGAATCCAAAATTGGTTTTGAAGCGTGTTTGAGTTTTGTTGTACGGTGCTTCATAATGTGTTTAGTAGTCAGAATTTCTTACCCGCCAGCACTTTTTAGCGTAGCTGTATAATATTGATTTTGACCTACACTTTAGATCAATCAAGTGTTATATATGAAGGGCGTTGTTTAAAAATGCAACAAATTAGACGATTTGATTAGTTCATATTTTAAGCGGAGAGGCACCAAACGGGGTGTCTCGAAAAGATAATTCACTTTCCCGTAGCGTACCCCTCTGCCGAAATCAGTGTTCCGAAATAGGGCGATTCTATCTACGCCGTTCATTTTTTTAAAGAGATTTCTTGTTTCATATTCTTGTAATTGTTGAACACATCTTCCGAAGATTTTGATTGCAGTAAAATTAGAACATTTATAATTCAAATGATTTTAATCATCGTAAATGAACGCTGTAAACCTGTTAGAATTATGTTCATCGTTTCATATAACTTATTCTTAGTGTAGTGAAGATTAACACACTTCATAGCGAGATAGCTATATTGACCAGTATATTATCATATTGGAATAATTATGTATTTCCTTTCACTGTAATTTATTCAGGAGTTTGATGGTGAAGGTGTTGTGGGCAATGCAGATTCTGATATCGCCAAGATCACAAGTATTGGTCATGTACAATGGGTTCCCGAAGGCATTTACAGGTGAATCCCATTTAAATTACATTTTGATATTTCTCATTATTACTTTTCGTTGCTATGTTTCTTAATGAGTCTATTCATCGCTGTCCGTCAAGTCGAAATCAAGTTGAGTGTGTGTTTACCATTATCGATTGTGATTTCTCGTTTTGTAATAATGTTGTTCATGTTCACTGTAACCAGCTCCTACCCAAAAGTTAGTGGCTGATTTGTGCCAGGTCGTGTTGGCGGGGTGCCAGGTCGTGTTGGCGGGGTGCCAGGTCGTGTTGGCGGGGTGCCAGGTCGTGTTGGCGGGGTGCCAGGTCGTGTTGGCGGGGTGCCAGGTCGTGTTGGCGGGGTGCCAGGTCGTGTTGGCGGGGCGCAAGGTCGGCAAATCACGACAAACGGCTTTTTTGACAGTCCCTCTCAGTTTGTCGCATTTTCGTTTTGTTGCCATGGCGACCCGCAAACATGACGCATTCTACCACGCCAACCCGCCAACACGACATGACACAAATCAGCAACCATAGAATAGTATAGCATTTTGTATAGATATGTAATAAAGGTTAAAATCCCCGTTTATTTTTGTTGCAATTATGATATCACCAGTGCGAGTGCCAGATCGCTTAAGTTTTTCCCTAGTTGGTCGATAGTATTACAGTTTCTTCAAACATTCAAGAAAAGCACAAATACGGTCGGATTACAATTGAAATTACATTGTCTTAAAAAAAACTGGATAACTATAGAATTGCGGGTCTATATCTTATTACTAAGAGAACTGGCTACATCGCTACTTCAGATAGTAATTATTTCAAAACAAATGAATGGATTTTCTTAACACTCCCCGTTGTTTGTTTACAAAATATTCTCCATAAATTTTCGTATTTTCCGTAGGTGTTGACCACGGAGATGTTGGGTCAAGTAGTTGATGATAACCCTGCCTACCATAAATATGTGTATGCCCTCTCCCGCGACACATGCTCTTCAATGTTAAATATATCTATAATACAATGGAGGGAAATAAGCATGAATAGACAGGGAATTTTTTAAATCACCTAAAATAATTTTAGCTCTACTATAAATCTTAATAATAGGTTTTGATTGAAAGTAAAGACAATTAAGTGTCAGAATTCGTTGAGGAAAGAATGACATTTTCTACAAAATAAGTTCACTTCATGTTTGCGGCAAAAATGTTTTGGTAAGAGATTTTTCATGGATAAGTTGCAGGAGGGAAACACAGTTTTTTTTATTGCAGGCCTAACGTTGTTTATGTTTTTACCATAAACAATATCTGAAATGTAGCTATAATGTCGTATATCAGTTTTATATCTTTCCAGCGTTGTGTGTCATGTCGATATCAAGTATTACCCTTTCGATGAACAGACATGTACCATCACTTACTACGTATCTGATGAAACAGAGAATACAGTTGTACTGCAGCATGATGGCAAAGTTAATCTGAACGAGTTTACTGAAAATTCTGCGTGGGTGATTTCAAGCGTCGAGACCAATAGGTACAAGAACTACAATACTTGGTTCATCGATGCCGTATTCCATCTACAGCGGCGAGCAAACTTCACAACATTCACACTGATTATGCCATTGCTGATGTTGGCTTTCCTCAACATTTGTGTCTTCTTGGTACCCATTGGCTCCGGCGAAAAATGTTCCTTTGCCATCACAATTTTCTTGTCCTATGGAATCTTCGTCACCATCGTTAGCGACACTCTACCGGACAATTCTCCCCAGGTCTCTCTGTTCTTGCTGTTCATAATCGTCCTTCTGTTCCTCAGTGTTCTCTCTGTCTTCTACACGATCATTCAGGCAAAGATCATGGCGAGCATTGGTAAGAAGGAATGCAGCATCAAATGTTTTCCTCCGAAGAGAAAACTCAAACAGGGTCCAATTAACAAAGTTGTCCCTTTTGTCCTTGAAGATCTGGAAGGAAGTTCTCCGACTAAAGATGACATGAAAGAAAATGAGAAGAAGACAGAATTTGAACAAACCATCATGATTGATTCTGAAATGGAAGAGGAAGGGGAAGAAGGGATCTATACATGGGGAATGTTCCTTGAGAAACTGGACACCATTCTATTCGTCGTCTTCTTCTTCCTTATCCTCCTGTTCTCCGTCACCTTCTTCAGTCTGATGATGAAACGTGTCAGTGAGACAACGTTCGAATAAATCTTCTACCAACACACTTTCTGAACAAACTTTTAGTGATAGTTTCCATACTTCGACAATCACTCTACAATACCGGTTTTTTTTTAATTGACAATCGAACAAGTGAATGAACTTTTCATACTGATCCATGTCAGTTCTGGTATCATATCGCTTTCGTGCTAATTGGCCGAAAATGCAATTGTTTATCAATTTATAGTACCTGCTGTTTGATTTACTTTTCTTTCAAGACACATTGTGACTTTTCTCTTTGAAGCGCATGAAAAACATGCGACCATTTTACATTTAATGTACCGAGTAATAAATTCATGCGTTCGACTTTCATGAGACAACACTACACCTGTTGTTGATTTCTTTCGGTGGTCAAGTGTTGAGCATATTTAAAGATATATTTTCTTGATCCGTCTGTGAATTGTATATTTTAAATATTTCAAATTTGTTTCAACCTATTTATTCAGCTGTTTATTGGCAAAATTAACATAAACACTTTTTTTATGATCGAATATATGATGATACTTTATTTTCAAAATCCAATAAGCCTTGCAGCCCATGAGGACAACATATTTACAAATATATACAATCATATGTAAACATATGCGGAGAAGATTATGTTATTACTTATAACAATGTAACATAAATATAATTACAATTCAAACAATCATATTATGTATATATAAATGTACGATGAAAAACACGTCCTTAGCACAATTTGATAATGAGTGTTCCTTCAATACATCACGTATTATCAAGAGTTCAATAAATCGAAAGATTAAAAACAAAACACAAAAACAAAACAAAAACAAAAACCGCACAGTTTCCTGTCGAAACGAAATACAGGAGACTGTTGGTAAGTATATATCATTGATTGGTACCACATTGTATTTCCGTTCTATCGAAAAGAAAATATAGAACGATAATATTGGCGGTATTTAAGTTTTACATGTTATAAGTTTACTTTTAAATATAATTGAAAACACATACATGTATACAAAAGCTGCTTATTTTAAAATCATGCTTTCAAGTCGTAGCCTTTGTATACGAAGCATGCTAACTTCCGTAAAATCATCTCATTTTCACTAGTAACTAATTCAATAAATTTTTGCATGCATGGTCTCTTCCAGAAATATGGTTTAATATATTGTTTTCTTAGTTCATCTAACAATGAACATTCAATGACAAAATGATACTCATCATCTAACTTATTACATAAAATACAATTTCGCTCGTTGAATGGGATTCTACTTGGCTTATGCCATCTACCAGTTTCTACAAGTAGGCGATGGGAAGACATTCGTAATTTACTTAATGCGACTTTATGTTTTTGATTGGTAATGACACTAATATATGTTTTTAATTTAAGGTCAATACACAATTCCCGATAAAATAATGCTCTAGATGAATTATTTATGTTCGTATTCAGAACTTGCATAAAATTGTCCCTAAGTCTTTGTTTAACTAAATTTATAAATCTGATTTTATTTCCGACACCTTGAAAATACCATACTTCGTAGAATCCTAAGGACGACAATAAATCCCGCAACCTACTTGCCCAATTTGTAATGGTAGGCATGAGTTCAGTATCACGTTTTAATATTTTGTAAACGATTTTCACGTATTTGTTGTCAGCAGATTCTAAGATTTTCAACCAATAAACAATTATTTTTTAGGTATCGACCGGTAATTAAAGAATGTCTGCCCAATTCATTGTATACAAAATCGTTCTGTGTTACTCGTTTCACACCAAGAATATGTTTACAAAATTGTGTATGTACCCTTTCAATATTACTAGCCGTATGAAAACCCCAGACTTCACAACCATAATTAAGTATTGGCAAAACTAATTTGTCAAACAATTCTATTCTATGTTTTATTCCAATATTTGTGAAATTGTATAAATATCTGTTTATTTTGAAAATTGCTTTTCTAGATTGCCCCGCTAAAGTTATTTGTGTTTGATTAAAAGATCCACCAGCAGTAAATACGATACCTAAGTAAGAGAATGTATTTACAACTTCGATATTATTACCATTATATGTAAAAGCCGTATTTCTAGATAAACTTCCTGATTTTCTGAAAATCATCACTTTTGATTTTTCTACATTTACCTTCAGTTTCCACTTATTACAATATTCTAATAAAATATCGAAACCTTTTTGTAGACCTTGCTGTGTTTTTGAAAACAAAACAATATCGTCGGCATATAACAGTAAAAATATTTTCAACATATCGGTATCAATACCTTCGTATCCTTTTAAAAAGAGGGTTTCTTCTAGATCGTTAAGGAACAATGAAAATAATAATGGGGATAAACATTCCCCTTGTCTTACGCCTAGCATGCAATCAAAATGATCACTTAGTTCATTATTGATTTTAACTCTTGATTTAATACATTCGTACATACTTCTAATAACATTTAACATTTTCCCGCGTATTCCAAGTCGTATAAGTTTATGCCACAAATTTGGTCTAACAATATAATCAAAAGCTTTGCTAAAATCTATGAAACCACAATACAGCTTGTCATTCTTATTTAACATATGTGATATAAGTCCATGTAAAACATATACATTGTCTGTAGTACTCATACGCTTTCTAAATCCTGCCTGGGCTTCGACATAAACAAAATAATTTTCTGCCCAATTGTCAAGTCTATTGTTAAGAATGCGAGAAAATAACTTGCCTACAATACTCAACAATGTAATACCTCTATAGTTATTTGGGTTGTTAATACTGCCCTTTTTATGTAATGGTACTATGAAACCTTCGGACCAGCTGTCCGGGAATATACCAGTATTAAACACTTTATTGAATATTGCATGTAAACAATGTGTCAATTGGTTTTTACCATGTATTAAAAATTCATTTAACATACTATCCGGTCCCGCGCTTCGGCCACACTTCAGTTGCTTGATTGCATGCATTATTTCATTTACAGATAAACTGTCGTCTAATTCATTAAACATTGTTTGGAATTCATTGTTTACTATGCGTTCATTAAAATATAAAATATCCTCATCTGGTGTAAAAAAATGATCAGATGGGTTGTTGATGCTCTCAAAATACTGTTCAAAGCATGACATATTAACATTGTTTTTCTGTACCTTAATTCCAGCGGACTGTTTTAACATATTCCAATATGCTTTTGCATTTTTATATCGACATTGTTCAAGATGTTTAGTGTGTCTATTATCATGTTCTAATTTGCTATGTCTTAGTGTGCTTTTATATTGACTTCTTGCGCTCACAAGATTTATTCTATGTTCTTCCGATTTCAAAAACCTGTATTCGTTTAAGGCTTGATTAAACTGTTTCTTTTTTGATTTACAATCTTCATTATACCATTCTTTGCTAAAGGTACCAGTTGTATTTGTTTTAAATTTCGGCTTACAATTTTTCTTGAAAAGTGGGGACGCAACATTATCAACAATGTTTACAAAGTTATTTACATACATATTGATATCATTTTGATTTACACAATCATCATTTTCTAAAGACATTACAATATCTGTTAATTTATCTTGAACATGTATTTTACTGAGTTCTGAAACATACTGTTTTTGTTTAGTACTGTCCCATACAAATCTGTAATCAACAGTGTCATACATATCTTGATTTGGTACAGGTTTGTTGGAACAAGATACCATATTTTCTATTACAAAATGTACATTACAATGATCAGATAAAACATTTGGATCTTCTATCCTAAACGTATTTATATATTCGAACATATGTTCTGAAGCTAAGACATAATCTATAAGACTTGTTCCATTATGACCTACATATGTGCATTTACCAACACCAAAATCATCTCCTACTCTTCCATTTAGTATTCTCAAACCTGTCTGTCTACACATATCAATTAACAATTGACCGTTACTGTTAGTACATTTATCTTGAGAAAAACGTTTTATATGGATGTCTGATACATAATTATCAACATCTGATAATACTTCATGCATATTATCATATGGTACGCTATCTTGTAATGTCGACGTGCGACTGTTAAAATCACCACATAGAATAAGATTACATTCACCATTTGTAACGCTATGAATTTGTGCAACTGAGTTCATTAATCTGTCAAAAATATTTTCATCATACGTATTATAACGGGAACTTCCCTCAGGCACAACATAACATAAACCAATATAAAGATCATGGACTAATCCTAAATGATTAGCTTGTAATTTTAACCATAATAGATCATCAGAGTCTTTGTAAAATACAATATCATCTGTAATAAAAGCATTCCTAACAAAAATCATGATTCCACCAGAACTCCTTTTACTGTTAATATGACACAATCTATGCAGCGGGAAACAATCAAATCCTTCGACACAATAATCAAGAAACGTTTGAGACCATGTTTCGGTAAGTAGAACAATATCACTTTTATTGAACACAGACATTAATTCAGGACTGTTCAGTTTATTTTTTCGTTTTGAGACAAGGCCCTGTATATTCAATAACGAGAATCTTAGATTTATCTTCTCCTGTCCATCCTATTCAGTCGTTGGTTCGTTTCCAGGGGCAGTACAATTTTGAGGTTCGTCTTCGGGTGGTGGTGACGAATTATTTGGTTCAACATGTGTTGTTTGCGACGCATTCACTTTGGATGTGGGTTCAACATGTTTTTGTTTAGTCGTTGTATTCGATTTATCGAGTGACTGTCGAGTGTTGGTAGCACGGCTAACTGAACGGCGTGCATTAGCGTTGGCAGTTGAATAGCCCCTTTGACGGGCCCCACCACGACTTTTCGATCTTGAATTGCGTGTTGTAGTTGGTGTTGGTGTTGGTGTTGTAATCTCCAACGTCTTATTTTGGGAATAAGGTGTCCCAAAGTCAAAATATGGAGGAATATTGGTGTTGAGTTCATTTTGTATTGGAATGTTTTCGGAGGTCTGTTTTACGTCAGGTTTCTTAGCAGGGGCACGACTACTGATGTTCGGTGTGTTGTTTCGTAGTTGAAAGATCGAAACAGGATCGTTAGCCTTCGAGTAAGTTATTGATTCACTTTGGGAATCTGGCTTATGGTTCCAATATTGGTCATCAAGTTTATTCACCGTATCTAGTCCTTGTAACCTATTTTTGCCAAGGATTACGAACCAGTCCGGGAATTCATCTTGTATAACAGTGTTGTCATGTATTAGTTTGGCCGGATATACAATTTTTACTTTCGATCCAGGGCACTGCAATTTTATGACATGGTGTTGTTTCTATAAGCGTTTGCGGGCATTCCTTATTTCCATGGGATAATCCCTATCAACTGAAATACCTGATCCTTTCAGTTGCTGCACATTACTCATGATCAATTCTATGTCAGGAAAATCACGGAAACACACAATGATTGGTCTGTTTGAATCTCGCTTGAACCGTCCGGTTCTATGGGCCCTCACTAAGTACATATTGTTTGCATCAAGGCCTATTTCGTTGGATATGACATCTCTTATTTGGGCAAAACAGTTTTCTTGGCGATTTTCACATATTCCGAAAAACAAGAGATTATTTCTCTTTGCCCGGGCCTCACTATCAATTGATCGATACGCCAATGTTTTAATAACATCAGATTGGTGGTTAGTTACCGTGACCACATCGTTTACTTTTGTATGTATATCATTTATGCGCTTCACGTGTATTGACATATACACCACATATAAAAACGATTTTCTATGACATACACTACATGTACTCTCTGAAAGTTGCAGCATACCTTACGACAGTTTTTTCATTTTTTTTTCATTTTGATGGTTTGTTATTTTGATCGTTAACTTTTCTTGTTTATTGTTAGTTATTATATTGTATTACATTTCTTATTAATCTCTGGTTTGTTGGCTAGTTTTCTTTATAAAACTGTTTTATTTTGAAATAGTTATGTTTATATTTCTGAGGCTTACGTGGCTCTCACAGACTTCTTTAGCCAATGTCACTATGCGATATTTCTGAGGCTTACGTGGCTCTGACAGACTTCTTTAGCCAATGTCACTATGCGATATTGACAAATCCGTTCAAATGTTCATTATATTTTGGAAACAATTGACATTACCAGGAACCGACGAATGTTTACATACATCATGGTACGTCACAAATAAGAGATTTACAAAATAATCTTGAATACACAATAACTCAACAGTTACTTACCAGTAAGAACAACATACATATTTTACAGTTTGCAGTTTATTTACAAATATGTAGACCCTTTGACCATGAATCACATAGATAATATTATTATACAAAGAATATAATGTAATGTATGTGTACACAGCATCGTATCAGTAAAAAGTGTACAATAGTGATTATAATTGTTGACAGATTTGGGAGAATGACAGTTACAGATTAATATAACATGGTAATAGATGCAGTGTAGTAACAGAAGGATACTTGTTAATACAATAATAGATGTACAACGGATGAGTAACAGCACAGTGCATGAGTGGAGGTAAGTTAAAATCGTATAAATCATCTCGTCTTAAACACATAAGTCGATACAATTTTAACTATAGCTTACTTCGCGGACGAGATAAGTTCACTATATGTATGCATTCTCGGTCTTTTCCAAAAAAGCCGTTCAATGAGATTTTTTTTTTTAAATCATATAGTAAAGGACATTCTAAAACTAAGTGAATTTCGTCCTCTACAGTGTTACATAGTTACGTGCAGGCATTGGGATTTTATAAGTTTTACGCCATCTGTCTGGCTAAATTGTAAAGCTGAGAGAAAATACGCGTAATCTAGATAAAGTATTTCCGAAAGTATTGTTTACAACCAAATTATATATTGCTTTGTAAATGTGCATGAAACGATAAATATAAATACACTTATGCAGACAGAACTAATTCTTATTGAAATGTACGGCATTAAAAATGAGTGAAGAAATCCAGCAAAAAATGCCACTATCAAAGAGGACAGCCACGCAAAAAACACCGAGAGACATTTTGAAGAGGTATATACTTAATAATTCAATCAACAATAGAATATTGATTAGACTTTACACATAACAAAGGGTGTTCATCAAAAGATTGAAAAGAATTGAACACTCGAACGACAATATGTAGGACATTGTTCATTTACCGGACATGACCGGTCCTTCCGTGACATTTGGCTATAGACATTTGCCCCCCCCCCCCTCCCTGATTCATTTGGGGGAAATGTCAGCTGCTTGCGGACGGCAAGTTGGTACTGGTTGTTCATGTATTCCAGAAGATGGGTCAACTGACCTCTTTATTTAACTGAAATATTGTTGAAAAAACGGCGTTTAAACCGATTAAAACAATCAAACAAAAAAGTTAGAATCGCTCTTATATTGAATTGTTTTTGTTTCGATGTTGCTGACATGGCTTGTTACAATGAGAGATATTGACACAGTATGAACATGAATGCATCATGCACAAGACATACAATAGTAGAATGTATGATAAACAAATATCCGGGAGAAGCTATTTATAGTCTATGGGTACTTCAAAGATTTTATTTATTAAACACTCGTCTTACTTAAGACAACAGGTATGCAACAGCCCGCGATACCTTGCGAATTAATGTGATTGGTTGTCATTCAACAGTTGCCGGTTTTCAGCCAAACAATTATGTAGCAGTCACATATACACGATGTTCGTTCATCACATATACCACAATTGAGGTCAGACACTAAACAGTACGCAGGAATGTCTAATACTGTCGTGGATAAGTCGCTGGCTATCGAAGGTTGTGAGGTATACATCATGAATTGTCGAATGCCCCTGGCTCAAGTTGTCGTACGCAAGTCATAAGAAAATCAGCCATCCAATGCAATCTATCGAGGACATATAGTGAACGGCGACAAATTGAGATTTATTATACGTCTAATTCATTGAAAGATATATTACTTTCGTTGGCAAGAAAGTTGTGTAAATAAAAAAGTTTTACATTTTGATATATTGATGCCATAAAACAGTATGTCGCTTTAATAATTGGCCAACTAAAAACCTAAATCGAAGGCCTGTTGACCAACAATATGTCCATACGCCAGGAACGAACCGTGTCAACAGTGAGCCATTCCTTAGGACCATGCATCCCAAACTTTAAACTGTTGTTGGTACATTGGCGACAGGTTGTTTGGTCAGTCCATGCCTCAGGTACAGGACGATCTCGAGAAGCAATTGTAAAATTTCGAACAAACTCAGCAAAGACGTTCCCAGAAATAAACCTACTGCCCCTCCAATGTCCGAGATGAAGCGGACAGGCTGAAAAACAAAAAAAATACCACTTACTAAACAAAAATTGATCATACTAGATGTTTTTTCTGGCAAAAAAACTATGAAATACATCTAACTATTTGATGCCCATGCGCCAAAAAGATCAACACAGGAGGCCTCATGGTCGAGTAGTATGAGGCCTCATGGTCGAGTAGTATGAGGCCTCATGGTCGAGTAGTATGAGGCCTCATGGTCGAGTAGTATGAGGCCTCATGGTCGAGTAGTATGAGGCCTCGTGGTCGAGTAGTATGAGGCCTCATGGTCGAGTAGTATGAGGCCTCATGGTCGAGTAGTATGAGGCCTCATGGTCGAGTAGTATGAGGCCTCATGGTCGAGTAGTATGAGGCCTCATGGTCGAGTAGTATGAGGCCTCATGGTCGAGTAGAATGAGGCCTCATGGTCGAGTAGTATGAGGCCTCATTTATGATCCGAAAGTCGTGAGTTCTAGCCCTGTGGTTTGATCACAAACTCAACAATTCCTGAATTTAATGCGAGTTCTGGTTAAAAACCAAACAAGCAGTCATCGAGAGTTATTAGAGTAAGTTGTAACAACTCGTTTCAAAATCGATGTAAAGAAATAAATTATTATACCGAAGGTAAACAACGCTTCCTCAACAAAGATAATTTGCCATGGAATGTTAGATATTAATTTCAGTATTGATATACTATACATGTATTAAGGTTAATCTACTGGTAACGTTAAATCAAATGTACCATGTGGCTAAAGTGAACCCTGTGGTAATCCAAATTGTTTTCTAGATGTTGGATTTTTTGTAGTGAGGCTTTAAGGTCACATGGACAGCAAACATCATTGTATCGAGATTTGCCGCTGTTATGAATGATGAATCCCCTATGAACCCCTTTCAGACTTATTATAGGCTCAGGTGGTCACCTGGATAGAACCATCGACATTCTGGAAGACAACCGGAGAGCTTCCTCACATACGAAGTCTACATCCCGGGTTGGAGTCGAACCCGCAGTGGTGAGAGGCACCATATATGATAGGAGAACCATCATACTCAGTCGACCACGGAGACCCCTCTTTAGATTATAAAAACAAAGACCTGGCAATAAATAATTACAGGGTTTCATTATGAAAGATAGAGGGAACAATGAGCTGCCTACATAAATTAGGGACTTTCCTTACAGAGTAAGATGGTTCTTCGGTTATCGTCTCGTAATTAAGGTCTTCAAAGTAGATCAGGATTCTAGCAAAGTTGTTCTTGTATCTAAAATTAAATATGTACATTTTTTCAATAAAACAAAGTAATTTATTAATGCTAAATCTAGAGAGGTGGAGCTAAATTCAAAGTTAAGTGAAATTATCAGAGGACATGGTGCATTAAATTAACAGTGTGGTATTTAGATACCTGCACTAGTTACCAAAGTGTTGACAAAAGCGACATTTTATTCCAATACTTTACCAGGATTGGTTCATCGTCACAGGATTCACACTCGCACCACTTGCTATACGTCACAGGATTCACACTCGCACCACATGCTACACATCACAGGGTTCACACTCGCACCACATGCTACACGTCACAGGGTTCACACTCGCACCACATGCTACACGTCACATGGTTCACACTCGCACCACATGCTACACGTCACAGGGTTCACACTCGCACCACATGCTACACATCACAGGGTTCACACTCGCACCACATGCTACACGTCACAGGGTTCACACTCGTACCACATGCTACACGTCACAGGGTGGTTCACACTCGCACTACATGCTACACGTCACATGGTTCACACTCGCACCACATGCTACACGTCACAGGGTTCACACTCGCACCACATGCTACACGTCACATGGTTCACACTCGCACCACATGCTACACGTCACAGGGTGGTTCACACTCGCACTACATGCTACACGTCACAGGGTGGTTCACACTCGCACCACATGCTACACATCACAGGGTTCACACTCGCACCACATGCTACACGTCACATGGTTCACACTCGCACCACATGCTACACATCGTCACAGGGTTCACACTCGCACCACATGCTACACGTCACATGGTTCACACTCGCACTACATGCTACACGTCGCAGGGTTCACACTCGCACCACATGCTACACATCACAGGGTTCACACTCGCACCACATGCTACACATCGTCACAGGGTTCACACTCGCACCACATGCTACACGTCACATGGTTCACACTCGCACCACATGCTACACGTCACAGGGTTCACACTCGCACCACATGCTACACATCACAGGGTTCACACTCGCACCACATGCTACACGTCACAGGGTTCACACTCGCACCACATGCTACACGTCACAGGGTTCACACTCGCACCACATGCTACACGTCACAGGGTTCACACCCGCACCACATGCTACACGTCACAGGGTTCACACCCGCACCACATGCTACACATCACAGGGTTCACACTCGCACCCCATGCTACACGTCACAGGGTTCACACTCGCACCACATGCTACACGTCACAGGGTTCACACCCGCACCACATGCTACACGTCACAGGGTTCACACTCGCACCACATGCTACACGTCACAGGGTTCACACTCGCACCATATGCTACACGTCACAGGGTTCACACTCGCACCACATGCTACACGTCACAGGGTTCACACTCGCACCACATGCTACACATCGTCACAGGGTTCACACTCGCACCACATGCTACACGTCACAGGGTTCACACTCGCACCACATGCTACACGTCACAGGGTTCACACTCGCACCACATGCTACACGTCACAGGGTTCACACTCGCACCACATGCTACACATCGTCACAGGGCTCACACCCGCACCACATGCTACACGTCACAGGGTTCACACTCGCACCACATGCTACACTTTCTTGATTGTATTAACTTCTAAGAGTTTTCATTTTCACAATCACGGTGCATGTCATAAGTATGTCTGCTTATTTACATACATCAGTGACGTCTCACGATAAAGAGAAACGCCTCTTTGTACACACACTTTTATGATTGGATTATAATACTTCGATGCCCTTTACATCTATACAAGGGAGGTATTCTGTACATGTACAAACAAAACAATCGCTTACCGTTCATAATGAAACGTTTCACTTTCATTTTTGATCTGAAAACAGGCTTTTTCTGATGACCTAATTTCCTTGGCGCAAAGCTCTCGCATCAGAACCTTTTCCTTAAGCGATGAAGGAAATAAGAAAATGTGAATAAAATTGGCAGCAAACTAGTTGAGATGTCTTGATAATATTACAAATGAATTTAGGTTCAAACGGATTTAATATTTTCACAATCGTTGAGTCTAATTTTAAGAAAATGACTGCATTCTAAGTTCCAGCAGAGGATTAATACGTTACAATGGTATTAAGTTTCTCAAATCAAATATGATTACAAGTATTCAAACATTACGGCAAAACTGTTTTACATCGGGTTTTACGCCGTTTTTCAACAATGTTTAGTCATATACGGCGGCCTGTAGACTTAACCAGATTTTCCTGGAATTGCTTATCAACCAGAAGCAAGCAACTGACAAATTCATTCTCCTAATGTGGAGGACATAACCGTAACCAGTGTTACGGAAAAACACAACCTGCCCAACCCGGGAATCAAACCGGATCTGCAGAGTGACAGTCTAGTGCTCTACCAACTGAGCTATCCGGGCGGCCTACATTACGGAAAACTTTTAACTGACGTTTGAAGAAATGTAAAAAGTCCACAAAAATCCTTCATTAATTTGGAAGTAAATGTAATTACAGAATATCACCCAACATTCTCACCAGATACGCCTGGTTAGGCCAAGAACGTCCAGAAATCGTCATTTGATACTTAAACTCACTGAAATATAAAATGATTTCAGATAAAAGTCCATGGGTAGGGACAAGTAACATTCGTAGTGTTTAACTCTTTATTAATTATACATGTAATATAAAGAGTTAAAAAAAGTGTATAAAATAATTTAAAAAAAAAATAGTTTCAGTTTATCTATTTCTGGATAATGAAGAACTATCGAAAAGTTTCATCAGGACGGATATTCTTTGATTCTGAGGAACGTACAAATTCAGTGATATTTTCAGAACACAGGTTTTCAATAATGATTAAATATAGCTCGTTTTTGAGGCGCTTTAGCGTCTCTTTGCTATCATCGTATCAACCGGAAGTTGATTCAAAGTACCGCCAACCATATTCATACGTCTCAAGAAAATAGTACATGTACATTCCTCTGATTTATTATAGATTCAATGAGTATAGTGACTGATTTGTCAGAGATATATCAATTGTAGAAGGTGAATCTTGATATAAACGGGTTATCTGGATTATTTGAGTCAGTTTTGGTTTACCCGAATAATCGCGTATTAATTTCTAATAATGATCATTAAAGTACTGAAAGTACTTTTGGTCTAGGTGATTTTTGACAAATTTTAACCTCAACTCAAAGTAACCGCAATTGAAACAAATTAATTCAACATAGATTGATGCATTAATGATGAAACAATCAGTAATAACCACAACATGTAGAACCTGCTATAAAACATATGAATAAAAAGTCCTTTTTCTCTTTTGCGAAAATCCTATTTGTCCGTTGATGAGCCGTATCCCTGTGGTGCATGCGTTAATATTGCGGAATCGTGATATTCACTTTTGGCAAGATGACCATTTTAAGTGTATACAAGATAATTATGGTACGTGTTTTTCTATATTCCAACATTCATTAATCATTTGCAAGAAGTAACAATGTGGTTAAGATGCAGCGTAAATGTGTCAAAATTCTATGTTATTTTACTGAATCTCGCATCACCAATTTTGTTTGCAAATTTCTTTATCCGTCTATCGAGTGACGCTCAGTATTCTCATATCGAAGTTCTCGAATATTACTTCAGCAACTTTACTTTGATCATTTAAGTGAATGTTATTATTAATTATTATTATCAAAGTGCCATTTTAAACGAGTAACACTGATTGATCATGACCCAGATTGTTCGATTGTACCAACTTCGGATAGTCACAATTTTCGGATAATTTATGACAATGTTTCAAATCTGTCTATTTTAGATGACAGCAGTTTAAATCCAGTGAAGAAGATAAAGGGATAATTGATGAATTTCATCAACAATCAAGTCAACCACTTACTGCCCCAAATTGAATTATACTAGACTCCTATGATTTTTGGACTCATATTTCTTCCCAGGGACGCAAATCCAAATCTAAGTGAGAACCCTGACTCCTATGTTGATGTCGCATACCAAGATGACTGGTATACCCTGTCCACTATTTTTGCCTCAGATATTTATGACAGTTGTAAAAGTCGCCTTTTCGAGTGACTAGAACATACAACATGTGACCATGCGGAAAAGACGTTAAATGAATACAGAAAGCATAGATCTGTGATAAAATGTGACTTGATTCGAGATGTTGTATACATTCAGAGAGACAATGGTTATACTGGATTGTCGGAAGATAAAAAACTTTTGAATTTGTAGATGAGTATTTTTGAGAAGAAATATGACTGTATTTGTACTTGTTATTCATTGCTTTTCTATAAATGTGTACCAAAATAACTACAATGGAATGAAGGAAATAAAATTACAATATTAGATCTTTATATTGGTTTTTGATATCAAGAAAGTTGGAAGTAAAATGTTATGTCAGTCTGAGTTAATGAGGGAAAGTATTAATTAATATTTTACTACCTGTGTTGCTAGACACTCATTGAAAACAAAAAGTATGCAAGACACTGTACGTCAATTAAACATAGTATTATATACTGGCTATACGGCTTGAACAAGTTTATACACTGCTTGAATGGGAGTCTTGATTCTGAAACAATTAACAGCGTAAACTTTGCGTTGTATACAAAAAATTGTCATTCTTAGTATTACTTGTTAATCCCATTTAGCCCTCACAAAAACAAGTTGATGGTTATGTATGCATAATTACTGAAAGTCATATAGTGATATACTACAGCTATATACAAACGTATTGTTATTTTACAATTGTAAAGTAACAATATGTTTTTAAAGTTGAAGACTGAATCATTTCATTGAGATTTATTACTGCACTATATTCCATCTGGAATGGGTCAGGTTACTTGAGTTCATCATGTTAATACCTATGGAGTTACATAACAACCAGACTGTTACACTACTTTGTTTCACTCCATACCCTTTATAATATCGACTGTACATTGTCAAAACTTTTAAAGGTGTCATTATGGGACAACTTTTTGGTCTATGAATTTCCTAGCGCATTAATATCTCTTATTTTTTTCTTGAAAGTACAGAATATTTCTCAATTATATACCAAAAACCCAGATGTCCATATTAAACTGATTATCGAAAACAGTTTAGAAGGTTTTCAAGTCTAATTCCTTTAAAGAATTTTCTGGAACTATATATCGATCAAGCATGAGTGTGTGATGGGGTTAATTCCAAGAAGAGAGCGGATGGATGGCATAGGAAGATGATTATTGAAAATAATCACCTTCAAATATTATAGAAAACGTGCCCTGGAAGCGCCTCTCAGGACCTTCAGTCCTTTGATTATTTTCTTGTGAACGGTTGTAAACAAATTGTATGATGGTCAGCCAATTAAAACATGCATTGGAAAAAACTGACCAATAGACTTGATGCACACAAATACGGTATTCTCCACTTATTTTGAATTCACAATATACATTATTTTACCACCGTATGTTGCGATTAAGTATCAAATTATTTAGAATAGCATTATACTTACGAACAAGGATTTTTGCAGTCGCAATGTGATGCGTCTTCCTGCAAATGTCTATTCACTTTAAACACGCAGAACTCCTCTAAAATGTATAAACAATTAAAGTAATCGAAATATAACACATTGCAATATCTTTAGAGCAACATACTTTGGGATAGGCACATTTCGGCTGTTTGTTGAGATGTTGTTGCTCTAAAGAGGTTAAATTGCTAGTCCTTACTACAGGAACATTGATAATAAAAGAGAGGTTTATAATCAAGAGAGAGTAACTCTTCAGAGATTAAATTAAACTTATTTTATTTTACAGTAAAACCTCACTTAAAGACAACCTCAATAATAACACCACCTCAAAATTAAGACCACACTTTTCAAGTCCATTTTTACTGTGCCGCTCTTTATCTTGTTATTAAGACTACATCAATATTAAGACCAGTGTTCAAGAGTTCCAATGAAGGTCTTATTATTGAGGTGTTACTGTACATCGATTGTGAAACAAGTTCTTACAACTTATACTAATCATACTCGATGACTTCTTCCTGGATTACAAACCAGGCCTATTTGAGGGGTAGTGAAATTCGTGATCAAACTTCGCCAAGCGGGACTCGAACTTACCACCTTCGGGTCGGAAGTCAGGCGCCCTACCCCTCGACCATCTAGAGAGGATGCACTGAATAATGAATTCGATGTATGAGATTGACTTTCATGAAAATGGTGATCACCGGCTTACAGCGGACTTATGACAACATTAAACGTGTCTCTAATTCCCACGGTCGGTCTTCTCGAACCAAGAATTCAAACTTAAATTTATAAAAAATAGATATCACCTACATGTACATTCTTACATTCATTCGAATTTATTTATCATAATTGTATATAATACCACAATGGATTGGCACGAGTTATCTTCCCTTTCATGTCCCTTTTATAGTATATGTATATTACAACAGAAGGGAAACAGAAGGGGGATAACCCATGACAATCTTCTGTGTATTTTACTTACATTAAAACCTTCCTTAAAGACCACCTCAATAATAGGACCACCTCAAAATGAATAACACACTTAAGCGACCATTTTGCTCATTTTTCAACCTCAATATTAACATCACATCATTAAGAGCACAGTTTCAAGGGTCCCAAGGATGGTCGCATTATTGAGCCTTCACTGTACTTGCATTGAAAATATCTTACCCCTTGCATCCCAATCTCTGCACACGGAAACATTAGCAGCAAATTTGTTCATTATGTCCGGAGTGTTGTATGGCATACAGTCACACATTCTGATTACATATGTAACTCGACAAAATTCTAGGCAAGCCTGCAAAATTATTCAATTGGAAATATAAAGTGCCATTCCATATTGGTATATTCACAGCATTATCGTCTCATTGCTATCATCGTCAACCGGATGATCTACTCGAAGTACCGCCATATTCAGCGTCTCAAGAAAAAAGTACAGATTCATACGATCATATGAAACTTATTATTCTTTTTTTCAATGAGCACATAAATTGCAAATTAATAAAATCAGTTTAAATTAGTAGTGAAACTAAGCATGTTACTCGAAGAAAGCAAAATATAATTGAAAATAATTGAGCACGAAATTTCACATACAAAGTACACAGCCACCCCGGAGGTACAAGAGTAAATGCATATATACTCATATATACAAGTAAACAATAATGACACAGGGGACATGACACAAACATAATTGACGGGTGAAGAGTAACGCCTTCCAACGACCAGTGGGTGAGTATAAGAGTAACGCCTTCCAACGATCAGTGGGTGAGTATAAGAGTACCGCCTTCCAACGATCAGTGGGTGACAATAAGAGTACCGCCATCCAACGATCAGTGGGTGAGTATAAGAGTACCGCCATCCAACGATCAGTGTGTGAGTATAAGAGTACCGCCTTCCACCGATCAGTGGGTGAGTATAAGAGTAACGCCTTCCAACGATCAGTGGGTGAGTATAAGAGTACCGCCTTCCAACGATCAGTGGGTGAGTATAAGAGTACCGCCTTCCAACGATCAGTGGGTGAGTATAAGAGTACCGCCTTCCAACGATCAGTGGTGAGTATAAGAGTACCGCCTTCCAACGATCAGTGGGTGACAATAAGAGTACCGCCTTCCAACGATCAGTGGGTGACAATAAGAGTACCGCCTTCCAACGATCAGTGGGTGACAATAAGAGTACCGCCTTCCAACGATCAGTGGGTGATGACAATAAGAGTACCGCCTTCCAACGATCAGTGGGTGAGTATAAGAGTACCGCCTTCCAACGATCAGTGGGTGACAATAAGAGTACCGCCTTCCAACGATCAGTGGGTGACAATAAGAGTACCGCCTTCCAACGATCAGTGGGTGACAATAAGAGTACCGCCTTCCAACGATCAGTGGGTGATGACAATAAGAGTACCGCCTTCCAACGATCAGTGGGTGAGTATAAGAGTACCGCCTTCCAACGATCAGTGGGTAACAATAAGAGTACCGCCTTCCAACGATCAGTGGGTGAGTATAAGAGTACCACCTTCCAACGATCAGTGGGTGACAATAAGAGTACCGCCTTCCAACGATCAGTGGGTGAGTATAAGAGTACGGCCTTCCAACGATCAGTGGGTGAGTATAAGAGTACCGCCTTCCAACGATCAGTGGGTGAGTATAAGAGTACCGCCTTCCAACGATCAGTGGGTGAGTATAAGAGTAACGCCTTCCAACGATCAGTGGGTGAGTATTAGAGTACCGCATTCCAACGATCAGTGGGTGAGTATAAGAGTACCGCCTTCCAACGATCAGTGGGTGAGTATAAGAGTACCGCCTTCCAACGATCAGTGGGTGAGTATAAGAGTACCGCCTTCCAACGATCAGTGGGTGAGTATAAGAGTAACGCCTTCCAACGAGCAGTGGGTGACAATAAGAGTACCGCCTTCCAACGATCAGTGGGTGAGTATAAGATTACCGCCTTCCAACGATCAGTGGTTGAGTATAAGAGTACCGCCTTCCAACGATCAGTGGGTGAGTATAAGAGTACCGCCTTCCAACGATCAGTTGGTGAGTATAAGAGTACCGCCTTCCAACGATCAGTGGCAAAAACTCCACTGGGCTTTTAACCTGGTTTACGGAAAGCACCCAACTTCACACACAGCATAAAGAGACAGCAAACACGGGATTAGCATGTAGACCATAGATCTATAAAAACAGACCCGAGAAGTTAGTAAAAAGACTGGCAAACATTGGCATACTTACTGACTTGCTGTATGTTACGTTGTATCTCTCAGTGAAAGCAAGTGCTCCTGAATCAGTACATTCTCCGTACGGTTTGCCGAGTCTTGTTATATTTATCTAGAAAACAACACACATTTCCAAAAAGAGACAATCTAGTTTACCGCTGCGGTCAGCATAAATGGCAATACTACCAACATATATATACATGGCAACTAAGTAAGTCCTCGTTATGAGCGATATATGATCACTCTAACACCATTATGAACAATTAATTGGTTCAGAGACCTTTGTTTTTGACAACCCTCTTCCATTTTATGGGCATTTTGTCAAACTTTAATGAAATTTGAAAAATGGAGGGAAAACATGTAATAAAACAAAGCGGCATCCCGAAATCATTAAAATGTCAATAAATGTGATTATAGTCAAGAAATTAATCAATACCACTTGCCTGGAGTAATTCAATGCACATAACTTCTGAATGCCATGATCGAAAAGGTCCAACAGAGTGATGATGTAATGTACCAGGTTTGAGTTTTCAACTTGTTGTATGGCATAAAATGCATGTAGTTTAACTTTCAAATCTATTTTAATATCATACTTCCTTTTCCATTGGAAAGCAAAATCCAAATCACATATTTGAAATTTAGGAAACTCGGAATCGTATAAAAATCTGCGGAATTGTTCCTGGTTAGGACTTCGATTTCCAGCGAAAAATGTTCGTGTAGCAAAATATGTGTCATGTGTCTTTTATTATATTTAAGACAATTCTGTATGTTAGGATTAAAATCTGATACTTCATTCCTATATGAATAAATGACATGTAATCCAGATTAGTGTTGTTTGCAACTATTCAATGAGAACATGTATCAGTGTTTATGTTGTGATCAAATGGTGAAGCAAAGATGATTACAATGTTAAAATTCGTTCTCTAATGAACTATGACACAAAATGATGGTTGTACACACTCTACAATCTCATTAAAATCAGCTCCAGTTGCACGCTTCCATACTATACGCTAACTGGATCTGATGACTGCACGATACAGGTCACGTTCTTGTGACCTTTGAGTAGCCAATCAAATCGTCGGCTGCAAAATGCTGTGGTATAGTGTTATGAATATTCGTCGATCTCCGGCGAGCTCCGTAAATTCTGTTTGAGCGTAGATCACCGAGACGTGTAAATTTCAATATGGCTGCGCCCTTGGGCACAACCGCAACTCCTACACGGCAACATTCTTTGGTTGATAGGTGTTGTTTGTGTGGTGTTTCGTTTTTGGAAATATTTATAACCGGAAGCGGCAGAAAGGACGTTAAAACAGTATAAACAGAAACTCCAAATAAACGATAAAGCCATTTTGAGAAAGACGACAAACACGGTTTTGAATAGGGGAAACATTCGAGCACCTGGTTACGCATATCTATTTTTAGAGAGGTTATATGAACGTGACCTCTTACGGAGTGTAGTCAGATCCTAACAGCGGAAAGTAATGAAGCTAAAGTTAGGGGCTGATTTCAATGAGATGACACACTCTACATACCGCTCTTAGTCCTATGTTTGTTTCAAAACCAGGATTTAGGGTCAACCCTTCGTCAGCCGGTAATGGAAATGTTCCAGATTCGTGAAACACCATGCGGACTCCGTATCCAGAAGAATGATTCTCTATATACTCGTCCACTTCCAAGTATAAGGTTAACTGTATCCCTGAGTACATAGCAAAATAAAATACTTTCTTATTAAACAAGTCAACGTGTTATCATTCTAATTTGTTCAGCATTTAATGCCATATACTCGTCCTTGGTCATGTCTCCTTGTCTGTTTTGAGTGGCTGTGAACTTGGCATTTTCCGATTCGACTTCATCATTCATTTTTGTGGACGAAGATCGTTTTGTACATTTCTTAATTGGTTCTCGAAGACATAATTCATTTTGGGTTTTCACAACTCCTCAATCGGACACAAAATCCCTTAGTGGGAATAATATTTTCTTGCAAATGGGTCAAACGGACTGTCGCGTTAACGGATCTGGACCGTAATTTCAAAAATAAATGATGAAGTCGAGCAGAAAATGTCGCATACAAAGTATACTGCCACCCAAGAGCACATGGAGACATGAACTTATCTAGACAGCTATAACAAAGACAGAGAGAATACAATAAACACATATACAATACCAGTGAACCAGTGTCATGAAGTTGTGGAATATGGGAAGAAATGCCGACACTAAGAGAACGACGGAGTATGGTTGGTTTGCCACATTCACCACACAGTCCCCGTCTACACAAGTCCCTAGCGTAGGAAAGAGTATGGTTGGTTTGCCACATTCACCACACCGTCCCCTTCTACACAAGTGCCTAGCGTAGGAAAGAGTATGGTTGGTTTGCCACATTCACCACACAGTCCCCTTCTACACAAGTCCCTAGCGTAGGAAAGAGTATGGTTGTTTTGCCACATTCACCACACAGTCCCCTTCTACACAAGTCCCTAGCGTAGGAAAGAGTATGGTTGGTTTGCCACATTCACCACACAGTCCCCTTCTACACAAGTCCCTAGCGTAGGAAAGAGTATGGTTGGTTTGCCACATTCACCACACAGTCCCCTTCTACACAAGTGCCTAGCGTAGGAAAGAGTATGGTTGTTTTGCCACATTCACCACACAGTCCCCTTCTACACAAGTCTCGAGCGTAGGAAAGAGTATGGTTGGTTTGCCACATTCACCACACAGTCCCCTTCTACACAAGTCCCTAGCGTAGGAAAGAGTATGGTTGTTTTGCCACATTCACCACACAGTCCCCTTTTACACAAGTGCCTAGCGTAGGAAAGAGTATGGTTGGTTTGCCACATTCACCACACAGTCCCCTTCTACACAAGTGCCTAGCGTAGGAAAGAGTATGGTTGGTTTGCCACATTCACCACACAGTCCCCTTCTACACAAGTCCCTAGCGTAGGAAAGAGTATGGTTGGTTTGCCACATTCACCACACAGTCCCCTTCTACACAAGTGCCTAGCGTAGGAAAGAGTATGGTTGGTTTGCCACATTCACCACACAGTCCCCTTCTACACAAGTCCCTAGCGTAGGAAAGAGTATGGTTGGTTTGCCACATTCACCACACAGTCCCCTTCTACACAAGTGCCTAGCGTAGGAAAGAGTATGGTTGGTTTGCCACATTCACCACACAGTCCCCTTCTACACAAGTCCCTAGCGTAGGAAAGAGTATGGTTGGTTTGCCACATTCACCACACAGTCCCCTTCTACACAAGTCCCTAGCGTAGGAAAGAGTATGGTTGGTTTGCCACATTCACCACACAGTCCCCTTCTACACAAGTGCCTAGCGTAGGAAAGAGTATGGTTGTTTTGCCACATTCACCACACAGTCCCCTTCTACACAAGTCTCGAGCGTAGGAAAGAGTATGGTTGGTTTGCCACATTCATCACACAGTCCCCTTCTACACAAGTCCCTAGCGTAGGAAAGAGTATGGTTGTTTTGCCACATTCACCACACAGTCCCCTTTTACACAAGTGCCTAGCGTAGGAAAGAGTATGGTTGGTTTGCCACATTCACCACACAGTCCCCTTCTACACAAGTGCCTAGCGTAGGAAAGAGTATGGTTGGTTTGCCACATTCACCACACAGTCCCCTTCTACACAAGTCCCTAGCGTAGGAAAGAGTATGGTTGGTTTGCCACATTCACCACACAGTCCCCTTCTACACAAGTGCCTAGCGTAGGAAAGAGTATGGTTGGTTTGCCACATTCACCACACAGTCCCCTTCTACACAAGTCCCTAGCGTAGGAAAGAGTATGGTTGGTTTGCCACATTCACCACACAGTCCCCTTCTACACAAGTGCCTAGCGTAGGAAAGAGTATGGTTGGTTTGCCACATTCACCACACAGTCCCCTTCTACACAAGTGCCTAGCGTAGGAAAGAGTATGGTTGGTTTGCCACATTCACCACACAGTCCCCTTCTACACAAGTCCCTAGCGTAGGAAAGAGTATGGTTGGTTTGCCACATTCACCACACAGTCCCCTTCTACACAAGTGCCTAGCGTAGGAAAGAGTATGGTTGGTTTGCCACATTCACCACACAGTCCCCTTCTACACAAATCCCTAGCGTAGGAAAGAAATCAACAACAGGAAGCATGAAGGCATATGGAGTAAAACTAAATCAGGGTTGAATAGGAAACAGACACTCCAAGGATATTTTCGTAAGTAATAAAGCAAGAAAGGCCACATACAAAGTATCCAGTCACCAAAGACGCTAAATGAGATAGTGGGGAAAGGCAGGATGCACTTACAAGTATATACATACAAAGTATCCAGTCACCAAAGACGCTAAATGAGATAGGGGGAAAGGCAGGATGCACTTACAAGTATATACATACAAAGTATCCAGTCACCAAAGACGCTAAATGAGATGGGGGGAAAGGCAGGATGCACTTACAAGTATATACATACAAAGTATCCAGTCACCAAAGACGCTAAATGAGATAGGGGGGAAAGGCAGGATGCACTTACAAGTATATACATACAAAGTATCCAGTCACCAAAGACGCTAAATGAGATAGGGGGGAAAGGCAGGATGCACTTACAAGTATATACATACAAAGTACCCAGTCACCAAAGACGCTAAATGAGATAGGGGGGAAAGGCAGGATGCACTTACAAGTATATACATACAAAGTATCCAGTCACCAAAGACGCTAAATGAGATAGGGGGGAAAGGCAGGATGCACTTACAAGTATATACATACAAAGTATCCAGTCACCAAAGACGCTAAATGAGATAGGGGGGAAAGGCAGGATGCACTTACAAGTATATACATACAAAGTATCCAGTCACCAAAGACGCTAAATGAGATAGGGGGGAAAGGCAGGATGCACTTACAAGTATATACATACAAAGTATCCAGTCACCAAAGACGCTAAATGAGATAGTGGGGAAAGGCAGGATGCACTTACAAGTATATACATACAAAGTATCCAGTCACCAAAGACGCTAAATGAGATAGGGGGGAAAGGCAGGATGCACTTACAAGTATATACATACAAAGTACCCAGTCACCAAAGACGCTAAATGAGATAGGGGGAAAGGCAGGATGCACTTACAAGTATATACATACAAAGTATCCAGTCACCAAAGACGCTAAATGAGATGTGGGGAAGCAGGATGCACTTACAAGTATATACATACAAAGTACCCAGTCACCAAAGACGCTAAATGAGATGTGGGGAAGCAGGATGCACTTACAAGTATATACATACAAAGTATCCAGTCACCAAAGACGCTAAATGAGATAGGGGGGAAAGGCAGGATGCACTTACAAGTATATACATACAAAGTATCCAGTCACCAAAGACGCTAAATGAGATGTGGGGAAGCAGGATGCACTTACAAGTATATACATACAAAGTATCCAGTCACCAAAGACGCTAAATGAGATAGGGGGGAAAGGCAGGATGCACTTACAAGTATATACATACAAAGTACCCAGTCACCAAAGACGCTAAATGAGATAGGGGGGAAAGGCAGGATGCACTTACAAGTATATACATACAAAGTATCCAGTCACCAAAGACGCTAAATGAGATAGGGGGGAAAGGCAGGATGCACTTACAAGTATATACATACAAAGTATCCAGTCACCAAAGACGCTAAATGAGATGTGGGGAAAGCAGGATGCACTTACAAGTATATACATACAAAGTATCCAGTCACCAAAGACGCTAAATGAGATAGTGGGGAAAGGCAGGATGCACTTACAAGTATATACATACAAAGTATCCAGTCACCAAAGACGCTAAATGAGATAGTGGGGAAAGGCAGGATGCACTTACAAGTATATACATACAAAGATAAAAGGGACAAGACACAAGCATAAATATGCGTGAAAATAAGAGACACGCTTTGGAACGGCAAGTTGCAATAACGATACTGGGGTTCAAACCTGCACATAACATCATACAATATCAAACTCTCGCGTGATGCGTAACAAAGCAATAGTGCATCATTGTGTCACTTGATATAAAATGGAACTGGTACAATTATGAATAAAACGTTTACGAGTATAATGAATGATTCGTAATCATGTTAACAGAAGCTGCAGAAGCTAGTGAGGCGATATGTTACCATGATCATTTCCACTCTGCACGGATCGATATTTTGGATTGTCCATGGTGTAACAGTTTCCATATTCGGATGTCGTGAATTCAGTAAAGGATTTTCTGAAATTAGAGATACACACGTGTTCAAGGTCACTGTTAAAGCGATTAAACAATTACCAGACTATTGCATTGAATGATTCATTACACTAAAATGCTAACAAACATATTCGACTCAATTTGCATGTAAGAGATTGTATGAGAACGAGAGACTAGTCTGTTTTTTTTAACTAATTGACGCTATCGGCAAATAGCTTTGTCGCTTAGTATTTTCCGGAAACCTTCCATTTTCGCTTATATTTCGGATGCATGGCATTTATTTCAATTCCGTATTATGTTCAATACAATAAAACGAAATGGCCACAATACTTACGAAACGTTCTGTTGCCTTTTTATAAACAGTGCTCGTTGAATAAAATCTTCTTTTTGATGCCCCAATTTTTTCCGAATATGTCTATAAAATGTTTAGGAGAGTTTTAGTACATTAACATTTATCAGAATAGTTTCAAAAGATATATAATAATGTATAATTTAATTTTCTATTCCAGTTGCGAAGGACATAAACGCATTGGATGCTGTCATTTCCTTGCTTTATCCGGAACTACATTTTCAGTCATTTCGAATAATTTCTCCATTTCGCCTTATTCGGTTCATAACTGAACGGTCATTAATTGTAGTAGTGTATGGAGCATAGGTATATACATATATATTAATGTTTATATAAACTTACTGTCAAGTCATGTTCGATGTTACAGTTATCCTTATCATATTTAGGCAACCTACTTCGTATTGTATTGAATATGTCGTTATATTGAATGTGATCAATGAAGCGCTGTACGGTACATTCACACTGGATTTTCGTCCTTAAATTAATATTCTGTTGTAAGTAATGTCAGTGAAGTGAGAGTTGACCGTATACTTGTCAAAAGAGCTTACAGTAGGTATACGGTAATATTATTCCAGCAAATCCCTGCATTCTGATTGGCTGAGGTGTTCACACAAACATGAACACCCAAAGTTCATCAATCGGACTATTTTCGACCTAAATCTAAGGTAAACAATATGACAGGTTGGTTACAATATTTTCTTGAGTCAGGCCTCACATATATTGTTTATTTATTTTCAAATTCAACACATATTTGAGAAACAAGTTTAGATCTGTGTATTATAAGTTACATCGTTATAATGGAAACAATGACTCATTTGACAGATGAGTCATCAAGAGTGGTCCAGAAATAAAACTTCCACTTCATTCCTCCTAGTCTTACTTTGATTCAGAATCCGTCCGTTCAATATCGAAGCTATTGCTAGCGGCAGCACGTAAAGTTTGTTGTTGGTCTAATTTATTTTACAAGACAGCAATCAAACATTAATAATGAACGTAATTAAACTAGCATTTAACCTAATATTAGCCATATGATTTCGACCATTTCTTTCGGTTTCACAAACGTGTTATATAGTATTCTCTTAGAAGGATGTATTGCATGTTTATACGAAATCCGGTATGTTTACCAGTTTATCTATCCTAGTTACTGATACATAACTCCATTCATCGACATTTTAATGTGAGAATTTCATCCGATGCGCACTCATGCGACATGTTTATCTTCTAGCGTTACCTTGGCCTGCTGTTTATACGGAATAAATGATTGAGCTGGAATAATAATTGCTACGAACAAATTTCAATACATTTTAAGTCAATGTCCAATATGGATCCTACTATGGTCCAATCATTATTTGCAAAGGTGTTTTTGCCTGTTCAACTCGGTACTATTTATTGTATTCATACGCGCATTCATTTGATGCAGTGTGAGGTCACGAAGTGAATTGACTACAAAAACATCATTTTGGGGTCGTTTAATAAGTCGATTTGGAATTATAAGGATTTAAAAGAGCATTGTTGGCGTTCACGCATGTGTAAACCCCGATCAGAACGCACACATTGAATAAAGCCCCGAAGCTAGTTAATTCGCTAGGGAACTATCAACAAAGATAAGTGCCATCATATGGTTTTCCATTTTCCGAGCTTTGTAATCGAACTTCAAAATTGTGGAATTCTAAAACAACACGCTTTAACGACAATTGTAAGATCACCCAAGTTGGCGTTGATTGTTCTTCAATATCATGTTTCTGTCTGACGCAGCTGCACATCCAAAAACAATCTGAATTAGCAAGTTGGAGGTTAAGATTTGTTGTGCAACATAAAAAATTGCCGAGATGTTATGATTGCTGACAAATTTACAAAAAAATCATTGGATTTCGGTAAGGTAACGTACCCCTTATCTGAAGGTTAACCAATCCGCTTCAAGATTACAAACGCTTATCGGTTGAAGAGAAGTTGGTTTAATTGTTTACGCAAGATTTGATTTGTTTACACAACACTGATATGCAAATAGCAAAGCCATGTTAGTACGGCTGCGCCGAAAAATACGAAACAAAAGAAAAAAATAGTAATGAAAATAAACTAATCATCACCATGGTTACTGTCTTACACTGACTCATTCCGGTAGTATGTTTTAATCTTTATAGCCAGTTCTTCCCATTTATCCTTTGGATCCTGAAAGTGTTCCGAACTGCTTGCAGTATCATACATGTCGTTAGTGTAGGAAGAATCCCTACCTCTGTGTATTGAATACAAAACAGTAAGATTATCCGTACACCGATTTCGTTTCGTTTGTAAAGTAAAATTACACAGTTATACAAATAGTTCAGATGTTACAGTTATACAAATAGTTCAGATGTTACACAGTTATACAAATAGTTCAGATGTTACACAGTTATACACATAGTTCAGGTGTTACACAGTTATACACATAGTTCAGATGTTACACAGTTATACACATAGTTCAGATGTTACACAGTTATACACATAGTTCAGATGTTACACAGTTATACAAATAGTTCAGATGTTACACAGTTATACAAATAGTTCAGATGTTACACAGTTACACACAGTTCAGGTGTTACACAGTTATACACATAGTTCAGATGTTACACAGTTATACACATAGTTCAGATGTTACACAGTTATACACATAGTTCAGATGTTACACAGTTATACAAATAGTTCAGATGTTACACAGTTATACAAATAGTTCAGATGTTACACAGTTATACAAATAGTTCAGATGTTACACAGTTATACAAATAGTTCAGATGTTACAGTTATACAAATAGTTCAGATGTTACACAGTTATACAAATAGTTCAGATGTTACACAGTTATACACATAGTTCAGATGTTACACAGTTATACAAATAGTTCAGATGTTACACAGTTATACAAATAGTTCAGATGTTACACAGTTATACAAATAGTTCAGATGTTACACAGTTATACAAATAGTTCAGATGTTACACAGTTATACAAATAGTTCAGATGTTACAGTTATACAAATAGTTCAGATGTTACACAGTTATACAAATAGTTCAGATGTTACACAGTTATACACATAGTTCAGGTGTAAACAAGAAACATGTCAGCAGTAATGGAAGCTATGACAAATTTTGTCAAATCTATACAACTATAACGAAATGTCGCTGTATCGATATAACGAAGTAAATCTACAGTTCCACAAAAATTCGTTAAAAACGTGTTCCTCTGTATATAATTATAATAACAATCAGGTTAATGTCTGACATATCTTGCCGGCACCTCTGTCCCTCCCGGAAAGCCAAGCTATATGATTCCTAAACATTGCCAAGTAAATGCCCTCCCTCAATGTATTGTTATCTATCCGAAACAATGGAGTATCTTATGCCCACGTTCCGGATCGTTATTCGGATTTCAATGTGGTACAAATACATACAAGTGATATAACGCGAAGCAGGGAATGCCACATTCATACATCCGAACTCCCCCAAGACAGATTTAGACAACATAACTTGGAAGAGACACAGAAAGGGAATGGTGTTTTCTTTTGTTTTCATCGGGTTTTACACCGTTTTACATGTTCAGCTATAAACGGCGGTCAATTGACCTAACCAGTTTTCCTGGATTAATTATCAACCAGTTACTAGCACGCAATTGACAATTTGTGGGGAACATGATCGTAGCCAATGCCACGGAAGAACATAACCTGCTAAACCCGGGAATTGAACCGGATGAATCCAGCGCTCTACCAACTGACCTAGCCGGGCGGGCGCACAGGGAAGGACTGAAAAAAGTACCGACCGGACCAGGAGGCACACACATGGAGGGAACGCAAAAACAAGTCCAAAATAAGAAACAAATACATGTACTTGTGTATTTTACTCACTCGGTACTTTCATCAAGGTCTGTCGAGTTTTGCTCATCATATTCATCAATATAATAACTCCATTCGTCATAATAGTACGTAAAATCAATATATGTGTAGTTGTCAGTACTCGGTAGAATGTCGTTAGTGTCCGCTATACTGTACGTTTCTGCGTCTTTTTCTACCATCTCAACAATATCTGTATAATTCATTTCTTCCAACGCCGTATCATTAAAAAGGTCAGCATGTCTTTTCACTTTTGATGGCGTTTGTTTATTCTTGCTTTTCCGTTTCTGAATTAAGGTAGACTTGTGTTTAACGTATGTCAACTTGAAGTGCACGACTATCTCCCCTGTACATTCCAATCCCCCGTATTTAGTTATTCGGGTTCTATGGCAATTTTCGACACTCGCATCGCATTAATACGAAAACTACTAATTTCCGGAAGTGGCGCAAGAATAACAGGTAAGTGAATTGGTTAAAAATAGTTCAACATCTGAACGTAACCTGCATAACATACTCAATACTGGTAGTAACCATTACAGCGCAATTAAATTTAACGGTTCGACAACGGACAAATATATTTCGAACTTTCTGTGAATCTGGCAGTGTTCAACACCGAACATCTCAGTTCTTTCAGCGCTGAATAAAGGAATAGTCAGTGCAATTTACCTTACAGTGCCCCCACCGATCACGTGTTGTTTTACAAACATGGTTATAAATAGCTTTTGGAATAGTCAATACAAAACTTAGAGTGTGCAAGGGTTCTATAAAACTTAATATGTATATATCAGTTGTATGTCCATTCCAGTAGAAATAGTGCTGAGTCAAGCTTAATCGCTATACAATCTATCCTTTTCAATATGTTAACTGGCCAACTGAATCACGTGAATAGTTCTATCTCGTCAATTTACATTTAATGGACGGGTCCCAATGTTTGGGCGGATATTATGTAACAGTTGTATAGCCATCTTTTTCTGTAGTTGTTAAGAAAATCTTGTACAATAACATGTCAAAAACGTCCTGCCGACATCAAACTAGTGTAATAAAAAACTTTCTTTCATTACGACGAAGAGTTATAAATGTAAGTTTAATCATTGCTTTTCAATTCGTAGGCTCTATATTAAATTGTTTATATATTTATAATTATATCACAGTACGTATTCGGGTATCTGAGACCGTTCGCCTTAGGTTCGGAAAGTCGCTATAACCTCTCTTCAACATCAGTATTACGTTTCTGTGGTAGCAAGTTACTAATATTTTAACTTCTCTTAAGCAACAACATCTTAAAAATAGCCAAAATGTGCGTCTCTAAAAAGGTACGGCTCTGAAAACTTAGCGCTGTTTACACACACCGGTAGTTGTTGCGGCAAGGAAATGTTTGTCATACCTTTGGGTAGATCGTTTCTTTCAGTATAGGTGACAGATAAAGTTGCGACTTCCGTATCGGGTTCATGTTGCAGAATGAAATGGCGGGAAATTGTAGTTCACTAAAGTCCAGGGACACTGTGGTTTGGATTGGATAGGATTGGTACGTACTGAAGAACACATAGCGGATATTATATACATGTACTAGTCAAAAGTGCTGACCCGCAGTACTATGTCACACAGTATACAAGAAGTGCTGACCTGCCAGTACTATGTCACACAGTATACAAGAAGTGCTGACCTGCCAGTACTATGTCACACAGTATACAAGAAGTGCTGACCTGCCAGTACTATGTCACACAGTATACAAGAAGTGCTGACCTGCCAGTACTATGTCACACAGTATACAAGAAGTGCTGACCTGCCAGTACTATGTCACACAGTATACAAGAAGTGCTGACCTGCCAGTACTATGTCACACAGTATACAAGAAGTGCTGACCTGCCAGTACTATGTCACACAGTATACAAGAAGTGCTGACCTGCCAGTACTATGTCACACAGTATACAAGAAGTGCTGACCTGCCAGTACTATGTCACACAGTATACAAGAAGTGCTGACCTGTCAGTACTATGTCACACAGTATACAAGAAAAGCTCGTACTAATGGGGCTACAATAACCGCGAATAACTACTTGAATGAGTTAGTAAATTCATACGTTAATATAGCAGAACATTTAGTCGTTATTCAATCTCGTCCTTTATTTCTTCAAAAGGTAGGAACCTATGCAAGAATGCATCACTGGCTTGGTGTATGGATGGAAATATCCGGCTCTCCGGTAACTCTACTTTACGCCATTAAAACGCAACTTCACACCATTTAATATAGGCCAGTGAAAATTAAATTATTGGGGAAAAATGCACAGAAATCATTTTAGTGGATTTGTGTCATATAAGGCATCACATTAAATATACTAAAAGTATAGAACAATCACACGGTGCAAAATGTGATTTTTGGGGTAAAATGGTTGAAAATTTAAAAAGAATGGGAATTTCTGGAATTTGTCAATAATATGTATGTCAAATTTTGCAATAAAACTACCAGAATTACTATATTTAATAGAAATTGCATACAGTACAAAATACCTAAAGTATAGAAACATTGTACCATGCGATTTTTAGGGTAAATTTAAAAAAAATAATTGCCTATAACTATGTCAAATTTTCCAATAAAACTAACAGTACAAAATACCTTAAGTATAGATACATTGTAACGAGTGAAATGTGATTTTTGGAGTAGAACCTTTAGAAAAATAACCAAAAACATGGGAAATTGATGGAATTTGCCAATAACAATGTCAGAATTTGCAATAAAACTACCAGAAATACTATATTTAATAGATATTATAATACAGTACAAAATACCTTAATTATAGATACATTGTAACGAGTGAAATGTGATTTTTGGGGTAAAACCTTTAGAAAAATAACCAAAAACATGGGAAATTGATGGAATTTGCCAATAACTATGTCAAATTTTGCAATAAAACTACCAGAAATACTATATTTAATAGATATTATAATACAGTACAAAATACCTTAAGTATAGATACATTGTAACGAGTGAAATGTGATTTTTGGGGTAAAACCTTTAGAAAAATAACCAAAAACATGGGAAATTTATGGAATTTGCCAATAACAATGTCAAATTTTGCAATAAAACTACCAGAAATACTATATTTAATAGATATTATAATACAGTACAAAATACCTTAAGTATAGATACATTGTAACGAGTGAAATGTGATTTTTGGGGTAAAACCTTTAGAAAAATAACCAAAAACATGGGAAATTTATTGAATTTGCCAATAACTATGTCAAATTTTGCAATAAAACTACCAGAATTACATTATGTAATAAATATTATATTACAATACATAATACTTAAAGTATAGAAACATTGTGCCGTGTGAAATGTGATTTTTGGGTTAAAACCTTTAAAAAAATAACCAAAAACATGGGAATTTTTGGAATTTGCCAATAACTAAGTCAAATTTTGCAATAAAACTACCAGAAATACTATATTTAATAGATATTATAATACAGTACAAAATACCTTAAGTATAGATACATTGTAACGAGTGAAATGTGATTTTTGGGGTAAAACCTTTAGAAAAATAACCAAAAACATGGGAAATTTATTGAATTTGCCAATAACTATGTCAAATTTTGCAATAAAACTACCAGAATTACATTATGTAATAAATATTATATTACAATACATAATACTTAAAGTATAGAAACATTGTGCCGTGTGAAATGTGATTTTTGGGTTAAAACCTTTAAAACAATAACCAAAAACATGGGAATTTTTGGAATTTGCCAATAACTAAGTCAAATTTTGCAATAAAACTACCAGAAATACTATATTTAATAGATATTATAATACAGTACAAAATACCTTAAGTATAGAAACATTGTGCCGTGTGAAATGTGATTTTTGGGTTAAAACCTTTAAAAAAATAACCAAAAACATGGGAATTTTTGGAATTTGCCAATAACTAAGTCAAATTTTGCAATAAAACTACCAGAAATACTATATTTAATAGATATTATAGTACAGTACAAACTACCTTAAGTATAGAAACATTGTGCCGTGTGAAATGTGATTTTTGGGTTAAAACCTTTAAAAAAATAACCAAAAACATGGGAATTTTTGGAATTTGCCAATAACTAAGTCAAATTTTGCAATAAAACTACCAGAAATACTATATTTAATAGATATTATAATACAGTACAAAATACCTTAAGTATAGAAACATTGTGCCGTGTGAAATGTGATTTTTGGGTTAAAACCTTTAAAAAAATAACCAAAAACATGGGAATTTTTGGAATTTGCCAATAACTAAGTCAAATTTTGCAATAAAACTACCAGAAATACTATATTTAATAGATATTATAGTACAGTACAAACTACCTTAAGTATAGAAACATTGTGCCGTGTGAAATGTGATTTTTGGGTTAAAACCTTCAAAAAAATAACCAAAAACATGGGAATTTTTGGAATTTGCCAATAACTAAGTCAAATTTTGCAATAAAACTACCAGAAATACTATATTTAATAGATATTATAATACAGTACAAAATACCTTAAGTATAGATACATTGTAACGAGTGAAATGTGATTTTTGGGGTAAAACCTTTAGAAAAATAACCAAAAACATGGGAAATTTATTGAATTTGCCAATAACTATGTCAAATTTTGCAATAAAACTACCAGAATTACATTATGTAATAAATATTATATTACAATACATAATACTTAAAGTATAGAAACATTGTGCCGTGTGAAATGTGATTTTTGGGTTAAAACCTTTAAAAAAATAACCAAAAACATGGGAATTTTTGGAATTTGCCAATAACTAAGTCAAATTTTGCAATAAAACTACCAGAAATACTATATTTAATAGATATTATAATACAGTACAAACTACCTTAAGTATAGAAACATTGTGCCGTGTGAAATGTGATTTTTGGGTTAAAACCTTTAAAAAAATAACCAAAAACATGGGAATTTTTGGAATTTGCCAATAACTAAGTCAAATTTTGCAATAAAACTACCAGAAATACTATATTTAATAGATATTATAATACAGTACAAACTACCAGAAATACTGTATTTAATAGATATTATAATACAGTACAAACTACCTTCAGTATAGATACATTGTATCATGTGAAATGTGATTTTTGGGATAAAACTTTAAAAAAAATGGGAATTTTTGGAATCTGTTAATATCCCGTTGATTTTAACTATAAAGTGTTCAGAATAGTTATTTTTAACTCAAGTTATATTGCAAAATCAATACTTTAAATCATAGAAACAGTTTATAATGCGGAATGTAATATTTATTTGAAAAATATATCAAAAAAGAAATAACTAAAAGTTGCAATTTCTGGTATATTTTGTCTATTCCTGGATTAAAAAAAATAAACAATGAAAGTCACAGAAATGACATAAGCTACATGTTATCTCTCAATATAACATACGATAACATTATGCTATCAAATCAAACAAGATTTTGGTTTTGAGGTAAAAATTCTGAAAACATAAACGAAAATGCTGATTTCCGGAAGCCATATGAATTTGATCACACAACAATTTAACAAGCCTTAAATATGTAATATTTTGATATTTAATGTTTTATACTAAAAGTGAATTTGCACATATACTATAGTTTCATAAAAGTGACTAAACATTTTAACTTTGTAAAATATGTAATATTGGTTCAAAAAGTTAACATACATGAAACTGTTTATTTAGTTGATTATAGAAGCAATGTCGGTGTCTTAATGCAGCATAAGATATGCACAATGTTTTAGGCAAATGCCAAATCTGGGCTGATGGCAATCTCACAGCTGACTCCTTTGCATGTAAAGCAGGCTGAACTACATTCAAATCCAACATTCATGTAGCTGCATGCTACTGTACGGCAGCCAGTTTGACAAGTGCACCGTGAGCACGAGCTGGCGCTCTTCCAGTTGACACTAGATATAGTTTGTTACCAACTAGTTCCCAACCCCATTCTAGCGGGTCCAAATCATCATGTCCTTCCCAGTACTGTTTTTTAGAAATACCCACAAACTATGCTACATAGATGCAAACAAACGTTAAAAGCATACGATGTTCAAACTTTGCCCCGACTCCCTTTCATATATGCAAACTAATGCTTGTTCCCCTGACCGTGTTCTGGCCTCCTTGTAAAAAATACATCTGGACTCGGATGAAAGTTGTGTGTTAAAATATTATTTTCCATCATGCAATTCTTGGATGTGACACTACGTCAAAATTGTATGGTTTGAACATATGTATGTCATTCTATGTTTGTTGAAAATGTTGCCAATACCTCAATTTATGTGGATTTATGTTACAAATAAATATTACATTCCCCATCATAAACTGTTTCTATAATTTATATTATTGATTTTGCAGTATAATAAGAGATATACAAATCAATGTAAATACAGCACTGTAAAATCTTAAAACGTCAAGTTTTAATGCTTAAAGAGTTATCAATATTTGACAGGGCTTCGTCCAGTGTTGTTGCTACATTGGCTAAATCTTCTTTATTACCAACAATTGCCATGTATAACCGATGGAAAGAATTCTATCATTTCATGTTACGCAGGGAAAATTATGTAAAATACCCGCTTGCTAAAAAACGGGAATATTATATTTTATTTGAAAGCTATTACGTACTTCGATTATCGAGAAAGTTAGTGTTATTCTTTGATGCATATTTATTGATGTGATATATGTTCATGTTTGTTTAAATAAACATGAACAAAAATTAGTATAGTTTTACTTTAAAATTTCACGGAATACGTAAAAAAATTAAATAAACAACATAAACTATTGACTGTCTATATGTATTCTTTGAAGACAGAAAATAAGACATATTTTCATTTTTAAGATGAGAAACGTTGTACATATTGTCAGTCCAGCAACACAGCGGTCTAAGCGTCCTTTGTCAGTCCAGCAACACAGCGGTCTAAGCGTCCTTTGTCAGTCCAGCAACACAGCGGTCTAAGCGTCCTTTGTCAGTCCAGCAACACAGCGGTCTAAGCGTCCTTTGTCAGTCCAGCAACACAGCGGTCTAAGCGTCCTTTGATTAAGCTAAGTTCAATGAGAAATTCAGATATGTTTACCAGATTCGGTCGTTGATTTGTCGAATATTGATTTCGCAACCAGTGCACGTATTCAAGTACAAAATTCAAAAATATAAATACATGCAGCATAATATTTGATTTAACTTACCGAAATAATACAACAAGCTGGGCTGTTACCGCACAGAAGGCAATAACTAGTAGTATGCACCAGAGTATTTTTACTGCCAACTGGCGAGAGGACGCTATTTTCGGTATGCCATGCCATGTGCTGGATTCCGCGAATTCTTTCAAGACGTCTAAAAATCCAACCATCTGTTTCGACTCCATGATGGTTCCGCGGCAACTGAGAAAATAAAGTATCTCTCTTGAATGCAAAACTCACAATGCTGAGTATAAATGCTAAATGGTGAGTGCTTCAGTCAAATCATTCAAGCATCATTATCATCATTGCCTGGTCATTTAATTTGATTAGAACTCAAATGTCAACCAACTCCCAAAAAGCAAAACCATGCCCTGTTCAGGGAGTATGTATACAAAACACGCTCTAGAACCTGATTAATATCGCTTCATATATAACAAATTATTTATCGCACTATTGGTATTCTTTACAACTGGAAATAACGAGCCTGTATTTGATGCCATATATAGTATGCAGTCCACTGCAAAATTGCAAATGTTTTATCGCTTACATCTCTTAATCGAAATATTCATAATATTCCAATTGGTTTATGATCATTTCTCTGGAGCATTATCCATTTAAATGTATAGAACGTTTCATACAGTGGTGATTCAGTCGTGGCTTGCAAAAGTGTACGCACTCTAGAGATATATTAGCATTCAAAGTTACAATTCGGGTAATACTGACCTTAATGTTGCATTGATTAATTTAGAAAAAATGATGAAGCTTTCGCGCTGGAAATGTCGAATACAAAGTATCGGAGAGCCGGATATTTCCATCCACACACAAAGCCAGTGATGGATTTTTTTTCTTGCATAGCTCCCTACATTTTTAAGACATAAGGGACAAGATTGAATGACGACTAACGTTTTCTGTTATAGTAACGAGGAGCCATGTACATATATATGGTAGGACCTCGAGGAGCCATGTACATATATATGGTAGGACCTCGAGGAGCCATGTACATATATATGGTAGGACCTCGAGGAGCCATGTACATATATATGGTAGGACCTCGAGGAGCCATGTACATATATAAGATAGGACCTCGAGGAGCCATGTACATATATATGGTAGGACCTCGAGGATATAATTATTCTTCCCTGTCTATTTCCCCATAGTCTGCACAAGGCTTACAGACAGTTTTGATTCAGTACAGTCATGATATGTCTCTTCCTGCACAGTTTCATATTCAGTATGATGATTTATAGAAGCATCCAACAGGGTCCAATATGCAGAATAATGCAGTACTTCTACTGTAGTTTATTACTGGCTCAATCGTATGCACCTGAGCAAAATTCTGGCCCACGGACATGCTACCGGCAAGAGTGCTGGAAGAACATTATACATTCTTGGGGGTGTATAGAACAACAATGACTTAAACTTGATATTAGAAATCAATAATACGTTCATTTTCATCAATTACGGCATCATCTTATCTTCATTATAATTTCATTATTTATGTGATTTAAGTGTTCTAGTATATAACTATTTTAATCCCGAGTATAGTGTTACGAAGCGGGTGTTTGGTACCCGCACATAACGTAGCAGATCTGAGATAATGAAGATAGTGAATAATAAGAGCACGATTCCGTTTCTTAAATTAATAAAATGACACTTAATCCACACAATAAAAGGTTCCAATCCTGCTTTAAGCTCCTGCGACCTACATATGCAAGAGGCCGTATGAAATAGGACCAGTGATGGCACGTTCTTGTGAAGTTTGGTCAAAATTAAAGTGGAGACGTTGTTTGAATGAAAAGTTAACAGACGGACGAACGCACGCACACGCGTCCACACGACGGACAATTCCGCATGACATTAGCTATCTGGCATTTGGACGGTAGAAGTAAAAATCGACAGTTGTATATGAAAATGAAAGGTTCGTTACTGTTAATTTGGAAAGCTACTCGGTCTGAACACTCATTTACTACTATTTACGTCCACATTACGACGCTTTTGTGGCAATTAGATAAATATATACAAGCCCGGATCCAGAAATTCCAGACTGGGGGCCAACTATGAGACAAATTATCCTTCCCGTAAGGGGGATTCCGGGGGATCTCCCCCTGATCGTTTTTACAATATAGGTAGGAAATGATGGCTTCTGGTGCATTTGGGGGTCTACATTTTGAGGACTCATTCATGAGAATTGCACTAGTATTATCTTGATAAAAATACAGAACAACCATTTCATACAAGTAGACTACCAACATTTTACACACATTAGCTGTATTAATATAACATTTACCGTACATATCCTTACCACTTCAATTTAGTTAGAAAATAAACCTTTTTTGCATTTAGTTTTAGTTACCATCATCCCATGGGATTTACCCGCAAAGTGTGTGCATATTCATCTGATGTCAAATTATCATTATTGTACATTCAGTATTACATGTACATTGTTTTTTTTACACACATTTGAAAGAAAATGTGAAAATATGAAAGAAGGCGTATTCTGGAAAAAATATGATGATGTATTTGTGAATATACAATGTATTTGCTTATGACGATGAGCTTTACTCGCTCAAGTCGATTAATAAACTGTATGTTCTGTTCTGTTCTGTTCATAAATTATTCATTTAATTAAAATTATTTTAAGAAAATTTTAATGAATTCAGTAATATCAGGTGTCAAATTTTCACAACACCCATTCAAGTGTTTCTCACTTAAACACGACCTCGACAGATCTCTGACGCTCGTACGTACAATAAGTATTATAAATAAACAAGTTTTCTGAACACACTCCATCGTTTGTTTTCAAACTATCTGCATTAAATGCCGTAAATACAATGTACCGGACTTTTCCGTAGACGAGACCACGGTGTTCTGCTTGCATTTGTAGTACAATTAAAGTTTGTTAACTCGATTTTTACATAATTGTTTAAATGATATAATGTTTGATTAAACACTAAGCGTTTGTATGAAATGTACAGCGTAAATATTTGTACATTTGAATGGTCCGTTGTTACTCACGTACGAGATTTACGTCGAGAAATCGTCTGATTGGTGTACCGAAAACTTGTGATTGCCTATATGCCACAAACAAACAACATGGTGCATGCATTGTAGGTGGTAGATGTCGATTTCGCTGTTAATATTAGTGAATGTTGATTACGTTTAATGGCATTACATTTACATCACAGTAATATGACGCGTCAATTAGGAACAATTGCGCATAAATCGTATAGTTTCACTAATTGATAATGACAGCTTAACCTTTATTAATGTCGTGTGTCGTGTGAACTGTAGGGGTAAGAGAAATGCTGATATCACCACGTTTCACAGACTGAGTTGATATCTTAACAAATAGATGGCTGGTACTGCATTGCAACCTGTCGAAATCATTGAAACGATGATACAATATAAGCGTCAAAATTGAAAACGTGTGACTGTGGTAAACCCAGTCGGGCTTAATCCGTTTCCCGTGTGCGCTGTTTCTCCTCCGACAACCGCCGGTACAATCGTTTGGCTTCCCGGGATTTACCGAGTAATAATCGGCGTACTTGCACCGACGATCTCGCTAAATATAGACAAAGCGGCAATCAAGATGGCCGAGGAATTTGATTGGTTGCTAGCGCCTGTCGCAAAAACGGTTGAATTAACAATTTTAAGCATTGTTCAAAGTTGGTATCGGCGCCGGTTTACTGAGAATGCGCGTTATTTGTACATGCATTAAGCTATATTGCATTAGTAAATGGTGATTTATTATGGAACATACGGAATATTATCTGTATGCTAGATTGGAATATTTGAACTATAAGATAGACACATACACATCAATTATGCAACAGATAATCTAATTATTGTATTATCACTGAGTGAATAATGTATTTCCCTTAAGAATACTGAGTACATAAATCGGTTTCTCCTGTGCTTGTCCTACTTGGGCTGTATTAGCACAGCCTTCACAACCGTCAAAACCCAACCTGCCATCTGAAACCACTGATGATAAATTCAAAAAAACACTCATCATTGGCGACTCCATTTTAAAAGGCATCCAAAAAAGAGGACTGGAAATGAATACTGATATAATGACATGCCCGGGGACAACAATAAATGGTATCCACACGAAACTATTAAATGTGGATACTTCGCAGTACGAAAACATCATCATCTACGCGGGTGGAAATGACGCTGCGTCGGGATCTTCCCAAACCACCATTTATAATGACATGAAGTCTCTTCTGGGCATTATGAACCAATCCTATGCTGTTTCCCTATGTACCAGTTGTCCTAGGGTCGACGCGGATGTAATTTCGCTAAACGATACGTTGAAGCAGGTTGGTGAAGAACTGGGAGCCACCACCATCGACTGTTACCAAGCGTTTGTGTATGGTGACGGAAATGCCGCTCGACTATTCTTTCATCGGGATGGTATTCACCTCAACCAGAAGGGTTCCAGCGCTCTAGTCGCAGTCATCCACCGAGTTGTTCCGATTACCAAGCAACGGACTGGAAGTGGAAATAGTGATAGAAAATCACTCGAAAACTCCTATCAACCGAGATCAAGATGGAATGAACAATTTAGATTCTGTCGTAACTGTAACATGCACAATCATGACACTATCGAGTGCCACCGGAACTGGATGTCTAACGGCTACACGAACGACAGCTGTCGTCCTACTGATAACAGACGTCGTGGAAACAGTTACGCACCAAGAAGTCCGATGGCCCAGAAGTAGGATAAGCTTAACAGACCTTCACATAATCTTATCGAAACAAGTGGTAACACTTTTAACAAATATGAACTTTCAGAATCAATATGTGCCGATTGCAATAACCATAATTGTTCTTTTAATGACTTACAGTGTAACACTAATGACTCTAATTTGTACAGAAGAAAATTGAAATGTTCTGATAATATGATATCATTAAATAAGCCTCAGACAATATTTGATGTAAACAGTTCCTTACCTAATTTATCTTGTTCTACAATTATTAGTACTGGTAGTAATAATTTACATGGTTTACCTACTACAAATTTTTTCGATATTGAATTTAAGAACAGAGGTTTACATGTTGTCAATCTAAATGTTCAACACATATTGCCTAAGCTAGACGAATTGAAATGCCTTCTCGCTTCTATAAATATTGACATACTGGGTCTTTGTGAAACATTTTTGCATGACGGAATTTTAGATGAAGATTTATTTATTCAAAATTATTCTATTATTCGTAAGGATAGAAGTAACCGTAAAGGTGGTGGTATTCTTATATACATCAAAGACAAGATACCTTTTCAACACAGACATGACTTAAATATTCCTATATTAGAATCAGTGTGGGCTGAAGTTACTTTCCCTAAAACTCAATCTTTCTTATTAAACTTTGTTTACAGACCCCCGGATTCTACTCATGATTGGATATCAGCGTATGAGAATCAGTTCACAAACGCTATAACGTGCTCTTCACAAGAATATCATATTATGGGTGATTTTAACATAAACTTTCTTGCAGATAGGAATTCTTTTAGTAATTCTAGATGGTCCTCCTTTATTGTGTCGAATGGACTTTCGCAGCTGGTAACACAACCCACGAGAACATCTAAAACGTCGAGTACAATTATTGACCACCTGTATTCTAGTCGACGTGACAGGGTCACGGAGGTTTTTGTTTCTTCTTACAGTATCAGTGACCATTTTCCTGTTTGTTTCACGCGTCGTATTCAATCTAAAACCTACAAGAATACACATACTACTATCTCATATAGACAATTCAAAACATTTTCGGCATCAAAATTCCAAAATGATTTATTGATGTCCAACCTAGACATAACTGAAACGTTGAACAATCCCAACTCTGCTCTCAATCATTTACTCAGCATTATAAAAGAAACACTCAACTTAAATGCACCTCTGAAATCTAAAAGAATAAAATCACAATGTTTACCAGGTTGGTTTACCGGGGAAATAAGATCAGCAATTAGAACTCGTGATACATTAAAAAAAGCAAATAACATAGACCAGTATAAAAAGCAGCGAAATTATGTCACACACATCATTCGTAAGAGCAAACGACAATTTTACAATAAGTCAATAATGGCAAATAAATCAACAAAATTTCTTTGGAATACTTTAAATTCACTCACAAAATCTCAAACATTTCTTGCAGTACCACAAAGAATCAAACATGGTAATGAATACATTGATGATACCAACACTATTCTTGAAGCATTCAACACACACTTCACTAACATTGCAGACATCATTCAAAAGAATAAATTTGATCCTGACAATTACCACACTTTTGAAACATACTTAAATAATAAAATCAACTCAGATTTGTTAAACATAGACTTCATTACTACATATGATGTTCGGAGAATAATAGGAAAATTAGACATTTCTAAAGCTTCTGGTCTGGATAATATCGGTCCCAATATTCTTAAACATTGTGGTGATACTATCATTGGTCCTATAACATCCATTATAAATAATAGTATAGCTTGTGGTGTATTTCCTGATCAATTAAAAGATGCATATATTATTCCACTGCACAAGGGCTCTGATAAAGATGATCTTAACAATTACCGTCCTATATCTATTCTTCCAACAATATCTAAAATATTTGAAAGACACATTGCCAAAAGCCTCAAAACTTTTCTTGACAAACACCAACTACTTCATAAATATCAGTCTGGATTTCGCCAAAATCATTCTTGCCAGTCTTCTTTAATAAGGCTTGTCGATTCGTGGCTCAAAGACATTGACTCTGGACGTTTGATTGGATCTGTATTTCTTGATCTTAGGAAAGCTTTTGATTTAGTGGATCATAGAATTTTACTTGAAAAGCTCCGAATGTACCACTTCTCGGAAAACTCGTTAGCTTTGATGCGGTCTTATTTGATAAATAGAAGGCAATGTGTAAAAATCGGATCCAACAAGTCAACCTTTCAAGAGGTCAAATCCGGTGTCCCACAGGGATCTATTCTTGGTCCCCTCCTTTTCCTAATATATATCAATGACATTCCATTTTATCTTCAAAATTCGACCATCGATCTCTACGCAGATGACTCAACTTTACACTTATCTGGTTATAACATTGTCGAAATACAGCAGTCCCTACAGGGCGATTTGGACATGGTTTCTGATTGGTGTTTCCGGAACAACATGTCCATTCATCCTAATAAAACTAAATGTATGATAATTTCAAATGCTAAAAGACCTGTACTAAATTCTTCGCTATCACTTTATGTAAATAATATCACTCTAGAACAGGTAAGTAGCCACAATATGCTTGGAGTAATCATTGATAAAAATCTTCGCTGGAATGCACATATAGATCACGTATGTCACAAACTCAAATCAAAGTTAAATTTATTAAAAAGAATAAACTATATCTTAAACATCAACACAAGGAAATTATTCTACAATTCTTACATATTATCTTCAATGGACTATTGTTGCCCTATATGGTGTCGAGGGCTTGTAGCAAACAACAAGAAAATATCCATAATACAGAAAAAAGCAGCAAAAATTATTCTACATAGACCACAAATAACACCATCACGACCCTTATTCATTGAATTAGGGTGGCTATCATTTGAAAATAGATGTAAATTTATCTCAGCAACTATAGTTCATAAATTCTCAAATAATAAAATGCCCACTTACTTTCATGATATAATTTCTTTCACCCATAATTCTACATACTCATTAAGATCCACCACCAACAATGACATAGCACCCTTTTCATTTAAATCAAATTATGGTAAACAAACATTCTCTTTTTATGCTCGTGAGGTATGGAATGCAATTCCTGTAAATATACGTTGTCTGTCTGATACAGAAACATTTAAAAATAATTATAGGAACTACTTAATGCTTAAACAATGATATCAATAATATTTCATTATTGTATGTATGTGTCTTATGTGAGGTGTCTGTTATTGTTGTTGTTTTATTTCAATTTTATTTTCAGATTATCTTAACTTTTGTAGTTTTTAATAGTCTCATTTACATCCTGATGTTAAAACATGATGTACATGTACAATGTATTGTGTATGCGTGTGTGAATGCGTGCGTGATTGGGTGTGTGTAGGTGTGCGTGTGTGAATTCTTGTTTATTTGTGCGTGTTTATATTGTTAATAGAAGGCCATATTGAAAAAAAGATGTACAATTTATTGTTAACCTTAACTATGTAACCTTCTGAAAATAAAGAATTTATTATTATTATTATTAATATTATAATCAAACTAGTTTGTGTGGGGAAATAGCCTATATACTACAATGTAACGGTATATATCGCTCATTTCGACAAACTTGTTAATACTGCTCCATGTTATAGATTACCAAGGGAAGGTAACTAGGTTTGTCCCACATTGTTACTATTTTTGGGGAAAATTGCCAACAAATACTGTTATATATATTTATAATACTGCAAAGAAAAATCCAGTAATTTCATTGGTTAAATGCTCGCGTATAGGATTCTATATGCACGGCGCTGACAGGCTATATGACGTTTTTCCCTTCATGCGCCTCGTGACAATTTTCGCTGACGGCTCGACTCGAAAACTTTTATCTCTTGATATCCGCAATTAAGTTACTAGAAATTGACAATTGATCTTCACACATGATTCAATAAATATTGAACATATTACACGTGTGCTAGTATTAATATTCAAAACGATAGATTTTTAAGGTTTGAGCAAAATTCAGTTCGATAAAGTCCATGAGATCAGACGCTTGAAAATAAAAATTAGAGTGCAAGCGCACGCTTAACCATGTGTTTTGAGGTACCTTACGGGGTAATGCAATTGATTTTCAGGCAATATAACGTGTGAGTGCAATAAAAGAAATTTGATCTTCAACAAGTAATTCCCGAAATATTTTAAAAGGAATACGTTTTAATAACTGATATTTTACAAAACTAAAACACTCTAAGCAACTTTATGAACCAAAAATACACATACAGTATCTAATTATTAGATCTAGAGAGCTAGGCATCGACACATTTGCTTGTTTAACTAAATTAGATTGAAAAGATGGAATTGCAGTATTATAAATTCGTTATACAGGTTGTTGACAGGGTATATGGGGGAATATAACCAGTCTATGATTCATATAACCCTCGCCTAACGCCTCGGGTTATATGGCACACAAACTGGTTATATTCCCCCATATACCCTGTCAACAACCTGTATAACTAATATTATAATACTACAAAGAAAAATCCAGTAATTTCATTGGTTAAAGGCTCGCGTATATGATTCTATATACACGGCGCTGACAGGGTATATGACGTCCGAACTTATTTCCCCTTCATGCGCCTCGTGACCATTTTCGCTGACGGCTCGACTCGAAAACTTTTATCTCTTGATGTCTGCAAGTTACTAGAAATTGACAATTGATCTTCACACATGATTCAATAAATATTGAACAGATTACATGTGTGCTGGTATTAATATTCAAAACGATATAGTTTTTAAGGTTTGAGCAAAATTCAGTTCGATAAAGTCCATGAGATCAGACGCTTGAAAATAAAAATTAGAGAGCAAGCGCGCGCTTAACCATGTGTATTGAGGTACCTTACGGGGTAATGCAATTAATTTTCAGGCAATATAACGTGTGAGTGAAATAAATATATTTTGATCTACAGCAAGTAATTCCCGATATATTTTAAAAGGAATACGTTTTAGTTACTGATATTATACAGGACTAAAACACTCTAAACAATTTTATGAACCAAAAAAAGCAAAAATGCACAGATCTAATTCTTAGATCTAGAGCTAGGCATCGAAACATTGCTTGTTTAAGTAAATTCTTATGAACACACGGATTTGCAGTATTATAAATTCGTTATACTGGTTGTTGACAGGGTATATGGGGGAATATAACCTGTCTACGATTCATATATGGCACACAGACAGGTTATATTCCCCCCATATACCCTGTCAACACTCTGTATAACTAATATTATAATACTGCAAAGAAAAATCCAGTAATTTCATTGGTTAAAGGCTCGCGTATAGGATTCTATATACACGGCGCTGACAGGGTATATGACGTTTTTCCCTTCAAGCGCCTCGCGACAATTTTCGCTGACAGCTCGGCTCGAAAACTTTCATCTCTTGATATCCGCAAGTTACTAGAAATTGACAATTGATTTTCACACATGATTCAATAAATATTGAACAGAGTACATGTGTGCTAGTATTATTATTCAAAACGATAGATGTTTTAAGGTTTGAGCCAAATTCAGTTCGATAAAGTCCATGAGATCAGACGCTTGAAAATAAAAATTAGAGTGCAAGCGTGCGCTTAACCGTGTGTATTGAGGTACCTTACGGGGTAATGCAATTAATTTTCAGGCATTATAACGTGTGAGTGAAATAAAAGAAATTTGATCTACAAGTAATTCCCGATATATTTTTAAAGGAATACGTTTCAATAACTGATATTTTACAAAACTAAAATACTCTAAACAATTTTATGAACCAAAAACACCAAAAATACACAGATCTAATTATTAGATATAGAGAGCTAGGCATCGAAACATTGCTTGTTTAACTAAATTCGTATGAAAACATGGAATTGCAGTATTATAAATTCGTTATACAGGTTGTTGACAGGGTATATGGTGAATATAACCAGTCTGCGATTCATATAACCCTCGGCTAACGCCTCGGGTTATATGGCACACAAACTGGTTATATTCCCCCATATACCCTGTCAACAACCTGTATAACTAATAATATCGTTTAGTACATATCGGAGATTCCCCCAAAAATAATTTAATACTGGCCTCTGAAGTGTGTCCTGTGCAGCGGAATACAGGGACTGTGTAAAGCTATTTTGGAGAAATGGCCAGTATAATATTATACAGGACTATTCAATATACGTTGTATAGATAAATTTCACCAAAATACTGGTCCTTAATTAATTGTGGTTTGTCCTGCGCACCGAAAAAGCAAAGGGATGTAACTGTAATCTTGCTGTCCAGCCACGGGTACTAGTTTAATGTTCTAAATAGCTTATTTACTTATACTGGTGGAATGCCAGCTATACACCATATGAAAATAACATATCTTATTTTTGGACGAGCGCAAGTATGAAATGGAAATGATTATTTCATTGGCAAGTGCGAGTGGACGTGTTTGCGCCAGTGAAGATCTGTGGGCATCAGACATTGAAAACCTTCATTCCGTACACGGCAAATCTCACAACACTTATCTCCCTTTGCAGTACATTAACACTGTCTTCGTGAATGTCACTTGATGATGGGTATTGGAATAAAACTACTAGTATAACATGAAACAAGAGCGCTAACCATCGCAAAATACGCCCGTTGTACGGCTATGTCACGTGAGTGTGCAAAAAATCAGTGTAAAAAGGATTATATAAGACAAATTAGGTAATTTCTATACTTAAAGGGCGTTAACTCCCGAGTGATTAGAGCGATATGGTTGGTTATCTAACTTATCAGAGATATTATGCCAATACACTTCCGGCCAAATTTGGTGATGATTGGACAAATCGAGGGTTCAGTGCAAGACTATACTAACTCATATATAAATGCAGAGGAGGTAGGATAGTCTTGCGCTGAACCCTCGAAATGATATATGCTTCTAAAGTTATTGATCGGACAACACCAATTTTAGGTAATTTCTGAGGGCAATAACTCTGGAGAGACAAGTGCGATATGGCTGGTTATTGATCTTGTCCCATACACATTCTCACCAAGTCTGGTGTAGATTGGACAAAGAACCCTCAAGTTATTGATCGGACAACTTGCTGGACGCCGCCGTTCTTTGAACGGTCATATAAAAATGTCTTCTATCAATAGGGTTAAACGCTGGTTTTCAACGATTGTTATATTATATATAGAGGTCAGTTGAATTGATCAGTGTTCCTGGAATTAATTAACAACCAGTACTAATTTTCCCTTCAGCAAGCAGCTGACATTTTCCCACATGAATCAGAGGTGGAGGACAATTGACCAGACTCAAATGTCATGGAAGGATAGGATATGTCCCACCCCAGAATCAAACTGACCAATTTTTCGTGTTCCTCAAGACATGATTTTACATGTACTGTACTTTTTATGTGATGTATGGCTAATGTAAAACTTTGCCCCATACTTCGTATATAGTGTAGTTAACGTTATCTCACTTGAATAAGTTAATTTACACGAAAATGACGTATGATCGCTGTGGAGTAGTGGTTAGCATAACGGACCGGCAATCCGGATTCGAATCCCCGGTGGCGCCATTGACCAATTTTTCGTGTTCCTCAAAAAGGGATTTTATTACACCTCTGGGGTGTCAACCCAGCACTCTACCAACTTAGCAAACTGGGCAGGCTTTTATAACAAAGAGATTTCCGACATCTGTGATATTAGTAAACACACAAGTCAAAGACAACTCTATGTGATGGCACACTAGGCTATCTACGACACTAGGCTATCTACGACACACCAGGACGGAAACACAACTCTATGTGATGGCACACTAGGCTATCTACGACACACCAGGACGGAAAGACAACTCTATGTGATGACACACTAGGCTATCTACGACACACCAGGAAGGAAAGACAACTCTATGTGATGACACACTAGGCTATCTACGACACACCAGGACGGAAAGACAACTCTATGTGATAGCACACTAGGCTATCTACGACACACCAGGACGGAAAGACAACTCTATGTGATGGCACACTAGGCTATCTACGACACACCAGGACGGAAAGACAACTCTATGTGATGGCACACTAGGCTATCTACGACACACCAGGACGGAAAGACAACTCTATGTGATGGCACACTAGGCTATCTACGACACACCAGGACGGAAAGACAACTCTATGTGATGGCACACTAGGCTATCTACGACACTAGGCTATCTCCGACACACCAGGACGGAAGACAACTCTATGTGATGGCACACTAGGCTATCTACGACACTAGGCTATCTACGACACTAGGCTATCTACGACACACCAGGACGGAAGACAACTCTATGTGATGGCACACTAGGCTATCTACGACACACCAGGACGGAAGACAACTCTATGTGATGGCACACTAGGCTATCTACGACACTAGGCTATCTACGACACTAGGCTATCTACGACACACCAGGACGGAAAGACAACTCTATGTGATGGCACACTAGGCTATCTACGACACTAGGCTATCTACGACACACCAGGACGGAAGACAACTCTATGTGATGGCACACTAGGCTATCTACGACACTAGGCTATCTACGACACACCAGGACGGAAAGACAACTCTATGTGATGGCACACTAGGCTATCTATGACACACCAGGACGGAAAGACAACTCTATGTGATGGCACACTAGGCTATCTACGACACACCAGGACGGAAAGACAACTCTATGTGATGGCACACTAGGCTATCTACGACACACCAGGACGGAAAGACAACTCTATGTGATGGCACACTAGGCTATCTACGACACACCAGGACGGAAAGACAACTCTATGTGATGGCACACTAGGCTACCTACGACACACCAGGAAGGAAAGACAACTCTATGTGATGGCACACTGGGCTATCTACGACACTAGGCTATCTATGACACACCAGGAAGGAAAGACAACTCTATGTGATAGCACACTAGGCTATCTACGACACACCAGGACGGAAAGACAACTCTATGTGATGGCACACTAGGCTATCTACGACACACCAGGACTGAAAGACAACTCTATGTGATAGCACACTAGGCTATCTACGACACACCAGGACTGAAAGACAACTCTATGTGATAGCACACTAGGCTATCTACGACACACCAGGACTGAAAGACAACTCTATGTGATAGCACACTAGGCTATCTACGACACACCAGGACGGAAAGACAACTCTATGTGATAGCACACTAGGCTATCTACGACACACCAGGACTGAAAGACAACTCTATGTGATAGCACACTAGGCTATCTACGACACACCAGGACTGAAAGACAACTCTATGTGATAGCACACTAGGCTATCTACGACACACCAGGACGGAAAGACAACTCTATGTGATGGCACACTAGGCTATCTACGACACACCAGGACGGAAAGACAACTCTATGTGATGGCACACTAGGCTATCTACGACACACCAGGAAGGAAAGACAACTATATGTGATGGCACACTAGGCTATCTACGACACACCAGGACGGAAAGACAACTCTATGTGATGGCACACTAGGCTATCTACGACACACCAGGAAGGAAAGACAACTCTATGTGATAGCACACTAGGCTATCTACGACACACCAGGACGGAAAGACAACTATATGTGATAGCACACTAGGCTATCTACGACACTAGGCTATCTACGACACACCAGGACGGAAAGACAACTATATGTGATAGCACACTAGGCAATCTACGACACTAGGCTATCTACGACACACCAGGACGGAAAGACAACTCTATGTGATAGCACACTAGGCTATCTACGACACACCAGGACGGAAAGACAACTCTATGTGATGCCACACTAGGCTATCTACGACACACCAGGAAGGAAAGACAACTATATGTGATAGCACACTAGGCTATCTATGACACACCAGGAAGGAAAGACAACTATATGTGATAGCACACTAGGCTATCTACGACACACCAGGACGGAAAGACAACTCTATGTGATGGCACACTAGGCTATCTACGACACACCAGGACGGAAAGACAACTATATGTGATAGCACACTAGGCTATCTACGACACTAGGCTATCTACGACACACCAGGACGGAAAGACAACTCTATGTGATAGCACACTAGGCTATCTACGACACACCAGGACGGAAAGACAACTATATGTGATAGCACACTAGGCTATCTACGACACTAGGCTATCTACGACACACCAGGACGGAAAGACAACTATATGTGATAGCACACTAGGCTATCTACGACACACCAGGACGGAAAGACAACTATATGTGATAGCACACTAGGCTATCTACGACACACCAGGACGGAAAGACAACTCTATGTGATAGCACACAAGGCTATCTACGACACACCAGGACGGAAAGACAACTATATGTGATGGCACACTAGGCTATCTACGACACACCAGGAAGGAAAGACAACTCTATGTGATAGCAAACTAGGCTATCTACGACACACCAGGACGGAAAGACAACTCTATGTGATGACACACTAGGCTATCTACGACACACCAGGACGGAAAGACAACTATATGTGATGACAAACTAGGCTATCTACGACACACCAGGAAGGAAAGACAACTCTATGTGATGACACACTAGGCTATCTACGACACACCAGGAAGGAAAGACAACTATATGTGATGACACACTAGGCTATCTACGACACACCAGGAAGGAAAGACAACTATATGTGATGACACACTAGGCTATCTACGACACACCAGGACGGAAAGACAACTCTATGTGATGGCACACTAGGCTATCTACGACACACCAGGACGGAAAGACAACTCTATGTGATGGCACACTAGGCTATCTACGACACTAGGCTATCTACTACACACCAGGAAGGAAAGACAACTCTATGTGATGGCACACTAGGCTATCTACGACACACCAGGACGGAAAGACAACTCTATGTGATGGCACACTAGGCTATCTACGACACACCAGGACGGAAAGACAACTCTATGTGATGGCACACTAGGCTATCTACGACACACCAGGAAGGAAAGACAACTCTATGTGATGACACACTAGGCTATCTACGACACACCAGGAAGGAAAGACAACTATATGTGATAGCACACTAGGCTATCTACGACACACCAGGACGGAAAGACAACTATATGTGATAGCACACTAGGCTATCTACGACACACCAGGACGGAAAGACAACTCTATGTGATGGCACACTAGGCTATCTACGACACACCAGGACTGAAAGACAACTCTATGTGATAGCACACTAGGCTATCTACGACACACCAGGACGGAAAGACAACTCTATGTGATGGCACACTAGGCTATCTACGACACACCAGGACGGAAAGACAACTCTATGTGATGGCACACTAGGCTATCTACGACACACCAGGAAGGAAATACAACTCTATGTGATGGCACACTAGGCTATCTACGACACACCAGGACGGAAAGACAACTCTATGTGATGACACACTAGGCTATCTACGACACACCAGGACGGAAAGACAAATCTATGTGATGGCACACTAGGCTATCTACGAAACTAGGCTATCTACGACACACCAGGACGGAAAGACAACTCTATGTGATGGCACACTAGGCTATCTACGACACACCAGGACGGAAATACAACTCTATGTGATAGCACACTAGGCTATCTACGACACACCAGGAAGGAAAGACAACTATATGTGACAGCACACTAGGCTATCTACGACACACCAGGAAGGAAAGACAACTATATGTGATAGCACACTAGGCTATCTACGACACTAGGCTATCTACGACACACCAGGACGGAAAGACAACTATATGTGATGGCACACTAGGCTATCTACGACACACCAGGAAGGAAAGACAACTATATGTGATGGCACACTAGGCTATCTACGACACACCAGGAAGGAAAGACAACTCTATGTGATGGCACACTAGGCTATCTACGACACACCAGGACGGAAAGACAACTATATGTGATGGCACACTAGGCTATCTGCGACACACCAGGACGGAAAGACAACTCTATGTGATGGCACACTAGGCTATTACGACACTAGGCTATCTAAGAAACACCAGGAAGGAAAGACAACTCTATGTGAAGGCACACTAGGCTATCTACGACACACCAGGACGGAAAGACAACTCTATGTGATGGCACACTAGGCTATCTACGACACACCAGGAAGGAAAGACAACTCTATGTGATGGCACACTAGGCTATCTACGACACACCAGGACGGAAAGACAACTCTATGTGATGGCACACTAGGCTACCTACGACACACCAGGACGGAAAGACAACTCTATGTGATGGCACACTAGGCTATCTACGACACACCAGGACGGAAAGACAACTCTATGTGATGGCACACTAGGCTATCTACGACACACCAGGACGGAAAGACAACTATATGTGATAGCACACTAGGCTATCTACGACACACCAGGAAGGAAAGACAACTCTATGTGATGACACACTAGGCTATCTACGACACACCAGGACGGAAAGACAACTCTATGTGATGGCACACTAGGCTACATACGACACACCAGGACGGAAAGACAACTCTATGTGATGGCACACTAGGCTACCTACGACACACCAGGACGGAAAGACAACTCTATGTGATGGCACACTAGGCTATCTACGACACACCAGGACGGAAAGACAACTCTATGTGATGACACACTAGGCTATCTACGACACTAGGATATTTACGACACTAGGCTATCTACGACACACCAGGACGGAAAGACAACTCTATGTGATGACACACTAGGCTATCTACGACACACCAGGAAGGAAAGACAACTCTATGTGATGGCACACTAGGCTATCTACGACACACCAGGACGGAAAGACAACTATATGTGATGGCACACTAGGCTATCTACGACACACCAGGAAGGAAAGACAACTATATGTGATGGCACACTGGGCTATCTACGACACACCAGGACGGAAAGACAACTATATGTGATAGCACACTAGGCTATCTACGACACACCAGGAAGGAAAGACAACTCTATGTGATAGCACACTAGGCTATCTACGACACACCAGGAAGGAAAGACAACTCTATGTGATGGCACACTAGGCTATCTACGACACACCAGGACGGAAAGACAACTCTATGTGATCGCACACTAGGCTATCTACGACACACCAGGTCGGAAAGACAACTATATGTGATAGCACACTAGGCTATCTACGACACTAGGCTATCTACGACACACCAGGACGGAAAGACAACTATATGTGATAGCACACTAGGCTATCTACGACACACCAGGAAGGAAAGACAACTATATGTGATAGCACACTAGGCTATCTACGACACACCAGGAAGGAAAGACAACTATATGTGATAGCACACTAGGCTATCTACGACACATCAGGAAGGAAAGACAACTCTATGTGATAGCACACTAGGCTATCTACGACACACCAGGAAGGAAAGACAACTATATGTGATAGCACACTAGGCTATCTACGACACACCAGGAAGGAAAGACAACTATATGTGATAGCACACTAGGCTATCTACGACACACCAGGAAGGAAAGACAACTATATGTGATAGCACACTAGGCTATCTACGACACACCAGGAAGGAAAGACAACTCTATGTGATAGCACAATAGGCTATCTACGACACACCAGGAAGGAAAGACAACTATATGTGATAGCACACTAGGCTATCTACGACACACCAGGAAGGAAAGACAACTATATGTGATAGCACACTAGGCTATCTACGACACACCAGGACGGAAAGACAACTATATGTGATAGCACACTAGGCTATCTACGACACACCAGGAAGGAAAGACAACTCTATGTGATGGCACACTAGGCTATCTACGACACACCAGGAAGGAAAGACAACTATATGTGATAGCACACTAGGCTATCTACGACACACCAGGAAGGAAAGACAACTATATGTGATGGCACACTAGGCTATCTACGACACACCAGGACGGAAAGACAACTCTATGTGATGACACACTAGGCTATCTACGACACACCAGGAAGGAAAGACAACTATATGTGATGGCACACTAGGCTATCTACGACACACCAGGACGGAAAGACAACTATATGAGATAGCACACTAGGCTATCTACGACACACCAGGACGGAAAGACAACTCTATGTGATAGCACACTAGGCTATCTACGACACACCAGGAAGGAAAGACAACTATATGTGATAGCACACTAGGCTATCTACGACACACCAGGACGGAAAGACAACTCTATGTGATAGCACACTAGGCTATCTACGACACACCAGGACGGAAAGACAACTCTATGTGATAGCACACTAGGCTATCTACGACACACCAGGACGGAAAGACAACTATATGTGATGGCACACTAGGCTATCTACGACACACCAGGAAGGAAAGACAACTATATGTGATAGCACACTAGGCTATCTACGACACACCAGGACGGAAAGACAACTATATGTGATGGCACACTAGGCTATCTACGACACACCAGGAAGGAAAGACAACTCTATGTGATGGCACACTAGGCTATCTACGACACACCAGGACGGAAAGACAACTATATGTGATAGCACACTAGGCTATCTACGACACACCAGGAAGGAAAGACAACTCTATGTGATGGCACACTAGGCTATCTACGACACACCAGGAAGGAAAGACAACTCTATGTGATGGCACACTAGGCTATCTACGACACACCAGGACGGAAAGACAACTATATGTGATGGCACACTAGGCTATCTACGACACTAGGCTATCTACGACACACCAGGACGGAAAGACAACTATATGTGATGGCACACTAGGCTATCTACGACACACCAGGACGGAATGACAACTATATGTGATAGCACACTAGGCTATCTACGACACACCAGGAAGGAAAGACAACTATATGTGATGGCACACTAGGCTATCTACGACACACCAGGAAGGAAAGACAACTATATGTGATGGCACACTAGGCTATCTACGACACACCAGGAAGGAAAGACAACTCTATGTGATGGCACACTAGGCTATCTACGACACACCAGGACGGAAAGACAACTATATGTGATGGCACACTAGGCTATCTGCGACACACCAGGACGGAAAGACAACTCTATGTGATGGCACACTAGGCTATTACGACACTAGGTTTATCTAAGAAACACCAGGAAGGAAAGACAACTCTATGTGAAGGCACACTAGGCTATCTACGACACACCAGGACGGAAAGACAACTCTATGTGATGGCACACTAGGCTATCTACGACACACCAGGAAGGAAAGACAACTCTATGTGATGGCACACTAGGCTATCTACGACACACCAGGACGGAAAGACAACTCTATGTGATGGCACACTAGGCTACCTACGACACACCAGGACGGAAAGACAACTCTATGTGATGGCACACTAGGCTATCTACGACACACCAGGACGGAAAGACAACTCTATGTGATGGCACAATAGGCTATCTACGACACACCAGGACGGAAAGACAACTATATGTGATAGCACACTAGGCTATCTACGACACACCAGGAAGGAAAGACAACTCTATGTGATGACACACTAGGCTATCTACGACACACCAGGACGGAAAGACAACTCTATGTGATGGCACACTAGGCTACATACGACACACCAGGACGGAAAGACAACTCTATGTGATGGCACACTAGGCTACCTACGACACACCAGGACGGAAAGACAACTCTATGTGATGGCACACTAGGCTATCTACGACACACCAGGACGGAAAGACAACTCTATGTGATGACACACTAGGCTATCTACGACACTAGGCTATCTACGACACTAGGCTATCTACGACACACCAGGACGGAAAGACAACTCTATGTGATGACACACTAGGCTATATACGACACACCAGGACGGAAAGACAACTCTATGTGATGGCACACTAGGCTATCTACGACACACCAGGACGGAAAGACAACTCTATGTGATGGCACACTATGTTATCTACGACACACCAGGACGGAAAGACAACTCTATGTGATGGCACACTAGGATATCTACGACACTAGGCTATCTACTACACACCAGGAAGGAAAGACAACTCTATGTGATGGCACACTAGGCTATCTACGACACACCAGGACGGAAAGACAACTCTATGTGATGGCAAACTAGGCTATCTACGACACACCAGGACGGAAAGACAACTATATGTGATGGCACACTAGGCTATCTACGACACACCAGGACGGAAAGACAAATCTATGTGATGGCACACTAGGCTATCTACGACACTAGGCTATCTACGACACACCAGGACGGAAAGACAACTCTATGTGATGGCACACTAGGCTATCTACGACACACCAGGACGGAAATACAACTCTATGTGATAGCACACTAGGCTATCTACGACACACCAGGAAGGAAAGACAACTATATGTGACAGCACACTAGGCTATCTACGACACACCAGGAAGGAAAGACAACTATATGTGATAGCACACTAGGCTATCTACGACACACCAGGACGGAAAGACAACTCTATGTGATGGCACACTAGGCTATCAACGACACACCAGGACGGAAAGACAACTCTATGTGATAGCACACTAGGCTATCTACGACACACCAGGACGGAAAGACAACTCTATGTGATAGCACACTAGGCTATCTACGACACACCAGGAAGGAAAGACAACTATATGTGATAGCACACTAGGCTATCTACGACACACCAGGACGGAAAGACAACTATATGTGATGGCACACTAGGCTATCTACGACACACCAGGAAGGAAAGACAACTATATGTGATAGCACACTAGGCTATCTACGACACACCAGGACGGAAAGACAACTATATGTGATGGCACACTAGGCTATCTACGACACACCAGGAAGGAAAGACAACTCTATGTGATGGCACACTAGGCTATCTACGACACACCAGGACGGAAAGACAACTATATGTGATAGCACACTAGGCTATCTACGACACACCAGGAAGGAAAGACAACTCTATGTGATGGCACACTAGGCTATCTACGACACACCAGGAAGGAAAGACAACTCTATGTGATGGCACACTAGGCTATCTACGACACACCAGGACGGAAAGACAACTATATGTGATGGCACACTAGGCTATCTACGACACTAGGCTATCTACGACACACCAGGACGGAAAGACAACTATATGTGATGGCACACTAGGCTATCTACGACACACCAGGACGGAATGACAACTATATGTGATAGCACACTAGGCTATCTACGACACACCAGGAAGGAAAGACAACTATATGTGATGGCACACTAGGCTATCTACGACACACCAGGAAGGAAAGACAACTATATGTGATGGCACACTAGGCTATCTACGACACACCAGGAAGGAAAGACAACTCTATGTGATGGCACACTAGGCTATCTACGACACACCAGGACGGAAAGACAACTATATGTGATGGCACACTAGGCTATCTGCGACACACCAGGACGGAAAGACAACTCTATGTGATGGCACACTAGGCTATTACGACACTAGGCTATCTAAGAAACACCAGGAAGGAAAGACAACTCTATGTGAAGGCACACTAGGCTATCTACGACACACCAGGACGGAAAGACAACTCTATGTGATGGCACACTAGGCTATCTACGACACACCAGGAAGGAAAGACAACTCTATGTGATGGCACACTAGGCTATCTACGACACACCAGGACGGAAAGACAACTCTATGTGATGGCACACTAGGCTACCTACGACACACCAGGACGGAAAGACAACTCTATGTGATGGCACACTAGGCTATCTACGACACACCAGGACGGAAAGACAACTCTATGTGATGGCACACTAGGCTATCTACGACACACCAGGACGGAAAGACAACTATATGTGATAGCACACTAGGCTATCTACGACACACCAGGAAGGAAAGACAACTCTATGTGATGACACACTAGGCTATCTACGACACACCAGGACGGAAAGACAACTCTATGTGATGGCACACTAGGCTACCTACGACACACCAGGACGGAAAGACAACTCTATGTGATGGCACACTAGGCTATCTACGACACACCAGGACGGAAAGACAACTCTATGTGATGACACACTAGGCTATCTACGACACTAGGCTATCTACGACACTAGGCTATCTACGACACACCAGGACGGAAAGACAACTCTATGTGATGACACACTAGGCTATATACGACACACCAGGACGGAAAGACAACTCTATGTGATGGCACACTAGGCTATCTACGACACACCAGGACGGAAAGACAACTCTATGTGATGGCACACTATGTTATCTACGACACACCAGGACGGAAAGACAACTCTATGTGATGGCACACTAGGCTATCTACGACACTAGGCTATCTACTACACACCAGGAAGGAAAGACAACTCTATGTGATGGCACACTAGGCTATCTACGACACACCAGGACGGAAAGACAACTCTATGTGATGGCACACTAGGCTATCTACGACACACCAGGACGGAAAGACAACTCTATGTGATGGCACACTAGGCTATCTACGACACACCAGGACGGAAAGACAAATCTATGTGATGGCACACTAGGCTATCTACGACACTAGGCTATCTACGACACACCAGGACGGAAAGACAACTCTATGTGATGGCACACTAGGCTATCTACGACACACCAGGACGGAAATACAACTCTATGTGATAGCACACTAGGCTATCTACGACACACCAGGAAGGAAAGACAACTATATGTGACAGCACACTAGGCTATCTACGACACACCAGGAAGGAAAGACAACTATATGTGATAGCACACTAGGCTATCTACGACACACCAGGACGGAAAGACAACTCTATGTGATGGCACACTAGGCTATCTACGACATACCAGGACGGAAAGACAACTCTATGTGATAGCACACTAGGCTATCTACGACACACCAGGACGGAAAGACAACTCTATGTGATAGCACACTAGGCTATCTACGACACACCAGGAAGGAAAGACAACTATATGTGATAGCACACTAGGCTATCTTCGACACACCAGGAAGGAAAGACAACTCTATGTGATAGCACACTAGGCTATCTACGACACACCAGGAAGGAAAGACAACTATATGTGATAGCACACTAGGCTATCTACGACACACCAGGAAGGAAAGACAACTATATGTGATAGCACACTAGGCTATCTACGACACACCAGGAAGGAAAGACAACTATATGTGATAGCACACTAGGCTATCTACGACACACCAGGAAGGAAAGACAACTCTATGTGATAGCACACTAGGCTATCTACGACACACCAGGAAGGAAAGACAACTATATGTGATAGCACACTAGGCTATCTACGACACACCAGGAAGGAAAGACAACTCTATGTGATAGCACAATAGGCTATCTACGACACACCAGGAAGGAAAGACAACTATATGTGATAGCACACTAGGCTATCTACGACACACCAGGAAGGAAAGACAACTATATGTGATAGCACACTAGGCTATCTACGACACACCAGGACGGAAAGACAACTATATGTGATAGCACACTAGGCTATCTACGACACACCAGGAAGGAAAGACAACTCTATGTGATGGCACACTAGGCTATCTACGACACACCAGGAAGGAAAGACAACTATATGTGATAGCACACTAGGCTATCTACGACACACCAGGAAGGAAAGACAACTATATGTGATGGCACACTAGGCTATCTACGACACACCAGGACGGAAAGACAACTCTATGTGATGACAGACTAGGCTATCTACGACACACCAGGAAGGAAAGACAACTATATGTGATGGCACACTAGGCTATCTACGACACACCAGGACGGAAAGACAACTATATGAGATAGCACACTAGGCTATCTACGACACACCAGGACGGAAAGACAACTCTATGTGATAGCACACTAGGCTATCTACGACACACCAGGAAGGAAAGACAACTATATGTGATAGCACACTAGGCTATCTACGACACACCAGGACGGAAAGACAACTCTATGTGATAGCACACTAGGCTATCTACGACACACCAGGACGGAAAGACAACTCTATGTGATAGCACACTAGGCTATCTACGACACACCAGGACGGAAAGACAACTATATGTGATGGCACACTAGGCTATCTACGACACACCAGGAAGGAAAGACAACTATATGTGATAGCACACTAGGCTATCTACGACACACCAGGACGGAAAGACAACTATATGTGATGGCACACTAGGCTATCTACGACACACCAGGAAGGAAAGACAACTCTATGTGATGGCACACTAGGCTATCTACGACACACCAGGACGGAAAGACAACTATATGTGATAGCACACTAGGCTATCTACGACACACCAGGAAGGAAAGACAACTCTATGTGATGGCACACTAGGCTATCTACGACACACCAGGAAGGAAAGACAACTCTATGTGATGGCACACTAGGCTATCTACGACACACCAGGACGGAAAGACAACTATATGTGATGGCACACTAGGCTATCTACGACACTAGGCTATCTACGACACACCAGGACGGAAAGACAACTATATGTGATGGCACACTAGGCTATCTACGACACACCAGGACGGAATGACAACTATATGTGATAGCACACTAGGCTATCTACGACACACCAGGAAGGAAAGACAACTATATGTGATGGCACACTAGGCTATCTACGACACACCAGGATGGAAAGACAACTATATGTGATGGCACACTAGGCTATCTACGACACACCAGGAAGGAAAGACAACTCTATGTGATGGCACACTAGGCTATCTACGACACACCAGGACGGAAAGACAACTATATGTGATGGCACACTAGGCTATCTGCGACACACCAGGACGGAAAGACAACTCTATGTGATGGCACACTAGGCTATTACGACACTAGGTTTATCTAAGAAACACCAGGAAGGAAAGACAACTCTATGTGAAGGCACACTAGGCTATCTACGACACACCAGGACGGAAAGACAACTCTATGTGATGGCACACTAGGCTATCTACGACACACCAGGAAGGAAAGACAACTCTATGTGATGGCACACTAGGCTATCTACGACACACCAGGACGGAAAGACAACTCTATGTGATGGCACACTAGGCTACCTACGACACACCAGGACGGAAAGACAACTCTATGTGATGGCACACTAGGCTATCTACGACACACCAGGACGGAAAGACAACTCTATGTGATGGCACAATAGGCTATCTACGACACACCAGGACGGAAAGACAACTATATGTGATAGCACACTAGGCTATCTACGACACACCAGGAAGGAAAGACAACTCTATGTGATGACACACTAGGCTATCTACGACACACCAGGACGGAAAGACAACTCTATGTGATGGCACACTAGGCTACATACGACACACCAGGACGGAAAGACAACTCTATGTGATGGCACACTAGGCTACCTACGACACACCAGGACGGAAAGACAACTCTATGTGATGGCACACTAGGCTATCTACGACACACCAGGACGGAAAGACAACTCTATGTGATGACACACTAGGCTATCTACGACACTAGGCTATCTACGACACTAGGCTATCTACGACACACCAGGACGGAAAGACAACTCTATGTGATGACACACTAGGCTATATACGACACACCAGGACGGAAAGACAACTCTATGTGATGGCACACTAGGCTATCTACGACACACCAGGACGGAAAGACAACTCTATGTGATGGCACACTATGTTATCTACGACACACCAGGACGGAAAGACAACTCTATGTGATGGCACACTAGGATATCTACGACACTAGGCTATCTACTACACACCAGGAAGGAAAGACAACTCTATGTGATGGCACACTAGGCTATCTACGACACACCAGGACGGAAAGACAACTCTATGTGATGGCAAACTAGGCTATCTACGACACACCAGGACGGAAAGACAACTATATGTGATGGCACACTAGGCTATCTACGACACACCAGGACGGAAAGACAAATCTATGTGATGGCACACTAGGCTATCTACGACACTAGGCTATCTACGACACACCAGGACGGAAAGACAACTCTATGTGATGGCACACTAGGCTATCTACGACACACCAGGACGGAAATACAACTCTATGTGATAGCACACTAGGCTATCTACGACACACCAGGAAGGAAAGACAACTATATGTGACAGCACACTAGGCTATCTTCGACACACCAGGAAGGAAAGACAACTATATGTGATAGCACACTAGGCTATCTACGACACACCAGGACGGAAAGACAACTCTATGTGATGGCACACTAGGCTATCAACGACACACCAGGACGGAAAGACAACTCTATGTGATAGCACACTAGGCTATCTACGACACACCAGGACGGAAAGACAACTCTATGTGATAGCACACTAGGCTATCTACGACACACCAGGAAGGAAAGACAACTATATGTGATAGCACACTAGGCTATCTACGACACACCAGGACGGAAAGACAACTATATGTGATGGCACACTAGGCTATCTACGACACACCAGGAAGGAAAGACAACTATATGTGATAGCACACTAGGCTATCTACGACACACCAGGACGGAAAGACAACTATATGTGATGGCACACTAGGCTATCTACGACACACCAGGAAGGAAAGACAACTCTATGTGATGGCACACTAGGCTATCTACGACACACCAGGACGGAAAGACAACTATATGTGATAGCACACTAGGCTATCTACGACACACCAGGAAGGAAAGACAACTCTATGTGATGGCACACTAGGCTATCTACGACACACCAGGAAGGAAAGACAACTCTATGTGATGGCACACTAGGCTATCTACGACACACCAGGACGGAAAGACAACTATATGTGATGGCACACTAGGCTATCTACGACACTAGGCTATCTACGACACACCAGGACGGAAAGACAACTATATGTGATGGCACACTAGGCTATCTACGACACACCAGGACGGAATGACAACTATATGTGATAGCACACTAGGCTATCTACGACACACCAGGAAGGAAAGACAACTATATGTGATGGCACACTAGGCTATCTACGACACACCAGGAAGGAAAGACAACTATATGTGATGGCACACTAGGCTATCTACGACACACCAGGAAGGAAAGACAACTCTATGTGATGGCACACTAGGCTATCTACGACACACCAGGACGGAAAGACAACTATATGTGATGGCACACTAGGCTATCTGCGACACACCAGGACGGAAAGACAACTCTATGTGATGGCACACTAGGCTATTACGACACTAGGCTATCTAAGAAACACCAGGAAGGAAAGACAACTCTATGTGAAGGCACACTAGGCTATCTACGACACACCAGGACGGAAAGACAACTCTATGTGATGGCACACTAGGCTATCTACGACACACCAGGAAGGAAAGACAACTCTATGTGATGGCACACTAGGCTATCTACGACACACCAGGACGGAAAGACAACTCTATGTGATGGCACACTAGGCTACCTACGACACACCAGGACGGAAAGACAACTCTATGTGATGGCACACTAGGCTATCTACGACACACCAGGACGGAAAGACAACTCTATGTGATGGCACACTAGGCTATCTACGACACACCAGGACGGAAAGACAACTATATGTGATAGCACACTAGGCTATCTACGACACACCAGGAAGGAAAGACAACTCTATGTGATGACACACTAGGCTATCTACGACACACCAGGACGGAAAGACAACTCTATGTGATGGCACACTAGGCTACCTACGACACACCAGGACGGAAAGACAACTCTATGTGATGGCACACTAGGCTATCTACGACACACCAGGACGGAAAGACAACTCTATGTGATGACACACTAGGCTATCTACGACACTAGGCTATCTACGACACTAGGCTATCTACGACACACCAGGACGGAAAGACAACTCTATGTGATGACACACTAGGCTATATACGACACACCAGGACGGAAAGACAACTCTATGTGATGGCACACTAGGCTATCTACGACACACCAGGACGGAAAGACAACTCTATGTGATGGCACACTATGTTATCTACGACACACCAGGACGGAAAGACAACTCTATGTGATGGCACACTAGGCTATCTACGACACTAGGCTATCTACTACACACCAGGAAGGAAAGACAACTCTATGTGATGGCACACTAGGCTATCTACGACACACCAGGACGGAAAGACAACTCTATGTGATGGCACACTAGGCTATCTACGACACACCAGGACGGAAAGACAACTCTATGTGATGGCACACTAGGCTATCTACGACACACCAGGACGGAAAGACAAATCTATGTGATGGCACACTAGGCTATCTACGACACTAGGCTATCTACGACACACCAGGACGGAAAGACAACTCTATGTGATGGCACACTAGGCTATCTACGACACACCAGGACGGAAATACAACTCTATGTGATAGCACACTAGGCTATCTACGACACACCAGGAAGGAAAGACAACTATATGTGACAGCACACTAGGCTATCTACGACACACCAGGAAGGAAAGACAACTATATGTGATAGCACACTAGGCTATCTACGACACACCAGGACGGAAAGACAACTCTATGTGATGGCACACTAGGCTATCTACGACATACCAGGACGGAAAGACAACTCTATGTGATAGCACACTAGGCTATCTACGACACACCAGGACGGAAAGACAACTCTATGTGATAGCACACTAGGCTATCTACGACACACCAGGAAGGAAAGACAACTATATGTGATAGCACACTAGGCTATCTTCGACACACCAGGAAGGAAAGACAACTCTATGTGATAGCACACTAGGCTATCTACGACACACCAGGAAGGAAAGACAACTATATGTGATAGCACACTAGGCTATCTACGACACACCAGGAAGGAAAGACAACTATATGTGATAGCACACTAGGCTATCTACGACACACCAGGAAGGAAAGACAACTATATGTGATAGCACACTAGGCTATCTACGACACACCAGGAAGGAAAGACAACTCTATGTGATAGCACACTAGGCTATCTACGACACACCAGGAAGGAAAGACAACTATATGTGATAGCACACTAGGCTATCTACGACACACCAGGAAGGAAAGACAACTATATGTGATAGCACACTAGGCTATCTACGACACACCAGGACGGAAAGACAACTATATGTGATAGCACACTAGGCTGTCTACGACACACCAGGACGGAAAGACAACTATATGTGATAGCACACTAGGCTATCTACGACACACCAGGACGGAAAGACAACTATATGTGATGGCACACTAGGCTATCTACGACACACCAGGAAGGAAAGACAACTCTATGTGATGACACACTAGGCTATCTACGACACACCAGGAAGGAAAGACAACTATATGTGATGACACACTAGGCTATCTACGACACACCAGGACGGAAAGACAACTATATGTGATGGCACACTAGGCTATCTACGACACACCAGGAAGGAAAGACAACTATATGTGATGGCACACTGGGCTATCTACGACACACCAGGAGGGAAAGACAACTATATGTGATAGCACACTAGCCTATCTACGACACACCAGGAAGGAAAGACAACTCTATGTGATAGCACACTAGGCTATCTACGACACACCAGGAAGGAAAGACAACTCTATGTGATGGCACACTAGGCTATCTACGACACACCAGGACGGAAAGACAACTCTATGTGATCGCACACTAGGCTATCTACGACACACCAGGACGGAAAGACAACTATATGTGATAGCACACTAGGCTATCTACGACACTAGGCTATCTACGACACACCAGGACGGAAAGACAACTATATGTGATGGCACACTAGGCTATCTACGACACTAGGCTATCTACGACACACCAGGACGGAAAGACAACTATATGTGATAGCACACTAGGCTATCTACGACACTAGGCTATCTACGACACACCAGGACGGAAAGACAACTCTATGTGATGGCACACTAGGCTATCTATGACACACCAGGACGGAAAGACAACTATATGTGATAGCACACTAGGCTATCTACGACACACCAGGACGGAAAGACAACTATATGTGATGGCACACTAGGCTATCTACGACACACCAGGAAGGAAAGACAACTATATGTGATAGCACACTAGGCTATCTACGACACACCAGGACGGAAAGACAACTATATGTGATGGCACACTAGGCTATCTACGACACACCAGGAATGAAAGACAACTATATGTGATAGCACACTAGGCTATCTACGACACACCAGGACGGAAAGACAACTATATGTGATGGCACACTAGGCTATCTACGACACACCAGGAAGGAAAGACAACTCTATGTGATGGCACACTAGGCTATCTACGACACACCAGGACGGAAAGACAACTATATGTGATAGCACACTAGGCTATCTACGACACACCAGGAAGGAAAGACAACTCTATGTGATGGCACACTAGGCTATCTACGACACACCAGGAAGGAAAGACAACTCTATGTGATGGCACACTAGGCTATCTACGACACACCAGGACGGAAAGACAACTATATGTGATGGCACACTAGGCTATCTACGACACTAGGCTATCTACGACACACCAGGACGGAAAGACAACTATATGTGATGGCACACTAGGCTATCTACGACACACCAGGACGGAATGACAACTATATGTGATAGCACACTAGGCTATCTACGACACACCAGGAAGGAAAGACAACTATATGTGATGGCACACTAGGCTATCTACGACACACCAGGAAGGAAAGACAACTATATGTGATGGCACACTAGGCTATCTACGACACACCAGGACGGAAAGACAACTCTATGTGATAGCACACTAGGCTATCTACGACACACCAGGAAGGAAAGACAACTATATGTGATAGCACACTAGGCTATCTACGACACACCAGGAAGGAAAGACAACTCTATGTGATAGCACACTAGGCTATCTACGACACACCAGGAAGGAAAGACAACTATATGTGATAGCACACTAGGCTATCTACGACACACCAGGAAGGAAAGACAACTATATGTGATAGCACACTAGGCTATCTACGACACACCAGGACGGAAAGACAACTATATGTGATAGCACACTAGGCTGTCTACGACACACCAGGACGGAAAGACAACTATATGTGATAGCACACTAGGCTATCTACGACACACCAGGACGGAAAGACAACTATATGTGATGGCACACTAGGCTATCTACGACACACCAGGAAGGAAAGACAACTCTATGTGATGACACACTAGGCTATCTACGACACACCAGGAAGGAAAGACAACTATATGTGATGACACACTAGGCTATCTACGACACACCAGGACGGAAAGACAACTATATGTGATGGCACACTAGGCTATCTACGACACACCAGGAAGGAAAGACAACTATATGTGATGGCACACTGGGCTATCTACGACACACCAGGACGGAAAGACAACTATATGTGATAGCACACTAGGCTATCTACGACACACCAGGAAGGAAAGACAACTCTATGTGATAGCACACTAGGCTATCTACGACACACCAGGAAGGAAAGACAACTCTATGTGATGGCACACTAGGCTATCTACGACACACCAGGACGGAAAGACAACTCTATGTGATCGCACACTAGGCTATCTACGACACACCAGGACGGAAAGACAACTATATGTGATAGCACACTAGGCTATCTACGACACTAGGCTATCTACGACACACCAGGACGGAAAGACAACTATATGTGATGGCACACTAGGCTATCTACGACACTAGGCTATCTACGACACACCAGGACGGAAAGACAACTATATGTGATAGCACACTAGGCTATCTACGACACTAGGCTATCTACGACACACCAGGACGGAAAGACAACTCTATGTGATGGCACACTAGGCTATCTATGACACACCAGGACGGAAAGACAACTATATGTGATAGCACACTAGGCTATCTACGACACACCAGGACGGAAAGACAACTATATGTGATGGCACACTAGGCTATCTACGACACACCAGGAAGGAAAGACAACTATATGTGATAGCACACTAGGCTATCTACGACACACCAGGACGGAAAGACAACTATATGTGATGGCACACTAGGCTATCTACGACACACCAGGAAGGAAAGACAACTCTATGTGATGGCACACTAGGCTATCTACGACACACCAGGACGGAAAGACAACTATATGTGATAGCACACTAGGCTATCTACGACACACCAGGACGGAAAGACAAATCTATGTGATGGCACACTAGGCTATCTACGACACACCAGGACGGAAAGACAACTATATGTGATAGCACACTAGGCTATCTACGACACACCAGGACGGAAAGACAACTCTATGTGATGACACACTAGGCTATCTACGACACACTAGGCTATCTACGACACACCAGGACGGAAAGACAACTCTATGTGATGGCACACTAGGCTATCTACGACACACCAGGACGGAAAGACAACTCTATGTGATGGCACACTAGGCTATCTACGACACACCAGGACGGAAAGACAACTCTATGTGATGGCACACTAGGCTATCTACGACACACCAGGAAGGAAAGACAACTATATGTGATAGCACACTAGGCTATCTACGACACACCAGGACGGAAAGACAACTATATGTGATAGCACACTAGGCTATCTACGACACACCAGGACGGAAAGACAACTATATGTGATAGCACACTAGGCTATCTACGACACACCAGGACGGAAAGACAACTATATGTGATAGCACACTAGGCTATCTACGACACACCAGGAAGGAAAGACAACTCTATGTGATAGCACACTAGGCTATCTACGACACACCAGGACGGAAAGACAACTATATGTGATAGCACACTAGGCTATCTACGACACACCAGGACGGAAAGACAACTATATGTGATAGCACACTAGGCTATCTACGACACACCAGGACGGAAAGACAACTATATGTGATGGCACACTAGGCTATCTACGACACACCAGGAAGGAAAGACAACTCTATGTGATGGCACACTAGGCTATCTACGACACACCAGGACGGAAAGACAACTATATGTGATAGCACACTAGGCTATCTACGACACTAGGCTATCTACGACACACCAGGACGGAAAGACAACTCTATGTGATGGCACACTAGGCTATCTACGACACTAGGCTATCTACGACACACCAGGACGGAAAGACAACTATATGTGATGGCACACTAGGCTATCTACGACACTAGGCTATCTACGACACACCAGGACGGAAAGACAACTATATGTGATAGCACACTAGGCTATCTACGACACACCAGGACGGAAAGACAACTCTATGTGATAGCACACTAGGCTATCTACGACACACCAGGACGGAAAGACAACTCTATGTGATGGCACACTAGGCTATCTACCACACACCAGGACGGAAAGACAACTCTATGTGAAGGCACACTAGGCTATCTACGACACACCAGGAAGGAAAGACAACTCTATGTGATGGCACACTAGGCTATCTACGACACACCAGGACGGAAAGACAACTCTATGTGATGACACACTAGGCTATCTACGACACACCAGGACGGAAAGACAACTATATGTGATAGCACACTAGGCTATCTACGACACACCAGGAAGGAAAGACAACTATATGTGATGGCACACTAGGCTATCTACGACACACCAGGAAGGAAAGACAACTATATGTGATGGCACACTAGGCTATCTACGACACACCAGGAAGGAAAGACAACTCTATGTGATGGCACACTAGGCTATCTACGACACACCAGGACGGAAAGACAACTATATGTGATGGCACACTAGGCTATCTGCGACACACCAGGACGGAAAGACAACTCTATGTGATGGCACACTAGGCTATTACGACACTAGGCTATCTAAGAAACACCAGGAAGGAAAGACAACTCTATGTGAAGGCACACTAGGCTATCTACGACACACCAGGACGGAAAGACAACTCTATGTGATGGCACACTAGGCTATCTACGACACACCAGGAAGGAAAGACAACTCTATGTGATGGCACACTAGGCTATCTACGACACACCAGGATGGAAAGACAACTCTATGTGATGGCACACTAGGCTACCTACGACACACCAGGACGGAAAGACAACTCTATGTGATGGCACACTAGGCTATATACGACACACCAGGACGGAAAGACAACTCTATGTGATGGCACACTAGGCTATCTACGACACACCAGGACGGAAAGACAACTATATGTGATAGCACACTAGGCTATCTACGACACACCAGGAAGGAAAGACAACTCTATGTGATGACACACTAGGCTATCTACGACACACCAGGACGGAAAGACAACTCTATGTGATGGCACACTAGGCTACATACGACACACCAGGACGGAAAGACAACTCTATGTGATGGCACACTAGGCTACCTACGACACACCAGGACGGAAAGACAACTGTATGTGATGGCACACTAGGCTATCTACGACACACCAGGACGGAAAGACAACTCTATGTGATGACACACTAGGCTATCTACGACACTAGGCCATCTACGACACTAGGCTATCTACGACACACCAGGACGGAAAGACAACTCTATGTGATGACACACTAGGCTATATACGACACACCAGGACGGAAAGACAACTCTATGTGATGGCACACTAGGCTATCTACGACACACCAGGACGGAAAGACAACTCTATGTGATGGCACGCTATGTTATCTACGACACACCAGGACGGAAAGACAACTCTATGTGATGGCACACTAGGCTATCTACGACACTAGGCTATCTACTACACACCAGGAAGGAAAGACAACTCTATGTGATGGCACACTAGGCTAACTACGACACACCAGGACGGAAAGACAACTCTATGTGATGGCACACTAGGCTATCTACGACACACCAGGACGGAAAGACAACTATATGTGATGGCACACTAGGCTATCTACGACACACCAGGACGGAAAGACAAATCTATGTGATGGCACACTAGGCTATCTACGACACTAGGCTATCCACGACACACCAGGACGGAAAGACAACTATATGTGATAGCACACTAGGCTATCTACGACACACCAGGACGGAAAGACAACTATATGTGATGGCACACTAGGCTATCTACGACACACCAGGAAGGAAAGACAACTCTATGTGATGACACACTAGGCTATCTACGACACACCAGGAAGGAAAGACAACTATATGTGATGACACACTAGGCTATCTACGACACACCAGGACGGAAAGACAACTATATGTGATGGCACACTAGGCTATCTACGACACACCAGGAAGGAAAGACAACTATATGTGATGGCACACTGGGCTATCTACGACACACCAGGACGGAAAGACAACTATATGTGATAGCACACTAGGCTATCTACGACACACCAGGAAGGAAAGACAACTCTATGTGATAGCACACTAGGCTATCTACGACACACCAGGAAGGAAAGACAACTCTATGTGATGGCACACTAGGCTATCTACGACACACCAGGACGGAAAGACAACTCTATGTGATCGCACACTAGGCTATCTACGACACACCAGGACGGAAAGACAACTATATGTGATAGCACACTAGGCTATCTACGACACTAGGCTATCTACGACACACCAGGACGGAAAGACAACTATATGTGATGGCACACTAGGCTATCTACGACACTAGGCTATCTACGACACACCAGGACGGAAAGACAACTATATGTGATAGCACACTAGGCTATCTACGACACTAGGCTATCTACGACACACCAGGACGGAAAGATAACTCTATGTGATGGCACACTAGGCTATCTATGACACACCAGGACGGAAAGACAACTATATGTGATAGCACACTAGGCTATCTACGACACACCAGGACGGAAAGACAACTATATGTGATGGCACACTAGGCTATCTACGACACACCAGGAAGGAAAGACAACTATATGTGATAGCACACTAGGCTATCTACGACACACCAGGACGGAAAGACAACTATATGTGATGGCACACTAGGCTATCTACGACACACCAGGAAGGAAAGACAACTCTATGTGATGGCACACTAGGCTATCTACGACACACCAGGACGGAAAGACAACTATATGTGATAGCACACTAGGCTATCTACGACACACCAGGACGGAAAGACAAATCTATGTGATGGCACACTAGGCTATCTACGACACACCAGGACGGAAAGACAACTATATGTGATAGCACACTAGGCTATCTACGACACACCAGGACGGAAAGACAACTCTATGTGATGACACACTAGGCTATCTACGACACACTAGGCTATCTACGACACACCAGGACGGAAAGACAACTCTATGTGATGGCACACTAGGCTATCTACGACACACCAGGACGGAAAGACAACTCTATGTGATGGCACACTAGGCTATCTACGACACACCAGGACGGAAAGACAACTCTATGTGATGGCACACTAGGCTATCTACGACACACCAGGAAGGAAAGACAACTATATGTGATAGCACACTAGGCTATCTACGACACACCAGGACGGAAAGACAACTATATGTGATAGCACACTAGGCTATCTACGACACACCAGGACGGAAAGACAACTATATGTGATAGCACACTAGGCTATCTACGACACACCAGGACGGAAAGACAACTATATGTGATAGCACACTAGGCTATCTACGACACACCAGGAAGGAAAGACAACTCTATGTGATAGCAAACTAGGCTATCTACGACACACCAGGACGGAAAGACAACTATATGTGATAGCACACTAGGCTATCTACGACACACCAGGACGGAAAGACAACTATATGTGATAGCACACTAGGCTATCTACGACACACCAGGACGGAAAGACAACTATATGTGATGGCACACTAGGCTATCTACGACACACCAGGAAGGAAAGACAACTCTATGTGATGGCACACTAGGCTATCTACGACACACCAGGACGGAAAGACAACTATATGTGATAGCACACTAGGCTATCTACGACACTAGGCTATCTACGACACACCAGGAAGGAAAGACAACTCTATGTGATGGCACACTAGGCTATCTACGACACTAGGCTATCTACGACACACCAGGACGGAAAGACAACTATATGTGATGGCACACTAGGCTATCTACGACACTAGGCTATCTACGACACACCAGGACGGAAAGACAACTATATGTGATAGCACACTAGGCTATCTACGACACACCAGGACGGAAAGACAACTCTATGTGATAGCACACTAGGCTATCTACGACACACCAGGACGGAAAGACAACTCTATGTGATGGCACACTAGGCTATCTACGACACTAGGCTATCTACGACACACCAGGAAGGAAAGACAACTCTATGTGATGGCACACTAGGCTATCTACGACACTAGGCTATCTACGACACACCAGGACGGAAAGACAACTATATGTGATGGCACACTAGGCTATCTACGACACTAGGCTATCTACGACACACCAGGACGGAAAGACAACTATATGTGATAGCACACTAGGCTATCTACGACACACCAGGACGGAAAGACAACTCTATGTGATAGCACACTAGGCTATCTACGACACACCAGGACGGAAAGACAACTCTATGTGATGGCACACTAGGCTATCTACGACACACCAGGACGGAAAGACAACTCTATGTGAAGGCACACTAGGCTATCTACGACACACCAGGACGGAAAGACAACTCTTTGTGATGGCACACTAGGCTATCTACGACACACCAGGACGGAAAGACAACTCTATGTGATGACACACTAGGCTATCTACGACACACCAGGACGGAAAGACAACTATATGTGATAGCACACTAGGCTATCTACGACACACCAGGAAGGAAAGACAACTATATGTGATGGCACACTAGGCTATCTACGACACACCAGGAAGGAAAGACAACTATATGTGATGGCACACTAGGCTATCTACGACACACCAGGAAGGAAAGACAACTCTATGTGATGGCACACTAGGCTATCTACGACACACCAGGACGGAAAGACAACTATATGTGATGGCACACTAGGCTATCTGCGACACACCAGGACGGAAAGACAACTCTATGTGATGGCACACTAGGCTATTACGACACTAGGCTATCTAAGAAACACCAGGAAGGAAAGACAACTCTATGTGAAGGCACACTAGGCTATCTACGACACACCAGGACGGAAAGACAACTCTATGTGATGGCACACTAGGCTATCTACGACACACCAGGAAGGAAAGACAACTCTATGTGATGGCACACTAGGCTATCTACGACACACCAGGACGGAAAGACAACTCTATGTGATGGCACACTAGGCTATCTACGACACACCAGGACGGAAAGACAACTCTATGTGAAGGCACACTAGGCTATCTACGACACACCAGGACGGAAAGACAACTCTTTGTGATGGCACACTAGGCTATCTACGACACACCAGGACGGAAAGACAACTCTATGTGATGACACACTAGGCTATCTACGACACACCAGGACGGAAAGACAACTATATGTGATAGCACACTAGGCTATCTACGACACACCAGGAAGGAAAGACAACTATATGTGATGGCACACTAGGCTATCTACGACACACCAGGAAGGAAAGACAACTATATGTGATGGCACACTAGGCTATCTACGACACACCAGGAAGGAAAGACAACTCTATGTGATGGCACACTAGGCTATCTACGACACACCAGGACGGAAAGACAACTATATGTGATGGCACACTAGGCTATCTGCGACACACCAGGACGGAAAGACAACTCTATGTGATGGCACACTAGGCTATTACGACACTAGGCTATCTAAGAAACACCAGGAAGGAAAGACAACTCTATGTGAAGGCACACTAGGCTATCTACGACACACCAGGACGGAAAGACAACTCTATGTGATGGCACACTAGGCTATCTACGACACACCAGGAAGGAAAGACAACTCTATGTGATGGCACACTAGGCTATCTACGACACACCAGGACGGAAAGACAACTCTATGTGATGGCACACTAGGCTACCTACGACACACCAGGACGGAAAGACAACTCTATGTGATGGCACACTAGGCTATATACGACACACCAGGACGGAAAGACAACTCTATGTGATGGCACACTAGGCTATCTACGACACACCAGGACGGAAAGACAACTATATGTGATAGCACACTAGGCTATCTACGACACACCAGGAAGGAAAGACAACTCTATGTGATGACACACTAGGCTATCTACGACACACCAGGACGGAAAGACAACTATATGTGATGGCACACTAGGCTATCTACGACACACCAGGAAGGAAAGACAACTCTATGTGATGGCACACTAGGCTACCTACGACACACCAGGACGGAAAGACAACTCTATGTGATGGCACACTAGGCTATCTACGACACACCAGGACGGAAAGACAACTCTATGTGATGACATACTAGGCTATCTACGACACTAGGCTATCTACGACACTAGGCTATCTACGACACACCAGGACGGAAAGACAACTCTATGTGATGACACACTAGGCTATATACGACACACCAGGACGGAAAGACAACTCTATGTGATGGCACACTAGGCTATCTACGACACACCAGGACGGAAAGACAACTCTATGTGATGGCACACTATGTTATCTACGACACACCAGGACGGAAAGACAACTCTATGTGATGGCACACTAGGCTATCTACGACACTAGGCTATCTACTACACACCAGGAAGGAAAGACAACTCTATGTGATGGCACACTAGGCTATCTACGACACACCAGGACGGAAAGACAACTCTATGTGATGGCACACTAGGCTATCTACGACACACCAGGACGGAAAGACAACTATATGTGATGGCACACTAGGCTATCTACGACACACCAGGACGGAAAGACAAATCTATGTGATGGCACACTAGGCTATCTACGACACTAGGCTATCTACGACACACCAGGACGGAAAGACAACTCTGTGTGATGGCACACTAGGCTATCTACGACACACCAGGACGGAAAGACAACTCTATGTGATAGCACACTAGGCTATCTACGACACACCAGGAAGGAAAGACAACTATATGTGACAGCACACTAGGCTATCTACGACACACCAGGAAGGAAAGACAACTATATGTGATAGCACACTAGGCTATCTACGACACACCAGGACGGAAAGACAACTCTATGTGATGGCACACTAGGCTATCTACGACACACCAGGACGGAAAGACAACTCTATGTGATAGCACACTAGGCTATCTACGACACATCAGGACGGAAAGACAACTCTATGTGATAGCACACTAGGCTATCTACGACACACCAGGAAGGAAAGACAACTATATGTGATAGCACACTAGGCTATCTACGACACACCAGGACGGAAAGACAACTATATGTGATGGCACACTAGGCTATCTACGACACACCAGGAAGGAAAGACAACTATATGTGATAGCACACTAGGCTATCTACGACACACCAGGACGGAAAGACAACTATATGTGATGGCACACTAGGCTATCTACGACACACCAGGAAGGAAAGACAACTCTATGTGATGGCACACTAGGCTATCTACGACACACCAGGACGGAAAGACAACTATATGTGATAGCACACTAGGCTATCTACGACACACCAGGAAGGAAAGACAACTCTATGTGATGGCACACTAGGCTATCTACGACACACCAGGAAGGAAAGACAACTCTATGTGATGGCACACTAGGCTATCTACGACACACCAGGACGGAAAGACAACTATATGTGATGGCACACTAGGCTATCTACGACACTAGGCTATCTACGACACACCAGGACGGAAAGACAACTATATGTGATGGCACACTAGGCTATCTACGACACACCAGGACGGAATGACAACTATATGTGATAGCACACTAGGCTATCTACGACACACCAGGAAGGAAAGACAACTATATGTGATGGCACACTAGGCTATCTACGACACACCAGGAAGGAAAGACAACTCTATGTGATGGCACACTAGGCTATCTACGACACACCAGGACGGAAAGACAACTATATGTGATGGCACACTAGGCTATCTGCGACACACCAGGACGGAAAGACAACTCTATGTGATGGCACACTAGGCTATTACGACACTAGGCTATCTAAGAAACACCAGGAAGGAAAGACAACTCTATGTGAAGGCACACTAGGCTATCTACGACACACCAGGACGGAAAGACAACTCTATGTGATGGCACACTAGGCTATCTACGACACACCAGGAAGGAAAGACAACTCTATGTGATGGCACACTAGGCTATCTACGACACACCAGGACGGAAAGACAACTCTATGTGATGGCACACTAGGCTACCTACGACACACCAGGACGGAAAGACAACTCTATGTGATGGCACACTAGGCTATCTACGACACACCAGGACGGAAAGACAACTCTATGTGATGGCACACTAGGCTATCTACGACACACCAGGACGGAAAGACAACTATATGTGATAGCACACTAGGCTATCTACGACACACCAGGAAGGAAAGACAACTCTATGTGATGACACACTAGGCTATCTACGACACACCAGGACGGAAAGACAACTCTATGTGATGGCACACTAGGCTAAATACGACACACCAGGACGGAAAGACAACTCTATGTGATGGCACACTAGGCTACCTACGACACACCAGGACGGAAAGACAACTCTATGTGATGGCACACTAGGCTATCTACGACACACCAGGACGGAAAGACAACTCTATGTGATGACACACTAGGCTATCTACGACACTAGGCTATCTACGACACTAGGCTATCTACGACACACCAGGACGGAAAGACAACTCTATGTGATGACACACTAGGCTATCTACGACACACCAGGAAGGAAAGACAACTCTATGTGATGGCACACTAGGCTATCTACGACACACCAGGACGGAAAGACAACTATATGTGATGGCACACTAGGCTATCTACGACACACCAGGAAGGAAAGACAACTCTATGTGATGACACACTAGGCTATCTACGACACACCAGGACGGAAAGACAACTCTATGTGATGGCACACTAGGCTACATACGACACACCAGGACGGAAAGACAACTCTATGTGATGGCACACTAGGCTACCTACGACACACCAGGACGAAAACACAACTCTATGTGATGGCACACTAGGCTATCTACGACACACCAGGACGGAAAGACAACTCTATGTGATGACACACTAGGCTATCTACGACACTAGGCTATCTACGACACTAGGCTATCTACGACACACCAGGACGGAAAGACAACTCTATGTGATGACACACTAGGCTATATACGACACACCAGGACGGAAAGACAACTCTATGTGATGGCACACTAGGCTATCTACGACACACCAGGACGGAAAGACAACTCTATGTGATGGCACACTATGTTATCTACGACACACCAGGACGGAAAGACAACTCTATGTGATGGCACACTAGGCTATCTACGACACTAGGCTATCTACTACACACCAGGAAGGAAAGACAACTCTATGTGATGGCACACTAGGCTATCTACGACACACCAGGACGGAAAGACAACTCTATGTGATGGCAAACTAGGCTATCTACGACACACCAGGACTGAAAGACAACTATATGTGATGGCACACTAGGCTATCTACGACACACCAGGACGGAAAGACAAATCTATGTGATGGCACACTAGGCTATCTACGACACTAGGCTATCTACGACACACCAGGACGGAAAGACAACTCTATGTGATGGCACACTAGGCTATCTACGACACACCAGGACGGAAATACAACTCTATGTGATAGCACACTAGGCTATCTACGACACACCAGGAAGGAAAGACAACTATATGTGACAGCACACTAGGCTATCTACGACACACCAGGAAGGAAAGACAACTATATGTGATAGCACACTAGGCTATCTACGACACACCAGGACGGAAAGACAACTCTATGTGATGGCACACTAGGCTATCTACGACACACCAGGACGGAAAGACAACTCTATGTGATAGCACACTAGGCTATCTACGACACACCAGGACGGAAAGACAACTCTATGTGATAGCACACTAGGCTATCTACGACACACCAGGAAGGAAAGACAACTATATGTGATAACACACTAGGCTATCTACGACACACCAGGACGGAAAGACAACTATATGTGATGGCACACTAGGCTATCTACGACACACCAGGAAGGAAAGACAACTATATGTGATAGCACACTAGGCTATCTACGACACACCAGGACGGAAAGACAACTATATGTGATGGCACACTAGGCTATCTACGACACACCAGGAAGGAAAGACAACTCTATGTGATGGCACACTAGGCTATCTACGACACACCAGGACGGAAAGACAACTATATGTGATAGCACACTAGGCTATCTACGACACACCAGGAAGGAAAGACAACTCTATGTGATGGCACACTAGGCTATCTACGACACACCAGGAAGGAAAGACAACTCTATGTGATGGCACACTAGGCTATCTACGACACACCAGGACGGAAAGACAACTATATGTGATGGCACACTAGGCTATCTACGACACTAGGCTATCTACGACACACCAGGACGGAAAGACAACTATATGTGATGGCACACTAGGCTATCTACGACACACCAGGACGGAATGACAACAATATGTGATAGCACACTAGGCTATCTACGACACACCAGGAAGGAAAGACAACTATATGTGATGGCACACTAGGCTATCTACGACACACCAGGAAGGAAAGACAACTATATGTGATGGCACACTAGGCTATCTACGACACACCAGGAAGGAAAGACAACTCTATGTGATGGCACACTAGGCTATCTACGACACACCAGGACGGAAAGACAACTATATGTGATGGCACACTAGGCTATCTGCGACACACCAGGACGGAAAGACAACTCTATGTGATGGCACACTAGGCTATTACGACACTAGGCTATCTAAGAAACACCAGGAAGGAAAGACAACTCTATGTGAAGGCACACTAGGCTATCTACGACACACCAGGACGGAAAGACAACTCTATGTGATGGCACACTAGGCTATCTACGACACACCAGGAAGGAAAGACAACTCTATGTGATGGCACACTAGGCTATCTACGACACACCAGGACGGAAAGACAACTCTATGTGATGGCACACTAGGCTACCTACGACACACCAGGACGGAAAGACAACTCTATGTGATGGCACACTAGGCTATCTACGACACACCAGGACGGAAAGACAACTCTATGTGATGGCACACTAGGCTATCTACGACACACCAGGACGGAAAGACAACTATATGTGATAGCACACTAGGCTATCTACGACACACCAGGAAGGAAAGACAACTCTATGTGATGACACACTAGGCTATCTACGACACACCAGGACGGAAAGACAACTCTATGTGAGGGCACACTAGGCTACATACGACACACCAGGACGGAAAGACAACTCTATGTGATGGCACACTAGGCTACCTACGACACACCAGGACGGAAAGACAACTCTATGTGATGGCACACTAGGCTATCTACGACACACCAGGACGGAAAGACAACTCTATGTGATGACACACTAGGCTATCTACGACACTAGGCTATCTACGACACTAGGCTATCTACGACACACCAGGACGGAAAGACAACTCTATGTGATGACACACTAGGCTATATACGACACACCAGGACGGAAAGACAACTCTATGTGATGGCACACTAGGCTATCTACGACACACCAGGACGGAAAGACAACTCTATGTGATGGCACACTATGTTATCTACGACACACCAGGACGGAAAGACAACTCTATGTGATGGCACACTAGGCTATCTACGACACTAGGCTATCTACTACACACCAGGAAGGAAAGACAACTCAATGTGATGGCACACTAGGCTATCTACGACACACCAGGACGGAAAGACAACTCTATGTGATGGCACACTAGGCTATCTACGACACACCAGGACGGAAAGACAACTCTATGTGATGGCACACTAGGCTATCTACGACACACCAGGACGGAAAGACAAATCTATGTGATGGCACACTAGGCTATCTACGACACTAGGCTATCTACGACACACCAGGACGGAAAGACAACTCTATGTGATGGCACACTAGGCTATCTACGACACACCAGGACGGAAATACAACTCTATGTGATAGCACACTAGGCTATCTACGACACACCAGGAAGGAAAGACAACTATATGTGACAGCACACTAGGCTATCTACGACACACCAGGAAGGAAAGACAACTATATGTGATAGCACACTAGGCTATCTACGACACACCAGGACGGAAAGACAACTCTATGTGATGGCACACTAGGCTATCTACGACACACCAGGACGGAAAGACAACTCTATGTGATAGCACACTAGGCTATCTACGACACACCAGGACGGAAAGACAACTCTATGTGATAGCACACTAGGCTATCTACGACACACCAGGAAGGAAAGACAACTATATGTGATAGCACACTAGGCTATCTACGACACACCAGGAAGGAAAGACAACTCTATGTGATAGCACACTAGGCTATCTACGACACACCAGGAAGGAAAGACAACTATATGTGATAGCACACTAGGCTATCTACGACACACCAGGAAGGAAAGACAACTATATGTGATAGCACACTAGGCTATCTACGACACACCAGGAAGGAAAGACAACTATATGTGATAGCACACTAGGCTATCTACGACACACCAGGAAGGAAAGACAACTCTATGTGATAGCACACTAGGCTATCTACGACACACCAGGAAGGAAAGACAACTATATGTGATAGCACACTAGGCTATCTACGACACACCAGGAAGGAAAGACAACTATATGTGATAGCACACTAGGCTATCTACGACACACCAGGACGGAAAGACAACTATATGTGATAGCACACTAGGCTGTCTACGACACACCAGGACGGAAAGACAACTATATGTGATAGCACACTAGGCTATCTACGACACACCAGGACGGAAAGACAACTATATGTGATGGCACACTAGGCTATCTACGACACACCAGGAAGGAAAGACAACTCTATGTGATGACACTCTAGGCTATCTACGACACACCAGGAAGGAAAGACAACTATATGTGATGACACACTAGGCTATCTACGACACACCAGGACGGAAAGACAACTATATGTGATGGCACACTAGGCTATCTACGACACACCAGGAAGGAAAGACAACTATATGTGATGGCACACTGGGCTATCTACGACACACCAGGACGGAAAGACAACTATATGTGATAGCACACTAGGCTATCTACGACACACCAGGAAGGAAAGACAACTCTATGTGATAGCACACTAGGCTATCTACGACACACCAGGAAGGAAAGACAACTCTATGTGATGGCACACTAGGCTATCTACGACACACCAGGACGGAAAGACAACTCTATGTGATCGCACACTAGGCTATCTACGACACACCAGGACGGAAAGACAACTATATGTGATAGCACACTAGGCTATCTACGACACTAGGCTATCTACGACACACCAGGACGGAAAGACAACTATATGTGATGGCACACTAGGCTATCTACGACACTAGGCTATCTACGACACACCAGGACGGAAAGACAACTATATGTGATAGCACACTAGGCTATCTACGACACTAGGCTATCTACGACACACCAGGACGGAAAGACAACTCTATGTGATGGCACACTAGGCTATCTATGACACACCAGGACGGAAAGACAACTATATGTGATAGCACACTAGGCTATCTACGACACACCAGGACGGAAAGACAACTATATGTGATGGCACACTAGGCTATCTACGACACACCAGGAAGGAAAGACAACTATATGTGATAGCACACTAGGCTATCTACGACACACCAGGACGGAAAGACAACTATATGTGATGGCACACTAGGCTATCTACGACACACCAGGAAGGAAAGACAACTCTATGTGATGGCACACTAGGCTATCTACGACACACCAGGACGGAAAGACAACTATATGTGATAGCACACTAGGCTATCTACGACACACCAGGACGGAAAGACAAATCTATGTGATGGCACACTAGGCTATCTACGACACACCAGGACGGAAAGACAACTATATGTGATAGCACACTAGGCTATCTACGACACACCAGGACGGAAAGACAACTCTATGTGATGACACACTAGGCTATCTACGACACACTAGGCTATCTACGACACACCAGGACGGAAAGACAACTCTATGTGATGGCACACTAGGCTATCTACGACACACCAGGACGGAAAGACAACTCTATGTGATGGCACACTAGGCTATCTACGACACACCAGGACGGAAAGACAACTATATGTGATGGCACACTAGGCTATCTACGACACACCAGGAAGGAAAGACAACTATATGTGATAGCACACTAGGCTATCTACGACACACCAGGACGGAAAGACAACTATATGTGATAGCACACTAGGCTATCTACGACACACCAGGACGGAAAGACAACTATATGTGATAGCACACTAGGCTATCTACGACACACCAGGACGGAAAGACAACTATATGTGATAGCACACTAGGCTATCTACGACACACCAGGAAGGAAAGACAACTCTATGTGATAGCACACTAGGCTATCTACGACACACCAGGACGGAAAGACAACTATATGTGATAGCACACTAGGCTATCTACGACACACCAGGACGGAAAGACAACTATATGTGATGGCACACTAGGCTATCTACGACACACCAGGAAGGAAAGACAACTCTATGTGATGGCACACTAGGCTATCTACGACACACCAGGACGGAAAGACAACTATATGTGATAGCACACTAGGCTATCTACGACACTAGGCTATCTACGACACACCAGGACGGAAAGACAACTCTATGTGATGGCACACTAGGCTATCTACGACACTAGGCTATCTACGACACTCCAGGACGGAAAGACAACTATATGTGATGGCACACTAGGCTATCTACGACACTAGGCTATCTACGACACACCAGGACGGAAAGACAACTATATGTGATGGCACACTAGGCTATCTACGACACACCAGGAAGGAAAGACAACTATATGTGATAGCACACTAGGCTATCTACGACACACCAGGACGGAAAGACAACTATATGTGATGGCACACTAGGCTATCTACGACACACCAGGAAGGAAAGACAACTCTATGTGATGGCACACTAGGCTATCTACGACACACCAGGACGGAAAGACAACTATATGTGATAGCACACTAGGCTATCTACGACACACCAGGACGGAAAGACAACTCTATGTGATGGCACACTAGGCTATCTACGACACTAGGCTATCTACGACACACCAGGACGGAAAGACAACTCTATGTGATGGCACACTAGGCTATCTACGACACACCAGGACGGAAAGACAACTATATGTGATAGCACACTAGGCTATCTACGACACACCAGGACGGAAAGACAACTCTATGTGATGGCACACTAGGCTATCTACGACACACCAGGACGGAAAGACAACTATATGTGATAGCACACTAGGCTATCTACGACACACCAGGACGGAAATACAACTCTATGTGATGGCACACTAGGCTATCTACGACACACCAGGACGGAAAGACAACTCTATGTGATGACACACTAGGCTATCTACGACACACCAGGACGGAAAGACAACTCTATGAGATGGCACACTAGGCTATCTACGACACTAGGCTATCTACGACACACCAGGACGGAAAGACAACTCTATGTGATAGCACACTAGGCTATCTACGACACACCAGGACGGAAAGACAACTCTATGTGATGGCACACTAGGCTATCTACGACACACCAGGACGGAAAGACAACTCTATGTGATGGCACACTAGGCTATCTACGACACACCAGGACGGAAAGACAACCATGTGATGGCACACTAGGCTATCTACGACACACCAGGACGGAAAGACAACTATATGTGATAGCACACTAGGCTATCTACGACACACCAGGAAGGAAAGACAACTATATGTGATAGCACACTAGGCTATCTACGACACACCAGGACGGAAAGACAACTATATGTGATGGCACACTAGGCTATCTACGACACACCAGGAAGGAAAGACAACTATATGTGATAGCACACTAGGCTATCTACGACACACCAGGACGGAAAGACAACTATATGTGATGGCACACTAGGCTATCTACGACACACCAGGAAGGAAAGACAACTCTATGTGATGGCACACTAGGCTATCTACGACACACCAGGACGGAAAGACAACTATATGTGATAGCACACTAGGCTATCTACGACACACCAGGACGGAAAGACAACTCTATGTGATGGCACACTAGGCTATCTACGACACTAGGCTATCTACGACACACCAGGACGGAAAGACAACTCTATGTGATGGCACACTAGGCTATCTACGACACACCAGGACGGAAAGACAACTATATGTGATGGCACACTAGGCTATCTACGACACACCAGGACGGAAAGACAACTCTATGTGATAGCACACTAGGCTATCTACGACACACCAGGACGGAAAGACAACTCTATGTGATGGCACACTAGGCTATCTACGACACACCAGGAAGGAAAGACAACTCTATGTGATGGCACACTAGGCTATCTACGACACACCAGGAAGGAAAGACAACTCTATGTGATGGCACACTAGGCTATCTACGACACACCAGGACGGAAAGACAACTCTATGTGATGGCACACTAGGCTATCTACGACACACCAGGACGGAAAGACAACTCTATGTGATAGCACACTAGGCTATCTACGACACACCAGGACGGAAAGACAACTCTATGTGATGGCACACTAGGCTATCTACGACACACCAGGACGGAAAGACAACTATATGTGATGGCACACTAGGCTATCTACGACACACCAGGAAGGAAAGACAACTCAATGTGATAGCACACTAGGCTATCTACGACACACCAGGACGGAAAGACAACTCTATGTGATGGCACACTAGGCTATCTACGACACACCAGGAAGGAAAGACAACTATATGTGATAGCACACTAGGCTATCTACGACACACCAGGAAGGAAAGACAACTATATGTGATGACACACTAGGCTATCTACGACACACCAGGACGGAAAGACAACTCTATGTGATGGCATACTGGGCTATCTACGACACACCAGGAAGGAAAGACAACTCTATGTGATGACACACTAGGCTATCTACGACACACCAGGACGGAAAGACAACTCTATGTGATAGCACACTAGGCTATCTACGACACACCAGGACGGAAATACAACTCTATGTGATGGCACACTAGGCTATCTACGACACACCAGGACGGAAAGACAACTATATGTGATGGCACACTAGGCTATCTACGACACACCAGGACGGAAAGACAACTATATGTGATAGCACACTAGGCTATCTACGACACACCAGGACGGAAAGACAACTCTATGTGATGGCACACTAGGCTATCTACGACACTAGGCTATCTACGACACACCAGGACGGAAAGACAACTCTATGTGATGGCACACTAGGCTATCTACGACACACCAGGACGGAAAGACAACTATATGTGATAGCACACTAGGCTATCTACGACACACCAGGACGGAAATACAACTCTATGTGATGGCACACTAGGCTATCTACGACACACCAGGACGGAAAGACAACTATATGTGATAGCACACTAGGCTATCTACGACACACCAGGACGGAAATACAACTCTATGTGATGGCACACTAGGCTATCTACGACACACCAGGACGGAAAGACAACTCTATGTGATGACACACTAGGCTATCTACGACACACCAGGACGGAAAGACAACTCTATGTGATGGCACACTAGGCTATCTACGACACTAGGCTATCTACGACACACCAGGACGGAAAGACAACTCTATGTGATAGCACACTAGGCTATCTACGACACACCAGGACGGAAAGACAACTCTATGTGATGGCACACTAGGCTATCTACGACACACCAGGACGGAAAGACAACTCTATGTGATGGCACACTAGGCTATCTACGACACACCAGGACGGAAAGACAACCATGTGATGGCACACTAGGCTATCTACGACACACCAGGACGGAAAGACAACTATATGTGATAGCACACTAGGCTATCTACGACACACCAGGAAGGAAAGACAACTATATGTGATAGCACACTAGGCTATCTACGACACACCAGGACCGAAAGACAACTATATGTGATGGCACACTAGGCTATCTACGACACACCAGGAAGGAAAGACAACTATATGTGATAGCACACTAGGCTATCTACGACACACCAGGACGGAAAGACAACTATATGTGATGGCACACTAGGCTATCTACGACACATCAGGAAGGAAAGACAACTCTATGTGATGGCACACTAGGCTATCTACGACACACCAGGACGGAAAGACAACTATATGTGATAGCACACTAGGCTATCTACGACACACCAGGACGGAAAGACAACTCTATGTGATGGCACACTAGGCTATCTACGACACTAGGCTATCTACGACACACCAGGACGGAAAGACAACTCTATGTGATGGCACACTAGGCTATCTACGACCCACCAGGACGGAAAGACAACTATATGTGATAGCACACTAGGCTATCTACGACACACCAGGACGGAAATACAACTCTATGTGATGGCACACTAGGCTATCTACGACACACCAGGACGGAAAGACAACTATATGTGATAGCACACTAGGCTATCTACGACACACCAGGACGGAAATACAACTCTATGTGATGGCACACTAGGCTATCTACGACACACCAGGACGGAAAGACAACTCTATGTGATGACACACTAGGCTATCTATGACACACCAGGACGGAAAGACAACTCTATGTGATGGCACACTAGGCTATCTACGACACTAGGCTATCTACGACACACCAGGACGGAAAGACAACTCTATGTGATAGCACACTAGGCTATCTACGACACACCAGGACGGAAAGACAACTCTATGTGATGGCACACTAGGCTATCTACGACACACCAGGACGGAAAGACAACTCTATGTGATGGCACACTAGGCTATCTACGACACACCAGGACGGAAAGACAACTCTATGTGATAGCACACTAGGCTATCTACGACACACCAGGAAGGAAAGACAACTCTATGTGATGGCACACTAGGCTATCTACGACACACCAGGACGGAAAGACAACTATATGTGATAGCACACTAGGCTATCTACGACACACCAGGACGGAAAGACAACTCTATGTGATGGCACACTAGGCTATCTACGACACACCAGGACGGAAAGACAACTATATGTGATGGCACACTAGGCTATCTACGACACACCAGGAAGGAAAGACAACTCTATGTGATGGCACACTAGGCTATCTACGACACACCAGGAAGGAAAGACAACTATATGTGATAGCACACTAGGCTATCTACGACACACTAGGAAGGAAAGACAACTATATGTGATGGCACACTAGGCTATCTACGACACACCAGGAAGGAAAGACAACTCTATGTGATGGCACACTAGGCTATCTACGACACACCAGGACGGAAAGACAACTCTATGTGATAGCACACTAGGCTATCTACGACACACCAGGACGGAAAGACAACTCTATGTGATGGCACACTAGGCTATCTACGACACACCAGGAAGGAAAGACAACTCTATGTGATGGCACACTAGGCTATATACGACACACCAGGAAGGAAAGACAACTCTATGTGATGGCACACTAGGCTATCTACGACACACCAGGACGGAAAGACAACTCTATGTGATGGCACACTAGGCTATCTACGACACACCAGGACGGAAAGACAACTCTATGTGATAGCACACTAGGCTATCTACGACACACCAGGACGGAAAGACAACTCTATGTGATGGCACACTAGGCTATCTACGACACACCAGGACGGAAAGACAACTATATGTGATGGCACACTAGGCTATCTACGACACACCAGGAAGGAAAGACAACTCTATGTGATAGCAAACTAGGCTATCTACGACACACCAGGACGGAAAGACAACTCTATGTGATGGCACACTAGGCTATCTACGACACACCAGGAAGGAAAGACAACTCTATGTGATGGCACACTAGGCTATCTACGACACACCAGGACGGAAAGACAACTCTATGTGATGGCACACTAGGCTATCTACGACACACCAGGAAGGAAAGACAACTCTATGTGATAGCACACTAGGCTATCTACGACACACCAGGACGGAAAGACAACTCTATGTGATGGCACACTAGGCTATCTACGACACACCAGGACGGAAAGACAACTATATGTGATAGCACACTAGGCTATCTACGACACACCAGGACGGAAAGACAACTCTATGTGATGGCACACTAGGCTATCTACGACACACCAGGACGGAAAGACAACTCTATGTGATGGCACACTAGGCTATCTACGACACACCAGGACGGAAAGACAACTCTATGTGATGGCACACTAGGCTATCTACGACACACCAGGAAGGAAAGACAACTCTATGTGATGGCACACTAGGCTATCTACGACACACCAGGACGGAAAGACAACTCTATGTGATGGCTCACTAGGCTATCTACGACACTAGGCTATCTACGACACACCAGGAAGGAAAGACAACTCTATGTGATGGCACACTAGGCTATCTACGACACTAGGCTATCTACGACACACCAGGACGGAAAGACAACTATATGTGATGGCACACTAGGCTATCTACGACACACCAGGACGGAAAGACAAATCTATGTGATGGCACACTAGGCTATCTACGACACACCAGGACGGAAAGACAACTCTATGTGATGACACACTAGGCTATCTACGACACTAGGCTATCTACGACACTAGGCTATCTACGACACACCAGGACGGAAAGACAACTCTATGTGATGACACACTAGGCTATATACGACACACCAGGATGGAAAGACAACTCTATGTGATGGCACACTAGGCTATCTACGACACACCAGGACGGAAAGACAACTCTATGTGATGGCACACTATGTTATCTACGACACACCAGGACGGAAAGACAACTCTATGTGATGGCACACTAGGCTATCTACGACACTAGGCTATCTACGACACACCAGGAAGGAAAGACAACTCTATGTGATGGCACACTAGGCTATCTACGACACACCAGGACGGAAAGACAACTCTATGTGATGGCACACTAGGCTATCTACGACACACCAGGACGGAAAGACAACTCTATGTGATGGCACACTAGGCTATCTACGACACACCAGGACGGAAAGACAAATCTATGTGATGGCACACTAGGCTATCTACGACACTAGGCTATCTACGACACACCAGGACGGAAAGACAACTCTATGTGATGGCACACTAGGCTATCTACGACACACCAGGACGGAAATACAACTCTATGTGATAGCACACTAGGCTATCTACGACACACCAGGAAGGAAAGACAACTATATGTGACAGCACACTAGGCTATCTACGACACACCAGGAAGGAAAGACAACTATATGTGATAGCACACTAGGCTATCTACGACACACCAGGACGGAAAGACAACTCTATGTGATGGCACACTAGGCTATCTACGACACACCAGGACGGAAAGACAACTCTATGTGATAGCACACTAGGCTATCTACGACACACCAGGACGGAAAGACAACTCTATGTGATAGCACACTAGGCTATCTACGACACACCAGGAAGGAAAGACAACTATATGTGATAGCACACTAGGCTATCTACGACACACCAGGAAGGAAAGACAACTCTATGTGATAGCACACTAGGCTATCTACGACACACCAGGAAGGAAAGACAACTATATGTGATAGCACACTAGGCTATCTACGACACACCAGGAAGGAAAGACAACTATATGTGATAGCACACTAGGCTATCTACGACACACCAGGAAGGAAAGACAACTATATGTGATAGCACACTAGGCTATCTACGACACACCAGGAAGGAAAGACAACTCTATGTGATAGCACACTAGGCTATCTACGACACACCAGGAAGGAAAGACAACTATATGTGATAGCACACTAGGCTATCTACGACACACCAGGAAGGAAAGACAACTATATGTGATAGCACACTAGGCTATCTACGACACACCAGGACGGAAAGACAACTATATGTGATAGCACACTAGGCTGTCTACGACACACCAGGACGGAAAGACAACTATATGTGATAGCACACTAGGCTATCTACGACACACCAGGACGGAAAGACAACTATATGTGATGGCACACTAGGCTATCTACGACACACCAGGAAGGAAAGACAACTCTATGTGATGACACACTAGGCTATCTACGACACACCAGGAAGGAAAGACAACTATATGTGATGACACACTAGGCTATCTACGACACACCAGGACGGAAAGACAACTATATGTGATGGCACACTAGGCTATCTACGACACACCAGGAAGGAAAGACAACTATATGTGATGGCACACTGGGCTATCTACGACACACCAGGACGGAAAGACAACTATATGTGATAGCACACTAGGCTATCTACGACACACCAGGAAGGAAAGACAACTCTATGTGATAGCACACTAGGCTATCTACGACACACCAGGAAGGAAAGACAACTCTATGTGATGGCACACTAGGCTATCTACGACACACCAGGACGGAAAGACAACTCTATGTGATCGCACACTAGGCTATCTACGACACACCAGGACGGAAAGACAACTATATGTGATAGCACACTAGGCTATCTACGACACTAGGCTATCTACGACACACCAGGACGGAAAGACAACTATATGTGATAGCACACTAGGCTATCTACGACACACCAGGAAGGAAAGACAACTATATGTGATAGCACACTAGGCTACCTACGACACACCAGGAAGGAAAGACAACTATATGTGATAGCACACTAGGCTATCTACGACACATCAGGAAGGAAAGACAACTCTATGTGATAGCACACTAGGCTATCTACGACACACCAGGAAGGAAAGACAACTATATGTGATAGCACACTAGGCTATCTACGACACACCAGGAAGGAAAGACAACTATATGTGATAGCACACTAGGCTATCTACGACACACCAGGAAGGAAAGACAACTATATGTGATAGCACACTAGGCTATCTACGACACACCAGGAAGGAAAGACAACTCTATGTGATAGCACAATAGGCTATCTACGACACACCAGGAAGGAAAGACAACTTTATGTGATAGCACACTAGGCTATCTACGACACACCAGGAAGGAAAGACAACTATATGTGATAGCACACTAGACTATCTGCGACACACCAGGGCGGAAAGACAACTCTATGTGATGGCACACTAGGCTATTACGACACTAGGCTATCTAAGAAACACCAGGAAGGAAAGACAACTCTATGTGATAGCACACTAGACTATCTGCGACACACCAGGAAGGAAAGACAACTCTATGTGATGGCACACTAGGCTATTACGACACTAGGCTATCTAAGAAACACCAGGAAGGAAAGACAACTCTATGTGATAGCACACTAGGCTATCTACGACACACCAGGACGGGAAGACAACTATATGTGATAGCACACTAGGCTATCTACGACACACCAGGAAGGAAAGACAACTCTATGTGATGGCACACTAGGCTATCTACGACACACCAGGAAGGAAAGACAACTATATGTGATAGCACACTAGGCTATCTACGACACACCAGGAAGGAAAGACAACTATATGTGATGGCACACTAGGCTATCTACGACACACCAGGACGGAAAGACAACTCTATGTGATGACACACTAGGCTATCTACGACACACCAGGAAGGAAAGACAACTATATGTGATGGCACACTAGGCTATCTACGACACACCAGGACGGAAAGACAACTATATGTGATAGCACACTAGGCTATCTACGACACACCAGGACGGAAAGACAACTCTATGTGATAGCACACTAGGCTATCTACGACACACCAGGAAGGAAAGACAACTATATGTGATAGCACACTAGGCTATCTACGACACACCAGGACGGAAAGACAACTCTATGTGATAGCACACTAGGCTATCTACGACACACCAGGACGGAAAGACAACTCTATGTGATAGCACACTAGGCTATCTACGACACACCAGGACGGAAAGACAACTATATGTGATGGCACACTAGGCTATCTACGACACACCAGGAAGGAAAGACAACTATATGTGATAGCACACTAGGCTATCTACGACACACCAGGACGGAAAGACAACTATATGTGATGGCACACTAGGCTATCTACGACACACCAGGAAGGAAAGACAACTCTATGTGATGGCACACTAGGCTATCTACGACACACCAGGACGGAAAGACAACTATATGTGATAGCACACTAGGCTATCTACGACACACCAGGAAGGAAAGACAACTCTATGTGATGGCACACTAGGCTATCTACGACACACCAGGAAGGAAAGACAACTCTATGTGATGGCACACTAGGCTATCTACGACACACCAGGACGGAAAGACAACTATATGTGATGGCACACTAGGCTATCTACGACACTAGGCTATCTACGACACACCAGGACGGAAAGACAACTATATGTGATGGCACACTAGGCTATCTACGACACACCAGGACGGAATGACAACTATATGTGATAGCACACTAGGCTATCTACGACACACCAGGAAGGAAAGACAACTATATGTGATGGCACACTAGGCTATCTACGACACACCAGGACGGAATGACAACTATATGTGATAGCACACTAGGCTATCTACGACACACCAGGAAGGAAAGACAACTATATGTGATGGCACACTAGGCTATCTACGACACACCAGGAAGGAAAGACAACTATATGTGATGGCACACTAGGCTATTACGACACTAGGCTATCTAAGAAACACCAGGAAGGAAAGACAACTCTATGTGAAGGCACACTAGGCTATCTACGACACACCTGGACGGAAAGACAACTCTATGTGATGGCACACTAGGCTATCTACGACACACCAGGAAGGAAAGACAACTCTATGTGATGGCACACTAGGCTATCTACGACACACCAGGACGGAAAGACAACTATATGTGATGGCACACTAGGCTATCTACGACACTAGGCTATCTACGACACACCAGGACGGAAAGACAACTATATGTGATGGCACACTAGGCTATCTACGACACACCAGGACGGAATGACAACTATATGTGATAGCACACTAGGCTATCTACGACACACCAGGAAGGAAAGACAACTATATGTGATGGCACACTAGGCTATCTACGACACACCAGGAAGGAAAGACAACTATATGTGATGGCACACTAGGCTATTACGACACTAGGCTATCTAAGAAACACCAGGAAGGAAAGACAACTCTATGTGAAGGCACACTAGGCTATCTACGACACACCTGGACGGAAAGACAACTCTATGTGATGGCACACTAGGCTATCTACGACACACCAGGAAGGAAAGACAACTCTATGTGATGGCACACTAGGCTATCTACGACACACCAGGACGGAAAGACAACTCTATGTGATGGCACACTAGGCTACCTACGACACACCAGGACGGAAAGACAACTCTATGTGATGGCACACTAGGCTATCTACGACACACCAGGACGGAAAGACAACTCTATGTGATGGCACACTAGGCTATCTACGACACACCAGGACGGAAAGACAACTCTATGTGATGACACACTAGGCTATCTACGACACACCAGGACGGAAAGACAACTCTATGTGATGGCACACTAGGCTACATACGACACACCAGGACGGAAAGACAACTCTATGTGATGGCACACTAGGCTACCTACGACACACCAGGACGGAAAGACAACTCTATGTGATGGCACACTAGGCTATCTACGACACACCAGGACGGAAAGACAACTCTATGTGATGACACACTAGGCTATCTACGACACTAGGCTATCTACGACACTAGGCTATCTACGACACACCAGGACGGAAAGACAACTCTATGTGATGACACACTAGGCTATATACGACACACCAGGACGGAAAGACAACTCTATGTGATGGCACACTAGGCTATCTACGACACACCAGGACGGAAAGACAACTCTATGTGATGGCACACTATGTTATCTACGACACACCAGGACGGAAAGACAACTCTATGTGATGGCACACTAGGCTATCTACGACACACCAGGACGGAAAGACAACTCTATGTGATGACACACTAGGCTATCTACGACACTAGGCTATCTACGACACTAGGCTATCTACGACACACCAGGACGGAAATACAACTCTATGTGATGACACACTAGGCTATATACGACACACCAGGACGGAAAGACAACTCTATGTGATGGCACACTAGGCTATCTACGACACACCAGGACGGAAAGACAACTCTATGTGATGGCACACTATGTTATCTACGACACACCAGGACGGAAAGACAACTCTATGTGATGGCACACTAGGCTATCTACGACACTAGGCTATCTACTACACACCAGGAAGGAAAGACAACTCTATGTGATGGCACACTAGGCTATCTACGACACACCAGGACGGAAAGACAACTCTATGTGATGGCACACTAGGCTATCTACGACACACCAGGACGGAAAGACAACTATATGTGATGGCACACTAGGCTATCTACGACACACCAGGACGGAAAGACAAATCTATGTGATGGCACACTAGGCTATCTACGACACTAGGCTATCTACGACACACCAGGACGGAAAGACAACTCTATGTGATGGCACACTAGGCTATCTACGACACACCAGGACGGAAAGACAACTCTATGTGATAGCACACTAGGCTATCTACGACACACCAGGACGGAAAGACAACTCTATGTGATAGCACACTAGGCTATCTACGACACACCAGGAAGGAAAGACAACTATATGTGATAGCACACTAGGCTATCTACGACACACCAGGACGGAAAGACAACTATATGTGATGGCACACTAGGCTATATACGACACACCAGGAAGGAAAGACAACTATATGTGATAGCACACTAGGCTATCTACGACACACCAGGACGGAAAGACAACTATATGTGATGGCACACTAGGCTATCTACGACACACCAGGAAGGAAAGACAACTCTATGTGATGGCACACTAGGCTATCTACGAAACACCAGGACGGAAAGACAACTATATGTGATAGCACACTAGGCTATCTACGACACACCAGGAAGGAAAGACAACTCTATGTGATGGCACACTAGGCTATCTACGACACACCAGGAAGGAAAGACAACTCTATGTGATGGCACACTAGGCTATCTACGACACACCAGGACGGAAAGACAACTATATGTGATGGCACACTAGGCTATCTACGACACTAGGCTATCTACGACACACCAGGACGGAAAGACAACTATATGTGATGGCACACTAGGCTATCTACGACACACCAGGACGGAATGACAACTATATGTGATAGCACACTAGGCTATCTACGACACACCAGGAAGGAAAGACAACTATATGTGATGGCACACTAGGCTATCTACGACACACCAGGAAGGAAAGACAACTATATGTGATGGCACACTAGGCTATCTACGACACACCAGGAAGGAAAGACAACTCTATGTGATGGCACACTAGGCTATCTACGACACACCAGGACGGAAAGACAACTATATGTGATGGCACACTAGACTATCTGCGACACACCAGGACGGAAAGACAACTCTATGTGATGGCACACTAGGCTATTACGACACTAGGCTATCTAAGAAACACCAGGAAGGAAAGACAACTCTATGTGAAGGCACACTAGGCTATCTACGACACACCAGGACGGAAAGACAACTCTATGTGATGGCACACTAGGCTATCTACGACACACCAGGACGGAAAGACAACTATATGTGATGGCACACTAGGCTATCTACGACACACCAGGACGGAAAGACAACTATATGTGATGGCACACTAGGCTATCTACGACACTAGGCTATCTACGACACACCAGGAAGGAAAGACAACTCTATGTGATGGCACACTAGGCTATCTACGACACACCAGGACGGAAAGACAACTCTATGTGATGGCACACTAGGCTATCTACGACACTAGGCTATCTACGACACACCAGGAAGGAAAGACAACTCTATGTGATGGCACACTAGGCTATCTACGACACACCAGGACGGAAAGACAACTCTATGTGATGGCACACTAGGCTATCTATGACACACCAGGACGGAAAGACAACTATATGTGATAGCACACTAGGCTATCTACGACACTAGGCTATCTACGACACACCAGGACGGAAAGACAACTCTATGTGATAGCACACTAGGCTATCTACGACACACCAGGAAGGAAAGACAACTATATGTGATAGCACACTAGGCTATCTATGACACACCAGGAAGGAAAGACAACTATATGTGATGACACACTAGGCTATCTACGACACACCAGGACGGAAAGACAACTCTATGTGATGGCACACTGGGCTATCTACGACACACCAGGAAGGAAAGACAACTCTATGTGATGACACACTAGGCTATCTACGACACACCAGGACGGAAAGACAACTCTATGTGATGGCACACTAGGCTATCTACGACACTAGGCTATCTACGACACACCAGGACGGAAAGACAACTCTATGTGATAGCACACTAGGCTATCTACGACACTAGGCTATCTACGACACACCAGGACGGAAAGACAACTCTATGTGATAGCACACTAGGCTATCTACGACACACCAGGAAGGAAAGACAACTCTATGTGATGACACACTAGGCTATCTACGACACACCAGGACGGAAAGACAACTCTATGTGATAGCATACTAGGCTATCTACGACACACCAGGACGGAAAGACAACTCTATGTGATGACACACTAGGCTATCTACGACACACCAGGACGGAAAGACAACTCTATGTGATGGCACACTAGGCTATCTACGACACACCAGGACGGAAAGACAACTCTATGTGATGACACACTAGGCTATCTACGACACACCAGGACGGAAAGACAACTCTATGTGATAGCACACTAGGCTATCTACGACACACCAGGACGGAAAGACAACTATATGTGATGGCATACTAGGCTATCTACGACACACCAGGACGGAAAGACAACTCTATGTGATGACACACTAGGCTATCTACGACACACCAGTAGGGAAAGACAACTATATGTGATGGCATACTAGGCTATGTACGACACACCAGGACGGAAAGACAACTCTATGTGATGGCAAACTAGGCTATCTACGACACACCAGGACGGAAAGACAACTATATGTGATGGCACACTAGGCTATCTACGACACATCAGGAAGGAAAGACAACTCTATGTGATGGCACACTAGGCTATCTACGACACTAGGCTACCTACGACACACCAGGACGGAAAGACAACTCTATGTGATGGCACACTAGGCTATCTACGACACACCAGGACGGAAAGACAACTCTATGTGATGACACACTAGGCTATCTACGACACACCAGTAGGGAAAGACAACTATATGTGATGGCATACTAGGCTATGTACGACACACCAGGACGGAAAGACAACTCTATGTGATGGCACACTAGGCTATCTACGACACACCAGGACGGAAAGACAACTATATGTGATGGCACACTAGGCTATCTACGACACATCAGGAAGGAAAGACAACTCTATGTGATGGCACACTAGGCTATCTACGACACTAGGCTACCTACGACACACCAGGACGGAAAGACAACTCTATGTGATGGCACACTAGGCTATCTACGACACTAGGCTACCTACGACACACCAGGAAGGAAAGACAACTATATGTGATGGCACACTAGGCTAACTACGACACACCAGGACGGAAAGACAACTATATGTGATAGCACACTAGGCTATCTACGACACACCAGGACGGAAAGACAACTATATGTGATGGCACACTAGGCTATCTACGACACACCAGGACGGAAAGACAACTCTATGTGATGGCACACTAGGCTATCTACGACACACCAGGACGGAAAGACAACTCTATGTGATGACACACTAGGCTATCTACGACACACCAGGACGGAAAGACAACTCTATGTGATGGCACACTAGGCTATCTACGACACTAGGCTATCTACGACACACCAGGACGGAAAGACAACTATATGTGATAGCACACTAGGCTATCTACGACACACCAGGACGGAAAGACAACTCTATGTGATGGCACACTAGGCTATCTACGACACACCAGGACGGAAAGACAACTCTATGTGATGGCACACTAGGCTATCTATGACACACCAGGACGGAAAGACAACTATATGTGATGGCACACTAGGCTATCTATGACACACCAGGAAGGAAAGACAACTATATGTGATGACACACTAGGCTATCTACGACACACCAGGACGGAAAGACAACTCTATGTGATGGCACACTGGGCTATCTACGACACACCAGGAAGGAAAGACAACTCTATGTGATGACACACTAGGCTATCTACGACACACCAGGACGGAAAGACAACTCTATGTGATGGCACACTAGGCTATCTACGACACTAGGCTATCTACGACACACCAGGACGGAAAGACAACTCTATGTGATAGCACACTAGGCTATCTACGACACTAGGCTATCTACGACACACCAGGACGGAAAGACAACTCTATGTGATAGCACACTAGGCTATCTACGACACACCAGGAAGGAAAGACAACTCTATGTGATGACACACTAGGCTATCTACGACACACCAGGACGGAAAGACAACTCTATGTGATGGCACACTAGGCTATCTACGACACACCAGGACGGAAAGACAACTCTATGTGATGGCACACTAGGCTATCTACGACACACCAGGACGGAAAGACAACTATATGTGATGGCACACTAGGCTATCTACGACACACCAGGACGGAAAGACAACTATATGTGATGGCACACTAGGCTATCTACGACACTAGGCTATCTACGACACACCAGGAAGGAAAGACAACTCTATGTGATGGCACACTAGGCTATCTACGACACACCAGGACGGAAAGACAACTCTATGTGATGGCACACTAGGCTATCTACGACACTAGGCTATCTACGACACACCAGGAAGGAAAGACAACTCTATGTGATGGCACACTAGGCTATCTACGACACTAGGCTATCTACGACACACCAGGACGGAAAGACAACTATATGTGATGGCACACTAGGCTATCTACGACACTAGGCTATCTACGACACACCAGGACGGAAAGACAACTCTATGTGATGGCACACTAGGCTATCTACGACACACCAGGACGGAAAGACAACTATATGTGATGGCACACTAGGCTATCTACGACACACCAGGACGGAAAGACAACTCTATGTGATGGCACACTAGGCTATCTACGACACACCAGGACGGAAAGACAACTATATGTGATGGCACACTAGGCTATTACGTCACTAGGCTATCTACGACACACCAGGACGGAAAGACAACTCTATGTGATGGCACACTAGGCTATCTACGACACACCAGGACGGAAAGACAACTATATGTGATAGCACACTAGGCTATCTACGACACACCAGGACGGAAAGACAACTCTATGTGATAGCACACTAGGCTATCTACGACACACCAGGACGGAAAGACAACTCTATGTGATGGCACACTAGGCTATCTACGACACACCAGGACGGAAAGACAACTCTATGTGAAGGCACACTAGGCTATCTACGACACACCAGGACGGAAAGACAACTCTATGTGATGGCACACTAGGCTATCTACGACACACCAGGACGGAAAGACAACTCTATGTGATGGCACACTAGGCTATCTACGACACACCAGGACGGAAAGACAACCATGTGATGGCACACTAGGCTATCTACGACACACCAGGACGGAAAGACAACTATATGTGATAGCACACTAGGCTATCTACGACACACCAGGAAGGAAAGACAACTATATGTGATAGCACACTAGGCTATCTACGACACACCAGGACGGAAAGACAACTATATGTGATGGCACACTAGGCTATCTACGACACACCAGGAAGGAAAGACAACTATATGTGATAGCACACTAGGCTATCTACGACACACCAGGACGGAAAGACAACTATATGTGATGGCACACTAGGCTATCTACGACACACCAGGAAGGAAAGACAACTCTATGTGATGGCACACTAGGCTATCTACGACACACCAGGACGGAAAGACAACTATATGTGATAGCACACTAGGCTATCTACGACACACCAGGACGGAAAGACAACTCTATGTGATGGCACACTAGGTTATCTACGACACTAGGCTATCTACGACACACCAGGACGGAAAGACAACTCTATGTGATGGCACACTAGGCTATCTACGACACACCAGGACGGAAAGACAACTATATGTGATAGCACACTAGGCTATCTACGACACACCAGGACGGAAATACAACTCTATGTGATGGCACACTAGGCTATCTACGACACACCAGGACGGAAAGACAACTATATGTGATAGCACACTAGGCTATCTACGACACACCAGGACGGAAATACAACTCTATGTGATGGCACACTAGGCTATCTACGACACACCAGGACGGAAAGACAACTCTATGTGATGACACACTAGGCTATCTACGACACACCAGGACGGAAAGACAACTCTATGTGATGGCACACTAGGCTATCTACGACACTAGGCTATCTACGACACACCAGGACGGAAAGACAACTCTATGTGATAGCACACTAGGCTATCTACGACACACCAGGACGGAAAGACAACTCTATGTGATGGCACACTAGGCTATCTACGACACACCAGGACGGAAAGACAACTCTATGTGATGGCACACTAGGCTATCTACGACACACCAGGACGGAAAGACAACTCTATGTGATAGCACACTAGGCTATCTACGACACACCAGGAAGGAAAGACAACTCTATGTGATGGCACACTAGGCTATCTACGACACACCAGGACGGAAAGACAACTATATGTGATAGCACACTAGGCTATCTACGACACACCAGGACGGAAAGACAACTCTATGTGATGGCACACTAGGCTATCTACGACACACCAGGACGGAAAGACAACTATATGTGATGGCACACTAGGCTATCTACGACACACCAGGAAGGAAAGACAACTCTATGTGATGGCACACTAGGCTATCTACGACACACCAGGAAGGAAAGACAACTATATGTGATAGCACACTAGGCTATCTACGACACACCAGGAAGGAAAGACAACTATATGTGATGGCACACTAGGCTATCTACGACACACCAGGAAGGAAAGACAACTCTATGTGATGGCACACTAGGCTATCTACGACACACCAGGACGGAAAGACAACTCTATGTGATGGCACACTAGGCTATCTACGACACACCAGGACGGAAAGACAACTCTATGTGATGGCACACTAGGCTATCTACGACACACCAGGACGGAAAGACAACTCTATGTGATGGCACACTAGGCTATCTACGACACACCAGGACGGAAAGACAACTCTATGTGATGGCACACTAGGCTATCTACGACACACCAGGATGGAAAGACAACTCTATGTGATGGCACACTAGGCTATCTACGACACACCAGGAAGGAAAGACAACTCTATGTGATGGCACACTAGGCTATCTACGACACACCAGGACGGAAAGACAACTCTATGTGATGGCACACTAGGCTATCTACGACACACCAGGACGGAAAGACAACTCTATGTGATAGCACACTAGGCTATCTACGACACACCAGGACGGAAAGACAACTCTATGTGATGGCACACTAGGCTATCTACGACACACCAGGACGGAAAGACAACTATATGTGATGGCACACTAGGCTATCTACGACACACCAGGAAGGAAAGACAACTCTATGTGATGGCACACTAGGCTATCTACGACACACCAGGACGGAAAGACAACTCTATGTGATGGCACACTAGGCTATCTACGACACACCAGGAAGGAAAGACAACTCTATGTGATGGCACACTAGGCTATCTACGACACACCAGGACGGAAAGACAACTCTATGTGATGGCACACTAGGCTATCTACGACACACCAGGAAGGAAAGACAACTCTATGTGATAGCACACTAGGCTATCTACGACACACCAGGACGGAAAGACAACTCTATGTGATGGCACACTAGGCTATCTACGACACACCAGGACGGAAAGACAACTATATGTGATGGCACACTAGGCTATCTACGACACACCAGGACGGAAAGACAACTCTATGTGATGGCACACTAGGCTATCTACGACACACCAGGACGGAAAGACAACTCTATGTGATGGCACACTAGGCTATCTACGACACACAAGGACGGAAAGACAACTCTATGTGATGGCACACTAGGCTATCTACGACACACCAGGACGGAAAGACAACTATATGTGATGGCACACTAGGCTATCTACGACACACCAGGACGGAAAGACAACTATATGTGATGGCACACTAGGCTATCTACGACACTAGGCTATCTACGACACACCAGGAAGGAAAGACAACTCTATGTGATGGCACACTAGGCTATCTACGACACACCAGGACGGAAAGACAACTCTATGTGATGGCACACTAGGCTATCTACGACACTAGGCTATCTACGACACACCAGGAATGAAAGACAACTCTATGTGATGGCACACTAGGCTATCTACGACACACCAGGACGGAAAGACAACTCTATGTGATGGCACACTAGGCTATCTATGACACACCAGGACGGAAAGACAACTATATGTGATAGCACACTAGGCTATCTACGACACTAGGCTATCTACGACACACCAGGACGGAAAGACAACTCTATGTGATAGCACACTAGGCTATCTACGACACACCAGGAAGGAAAGACAACTATATGTGATAGCACACTAGGCTATCTATGACACACCAGGAAGGAAAGACAACTATATGTGATGACACACTAGGCTATCTACGACACACCAGGACGGAAAGACAACTCTATGTGATGGCACACTGGGCTATCTACGACACACCAGGAAGGAAAGACAACTCTATGTGATGACACACTAGGCTATCTACGACACACCAGGACGGAAAGACAACTCTATGTGATGGCACACTAGGCTATCTACGACACTAGGCTATCTACGACACACCAGGACAGAAAGACAACTCTATGTGATAGCACACTAGGCTATCTACGACACTAGGCTATCTACGACACACCAGGACGGAAAGACAACTCTATGTGATAGCACACTAGGCTATCTACGACACACCAGGAAGGAAAGACAACTCTATGTGATGACACACTAGGCTATCTACAACACACCAGGACGGAAAGACAACTCTATGTGATAGCATACTAGGCTATCTACGACACACCAGGACGGAAAGACAACTCTATGTGATGACACACTAGGCTATCTACGACACACCAGGACGGAAAGACAACTCTATGTGATGGCACACTAGGCTATCTACGACACACCAGGACGGAAAGACAACTCTATGTGATGACACACTAGGCTATCTACGACACACCAGGACGGAAAGACAACTCTATGTGATAGCACACTAGGCTATCTACGACACACCAGGACGGAAAGACAACTATATGTGATGGCATACTAGGCTATCTACGACACACCAGGACGGAAAGACAACTCTATGTGATGACACACTAGGCTATCTACGACACACCAGTAGGGAAAGACAACTATATGTGATGGCATACTAGGCTATGTACGACACACCAGGACGGAAAGACAACTCTATGTGATGGCACACTAGGCTATCTACGACACACCAGGACGGAAAGACAACTATATGTGATGGCACACTAGGCTATCTACGACACATCAGGAAGGAAAGACAACTCTATGTGATGGCACACTAGGCTATCTACGACACTAGGCTACCTACGACACACCAGGACGGAAAGACAACTCTATGTGATGGCACACTAGGCTATCTACGACACTAGGCTACCTACGACACACCAGGAAGGAAAGACAACTATATGTGATGGCACACTAGGCTACCTACGACACACCAGGACGGAAAGACAACTATATGTGATGGCACACTAGGCTATCTACGACACACCAGGACGGAAAGACAACTATATGTGATAGCACACTAGGCTATCTACGACACACCAGGACGGAAAGACAACTATATGTGATGGCACACTAGGCTATCTACGACACACCAGGACGGAAAGACAACTCTATGTGATGGCACACTAGGCTATCTACGACACACCAGGACGGAAAGACAACTCTATGTGATGACACACTAGGCTATCTACGACACACCAGGACGGAAAGACAACTCTATGTGATGGCACACTAGGCTATCTACGACACTAGGCTATCTACGACACACCAGGACGGAAAGACAACTATATGTGATAGCACACTAGGCTATCTACGACACACCAGGACGGAAAGACAACTCTATGTGATGGCACACTAGGCTATCTACGACACACCAGGACGGAAAGACAACTCTATGTGATGGCACACTAGGCTATCTACGACACACCAGGACGGAAAGACAACTATATGTGATGGCACACTAGGCTATCTACGACACACCAGGACGGAAAGACAACTATATGTGATGGCACACTAGGCTATCTACGACACACCAGGACGGAAAGACAACTATATGTGATGACACACTAGGCTATCTACGACACACCAGGACGGAAAGACAACTCTATGTGATGGCACACTAGGCTATCTACGACACTAGGCTATCTACGACACACCAGGACGGAAAGACAACTCTATGTGATAGCACACTAGGCTATCTACGACACTAGGCTATCTACGACACACCAGGACGGAAAGACAACTATATGTGATAGCACACTAGGCTATCTACGACACTAGGCTATCTACGACACACCAGGACGGAAAGACAACTCTATGTGATGGCACACTAGGCTATCTACGACACTAGGCTATCTACGACACACCAGGACGGAAAGACAACTCTATGTGATAGCACACTAGGCTATCTACGACACACCAGGACGGAAAGACAACTCTATGTGATGGCACACTAGGCTATCTACGACACACCAGGACGGAAAGACAACTCTATGTGATGGCACACTAGGCTATCTACGACACACCAGGAAGGAAAGACAACTATATGTGATGGCACACTAGGCTATCTACGACACTAGGCTATCTACGACACACCAGGACGGAAAGACAACTCTATGTGATGGCACACTAGGCTATCTACGACACACCAGGAAGGAAAGACAACTATATGTGATGGCACACTAGGCTATCTACGACACTAGGCTATCTACGACACACCAGGACGGAAAGACAACTCTATGTGATGGCACACTAGGCTATCTACGACACACCAGGAAGGAAAGACAACTATATGTGATGGCACACTAGGCTATCTACGACACTAGGCTATCTACGACACACCAGGACGGAAAGACAACTCTATGTGATGGCACACTAGGCTATCTACGACACTAGGCTATCTACGACACACCAGGACGGAAAGACAACTCTATGTGATAGCACACTAGGCTATCTACGACACACCAGGACGGAAAGACAACTCTATGTGATGGCACACTAGGCTATCTACGACACACCAGGACGGAAAGACAACTATATGTGATAGCACACTAGGCTATCTACGACACACCAGGACGGAAAGACAACTATATGTGATGGCACACTAGGCTATCTACGACACACCAGGACGGAAAGACAACTCTATGTGATGGCACACTAGGCTATCTACGACACACCAGGACGGAAAGACAACTATATGTGATGGCACACTAGGCTATCTACGACACACCAGGACGGAAAGACAACTCTATGTGATGGCACACTAGGCTATCTACGACACTAGGCTATCTACGACACACCAGGACGGAAAGACAACTCTATGTGATGGCACACTAGGCTATCTACGACACACCAGGAAGGAAAGACAACTATATGTGATAGCACACTAGGCTATCTACGACACACCAGGAAGGAAAGACAACTATATGTGATAGCACACTAGGCTATCTACGACACACCAGGAAGGAAAGACAACTCTATGTGATGGCACACTAGGCTATCTACGACACACCAGGACGGAAAGACAACTCTATGTGATGGCACACTAGGCTATCTACGACACACCAGGAAGGAAAGACAACTCTATGTGATAGCACACTAGGCTATCTACGACACACCAGGACGGAAAGACAACTCTATGTGATGGCACACTAGGCTATCTACGACACACCAGGACGGAAAGACAACTATATGTGATAGCACACTAGGCTATCTACGACACACCAGGACGGAAAGACAACTCTATGTGATGGCACACTAGGCTATCTACGACACACCAGGACGGAAAGACAACTCTATGTGATGGCACACTAGGCTATCTACGACACACCAGGACGGAAAGACAACTCTATGTGATGGCACACTAGGCTATCTACGACACTAGGCTATCTACGACACACCAGGAAGGAAAGACAACTCTATGTGATGGCACACTAGGCTATCTACGACACACCAGGACGGAAAGACAACTCTATGTGATGGCACACTAGGCTATCTATGACACACCAGGAAGGAAAGACAACTATATGTGATAGCACACTAGGCTATCTACGACACACCAGGACGGAAAGACAACTCTATGTGATGGCACACTAGGCTATCTACGACACACCAGGAAGGAAAGACAACTATATGTGATAGCACACTAGGCTATCTACGACACACCAGGACGGAAAGAACAACAGAACCAGTGCTGATGATAAATTATACTTTAATCATAGAAAAAAATTGCAGTATCCATACAATGTAATGTTTACTATTGAATTACAAAGTATGAACTTAAAAATAGAAGTAACAGTAAAACAAAATAAATAACTCATTTGATCTATTTATAGATGTTCGACATTATGATTCAATTAAATACAGGTATTTTTAATTGATGAAGATTCGGCAGACTCCCACCAAGTTTGATTAATAAAAACTAAAAACATTTTATAACATTATCTATATACTGAGGTCCTGACTGCAGAAAAAATAAAAATAATTTTAACTATTTTGTAAGTCGATGTTGTTTATTAAACTTGTAAGTAATGCTAATGGCAATATTTACTTGAACAAATATGTTAGAATTTTTTAAAAGGAATCTTAACCATCTTGGACATTTGAATAGTATAGCCCATCCTTAACTTAATTAAGTCTGAAATTCATATAAATAAATAAGATTGGCCAGTAAAATATAGAAATCTTAATATGGTAAAAATTTCATCTGGAAAGGGAGATCATTCGAAACAAGTTCTGCGAGATATCCTTACTGAGTTAACTCCCTTGTTGACTCATTATAAATGCATTAAATGAGCTACTTATTTTGGACATAACATAATCTCTTAAAACTTGAATTACGTAATTTAATATCCTCATACATTCATCCTTTTATCTGTAAATTAACATTATAGAATACTAATCTAACAGACTGAAGACTTACAGAAAACTTCATACACTATTATATAGGAATTGACTTCATACAAGCTACATACTAGTTCATTTAACTTTATTGTTGGACAAATAAAATAGCACCCAGATATGGAAACAATACCAAAAATTTGTTATTCTCGCTGCTTAAAACAGTGAAATTATCAGTAAATATCTAGCAATATACTCCGTTAAACCACAGAGAAACATTCAATCAATCTGTACACATTTATCAATGAAATCCATCACAAGTTGCTGATGTTAAATTTGGATAATACCACAATTTTCAAATGTTTTGTAAATTCAGTCAGTTGTGGGGTTATTTTTTTATTTCGATGGAAAAGAGCAAATTGTATCAATACACTACACAAACGATGCTGTTGTCTAATTGTTCTTAAAATCCCTAATTAAAGTGAAAATCTACAGGGTGTTAAAGAAGTTTGTTCACAAAATTTGAATTTTGCTAAATACTCTTCAACTATGTTGCTATGGACCAATAGGTTACTTCTGTGTGAGAGTTCTATATAAAACTGATATACATGTATATGCAGAAAAGCTGTATCTTTCATTATAGGAAATTAAGTTCGTGTACACTTCTCATTTTAAGCTTAATTCTCATTTTATCATAATTCTAACAAATGTGAACAAACTTGCTTAACACCCTATATACATAGAATATTTTTTATTATTATTTTTGGCAAAGTTGGAGTCATGAAGTCTTATATATTTTCTGGTAATTAAAAATCCAAAACCAATCTAAGATAAATATTGTACTTGACCAAATATTTGAAGTTATGAGCAGTCTACATTCTTAAACAACACTGAACAGTGACCTAAGACTGATAGATGACTGGCCATGAAGTTTGCAACTTATGAACAGCATTGAAGATATCTATTCAGTACATTTAAAACGCACAATGTAGGATTTCTAAATTTTCATTGACCAACTTTTTAGGATACAAGAAAAAAATGTACACAATATTGCACTTGTATGCAACATGTTAACTAAATGTTATGACAATCGACACAAATTTCATAAAAAATGAGTTTCAAAAGTAATAAAATGGAATTTAAAGAATTTTTAGATGTACTGAGTATTTATATCAAAATATTTGATTTAACTACTGCGATCTTAAGTGTGCTAACATTATTTAAGAATAACCTTCAAGAATTTAAAGGTGGTCAAAAGCTTAATGATTTAGTATGTAGCTTGAAGTTTATCCCATTTCAACAGCATAAAATTATCTATAAACACTAGAATGCAACAACAATATGCAAGAAATACATTCTCCTTGTCCCCGTTATCAGAAATTAATGCGAGATAAGAATCAATGTAAAAACAAAATCGGCCAAAATTAATTACTGGCCTTGAACCTTGGTTGTGTTACAGCAGTTATGCAATATTTGTGAAACATAGACCCAGAAAGTTGCTTGTGTTACAGCAGTTATGCAATATTTGTGAAACATAGACCCAGAAAGTTGCTTGTGTTACAGCAGTTATGCAATATTTGTGAAACATAGACCCAGAAAGTTGCTTGTGTTACAGCAGTTATGCAATATTTGTGAAACATAGACCCAGAAAGTTGCTTGTGTTACAGCAGTTATGCAATATTTGTGAAACATAGACCCAGAAAGTTGCTTGTGTTACAGCAGTTATGCAATATTTGTGAAACATAGACCCAGAAAGTTGCTTGAGTTTTTTCCTCACAGAATATAGTCATTATTCTGTACCATTGTATCTTCAGAACCAGCTGGACAGAGAATGCTCATTGGCAAAGATAAACATAAACAATCTGAGGACCCCCCCCCCCCCCCATATTCAATAACTCCCAACTGTTTTCCGGAATTTATTTTGCTCAAGGCAAATTCTACTGAATGTGACAATCATTGAAATGCAACTCTTATGAAAGGTTTTCTTATGTATATGTATAGATACCGACACCTTATGTCATTCCCCGTAAGTAGAAAATTCTCTACTCTTGTCGGAAGCTCTAATTTAAGCCCCAGAAAATTCCTACCTCCGTTTTGATATTTAAAATTCGACTACTTTCAGTTTAGAAATATGTCAATATCAATCCAATATAAGGTCATTATGTGAAATGCAATAGAAATGGTCTGAAACCATCGTATAACTGAAACCATCGTATAACTGAAACCATCGTATGGTGTGAAACCATCGTATAACTGAAACCATCGTATAACTATTAAGAGAAGAAAGCATGTTACACCAATTAAAAAAATAAATGAAAATTTTACTTAAGACTTTAAAGCAGAAATGGCCCCAGGACACTAAAAGCATTTCACGAACTATCATAACATAACCAAGGTATGCCCAATACATATAAACTATTAGGTACACAGTATGGGGCTTGGTGGCATCATTGTATAAATGCATGAAAACAAAGATATTAATACAAGAACACATCTATTGCTTTTACCCCATATGATGTTGTCAACAATAAATGTTTCTATCTTCAAACAATTTATTTCTTAAGTTCAGTACTATGCAGTATAAATACTTATTGATAATTGCATTTTATTCGTTGATAATAATTTGTTACCATTATTATAGAATTTCTATAAAAAGAGATTAATCATGTATAGCTAATACATATATTAAAACACTTGAAATAATTTTTGGCTCACTAACTGTAAAAATGGTCTAACAGATCAAATGTTTCTACGCAATTGTACGAAAAAATGTCAGCGACACAATAAGACAGAGATTGTAACTGAATGGAGGAAGAGATTTGATCCAAGAAAAATATACAATAATACTTCACAAAGAACATACAAGTTTGCACGATGAGAAACTGTCAATATTTGATAGATGATTGAGAATACAACAGCAAATGCATGTTTTGATAAAAAACAGATCAATATCACACTGGATTTTATTGTCTATAATAAAAGTTTCAATACATTACACTCTGCTGTTAAAGCAGTATATTTCACTATAATTCAAATGCTTGTAAAGCGTTCTCAGGCTGTTCAATCCTATAGAAAAGAAATTTATCAGTAGTTAAATCGACGACAAGTTACTTAAAGTCATCCACAGCTAAAACAGGCACAAAGATACAAAGAAAACTTTCTATTTCTGGTTTTGCAGCAATGTGACCAACTTTAGCAATGTGACCAACTTTAGCAATGTGACCAACTTTAGCAATGTGACCAACTTCAGGTTCCACAATGAAAAGTTCTGAACATTGTACAAATACTGATCAGTTTTCTGTTAAAAAGAGCAATTAGAAACAGCCTGTTAACACTTTACTTAGTAGCATTTGTACCTGAATACAAATATGAAAGAAATTCTCTTTATAAAATCCAGCCGTTCGACTCATACCAAGGGAGGTAAATAATGATATACTGCCCTGCAGGAAGGGAGACAACTTATTAGAATGAATAACACTGCTCTGCAGAGTTTCACACAAAATTCATAAAAAATCACAACATTATGAAACGATGAGTGAATAAATTTAAACTATTTATACAGGCAAAAACATTGAAAAAAATCCCTTTTGCCAAAATCCTTGACAGATTCAGCTTCAATAAATAATATATATATTTATATATATTATCAATACAACAGAGATAATGGAACAACCTAACATAAATTCAACACTTACACTAATATATTACAATCACTAAATTCAGATAATTCCCAATCAATCAATCAATCAATCAAAAATTCATTCACTTAACTTGTTAACAATATTTCCAAGTTGAGGACTAGATATTTATCAATAACATTTTATGAGGAAGAATTGTTCTAGAAAACAAACTCACGAACATCCATAAAAATCTTGTGAACCATAAAAGTCTTCCTATCCGATTCCATGGATACGTATATCTCATTATTACGTGATCAAACATATACACATACACAAAGTAGAAACCACAAATATCGTACCAATGATATAAATCAATGCTATCAATTTCTAATTCAACTCACACAAATATTAACAGTGGCAATACTAGAAGTATAGTTCAACTTAAAGCAGCCGATTATTTTTTTGGTAATTAATGCATGTAAAAAGCCATTTATACATATTTGATAAGGAATGACATCCAAGTCAATTTGACATATTTTGCAATAGATTTAACTCTGCACTGCTTTTCAAAGACACTTTCTCTACTTTTGCTACTTTTTTTCATCAAATAAACTACTTTCAGGTTCAAAAACGTGTCGATATCAAAATATTTCTGTGAAATGAAATGCAGTATAGATGGCATGAAATTACCAGATAGCCATCTGAGAAGATAAAATGTTGTGTTGCTGTAATCAACCGTTTTGTAACATAACAATTATGATATGTCTCACATCTATAGAATGTAAAAATTATAATTTCAAAATGAGTACACAATGGATGATAACTTTTGTACTTAAATCCAAATATTTATGTAGAATTCTTCTATCCTGTTGCGTTATAAAACTTATAAACTGTACACAACAACCCATAAAGCAAGCTATCGTCTGTTTGTATATATCCGAGAACAGTTGTAAACAAATTATCAAGTGGTCGGCCAATGAAAACATGTTTCAGAATATATTGACCAATAGACATAGAGTACACATAAACAAGATTCTCCACTGATTCTGAATCCACAATAAAATGCTTAACCCAGCAAGGTAACTAAAATAACTTATAGCAACAATAATCTAGAAATTTTACTAAATGATAAATATTGTTCACATAACTACAATATTCAAGTTAACTGATCAAGGGGGAAATAAATAGATTTATAGACTAAGTAAGTTCTTATTTTGATGTCTGTCAACTTTCAACCAGGAGAAAAGGTTTAAGATTCTAGACATAGTTTTTTAAAAACATTACTCTTGTATGTTCCTGCATATTGCAGCTCAAACGTTGTAATTATGTGGTTTCAACAATAAACATAAACAAACAAATCGTGTAAATCAGAGGCCAAAACGTTATTCATTTATAAATAATGTATAATATAGACTTTGAAATAAAAGACAAATAAATATCACAACCAATACTTGTTGAAGTTATTTAAGTAAGTGCTCAACTTCAAATTTATGTCCCAACTTTATAAAAGCATTGACTTTTCAGTAAGATGGCCACCATAAATGATTGTGAGTTACCGAGCTTCGTACAAACAATGCATAGGACATGAAAATCTGATGTTACAGGCAAAAATAAATACTTATTTTACAAAATATACTTGCAACTACAAAAAAGCCTAGACAATGTATAAAATAATTGAATATTATCATTAATACTCATTCGAAGCACCTGAGAAATGAAGCTGTAGACACAGAGACTGAAGGTTACATGCAATATATGTTTTAATTAAATTTATATCACCACAGGGACTTGCCCCTTAAGACGGCACCTCGTTTCGAAAGCGTCATCATAATCAAAGCCAAAGTGCCAGATTTTGTTCATTGGGTTTTACACAGTTTTTCAACAATTTTACGGTCTACACGGCAGCCAGCTGACCTAACCAGTTTTCCTGGAATTAATATTCAACTTGCTCTTCCACAAGCAACCGACAACGTCTCCACAAGCAAAGGACAAGACCGAAGCCAATGTCACGGAAGAACATAACCTGCCGAACCCGGGAATCGAACTTGGAACTGCTGGGCAACAGTCTAGCGCTCTACCAACTGAGCAACCCAATGTGAGAACTTGAATGGACAATGTTTTTTAACTAAGATGGTGCAACTCATTGAAATCAGGGGCAAGACTGTTCACTGTAAGAAATAGAAGGAAAAACCAGGGGACACCTACATATTTAATACAATCACCATTTACAAACATGTCTGATCGCATCTAACAACTTATATTTCACAATTCTTCATAAAAAAATATGAAATTAGCTTAAAATGAAAAGAGGAAGATTTTTACCCCCTGTGAGAGGTAGATCATTTTTGAACCCTACTAAATTACAGCACAACACATGTATTGCAAGTAACCACATAATTGCCATTTATAATCGAAGGTGCTAAGGAGTAGTCAATTTTCCATTGGTGATAGAAAACTGGCGGACTGAAACATGTGGTGAAGCCAATTAAGATGGTAGGACGTGATAAAACACAAAGCAAAATGATATCAACAACAGGAATATTTTTACTGCCACATACATTCTAATGTCAAACAGAAGTTATACCTCAACAACGTGACATTGTCGTTGAATATCAATATTCTATGAATAGTGAAAGCAACTGATACAGAAAACGTTTTAATTATTATAGTGTAAACTTCTGCATATACAGTCAGGCCTCCTTCACTTAAACTCATCAGGTCTGAAATTGTCTTTTAAATAATAAATGGTTTTGAATAGCCCATTTCAATTTGACATGCCGAAGAAAATAAATAAGACCTAATATTTATATTGGATAATACCAAGTTTTCGGGTAGAACGTTGTCGAATAAACGAGGTCCGACTGTATATCGACTATGAAACAAGATTACAACTTGCTCACTGGGTTACCATCCAGTACTTAATGCCAAAATCTGGGATAGTGAAGCTCGCAATACAACCTCACACTAGACTGGAAGTTGAGACCTTCAGATCCGGGATCAGACACTCTCCTCAGACACTGTGCCTTCCTAACATACAACCTCACACTAGACTGGAAGTTGAGACCTTCAGATCCGGGATCAGACACTCTCTCCTCAGACACTGTGCCTTCCTTACATACAACCTCACACTAGACTGGAAGTTGAGACCTTCAGATCCTGGATCAGACACTCTCTCCTCAGACACTGTGCCTTCCTTACATACAACCTCACACTAGACTGGAAGTTGAGACCTTCAGATCCGGGATCAGACACTCTCTCCTCAGACACTGTGCCTTCCTTACATACAACCTCACACTAGACTGGAAGTTGAGACCTTCAGATCCGGGATCAGACACTCTCTCCTCAGACACTGTGCCTTCCTAACATACAACCTCACACTAGACTGTAAGTTGAGACCTTCAGATCCGGGATCAGACACTCTCTCCTCAGACACTGTGCCTTCCTTACATACAACCTCACACTAGACTGGAAGTTGAGACCTTCAGATCCGGGATCAGACACTCTCCTCAGACACTGTGCCTTCCTAACATACAACCTCACACTAGACTGGAAGTTGAGACCTTCAGATCCGGGATCAGACACTCTCTCCTCAGACACTGTGCCTTCCTTACATACAACCTCACACTAGACTGGAAGTTGAGACCTTCAGATCCTGGATCAGACACTCTCTCCTCAGACACTGTGCCTTCCTTACATACAACCTCACACTAGACTGGAAGTTGAGACCTTCAGATCCGGGATCAGACACTCTCCTCAGACACTGTGCCTTCCTAACATACAACCTCACACTAGACTGGAAGTTGAGACCTTCAGATCCGGGATCAGACACTCTCTCCTCAGACACTGTGCCTTCCTAACATACAACCTCACACTAGACTGGAAGTTGAGACCTTCAGATCCTGGATCAGACACTCTCTCCTCAGACACTGTGCCTTCCTTACATACAACCTCACACTAGACTGGAAGTTGAGACCTTCAGATCCTGGATCAGACACTCTCTCCTCAGACACTGTGCCTTCCTTACATACAACCTCACACTAGACTGGAAGTTGAGACCTTCAGATCCGGGATCAGACACTCTCTCCTCAGACACTGTGCCTTCCTAACATACAACCTCACACTAGACTGGAAGTTGAGACCTTCAGATCCGGGATCAGACACTCTCTCCTCAGACACTGTGCCTTCCTTACATACAACCTCACACTAGACTGGAAGTTGAGACCTTCAGATCCTGGATCAGACACTCTCTCCTCAGACACTGTGCCTTCCTTACATACAACCTCACACTAGACTGGAAGTTGAGACCTTCAGATCCTGGATCAGACACTCTCTCCTCAGACACTGTGCCTTCCTTACATACAACCTCACACTAGACTGGAAGTTGAGACCTTCAGATCCGGGATCAGACACTCTCTCCTCAGACACTGTGCCTTCCTAACATACAACCTCACACTAGACTGGAAGTTGAGACCTTCAGATCCGGGATCAGACACTCTCTCCTCAGACACTGTGCCTTCCTTACATACAACCTCACACTAGACTGGAAGTTGAGACCTTCAGATCCTGGATCAGACACTCTCTCCTCAGACACTGTGCCTTCCTTACATACAACCTCACACTAGACTGGAAGTTGAGACCTTCAGATCCGGGATCAGACACTCTCCTCAGACACTGTGCCTTCCTAACATACAACCTCACACTAGACTGGAAGTTGAGACCTTCAGATCCGGGATCAGACACTCTCTCCTCAGACACTGTGCCTTCCTAACATACAACCTCACACTAGACTGGAAGTTGAGACCTTCAGATCCGGGATCAGACACTCTCTCCTCAGACACTGTGCCTTCCTTACATACAACCTCACACTAGACTGGAAGTTGAGACCTTCAGATCCTGGATCAGACACTCTCTCCTCAGACACTGTGCCTTCCTAACATACAACCTCACACTAGACTGGAAGTTGAGACCTTCAGATCCGGGATCAGACACTCTCTCCTCAGACACTGTGCCTTCCTAACATACAACCTCACACTAGACTGGAAGTTGAGACCTTCAGATCCGGGATCAGACACTCTCTCCTCAGACACTGTGCCTTCCTTACATACAACCTCACACTAGACTGGAAGTTGAGACCTTCAGATCCGGGATCAGACACTCTCCTCAGACACTGTGCCTTCCTAACATACAACCTCACACTAGACTGGAAGTTGAGACCTTCAGATCCGGGATGAGGCACTCTCTCCTCAGACACTGTGCCTTCCTAACATACAACCTCACACTAGACTGGAAGTTGAGACCTTCAGATCCGGGATCAGACACTCTCTCCTCAGACACTGTGCCTTCCTAACATACAACCTCACACTAGACTGGAAGTTGAGACCTTCAGATCCGGGATCAGACACTCTCTCCTCAGACACTGTGCCTTCCTAACATACAACCTCACACTAGACTGGAAGTTGAGACCTTCAGATCCTGGATCAGACACTCTCTCCTCAGACACTGTGCCTTCCTAACATACAACTTTATAGAAAGGAAAACAACGCATGGGAGTAAATACCCTAACAAATCCTAGTGGCTTTACGTGCAAGTCTGTTTGACTATAACACCCAACTTTCTTTAAATTCTTACGCATCCAGTCAAATCATTACCACATGCATAAACTACCCCAGAATCAATATATAACATTGCAACAAACGAATAAGTTGGCTACCAGAGCCAATGATTTGTTGAGCTAAATAAATTGATTCTATAATGAATTATAAACTAAAAATTAACAAAAAATATGTATATTCAATAAAAGATCAATAATAATAACATTAAAACAATAACAAAATACTGTGCCCTTCTTTATCTTAATCACAAACAAATATTGCACATTTATCAACTAAGTAAATAAGGAAAGTGTACACGCAAGATTAGACAATGGTCAGTACTGACCATGCAAGATTAGACAATGGTCAGTACTGACCATGCAAGATTAGACAATGGTCAGTACTGACCATGCAAGATACTAATCTATAATCTTTCGCTACAATAAATTTCATCAAAGTATGAAATTGCAAGCAAGGCCTGAATTAATATTTTCTATGTCTGCCCTAACCCCCTACCTAGGTAAGAAAAATTTGGTTAGCAGGTAGGGAATTTTTTTATTATTTATTTTATTCAATGATAATTGGATGGCCTCATATGTAAAGTTTTGAAAATGTGCAGGCATCCATACATCAATATGCAGATCACCGATGACAATGCTAATCATCCGTCTACCATTGTAAAAAATTTCCTGTACAAATGTCAAAAACATTTGGAGTTGTCGCAATTTTCCCAGGTCGGTCGCAATAGGGCAAACATTTGTACTTTAATTTAGGCCCGAGAAATTTTTCAATTTGCCTTTCATAATAAAACAAGGTTAATAAATAAATATATAGATTACATAATGCCTTCAAAAATTAGTCAGACCTAGATATGTTCAGTGTATATCATTGCTTCTGCTTAAAGCAAAAAACTCACCACAAAAACTTCTGTCCCAAAACTTAGAACATGTGATGATATAGAGAAGTATATAAACTTCTGTCCCAAAACTTAGAACATGTGATGATATAGAGAAGTATATAAACAAGTACATTCATTGGTAAATAATTAGCAGATTGGGTTGGCACAAACTACACAAGCATTTCAACTTACTACAAAAAAACAGAAATAAATTCTTTGCAAATTATTTTACGAATAAAATACAAAATATTTTTATACATGGATTACAGGTGTGGAGAAATTTGAAAAGAAGAGAGAAATGAATAGTTTGTTTACCTTAATATTTTATCATTCAATAATTAAGTTAATAAGAATGTGGTCAATCTATTTCTAGGTAACAATCTTCCACAACAAGGGGTGTAACGCATTCCGTAGGTTAGATCAAGTTCCAAATATAGTAATTGAACTTTCAGATGGCCACTAGCAATTTGGTACTTTGGACTGCAGTAAAGGCCACAACTGTAAGAATACGAATACGAATGAAGTGGTCAATGAACTTCATGTTGGATTGATAGCAAAATCTATTCTGAGCAAGTTCAATATTGTTCAAAATGACAGTTTTACCGTAGCGGACATTATCAGTGTAGCAATTTGATGAACTCAAGGGCAACAACTCTGGAGATACTCAACTGAACTGGCTTGTTATTGGACTTGATCACAAATTTATACTGAAACAAAATCTGTGGAAATAAAAAACTTCTGCAGGGAAGACCACATTCCAAATACCAGTTTGGTTTGGTTCCCCAAATATGATCATCTAGTTATTGAGTTGACACTAATTCCATCCCCCAATGGGCTGCGTCCAATATACAGGGTTTAAACATGATAAAGATTTATTCTGCTTCTTTCTTTTCAAACAGATGTATAGAACTCATATTGACATAAAAGTAATTAATTACATTCAAGGTGTTTTAGTGCACAAATAAAACTAAATTACTCAAACGTGAGCATTAAGGGAATTAAATGAGTGCTATACTTCAACATAAAGCAGAAACATAAAAACATATACTTTCGCAACACCATCATCACGCTATCAAGCATTCAATAGTTTGTACAACAATTTCATACAAAAATAAGCCAGACGAAAAATAATATGCAAAATAAATATAAAACTTCTCATAAAAATATCAATATATTTCTTCTATAACATAATGAGTATCTTACGTTGGCATGTTGGCAAACAATAAATATTGATAAAGAAATTTATACATAGCCGCAGAGAATATGATTAATATATAATGTACCAAGGTGCCATTATTAAATATATGGAAGAACTAGGGCGTCTTTCAGGTAAGATAAATACTGACTAGATGTAAGCAACTGGACTAGAGGTTTAAGCATATGAATAAATAATCAGACAGGTTTGATATCATTCAACTATCAGATTGCACGAATTAATGCAATACATTCAACTATCAGATTGCACGAATTAATGCAATACATTCAACCCTGGACAATCTATCATATAATAAAATTGTTAAAACATTAGGTAAGCTTTCACCTTTTTGTAGCATTCCAATGATCAAATATGATATAATAACCATTCCTATTATTATCTTTCATGAAATAAGTACTAGTAATCCAAACAAGTCTGCCAATTATACCTTCACAAAATTTCTGAGACAGTTCATTCACATATTATGCATTTATCTACCAAAATTGTAAGTTTTCACATCAGCAACTGACATTTTCACCTAAGCAACTGACATTTTCACCTATAAGTCATATTTCATAGAAACATACTTTTAACAAAACAGGACCGACATAACTTGTGGCCCAAATTTCCTTCAATTTTTCACAACACAACTTAAGTCTTGAGTCACATGATTCTTATTCATTCCATACTGTCTGAAGGAATTTTGATAGCCATGAATCATGGTCGAGACATCTTGTCAATAAACCTTGGGACAAAGTTTGATGAAGATTGAACAAAAGTGGACAATGTCAATGTAACAAAATTGTGAACATCAAAGGGCCATAACTCCAGTGTCTGAGACAATCTAGCTCTTTATCAAACTCAGTTGAAACATTAAGCTCAAGAGAATGGGGGCCAAGTTTGATTAAGAATTGATAAGAATTATTGAAGCTTGTTTAGAGAACTGACAACTTTGCTGGACACCAAAGCAAAAGTTCCCATAATTCTTGCCAAGCCAAGGGCATAAATTAATCCCATTACAATTCTCAGCACATAACTAGAGTACACAAGTTATTCATAGGTTTTAACATCAACCGATCCTAACCATGCTATCCTTAATATAGGGAAGATAAAAATTCAATTTAACCATCACACACAAAACTACCATATTTGACATACATATTTTGTAGTTTGAACCATACGAAACTTATCATATGATGAGTGTACAATCATAGACACAGTTTATATGCAAAGGATTTCAAGAGATAAGTATTAATCAACCTAACAAGACAAATGCTGTTTGAATATTAGTAGTACTAACTCAAGAAAAAATATTCTGTCAGTAAAAATTTATTATACAGGGCAGACTTATGAAGAGTAACATAAGACTTGTCCAGCCCTTTGATACTGTTGTCGAGCAGAAAGGTTGAAAACTTAACACTGGTATAACAGTAAGCTAGTATGAGGAGCTTGAAGCATGATGCCCGTAGTTTTAATTGAAGATAGATCAGATTTAATCCAGCAGTATATGTGTCATTTTCTGAGATTGTTGGCCCACATGACATATCTGGGCCAAATTGAGTTTCTGAATGCAGGGATAAATGTAGGTCACTAATAATCAAAAACTTCTGCAAAATTACACTTTTTCAGGGATTACTGCACTTTCAATATGGTCATCAAGACTAAAAAATAAAGGAAACAACCCTCTAACGATGTGACATGGGGGAAATATATAACCATTTAGTTAAAAAGGGGCCGTCTCAATGTTTACTGATAATTGTTTTGGTTCTGCTCGCTGTTGAATCATAAATCTTTGACTGAAATGTTTCACTCCTATTAGATGTTGCAATTTATTTGAAAACATGATGTCTTCTTTATTGCGTTTTTCTCAAAAAAGAGGCTCAGTGCATTTGGGCCAAACATCTCAGAGAATATCACATATATGTAGCAAGATTAGACTTAGAATTAATCTCAGTATTTTAAACAAACATAGCATTAAACTCAAACCTTGGTTTCACAAAAAAACTTGAAAAGTTACATATGTTTCTGAACTTTAAAAGACATTTTAGACACAAATCTTCAGAAAAACTGCAACAATGTCAGGTAAATTCCATTAAAAACATGGCAACAAGTCAAAGAGAAGTTCTCTTACCAAATTACCGAATAAAGGCATACATCTTAAGCAGAAAATGCCAAAATTTAGAGACTGACAAGTCACTTAATACTATTAATAATTATTTATCTTAAACATTATGGACATGATTTGTTATCGAAATGAGCCAATAATGATGTTTTTATTAACATTCAATGCAATGCCTGGTAAAACATTAATAAATTTAACAGCAATTCTGAACACCAATATATCTTAAAGTCTGCGGCTAAAACTCAATCGCAGTAATGTGCTCATCTTGCCTCAACTTGTAGGATAAGATGTGAACACTATAGAGTTGATGCCACCACATTATATTTAAGTTTGTTTTGTGAAACCAGAGGTAAGGACAGCCTTAATTATACAAAAATACTTCAGTTAATGCTACAGAAAATTCTAAGCAGTATGCTTTAGTCCGTTATTGCGCTTTGCTGCGCATTTGTAAAACAAAATGTATTTCACAAACATGCTGAAATAGTAACAAGTACTTAGTTAAGCAAATAATGTGCTTATCATATAATCACATTACACTACTTTGCACATCAACTTTTCAAAGCATACTAATAAGCAAGATGTTTTTTCTGGAAAAGTATGTAGAATGACCTACTTACAGGGCGTAGATAAATGACCTACTTACAGGGGCGTAGATAAATGACCTACTTACAGGGGCGTAGATACATGACCTACTTACAGGGGTGTAGAATGACCTACTTACAGGGGCGTAGATAAATGACCTACTTACAGGGGCGTAGATACATGACCTACTTACAGGGGCATAGATACATGACCTACTTACAGGGGCGTAGATACATGACCTACTTACAGGGGCGTAGAATGACCTACTGACAGGGGCGTAGATAAATGACCTACTTACAGGGGCGTAGAATGACCTACTTACAGGGGCGTAGATACATGCCATTAAGATATGTAAATCTTAGTTATTTACTGTATGTATTTGACGTTATTGTAAGCATATTTACCAGAACAAAATATACACCAAAACGCATCTCTGACCTAGCTACAATTTTTTTTCCGGGGGAACAAGCCCCCCATCCCCCTAACACCAGGCCTATACATCAACTTCATCTAAGCTACGCCCCTGACATAAGTGTGATTATAACTACATTACTTTACTTAAATATATCAATACACTTTAGCATTTTCATGAAATCAGGTCCTGAACTTCGTTTCCAAAACACAGTGACTAGTGATGTAGAAGACAGTATTTGCGTTTCCAAAACACTCACTAGTGATGTAGAAGACAGTATTTGCTTTTTTTTCTCTAACAAATCATCAAGCTACCATATTACAGTAAATGTATACATATTGCACATATCCCGAAGTACTGAAATGCAACGACACAATTCTCTCACAAACACGGAGGTAGAAACGCCAGAAACACTTGTGAAGCATTTTTCTTGACTCGACTACCACTCCTACGAAGATTTATCCACAAACTGTATTGTCAATATCGATCACACGGCTTCGTTATTAAATTAAACATTTAAGAAGAGAATATCCTTTCCGTAAGTCTGGTTATCGCACTAACGAACGCTCCTTGGATGCTCAACTTCAAACAAACAAAATTCATAAGTAACACATTTATTCCGCACAGAACGACCCTCACAGTTCGACACTTGTATGCTGTTCAACTCTAGCGATCACATTATTATTAAGGTCAATAATTATATACATGTGTACAAAGTCAACACATATGAAATTAATAGTGAAATATACCTGAAAAAGACAAGAAGAAACAGGTTTAATACACTACACAATAAATCAATGGTTTCATGTGAAACTACCGTATATGCTTCCTTATACAATGCTCAGGATGCAGCCTTGCCATTGGTCAATTTTCAGACTGCTCTCAGAAACAACCAATCAGATGCAAAGGTTTTAAAACTCACACATATAAGTTAAGACATTGGACTAGCAGTAATGCATTCTACAGTGGAGGATGAAGAAAATGATGTTTGAAAAAAGAAGACTTTATCTAATGAAAGGGATTCAACATCTAACTAAACAAAATTCCAACTACAACAAAACCCCATTTAACGACCACCTCAATATTAAGACTTCCTCATTAATAAGACAATATTCATGAATCAGCTGGACAAGTCTATGCTCCATAATTTAACTCGATAATCAGGCCTACTCACAAATACTACATAACTTTTATCACAAACAATGGAGAGCTTTTTACTAAGCTTTCATTGTATATCTTAAGACATAGAAAGAAATATACTAATCAATGACAACACATACTATGTTAAAGGGGACCAGTGCTATTTTCATCACTTGGCGACTGTGCCTTTAAGCTGTCATTTTCTGGAAAAAATATACTAGGTTCTGTATTGCGCCTTCTTATTTTATTCTTACTTTTCTTCAACATTGTTGCCTGAAAAATAGAGAAATAAACTAAACTCACAGGGAGAGAGTAAACAACAACTTTTATGTGTAGCCAAATCTTCACTTCAGCTCCAAGAAATAGGGCTGCAACGATACAGGTGTCTCTAGGATTGGATTTGATTACTACTCTTTCGATTTCGGTTATTTGGTATGATTATATAAATACAGTAAACATTGTATTAAGAGACCACCCAAGGGATTCCCAAAAAGTGGTCGCTTAATAAAGTGGTCTCATAATAGATATCAACAAATTTAAAAATGTTAAGTACAAATGAATGTCGAACTGAACAATCAAAACATATAAATACCGTCCTCTTTCCATTCAAATGTATCTATGGTGTGAAACAAAGCTCACATAATTTAAACCACTCTATCAGCTCACTAGGCAATAGAACATAATGTATGTACAAGTGCCTAATTCTTAAATTCCGCGTGAGTTATCCAATGTGACAAGGTTCATGTACTTTGAATAGTGTAGTTGCATCGTGCTTAAAATTCAATACTTTTCTTATCACACGCGCAAATTTTTCTTACTAACGTGAAAGTAAAAGGCGAAACACAGACACACACATTTACACAATTTTCAGTCTATAACTAAATAACTGTACAGTGTACCCATCACAGTAACACGAATCTGCGCATGGCATGACATCATGAATTCAGTGACGAAGTTTGACAGCTATTAACTGGAATAATTCTAAAACTTTATTCTACGTGCGTATTAAAACAGGCTGATAGTAATAAACTTTTTACCATAAGGCCATGATTTTACGAGTTTTTTCAAATTGATTACATACTAAACAAAGTGAGTGTTTACACATTTGAACCCAGAATTAAATTATGCAATGTGTTTTAGTCTGACATTTTCAATCTCAGTGAGAACAAAGAAGTTTGTCGGCACGACGATCTTTCAAGTAAAGATAAAAGCGGGCGAGTCGGCACACAAATTACATCTCGCATATTTCTTCTCGGGACATCGTAATGTAAAAACTCGGTGACATCAAGCAACGTAAGTTGCTTAGCAACGACGTTACATGAACTTGGTTCTTGTAGAAATTATTATCGTTATGCTGTGTAATCCATTTACATTTTAGAAGCGCGCTCAAATGGACACATGTATGCAACGATTTTTACATGATGTTTTAAAACTGTGTGGCCGAGTAATTACCTCGTCGCTTTTATCACACCTTATTGTTTATTCAATTGTTAAAAGGACAATGCGCAAATGCATTGTGAAATGCACAATGGGATTAAGTGCATGCGGTCGTTTAATGGATTATTTAACTATCTTTTTTACCTGTCGGGACTAGTTAAATGCGGTTGCTGGTCGCGTTGTAGAAAAGTCTTTTAATAGATACTATTTATAGAGTAAAAACGCTCGGGCGGGGATTTAAGTGGTTGTTTAATACAAAAGTCGCTTAATACAGGTGGTCGCTCGAGCAATGTCTACTGTATATGAAATACATAAAATTCTCAATAACTGAGTTTAATGACTTGTAATGACCAGACATGAACATTTTATTAGGTAAGTAGAATGCAACCCATGTGATATAAAACAATGTAGAGCAATGACTAGAAATAGAACTTCTTGTTCTGTAATAAAAGTGCTGCTTCAAAAATAAGTGACACCCTTGCAGAAACTGAACACTGGCCAATATCCCTCACATTCTGATACAGCTACAGGATTGACTTGGATGTACCTTTAAAGCTGAGCGTAGTACTACAACTTGACCTGCAGGCTGTATCCATGGCTCACCATCAACTTGCACAGGTAAATCTGTTAGTAAGGTGATCCTTAACTGAAAACATATGTGGTTTTGTAAAAGTTATACGCCATTTTTCGATAGTATTTCAATTATGGACAGTTATTTGAACTAGCCAAGCTCCCTGGGTTACCAACCAGTACAAGTCGGTTCCTTCGCATATCACAGGGAGGAGATAAGCAAACAAAGAAAAGAATGGTAAAGGCCGAGGGTTGATATACTAACGAACATCTAGGTTAGTAAAAACCTGCCAATTTCCTGCTGTATTGTTGAAATACAGTCATCACACAGTAACCCCCCCTTCCCTGAACTTTCTCATGGGATGACGTCATGTGTCAAAAAGGCGGAAATCTGTTAGCTGGTGGAAAATTCTCATCCCTGTTATCATCTTAGAATTTCTGATCCTCGTGACATTTATAATTCACACAGTTACATCAATCACAATATATCACATCAAAAATTTTAAAAAGGCATTTTTGCATCTATGTAATTTGACAGAAAGATACCACCAACGAAATACGCTACTTTAAGAAGCATGACCCCCTTGAATTTGACAGAAAAAATACCAAGGACAAAATCCACAAACTTGAGAGAGCTCGAACAGTTTAAAACACATAGTGCACTTACATGACCACCTTGAGCTACCCTGATGCCTGTCCTTAGGCCACTATGTATCTGTGCCATATGCACAACTCCAGTAATGCCAACCACCTCAAGGTTCCCATCATAATGAGTAGGCTTCTGAAATTGGTCCTCTTTCTCTGGGCCCCATGGATTAGCCCCTGACCCCCAACTGAAAGTTACAATAAAACATTTATTAGTAAAACCTCACTTAAAGACCACCTCAAAATTAAGACCACCTCATTCAAAAGACCATACTTTCAATAACTAGTTTCTAACTTGATGATAAGTTCACCAAACCTACAACCAACTTTATTCAGAACCAAGGGTAGTCTATTATTTGGGTTCACTGTAATAAAAGTACATTTCAGCCCAAGTACAATGAATTGAACAACATGTTAAATTTATTGATTAGGAAGAGCAGCATGTATAGGTTGGCAAATGCTTTCCTTGGTTACCAACCAGTACTAACTGTACTAGTTCTTAGGTAAGCAATTGACAACTTCGCAAAATTGAGCGGAGGACAAGTGACTTTGGATGTATTATTGTCCATCAAATTATCATGGAGAAAAATGACTCATCTGGGTATCAAACCAACAAATGCTGTACTGACTAAGCCGCCAGACAGGTTTCCTTTCTTAACCCATTATTAACATCAATTGTCAAAAATGTATCAACAGTTTACTTCTGCTCTGCTACCTCCCTGAACCAAGAATACATCTCTCTCTTTGGTGATGCCAAACCTTGTAAGCAGTTTGGACTACAGCAACAAACAGTGAAGCACAGCTTCCACTAGGTGCCCACTAGGCTTCCACTAGGTGCCCACTAGGCTTCCACTAGGCTTCCACTAGGTGCCCACTAGGTGCCCACTAGGTGCCAACTAGGCTTCCACTAGGTGCCCACTAGGCTTCCACTAGGTGCCAACTAGGCTTCCACTAGGTGCCCACTAGGCTTCCACTAGGTGCCAACTAGGCTTCCACTAGGTGCCCACTAGGCTTCCACTAGGTGCCAACTAGGCTTCCACTAGGTGCCCACTAGGCTTCCACTAGGTGCCAACTAGGCTTCCACTAGGTGCCCACTAGGCTTCCACTAGGTGCCAACTAGGCTTCCACTAGGTGCCCACTAGGCTTCCACTAGGTGCCAACTAGGCTTCCACTAGGTGCCCACTAGGCTTCCACTAGGTGCCAACTAGGTTTCCACTAGGTGCCCACTAGGCTTCCACTAGGTGCCAACTAGGCTTCCACTAGGTGCCCACTAGGCTTCCACTAGGTGCCAACTAGGCTTCCACTAGGTGCCCACTAGGCTTCCACTAGGTGCCAACTAGGCTTCCACTAGGCTTCCACTAGGTGCCCACTAGGCTTCCACTAGGTGCCCACTAGGCTTCCACTAGGTGCCCACTAGGCTTCCACTAGGTGCCCACTAGGTGCCCACTAGGCTTCCACTAGGTGCCCACTAGGCTTCCACTAGGCTTCCACAAGACTTCCACTAGGCTTCCACTAGGTGCCCACTAGGTGCCCACTAGGCTTCCACTAGGTGCCCACTAGGCTTCCACAAGGTGCCCACTAGGCTTCCACTAGGTGCCCACTAGGCTTCCACTAGGTGCCCACTAGGCTTCCACTAGGTGCCCACTAGGCTTCCACTAGGTGCCCACTAGGCTTCCACTAGGTGCCCACTAGGCTTCCACTAGGTGCCCACTAGGCTTCCACAAGACTTCCACTAGGCTTCCACTAGGTGCCCACTAGGCTTCCACTAGGTGCCCACTAGGCTTCCACTAGGTGCCCACTAGGCTTCCACTAGGTGCCCACTAGGCTTCCACTAGGTGCCCAATAGGCTTCCACTAGGTGCCCACTAGGCTTCCACTAGGTGCCCACTAGGCTTCCACAAGACTTCCACTAGGCTTCCACTAGGTGCCCACTAGGCTTCCACTAGGTGCCCACTAGGCTTCCACTAGGTGCCCACTAGGCTTCCACTAGGTGCCCACTAGGCTTCCACTAGGTGCCCACTAGGCTTCCACTAGGCTTCCACTAGGTGCCCACTAGGCTTCCACTAGGTGCCCACTAGGTGCCCACTAGGCTTCCACTAGGTGCCCACTAGGCTTCCACTAGGTGCCCACTAGGCTTCCACTAGGTGCCCACTAGGCTTCCACTAGGTGCCCACTAGGCTTCCACTAGGTGCCCACTAGGCTTCCACTAGGTGCCCACTAGGCTTCCACAAGACTTCCACTAGGCTTCCACTAGGTGCCCACTAGGCTTCCACTAGGTTCCCACTAGGCTTCCACTAGGTGCCCACTAGGCTTCCACTAGGTGCCCACTAGGCTTCCACTAGGCTTCCACTAGGTGCCCACTAGGCTTCCACTAGGCTTCCACAAGACTTCCACTAGGCTTCCACTAGGTGCCCACTAGGCTTCCACTAGGTTCCCACTAGGCTTCCACTAGGTGCCCACTAGGCTTCCACTAGGTGCCCACTAGGTGCCCACTAGGCTTCCACTAGGTGCCCACTAGGCTTCCACTAGGTGCCCACTAGGCTTCCACTAGGTGCCAACTAGGCTTCCACAAGACTTCCACTAGGTGCCCACTAGGCTTCCACTAGGTGCCCACTAGGCTTCCACTAGGCTTCCACTAGGTGCCCACTAGGCTTCCACTAGGTGCCCACTAGGCTTCCACTAGGTGCCCACTAGGCTTCCACTAGGCTTCCACTAGGTGCCCACTAGGCTTCCACTAGGCTTCCACTAGGTGCCCACTAGGTGCCCACTAGGCTTCCACTAGGTGCCCACTAGGCTTCCACAAGACTTCCACTAGGCTTCCACAAGACTTCCACTAGGCTTCCACTAGGCTTCCACAAGACTTCCACTAGGCTTCCACTAGGTGCCCACTAGGCTTCCACTAGGTGCCAACTAGGCTTCCACAAGACTTCCACTAGGTGCCCACTAGGCTTCCACTAGGTGCCCACTAGGCTTCCACAAGACTTCCACTAGGCTTCCACAAGACTTCCACTAGGCTTCCACTAGGTGCCCACTAGGCTTCCACTAGGTGCTCAATCTCAAGGCTCTTTTGATAATTTTACCATTTTATAGACAAATTACTTATAATTTAGAGAATTGACCCTTCAGCAAGAATCCTTAGGGTCAAATTGTGGCTTTTTGGAAATTCCATGGGTCAAATGGAGCCCCTTTTTTCCTTATTTGGCACAGAAACTATGTAAACAGCCCTTAGAATGAAAATTAAGCAGAAATATTCCACTCACCTTAATATATTCATAATAATAATTCCCTCACACGGAGGAAGATCAACAAGTTTACCATCAACTTCCAATCGTATACACCTGTGTAAATCTTTACATGTATGCTTGTTTACCATTTTTCGTAAACTCATTTGCACATATACTTTCTTGTTATGTAAACTGAAATGGCATGATAAGAAAACAAAATTAAGCATTTTTTCAAGGCACCAACAAACCTAAAAAGGCTATAAATTTTAACAACTACAAATAGAAAAGGCAATAATTCAAGCAGAATCCTCATAACTATGATAACTAATGTACCAAATCACTCGAAACATTTTGCTGTAACAACATTTTTGAAAAATAAAACAAATACAAATATTTAGTCAAAATGATTGATATTGCTTTGGTCTGAAACGGGGACATCTATTTTGACGGACAGAAAACAAACTGGAAAACCACTTACGGGATAAGCACAAAACATCTCTAGATTTATAGTATTTTCGGGAAGATAACTCTGCTGAAAACTACGTACCGACTATTAAATTTATCTGGTTTCTCTTCTCTAGCCTGATGAAAATCAAGTGATATGTCTGCATCGATACCAATGCCAAAATAATTATTCATAACAAATATAGTGGTGGTATCCTCGTTCGTATTGGCTGAGTTTGTGTCATTAGCAATGGCCACTTTAGTTTCATCTTGTTCTTTCTCATTTGGGTGAAAAATCACCGTCCACCTGAAATAGTGAAATCTGTTGTTGAACTTGGTGCTTAAAATAGGACATCATCATAACTTGGTAATATTGCATATTTCTTTGAGAACAGAAAGCAAAAGAAATCTATCAGCATAAAATATAGTTTGATAAAAGTACCCTACTTACCAAGCCAACTTCTTGTCAGCAGACTTTACCCTACTTACCAACCCAACTTCTTGTCAGCAGACTTTACCCTACTTACCAACCCAACTTCTTGTCAGCAGACTTTACCCTACTTACCAAGCCAACTTCTTGTCAGCAGACTTAACCCTACTTACCAAGCCAACTTCTTGTCAGCAGACTTTACCCTACTTACCAACCCAACTTCTTGTCAGCAGACTTTACCCTACTTACCAACCCAACTTCTTGTCAGCAGACTTTACCCTACTTACCAACCCAACTTCTTGTCAGCAGACTACAGGAAACAGTTACCCATCTTTAAACACCTGACAGCAATTCGCACAAATTGTGGTGCATGTGGACATGTGCCAGAACCCTAGATCCTTCGTTATATAGGCCAATTGGCTCGATTCCCCCACCAGAATAGTACCTTTTTCCAACCCATTTAATTTTCCCCTCGGAGCCAAAAACAAACTGAACAATTTTTTCGACACACAGACTTAATATCTGACACACTTCCATGTTTTGTTTACCAATGTGTGAAACGGTTTGTCCTTGATGTCGAAAAATACCGTTCGTTTGAAATTCCCCCAAATAAGGGCAGCGACCCCCTAGTAGAGCGAGGCCCCTGTGAGCTCTCCTTACACTAGATGTACTAATAGATACTAATATAATATAACAGTGCAAGAAATTATATATGGTCTTTGAGGATGGTTTAGATTGTATTTCCAGCTTCAGGATGGAGGTGGTCTTACTATGAAGTCTGTAAGATAGTTTTTACTGTAATGTGAAAATCAACACCGGCTAGAGAAGCTCATAGACCCACCTGTCTAACTTGATATCTTCTGCATCTATAACGTCCCTCAAGTAATTTAGAGGATCTTCTCCACCCGTATATCCTGGTCCCCAACGTAAAACTCGAGCTAAATCATTACCTGTAAGGATAGAAAGCATGAGAGCGGGGTACCTCACTTCAAATTCAATAAATTTCTGCATTGAGATTAGACAGAATAAACAACAATATGCTGTTAAAATCTTGCTAAAATTGCAATGAAAACTAATTGCAGATTTAATGTCTGACTGAACTTCGATGGTCAGTGATGTCCATTGGTCAGTGTTGTCCACTGGTCAGTGTTGTCCACTGGTCAGTGTTGTCCATTGGTCAGTGTTGCACATTGGTCAGTATTGTATCATAGGTCAGTGTTGTCTCATTAGTCAGTGTTGTCCATTGGTCAGTTTTGTCTCATTGGTCAGTGTTGTCCATTGGTCAGTGTTATCCATTGGTCAGTGTTGTCTCATTAGTCAGTGTTGTCCATTGGTCAGTGTTATCTCATTGGTCAGTGTTGTCTCATTGGTCAGTGTTGTCTCATTGGTCAGTGTTGTCTCATTGGTCAGTGTTGTCTCATTGGTCAGTGTTGTCTCATTGGTCAGTGTTGTCTCATTGGTCAGTGTTGTCTCATTGGTCAGTGTTGTCTCATTGGTCAGTGTTGTCTCATTGGTCAGTGTTGTCTCATTGGTCAGTGTTGTCTCATTGGTCAGTGTTGTCTCATTGGTCAGTGTTGTCTCATTGGTCAGTGTTGTCTCATTGGTCAGTGTTATCTCATTGGTCAGTGTTGTCCATTGGTCAGTGTTGTCCATTGGTCAGTGTTGTCTCATTGGTCAGTGTTGTCTCATTGGTCAGTGTTGTCTCATTGGTCAGTGTTGTCTCATTGGTCAGTGTTGTCTCATTGGTCAGTGTTGTCTCATTGGTCAGTGTTGTCTCATTGGTCAGTGTTGTCTCATTGGTCAGTGTTGTCTCATTGGTCAGTGTTGTCTCATTGGTCAGTGTTGTCTCATTGGTCAGTGTTATCTCATTGGTCAGTGTTGTCCATTGGTCAGTGTTGTCCATTGGTCAGTGTTGTCTCATTGGTCAGTGTTGTCTCATTGGTCAGTGTTGTCTCATTGGTCAGTGTTATCTCATTGGTCAGTGTTGTCTCATTGGTCAGTGTTGTCCATTGGTCAGTGTTGTCCATTGGTCAGTGTTGTCCATTGGTCAGTGTTGTCCATTGGTCAGTGTTGTCTCATTGGTCAGTGTTGTCTCATTGGTCAGTGTTATCTCATTGGTCAGTGTTATCTCATTGGTCAGTGTTGTCTCATTGGTCAGTGTTGTCTCATTGGTCAGTGTTATCTCATTGGTCAGTGTTGTCCATTGGTCAGTGTTGTCCATTGGTCAGTGTTGTCTCATTGGTCAGTGTTGTCTCATTGGTCAGTGTTGTCCATTGGTCAGTGTTGTCTCATTGGTCAGTGTTGTCCATTGGTCAGTGTTGTCTCATTGGTCAGTGTTGTCCATTGGTCAGTGTTGTCTCATTGGTCAGTGTTGTCCATTGGTCAGTGTTGTCTCATTGGTCAGTGTGGCAACTTCTTTACAGTGGCGCTCTTTACACAAAAATCATGTATATGACTTGACCAACATGTTTTTGTTCTAACTAAATAGAACATATATACAAGATTTTGCAGTTACGGGATTTTGACCACTTAAAAAAACCATCGTAATCAAAATTTGTAGTATTAATTAACATGTAGATAGCAACAACAATTTTTAGGTAAGTTGACGAAGGTTTGCATGAAATTTAGTGAGAACCAGTACCCAGCAAATACATTTTCAGACATTTTACCAAATGTAATACATTATACTGTGATGATAATGAATGTCTGTCAGACATAAAACATGATTTAAAATGCAGTAACAGGGTTTTAGATCGTCACCATCGATAAATATGTATGATATGTACGACAAATATTATGGTAAATATGTATGGTAAATATGTACATTAATATGTACAGTTAATATATCCAATAAATATGTATGATATTTATGTTTGATAACTATGTTTGATAAATATGTATGATAAATATGTATGATAAATATGTATGATATTTATGTTTGATAAATATGTAAGATAAATATGTATGATAAATATGTATGATATTTATGTTTGATAAATATGTAAGATAAATATGTATGATATTTATGTTTGATAAATATGTAAGATAAATATGTATGATAAATATGTATGATAAATATGTACGTACCAGTGCCTAAAGGAAGAATGGATAAAGGGGGCGACTGGCAGACAGCATCCTGACCTACATTATCAAGACAGGAGAGGACCCAGCCAACGGTACCGTCCCCACCACAAGCTAAAATCTTGTAATAGGGAACATTTCGGAACACATATAAACTGAAACAAAGATGCACATCTTTTTAAACAGGGATAGAGGGTTTTAACATTTACATTATCATGATTATTGTTAATATATTTGTTGAATTACCAAAAGTATGAGAGGGTTTCAACAAATCAAATTACATTCGACCTCATTTATTTGAAGCGGATCACAAAGAATACCAAGTACCCAGTAAGCAATTTTGTTCAATTGACACACGAACCTTAAACCTCACACTGATTTTTTCCTTGCAAGCACTGAGTGCAAAGTGCTGAGTAATGATAATAAATCTGGGCCCTTGTACTTACCCTGGAAGGGGGCCACCATTTTCCAGATTGAAGACTTGATGAGGATTCAGTAACTTTCTGAAGGACGTGATAAGGTTTAAACCCTGACATCCTCCACTCTTCACATTAACAAACACTAACAACGGGTTAGTATTATCTGGAATCATGTGTGGCTGCGAAATAAAAAAATATGTTACCACCTCTTTTCTTTTTTTTAGGTTTTACGCGGTTTCTTAATATTTAGTATTTCAGTTATATATGGCGGTCAGTTGATCTATCCAGTGCATCTGGGTTACCAACTAGAACTGACTTGCTCCTTCACAAGCAACTGACAACTTCCCAACATGAATAAAAGTTCAGAGGTGAAGGACAATGACTTGGATGCATTATCATTATGCCTCAACCAGGGTATGAACCAACGACCTGTAGATTAATATTCTATAATAACCTCAAATCCTGAAATGACAGACAGGGGGAACACTTAATGCCCCTTTGCCATTCTTCGGTCATAAAAAAGCGAATTTTACACCAGTCAGAGGAAAAGTAATGAAAAGCTAGTGCTAGTTGGGAGGCCAGATTTGATATATTTTACTATATCGAGACAATTTTCGGTAAATTTTAATCACTAGATTGGAGTTTCAACAGCCTAAAGCTATGACCTAGCGCTAGTCTAGCATTTTGATATAAATACTAACCTGTATATTAGGTAACAAAAGCACTAAAAGTTGTTTATCATCGAATACAGCATCCTTTAGAATATTAAACACTCGACAAGCTTTCTCGGCCTGTGAGAAGTCTAAAACAAGAGCACCATACTCATAGTATATCACATCAAAACGAACCCATTTATTTTCTGAAAAGTAAAACATTTGACCAAATTAGCACAAGTTCAAGACAGCTCAGACTTCAAATATCTTCGATAAATCTCAGTTTCTTTTCATTTAAAGGGGAATCATGGCCGGCGTCTTATGAGCGATGATAGCATTTTAATTACAGGACAAAGTATATATTTCAGTTTCGATACCTTGTATTCAATAAACAGTGGAAGAAACTTCCTAAATGGGAAATCAAGGGATTCCCCTTTCCTGCTTCCCCATCAGAAAGTGTGTTACTATATTTAGCTTAATTCCCGTTTGGAAAGAAAAACATCACTTTTTTATCTAGTTTTTTGAAAACTGTCTGGAGGAAAACTTTTTTGTTTGGCAAGAATTATTTTCACATTGGTTATCTACACTGACCGGGAAGCAGGAAAGGGGAATCCAGCAAGTTTCTCCCACTGATAACTTACAGTAGTACAAACATGTTAACGACAGATCAGTATCATATTGTGATATACCTGGATCAAGATTCCGATTATCTGACTGAAAATATAAACAATGCTTCGAGAGGGGAATGTTACATAGAATAGGGGAAGCATATACAAATCAATGATGGAAGTGAGGTCGAATTATGGCCCGAAGTAGGCCCCTTATAAAATATGTTTGTCAAATAAACTTCTGATAGCAGATTAAGTAGTGATTCAAACAGTGAACGAAATCAGAAATACTTACGCTTGCCAACAATATCTAATAATATTTTCTCATACTGTCGTTGTGACAATCCAGTGGGTAAATTTCCTACAAATAACGATATACTAGGACCGTGTGGATCTTCTTTTTGCTGAAGGTAGTAACGAGTCATCTGATTTTGCCGCAATGACTCCTAGAATAAAAAAACAAAACGGTTTGATTGGATTTCAAAGAGCATGAAAAAATGACATTATTGAAGAACAGGTAAAATATAGCTGTTTTATGACTAAAAATCGTTCTTTAATCCGACAACAGCGAAGTGGCTCATGATAGAGTCTCAGACGTGGGAGTTTGCAGGTTGGATAGTATACTGCGACATACCGCAGTCATTCAAGTGTTACCAGTAACTGCCTTGCCTATTCTTGGCATTAAAGCGGTAGTGCAAGGACTGGTTGGTCGGGCATGAGGTTAATGTAACTGGGTGTGATATCATGTCGGGTGTCTACAGCATGGTATCTCAGTGTGGCAGCACAAGTAGTCACTGTTTTTATAAAACTGAAACATTATAACTATAACATGAATCACTATTACATGCATTTACATTTCTGAATACAGAAGTGAAAAGGGACTTTATTGCAAATTAATGGTATTTGGAAATCTTATTTTCGTAAGTTTGCAAACCAAACTCAAGCCATCTAAAGAGATTCAAATGATTAAAACCTACAAACTATTGGTAAATCCCTCCAACCATCTTACATCAAAGATATCAAGAAACTATTAACTAACAAATACCCTTAAGAAGGCTCTAAGTGACATTGTCTGTAACCTTGCATTGGAATTGCAAATCTGGCCCACGAAAACACTTAACTTAGTAAAAAACTCTAAATATGTTAAATTGGCAATCAAATGATTTTTACATATAAAAACACGACTTACTTTTCTACTATTTTTGATAACTTCCCATGGTTTGTCGGTATGTTCTAATGTTCTCTCTGCCACACCTTTGTCTAATAAAACCTCAATCAGACTGAATCTAGCTGGGTCTGTATCCTACAAACATATGTAAGTGATCAATCATATAACAGATATAAAAGTTTAGGTAAATAAAGCAAATTTCAAAATCTTTTTGAAAAATAAAATGAATTGATACTTGGATCTGGAGAATGTTACTTGCCCAGACGGACGAGTGTAATTTTCGAGGCCTGTGCATTGGGAGATTTTTCACTGCCTTCATCACCCTGTTAATTTCATGCACGATTGATCATAATCAATGCGAGTACCCCCAGACCCCCCACACGTCTACTTTTAATGATTTCCCTATTCTTTCAAACATTAGTGACACCCCTGTATACGTCAGTTACAACAGGCTTGGAAAGCCTTCGAACATTAATAAGAAAAAATAAATGTTGGGGAAAAAGTTATAAACAAAATTGAGTACCTCAATGCCAAACTTTTTCAGTGCAGTTCTAATAATATCTTCTGTGGTCGAATCACTGTTTACTGTAATGTTCTTGTGTCCTGATGACACTCTGAAATATAACAAATATATATCATATTATAAGTATAGAACTGTCAAAATGCACCAGGGATACTATAAAATAATACATAATTATCTAGGAGAGCTCATGTCAGCTGAGTTTGCTGAGACTATAACCAGAAATGGGCAATGCCCCCAAACCAGGTTTAGTACGTAGTTATTTGTAACCAAGGCTCAATTTGTATAATGAATACATGATGATCATCAATGCTGCAAAGGTGCCATAGGTGATACATGCATATACACACTCACACTTAGATATTTTATATATATATGCAACAACTATACACCAAGTTTGATGTCAATACACCCGCGCATAGCGAAGATATTAAGTGGAAACTGATTTTTAAATTTTAAGTGACCTTGCCCTTGGACAGAACGAACCCAAAAGCAATCCCATGGGAGCTCTCGACATGTTCTTACTATACACTAAGTTTGATGTCAATATGATCAACTAAACTTCAGTTATTCGCCGGAAACCAAATTGCTAAGTTTAGAAACGGTGACCTTTGACGGAACTATTCCATAAGCAATCCCAAGCGAGCTCTCCACATGTTCTTACTATACACCAAATTTGATGCAAATATGACCAACAAAAAGTTATTCGCTGGAAACCAAATTGATATTTATAATAACGGTGACCTTGACCTTTGACTGACCAAACCCAAAAGCAATCCCAAGCGAGCTCTCCACATGTTCTTACTATACCCCAAGTTTGATGTCAATACGATAAAAGGAACTAAAGTTATTCGCCGGAAACCAAATTTCTCTTTTTAGTAACGGTGACCTTGACCTTTGACGGACCGAACCCAAAAGCAATCCCAAGCAAGCTCTCCACATGTTCTTACTATACACCAAGTTTGATGTCAATACGTTAAAGGAACTCAAGTTATTCGCCGGAAACCAAATTGATATTTTTAGTAACGGTGACTTGACCTTTGACTGACCGAACCCAAAAGCAATCCCAAGCGAGCTCTCCACATGTTCTTACTATACACCAAGTTTGATGTCAATACGATGAAAGGAACTCAAGTTATGCGCCGGAAACCAAATTTCTATTTTTAGTAACGGTGACCTTGACCTTTGACAGACCGAACCCAAAAGCAATCCCAAGCGAGCTCTCCACATGTTCTTACTATACACCAAGTTTGATGTCAATACGATGAAAGGAACTCAAGTTATGCGCCGGAAACCAAATTTCTATTTTTAGTAACGGTGACCTTGACCTTTGACGGACCGAACCCAAAAGCAATCCCAAGCGAGCTCTCCACATGTTCTTACTATACACCAAGTTTGATGTCAATATGATGAACGGAACTGAAGTTATTCGCCGGAAACCACCAGTTTGACGCCCGCCCAGCCGCCCGCCCGCCTAACCCGCCTAACGACATACGCTATTCTAATAACCTGGTTTTCGTTGAAAACCTGGTTAAAAATGCACTAAAGACATGAAAACCAAACTCTCAGAAAACAGGACTATTTCCCAACAGGGTGCGGTATTCAGGGAGTTTACTGTACTTCATTTCTCTTAATTGTTTGTTACCTAAGCAATGTACCTCAATATGTACCACGATACGTTGCTCCATCAATCCAAGCCTTGTACCACGATACATTGCTCCATCAATCCAAGCCTTGTATCGCAATATGTACCACAATACATTGCTCCATCAATCCAAGCCTTGTATCGCAATATGTACCACAATACATTGCTCCATCAATCCAAGCCTTGTACCGCAATATGTACCACGATACATTGCTCCATCAATCCAAGCCTTGTACCGCAATATGTACCACGATACATTGCTCCATCAATCCAAGCCTTGTACCGCAATATGTACCACGATACATTGCTCTATCAATCCAAGCCTTGTACCGCAATATGTACCACGATACATTGCTCCATCAATCCTAGCCTTGTACCGCAATATGTACTACAATATATTGCTCCATCAATCCAAGCCTTGTATCGCAATATGTACTACAATATATTGCTCCATCAATCCAAGCCTTGTGTCGCAATATGTACTACAATATATTGCTCCATCAATCCAAGCCTTGTGTCGCAATATGTACTACAATATATTGCTCCATCAATCCAAGCCTTGTGTCGCAATATGTACTACAATATATTGCTCCATCAATCCAAGCCTTGTGTCGCAATATGTACTACAATATATTGCTCCATCAATCCAAGCCTTGTACCGCAATATGTACTACAATATATTGCTCCATCAATCCTAGCCTTGTACCGCAATATGTACTACAATATATTGCTCCATCAATCCTAGCCTTGTACCGCAATATGTCCTACAATATATTGCTCCATCAATCCAAGCCTTGTGTCGCAATATGTACTACAATATATTGCTCCATCAATCCAAGCCTTGTATCGCAGTATGTACTACAATATATTGCTCCATCAATCCAAGCCTTGTATCGCAATATGTACTACAATATATTGCTCCATCAATCCAAGCCTTGTGTCGCAATATGTACTACAATATATTGCTCCATCAATCCAAGCCTTGTATCGCAATATGTACTACAATATATTGCTCCATCAATCCAAGCCTTGTACCGCAATATGTACCACGATACATTGCTCCATCAATCCTAGCCTTGTATCGCAGTATGTACTTCAATATACTGCTCCATCAATCCAAGTCTTGTTTGTACATATTTTCCTTACTTAAACCTTTTTATCTTCAAATATGTTGCAAAAATAAACATGCAGAAGCTAAAAATAAATTATTATTAATCTCATTTCAGTTTTTGACTGGTTTTAGAGGTTTCCATGACTAATAAATTATATATTTCTTGAGATTATATTCAGTAACTTTCTATCAGACAGCAGAAAAAATGTATTGTTGATAGCCAGTACATTTATTGCATATCAAGGTATAATACAGTTTGGCTGCATGTTGTAATATACTAATATACCGGTATATCGTGACACCCCTTCTACACACATGTGCTAGAAACTTGGACTATGTCCAGGGTCTGGGATTATAATGGATGCTTACACTCAACAATCCAATCACAATACTTACCCTTATGAGACTGGTAGCAACTCATATTGAGTGTGAAAATGTATGATGATGTTAAACAAGTACTGAATATCCTTTGCGGGCCATTTTCTTAGAGATTCGAGTATAATATAATCTGGGAGTAATTATCAATTCTGAGTGTGAGGGGTGGCACTCAGACCCTATAAGTACTCCCATATCTCATAATTATACTGTAATCTCAAAGAATATGGACCCAAAAGAATATTCACCACTCAATTGACAAAGTCATGCATTTTCTACAATCAAATTTCCGCTATCTGTCACGTAAGAGTAAATTTTGTAATTTGAGTGCCTAGTGTAAGTATTCATTATAATCGGGAGCCCAAGGACAAGACTCATATACAAATAAAATTTGTTCAAACTAAAACTAATCAAATTATACTCACTTCAGTCCACCAGGATAAACTTTTATATGTCCTCGATCGGGATCCAGTTCCTTGTAACGTAGAAATATGGATGGGCGTTTGCCATCCGGTGTTTTGAGCTGGGCACGAATAGGTTTGTTTTCGTCCAGATGTTTCTCACCTACAAACATAGCTGAAATATCAACACTAGGAGTAAATGGACGAAACAACGAGAAATACGCAATCAAACAACAGTGGAATAAAGCACACATAACATAAAGGCAAAGCATCACTTTATTTAATACCTCAATTTCATGGGTGAAAGTTGAAAATATCGAAAAACCTGAACATTTTGCTTGGGGCCTGGGTGCCACTAGGACCCCAGGGGGTCCAGGGCAAAGCTCTGGTAGGGGGACCAGGGGGACAGCATTATCTAAGTGCTCAGAGATCACTCTGAATCACTAAAATCAATCTTTATTCTTTAATTATACTAATGAAACCTCAAACAATTTCCATTACAATTTATATGAGCAATGCCAGAAAATTGATAAATTTGCAAGACATATAAATAGTCTTAATTGAACATAAATATACATACATGATTTTAATGACCTCTATTAAACATACTGACACACATTGAAGACATTAAAGCAGGGGTACAGAGCAAAGAAAAGGCAATTAGATAGAACCAGAGACTAGGCCAGTGTAATTTCTGACAGACTGATAATTAATCTACAATAAGTACTCTAGACCAGTATTCAATGACATATTCAACAGGCAGACAAATTAACAAGTCAAAATGGGGGAAAATTACATGAAATCAAGAACAATAAAATATTATTTTTCAAATTTTACTTTTTTACTGTATAAACTTGCAAATTCACATTGGTCTAAGACTCAGGACTTTGCAACTTGAGACAAAGATATTTGTAACTGCGAAATATCTCACAAAATGACATTTCAGCAGTAACAAATTATTACACTTGAAAATGTGTCTTCAAATGTTCTAAGTGTATTTGCCTTCAATGTTTGATATAGGTATCCATAAACTGAATAAAAATGATAATCGGAAGTTACATATATACAAGTACATTAAAACCTCACTTAAAGACCACCACAAAATAAAGAACTCAATTTTCAAGTCCATTTTCACTGTTTTGCTCTTTATTCCACATCAAGAAATAAGACCACCTCAATATTAAGACCATTTTACAAGGGTCCCAATGTTGTGGTCGCATTATTGAGGTTTTACTGTACATTGTTATTATGAACTGAAAAGTGAATAAGAAATTAAAATGATTGCTGTTTTAATGATTAAAGTCATTAGTGTTGCCAATAACTTTTGGTTTGACCGGCCCAAACAGAAAAGTAACCAGCCAGCTGGGGGATGCGGGTACGGGGATAAGAAATGTAACCTTTTGAAAATTTGAACTGGCCAAAATGCCATTTGAAGCGGCAATGTTGGCCAACGGCTGGTACAAACACTCAGCCATATATCTCAAAACAATTACATTATTGTCTATTTTTTGTACGTGGGGCAATTTTTAGGGGAGGAGAAAATGGGAGTGGAACAGACACTTCATCAAACCACAGGTGTACAAGGGAAGGGGTGGGGGGATATAACTTACCGAATTCTGAAGCTTCAGCAACATAATAATTTTTAGGATCATCGGATATGTGGAATGTTTTCAAAGCTGCCTCCTGAAATTATCAAAGTGTTCATTTATTATAGTGTTATCACTACTTAATTAGCCTTTCTTACTAACTAGACAACAACTTTCTGAGCACACATTTACATCCCTTACTCCTATCCTTTTAATGCTAGGCTGGAGGAAGGTAGGCTAACAGTAATCATTATTTAACTAACTGGCCATATTGAACAGATTCCTACTGGGACTCAAACCTTCGACCTCCCACTCTCAAAGTTGATCCATTGACCACTTGGCCATGGGAGATGGCTACAACACAGCTTTGATAAAAGGCCGGCAACTCATAATTGATTACTAAATCAATAGATCATTAATTGCTGTAATTAAATCATACAAAAAAGTTTACAAATTTGGTAACAGCAAGTTTTTATCATTGTATCACATATTCTGAATAAGTTGATGAAAAAGAAAACAAATAGTGCTTCACTTTTAGCCAATCTTCACAGTAACCCTCTAGCTCACAGTAACCCTCTAGCCCACAGTAACCCTCTAGCCCACAGTAACCCTCTAGCTCACAGTAACCCTCTAGCTCACAGTAACCCTCTAGCTCACAGTAACCCTCTAGCTCACAGTAACCCTCTAGCTCACAGTAACCCTCTAGCCTACAGTAACCCTCTAGCTCACAGTAACCCTCTAGCCCACAGTAACCCTCTAGCCTACAGTAACCCTCTAGCTCACAGTAACCCTCTAGCTCACAGTAACCCTCTAGCCTACAGTAACCCTCTAGCTCACAGTAACCCTCTAGCCCACAGTAACCCTCTAGCCTACAGTAACCCTCTAGCTCACAGTAACCCTCTAGCTCACAGTAACCCTCTAGCTCACAGTAACCCTCTAGCTCACAGTAACCCTCTAGCTCACAGTAACCCTCTAGCTCACAGTAACCCTCTAGCCCGAAGCCTGGAGCTAGTAACTTTTGACTTGGAGCAAGTAGAAATTACCCAGTGCTAGCCTGAATGGCTAGTGCTTAATTTAGTGATAATATACTTTTCTCGAAATAGAGAAAAAATAAGAATCATCCACGATTTTTCGCAAATTGTATAGACATACAATTATGATTTTTAGCTCTTATGAATTTGTGTTGTATAAGTTCGGGCTAGTGCTCTGAAAAAATAAGTTATGGTTTAAAAATAATCCCTACCAGTATTGCCTGGGCTGGGGCATTTTTTGGAACAGATATTGTTCGGTATAAACGCCTCTTCATGGAAGCATTGCCATCAAACACACGAATTATCTCCCCTGAAAATAGAATCACAATTTATGCAAATTATCTCCCCTATCAATAGAATGGAAAGCTTTAAATGCCCATAAAAATTACCTTCCCTGAAAAAGAACAACAATTTGAAATTATATCGTAGTTAAACCATATTAAAATTATTAAAGATAATTCCCAATTATCACCCTTTGTACAACAGTAAATTGAACGAGTATAGTGACTAGCTCAGTTGGTAGAGCGCTGGACAGTCAGCCGGCAGATCAGGGTTGGATTCCCGGGTTGGGCAAACATTGGATACAGTCAAGTTGTCAGTTGCTTACGGAAGAGCATATTAGTACTTCTTGATAATTCCAAAGAAACTGGTTAGGTTAACTGGCCGCCATTTATGAACAAGAGTGCCATGATGGCCCTATATCACTCACCTGAATACACTGCCATGTTTTTTTACCAACTTAATAATTTATGCAATCTTTTAAGAGGACAACTAGACAATGCTTAACACCAAATATCAAAGCTCTAGACTTAATGGTTTTTGCACAAGAAGATTTTCAAAGTTTTCACTTCTAAAATCTATTTTTAGCTCCTGTGACCTACTTATAAACATACCAAAAGTATCTATGTAACTTTTGAAGAGGACCTCCTAAGGATCATTCCTATAAAGTTTGGTCATAATCCATTCAGAGGTTTAAGAGGAGATGACGTTTATAGTTTCCACTATATACATATAGGAAACAAAGCCCGCCCCCTGACAGATTTTAATGATTTATGCAATCTTGTAAGAGGATCACTAGAAAATGCTACACACCAAATATCAAAGCTCTATGCCTAATGGTTTGGGACAAGACGATTTTCAAAGTTTACACTTTTAAAATCTATTTTTAGCTCCAGTGACCTACTTATGCAACAGATCAGTTCCATTTATATAACTTCGAAAGAGGACCGCCTAAGGATCATTCCTGTGAAGTTTGGTCAAAATCCATTGAGTGGATTAGGAGGAGATTTTGTTTGTAGTTTCCGCTATATACATATAGGGAACACGGGCCCGTCCCTGGCGGCCATCTTTTTTGAAGGAACTTAATAATTTATGCAATCTTGAAAGATGTCACCCCATCCTTGGTGCTATACACCAGACTCTAGCTCATGTCTCATCATGCAATACATTTGCATTCAGTTTCACCTGATTCACCAGAAACCTTTAACAGTTAGGGCTGATACACCATACGGACAAAGAGACCAATAGAGTGATTACTACATGTCTGAACTGAGGGAAGCACAAATATGCTTTCATCAATAACTGTGCAGGCATAAATGTTCAGCCTAAGAGCCCAACCTTGAACACATAAAGAATACAAGAAGATAATATTTACATTCAGTATCTTTATCTTTCTCTTTACCGTCACGATCACGCGGGGAACGTCGTTCCCTCTCTTGTTGCTCCTCGTCATTTCTGGAGTCGCCACTGCTTGACCAATCTTCCGATATTGTTCGTGCTGGAAGTAAACGTCAAATATCAGCAAATTCATTGCTTCAAATTCATAACAGATAACTAAAGATTATATATATGTCAAAGATCTATTGTAATGTCATTGATTTCGTTTACGGTTTTGTAAAGGGGCTTTAAGTAACATAAACAACTAAGGTCATGTAGTGACTTACCCCCCTTTTCAATGGATTTATGTTACATATATTGTTATACAAGTTCTTACAACTTATACTGGTAGCTCTCAAGGACTGCTTCCCAGGATAATAACCAGTACTTGGGACGAATTTCAGTGATTGTGAAATTTACAATCAAACCCCTCTCATTACAGGGCTTGAACTCACAACCTTGGGATCAGCGGTAATACCCTTCACCCCTCTACTACAACTCGACCCTGAACACAGAATTGTATACACAACATAAAAAGGGAGCAGGTAAGGATAATGGTAAGCATTCAATTTCTCTTGGCCTAGATGTAGACGAAACTTAACATTACGGCTGTTTTTGAGAGGTTGCATCTGCAAAGAGTTCAAATTAATAATAAATTCTTACTACAGGAAAACATGGTAATGTTGTTGAAGACAGGACAATACTCAAGAATCAGCCATTCTGGAGAGGATGCAAAGTAGTGTCGGACCTCGTTCAGTCGAATTCATTGGCTCCAACATTTCCCTTTGAATATTAAATATTTTCAAATAGCCCATTTCAATTTAACTTGCCTAAGAAGATACCTTGGGACCTGCTATTTATTTTTGATGATAGCAAGTATTGGGATAGAAGGTTGTCAAATAAACGAGATCGGACTGTATTAATAACACTGTCACAAATAAAATGCCGAGTTCAAAGCAATACTACTGCAACAGATGACTCATTTTGCAATTCTATTTAATAACTGAAGTATATAACTGAAACAGATAAAATGTATCACTATATGTAACATAGATAAACACTTACTTGGGATGTCTACATCAGAAGCAAGAAATAAGTGAAAAAGTATATAATAAAACAATAAGATACATACAGAATATTATATGAGTCATCATAAATTACGGAATTTCTCAAACAGTTTTCTGAAAACGAGTTTAATATTTTCAATAATTTATGACAACAAATGCAATGTATGTTATATATCATAAATTGCAATTAAACATTGTAAAACTGTTAGCAGCTCTCAGTTACCCGAAAGCAGGATATTACCCTCCACACGCAAAACCAGTGATAGAATCTTTTTCTTGTTTACCTTTTTAAGAAATAAAGGACGAGATTAAATCAAACATTTAGCGTTTTAAGGACTTAGTACTTCTAGCAAATTTATTATTTTGCTGTTCAGCATGACTTATCCTACATGAGGGCGAGTAAGTTAGTTTTCCAGCACCAGTGTAAATGCAGCAAATTCCTGACTGGTACACAAGAAAGAATACGACAAAACAACTCACTTGTCTTCTTACTCATTCCCATCATAGTTTCTACACTGAGGTCCATACGTGGCATTGACAGACAACTTGACGGTAACATAATTTCTCGTAAACTACCGAAGTTGCATTCAGCTGGAAGGAGACGGTAGCAACTTGCATGGGCCTAAAATATAGAAAATATTACCTGTAACTACATATAGTATATGATAAACTAAAGGAAAGTTACTCACAGGGCCTTTGCCACGTTTTTTTCCAGCTATTTTTAAAACCGGGATACAGCTATATTCCCAAAAAGTATATTTTTTTTACCCAATTTGAAGGTTAAAATTCCCAACTAAAATGAAGAAAGTTTTGGGTCAAATTAGCTATAGATTGACAAAGTTGTGACTTTTCTCTCACGGTCAGTTAGTATGTTGATCACTACATCCTTTACTTTTATTCCTAATTTTTTGCTGTTATTTCTATACTTTTTCCCAATTTCTAAGCTTAACGCGCACAAATTTGCAATTTGAAGGGTATAGGTATAGATCTTCCCAAAATAAAGCCTGGTACTGACATACTGACTACCAGTGTTCATCACAATGAAATATCAATACTCAGTAATATCATATAAAGCAAGAGATTTCACAAATCTCAGATCACTCTTAAGTGCCAATTTTTGAGATCTTAAATCAATATTTTTAATATTAGAAACTTAGGGTCAGCTTAGAAAATGTAGGGTTGGTCGGGTTACCTGAACCACATATATTTTTTATTTTCGCGTAAATAGACGCAATGATAATTCAAAAAGTGATATGTTATATAGATTTAAGAATCACTGCATCAGTGATGAGATTTAGAAGTGAGCTGGTCTGATAATTGAGGGAAAATAGTGAAGAAAAAAATCAAATCTGGTCCACAAAATATAATCACACTAACGAAGTAGTCTTAATTCTAGGTGGTCATTAAGTAGGTTTTATTGTACAACTGAATGTGTCCCTAAGACATAGAACATGCCCCTGCTATGGGCTTTTCAGAAATGTAAATATTGAAGTAAAAAAGGGCCATAACTCCTCCAAAATCGAACTTGACCTGTATTGTATTATACTATACTTAAGTGCCCAAGATGAATTGAATCCATCCATCCTTTCAATAGTTATTGATCAGAGACCGATTTTTGGCACAGACTGACACAATGACTCACAGGGATAACACTTGATGCCCTTTCGCCGTTTTTTGATTGGCTGGGTGCCAGATAAATCAAGGAAAACTACAATACTACTGATGTTTCCATGGATACTTACAGTAAGACCACACCATTCACATCTCATCCCGGCCAGACATTCTGATGACCAACAAGTCTTCTTGCAAGCCAGACATTTTGAGTTAGCAGGCAGATTTCCCTCTCGCCAATGGTGAAAATGTACAATTGACGCCTGGAAGAATAGAACACAGGTATCAAGTAAGCATAGAGAGGGTTGAATTCCTATATAGCCGACACTTCACTGTGTGAAGCATGGGTATAATCATGAAGAGTAATCTCAGTGTAAAAAACTGATTGTCTGCATGTAAGCATACAGAGAAAGTCTCTAACTGAAACTATTTGCATAATCACATTTGAGAGCATACTCAAGTCACACAGTCTTTACAAAAGGTTAAGTTCAATTCAAGGAAATGTTCGTAAATATTCACCAAATCTAGTTGCCAAAATATCGGCTAGCATAGATCCACTTGTTCCCAGGAGTAGAATGTTTTTATATTTTACCATTAAATGTAACAATACTCATTTTGGTCATTCACAGAAATTTCTGCTTGCAAAACATTTGAGGTCATTGATTTCCAACTTTTTCACTCTTATAAGTATCTATCTATATCAAAGTATACAGTATTAAGTATTACATAATACCAATCCATCGTGAGTTTTCTTTCTTCTGGAGAGTAATATCCACAACTACATGTAATTGTACACTTACCTGTGTAATATTTGGAGAGTAGATTGCACACTTACCCGTGTAATATTTGGAGAGTAGATTGCACACTTACCTGTGTAATATTTGGAGAGTAGATTGCACACTTACCCGTGTAATATTTGGAGAGTAGATTGCACACTTACCCGTGTAATATTTGGAGAGTAGATTGCACACTTACCCGTGTAATATTTGGAGAGTAGATTGCACACTTACCTGTGTAATATTTGGAGAGTAGATTGCACACTTACCCGTGTAATATTTGGAGAGTAGATTGCACACTTACCCGTGTAATATTTGGAGAGTAGATTGCACACTTACGCGTGTAATATTTGGAGAGTAGATTGCACACTTACCCGTGTAATATTTGGAGAGTAGATTGCACACTTACCCGTGTAATATTTGGAGAGTAGATTGCACACTTACCCGTGTAATATTTGGAGAGTAGATTGCACACTCCTTGCAGTCACTGACAACAAAATCATGGCAGTCCAAATGTGCATAATATTCACAGACTGGAAAAATAATTTCGAAGTCAGGTTGCCTTCAGCAATTTATACAATTCCTACTTTTAGCATTTCGAGAAAATCCATTTTTAACACTTGATTTTAAGAGATTTTTTACAGAATTTCTTCAAAATACTGAACGGTAACTGGCCCAAAAGCCTGTAACCATATTTCTGACACATCAATGAATATTCAACTTTTCTGATAAATGATCATCTAGAAATCTTTCGGAATTAATTGTTAGACAAGATATTTAAGTTATTCAAACATCGCCACTAGCTTGAGGGACATTACCAGGCTTCCCGAAAGTTAAAATTGTCTGCCTGTCCACCGGTCAGACAGATGATTAAAAGTTGCCTGACCAAACAATTTTTTACCGGACCGAAAAAAACAAGTGAATTTTCTGAATTAAGTATTATTCTAATATGACCAGAAAACTGGCACAAATCATAAATGACTAGAATTGAAAAACATTGTAGTTTTGATAAGCATAGGGCATTGATAAAAGCACCAGTGTTTTCCTTCAGTTATCATATCTGTATTTCTCATGTTGGTATTTTATTTCAGTGAACATTATGTTGTCTCTTGTTTCATCTTTGGGTATTTTACCTGGGTTTGTCTGTGTTTCTGGATTTGGGTATTTTACCTGGGTTTGTCTGTGTTTCTGGATTTGGGTATTTTACCTGGGTTTGTCTGTGTTTCTGGATTTGGGTATTTTACCTGGGTTTGTCTGTGTTTCTGGATTTGGGTATTTTACCTGGGTTTGTCTGTGTTTCTCAATTATATTGGTCTATTAGGAAACCCAGTAACCTTTAAGCAATGACATGGGGCGAAATGAACAAGGGCGAAACACCTTGAGTACGAAACAATAGCACATCGCGAAAACTGAAAAACGTGTTTGCTTTTTCTATTATTAAATATTTAACGAACATTTATAAATCAATTGTATGGAATTAATTATACTATTAATCAGCAACCCTAACACTGGATTCAACAGTTTGAAGCTATCACGAGAAATAATTGTGAACCGGTGGCGGTGAAGGTAAAAATAAAGGTAAACAACACTGATTTAACATTAATACTTACTTATTAATGTTTACGGCAAAATACAGAAGTTAAGATTGCAATGACAATTTTATTATAAATATCTTGTATTTATTTATCATGAGAGCATATTTTTTGCCGGTCATTTGGTCCTACATCATTTAAAAATTTACCGGACCGGGTCAATATGTACCGGTCGAGTCTGACGGTCCGGCGTATTTCGGGAAGCCTGCATTACCTGGGGGCATGCATTGTATTGGTCAAGATGGACTCTTCCAGGTTCCTGTTCTATTACTAAGTGATCAATGGGACAGATTTTTTATTTTTTGTTAGTATCGTGTAAACCAATTCAATCAGTTAATATAAAGACTTTGCTAGTATTGTCAATAAGAACTGGCAGCCAGCAGACATTGCCGCTTCAAATAGAATTTGGGCCATCTCAAATATGAATGCAAAGGTTGCCTTTTTTATGCCCCCCCCCCTGACCCCAAAGGCAGGCCGGTTACTTTTCTGCTTTGGCCCGTTCAGCCAAAACTTATTAACACTGCTATGCAAACAAGGGGGAAACAAGAAATTGAAGTAAGATTTATAAATTTAAAACACACTTACTTTCGCATCTAACAGCCAGTGAATCCTCAAGACGTTTACGACACACATTGCAGAATTTTCTCTTAAACTGGCTCGGTTCAGACCAGCAGTGGGCCACTGGATTCTTGATCAAAGTAGCAGCAATACTTGAACACGCTGACACCACAGTCCGTAAACACTTCTCATGTACAACAAAATTGCACACTGAAATATAAAACCAGCAAGAATACTTATTTTGAGTGTAAACATAATTTGTTGTTATATGATAGAACAGAGATATAGGTAGGGATATGATAGCACAGAGATACAGAGATATAGGTAGGGATATGATAGCACAGAGATATAGGTAGGGATATGATAGCACAGAGATACAGAGATATAGGTAGGGATATGATAGCACAGAGATACAGAGATATAGGTAGGGATATGATAGCACAGAGATATAGGTAGGGATATGATAGCACAGAGATACAAAGATATAGGTAGGGATATGATAGCACGGAGATATAGGTAGGGATATGATAGCACGGAGATATAGGTAGGGATATGATAGCACGGAGATATAGGTAGGGATATGATAGCACAGAGATATAGGTAGGGATACGATAGCACGGAGATATAGGTAGGGATATGATAGCACAGAGATACAGAGATATAGGTAGGGATATGATAGCACAGAGATACAGAGATATAGGTAGGGATATGATAGCACAGAGATACAGAGATATAGGAAGGGATATGATAGCACAGAGATACAGAGATATAGGTAGGGATATGGGTAGGGATATGATCAAATAACTAAGTACTCCCTCATATCACCTATTATGAGAAAGTAAAACTGGTAGAGCTTTTATTGACTTGGCAAATTGCATATCGACGATATCAATACACATTTTGTATCGGATAAGAAATAGTGACGATACATCGATATATCAAGTATCGGTTACTAAAATGCTTGCAGTTCATAATTTCATACCTATTCTCTTCTAGTAACGTCGTTTACATGCGTATTTTTTACCATCTTGTTTCCTCACTATAATGAAGTATGTGTGTTATTTGCAAACTTACTTAAGGAAAATATGAAGAGTTACTTATTTTTCCTTGAACACAATTGATAGGTACGGAAATGTTTAAGACATAGCCTTCTGACACTTCACCAGCTTCCACTTTTTGTTTTGAATGAATTTCGTCAATTTCAGGCACATATCTAGGGCCAAAATTAAAAAGTCTTTGTTTGCCCTTCACCGACCCTAGATTTTAGAGGTGGCTAGGTAGGTAGGAAAAATATTTTATTTTATTGTGGAAATTTTAATAGAACACAGTCATAGTTGTATGTCAGAATTGAAGTCTTTTGACCTCTTAATACAGGAACAAACAAGGCGCAAATTATTGGGTGAAGTCACTTCTCCCTTCAGCTGAGATAGGGAGAAATTAGTGAGTGGAGGTGGCGCGTCCACATCATTGATTCTCGTTTTTCTTCATGACACTGGATCTTTTAATTACTAATGTTTGCTATTTGTGAAACATACAAATTAACAAAAAGTGCAAAGCTCCAGTCAGTTTATGTTTTACATATCTTCACAATAAGAAGAAAGCATGTTTCTAGTCACACACTGAAGAAATTATAGTGTGCATACAATAAGCCTTCGTTTTAAGCCATGTATCAACCAAATGCTAGAAAACTCTCAAAGTAAAATATAAATCTTTACTCCATTTATCATCTTACATATTATGACCTGTTTACCTTCAATAACCTTATGAGAAACTAGCCTTACATGCTAATGTTTCACTAAAAATCGTCAAATTATGCAATACTGAAATATATTAACCAATAAAAATTTAATGCAAATCAAAACTATAACCGAATTGTTTTTGAATTAACAGCAATATCAAGTATGAATAAACACCGTATGACACCCGACGTAAACATAAATAAACGGGAATCGATATTGAAAACGAAAGTAGGAATATTCAATAAAAATCTAGACAGCGTTTACGGTGATAAATCTTAACGAATTTTCCGTAATCGCAGTATTCATTGCAATATTGCACCTTTCACGGGACGTCCTTTGATCAATTTATGACAGGCTTTACTTGTCATCTATGTTGGTCCTCCACACACGTCATGTAAACACACTCATGTCGAAATCCATTACAAAGCTAATCGCTCATTGGTCAGCAGTAGTCGCTTATCCAATCAGATCTCGCCTCACATAACAGCGATAGGCAGATATTAACTTTACACAGTTGAATTTTTTGGGATTTTTATCGATAAACATTGTTTAAAAGCGTGGGGGAAACCCCGTTAATAGGTATATTTATACAACGAATGCACTGCGGATGTCTCGCTTGATTACACCAATGCTCATATTGTTTAATGACATGCCCCAGAAATTTACGGCGACTTACAATGAATTCGAAACAACAATTCTTTAAAATGACCCATCCCCAGAATTGTATCAAAATGTGCACATGTCAAAAACCTCGTTGATTTGCTTTGATATACAGTAAAACCTCACTATGCGACCAACTCAATATTACGACCGTTTTAATTCGGACCCAAATTTTTCTCTATATAATTCAATGATGACCATGTACCGTCCCGAAACGGGCAATATGAATTTTAGTCACACCGACAGCCAAGGTTGTTAATTTGGATTTGTTTACGATAATTAATGACACCTTAATCCCTCCAGGCGTCATAAACACACCAAGAGGTGGGTATTTTATTGTTTGACCCTTTGTGAGACCCTTAATTGAGCAGATAGCAGTCACATGTTTTGATTCTTCACTAATCTGTTATTGTTATACGTACTCATTAATTAATCAATATCTGAATTTGATTTTCATTGATAAAGACATCCATGAACTTTAAGCTGAATAAATTTGTTTAAAATTTCTGAAATGAGTAGAACGCGGAAATTCTCTGAAAGAGAAAATTGATTTGATGAAAGACAGTCGAGGAAAAAGTCAGAGGCAACTGGCTGATAAATATGGCATTGAAAAGACTCGGGTAATTTAATCTGACCTCTGCTTCACAAACTATGTTTACAGGACAAAATAAATGTAATGACAATTTGCTGAGGAAGCAGTTGTAAAATTTACACACGATTGGCTATGAAAGTTCAAAATTAACATGTTAAAATTACATTCTTGAAGAACATATACCGCTCAAGCCAGTAATTTCAGTGATAGAACTGTCCTGTCTGTAACATTACCTGTTATTATTATCATTACACACTTCTAGTTTACTTTTTATATTAACCTGTACCTATAATATTTGATATGCTTTAATTTTTCAGGTTGATTCAATCCTCAAGAGGATGGTGGAAGGCTATAAGAATTGTTTTTCCATATTTCATTGTTTATAGTGTATTTATCCAAATAAAAATTATATTGTGTTATTAACCTGTTTTGTTCCATTATTGAACTTTTATTTATAATCCCACACATTTATGGGACACATTAGAGTTTAAAATAACACAAATATCTTGGAAAAAACATAACATTACAAGTACTGATAAGCACTATATTACTCAACTCAATAATGAGACCAACTGGATATATTAAGACCACTTTATGGCGGACCCATTGGTGGTCTCATTATTGAGTTTTTACTGTACTTAATTTGATACAATGCACTAATAAATTGCAGAATTATTTCAAAAGGTTCCATGTGAGGGGTTCCATTTAAACCTGGAGTTGACACTTAGACCTCTGGAATTTCCAAAAAGCCAAATTCTGAGTCTAAGGATTCTGGCTGAAAGGATCAATTCTTTTCTCAATTATACATAATTATTTTGGCTATAAAATGCTAAAATCAGGTAAAAAGTTATCAAAATGACTCTTGAGATTCAGAACCATGTATAAATTCACCAGTCGAGTTCAACCTCGTCAAACATGATTAAAGACGATTATCTTTTTTTGAATATTTTGTAGCACTTCATGTATTTGTAAAATCTATGATAATTTGTTTAATATTGTTGAATTAAACTAGTGATGAAATAATGGATTCCAAATACAATCAATGGAATTTTTTCTTTTTCCTATTTCACAATCCAGGTTTTATGTAGCACAATAATGCTTGTAACTTTGTATAGAAATACATTGTTATGGGCACAATATGTGCACCTCTAGGCAAGTGGGCGCATTAATAACTGAAAATATGAGGGTAATTTTTCATATTTTGATAGAATGAGAATAGTTACAACAAAATGACCAAGTAACCCAAATTTACCTAAAAGCTACCACAGAAACAGTGTAGTTACTGATAATGAAAGGGTATTTGTTTATATTTTTAAGTATAATAGTACTTAGGTACGTTGGAGAAATTCTCCAAAAAATGGTAAGTTACCAAAGAGATTGAACAAGAAATCTTTGGTTACCAAACTAAAGAGTGAATCACTAAGGCATGCACTGGTACTGAGGTGCACATTTAAGGTCATACATGGCAATATGAAGCCAAGATCTTAAATATCCAGTCATCGATGATAAAACTGATGAAATTGAAGCAACTTTTACGAAGTGGAAACTAATTCAACACTATACACAGACAGCCTTGCGATATTATCATGCGCCGTTTATTAAAGTAAAGTTAAAATAGAGTCATAACACATGAAATGTTTGCACCATTTGTCAATCACATTCCTCTAGGTCACAATCACATTCATCTAGGTCACAATCACATTCATCTAGGTCACAATCACATTCCTCTAGGTCACAATCACATTCATCTAGGTCACAATCACATTCCTCTAGGTCACAATCACATTCCTCTAGGTCACGATCACATTCATCTAGGTCACAATCACATTCCTCTAGGTCACAATCACATTCATCTAGGTCACAATCACATTCCTCTAGGTCACAATCACATTCATCTAGGTCACAATCACATTCCTCTAGGTCACAATCACATTCCTCTAGGTCACAATCACATTCCTCTAGGTCACGATCACATTCATCTAGGTCACCATCACATTCATCTAGGTCACAACACAGGAAACAAACAATTCAAACCCTCATGAATGCATTTTTTCACAAATAAACTAATTATAGGTCATTATTTGTTAACCGATGACTACTACAGACTAGCAGCAACTTTTTTTGATAAACTTGAAAATTCACAGAGAACTAAAATCTTTCCAAAAGAGGAAGGATTTGTTGGTGGTGGAGGCAGAGGTTACTTCTAAACACCAGGGGAAGTAATTGCTGCAAAGGGTTTGATCAGTCTCATGAGGATTTCAGCTGTTTTTATACCTGTTATTTGGATATATTCCCAATGCCAAAAAGTATATATTTCCCCCCGATTTAAATGTAATGACATTCCCAATAAATCTGAGTTTTGGTTCAATTTAGCCAAAATTGACAAAGTTACAGGCTTTTCTCTCACATGCAGTTTATAAAAATAGCAAATGCAGTTTTTTTTGAAGGACTTGCCCATTCACTTGCCCAAATATAATTCAACAGTACCGTCAAAATAACGTAGAAACATGATGTTTTGATGGTTGTTTTGATTTGTTAAATTGGAAACAAAGACTGGTAACAATAGTTGATGAAAAAGTGCTGTTACACAAACAAAATTGACAAAAATGGAAACCAGTCTAAGTATTGCGTACTATGTCATCAATTTTTGTGACAGCTTGGATAAAAGCTAGTCAGACCAGACCACAAACACGACTTGCCCACTCGGGCAGACAAAATGGTTTTTTTACTTGTCCGACAGTAATTTTACTTGTCCCAGGCTTCGGGCAAGTGGGTTATCGGAAGACTGCAAATGTTGATTGATTTTAATCACTACATTCTTTACTTTTACCCCTATGTTGCTGTAATTTCCAGACTTTTTCCCAATTTTTAAGATTAGAGCGCTAAATAATAATTTGTTTTTACAAAAAAGAAGTTGGTTTTACGAAATACTATTTCGTATTTATGAAATAATAATTTGTATTGACAAAAATAAGTTGTTTTTACGAAATAATAATCCATTCAGTGGTATAGGAGGAGATGTTGTTTAAAGATAGTGCGGACGCACAATTCATGACGAAGGATGACGGACATTCATGGATCCTAAAAGCTCACCAGGTGAGCTAAAGCCTAAATAAACCCTGGTCTCTATCCAATGTCTTGGTACCATAGTGGGAACAACAAGTCAATAGTTATTATTCCTGGGTAAATATTCTTACAACACTGGGATAAAATAGCAGAAATTCCAAAGTTGCCATAGGTCGAAAATTTATTATTTAGAATTTGACAGTCTGATTGGCCGGACCAATAGTGCTGATTTTGTTCAGCTTTGGCCATCTGACTCATTGTTTTGCTGATATCGCTCAATTTTGCATTATAATACAAGAGATAAATGGCATAAAGCTGTTGCCTGTATATAAAAGATGTCACCTTGAGTTGGCCACTTGAAAACGAATTGAGAACTTCATTTATTATTGATTCATACAGTAAAAACGTTAGTATATTTGAATCCAATGCTCGTTTTCACTGACACATAAATATACGAGGTGCAGTCAAAAAGTTTCCGGACTGCCTTTTTACTGTTGTCAGTCTTTGAAGTAGAAAAATAAAAATTATATCCAAATAAAGCAAAAACAATATTCTACATGACTGTATATATTTTAGATAACAATCAAACATAGACAGTCAAATTTTACATAGCAAAGAAACATCACTCACGCCGAGCGATCACTTTTACAAAAATGACGTACACTTAACATTCGCTCAAGAAATGACGTCAGGGTAGACCCACGATAGTAAAAAAAAATAAAAAGTATTCAATACATTTTCTGTTTTTTCCACACCATAGACCCTATGTTTCAGGGTCATAAATTTCACCCAAGTTTCATCCGTGGTAATGATACGATTTAAGAATCGACCACCCTCCTTTCTCCAGCGCCGGAGAAATTTCTCAGATGCTTAGAACTATCCTGGCCTTCATATTTTCTTCCGAAAAAAGGCGGGGCACCCATCTTGCACATTCTTTTTTTTCATTCCCAAGTCCTTTGTTCATATGTTATATATATTTCCATGATTAAAAACTTTTCATGTTTCTGTTTGTGTAATTCCCGCTCTCACACAAAATTTAATGACTATCTGTTGCTCCGTTCGTTCAGATGACGTCGACGTTTCTACGTCAGCGAATTTTACCATTGCTTTGTAAGATGCGTATAAATCAATTAATTCTTACGCGATGACGCTTGTTGTGCACTAGTCTTTAGAAATGACGTTGATGTGACGTCATGTAAGTTGTCACGATAAAACGGCGCCAAATTATACCATAACTAGCGTTAATAACAGTGGGGAAAATCAGGATATCATTAATATTTCAATGTGCTCCGTAGCGCAAGTAATATACTATTATAAATAGCTTTTTCTATTGAAATACCGATTTTATATTATTAATTTTGCTAACAAGATGTACTACTGTACTTAGAATATATTCGTGACAAGTTTCATCATAATCGGACGTCAAGATTATGCAATATATAATCAGTCCGGGAACTTTTTGACTGCACCTCGTATATATACCATGGATTGGAAACTTTCTACTATGTCTATGTAAATTTGTTTGACATTAAATCTGGTTTAATTATCAGTATAAATTGTCGTTTTTTATTTTGTGAAAATCTTGGGAACTATTTTTTCTCGACCGAGTCACAAAAGACGTCAATGCAGGGGCGGCTAGAGAAACGAGGCTATGCGTTTTTTTGTTTTAAGCCTGTTTACAAGTTATGTGATATAAAATAGATCCTCTATGTATTCAATAAATTTCAGTGGTATACACACATAAATTACAGATCAGTATCATGTGATCAATACTATCAACTGGTAGAGTTTCTAGTTTCCTGGCTGAAAATATCAACAAAGCTGTGAGAGGGGCTTTGACACAGAATAGGGAAAATTATACTTTTCAGAGAGGGAAATAGGGTCCAATGTCAGTCCTAAATGAGCCTCAAACACTGCAAAGCTGAATATCTTCCATAAAGATTTGATTGTTATTACAGGGTATAATTCACACTTAGATGTACACAAAATCTACACTAGGTAAAATCTATCCTAAAATGAAGAAATTCCCATCTTTGATGTAAAGCTGAAACAGTGAAATCATTGAACGATTTTTACTAAATATCAATCCTTTTAAGAATGTCGCTGAATTCAGAATCCAGTTTCATTAATTATAAACACAAGCCATACCTGTCACACAGGCTCTGTTGTATTAACTTCCATCAATGATAGAATAAAACTGTAATATTGATCGGCCTCCCCATTTATCTGACAATATCGTTTATACACATTTGCCAGTTAAGCATTTCCCATTGAAAAAACCAATACTGTGAAATATTAGCTAGAGTGTTTTAAATACATTTTGTATGTCTGCCATTCTTTTATTAACAGTTTAAAGCAATATTAAAGGATCACATTTTTGCAGATTCAAAAAAACAATTCATCATTATTTTATTCAATAAATACCAAGTTGACCTGTTTTCAGCATACCCACATAAATTAACAACTATACCACAGAGCGAAAAGTCATTGTAGCTCGATTTGACCACGTTAAAACCATGCATATAGGATAAACATATTCAGTTTTAAGTGGTTAAACAGTGACATGTATTGTGGCTGAATTATTTTAAGTAAAATATACGCCAGTCATGAAACCCTTACAAACCGATTCTATTTATAGACATAACTGACACAGCCAAGGCCACCTCGTACGGAAAATCAATAGCGAAGAAATGCGGTCCAACATTGCATAAATTCTCTAGCAAATCATTTGACACGATAGAAAATGAATAACAATTATGTGTGAATACATTCCATGGCTTTTATCTCGCTAGTTATCATTATAAAATCCCCCAAAATGCAAGCGAAACTTCACCATGTAGCTCGATTTTCCACAGTTACAATTCGAACTGTACACCTACCTTCACAAACGAGCCCCTGACCGATCAGACCCCACAACATGTCTGTGCAATGATGACAATAAGTCGGCTTGTGAAATGTCTTTTTAACGAAAGAATGCCCATGTCCACGATCATCATAGTCCGGGTAACTGACCGCCGGGCTGTCGGCTCTCTCCCCAGCTTCCTCGCCGTCCGCCATTTTAGTTACCGATTCAGAGTTGGAAAAATCACCGTGGCATTTCATCGATAGTCGAGTTTCGTGCGCCAACAATGGCCGCTAGACTATATCGAAAAAAGAGGAAAATGTGTATGTAATATGTCTTAATCGCAAAATATTCTCCAAGTCCATCTTTATCCAAGCCATTCCATAGTAAAATAAAGTATCACTCATTCAATGCCGATTTCAGATTCTATGCGGAAATAAGCATCTTGTAGTGTCGAAAGCGAGGCTCTGAAGCTGGGGAAGCATGATTTATGCAAATTATGCCTATACGTCATCGACTGCAACGGCCGCGTTCGCGGTTATTCTTTTGACTATTAATTAATATATAAATTATCGTGAACGTACGTAAAAACGCATTATACGTTGAATTCATTATTTCCAATCTAGCTAGCACATTATGCTTCGTTTTAATATCGATCACACGCTTGCGTTAAATAAATAATTTTCAACAAATAAAATATTATATAGATTCTATAGATCTAGATCTATCTTAGACATGTATCTAATCTACCATACACGTAAACTTTGATTAATTCGATTCGGCTTCGACGGCCAAATTTGAGCACCTTTAATACATGAATAATTATTGCCGAAATATAATAGTATTTAAATATCATGAATGTTTGTGTATCAACAGAGTAAGGCTACTTCTAAGAATGATTTTTGTCCGATCTATAGGCCTATAACTTTGTACCAAATACCTAAATGTTTAAGTTTAGTTCTTTGCTTGTACCCTCTGTCTGAGAAGTTTGGTAGCTTCTTTACACGGGTGTATTATATCCAATGATGCGTATGGCCGTTGACAAAGTCAAGGGTCATTCTACAGAAATCGTTAATTGTATATAACCATAGATTGCATGCTTGTGTTGCATTGTTTTGTGCTAACCTTTAAGATCATGGTTTATGAAACGAAATTGTTAATATAGGTTATTATGATTATTTTGTTTATTATAGACACAAATATTGCATTATTGTACGGTCTCAACTTAAATTTGATATATATCTGGGTCAAAGGTTGTAAACTTGAGATCATACTCAATTCTCAAGACCTGGGCCCGGGATTATAACAGATACTTACACACAACACTCAAATTTCAAATCTGAAAATTTACTCTAATGAGTCCGATAGAGGGAATTTTAGAGAGGGAATTGCATGGAAATGTCAAATGACTGGTGAATATTGCGTTCGGTCCATTTTCTTTGAGGTATTAGTGTGATTATGAGATACGGGAGTAATTATTGGATTTAAGTGCCACACTTCACACTCAAACTTTATAATTACTCCCAGATCTAGTATTACACTTCTCTAAGAAAATGGGCCACAAAGCATATTCAGGTCTCATTTAGACCTAACCTTGTTATATCATTCACTCTCATTGAGGCCTAACCTTGTTATATCATTCACTCTCATTGAGACCTAACCTTGTTATATCATTCACTCTCATTTAGACCTAACCTTGTTATATCATTCACTCTCATTGAGGCCTAACCTTGTTATATCATTCACTCTCATTTAGACCTAACCTTGTTATATCATTCACTCTCATTGAGGCCTAACCTTGTTATATCATTCACTCTCATTGAGGCCTAACCTTGTTATATCATTCACTCTCATTGAGGCCTAACCTTGTTATATCATTCACTCTCATTTAGACCTAACCTTGTTATATCATTCACTCTCATTGAGACCTAACCTTGTTATATCATTCACTCTCATTTAGACCTAACCTTGTTATATCATTCACTCTCATTGAGGCCTAACCTTGTTATATCATTCACTCTCATTTAGGCCTAACCTTGTTATATCATTCACTCTCATTTAGACCTAACCTTGTTATATCATTCACTCTCATTTAGACCTAACCTTGTTATATCATTCACTCTCATTTAGACCTAACCTTGTTATATCATTCACTCTCATTGAGGCCTAACCTTGTTATATCATTCACTCTCATTTAGACCTAACCTTGTTATATCATTCACTCTCATTTAGACCTAACCTTGTTATATCATTCACTCTCATTTAGACCTAACCTTGTTATATCATTCACTCTCATTTAGACATAACCTTGTTATATCATTCACTCTCATTGAGGCCTAACCTTGTTATATCATTCACTCTCATTTAGACCTAACCTTGTTATATCATTCACTCTCATTTAGACCTAACCTTGTTATATCATTCACTCTCATTGAGGCCTAACCTTGTTATATCATTCACTCTCATTTAGGCCTAACCTTGTTATATCATTCACTCTCATTGAGGCCTAACCTTGTTATATCATTCACTCTCATTTAGGCCTAACCTTGTTATATCATTCACTCTCATTTAGACCTAACCTTGTTATATCATTCACTCTCATTGAGGCCTAACCTTGTTATATCATTCACTCTCATTTAGGCCTAACCTTGTTATATCATTCACTCTCATTGAGGCCTAACCTTGTTATATCATTCACTCTCATCTCTCTCCCTCCCTCTATATATTTCCCTCTCTCTCACTCCTTCCCTCTCTTCCTCCCTCTGTCCCCCTCTATCTCCCTCTCTCTCCCTCCCTCTCCTTCCTTCCCTCGCTCCCTCTCTCTCCTTCCTTCCCTCTCTCACTTGTAGTTCGAGCGTTAAAAAAAAATCAACACATTTCCCCCACTTTTCATGGATTTAGTAGATTCACCCAACACACGACGAAGTTGCGTTGAACTTACCATGTATAACTATATGCTTGTTTTTAGATGTCTTGGAAGGTATACAGTAATTTAAAACTCTAAAGGAGACAGTCGCTGTGTTTTCGTTCATAACATGGATGAAATATAATGAACTCCGATCTTGTTTGAAATCGGTCACTTTAAATATTTTGCCATTAAGAAAATTTCAGTATATAACAATTTGAACAGTTCATGTTTACATACGCCTTATGATTTTCTTCTTTTGTTTAAGTTGTTGCATATTATTTACAATCGATAATAATCAGAATAATCAAATTCTTAGTTGCACGTAAACCTTCACCAACTCGCATAAGTTATACATTTACATCCCTTTGTTTCACGAGTAAAACAATACGTTCCTTAAATGATTATTAAATAACTAGATCTAATCATTAAGTCATTGGCTACATCTGTTCAAAGACGATTTTCAAATAACTCTTCCATTATTCTTCTGTATGAATAAATTACCGAAGCGTATCATAATTTAAGAATAAAGATTTTAAGTAATGTTTTCTTAATTATTCATAAGAAGACAAAACCGGTTATTCAATAATCGAATCAATTTCAGAATCGAGACTTTCTGTATAATTTTGTACCAGGGACCAATATACACATCGTGAATTTACTTCTACGGGAAATAACTGTTATGCAAATGTTACAATAGCGAGTTATTTCCCTTAGACCACTTGTTCGATTTTTATTACATTAATCGCAGCACTGAAATTCCTCCGTATTACATAAATTTGTCAACTTTCTATAGACACGTACATTGTATTACTCACATAATTATGTTCATATTGGAATGTAGAGATCTAAATGTATTCAGTATTTACACAATTCGCCTCGCTCTGTGCATTCAAAATACGAACGAGGCTGTAGTCATATCAGGGGCGTGGCGTGACAAATCGCCATAATCGACCACCATTCCCTCTTCATACATCGTTTGAACGGAATTACTTCTGTCGATATCCAAACTCTCCGTTCCTAAACAGGTGCGCATGACGTTATTCCCCCCACAGCGGTTCACGGATATTACGTCATAAATGTCGTCATTTTATACAAGATGGCTAAAGCTGCAGTTGATAAATTATTATGTTTATTTGTAACAAGTGTGGCGCTAATTACGTTCCTATCGAGTGACGGAGTTTATTGCTACACAGTCAAAGTAGTGACAAAAGAAGACAATACCGAAAACGACGTTGAGTTTTTCAAAATTGTTGATCAAGAGATCCCGCCATTTTCTTTGCAAGTTGATGATAATTCGGATGAACTTCCACTTCAGACAGAAAGAAACGATATTACACTAGGGCATGGCGTAAAAGTGTCGGGTATTTTCGGAAATGTTCGCCACAAGCGATCTCTGGACAAGTTTTCACACGAGTGCATTCATCCGGAAAATGTATCCAGGTTAGTGACCGTAGATATCGATGACGTCATTCATTTACCGTGCCATAGTTGTTACGAAAAACCGCGCGAGGTGTACACATCTAAACAATGGTTTAAACTGGAAATGTTTTCTTCACGTGAAGGTCTGTACCATATAAAGGAGCTTGTTACAGACACCCACGATGACGAACATTCAAACAGAGTAATCACTTCTTTAGACCATACCCTGATAATAAAAAATGCTAAACTAACGGACTCGAGTTCTTACATATGTAAACAAACAGGCGAGAGTGATAGTTTTCTAAATTTACGTTTAGAGTGGGAAGAACTTTCGGACTTCATTTCAAAAGAGTCCAAGGTGAGTTTTTATTATCATGTTGATGTTCTTGATTTGGAGCGTACGGAAGTTGTAGATACATCCGAGTTCTCTTCAACAAAATCTCTAAAATCTCAAAATATACCCAAACTTAACGTGGAGGTTATAACTAACTGGTATCCCTGGAGTGCTTGTAGTGTTTGCGATGAGGCGAGCATGAGGAAGAGATTTGGGCTTTGTAATATTCGGAAGATGAACAAGGATGAACTTGTACCAGATAAACATTTAGAGCACATTTTAAATCTAAACCCAGACGGTATCCCTTGTCATTCGGAGCTCCTTGGAGATTATCCGCAAGAAATGTGGCTATCGCGGCCAAATGAGGTTCAAATTACTGAGTGTTATGAATTGTGTAAAAATACAAATAAACGAAGAACAAGAAGAGGAATTCCACTTTTTATGTCTAAGACTAAAGATCAAAAGAGCGATAAAAAAGATAAATCCATCAATGGAGATGAATCTACAACTGAAATAATTAAAGTGGAAATCGGTAAATATTTCATTTTGAAATGTCCTGACGTGAAGATAAGGAACATGGTACTTTGGGTCAATGGAACTAAACTTATGTTAGCGAAGGACATAATAAAACAAGATACCAAGAGAACTACCATCGATATGTTTGGTCATATTCATTTTAAAAAGGCTGCCCTGTCTGATAGTGGTGTTTATACTTGTTGGCTCATGGGCGATTTTAAGCGGAAGTACGTCATCACTGTGGAAGAAGACAAGCGCACTGTGGCAAAGAAGTATACTTTGTATTTGTTGTACTCTTTCCTCGGGGATTTTGCGGTTTTTGTCGTTCTCGCTATCATTAAACGCTTTCAACGATCAGTTCAACGAAGAAAACAGAGGAAGCCGAAATATGCGTCTTCGGATGATGATACCGAGGACGATGTTAACGTAGACAGTAAAGCTAACATAAAGGAGGAAAGTTCAAGTTCAGACACTAGTGCTTCAAGTGACAGCGATTGAGATCAATTCTCAAACATGTTTTATTTTCTAAACTAGATCTTACGATGTTAAGCGACATACTGATCAAATTCGAGATCAATAAAAACGTTGGTAGTATTGAAATTTTCTTTTCGTTTCTTTTGGGAATTAATAGCGGCCAGTATCGTTTCATACACTTGATTTGTTCGTAAGATTCCGTCACAGCTCATACATTTTCGCCATTTCCGACTTTGAAAGTTAAGATCGAGTACAGTACTTGTTTATTCATCTTTTTTATGGGCCTCATTGATAGACAGATCATAATAATATGCAATTATAGAGTAGACCTACATGCATATTATTATTGGATGTATTTTACAATGAACGATACACATCGGTCATGCGCACATGAGTGTACTGACGCCCGACAATATATTTTTATGGCTCATTATCTTGTCAATGAGTTAATTGAACGTATCTATATAGTGAACCACATTACTAAAATACACATGGGCGTTTTTCACTTGTTATACAATTCAGTTCAATACTAAATAAATGAATGTTGCTTTATGCTCTTTCAAATGTTTTGCTCCAGGGGGATACATGGCGAATGATTCAGGGTCCCGGGAAATATACTTTGGCCGGAGTTTTTATAGATACATGAAATGGGGAATTAGCATCTACTACTGTGGAGATTTGGACAAAATTCTTGGCTAAAGGGTGGGAAATTAAACCCCTCAAAAAAGACAAATTCTCTATTACCCTTGGTCGACCCGCCCCCTCCCAAGGGCAAAATAATGATACTGCATTACGGCGCGTCGACAACTTAGGTCATATGGCGCGCAGTAAATAGTTAAATACAAAAATGAGTAAATAGTGCAAACCAGTACCGATAATGTATATATGAAGAACATTGGTATTTACAGTAAAACCCCACTTAAAAGAGAGAGAATACGTAACTACAGGGAACGCCACATACACAAGACAGTGCCTCCCCACGCAGACCTCCGGAAAACAACAATGCACTTAAGGAGGTCAAAGGATACACACGTTAAGGAACAGAGGCACAAGGAATGGCCCGGCAGACCACAATGTATAACTAGGAGAATCAAAGTGGACAGTGAAGGAATGGGGATTCGTGGATGGAAAAGATCACAGGACAAGTCAAGACAGCTTGCAACAATAGACCGAAACTTGGCAGGAAATAACCTGAACACTATATAAAGTGACAGAATTGCACAGGGGAAAGGGAATTACAAAACACATTCAAAACACAAACAGAAACAACAACCATATTGCGAATTACAGCCTTGGAACTGTCAGCAAAAAACACTGGATCTCCTCATTATTAAGCGCACCATTTTAAAGTCCATTTTCGTTGTTTCGCTATTTATTTATCCTCAATATTAAGACCACCTAAATAAGGAGACCAGTTTTCGAGGGTCCTTAAGGTGGTCACATTATCGAGGTTTTACTATTATAGGAAATGAGGAAAACTGGGTTAAAGATTTCGAAACAAGATAGCGAGACAATTCTCTTCCACGTAATGTCATGCGGCCAAAGAGTATAATTAACATAAAGATATAGATGAAAATATAGAGTTAAGTTATACGAAAATACCACAGTTTGTTGTAAAGACCAATTTCGTTTATGAAGGTAACACTCATTTAAAATACTGACCATATTGGATTGTCCCTAGTTATGATGTATACTGACCATATTGGATTGTCCCTAGTTATGATGTAAACTGACCATATTGGATTGTCCCTAGTTATGATGTAAACTGACCATATTGGATTGTCCCTAGTTATGATGTATACTGACCATATTGGATTGTCCCTAGTTATGATGTATACTGACCATATTGGATTGTCCCTAGTTATGATGTATACTGACCATATTGGATTGTCCCTAGTTATGATGTATACTGACCATATTGGATTGTCCCTAGTTATGATGTATACTGACCATATTGGATTGTCCCTAGTTATGATGTATACTGACCATATCGGATTGTCCCTAGTTATGATGTATACTGACCATATTGGATTGTCCCTAGTTATGATGTATACTGACCATATCGGATTGTCCCTAGTTATGATGTATACTGACCATATCGGATTGTCCCTAGTTATGATGTATACTGACCATATCGGATTGTCCCTAGTTATGATGTATACTGACCATATCGGATTGTCCCTAGTTATGATGTAAACTTCTCGGCACCACAATTGAAATACATGTTTAGTTGGACGTATTTATAACACCATGGGGACCATGAATAATGGTTCTTTATATCAGTTGTTCGCTATAGCCATATTATTTAAATTCATAAAGTCATTTAGGCGGCGTTTAAAATGTGTTCTTTGTTTACAACGAAGTGTTCTTTGTATCAGTGTTCTTTATTAGCCAATTTTGCTACATTGTACAAGTATAATTCTTTTACTAAGTTTCATTCAGAATGTAGTACAGGTTTCTTTACAAAGAACATCATTCATTTAACAACACATACCAGCTTACACTGACATCTAGTGATCGCGATAAGTACTGTGCAAAAGTCGCCTGCTAGAACCCTTCTCTTTTGTGTAAATGGGATTTGAAGTCAAGGTCATGTAGTGACTTTCAAGGTATTTGGATGGAGGAAGATCCCATGTACCTATTTGTCAGTTTGGGGACATAGTCGTGCACACGAGTGGAACCGCCGACGATAAAAACTTTTATACTGAAACGCAATTCTTCAGGGTACAAAGTTGTCAAATTTGAAACAAAGAATATCGGTCGTTATGGTTTAAAGCAACAACGAAACATCAGTCAAACTATGGCTAATTATTACGTAATAGCCCGAATTGCGATTTTGCAAGATTTCCACGTGGAACATATGTACACAAGTGGCCAAACTTTTCTCTACATTCTTTCACACATGTATAATGCGAATATCACTGTAGATTTAAAAAAATTAAAACAGAGAATATGCCACGACTATTAGAACCTCGGCGTATTGACGACTTAATGATGCTGGTCAGAGGTGATTCAGTCGTTTCAGTTTCACGGGCACTTAATTGCCATAGAAACACTATAATCAAGTTACGTGATAGGTTTATGCAAACGGGTACTGTTGCCGACCGTCCCCGATCCGGCAGGCCACGCGTGACTGGCGTCAGACTGGACCGTTTCACTGAGTTGACGCACATGAGACGTCGGTACCAAACCGCCTCTGCTACAGAGTTATTAGACGGAATGGCGGTCATACCAGATATTAATGCAACATTAACATCATTTTGCTACAAATTGCAGTTAATCTACGCAAGAAAACATCCATTTGGCTATTTGTGTATTGTTGACCCCTACTTCATGTAGACGGGTCATACGTTTGAACGAAATTCAAAACAATAAAATAAACACATTGGTTAGAAGGTTAATTGAATAAGCTAAAACACGATACCACACATGATTCTATTCCATCATTGGATTATCAGAAAATCAAAAATTAAAAAGTACACACTTTCTTTTGCGTTTGAGTATACTTTATTCCGGTATTCGACGCGATGAGGGGTAAGTAATTTGTAGTTATCATACAGTAACCACTCGGCTACGGCGGCCCCTATAGATCCTTTTCTAATCCCCACTTCCTGGTAGTTGATAGTTGTGATAATACTGCGGATATGACCGTTTTTATTTAAAGAGAAAATTCATAGATTATAGTTATGGCTCATTATTCGCTGAAATGGACTAATTTTGCAATTAATAAGACATTTAACTCATTTAACAATCTCCGAAGACACTTGGCTGTCACTGAAGACATCTAGACAAAAGCTGTTGAATATGACGATTTCTGACAAGAAAACAAAACATGAACAATATTTTTGATGTAATGACACATACTGGATGATTTCATTCCCTTTTCTTGATCAAAACGATATATTGGAAAATCTTCTTCGATTAGTCCTAAGCCCTACTTTTATTTGGAAAACTGGAAAACTGGTTTCATTCGGTGTGTAGATAAACGTCTATACCAAACCAACAGAAAGTATTGTTGTCATATGGAAGGTAATTAAGGTTGTTTGCATCTACCATATAGCGTCCGATAAGAGAAAAGATGTCATACCACTTTAAGATTCAGGAGATGGGTAACAATACAATTTCTTAATATAGATTTAACACTTATTTGTTTGTGTGATTTGTTATTGTGATGTTTAAGCTTTCAGGTAGAAACGTATTGCTGTATACACAACAAAACATCGCACATTCATGAGTGTTAATTACATGTTATTAATGTGTACACGTGAGTTTCCCGATATTTATTCATCGGAAAGACAGCGGAGTGACAAACATGTAATACACTTGACATCCTAAGCTAATCACCGAATCAATATCAATATAATATATAAAAATGTCACATATATATAACAAGACGAAATATGAATTGGTTATTAACATATTGGTGCATAGAGTAAATTGTCCATCTAACTATAAGAAGTGTTACTTAATCGGATAGACAAGCATTTCGGGTACGTGAAATAACTTCTCTTTGTAGTGTAGGTATCTGTAATATTATTTCGGAAGAACTGTCTGCATTGTTTTGAAATTTGTTTATAATATGCAAGAATTGTAGATCTACTTGTATATAGGTTTGGGACCAGTTTATAACAACAAATACTAATCACCATCGATGAATGTTGCCTCGATTACTAACCAGTAACAAGTACACGCCTCTAATAAAGTGGTTATGAAGATCACAGATAAGCCTCAAACGCACGGAAAAATACGCTACGATTAATATACAGTCGAACCTCGTTCATTCGAATTTATCGGGCCCGAAATTTTATTAAGAATAATACATGTTTTGTTCCGAATAGCCTATTGCAATGCGAGGTGCATAAGAAGATACATCGAGAGCTGATATTTATTTCGGATGATACCAAGTATTTGGATAGAAGGGTGTCGAATAAAAGAGGTCCGACTGTAGATATGATCTGTAATTATTTCATCAATTTTCTACGCTAATGGAAACTTTGATTGACCTAACTGCGAGACATGACGGATCAAAGGACAAAGACTTTGTGATTGACCTAAATGCGAGACATGACGGATCAAAGGAGAAAGACTTTGTGATTGACCTAAATGCGAGACATGACGGATCAAAGGAGAAAGCCTTTGTGATTGACCTAAATGCGAGACGGATCAAAGGAGAAACAGACTCAGTGGATTCATTGATAGTACAAACGCCTGTCGTAGGGAAATGTTGAAACGAAGGATATCCGTATTAATTTAAGTTTGAGATTTTAATAACAAATCATCCATAGAATGCAACCAATCGTGTTAGATGTATTGTGATAGTTAGTTTGTACACTTAATCAAGGAAAGCGTTATCATTTCTCGCTCAATACGTTTGTTCGAAAAAAATAATGCTGTTCTCTATGATAGCATTGACCGACAAACAACTTAAAACAACATGACTGAGCTATAGACAACCGTTCCATTCTGTTCGAATGTACATTTACATACATGACACAATAACGGAGCGTATTCGATGGTAAATATAAACAATAAATGCATACAGGTTTTATTTTTATATGAAACGTAGGATTACCAATTAGCGAAGTCTACAAGAGTACATGTATGTATTCACCCGCCAGTACTTTTTTACACAGTTTCAAAAACGCTTCTAGATACGTATTCTTTTGATTTAAATTGCAGTCAGCAATGATTTTTTATTCAAATGAATTGAACTATGGAACAAAAAAGACATGAACCTGCCAAATTCGCGTTCTTCGCCTCGGGTCACTTTGTCATAATGTGAAGATTCCCAAAATTCAAAATGGCGAGTTAGCTCTTTAAACCAGTATATTTTCCTCTGTGACTAATCGGGTACCAACGTGTACTATAACCAAGTATTTACAAAGGAATATTCTGTTTCTTTCTTATTCCAGTCCGCCATGTTGAGTCGTCTTAATATAAGCATGCGCAGACGAAGTTCTGCATTCGCTGGTTCCTATCATTACACTGTTTATGTGAAAACGGGAGACAAACCAAACGCCGGAACTGACGCAAATGTCTATATTGTGCTTCATGGGGAAAATGGCGAAAAATCTAAAGATATAAAACTAGATGTTTTGTTCCATGACGATTTTGAGCGAGGAAATCTTGATAAGTTCAAACTGAAACATCAATCGGTAAGTTTTGATAATATAAAGCCTCTGTAAATGTATCTTTTACAACACAAGATATGATTGGTAATATTTTAACGACAAAAGTATGTTTTCTTGAAACTATCTATAACTCTGGGCTTCAATGTCATTGTACACTATATATGACTATGTACGACTATGTACTGATAATATTGTTTGGAGAAAGCAGGCAGAATGGTGTATTATTAATGAGCTGTACATGAACGGGAAATAAACATCAATAAACGAACGTGAATACACGTGCGAATAAAGAAACGTGGATACACGCGCATCCACTTACTACGGTTTCTTCACGTTTATAATGTGTGAGAATACATGTGTTGCGCTGGAGTGGTTCGTAAACGGTAATCTGCCGCTTGAATGGTTCGTAAACGGTCATCTGCCGCTGGAATGGTTCGTCAACGGTCATCTGCCGCTGGAATGGTTCTTATACGGTCATCTGCCGCTTGAATGGTTCGTACACGGTCATCTGCCGCTGGAATGGTTCGTACACGGTCATCTGCCGCTTGAATGGTTCGTACACGGTCATCTGCCGCTGGAATGGTTCGTACACGGTCATCTGCCGCTTAAATGGTTCGTACACGGTCATCTGTCGCTGGAATGGTTCGTACACGGTCATCTGCCGCTGGAATGGTTCGTACACGGTCATCTGCCGCTTAAATGGTTCGTACACGGTCATCTGCCGCTGGAATGGTTCGTACACGGTCATCTGCCGCTTAAATGGTTCGTACACGGTCATCTGCCGCTGGAATGGTTCGTACACGGTCATCTGCCGCTGGAATGGTTCGTACACGGTCATCTGCCGCTTGAATGGTTCGTACACGGTCATCTGCCGCTTGAATGGTTCATACACGGTCATCTGCCGCTTGAATGGTTCGTACACGGTCATCTGCCGCTGGAATGGTTCATACACGGTCATCTGCCGCTTGAATGGTTCGTACACGGTCATCTGCCACTGGAATGGTTCGTACACGGTCATCTGCCGCTGAATGTTTCACAACTAAAATATTACAATGTGATCATGTTCAGCTTTTCAAGACAAATACAAGTTTATTTACTCTCTTTGATGTAAAACCTTAAAGTAGTTTCGAGAAATTGTATTATCTCCCTTATATTAAGCTTACTATCTCTGACATCTGTGGTAGCCGCATTTCGTGTGATAACTAGCAGCGGATCATGTAACATATGAATATGGCATTAACATGTACAAACACCATATAACGAAAGAAAATGCAGAGTATGTGATGTAATGAGTTTCATTTTTTGATAGAATGTCCATTATATAACGAAATTCGTCAGATTCAGATCAAACTTTTTATAGGTTAAAATGCAAATACATGTATCATTAAATTTATTGACCAGAATTCCAAAAAAATAATTTATTATAAGAAATCTTGCCATGTATACTTACAAATCATTTGAAATGAGAAGCAAAACATTTTACATAAATCAATATACTCTCGTGCAGCTTAGGGTCATGCTATGATTTAACAAAATTCGTTAAAGGTCTTAAGGTAAAATGCTTCGATTACTTCAGTTTTCCAGTATTGAGTGTATAGAACTGTGGCGAGATACGCATGGCTTCAAGAGTGACTGGCTCGTCGACACAGTTATGGTCGTCAACCAGGAAACAAGAATACACACCGTCTTTCCGATTTTCCGATGGATACGTCCTAATTATAGATATAAATTTTCCCCACTTGATACCAGTCTACCACAAGAAGACGAACACACAGGTATATGTAACGTGATTATTGTTTCAGTCAACACTTTTGCATTGATCTCGATCCAGAGTTGTCGATCTTGATACGCACAATATATTACGTATGTAAGAGCGAAACAGGAAAGACAACTCTGGATAAAGACTGATATGAAGTAGAACCAGACGTGATTCGAATGTTGGCATTCCATGGTCAATACCGCTCTGTATACGGCATGCAACTTTATATAATTGGAATATAAGAATGCTGCGGCGAATTGACGATAAGCCAGGCAGAGTTAAAAATCAAATATCAATGCCACCAGGATACCAAAATAAACTTTAAAATGTTGCTTTATATAAGCAACGTCAAACATCAAAATGTGTATTTGTGGTAACAATAGCAACAGGTTGTGTGTTGTGTGTTATGCAATGTGTTGCCCCAGCAGGAAGCGGCAGAATACACAGACCTTTAGTCAAGACACGATTCCCGACAGGTTGGATTTGACATATCGAATGATTTGGGGTCCCGGGAAATAGAATTGGCTTCATAGATCCCCGAAGAGGAGAATTAGACATCTCCTACTGTGGGTATTTAGACAAAATACTTGGCTCTAGGGCAGGGAATTAGACCAAAAAAGACAAATGGGTCAGTCCGCCGCCCCCCTTCCCTGGGACAAAATATTGATAGGTGCATTATGAAAAGTCAGCACAGAAGTTTTGTTTTGGCAGAGGCGTATAAAGATGGCTATGGCTTCTTGAATGCCACTAGAATCATGCATTGTTCATTGATCAAGCTTCATAATGGTTATTTCACTCACAAATCAGGGTTGAAGTTTAAGAGTGCTAAGTGGATTGCAATGACCATTGACTTCTGTGTAACCTATTGTTGTTGACTCGGATTTGATTGTGAAAGTGAGATTTGATAATCTGTATCGCTTATTACCGCTTCTTGTACTCTGCACTAAAAGCTATATACAATCACAGATACCCGCTCAAATATCAAAGCAAGGGATCGCAGGTCTCAAATATTTTGTAATCCACTTCGCAATCTCACACTCAGACTCCGTTACAATTCGAGGGCCTACACAGTGTATTCTTTATATAAACAGATCAACGATTGAAAGATCTGGAGGACAAACGTGCTCTGTACGAACTAAGCCAGAGTATGCGGGGACTGCCGCCTCAGATAAAAACGTTGCCACCTGACGAGGTGTCGTCTGTTGACTTCAGGTGGGATTTAACCAAAATGAGGAAGAAATTATCGGTGACTAGTAGGATTGTACAACTGACAACCAGTCATTGGTCAACCATGAACGATATAAAAAATGTCTACACCAAGAAAGCATTCGCCAAACCAACAGATATGAATAGGTATGTACAGTCTAACCTCCACAATAAAACCACTCTTGGGACCATTGAAAACTGGTCTTATTATTGAGGTGGTCTTATTATTGAGGTTGTCTTTAAGAGAGGTTTTGCTGTATAAAAGGGGGTATTGCTTCAAACGGGTCGTTCGTGGACTACATGTCCAGTTGAAATCAAATCACTTGTAACTACAGAACGCTACAACTGTCTTATAAATATCAGAATATTTCTTTCTGTCCGATATGTATTTTGTCTACAAAAGATGTGAACTTGGGCGTCGTATTATTTAACTATTCAAATGGCTGCTCTAAACAACCATACACATTTACACGTATCTTCCAAAGGATGTTGTTCCTGAGAGGTTTCACTGTTTATTATAAGGAAAAGATTACGATGGAAATGGAACGCCACATTCACAAGACAAATGCCTCCCCACACAGGGTAAAAGAGGCATACTCTTGGAGTTGGGAAGGTTTAAGGGCTAACATCTGTTGGCATACATTGCCAAAATAAGGGTTACTTCAATTTTGCAATTATTTGCTTAAAATTGACAAGTTTGTTTTCTATTTTATCACAGATGGAGTAGTGACTTGGCATTCGGACAGCAGAGACTTTCCGGTGTGAATAATGTATTTATTCGTACATGCCATACCATACCCGGCAAATTAAGAGTCACTGACGAAATGTTGGAACCATTCCTAGAGGGACTTTCACTTCCGCTAGCGTTAAGCGACAGGAGAATTTTCATCATTGATTATGAAATCCTACAAGATTGTCCAACAAAAGAAGACGTACATGTGTGTGCACCGATTGCTCTCTTCTTTCAAACAAACGACCAAACACTGCTTCCCATTGCGATTCAATTGTCACAGGAACCGGCAGACGACAATCCCGTTTTCTTACCGTCTGATCCTCCGAACACTTGGACGCTTGCAAAAATGTGGTTTAATAATGCTGACGCTTGCATACACCAATCCATTGTACATCTTGGTTTTACTCATATGACAATTGAAGGTATAGCAATTATCACGCATAGGCAACTTTCACAGTCGCACCCGGTGTTCAAACTTTTAGCGCCACATTTACTTTATCTGATTGGAATTAATGCTCACGCAAAAGTAAAAATAATGGGACAAAATGGCTGGATTGATGAGACAATGGCGATAGGTGTTGATGGATTTTACGAGTTGATTAGACGATACAAATCTAAATGGCGGATGAATGTGGAAGGAACGTTGCCGTCTGATTTGTACCAACGCGGCGTTGACGAACCGGAAACATTGCCAACATATTATTTTCGTACGGATGCTTTATTACTGTACGAAGCAATCGTGAATTATGCCAGGAGTTACTTGAAGATATATTATGATACCAATGAAAAGATTTTGGGAGACTACGAGATTCAAAATTGGAGACAGGAAATGGTTAAATCCCAGGAAGAAAACGGGCTTGGGCTTCAAGGTGTTCCTGGGGAACATGGGAAATTTGTCAGCCGGGAAAACGTGGTGAGTGTTTGTGTTCATATTATTTATACTTGCAGTGTCGGTCACGCAACAAGTCTGAAACAGTATGACGAGTACGCTTTCCCGCCAAATTATCCGACGATTCTCCGAGGTACGCCACCCACTTCTAAAGAACCGCTGACCAAAGATGATATTCTGCATGCACTTCCTGATAAAACAACATCGATGAATGTGATGATTATCACTAAAATTTTGAGTCAGAAAGTATCGAAATCTCTTGGCGATTTTGACGTAAACTATGTGTATGACCCAAGTGCTATCGAAGTAATAAAAGGTTTCAAAGAGGAGTTGAAGAAAATCAGTGCAACAGTGAAGTATTTGAACAAATCAAGGTTTTCGTCATATCTGTATTTAGATCCAGTAAATGTCCCGAATGCAATAAGCATTTGACTTAAGCCCACACAAAAAGTCCTTGGGGACCGTGAGCTTTTTCAAAAGGTGAACGCTAGAGCACTTTTGATTCTTAAAAATATACTATGTTTCGAACATATTTTGGTATAAAATCACTTGCAAATTTATCATTACAGTACTCCGATGTGGATACTGTATTGAATTGGTAAGAAACAAATCAGTATTGGAATTCTCTTCGATCAGTTTCTAACAAAAACATCTCGCATCCAATTTGTAAATCTTACTGTACAAAATTGACTTTCCAATGCAAAGCCCTGTCGGTATAGAACATCATTCCATCTAACATAAAAAATTAGTTCTGATGAACACTTCTGCTCATTGTTAAAATCTTACCTCTGTTTTCATATTTTATCTTCATCTCAATGAAACTCGGGTCACGACTCCTTCGCGTCATTTTTTCTCCATGCACATGTATGCAGTTATTGAATCTGTTTCTGTATTTGTTACAGCATTTTGTATTGACATTGTTCTATGATGTTTTAATAAGCATTTTATAAATGTTTTGTATTGTTTATACATTATATATACATATATGCATTCCTTGTATGATTGTGCTGTTGATGTTGTTTGGTAGATTACCAGGAGTGATATAAGACTAAAAGGCTTTCGAGCGACCATTTTTCGGCGCAGCCGTACTAACTTGGTTTTGCTTTTTGCATATCAGTGTTGAGTAAACCAATCAAATCTTACGTTTACCTCTAAACATAATTGTCTCCAACAGAAAAACGTTTGTTACATTGACACGGATTGGTATTTTTTTTGTTAAGGCCCAGATATTTGTTTACCGAAACTATAAACAATAACTTGTTTATTGTTATGTATTTTTTCTTCCGAAGCAAAGTAATTAACACAATTATTGCAATAGTGTTATATATTTGCAACGAAAACATCTTGATCACGATAGAGACGTTATTCTTATTATAGTAAACATGACAATGTTGTACGAAAACCAAATGAACATAAATATTATATTGTTTTGCCATAACAACTGCGTCTGAAAGTAGATCTATAGTATATTTCAAGATTTATTAAGTACTGGTGAACTATATTAAAACAGACTATACTGTCTATGTGTGACTCAGCGCACTACGGAGTTATTTTTTATTCCAATACCCTACGCAGTGATCTCCTCTTGCAGGTATCGGAGTTGTAATCGAGTGACCAGCAATTGTGACATCTCGGCAATTGTTTGCTTGCTTCAGATTGCGCCGACCAGCTTTTTTAAAGATATTTCTTGTTTAATAGAGAATTATTATTAAGCCGCCACAAGAAACACTATTCACATCCACCGAGTCTGTGAAATAATGTGTATGAAAATGGTAAAATATGCAGTGAGTTGTTTGTCTCCTTTTACAAATACATAACTTTCCTACTAAAATGTCTTCTTTGTATACGCCCGTTCATATAATGGGACGTATTTGCGGCGTACGGGCGGGTGGTGTCCAGCAAGTTGTCCGATCAATAACTTTAAAAGCATTTGTCCATTCATCACCAAATGTGTTTAGAATGTGTATGTGCATAACATCTCAGACAAGTTGGATAACCAGCAATATCGCTGGAGTCACTCGGGAGTTATCACCCTTTAATTATAGAAATTACCTACAATTTGTCTTGTCCGATCAATAACTTTAGAAGCGTTTGTCCAATCATCACCAAATTTGGTCAGAAAGTGTATATGCATAATATCTCGGACCATTTCGATAACCAACCATATCGCTCGAGTCACTCGGAAGTTATCACCCTTTAATTATAGAAATTTACCTAAACTTTGTTTTGTGGGAAAATATATTTCCTATTAGAATAATTGGCATGCATTGTTAGCTAAATACTTGACGTTGAAGCAAGTTTTTATGCAGATTTGCTACTAGAACTTTTTTTCGGCGTAGCCGTACTAACATGGTTTTGCTATTTGCATATCAGTGTTTTGTAAACCAATCAAATCTCCAAGGCAATTTCTCTCCAACCGAAAAATGTGTGTTACCTTGACGCAGATTGGTTAACCGTGTGTGTAGTGTTTTTTCAAGATTTATCCAGTAAGTAGTGTTGTTAGTCATCACCACGGGGAATTGTCTGGTGATGGAATTAAGAAGACTTTCTTGGTTTTATGTACCAGTCGCGAACATTTATATTGTTATAATCTGATAAATCGTTATGTTACAAGTTTTATTAACACGAATATGCGACTTCACGACTTAATAATAAGCAATAAGTAATTATGAGCAAGTTTTATTAACACGAATATGCGACTTCACGACTTAATAATAAGCAATAAGTAATGATGAGCAAGTTTTATTAACACGAATATGCGATTTCACGACTTAATAATAAGCAATAAGTAATTATGAGCAAGTTTTATTAACACGGATGTGCGACTTCACGACTTAATAATAAGCAATAAGTAATATGAACTATATTGAAACAGACTATACTGTGTATATGACTAATCACAATACGGAGTTAATTTATCCAGTCTCCTACGCAGTGATGTCCCCTTACAGGTATCGGAGTTTCTGTAGTATAGCGTAATTGAATGACCGACAGTCGTAGCATTAATGCATTTTTTTATGTTGTACAACAAATTTTAACCTTCATGTTGCAACAAATTTGCATATTTCAAGTTTAAATTCTGAGCCGTAATATTACTAAGTTTGCAAATAAAATTTAGGTAGCTGCGTTTTAAGGAAACTTCAGAACTATATTTTGTTTACGACCTTTTTACTTATCCGCTAAGACAATGCCAGATGTTGTGAATGCGTTTGATTGTTTCAATTGGAAGTTTAGACCATTTTGTCCACTTATAGTCGACAAAAAGTATGCACATATTGAACATCATGTGTACACATACATTATTACACTATATATAACAGCCTACGAATAGAAACGACAGAAGTTCATCTTCATACGTACCAAGTTTTACGCCGTAAAGTCTGAGGAGTATCGAATTAAGATAGACCTAAGTAAATTTTATGACAAAACAAAAACATGTTAAATACATCAAACATTTATTTATAGCTCACATATAATAATTACAATATATGTGAGATCAATACAAATATTAAAATATACTGATACATGTAATAACCAAGTCATAATGATAATAACCATGATAACTCTTAATAGATCTAATACTTTGGGACTTTTTCCATAAACGGTAATGTTTATGCGAGCTATAGATGATTAGTAAATGTAAGGAATCTCAAGATTAATCGTTACATGGCCATGACTTTAGCACGTTAACTTATTTGACACAAGCTCTCGAAAGAAATTGAATAGTTGCTGTTGTTGGCGAGCTTATTTGAACCTTACGAACAAAGCACAAGCATTACAAAGAGTTCCGTTTCGAATGATACTGCAGGAATGAGTCCGCTTCGTCACTACTGTCTTCGCGTCCATAATTGCTTTTCCCGCCAGATGACGAAAATATATCGCCTCGGCGACGATTATTTTCAGGAGTATCGTGTCCTCTGTTTGACCTCCATTTATAGCACGAGCAAGAGCAAACGGATATGACCTCACTGAATTCTGCCGCTGGGTGTTCTTGTGCGTTTGAGACCACGTGAACGTTGCCATTGGAAGTGATGACGTCACCGTCTAAATATATCGCATTTCGAGCAGCTACGGCAGCCTCGAGTTCGTCTCTTCGTTCATCTTCGGTATTCATCGTTAAAAATCGCAATACTAGTAAATTCATGGCAGCCGATATGACCGTTAGACCAAAAAGTATAAAAATCAGACTAAATACAACATATTCCGGCTGCTTTTGTAAAGCGTCACCTTTTTGTAAAGCCACATAATCACCGAAGCCAATTGTTGTCAACGTTATAAAACAATAATAAAACGAATCAAGAATTCCCCACTTTTCATAATGATCAAACATCAACGCTCCTGTTGACAGCACGATCATAGATAGGTTCATGGTAACCAAGATCACGTGGGTCTCAGATACGTCTTGGTTGTTCAGTTTCAAACATTTTCGTATATGTTTTAACGCGTAAGTTATAAACACATTGAGACGCTCCCCAACGCTTTGAAACATGATTATACACAGAGGAATACCCGCCACCGCGTAAAACATACAAAATATCTTCCCTTTTACTGTTTGTGGCGTACTATGCCCATAACCTGAAAGTAGGAAGGAATATAATTATTTATACATTAAAATCCTCTTCGTTTGATAGAATTTCACTACTTTCGTTTTGTCTAAAAGCGGCTACTTTCAGTTTTGAAACAAGTCAATTTCAACAACAATAATACTTCAAAACTAGAATGCGTCCATAGGACACAGATGCCCCCACTTGCAGCCTTTGTCACAAAAGCAAATGCTATTATTCTGCTCATAGTTTGTGAATGGATATCAAAATTCCCAAGTGAACAACTGTACTGATTATGGTGATAAGTCAAGGGCAATAACGTTGCACATACTGGGCGTAACCATACATGAAACCCCAGGTGCACAACTATACAGGTTGGTGAACATTCCTGTAAAGTCTTATGACTCTGGCTCATATATGTTTGGAGATATGAGTGACGCAAGATTGCATACTCTGTAGGCTATGTTTTAACTAAGTCAAGGGCCATAACTGTGCATTTACTGGGCACAGTCAAACATGAAACCCCAGGTGCACAACTACACATAGTGGTGAACATTCATGTAAAGTTTTATGACTCAGGCTCATATACTTTTGGAGATATGAGTGACACAAGATTTTGTGACGGACGGAAGGACGGACAAATCTATATGCCCCCCCCCCCCTTTCAGAGTGGGGGCATAAAAAGACAATGACGCTTTATTGCATTAAAACGACAAATGTTGACTGGAATCTCCGGTTTGTTACATTGTGATTATCAAGGGAGGTTGCAGGATTTTGGCTTAGTGGAAGCATAACGTCACGGTCATCATTTTTGGTTTTATAAAACGGCGATGATTGTGTTTTATTTGTTTTGTTAATAAAAACATCATAATAGAATATGATGTTACGATAAATCAGAGTCGCTTATTCGAAAAGCTCATAATTAAGAATATTTGCATACTTTCGTATTTATACACATAGTTGTAAGGTTGAGGAATACAACAATACCGACATGATGTTAATGTTGTAGAGCTATCGCAACATCTTGGAAATTCCCGTACTGTTCGGAAATAGTCCTCAAAAGTATGTGTATGAATATACCTTAGATCTCGGTACGTGATGAGGTTTATTCTGTGTAATACTTCTGATCAGGAAAACAATTCAACATTATTTAAATGTTGTGTCTGCCTTGTACGTGTATGTACATAGATGGTCACAATCATAGCACATTGTGATAAACATTCAGCATCATTAAAGCTCTTAGCTCCAAAGCAAAACATTGAAAGTATTAAAAGAACACCATTGAGCAATATCGGAGGCGACATAGAGTCTTCTAGTCGAGATCTTTAGCATCGATTGTTGTCGCCGACCTGAAACCATTAGCAACCATTATTGATCCTACTCGATAATCCTCTCTGATTCAAATTATCACTGTCATCGATAGTCGATCGATTATCGATACATGTTTAAATAATCGATAAATACATGCCAAAAACGACAAAAATTCTCATATATATATTCATCGATATGCATTTTATCGAATCAATGACAGCTCTAATTCAAATCGATGATCGATTATGTTTGAGTCAGATTTGACGACACTAATATTCACCTATAACAGTAACAACTGTGAGAGCGAAGTAAAACGAGCCGCTAAATTTCCACTGTACACCAGCATAATATGGGACAGTCTTCTCCACGTTGCGTCTCAGTGTTTCAAAGTCAGATTCCGACATGTTGTATTTCACTCTGTAAAACATTTCTTCCCCTAAAAGTGAATCTCTCTTTTCTACCTGAAAACGAATAATTATTTGTGTTTGTGGCTTCTCATTCTAGGCCAATATGTTATTATTACGAAAACAACTTTTTATTTCATTCATGACAAAGAAACCGTTTGTTTGCTTAAGTTTATTTGGAGTTTAGTTTAACTTTTCCGATACTTCGATGCTTTTTTGTTTTCTTGAGAACGGTTGTAAACAAAATTTGAGTTGGTCAGCCAATGAAAACCACAGGAGATTGCCATGAGTTATCTCCCCTTTTACAGTATATATAAGGAATATAAAAGGGAGAGAACTCGTGACAGTCTCCTGTGATGAAACCGTGTCTTTGGAAAGTAGACAAACGTACACAATAACAGTATTCTCAACAAAATTTGGATCGATAGTTTGTCAATTCTTCGTCAATTTATTTTAAGTTTAAATAAATTTCCAAGCACATCAATTTTGAAACATAAATAAAGTTACAAAATGTTTATTACATGTATTATGAAACCATGATTTGGCAGGCTGTCAAGTGAACTTCTTTCAACAAGTAGGAATAAAATTTACCAAAAAGTAGGAGAAAAGTAGGAAAAATAAGGAATTTGTACTAAAAAAGTAGGAGTTTTTACATACGTTTGTGCAGAACTTTGCATTACTCACAGACATAAATTGCTATTAACTAGAATACATCTTGACGAGACTGCATAGACAGGTCTTTTGACTCGTATACATCTTTCACCTTGGCATGATCATTCAGTAAGCAGCCACAGCCCCAGTCTGTACAGTCTCACAAGATGATTCCAGTCTTCTATGCACTCCCAATTGAAAAGATGCTACAAATATACTACCGTTTTCTAACTGTTATATATAAGGTGTCTGTGAAGTACACACTTTGAACCCAAAAAGTAAGAAATTTCAGGAATTTTGGACCAAAAAGTAGGAAAAAGTAGGAAGAAATAAGGACCGCTTGACAGCCTGATTTGGCTATATTCAATACTTGACGTAAGAACTGTTAATAAGTGGGTACTCCATTCAACTGATGCTACCGTTTTAACCGAGATGTTACGAATGGTGCAAGGACTCACCTCAGCCCTGGACTCGAAAGCGTCAAACACAGCCGCTCCCACTAGGAGATAGGTAAACGTACACACAATCAGTGACAATGTACGCACATTTTGTCGCTTCATGATTGCTGATTTCATCAATAAACGATGACGTCACAACTACTGATTTCACCAATAAATAATGACGTCACAACTATTGATTTCATCAATAAACGATGACGTCCTAAACTGCTGATTTCATCAATAAATGACGACGCTAGTGCCTGTCACCTGATTTCACCAATAAACGATGACGTCACTGCCTGTCTGCTGATTTCATCAACGAACGGTGACGTCACAAACAGCCGATTTCATAAATAAACTATGAAATCACTTACTGCTGACACAACAAACTGCAACAATAAAAGAGACATGTATGTGCATACATTGTTGACGTAGGCCTACATGGGTTTGTGTTGGTCTACGAGTTGCCCGCGTCATATAGAAGAAAACCCCAAAGGATTCCAGCTCTCAGGATCATACATTCCCGAGCAACCATGAATTCATGACACATCCATAAATTCTCAAAATTCAATAAATTTACAAACAACCATACCAGACATGACTCGAAACTGAATAAACATATGTCGATATTAATGGGTACATTTTCTTAGAGAACAGACACTGCATTAAATCTCGCGAGATTACATGATATGGACATTGCGTTATTTATCGTTCGGTTTTGAGTTTCCATCCTTTGATACGCCGAAGATATACAAAATCCTAGGTAACTACGTAAATGTTTGTATATAATTGAAAATATTAAATATTGCAAGTAGTTTAGTAAGCGCGTTTATGAATGTTTATACAGGTAGGCTAATCGGGGGGGGGGGGGAGCCGTACGTTGAGTGCATATTATAATATTACTGACAAGGGTTATATCTCCAAAAACCAGTAAATATTTATACGTGGTATATCATTGCTTTTGGCTTGGGTGTTTTTTAGGTCAATACAGGCTACATTGCATCATCCCCTTAACGAGTTGGCCCCTTTTGCACGCAATGCATTATGCATATTATTTTAAAATGATTGAAAAGTGAAATACATGAATATGTCCAATGTTCTTCTTTTTTTGCAATAAAATTTATATTTGTTAAGGATTTCTAAGAAACACTGGATCAGTCTGATGTGCCGCTTTTTAGATGTAGATGATAATAACTTCATAAACACGATTGCATGATGTATGTGTACAGACACGCCCACGCAGCAATCATCACATGATAACCAATATCAACAAAATATGTTTTCATAATTAACATGTATTTTAACAACAAACGATTAGAAACATTAAACGTCTTACTTACAAATAAAGTTCAAACTATCCTTCCAAACGCCATTTTATGATCAATCTCAGTAGAATATATGAACCGATTTTGTGGAAACAATCGCGACCATTGTTTTCCCATTACATACACATTCAACCGCCCGCCATGTTAAATACTAGAGAAATATTTCCACTCCAGCGTATTTATAGGAAATCAATACCATCCTCTCAAACAGGCAAAACTATTAATATTTTCACAGAAAACGCAGTCGATCAATACTGCTAGGCAGAAACATTCAATTCATACAATAATTTGTCAATGGGCAGCTAACTGTATACGCAGACGACATTGGCTTATTTTTCGCGCCGACCAGATTTACCTCCCTTTCGAAGGAAAAATACTTAGAACCTAGTGCTATGTTTGCCAGTTTCTCGAGTCACTTTAGAAAAATGTACTTATTATAGTAATCTATCTTTAAAAATTCAACTCGTCAAAAGCCCCAGGATTTACGGTAGGGGCCTCTTCAATGGTCATGGCAGTGCTTGTAGAATATGTTCTCAAACAATCTAGGAGGATATATGAGGTAATCCCCCCCGAAAATAAATCAACTCTTGAGGACGTTTGTGGAGCATTCCGATGGCAGTTTCAGAAGAAATATCTAGAGTCAATTTTGAAGTGTTGTTTAAAATCAAAACATTTATCCCGAAGTCCGTACTTACTTAGCCGTTGATTTGCATTCTTGGTGTTTTTACTATTTATAAAAACCATATTCTGCGTATTTTACGTACATGTAGTTACATACAATTAGTCGCAGTTTAATTCTATACAACTTATGACGTCTTGACTACAATTACGTCGACAGTGTGACATAGCTCTATATGTTGAGTGTCAAGTAACAACTCGTATCTATAGGCGTCACGTGATATTTCTCTGTCCTCAAATAGAACTATATATTAACTAGATAAACATATCTCTAGTTCAAAATAATGCTATGTAGTGTACTCTTACCCATCTTACAAATAATACACGGCTATAAAACAGATTTTGGAGAAGTCAATACAAAATTTAGTATGTGATAGGTTTCTTCAAAATAGATATATGAATGTTTCAACCAAATATTCATTATCATTTTCAGTAGTGAAATAGAACGCTATGTCTGTTTAAAGTATATATCCGTTATGTCATGCTAACTAGTCAAATGAAAAACTTGTAATGAGCTGTTTTGTTAGGTTGTATGAAATGGACGAGGCCTACTGTTAGCGCACAGGAGATTGTCACGAGTTCTCTCCCTTCCCTTCAGAGTTTTCTCCCTTTATCTCTTCAATAGATACGGTAGTTCCTACATTTACACTCCGTTGTACTGAATAGTCGGCCATTTCCTTAAAGTTTATTGGGAAAATAATGTATAAACGATGATTAAATTAAATCATGTGGGCAGATGCCTCAGAAAGTTGAAGAAAAAGTGGTTGTCACAATCATACACATTTTCTTGGTATTTTCTCAAATATCACATATTTGGGAATTACTCCTATAAGTGTTTATCAGTTTTGCCTATCAAAATGGCTGATGATTAAGACCAAGGGAGGTAAATATTGAAGAAGCGGGAACTTATCTATAGTATAATGTCGTAAAGTACTTTATATATATACTATAGAAAGGATAAAGGGAGATAATTCGTGAAATCTCCTATGTGTTAGCTTGGGAATCACGTTATCTTTGGGGAACAGTAGCATGTTATGTTATCAAGTGTCCTTGATGCAATGTTCACATCTGACCAACAAAGGTGTATCAAGTTAAGTACTGATTTATCAGGAAAAGGTTTAATTCTCTAAAAAATACGTAATTTTAGTTTTTATCTCGAGTTTGTGTTCGGTATATACAATTTATACATGCCGTGTTGGGATTTTTATGCAGATTTCCAACAGTATTCTTATGTATGTAAGTCATGTTTGGTGGTCAATGGACCAAACCAAAGCACCTGGGTTACTAACCAACAAACCTAATCGTAAGGGTCCATATTGACAAATGAATACATGTATTTGATGGTAAATGCAACTCACTGTAATGTAAATATTTTTCTGCAAGGCCATCCTTGTTTAAGTATACACGCCCTTTCATTCATAAACATGTCTCACTTGTGTTTTATCCTCTAAGCTACAATTTTAAGAAATTTACAAAACAACACTTTATGAACATGTAGTGTCGTACAAAAGCAACAAGTACCCTAATAATTCAGTACATTTTATTATATATTTTCATCACTTAAATATCAATCATACAACATCTCCAAACATAAGTTTTTGTAATGCTTAGCCTTAGATCCATTTACTAGTATTTCTATATATCTAAATGCTTTACTTATCTAACAACAATAATTAGTGATACTATGTACCTCCTCCCACAGCTGTAGTATATTGGCATGCAATTTGTAATATGACTAGTCCTTTCAGTACTATGATAAAAATGCTAAGGCCAAGAAAAAAGATGTCTGTTTCCAGTAACTTGCTGTAAAATATGTAGGGTTATTAGAAAGTGATTTTATTTTCTAATGTCTGTATTTTGGTATACGTGTGCATTAAGCAAAGGGACAGAGATCACTACATCAGACATGAAGGATTTTTAGCCAAATAAATCTAAGTGCCACTACACTCACTTGGGGGGCGGGGCACGAAAATTAGGTTTTGGGTATAAAATTGGAGTCGATCTGGTTACAAGAAATGTACATATACATGTACTTTCATAGGCTTAATATCATGAATTGGGGCCATTCTTTAAACATTGCTCGTTTGGCATATCCCTACCGGCAAAATTAAGGTAGGTAGGTACCATAGGTAATAAAATTTTCATTCATTATTTTTTATATTTATTAGAGATAATTACTGCTAAAACAATTCCCATTCAAACCCCTCAAAAATCTTCAAGAGTACGGGCCATTTTAATGGGTAGATAGAAAAATGCCAAACAATTTTTTAATTATTGCCTAGTTTTCATCCTTTTGGCTACAATTTGAGCATGAATCGTCTTTCAAAGAATTGTCCATATCTAGACAGGAGGAGTCATTCATAGCCTGAGCAGCTTGTACTTCTGCGGACACATCCGTGAATTCTGCTTCCATTTCCAACTCACTTTGTTCAGCATCGTATTTCTCCATGATGGCTCGAATCAGGGAGCATCGACCGGCACCACAATCACAGGGAACAGGATGATTTTCAACATCCTCTTCTTCATCATCTAGATCAGATTCTGATGATGAAGAGAAGTCTTCTAGCATCTCAATAGAAATATTATAATGTCTTGAGTTTCCTTCACCTTGACAGAATCGTAACTTACAAAAGATGGAGTCTGATTTATTTACCTGAAGAGCAGCTGGCAAAAAGCATATTGTCTGTTTCCAGTGAGTTTCTGGATCATGTGGGGATGTGCAAAGTATAACATGCTTATTGTTAATCATAGAATCGGTAGGCTTTTTATCATGCTGTTCATCCTGAGATAACTTTGCCTGTTCTCTGCAAGTTAGACCATACTGATCTTCACTTAGGTCTGGTGTAAACCGAACATCAAACCAGAAGGCAATACCATGTAAATCAGAGTCTTTGTTGATAACAAATTTTATTTGCTCTTCTAAATCTTCTATCTCTGACAGAGTCATAGTTTTTAAATCAAACTTGGCTACAAGTTCACTCTTGGAAAGTAATTGATTTTCAACTAGATGTACAACTGCTGGTTGCTGCATTTGAGCACCTAAACTACGCATGAGAAATGGTGAGAAATCAAAATCATACACATTCTCCCAATAATTAAATTTTTCCTTACAATACTCAGCCATATTTACAGGACAGGCATAAATTCCAGCATGTGATGGTAAAATAATTCCATCTTCATTGAGCCACTTATCTCGTGCAAACAACACAGATTCCAGCATAGACTCATGCAGCAAATAAAAACCCATCCATTCAGATATGATGACATCCACTTTTTCAGGTAATTCCACTTCTTCCATTATACCTTGAATTACAGTTATAACATTATCATACTTGTTGATTTTAATGATTTCCTCACACACATCAGCCATGTTGCTTGCTTCCACAGCGTAAACTTTTCGTGCACCAGACCTTGCTGCAAACAGTGACAAAATTCCCGAACCTGCCCCAACATCAAGAACAACTTTCCCTTTAATTGCAGCAGAGTTTTTCTCCAGAAAGTCTCTATATGCATCAGTTCTCGGCTTATCTTTTATCATTAAAGCATGGACTTCTAAGTTACCATAGCTATTGAAGTATTCTTCATTTACAGCGCTCATTGTGGATGCCTTAGAACAAGCCATCTCCTGAAAATAAACAAATAAAGTAAAATCTAACGGTAAATTATAGTGGATAAGGGTCAGTTACTCCACCTGGATAGTGTGGGTTCGCCTCAGTAATTGTTGCACCTGGATATTGTGGGTTCGCCTCAGTAATTGTTGCACCTGGATATTGTGGGTTCGCCTCAGTAATTGTTGCACCTGGATATTGTGGGTTCGCCTCAGTAATTGTTGCAAACTCATTTATAAGACACCAATAATGGTTTTGCCAGGCATTCGACTCCGAGTGATTATATTTTCAAAAATAAAAATTACATGAATTCTTACTAGTATACTTAAAATGAAATCATCTGTTTTCCGCAAGCAACCTGCAACTTCTCAATATGTGGAGGACAATACCGTAGCCAATGTCACGGATGAACATAACCGACCCAACCAGGTAATCAAACCTAGATCTGCAATGAGCTGAGCTTGAACTTTCATGTACAGTATGACTTTGTGTCGACTCCAATAAATTATAGGTCTAAATGCAGCTAAGTTTGTATAAACAGTGAAGGTTTTCAGTCATGCATTTTTGCTATTTTGGATGCATTTAAAATTTTAAGAAAACAAATGGGAAAAGTCACTGTAGATCATAATGATAATTTTTTTTCAAATTTTAGATTAATTCTCAATTCATAATATCGACCCAGTCACCGTTCATTTATGCATGCTTGTCATCAGCTGGCTGAGTCAAATACACAATTACTCGCGAAAACACATTACAATTGAATTCCACTTACTTCTGGGTCTTGCATGATGACGTTTCTTATCAATTATCCCCAGATATTAGTGTAGGAAGAGTGTTTATGACATTTTTGATGATATTCCTGAATAGCTAGTAGTATATTTATAAAAAATTTCAGTCTTGGTCGATCATGCCGACATGCAATAGTCTGGCTTGATTATAATCAAACATAAATTTGGTCAGGATTATTCCGTTCCACCCTTGTGTTTTTACGGGGTTTATCAAATTTACCCGGCATAAATAACAAGCTGATATCCGACTCATATTTGTAGATGCTCTAAATGACTCCAAACATAAGTGCAGTGATAAAAAATACTAATCACCGTGACATATGTTCGGTTAACTGAGGATTAGTTCCAATGGCATTGTGCAATAGATCGAGCAGGTCTGAAATTGCGGCAAGAAAATAAATATGAGCGACTCATCAGACGACGAAGGTCCCAAAAACCTGCCCTCTGCGCAAGAGTGTGATGAAAGATGTCGCTCGTTTGCATCTGTTACCGGAACCGATTCTGCTTTAGCTATGTTCTATCTGCAGGACAGAGATTGGAATGTGGAGGTGTCGTAATAATGTTTCGCACTTAAAACTTTCGTACTTGTAGGTTTCGTCCCTTGTGATAAAACAGGCCAACTGTCAATACATTTTTGATAAATGTGAAAAATGTATACTATCTTTGATTTCAGCTCAACTTCGATATTTTAATGAGTGTATTTAATTATTTAGGTCTTTGTGATATCCTAAAACCAAATTTCGACCTAACGTGATTTTCCCATCGCACATTCCATAACTCGTCCGACAGCAAGCGTGAGCTTGGCTGGCAAAGTATTGAGACGAGAAGAAACAATTTTTACCTTCCAGGTGGCCCAGCAGTGCCGAGTGAATGCGGTGGTTTTGTTTTTTTCGCCGAAAATAGCGGGGAATGGGCCTTGCCTAGGATGTCCCAGGGGTGCAGGGGCATTTGGCGGGGATTTTACCAGCAGTTTGACCTGGGGGGGGGGGGTGGGGGGCGTGGTTACAATCAATTGACTGGTGCATTATGGAACAACCTTCCTTTCACAACAGTGACAAAAACAAATCTAGAGGGGTTTAAGCAATCGTTGTGCTATCCCCCAAACCCTTGAAGTTGAACGAGTTGTAAATTGTTTTTATTTGTTTTTACTTTTCAAGTTTCAATATTTTTATTCTTTCTACTATCTCACTTTTTTCTTTGCACTGACGCGCACCTGTCGATAATACCCGTAAGGGGAGTCAAGACAGTATGGATAGATAGATAGATACTGATGATTTAAAAAAACCTTATCCATATGAAAATAATATATTTTTTTCTGATAACCCGGAGGTTCACAACCAGTTTTCGTCCACTTTGGAGTCACTTCCGATGACTACAGTACACAGGCTTTTTTCTGTCCATTTGCATCGTAAAATTTGCCATTTTGAAAAAAACTAGAATTGCTTCAACTCGAATTTTGGGTTTTTCATAGTGGAAAGAACAGGCTTTTCATATCTAAATTGTATATATAAACAATCATTCTTATCTTCATTTCTTGTATCAACTATCAAAAAGACACAAAAATGTCCACAAACATTTATGACACAAGGGACAATAATGGCCAGACAATAATCAAAAGCTTCAAGATATACCAGGTTGCTCCAGTAGACTAGATGATTTTTCGTAGTTGCTTCTGATTGGGAAAAATATATATTTGGCTTTGGGAATGGGTCCGATAGTCTGACCCGTGGGAACTATAGAAAAAGGCTTGAGGGGTTGGGGGTACTCCCCTTAATTATGATCATTCATACAAGAAAAGTAGCGGGGTGATAATGCTGAAGTTACCAGGTAATTTTACCAGCTCTTATTGACACCCCTCCCATACTTGGTTTAGTTTTGATTTGAAGCAGTTCATTGTGGGTGCATTAACAACTGATTCAGGTAAATTATTCCTGGTATCAATTACCCTGATGTGACATTGTTAGGACTCTTTCCTAAAAAATATGTTACCTTTGTATTTGTGATGAAATATGTCGAGGTGAGGAAATTATGTGGGTAGGTATCAGCAGCTGTTTTAGAAAATATTGACCACTAGACTTGTAGACATAGTGAACACAATTCAAGAGATTCTTGCCTAATTCTTAATCAACTGTTAATATGTATATTTTTACAGAGAGCTTTGAATGCATATTTTGAGGAAAGTGGTGCAAGTCAGACTGTTGCTTCAAACTCGGATAGAGGTGAAGATGTAAGGTATATAAGAGTTTATTCACAGACAGTTTTCATATATCCTATGTATTTCAAGATTGTTAAATGGTTTGTTAAGTCTGAACTCGGTCACCATACAAGAAAAAAGTCATTCACTTATTTCAGTCAAATACAGTCAACTCTTGTTACATTGTCATTGATTATAATGGAATATTAATTTAATGGCATCAAAATTCAGCACCTTGTGGAACCCCTCTACTGGTATTTAAATATTGACGTGTATGTCCTATTCATTAGATTGCAAGAATGAATATGAAGGATAATGTTTTATGATCATAGTTAAAATGCTTTTACATTACTTTGGCCATTTTGTTTCCTCACCATTATGCAGTATGTGCGTTTTTTTAAATAAATATTAATAAGGAAAACATAAATAATATTCAGTTATTTATTTTTCCTTAAACATTAAATAGGTAATGGTAATGTTTTAGACATATCCTTTTAAAGTTTGACAGTGCACCAGCTTTCATTTTTGTTTAATTTTTGTCATTTTCAGGCGTATAGTACCGATTTTTTAAAATATGTGTATCGATAATTGATCAACGGAAAAATATCAAGGATACATCATTATCATTTCTTTCGATAGCAGCTCTAATAGTTCATACAATTTTGATTTCTAGCAGTCAAGGTAAAGCATCAGCTGACGATGGCGAGTCGTTTAGAATACGTTTGATGTCGTGGAATATTGACGGTCTGGATCTGAAGAATCTTCAGTCTCGTACAGAGGGAGTTTGTGACACGATAAATAAGTAAGTACAGTCCGACCTCTTTTATTCGACAACCTGAATCTGAATACTTTGTGAAATAAAAGTCAGGTAACGTTGTATCTTCTTAGGCGCATTGATTTGAAATGGGCTTTTTGAAACTATGTAATAATCGAAATAAAATTTTGAACACAAATTCAAATGAACATGGTCCGACTGTATATAATTTAAAAGAGCTGTCTTTGTGATAAGGGTTTTTGCTCTTGTCTGAAAGCTGTATGTCCTCATATCTCATTGCCAGCCACTACATTTTTAGTGCAATTTATGTAACTCTTACCTGCCAGAAATTGATTTCAGATGTCCTGGATTGTGACAAATGGGTTATCATGAGGACTAAATGAGTTGTTTTTTCAGGCTTGAAAATATTCTTAATGTCTTGCCTGTACAGCTGACACAGTTCGTAAAGTTCGTCAGTTTGGTATAAAATCAATCTACTAACTGGTCTGGTAAAACTGTGACGTCTGGTAAAAAACGTACAGGTCTGGGTAAACCCTGACAGATCTGACAGAAAACTGATTACAGAAATATTTTTACCTCCACAGAGAAGAGCCACATGTTGTATTTCTCCAAGAATTGATACCCGATGCAGAACGAATCATAGAGCAAAGATGTCCACTATATAACATCATACCTGCAGGAAGTGAGGGATATTTTGTTGCTATGATGTTCAAATCCGGAGCTTATGTCCGAGTTGAGGAAACTAAAATTCTTCCATTTCCAAACACAATGATGGTCCGAAATCTGTTGTCTGTCAAGGTAGGTGCATATCGATCCTACTGGGTGTGTAACAATATACCAGTATATCATTATATTACAATATACAGCCAAATTGTATTGTATCGTATGAAACTAACATATTGGTTTTTTTACGTAATGAAATTATCTAGTCATGGAAACCGCTTATTAGTCAAAAACTGAAATGTGAATGATAACTGATCAGTTTTAGCTTTTACTTTCTCCTGATGAAAATCATGTATTATCTGAAATGAGGTTGATAACTGTAATCTTAGCTCATGCATGTTTATATTGTGCAACACGTTTGAAGGGTTTGCAATTGAATAAAAGTGATCAAAATATCTTGAGTTGTATCCTAGGTTAATGAAGCAATATATCGTGGTACATATTGCAATATGTTGCTAATGTTTGGCAATATATTGTGGTGCATATTGCAGTACGTTGCTAATGTGTGGCAATATATCGTGGTACATATTGCAATATGTTGCTAATGTGGGGCAATATATCGTGGTACATTTTGCAATACGTTGCTAATGTGGGGCAATATATCGTGGTACATATTGCAATACGTTGCTAATGTATGGCAATATATCGTGGTACATATTGCAGTACGTTGCTAATGTATGGCAATATATCGTGGTACATTTTGCAATACGTTGCTAATGTGGGGCAATATATTGTGGTACATATTGCAGTACGTTGCTAATGTACTGCAATATATTACTGTGTGTTACAGATATATGACAGTTATAAATCCTTCGTTAAAAATCTGGTGTTCTACTGTTTTTAGTGCCCTGAATTGGGCAATATCGTGTATCTTATGTGTGCAACAGTCGTAATTGATCTAATATTTTCTATAATGTAAAAAGTATGTATACATGTACTTGTATTTGACAAAAGTAGGTTAACACATGTAACTTTCTGTTTTTTCATTTACAGTGCACCATAAAAGGGGAGAAGTTTTGTATGATGACGTCACATTTAGAGAGTACAAAAGATTACAGTAAAGCAAGGAAGGAACAGTTAAAGAAATGTTTTTCTCATATGTTGAAAAGTGAGAAAGAGAGGACTGTGGTATTTGGTGGAGATTTAAATCTTAGAGACAATGAAGTAAGTCTTTCATCAGGCTGCATTGGGCCATCATTCATTTTCGTCCCTGCCTTATTTTTTCTTTTCGGTTCAATACTGTGTAAGGGGGGACTACGATTTACCCTTTTCTCTCTGTTTGTCCGTCTGCCCCACAAAACTTTGTTCTTATCTTGGAACATATTTGATACAGAGAAACAAAACTTCATTGGAATATTAGTCATCACATGATATTGCACACCAGGGTTTTTTGATTGCATTTATTTAATAAGAGCAGAGTTATGCCCATTGATTGATTAAAGTGGGGTCTCGTAGATAATGCTATTTACCTGTAAATGGTTTGTGGGATTGAAGAAAATCAGTTGGGAGGCCTGTATATATTACTGTATTTATGGTAGAGTTTGGTATAAGGAAATGTTGGTGAAATATCGGCCAGTGTAATGTTCCTCAATAATTGGAGTACAGTTTTACTTACTTTTTCCATTGAACTACAACAATAGTAATTTTGGTGACTGAATTGTTTGCAAAAACACAAAAATGTCCACTTATACAATATGAAACTATTGGTTTTGAATGTGATAAAAAAGCTGTTTAGTTTCATACTAAATATTATTCCTCTTATTTTTAGATCAAGGAGATTGGCGGCATTCCTGAAGGTCTTTACGACATATGGGAGATAACTGGCAGACGACAAGAAGCTAAATTTACTTGGGATACGATGCGCAATGATAACCTGGAATTTGGCAGCAAATTTAAGCCAAGATGTAGATTTGATCGTATGTACTTGCGACACAGCGAGCCAAAAGTCGTGAGGCCGGAGTATTTTGAACTTGTTGGAATAGAGAGGCTGAAATCGTGTCAACGATTCTGCAGTGACCATTGGGGGCTGCTTACACATTTCAATATATTGTCAAAACTTCCAAAATGAAGCAGTGCTTATCATTGATCTGACTGTTGTGAAGTTTTCAACATGATCGACTGAGTGATGGATTTTGTGATCGACTGCAGAGATAAGGATGGTTGAAAGTGTTTTATAAGTTCAGTCAAATTGTGGAAAGTTCTTTGTTTTAATCGCCAATATTTAATGCTGTCTGCTTTTTGTCACCTGAACACCCGTGTTGCTGCAAATGCATTCCTCCAGGTATCAAAATGGATCAGCCCATTACCTTTAGGTGTGCAGTGGAAGTTTGTTTAGAGAAGCGCAGTTGCTGCTCTAGACAGGGTAAACACATAGTAAACACAGTAAATTCTTAATACATGAACATTTGATGAAGAGAGTTTTATCTGGCGAGTTCCAGTCTGGAGATAATGTACTGTATTACTGTAATGGACCATAAATCCTATTTTGTGTTTAGTGGATGGTGTACTTGGTGAGATCACTGACCATTGAGCTTAGATTAGAAACAGTGCAATTTTGAAGAAACATTTTACAGAGATGTAAGTCTTCTTGGTTTCCCAGAAATCTGGGTTCTTAATCATTAAATTGCTGGAAAAATCGTTTCTGGGGTTGAAAATTTGGAGTACATTTAGAGATGTCCTGGAAGGTAACTGACTGATGAGGCTTATATCTTATTATCTAACAACAATGTTATAAATAACTTGGCCTTAGTTGATATCAAGACACTAAGCTTAGCAAAGGACATCTTGACGTAGTGCTTGATTGACTCGTAGTGCTTGATTGACTCGAGGTAGTTTATCAATAAATGACTGAAAAAATATTTGATATATTGATCAGCTGTGGATTTGTAGAAAAATGCTGTTCTTTAACAGAGGTTGTAAATAAGATGACATGAAAAAAAACTGAAAAATAAGTTGTTGTTTTTTTTATCCCAGGCTACTCGCATCTCAGACTTTAAAATGGTTTTACAGTTTGTAGAAACGTGACAAGTTAGCATTTCTTACTCGTGACATTATTTCATTGAATAATTGTACATCTTTGAATTTTACATGGTATAACCACATGATATTTCTTTATTTTAGAAGAAAATGAACACAGTTTTAACAAACATGACTGCCTTTATTTTACAAATATACAAGCAAACTATAAAAAATATTTTTTGGTTTGTGATGCACATGAAATAAAATGTTTATTATGAAAAGAAAGACTCGTAAAAGTGACAATTACTGCTTTTTGGCAACATTGTATGTTTATGTTTTCACACGAGATCGTATGTTAGAAACAAGCTATTTCAAACACAATAGTTCTCTCTACAATCTTTTATAATTACCCATTTAGGACTATTCGATAATAATCCAAGCATAAACATAATCAACGGATTAAAAGTCAATCGGTAGTAATTGCCATCGGCATTAATCAGACCTGACGTCCATAACAATAAGTGATTTTCACACCTGTGTAGTAAAATGCAAAGTAAATAAACATGTCAAACTGTTAAAAATACACAAAGTGTCAACATAATGCAAGTTAATTGATGATGACATGCGCAGCCGAAAGTCGTTCCAGTTTTCGGAGGTGAAATTATATAGAAATGGAACAAATTAAGTTGAATTTTCATCCGGAGTTCATAGGTTCCGGTTTGATTTTATACAATAAAAATAGTCGAAAATTCGGGACCGCAAAAAAATTCCGGTTTCGGGAGTATTTCGGTTTGGAGGTTCCACTGTTATTTGTTTGATGTTAGCAGAAAAATAAACAATTTTTAATGCAAAATTTGTTTTGAATGTCCTTATTTGACACAGAACTGATTAAACTGCAAATAAGTAACTGATGAAGTGTAGTATTCGTCACTATATACTGAAAAGTGTTAGACTCGTACTACATGTATTTAAACATATACTGTAGAGGGGATATAAAAGGGGAGACAACTTGTGACAATCTCCTGGGCATATACTGTAGAGAGGATATAAAAGGGGAGACAACTCATGACAATCTCCTGGGCATATACTGTAGAGAGGATATAAAAGGGGAGACAACTTGTGACAATCTCCTGGGCATATACTGTAGAGAGGACATAAAAGGGGAGAGCATTCGTGACAATCTCCTGGGCATATACTGTAGAGAGGATATAAAAGGTGAGACAACTCATGACAATCTCCTGGGCATATACTGTAGAGAGGATATAAAAGGGAAGACAACTCGTGACAATCTCCTGGGCATATACTGTAGAGAGGATATAAAAGGGGAGACAACTTGTGACAATCTCCTGGGCATATACTGTAGAGGGGATATAAAAGGGAAGACAACTCGTGACAATCTCCTGGGCATATACTGTAGAGAGGATATAAAAGGGAAGACAACTTGTGACAATCTCGTGGGCATATACTGTAGAGAGGATATAAAAGGGGAGACAACTTGTGACAATCTCCTGGGCATATACTGTAGAGAGGATATAAAAGGGGAGACAACTTGTGACAATCTCCTGGGCATATACTGTAGAGAGGATATAAAAGGGGAGACAACTCATGACAATCTCCTGGGCATATACTGTAGAGAGGATATAAAAGGGGAGACAACTTGTGACAATCTCCTGGGCATATACTGTAGAGAGGACATAAAAGGGGAGAGCATTCGTGACAATCTCCTGGGCATATACTGTAGAGAGGATATAAAAGGTGAGACAACTCATGACAATCTCCTGGGCATATACTGTAGAGAGGATATAAAAGGGAAGACAACTCGTGACAATCTCCTGGGCATATACTGTAGAGAGGATATAAAAGGGGAGACAACTTGTGACAATCTCCTGGGCATATACTGTAGAGGGGATATAAAAGGGAAGACAACTCGTGACAATCTCCTGGGCATATACTGTAGAGAGGATATAAAAGGGAAGACAACTTGTGACAATCTCGTGGGCATATACTGTAGAGAGGATATAAAAGGGGAGACAACTTGTGACAATCTCCTGGGCATATACTGTAGAGAGGATATAAAAGGGGAGACAACTTGTGACAATCTCCTGGGCATATACTGTAGAGAGGATATAAAAGGGGAGACAACTTGTGACAATCTCCTGGGCATATACTGTAGAGGGGATATAAAAGGGAAGACAACTCGTGACAATCTCCTGGGCATATACTGTAGAGGGGATATAAAAGGGAAGACAACTCGTGACAATCTCCTGGGCATATACTGTAGAGAGGATATAAAAGGGAAGACAACTTGTGACAATCTCCTGGGCATATACTGTAGAGAGGATATAAAAGGGGAGACAACTTGTGACAATCTCCTGGGCATATACTGTAGAGAGGATAAAAGGGGAGACAACTTGTGACAATCTCCTGGGCATATACTGTAGAGAGGATATAAAAGGTGAGACAACTCATGACAATCTCCTGGGAATATACTGTAGAGGGGATATAAAAGGTGAGACAACTCGTGACAATCTCCTGGGAATATACTGTAGAGGGGATATAAAAGGGGAGAGCATTCTAGACAATCTCCTGGGCATATAATGTAGAGGATATAAAAGGGAAGACAACTCGTGACAATCTCCTGGGCATATACTGTAGAGAGGATATAAAAGGGGAGACAACTTGTGACAATCTCCTGGGCATATACTGTAGAGAGGATATAAAAGGGGAGACAACTTGTGACAATCTCCTGGGCATATACTGTAGAGGGGATATAAAAGGGAAGACAACTTGTGACAATCTCCTGGGCATATACTGTAGAGGGGATATAAAAGGGAAGACAACTTGTGACAATCTCCTGGGAATATACTGTAGAGAGGATATAAAAGGGAAGACAACTCATGACAATCTCCTGGGCATATACTGTAGAGAGGATATAAAAGGGAAGACAACTCATGACAATCTCCTGGGCATATACTGTAGAGGGGATATAAAAGGGAAGACAACTTGTGACAATCTCCTGGGCATATACTGTAGAGAGGATATAAAAGGGAAGACAACTCATGACAATCTCCTGGGCATATACTGTAGAGGGGATATAAAAGGGAAGACAACTCATGACAATCTCCTGGGCATATACTGTAGAGGGGATATAAAAGGGAAGACAACTCATGACAATCTCCTGGGCATATACTGTAGAGGGGATATAAAAGGGAAGACAACTCATGACAATCTCCTGGGCATATACTGTAGAGGGGATATAAAAGGGAAGACAACTCATGACAATCTCCTGGGCATATACTGTAGAGGGGATATAAAAGGGAAGACAACTCATGACAATCTCCTGGGCATATACTGTAGAGGGGATATAAAAGGGAAGACAACTTGTGACAATCTCCTGGGCATATACTGTAGAGAGGATATAAAAGGGAAGACAACTCATGACAATCTCCTCGGCATATACTGTAGAGGGGATATAAAAGGGAAGACAACTTGTGACAATCTCCTGGGCATATACTGTAGAGAGGATATAAAAGGGAAGACAACTCATGACAATCTCCTGGGCATATACTGTAGAGAGGATATAAAAGGGAAGACAACTTGTGACAATCTCCTGGGCATATACTGTAGAGGGGATATAAAAGGTGAGACAACTTGTGACAATCTCCTGGGCATATACTGTAGAGGGGATATAAAAGGTGAGACAACTTGTGACAATCTCCTGGGCATATACTGTAGAGAGGATATAAAAGGTGAGACAACTCATGACAATCTCCTGGGCATATACTGTAGAGAGGTTATAAAAGGGAAGACAACTCGTGACAATCTCCTGGGCATATACTGTAGAGAGGATATAAAAGGGAAGACAACTCGTGACAATCTCCTGGGAATATACTGTAGAGGGGATATAAAAGGGGAGACAACTCGTGACAATCTCCTGGGCATATACTGTAGAGAGGATATAAAAGGGAAGACAACTCGTGACAATCTCCTGGGAATATACTGTAGAGAGGTTATAAAAGGGAAGACAACTCGTGACAATCTCCTGGGAATATACTGTAGAGGGGATATAAAAGGGAAGACAACTCGTGACAATCTCCTGGGAATATACTGTATAGGGGATATAAAAGGGGAGACAACTTGTGACAATCTCCTGGGCATATACTGTAGAGAGGTTATAAAAGGGAAGACAACTCGTGACAATCTCCTGGGCATATACTGTAGAGAGGATATAAAAGGGAAGACAACTCGTGACAATCTCCTGGGAATATACTGTAGAGGGGATATAAAAGGGGAGACAACTTGTGACAATCTCCTGGGCATATACTGTATAGGGGATATAAAAGGGAAGACAACTTGTGACAATCTCCTGGGAATATACTGTAGAGAGGATATAAAAGGGGAGACAACTTGTGACAATCTCCTGGGAATATACTGTAGAGAGGATATAAAAGGGGAGACAACTCGTGACAATCTCCTGGGCATATACTGTAGAGGGGATATAAAAGGGGAGACAACTTGTGACAATCTCCTGGGAATATACTGTAGAGAGGATATAAAAGGGGAGACAACTCGTGACAATCTCCTGGGCATATACTGTAGAGGGGATATAAAAGGGGAGACAACTTGTGACAATCTCCTGGGAATATACTGTAGAGGGGATATAAAAGGGAAGACAACTTGTGACAATCTCCTGGGCATATACTGTAGAGAGGATATAAAAGGGAAGACAACTTGTGACAATCTCCTGGGCATATACTGTAGAGGGGATATAAAAGGTGAGACAAATCGTGACAATCTCCTGGGCATATACTGTAGAGGGTATATAAAAGGGAAGACAACTTGTGACAATCTCCTGGGCATATACTGTAGAGGGGATATAAAAGGGAAGACAACTTGTGACAATCTCCTGGGCATATACTGTAGAGGGGATATAAAAGGGAAGACAACTTGTGACAATCTCCTGGGAATATACTGTAGAGAGGATATAAAAGGGAAGACAACTTGTGACAATCTCCTGGGCATATACTGTAGAGGGGATATAAAAGGGGAGACAACTTGTGACAATCTCCTGGGCATATACTGTAGAGAGGATATAAAAGGGGAGACAACTTGTGACAATCTCCTGGGAATATACTGTAGAGGGGATATAAAAGGGAAGACAACTCGTGACAATCTCCTGGGCATATACTGTAGAGGGGATATAAAAGGGGAGACAACTCATGACAATCTCCTGGGCATATACTGTAGAGGGGATATAAAAGGGGAGAGCATTCTAGACAATCTCCTGGGCATATACTGTAGAGGGGATATAAAAGGGAAGACAACTTGTGACAATCTCCTGGGCATATACTGTAGAGGGGATATAAAAGGGGAGAGCATTCTAGACAATCTCCTGGGCATATACTGTAGAGGGGATATAAAAGGGAAGACAACTTGTGACAATCTCCTGGGCATATACTGGAGAGGGGATAGAAAAGAGGAGACAACTTGTGACAATCTCCTGGGCATATACTGTAGAGGGGATAGAAAAGGGGAGAGCATTCATGACAATCTCCTGGGCATATACTGTAGAGAGGATATAAAAGGGAAGACAACTTGTGACAATCTCCTGGGCATATACTGTAGAGAGGATATAAAAGGGGAGAGCATTCGTGACAATCTCCTGGGCATATACTGTAGAGGGGATATAAAAGGGGAGACAACTTGTGACAATCTCCTGGGCATATACTGTAGAGAGGATATAAAAGGTAAGACAACTCATGACAATCTCCTTGGCATATACTGTAGAGAGGATATAAAAGGGGAGACAACTTGTGACAATCTCCTGGGCATATACTGTAGAGAGGATATAAAAGGGGAGACAACTTGTGACAATCTCCTGGGAATATACTGTAGAGGGGATATAAAAGGGAAGACAACTTGTGACAATCTCCTGGGCATATACTGTAGAGGGGATATAAAAGGGGAGACAACTTGTGACAATCTCCTGGGCATATACTGTAGAGGGGATATAAAAGGTGAGACAACTCGTGACAATCTCCTGGGAATATACTGTAGAGAGGATATAAAAGGGAAGACAACTTGTGACAATCTCCTGGGAATATACTGTAGAGGGGATATAAAAGGTGAGACAACTCGTGACAATCTCCTGGGAATATACTGTAGAGAGGATATAAAAGGGAAGACAACTTGTGACAATCTCCTGGGCATATACTGTAGAGGGGATATAAAAGGGGAGACAACTTGTGACAATCTCCTGGGCATATACTGTAGAGGGGATATAAAAGGTGAGACAACTCGTGACAATCTCCTGGGAATATACTGTAGAGAGGATATAAAAGGGAAGACAACTTGTGACAATCTCCTGGGCATATACTGTAGAGGGGATATAAAAGGGAAGACAACTCGTGACAATCTCCTGGGAATATACTGTAGAGAGGATATAAAAGGGGAGAGCATTCGTGACAATCTCCTGGGCATATACTGTAGAGGGGATGTAAAAGGGAAGACAACTTGTGACAATCTCCTGGGCATATACTGTAGAGAGGATATAAAAGGGGAGAGCATTCGTGACAATCTCCTGGGCATATACTGTAGAGGGGATATAAAAGGGCAGACAACTTGTGACAATCTCCTGGGCATATACTGCAGAGGGGATATAAAAGGGGAGACAACTTGTGACAATCTCCTGGGCATATACTGTAGAGGGGATATAAAAGAGGAGACAACTTGTGACAGTCTCCTGGGCATATACTGCAGAGGGGATATAAAAGGGGAGAGCATTCGTGACAATCTCCTGGGCATATACTGTAGAGGGGATATAAAAGGTGAGACAACTTGTGACAATCTCCTGGGCATATACTGTAGAGAGGATATAACCGGGGAGACAACTTGTGACAATCTCCTGGGCATATACTGTAGAGGGGATATAAAAGGGGAGACAACTTGTGACAATCTCCTGGGCATATACTGTAGAGAGGATATAAAAGGGGAGACAACTTGTGACAATCTCCTGGGCATATACTGTAGAGGGGATATAACAGGGGAGACAACTCATGACAATCTCCTGGGCATATACTGTAGAGAGGATATAAAAGGGGAGAGCATTCGTGACAATCCCCTGGGCATATACTGTAGAGGGGATATAAAAGGTGAGACAACTCATGACAATCTCCTGGGCATATACTGTAGAGGGGATATAAAAGGGAAGACAACTCATGACAATCTCCTGGGCATATACTGTAGAGGGGATATAAAAGGTGAGACAACTCATGACAATCTCCTGGGCATATACTGTAGAGGGGATAGAAAAGGGGAGAGCATTCATGACAATCTCCTTGGCATATACTGTAGAGGGGATATAAAAGGGAAGACAACTCGTGACAATCTCCTGGGCATATACTGTAGAGGGGATATAAAAGGGGAGAGCATTCTAGACAATCTCCTGGGCATATAATGTAGAGAGGATATAAAAGGGAAGACAACTTGTGACAATCTCCTGGGCATATACTGTAGAGAGGATATAAAAGGGGAGAGCATTCGTGACAATCTCCTGGGCATATACTGTAGAGGGGATATAAAAGGGGAGACAACTTGTGACAATCTCCTGGGCATATACTGTAGAGAGGATATAAAAGGGGAGACAACTTGTGACAATCTCCTGGGCATATACTGTAGAGAGGATATAAAAGGGGAGACAACTTGTGACAATCTCCTGGGAATATACTGTAGAGGGGATATAAAAGGGGAGAGCATTCGTGACAATCTCCTGGGCATATACTGTAGAGGGGATATAAAAGAGGAGACAACTTGTGACAATCTCCTGGGCATATACTGTAGAGGGGATATAAAAGGGGAGACAACTCGTGACAATCTCCTAGGCATATACTGTATAGGGGATATAAAAGGGAAGACAACTCATGACAATCTCCTGGGCATATACTGTAGAGGGGATATAAAAGGGAAGACAACTTGTGACAATCTCCTGGGCATATACTGTAGAGAGGATATAAAAGGGGAGAGCATTCGTGACAATCTCCTGGGCATATACTGTAGAGGGGATATAAAAGGGGAGACAACTTGTGACAATCTCCTGGGCATATACTGTAGAGGGGATATAAAAGGAGAGACAACTTGTGACAATCTCCTGGGCATATACTGTAGAGGGGATATAAAAGGGGAGACAACTTGTGACAATCTCCTGGGCATATACTGTAGTGGGGATATAAAAGGGGAGACAACTTGTGACAATCTCCTGTGCATATACTGCAGAGGGGATATAAAAGGGGAGACAACTTGTGACAATCTCCTGGGCATATACTGTAGAGGGGATATAAAAGAGGAGACAACTTGTGACAATCTCCTGGGCATATACTGCAGAGGGGATATATAAGGGGAGAGCATTCATGACAATCTCCTGGGCATATACTGTAGAGGGGATATAAAAGGTGAGACAACTTGTGACAATCTCCTGGGCATATACTGTAGAGAGGATATAACCGCGGAGACAACTTGTGACAATCTCCTGGGCATATACTGTAGAGGGGATATAAAAGGGGAGACAACTTGTGACAATCTCCTGGGCATATACTGTAGAGAGGATATAAAAGGGGAGACCACTTGTGACAATCTCCTGGGCATATACTGTAGAGGGGATATAACAGGGGAGACAACTCATGACAATCTCCTGGGCATATACTGTAGAGAGGATATAAAAGGTAAGACAACTCATGACAATCTCCTTGGCATATACTGTAGAGAGGATATAAAAGGGGAGACAACTTGTGACAATCTCCTGGGCATATACTGTAGAGAGGATATAAAAGGGGAGACAACTTGTGACAATCTCCTGGGAATATACTGTAGAGGGGATATAAAAGGGAAGACAACTTGTGACAATCTCCTGGGCATATACTGTAGAGGGGATATAAAAGGGGAGACAACTCGTGACAATCTCCTGGGCATATACTGTAGAGGGGATATAAAAGGTGAGACAACTCGTGACAATCTCCTGGGAATATACTGTAGAGAGGATATAAAAGGGAAGACAACTTGTGACAATCTCCTGGGAATATACTGTAGAGGGGATATAAAAGGTGAGACAACTCGTGACAATCTCCTGGGAATATACTGTAGAGAGGATATAAAAGGGAAGACAACTTGTGACAATCTCCTGGGCATATACTGTAGAGGGGATATAAAAGCGGAGACAACTTGTGACAATCTCCTGGGCATATACTGTAGAGGGGATATAAAAGGTGAGACAACTCGTGACAATCTCCTGGGAATATACTGTAGAGAGGATATAAAAGGGAAGACAACTTGTGACAATCTCCTGGGCATATACTGTAGAGGGGATATAAAAGGGAAGACAACTCGTGACAATCTCCTGGGAATATACTGTAGAGAGGATATAAAAGGGGAGAGCATTCGTGACAATCTCCTGGGCATATACTGTAGAGGGGATATAAAAGGGAAGACAACTTGTGACAATCTCCTGGGCATATACTGTAGAGAGGATATAAAAGGGGAGAGCATTCGTGACAATCTCCTGGGCATATACTGTAGAGGGGATATAAAAGGGCAGACAACTTGTGACAGTCTCCTGGGCATATACTGCAGAGGGGATATAAAAGGGGAGAGCATTCGTGACAATCTCCTGGGCATATACTGTAGAGGGGATATAAAAGGTGAGACAACTTGTGACAATCTCCTGGGCATATACTGTAGAGAGGATATAACCGGGGAGACAACTTGTGACAATCTCCTGGGCATATACTGTAGAGGGGATATAAAAGGGGAGACAACTTGTGACAATCTCCTGGGCATATACTGTAGAGAGGATATAAAAGGGGAGACAACTTGTGACAATCTCCTGGGCATATACTGTAGAGGGGATATAACAGGGGAGACAACTCATGACAATCTCCTGGGCATATACTGTAGAGAGGATATAAAAGTGGAGAGCATTCGTGACAATCCCCTGGGCATATACTGTAGAGGGGATATAAAAGGTGAGACAACTCATGACAATCTCCTGGGCATATACTGTAGAGGGGATATAAAAGGGAAGACAACTCATGACAATCTCCTGGGCATATACTGTAGAGGGGATATAAAAGGTGAGACAACTCATGACAATCTCATGGGCATATACTGTAGAGGGGATAGAAAAGGGGAGAGCATTCATGACAATCTCCTTGGCATATACTGTAGAGGGGATATAAAAGGGAAGACAACTTGTGACAATCTCCTGGGCATATACTGTAGAGGGGATATAAAAGGGGAGAGCATTCTAGACAATCTCCTGGGCATATAATGTAGAGAGGATATAAAAGGGAAGACAACTTGTGACAATCTGCTGGGCATATACTGTAGAGAGGATATAAAAGGGGAGAGCATTCGTGACAATCTCCTGGGCATATACTGTAGAGGGGATATAAAAGGGGAGACAACTTGTGACAATCTCCTGGGCATATACTGTAGAGAGGATATAAAAGGGGAGACAACTTGTGACAATCTCCTGGGAATATACTGTAGAGGGGATATAAAAGGGGAGAGCATTTGTGACAATCTCCTGGGCATATACTGTAGAGGGGATATAAAAGGGAAGACAACTTGTGACAATCTCCTGGGAATATACTGTAGAGGGGATATAAAAGGGAAGACAACTTGTGACAATCTCCTGGGCATATACTGTAGAGGGGATATAAAAGGGGAGACAACTTGTGACAATCTCCTGGGCATATACTGTAGAGGGGATATAAAAGGGAAGACAACTCATGACAATCTCCTGGGCATATACTGTAGAGGGGATATAAAAGGGAAGACAACTTGTGACAATCTCCTGGGCATATACTGTATAGGGGATATAAAAGGGAAGACAACTTGTGACAATCTCCTGGGCATATACTGTAGAGGGGATATAAAAGGGAAGACAACTCATGACAATCTCCTGGGCATATACTGTAGAGGGGATATAAAAGGGAAGGCAACTTGTGACAATCTCCTGGGCATATACTGTAGAGAGGATATAAAAGGGAAGACAACTTGTGACAATCTCCTGGGCATATACTGTAGAGGGGATATAAAAGGGGAGACAACTTGTGACAATCTCCTGGGCATATACTGTAGAGGGGATATAAAAGAGGAGACAACTTGTGACAATCTCCTGGGCATATACTGTAGAGGGGATATAAAAGGGGAGACAACTCGTGACAATCTCCTGGGCATATACTGTATAGGGGATATAAAAGGGAAGACAACTCTTGACAATCTCCTGGGCATATACTGTAGAGGGGATATAAAAGGGAAGACAACTTGTGACAATCTCCTGGGCATATACTGTAGAGAGGATATAAAAGGGGAGAGCATTCGTGACAATCTCCTGGGCATATACTGTAGAGGGGATATAAAAGGGGAGACAACTTGTGACAATCTCCTGGGCATATACTGTAGAGGGGATATAAAAGGGGAGACAACTTGTGACAATCTCCTGGGCATATACTGTAGAGGGGATATAAAAGGGGAGACAACTTGTGACAATCTCCTGGGCATATACTGTAGAGGGGATATAAAAGGGGAGACAACTTGTGACAATCTCCTGGGCATATACTGCAGAGGGGATATAAAAGGGGAGACAACTTGTGACAATCTCCTGGGCATATACTGTAGAGGGGATATAAAAGAGGAGACAACTTGTGACAATCTCCTGGGCATATACTGCAGAGGGGATATATAAGGGGAGAGCATTCATGACAATCTCCTGGGCATATACTGTAGAGGGGATATAAAAGGTGAGACAAATTGTGACAATCTCCTGGGCATATACTGTAGAGAGGATATAACCGCGGAGACAACTTGTGACAATCTCCTGGGCATATACTGTAGAGGGGATATAAAAGGGGAGACAACTTGTGACAATCTCCTGGGCATATACTGTAGAGAGGATATAAAAGGGGAGACCACTTGTGACAATCTCCTGGGCATATACTGTAGAGGGGATATAACAGGGGAGACAACTCATGACAATCTCCTGGGCATATACTGTAGAGAGGATATAAAAGGGGAGAGCATTCGTGACAATCCCCTGGGCATATACTGTAGAGGGGATATAAAAGGTGAGACAACTCATGACAATCTCCTGGGCATATACTGTAGAGGGGATATAAAAGGGAAGACAACTCATGACAATCTCCTGGGCATATACTGTAGAGAGGATATAAAAGGTGAGACAACTTGTGACAATCTCCTGGGCATATACTGTAGAGGGGATATAAAAGGTGAGACAACTTGTGACAATCTCCTGGGCATATACTGTAGAGGGGATATAAAAGGTGAGACAACTTGTGACAATCTCCTGGGCATATACTGTAGAGGGGATATAAAAGGTGAGACAACTTGTGACAATCTCCTGGGCATATACTGTAGAGGGGATATAAAAGTGGAGACAACTTGTGACAATCTCCTGGGCATATACTGTAGAGGGGATATAAAAGGGGAGACAACTTGTGACAATCTCCTGGGCATATACTGTAGAGGGGATATAACAGGGAAGACAACTCGTGACAATCTCCTGGGCATATACTGTAGAGGGGATATAAAAGGTGAGACAACTTGTGACAATCTCCTGGGCATATACTGTAGAGGGGATATAAAAGGTGAGACAACTTGTGACAATCTCCTGGGCATATACTGTAGAGGGGATATAAAAGGGGAGACAACTTGTGACAATCTCCTGGGCATATACTGTAGAGGGGATATAAAAGGGGAGACAACTTGTGACAATCTCCTGGGCATATACTGTAGAGGGGATATAAAAGGGGAGACAACTTGTGACAATCTCCTGGGCATATACTGTAGAGGGGATATAACAGGGAAGACAACTCGTGACAATCTCCTGGGCATATACTGTAGAGGGGATATAACAGGGAAGACAACTCGTGACAATCTCCTGGGCATATACTGTAGAGGGGATATAACAGGGAAGACAACTCGTGACAATCTCCTGGGCATATACTGTAGAGGGGATATAACAGGGAAGACAACTCGTGACAATCTCCTGGGCATATACTGTAGAGGGGATATAACAGGGAAGACAACTCGTGACAATCTCCTGGGCATATACTGTAGAGGGGATATAACAGGGAAGACAACTCGTGACAATCTCCTGGGCATATACTGTAGAGGGGATATACTAGTAACAGGGAAGACAACTTGTGACAGTCTCCTGGGCATATACTGTAGAGGGGATATAAAAGGGAAGACAACTCATGACAATCTCCTGGGCATATACTGTAGAGGGGATATAACAGGGAAGACAACTCGTGACAATCTCCTGGGCATATACTGTAGAGGGGTTATAACAGGGAAGACAACTCGTGACAATCTCCTGGGCATATACTGTAGAGAGGATATAAAAGGGAAGACAACTCATGACAATCTCCTGGGCATATACTGTAGAGGGGATATAAAAGGTGAGACAACTCATGACAATCTCCTGGGCATATACTGTAGAGGGGATATAAAAGGGAAGACAACTCATGACAATCTCCTGGGCATATACTGTAGAGGGGTTATAACAGGGAAGACAACTTGTGACAATCTCCTGGGCATATACTGTAGAGGGGATATAAAAGGGAAGACAACTTGTGACAATCTCCTGGGCATATACTGTAGAGGGGATATAAAAGGGAAGACAACTTGTGACAATCTCCTGGGCATATACTGTAGAGGGGATATAACAGGGAAGACAACTTGTGACAATCTCCTGGGCATATACTGTAGAGGGGATATAAAAGGGAAGACAACTTGTGACAATCTCCTGGGCATATACTGTAGAGGGGATATAAAAGGGAAGACAACTTGTGACAATCTCCTGGGCATATACTGTAGAGGGGATATAACAGGGGAGACAACTTGTGACAATCTCCTGGGCATATACTGTAGAGGGGATATAACGGGGGAGACAACTTGTGACAATCTCCTGGGCATATACTGTAGAGGGGATATAAAAGGTGAGACAACTTGTGACAATCTCCTGGGCATATACTGTAGAGAGGATATAACAGGGGAGACAACTTGTGACAATCTCCTGGTCATATACTGTAGAGGGGATATAAAAGGTGAGACAACTTGTGACAATCTCCTGGGCATATACTGTAGAGGGGATATAAAAGGTGAGACAACTTGTGACAATCTCCTGGGCATATACTGTAGAGGGGATATAACAGGGGAGACAACTTGTGACAATCTCCAATCGTTGGCAAGACAACACAAACTTCATTGAGGATTTTTGTATTAGATATGCAAGAATGATTTCTCTGCCATATCAATTATTTATATATTTACAATAGTAATGTGATTACTTGCGTGCCAGCTCACGCGTGTCTTATGAATATGGCTTACAGAACTTGAAGAATTAAAATAAAGTCATTCTCGTAAACCTGACCATGTTGTATTTTGAGAATCGTCACTACATAATAACAAAGTCGTCTGAAGTGACAAACATGATTTGGATATGTTAACAATGACTTTCTTTAATAATTCGATTAGTTTGAATTACAGGAGATTGTCACAAGTTTTCTCCCTTTATCCCTTCTATATTATATGTATATATTGTACTACATACATAGTGAAAATCTCATGTGGTTTGAATTATAAATGACTTATAAATGTTATACATAGCTTATAGACATATCTGGGTGAAATTGAGTTATTAACATGCAGGGATATTTGTAGGTCACTACATAACGACATTTTTTTAGGGAATTAAAGCACTCTACAAGACTAATTCTAGAAAAAAATTGAGTTTCACAAATTTAATACAGCAAATATGTTATCAGATACAATAATATTTTACAAATAAATGTATACATGTATTATTCTTTTCCTTAAAAGAAGGGGCTGTCTCAATGTTTACCGATGATTGTTAAGATTCTGCTTGCCGCTAAATCATAAATCTTTTACTGAAATGTTTCAACTAGCTGTTGCAATTAATGTGAAAACATGACATCATCTTTATTGCCTTTTTCTCCGTGAATTTGGGTAAAAAATCTCATGGTACTACCAGATATATCCTGTAGCTGTCTAGAAACTTAGACTTAGAATTGAGTGGTCTGATGCCAAAGAGAAGTAACCCAAATTTTCATGAAATTGAGTTATATACTCCTTGTTACTCTTCAAAAGGAGATCTTTATTTTGGTCTGGTTTCCAGCTTTCTATGACGTCTATAGCAGGAGATTTTGAATAAGTGTACTAACCCACAACTACTATAGCCCTGCGTTCAGTTACGGTGCACGGAAGCCCGCTCACAGTTCGCGACCGAACAAGTGTATTGACTGCCTCGTTTTTATTCTGGTTCCCTGCCTCAAAGACAGTAAAGGGAACCAGTCATGCGTCCATTTTGTAATTTGGTTCCCTTGTGCAGTCAATGTGATACGGTGGGCCAGTGATACAAAACAAAACGTGAGCTGTTAGCCGTAACTGAACACAGTGTTCGGCTCACAAATTTGTGTGCTACCTCTGAGTTGCGTTAGCGAGTGGGCGCGCACTATTTGGCAAACAGTGCGTTCAGTAGCAAAACGTGTGCACAGTTTCGTAACGCTAGCGAGTGTTAGCCTTTACCGAACACAAGGCAGGTCTTTCTACGTAACTAAGCCAGCTGAGCTAGGAACCAGTAGTTCACTTGGCATTATTTCAAATATTGAATTAAAAGTATGCATCAGACCACCCACTTTAAATTGCAAAAGAATAAAATTTGACGAGTCTTTCGTTTATCATTATGTTATAAACGAGTAAAAAAAGACAAGAAATACCAAAAGCATGAAATAAAGAGAATATTTGTATACTTGGGTGTAAGATAGAGTTATTTCATCTTGTGATCCTCTGACTACACTAATCTGTCCACTGCTCACTCAGCGATATAACTTTCTATCTTGTGCCAAAACACACATATATCCACTGTGTATTATACATTTTCCTAGTCATAATTCTTCCAAAATTAAGTAAAGTAAATAACATTACCTTAAATCCAATGGTTTACACAATCGTACAATCCTGCAAGATTTCTTTTAACTATTGGTCCAAAATTCTCCAAGCGCCTGAACCGGCGACACTGTCTTGTGATTACCTTAGTTACTCAACACTTACAGTGTGTATCAAAAGCTTTTGCTTTATAAATTGTTTTAAAAGTAAAGGTGCTTAAACTGAAGTTTTTAGAGAAAAGGTTTGTCAAATATATATATATAGTGTATGTATACTATAGAAGGGGTAAAGGGAGAGAACCTGGACAATCTCTTGTGTCCCATACCCCTAGATTTTCTCATAGTTTTGGATTATGAAAAGCAGCATTATACACCAATGCAGGCATTGAACTATGAGCACATTCTTTAAGGTAGTATCTTCAAGTTAATAAATAGGCTTGATTAAAACTTCATGATAAGAAAACATTGCCGGCCTAGATCACAGGAGATTGTCACGAGTTCTCACCCTTTATCGATTCTAGAGTTATTCCCTTCATCCCTTCTAGAATTCTCTCCCTTTATCCCGTCTATAGTGTATACATGTATATAGTACAAGGAGTTAAACGCTTTTCACATACGACCTCTTTCCACAGCTGGTATCACACTTCAAACAACAAAATATATCCAAGATCCGCCAGTATTCTACACATACTATATAAACATATACTATAGAAGGGATAAAGGGAGAGAACTCTAGAAGGGACAAAGGGAGAGAATTTCGACAATATCTTGTGGCTTGGATGCAGCTTTCAAATGTCGATATCTCCAGAAAGTGCTGATTGACTTAAAGGAAGTTGATGTTTATATCTGACCAACTGGTATTTAAGGGTGGAACTGATCTTGATTGTTATTTGTATAACAGGAGTACGGTGCACATTTCCCTTCGTCCCGAACTTATAGGTTTAAAAGTCTTCCTGTGAACCTGTAATTCGTTTACTTGTCTGAATTGTGTACATGTAATGTACAGTATATGACAAGATAACAACGGACATGTAATGTACAGTATATGACAAGATAACAACGGACATGTAATGTACAGTATATGACAAGATAACAATGGACATGTAATGTACAGTATATGACAAGATAACAATGGACATGTAATGTACAGTATATGACAAGATAACAATGGACATGTCATGTACAGTATATGACAAGATAACAATGGACATGTAATGTACAGTATATGACAAGATAACAATGGACATGTAATGTACAGTATATGACAAGATAACAATGGACATGTCATGTACAGTATATGACAAGATAACAATGGACATGTCATGTACAGTATATGACAAGATAACAATGGACATGTAATGTACAGTATATGACAAGATAACAATGGACATGTAATGTACAGTATATGACAAGATAACAATGGACATGTCATGTACAGTATATGACAAGATAACAATGGACATGTAATGTACAGTATATGACAAGATAACAATGGACATGTAATGTACAGTATATGACAAGATAACAATGGACATGTCATGTACAGTATATGACAAGATAACAATGGACATGTAATGTACAGTATATGACAAGATAACAATGGACATGTAATGTACAGTATATGACAAGATAACAATGGACATGTAATGTACAGTATATGACAAGATAACAACGGACATGTAATGTACAGTATATGACAAGATAACAATGGACATGTAATGTACAGTATATGACAAGATAACGGACATGTAATGTATAGTATATGACAAGATAACAATGGACATGTCATGTACAGTAGATGACAAGATAACAATGGACATGTCATGTACAGTAGATGACAAGATAACAATGGACATGTCATGTACAGTAGATGACAAGATAACAATGGACATGTCATGTACAGTAGATGACAAGATAACAATGGACATGTCATGTACAGTAGATGACAAGATAACAATGGACATGTCATGTACAGTAGATGACAAGATTACAATGGACATGTCATGTACAGTAGATGACAAGATAACAATGAACATGTCATGTACAGTAGATGACAAGATAAAAACGGACATGTCATGTACAGTAGATGACAAGATAACAATGGACATGTCGTGTACAGTAGATGACAAGATAACAATGGACATGTCATGTACAGTAGATGACAAGATAAAAATGGACATGTCGTGTACAGTAGATGACAAGATAACAATGGACATGTCGTGTACAGTAGATGACAAGATAACAATGGACATGTCATGTACAGTATATGACAAGATAACAATGGACATGTCATGTACAGTAGATGACAAGATAACAATGGACAGGTCATGTACAGTATATGACAAGATAACAATGGACATGTAATGTACAGTATATGACAAGATAACAATGGACATGTCATGTACAGTATATGACAAGATAACAATGGACATGTAATGTACAGTATATGACAAGATAACAATGGACATGTCATGTACAGTATATGACATGATAACAATGGACATGTCATGTACAGTATATGACAAGATAACAATGGACATGTAATGTACAGTATATGACATGATAACAATGGACATGTCATGTACAGTATATGACAAGATAACAATGGACAGGTCATGTACAGTATATGACAAGATAACAATGGACATGTCATGTACAGTATATGACAAGATAACAATGGACATGTCATGTACAGTAGATGACAAGATAACAATGGACATGTCATGTACAGTAGATGACAAGATAACAATGGACATGCCATGTACAGTAGATGACAAGATAACAATGGACATGTCATGTACAGTAGATGACAAGATAACAATGGACATGTCATGTACAGTAGATGACAAGATAACAATGGACATGTCATGTACAGTAGATGACAAGATAACAATGGACATGTCATGTACAGTAGATGACAAGATAACAATGGACATGTCATGTACAGTAGATGACAAGATAACAATGGACATGTCATGTACAGTAGATGACAAGATAACAATGGACATGTCATGTATAGTATATGACAAGATAACAATGGACATGTAATGTACAGTATATGACAAGATAACAATGGACATGTCGTGTACAGTAGATGACAAGATAACAATGGACATGTCGTGTACAGTAGATGACAAGATAACAATGGACATGTCATGTATAGTATATGACAAGATAACAATGGACATGTCATGTACAGTATATGACAAGATAACAATGGACATGTCGTGTACAGTAGATGACAAGATAACAATGGACATGTCGTGTACAGTAGATGACAAGATAACAATGGACATGTCGTGTACAGTAGATGACAAGATAACAATGGACATGTCATGTACAGTAGATGACAAGATAACAATGGACATGTCGTGTACAGTAGATGACAAGATAACAATGGACATGTCATGTACAGTAGATGACAAGATAACAATGGACATGTCATGTATAGTATATGACAAGATAACAATGGACATGTAATGTACAGTATATGACAAGATAACAATGGACATGTCGTGTACAGTAGATGACAAGATAACAATGGACATGTCGTGTACAGTAGATGACAAGATAACAATGGACATGTCATGTATAGTATATGACAAGATAACAATGGACATGTCATGTACAGTATATGACAAGATAACAATGGACATGTCGTGTACAGTAGATGACAAGATAACAATGGACATGTCGTGTACAGTAGATGACAAGATAACAATGGACATGTCGTGTACAGTAGATGACAAGATAACAATGGACATGTCATGTACAGTAGATGACAAGATAACAATGGACATGTCGTGTACAGTAGATGACAAGATAACAATGGACATGTCATGTACAGTAGATGACAAGATAACAATGGACATGTCATGTACAGTAGATGACAAGATTACAATGGACATGTCATGTACAGTAGATGACAAGATAACAATGAACATGTCATGTACAGTAGATGACAAGATAAAAACGGACATGTCATGTACAGTAGATGACAAGATAACAATGGACATGTCGTGTACAGTAGATGACAAGATAACAATGGACATGTCATGTACAGTAGATGACAAGATAAAAATGGACATGTCGTGTACAGTAGATGACAAGATAACAATGGACATGTCGTGTACAGTAGATGACAAGATAACAATGGACATGTCATGTACAGTATATGACAAGATAACAATGGACATGTCATGTACAGTAGATGACAAGATAACAATGGACAGGTCATGTACAGTATATGACAAGATAACAATGGACATGTAATGTACAGTATATGACAAGATAACAATGGACATGTCATGTACAGTATATGACAAGATAACAATGGACATGTAATGTACAGTATATGACAAGATAACAATGGACATGTAATGTACAGTATATGACATGATAACAATGGACATGTCATGTACAGTATATGACAAGATAACAATGGACATGTAATGTACAGTATATGACATGATAACAATGGACATGTCATGTACAGTATATGACAAGATAACAATGGACAGGTCATGTACAGTATATGACAAGATAACAATGGACATGTCATGTACAGTATATGACAAGATAACAATGGACATGTCATGTACAGTAGATGACAAGATAACAATGGACATGTCATGTACAGTAGATGACAAGATAACAATGGACATGCCATGTACAGTAGATGACAAGATAACAATGGACATGTCATGTACAGTAGATGACAAGATAACAATGGACATGTCATGTACAGTAGATGACAAGATAACAATGGACATGTCATGTACAGTAGATGACAAGATAACAATGGACATGTCATGTACAGTAGATGACAAGATAACAATGGACATGTCATGTACAGTAGATGACAAGATAACAATGGACATGTCATGTACAGTAGATGACAAGATAACAATGGACATGTCATGTATAGTATATGACAAGATAACAATGGACATGTAATGTACAGTATATGACAAGATAACAATGGACATGTCGTGTACAGTAGATGACAAGATAACAATGGACATGTCGTGTACAGTAGATGACAAGATAACAATGGACATGTCATGTATAGTATATGACAAGATAACAATGGACATGTCATGTACAGTATATGACAAGATAACAATGGACATGTCGTGTACAGTAGATGACAAGATAACAATGGACATGTCGTGTACAGTAGATGACAAGATAACAATGGACATGTCGTGTACAGTAGATGACAAGATAACAATGGACATGTCATGTACAGTAGATGACAAGATAACAATGGACATGTCGTGTACAGTAGATGACAAGATAACAATGGACATGTCATGTACAGTAGATGACAAGATAACAATGGACATGTCATGTACAGTAGATGACAAGATAACAATGGACATGTCGTGTACAGTAGATGACAAGATAACAATGGACATGTCATGTACAGTAGATGACAAGATAACAATGGACATGTCATGTATAGTATATGACAAGATAACAATGGACATGTAAAAGACAAGTGGATAGAATTGGAAGCATCAACTGTTTGAAATTCTCTCTAATATATTTACTTTTATTTCAAGTGTTTGCACACACCCTGTATTACAATATAATTGTTTTACATGAATTATTTAGTCTGTTGCTTATAATTGTTTAATTAGTGTAATTATTCAAACTATCCTGTTGGGTATTGTGTCTTTGAACATTGTAACAGTTGAATGAGTTAATGACTCCTTCACTGATCCATATTGGAAATATACAATATATATAACATTACTGTCAGGAGCAGCCAAGATTGGTATCTCTCAAAGGGTGTAGCTCTAGAGAGGTTTGGTTAAAATTTGTTTTATTATTGTTCACAAATACTACACATGTGAATTTACAATACAATACAATGATACTATGGATTGGAAAACAAGTCAGAACTTGTAGTAATTCCTTTCCAAAATAGGAGAAAAATGGATATTGTAACTAATTGCTACATTACTGAGACAATACTGATGTTTTATATGATATCGGTTGTTATATTGTATATTGGATTCTATATAAAGGTTTACATTTATAATAGTAATTGTGATTATTTTCACATAAATCTTTAAGCTAGTGTTCCATGTCACAATATACATTAGCCATTACAATTCTGATCCTAAGATAGAATATGACATTCATTTCTTCTGTCCGTTTTAAAGATTTGTTTGTATGTTTTGGGTTATATATTGCGGTCAATTGATCCAACTAGTGCTCCTGGGTTACCAACCAGTAATAGCCTGCTCGTCCGCATGCAACCAACAACTTCCCCACATAAATAAAAGTTCAGAAGTGGAGGACAAATGACTTTGAATGCATTATCTTCAGTCAAATTGTCATGGAAATACATCCGTCTTGCCGATGTTTTGAACCTACGACCTCTAGACTAGCAGTCAAGCTCTCCACGTCTTGCCGGTGTTTTGAACCTACGACCTCTAGACTAGCAGTCAAGCTCTCCACGTCTTGCCGATGTTTTGAACCTACGACCTCTAGACTAGCAGTCAAGCTCTCCACGTCTTGCCGATGTTTTGAACCTACGACCTCTAGACTAGCAGTCAAGCTCTCCACGTCTTGCCGATGTTTTGAACCTACGACCTCTAGACTAGCAGTCAAGCTCTCCACGTCTTGTCGGTGTTTTGAACCTACGACCTCTAGACTAGCAGTCAAGCTCTCCACGTCTTGCCGGTGTTTTGAACCTACGACCTCTAGACTAGCAGTCAAGCTCTCCACGTCTTGCCGGTGTTTTGAACCTACGACCTCTAGACTAGCAGTCAAGCTCTCCACGTCTTGTCGGTGTTTTGAACCTATGACCTCTAGACTAGCAGTCAAGCTCTCCACGTCTTGCCGGTGTTTTGAACCTACGACCTCTAGACTAGCAGTCAAGCTCTCCACGTCTTGTCGGTGTTTTGAACCTACGACCTCTAGACTAGCAGTCAAGCTCTCCACGTCTTGCCGATGTTTTGAACCTACGACCTCTAGACTAGCAGTCAAGCTCTCCACGTCTTGCCGATGTTTTGAACCTACGACCTCTAGACTAGCAGTCAAGCTCTCCACGTCTTGCCGATGTTTTGAACCTACGACCTCTAGACTAGCAGTCAAGCTCTCCACGTCTTGCCGATGTTTTGAACCTACGACCTCTAGACTAGCAGTCAAGCTCTCCACGTCTTGCCGATGTTTTGAACCTACGACCTCTAGACTAGCAGTCAAGCTCTCCACGTCTTGCCGATGTTTTGAACCTACGACCTCTAGACTAGCAGTCAAGCTCTCCACGTCTTGCCGGTGTTTTGAACCTACGACCTCTAGACTAGCAGTCAAGCTCTCCACGTCTTGCCGGTGTTTTGAACCTACGACCTCTAGACTAGCAGTCAAGCTCTCCACGTCTTGCCGGTGTTTTGAACCTACGACCTCTAGACTAGCAGTCAAGCTCTCCACGTCTTGCCGGTGTTTTGAACCTACGACCTCTAGACTAGCAGTCAAGCTCTCCACGTCTTGCCGGTGTTTTGAACCTACGACCTCTAGACTAGCAGTCAAGCTCTCCACGTCTTGCCGGTGTTTTGAACCTACGACCTCTAGACTAGCAGTCAAGCTCTCCACGTCTTGACGATGTTTTGAACCTACGACCTCTAGACTAGCAGACAAGCTCTCCACTGACTGAGCTGACCTAGCGGGCATTTGTTCTATAGATAAATAAGGGAGGAATCGTAGTCAAGGGATAGAGTGACTGTTTGCTGGTCTAAAGTTGGGCCCGGCTGATTTGGATATTATCACGAACTTCACAATGCCTGCACTAATGTGGTGGTCTTAATGTTGAGGTGGACTTTCAGTGATGTTTTGCCACACAGTATCCTGGTAACAACAAAACACAATAACAACAACAACATTTTTTTAAACAATTTAATTTGAGTAAATAATCCATGTATTTACAAACAAATGAAGTCTAAGACACAAACTAACAGTATTAACAAGTTCCCCCCTCACTAGAGCATCATCATACAATTATATAACAAAGGGTTTCAAAGAACATAAACATATATAGAACAATACAACAGATAAAATCCCATAATGCTTCCTTAATTAGATGAAAGGGAGTCGGAAAAACTCCCTCATGGATATAATCTCTCCCATTGATGAAATGTGACAGTTACACAATTTCTATACTAACGAGAACAGACTTTAAGGGCCAAATGCGAAACTAGTCTAACATCTACTCTGTTTATATGCAGATAGTCTAGTTTAGCGTTCAACCCTCTGAATGGAACATAAAACTTAAATGCCCATTTAGAAATTGAGAAAGAAAAATACAAATAGTTGGAATGAACATTGCTTCTCAATTGTTTTAAATTTAAAAAAAGGAATCCCAGATGATTATCCAAAATAATGCTCTAACAAATACTAGTTGAAATCTATGAAATAAATTTGTAAGCCAGTCTCTGTATGCTGTCGAACCGGTTTAAATGTACATACTGTCAAACTTCTTTTATCACGAAATACTGTCAAACCTGATTTAATCCCACATCGACATACTGTCAAAACTTCTTTTATTACCAAATACTGTTGAACCTGATTTAGTCCCATGTACTGTTGAACCTGAATTAATACTACATGCTGTCGAAATTTTAATACCACATACATCCATCTAAATGGTTTGTTAACAGACAAAACCTGTATTATTGACCAAAAAATCCATTTTCAGATTTGTATTTTCTAAGATATATATTTTTCTACTTTAATTTGAGGCGAAAAATATTATAATTGGATGCCTAGTTTTGTTTTTATAGATGATAGCAATATTAAGAACCAAACGTAAAAGTAAGGAACAAAATGATGATGTTAATCAGAAGTAAATAATTCTTAAAACATCTTCTGTTTTTTTAAATGGAAAAAAAACAAATAACGTAACACATATAATATTTTTTTACATTAATTGAATTCTATAAATCAAAATTAAGCCACCCAAACATTTCACAGAAAGCAGTTCATAGTTTGTAACTTTCATTGGAAATATTGGACGTCATAACCAGGTGTTGCCATGGAAACACTCAATTATATGTTATAATACTTTTAAAACATCTGTTATTAGGCCAATGTTTTGTCTACAATCGCCGACATAAAGTCGTCATAAACTGTCGGGGATATCTATAGGAATAGGTCCATTGACTCCAATGAAATTGATTGATGTACACGAGCAACAAACAAAGATCAAATAAGAGGCAAAAGGTCAGCTTTGTATCAAAAAGGATTGTCAAAAATTATAGAAAAATGTTCTTTGATAATAGCATATCTCGTTTTAAGCATACTGACTAGTTGTAGAGTCTTATCTACATTCATTATCTCCCTTGTCAAACTATGACTGTCAGCAAACTCCTCATAAAGCTTATCTCCCTTAGTAGTACATTCATCACTGCCTTCACAAATGTCACATGAAGGTGGATATTTAAATAAAACAACTATTACACCTTGAATTCAAGGTCTTTACTTTGTTTGTGTCCAATTCATTTATTTATTTAACAACCTTCATTTGCCTTATTTCTCTGTAATATAACCAGAACAATGTACATATCTAATGTATCAAGTCAAAGATAAAACTCCCCGAAATAACACGATTCTGGTAAAAATATTGTAGAAGGCACAGCCCTGCTTACAGTTACAGCTAACAGTTGCGACAGTTACTAAAAACTGTTTTATGTTTTGTATCCCTGACTCGCTGTATCACATTCATTGCACACGGGAATGTTTGCCACAAACACCTTTACTGAAAGCAGTCAGGTATGTGCACTTTGTAAAGGGAGACAACTGTACAGGAGATTGGGCTGTCATCAGTTTGTCCTTGTGTCAGACTCAACTAAATTTTGTCTGTACATGACATACCCTACACTGTACATGACATACCCTACACTGTACATGACATACCCTACACTGTACATGACATACCCTACACTGTACATGACATACCCTACACTGTACATGACATACCCTACACTGTACATGACATACCCTACACTGTACATGACATACCCTACACTGTACATGACATACCCTACACTGTACATGACATACCCTACACTGTACATGACATACCCTACACCAGTATTTCAGAGGATAAAAGTTTTGCCTCATCTTAATATCATGAAATCTAGCAATGAACTTCAACAGGAAGAATGGAAAAATAAGAATTGAACACAGGTAACTGTGACAAGGGAGATAATTATGTCGGGAACAAATGTTATTCAGGGGAAATAACTAACCATAGCTAAAATCACATAAAATCAAAGCACAATAGTTTTCGCTGAGAGCAATCATGTCCAGCATGTACCGGTATTGTTAACAAATTATTGCACATCTACAGTTTATCACATATTCTAAATTTAATAACAGCTGACAAGTCAAATAAACCATAAACACGGAATTTCCTTCGACAATACACTGAGAGATATCAATATTTAGTATTTCCAATTATTTACATAAGTAATTCTGCACTTGTGCTATAGCAGGTAGCCAAATTGTAATTTGCAATTAAACTCGTCTCTGGTGACTAAAATGTGTCACAATTGTCTTAAAATGGCCACTTTTATAAAGAAAATGCAATTGTTTCTCATATTGATTAATTATTTATAAAATCTTGCTACCAACTTTGAATACAAACACCAGTCAAAGTAAATGAATAAAATGTTGTTTGATAGAGACAATAATTATACTTAAAATTGCAAGCATTGCCACAAATAATCTTTGCAATTAAGACTTATGTTAAATCTCAATTTTCCCACATAGGATAATTGGCTATACATGTATACATAATGCTGAAGTATGCACAACATAGAAGCTTCCCTTCATCTACTGTATGCTTCCCAGGGCAAGCAGGAATATACCAGTATAATTTATATGACCTTGACACATAAAATTCATAACGTTTACTGCAAGACAATAATATATAGTTCCCACATATACAATATTTACCTCTCTTGTTCTGGATAGTCAGCCATATTGATGGGCAAATTTCCTTGAAGTTTATAGGGAATATAATGTAAACGATGATAAAATAATCAGATATATAAAAATTACTTATTCAATATTGCTCATGTGGGCAGATGGCTCAGAAAGTTGTCACATGCAAATTCTGTTGGTATTTACTAAATTATCACATATTTGGGAATTAGTCCTATAAACACTTATTAGTTTTGCCAATCAAAATGGCCAATGATTAAGAACAAGGTAGGGAACTATTGTAGTTGTTCTAATATGTAAGAAACTCATGATGGAAGTTGTAGCAAACGTAATATGTACACACATTTACATCTATATCATTTATACCAAAATATATACTGGCTCAAAGTGAAAATATGATACATGTTGACACATAGCGTATGAATGCAGAATAAAACTAACACATGATGTATACATGTAGAGTAAAACTAACACATGATGTATACATGTAGAGTAAAACTTACACATGATGTATACATGTAGAGTAAAACTAACACATGATGTATGAATGTAGAGTAAAACTAACACATGATGTATACATGTAGAGTAAAACTAACACATGATGTATACATGTAGAGTAAAACTTACACATGATGTATACATGTAGAGTAAAACTTACACATGATGTATACATGTAGAGTAAAACTAACACATGATGTATACATGTAGAGTAAAACTTACACATGATGTATACATGTAGAGTAAAACTAACACATGATGTATGCATGTAGAGTAAAACTAACACACTATGTATGCATGTAGAGTAAAACTAACACATGATGTATACATGTAGAGTAAATCTAACACATGATGTATACATGTAGAGTAAAACTAACACATGATGTATACATGTAGAGTAAAACTAACACATGAAGTATACATGTAGAGTAAAACTAACACATGATGTATGCATGTAGAGTAAAACTAACACATGATGTATACATGTAGAGTAAAACTAACACATGATGTATACACGTAGAGTAAAACTTACACATGATGTATGAATGTAGAGTAAAACTAACACATGATGTATACATGTAGAGTAAAACTAACACATGATGTATACATGTAGAGTAAAACTTACACATGATGTATACATGTAGAGTAAAACTTACACATGATGTACGCATGTAGAGTAAAACTTACACATGATGTATACATGTAGAGTAAAACTTACACATGATGTACGCATGTAGAGTAAAACTAACACATGATGTATACATGTAGAGTAAAACTAACACATGATGTATGCATGTAGAGTAAAACTAATACATGATGTATAGATGTAGAGTAAAACTAACACATGATGTATGAATGTGGAGAAAACTAAAATTTGATGTAGTATTGTTGAGAAAACTGACATGTGGCATATGAATGTAGTGTAAAAATGATACATGGTGAATGAATGTAGAGTACAAACTAATGCAGCATAATTGAGCTGTTCCGTGACAAAACCTGTATTAGTAACAAAAACATCCATTTTCTAACAAATATATTTTTCTAGTTTTATTCAATACAAAAAAGATAAAAAATCAGACATCTACTTGTCTTTTTATATTATTCAAATATTAAGAACAAAATGCAAAAGTAAGCTACAAAATGATGTTGCATCAAAAACACTTCACCTGAATGTACAGTAAGCTACAAAATGATGTTGCATCAAATACACTTCACCTGAATGTACAGTAAGCTACAAAATGATGTTGCATCTAAAACACTTGACCTGAATGTACAGTCATTCTCAAATATCTTCTGCTTTTTTCAAATAGAAAGAAACAAATTTCATAACACATATCAAATTTTTCGTGTTCATGTTATTCTTCAAAGCAAAGTTTAGCAACTAAAGAAAAATTGGAGAAAGCGATTAGGGAAATACTTGACGTCACTAATACAGGTTTTGTCGTTACAGCGTCCATATTAATGTAGGAATAAAACTAACATAGTGTGTGAATGTTAACATCAATCTATGAACATAAAAATCACACAGTTAAAACATGCTCTTAATTCAAACCAATATGGTCAAAAGTTTATAAGAACTTGTTATATCATACAATCCTTATGTAATTCTGGATTAACTGCACATACTGTTAACAAAAATACTTAAAATGATACATGACAAGTTTCGGTGCAATCCGTACAACAAACTTGCCTACCAAAAGCACATACATTGATGAGCTATGTCGACACATAGAGATAAAGTTTAAGACACGATGACACCATATTGGTAGATTCAAGTTGAATCAAACCACAGAATAACTCATAGTGAAAATAAGGCCAATTATAATAACATTCCAAAATTTTGTATGTAGTAAATATAGTACTACATGTATATATAAATATACCACAGGAGGGATAAAGGGAGAGAACTTGTGACAATCTAATGTGGTGTATTCCAACATCGTATTTATGCAACACAGTTGTCCCCCTTTGTAGTTTCTGTAGTATGTGTGTATATAGTGCTCTATATAATATATAGATATACTATAGAAGGGATAAAGGGAGAGAACTTTCCTGTGAATAGCACAAAATTTAACCCTGTAAAACATCAGCATATGGTGAAAACTCTTAAAAACAGTTAAAATCTGATGCAGTCATTTTTTAAAAACATTGATGAACATTTGCACATTTTCAACACATTGCAATATTTGAATGGGGAAATAAAGCTTTTGATTTAAACGAGTTTTTTTCAATACCTTAAAAAATTATTTGCGACGGATCAATAAATAATGGCATAAGGTATCTTAAACATCAGTAAATTATGATAAAACAATAACAACAGCAGCACACAAACATTCATAAAATACATGGAAGCAATGAATATACATGTATAACAATAAAATCTCTAAAATCAATGAAAATGTAAGTGACAATATGGATAAAAATATAGACACAAAAGGAACAGTATTGCTATAGTAACAGTATGTTTATACAATTATTTACACAAACACCGGTGACAAAATACTTGGATATAGATTAATGGCATTTAGACAGATCATATATATGGCTATAACTTCATTAGTAATAATAGTTTTCCTTGTCTTGAAATATAGACCCAGTATTAATTCCTTATAGAGATACTTGGTGCAAAATTACGATTTTCTCAAAAAGCAACATTTCGAGTGTAAGAGAATGCAATATAATTACAATTTGTCAAATATACTTATAATACAGACAAGAAATGATCTAATATTGAATCGGACAATTTGTATGCACATCACTTTAGATGATTCCTGACAGGTGGGAATTTGACACGCCGAGTGATTCCGTGTCTCAGGAAATAGACTTTGGCCAGAGTTTTAATGGATCCCAGAAGTTGAAAATAAGCATCTCCCATTGTGAGCATTTAGACAAAATGCTCTGCTTAGAGTGGGGAATTAGACCCCAAAAATTCTAATTCCCAGGGTCAGTTTGTCCCTGGCGAAATATAAAATATATGTCTGGTTATTTATCATATAATTATTCTTATCACGATGTAAAATTCTATAGAAAAATTATCTTTTTTTGGAAACACTCTAAAAGAGATTTGTATACAAGTAAGGGTAAATCTGAGAATGAGTTTGAAAATATGCAAACCTCACAGCAGTATGCTTCCTTGTTTTATATATCATACTTCAATTTCTAAGGTGTCATCTACATAGAATCGCTAGATTTTTAATCTTCATTATTTTCTAGTATCCGAACATACATCAAATAATACAATAAAATATCTAATTGTTTGAGATCATTACACACACATTTAATGAAATCGAAATAATGAAACCGTACATGAAATTTTATCACAAAAAAGTGATTGTACATCAAAGATAGGAATCAAGGAAAGTTCTCATCCACGAGCTTCCCAACCAATCAAAGCCAAAACAATGAAATACTGGTAAGACTTTTCTGTCACTTAGAATCACAAATGCTGAGTAATAGGACAAAAGTTCTGTAGTTTTAATGATGAAATGTGACATGTTTGCCAATTTCATAAATTTATGAGTTTCTAAAATATTGTCCAGCGTAATATTTTTCTTTCATTTTTTACTTTACTACTTAATATGACAATATTCTTTTATGCGATTTGCGAACATTTCTGTATGCAAAATGTCTGAAAACGCTGAGCAAACAAAATTGTAAGCTTTCAATATGTTGATATATGATCAATCTCGACAAACTTCAATTTAATGATGAAATTATGAACTTGGAAGTCTTAACGCAAGATACATGTATAGTGTTCCTACCGTTAAAGATCTTCAGCAAGAACGGCCATTAGCAGTTTACTTAAAAACATTTATTCCTATTCTCGTGAAATTATACAGATGGAATGAAAACCGATTTACTGACTGAAAACAGTTATTAATTTTCGGTCAAGAGATCTTCTTATGAGGAGGTATTATAAATACATGTACTGACCATTGACAAAACTCTGCATCAAACTTATGGACTATGACATTGAAGCTGAGGTCAAATTAAAGGGCCATCTTGAAAATGATAATAAAGCCATAATAAAGTAATTGCTAAATTATCATTCATATTTTCTTGAAATAAGGCCATTAGAATTTTCATATTGTTTTTTGTCTGATTTTTTTTTCAGCTTGATATCTATGTTTCTGATTAGGTATGAAAGACGAATACTCAGTTGTTCCACGGTCTTATGGTCAAGAGAACTTAATTGCTAGATTACACACCACTTTTCTCGAAATAAAGACAGGGTGAATTTTAGTGTTTATCTGAAAACAATATCTAGCATCTGCAATGTTAATTTTTGGTCATCTCAAGTTTTGAGAAACTAATATGTTTCTTTGGTTTGAGAAACGAACGGCAAAATGGAACGATAATCAAGCCATTAATAAAACATGACTTCACTCAGATCTAATGCATAATATGCATAATTGTGTTTCACTACCACAGTCCTAAGGTTTGATATTAGGCCATATTAAAAAAATCTTTGTTGTCTGGCAACACGTAACTTTGAGAAGTTGGAAGATAACCTGGTATTTTTTCCGAAAACCAACATCTTTTGTAAGAAATTGTATAACTGTATTTCGATTGATCAAGACAAAAAATATTTCCTACCAATTGTCAATACATTTTTTAATGGACAGATACAGGTAGGTAGTGAAACTGCAAGCAAACATTTATTTTAATCTTGGCCTTAAAAACCTGCGATTTAAAGAGCAACAATTAAGTCAATTTTTGGATAGAAGCCTGCTCACTTAACAAATGATGGATTTGCAATTGCAGTTAAATGCATATAATGCCTCTTTCATGAACCAGCAAGCAGATGTTAGCTTACACAATGCTTTTAGTGCAAAACTATGATAACTCAGATTTCGGTGGAGGCAGTTACAACAATTTTCACCAATAGACAGGTTATGTTTTAATACTTATACTTTTTCTTGAGCAAAAAAATGATCTCAGACAAAAAAGGATCACAATCTCTAAAGTTTTAGCACAAATGTTTTTCAAGGAACATACACAGAATGTTATATAAGAACTGTCCCCTATATATCTCAAAACAGTAAACATATACATTAGTAAAGTAGATATTACTCTCAACACCAAAGGTCTTTCAGTCAATTCTGGAATAATGGAAAAATCAATTATTTCTCAAATAATAACTGCTCCCATATTTCTCAAATAATTACTGTGACTTTATTCCACAAATAACTGCCTCCTTATCCCCTAAAGAATAACAGGTTTTACTGCTCCCTTATTCCCCAAGGAACAACTGCTCCCTTATTCCTCAAATAATTACTGATCCAATGAATGTTCTATGCGTGTTTTATGTCGTCGACTACTCCAGGAATCTTGTACATGCTTTTTTCCATTTACACTGTGTGCACCACATGTCTCGATTTTCCATACCGTACACTTTCCGACATTTACGTACCTCACTTCGCGGCTTTTTATGAATACTCAGCAATTTGGGCGTGGAGAACGTGTGGATCTTTGGCGACTGGGCTTGATGCTGTTGCAAACGTTCTTGAGGTGATGGTTTGTTGGAAATCCGGATTGGTGGAGATGGCTGTTATGTGTGAAATAAAAAACTTCAATTACTGGTAAGATTAAAGATATAACTGGCTTATCTGAACCTAAACTTTTTGAATGGGCTTCATCCAGTATTGTTGTTACATTGGCTAAAACATCTTTAATAAAAAAAAAGGACTAAAACAATCTTGTTTTATCATATTACTAACAGACAAAATTGGATTTTTTCTGATTTTATGATAAAACAAACTTCTTTTGACAAATACTGAGGAATATATTGTTAGAGTATTCTTTGATAATGCATATTTATTGATGTTTTAGAAACATTTCTGCTTGCAAATTTCTTGGAATCGTGAACTTTTTGAATCACCAAAATATCCACAACTACAGAAGAGCACATTACTGAGGTACTGTCTTTAATCATAAGCAGTTTGGCTTTCATCCTTCAATAAGAATTTAAAGTTCAATTGAATTACCAGTATGTGGCAATGCTTACATTCATGAGGAAAATATACTTACACTGGTAGCATAAGTGTGAGTGTTTTGCCAAGAAAGAGATCTTTGAATTTCGTTAACTTTGATTGGGATGGGCATGGCCTGAGCTTGACCAAACATCGTACTGGTAGAAGGCACACTGGACGCAAAAGCTTGTCGGAACTCCTGAAATTTGAAACAGAGAATGGTAACACAAGAGAATGGAATAATATACCGTCGGACCTCGTTTATTTGACAACCTTTTATCCGAAGACTTGGTATAATCTGAAATAAATATCAGGTCCCGATGTATCTTAGGTACTTCAAATTGAAATGGGTTATTTGAAACTATGTTTTATTCAAATAAAATTTCAGACCCGATGAATTTGAATGATCTAGGTCTGACTGTACTAGTTTCGAATGCATGGTAGGCTTGTTGATTTGTTAAGCGACTTTGAAAATCCATACGACCAGTTTTAAATTTTTACGACATGTCAAATGATCTGGCAACTTTAACGTAGTCGGTAAAAACATACCTTTTTCTGGTAATCGTGGTCTGGAATTGAAAAATTCATTGGTTCGGTATTGTTCACAAATGGAGGCGAGTTATTGTTTGATGAGCACATGTCGGAAAATCCCTGAGTAACGTTTTCCACATTAACTTCAATTTCTGTGTAGTAGAATTCCTCCTCTCCACACGAATCTGTCTCACTGTCGTCCTTCTCTTTCATTGGGGTTCTTAAATAAAAAAAGACACATGATGCCAAGCTTTAAAGATAATAGACCGACATCTCAACAAAATCAGCTCAATTAATTTTAACCGTAATTTTAGTAAACATTGTTTGATTAAATATAATTTAAGTATAAAACTGTAAAGAATTTATCGCCAGATTGTACAGATCAGTAAGTATTGGAGTAATACATTGACATTGCTTCTTTGTTTACATGGGCATGAAAATTATTGTGTTTATATCGCAGACAATATTGATCGTTTTTCCATGGACAATTCTTCACCAACCATGGTTTTCCATGGACAATTCTTCACCAACCATGGTTTTCCATGGACAATTCTTCACTAACCAGGGTTTTCCATGGACAATTCTTCCACTAACCATGGTTTTCCATGGACAATTCTTCCACTTACCGTGTTTTTCATGGACAATTCTTCCACTAACCATGGTTTTCCATGGACAATTCTTCCACTAACCATGGTTTAAACGTGTATATTTTCTATTTCAATGCTCTTTTTTATTATCTTTCATAGATCAGATAGAACAGAAATACCTTCATAATCACCACAGCACTTTAAGTATGTACACAAAATTTCTCAAAAGATGAAAACGTGGGAAATGCATTGTTGGTAAAGAGAGGTGGAAACTGCAGTCTGATTATATCATCCAACAGAATTTTGATGATTCTTACCCAAGATGATCTCTAACATGCTTCTCGATCGCCGCACACGTAGAGCTAACCTTGTTACAACCAGGCCAAGTACACTGGTACATTGTTCGTTTTACAACAATCTACAATGAGAAAAATGAAGTTACTTCCCCTAGATAACAGTGTAATACTTAACTCCCTTTATACAGGACTAAGTTTTAAAAATATACTAACAAAATAATTTGAATACAATTTTTGAACGCAGAAAATCCTTTAAAACTTTGAAATTACCTCCCCTTGTTACCCTTTGTATGAAAAGAGTTAACTAACATCATACAAATGATTTGTGAACATAAATAAAAAAACAATATTGGAAGGAAATTATTCTTAAGACCTGAAAGATAATCCAAAGAAGTCTACATAAACTGTTACAGTCAGAATCGTTTTGCAAATTTACAAGCAAACAGCTTAGTTATTTATATTAAAGGATAATTGTTTTTCAGACTCATGAAAAATGCTGTGACTCAATTTATTTTATCAGTTTCATCGATGACATTATTTCAGCCTGTCAGCCATTACAGAACTAAACGGAAAAAAACCTTCCTACTTACCCACTGTTAAAATTCTGGGTTGCATCACCACAAACAAACAATTGTTTAAGGATGGCCTAAATGATGATATTTTGGCTTACTGCTTTTCATTACTGTTACTTATCATTAATATGTTTTATGATGTCCGGAACTAAAAGTAGCCTAAACTTCCTTAACTTTTATTGGATAGTATAATTTACCTTTGCATTGGGGCTTATATCCCCTTCCGATTGCCCTTCCTTAAGCTCCAGCCCCTCGTCATGTGGAAACGACGCAAATATCATTCCTGTATTAGCAGGGGCACTCTCGCTGAGATGACTTGACGATGGAGGTGAGGGGTCACTCCTTTCTGACTGGTTGCTATAGAAACCACTACTTGAAGCACTTGACGACAGTGGACCGGTTTTTGTAATATCTGAAAAAAAACGGTCAAGATGTTTGAACCAAAAGCTAACAATAGTCTCAAAACAGGTGATGAACAATATTTGCGACGTACAACTAAATTTCACATCTATTCATGCCGAAAATACCTACAATGCCTAATTGAGACATGTTTAACACATTCATATCTTTAAAATCCTGGGTGGCATAGTTAGGCGAATGTGAACAATAACTGAGACGTGTTTAACGCATTCATATCTTTAAGTAAAATCCTGGGTGACATAGTTAGGCAAATGTGAACAATAACTGAGACGTGTTTAACGCATTCATACCTTTAAAATCCTGAGTGACATAGTTAGGCAAATGTGAACAATGCCTGATCGAGACATGTTTAACGCATTCATACCTTTAAAATCCTGGGTGACATAGTTAGGTGACTGTGGACTACAGCTGAGACTTGTCAGTACCATAGCAGCAATGTTATCATCCATCATCTCAACATCATTGTCAGCATCATCTTCACCACTCCGAATATTCTGTTTATTGTTCCCAATATGACCATCTTGATCATGCGTGTACCTGTAGTTAAATATTGAACAATCATCATAATGTCAGCTATAGGGAGAACATGGATACAGTGAACTGATTTCTGTAACTTTTATTAACCATTGAATGTATGCTCAAATTCAGGGGCTTGGCTAGTCTGGTTCCCTCAATACTATCCTGCATTCTAACTAAGTGGTAGGGGCAGACAATCAAGACTAGGGCTAGGCAAGAGCTTAGTATGTAGCCTAAAACACCAATCGGGCACCTAAACTTTGCCAAATTTGTCTCAAAACAGCCAATTTCCTAATAAAGTTGCATAATTGTACCAAATGAATTATAAATATAAGCTTTTGGTCTGAAAATTGTAGAAACGGAATTCCAGGCATGTCACTAATTCTTTTAGTAGCAGAGAAATTGCCAATTGTAGGCAGGGATCTGGGGTTACTTATGCCTTAACTTTCATACAAGAAAAGTAGCCGGGTTATGATGCTCAAGTTACCGGCTCCCTCACATGCCCACAACACCAAAGCTGGCAAGTGCATGATTCTCAATGACACTGCAACCTAAAGCTATGCTCACATTGAACCCAAACATCCTAGATTTCACCATGTAATGCTTCAATGAATTACTCAGAGTTCACTTCTTGGGAATTGTGCACAGTACTGGTGGAACTTACAAGGAGAACTGTGATCCTGTGTATACAATACAATAAACAACAAGAAATCTATTTCTAATTCATCTATATGACCTTATGAATATATTCAACAATTATAGCATGCTGGTACAAATAGTTTGTTACCTGTTTAATCAAATTTAATAAAGCACGTAAACATAACACATTATAGTTTTATTTTTATGAATAAAGTACATTAAACTGCAACAATAATTTGTCACAATCATAGATCGTCTGTCTACATTCAAACCATAATTTCGGAAATATGAATTTATTCATTCCCAGTCCAGGGTTTACAAATTGCAAGTTTAATCAAATCTGCGTCCAGTTTCCAAACAAAGTTCAGCAGTTCAAAATTTGCTTCGACATTTAACTTGATTGGCTAATGCACAAACAAAATTGACAATTTTGAACTAAACGCCAGGTATTAATGTAGCTGTGAACCGAGCATTGATGTAGCGAGTGCGAAATTACTAGGAATGGGAGGGGTCAGGATGGTGGGTTTGGGTGGATTCTAAAAAAATTTGAAAATGACACATTCGGCAAGTTCAAGTGGCACGAATTGATGAACGAGTCAATGCCTGGATATGCACCAATTAGCAGTAAAAGTTACAGAAAGACACACATGAAATAGTCTACAAAGGCTAATGACACAAACTATATAAGCATTAGACTAAAAAGTTCAAGTTGAAATTATTCTATAAGCATAAATACAATACATATATAATTATATATACTTAAAAATTATTAATAATAAGTTTAGCAAGTTTTTATATAATGATGTATGTTGTTCATTATTAAGGGATTTCCAGCGAAGAAATTATATGTGCTGTAGATTTATTTAATTGTTAATCGATTTGTAGAATTTCATTGCATTACGTTTATTGTACGTTGACTGCTGCGGTTTGGGATAGGGGTCTATGGACAAAACTAACAGGCTTTTCAGTAGCATGTGTGGCCACCATTTCCAGCTATCTTAGCATTGCATCTGGACCACATACTGTGAACGTTTTCTGACAGTAGACATTGGTATTCTGTCCCATTCCTCCAGCAGAACACGCTGTAAGTCCCAGACGTTATTGACGTCATCGCGCTCACGTACGCGACGGTCCAGATAGTCCCATAGCTGTTCTATAGGGGAAAGGTCGGGGGAACAGGCAGGCCAGTCAAGGGTTTAGACATTATGTCTTCTCAGGGTATTTGTTGTGTGTTGTGCTGTGTGTGGACGCACATTATCTTGCTGAAATATTGAGGCGTGTCTGTGACTCTGTCACGCGAAAACGGTAGCACAACAGGCTCAATGACCTCGTCACAATACTTAACAGAATTTATATTGCCTTGAAGCACAACAAGCCTAGTCTTGGCATAGTAACTGATGCCGCCCCACACAAGCACACTATCGCCCCCGTACCTGTCACGTTCAAGGATGTTCGCCGGGTCAAAACGCTCGCCTTTGCATCTTTATACCCGAACATGTCCATCGGTAAAATGGAGATTAAATCGCGATTCGTCAGAGAACACAACTTCTCTCCATTGTTGCCTGTTCCATCTCCGATGCAGACAACACCATCTTAGACGGGCTTGGCGATATCTCAGTGTCAGTGGTATTCCAACGTAAACGTGCCTTACATAGACGAGTACGGACCGTCATGTCGGACACACATATGTACCCATTGCATTAAATAAACATCCTGAAAGTTTTCTGCTGGAGAAAAAGCGATTACGTCTTGATGCAGTAATGAGAAAGTTGTCTTCTCCTTGACCTCTCCATTGTCTTGATATCGTACTTTAAGGCGATGAATAGTGCTTTCATGCACATGATATCGTACTTTAAGGCGATGAATAGTGCTTTCATGCACATGATATCGTACTTTAAGGCGATGAATAGTGCTTTCATGCACATGATATCGTACTTTTAGGCAATGAATAGTGCTTTCATGCACATGATATCGTACTTTAAGGCGATGAATAGTGCTTTCATGCACATGATATCATACTTTTAGGCGATGAATAGTGCTTTCATGCACATGATATTGTACTTTTAGGCGATGAATAGTGCTTTCATGCACATGTTATTGTACTTTTAGGCGATGAATAGTGCTTTCATGCACATGATATCGTACTTTTAGGCGATGAATAGTGCTTTCATGCACATGATATCGTACTTTTAGGCAATGAATAGTGCTTTCATGCACATGATATCGTACTTTTAGGCGATGAATAGTGCTTTCATGCACATGATATCGTACTTTTAGGCAATGAATAGTGCTTTCATGCACATGATATCGTACTTTTAGGCAATGAATAGTGCTTTCATACACATGATATCGTACTTTTAGGCAATGAATAGTGCTTTCATGCACATGATATCGTACTTTTAGGCAATGAATAGTGCTTTCCTCATCATCATAGCACATGAAAGTGTCTGGCGATGTGTCATGCCTCCATGCCACCTACAAGCATGACAATTGCCATTTGATGTTTTCTGTCTGTTTAAATAAACACACATTGAAAAAATACATGTGTAATGACACTATTTAGCGAATTATGAATCATTGTAAACAACATCAAGGTCAGGTTATGTACATTTACCAAAAATACATGTAAAGTAAAAGTCTTGCTAAACTTTATTTTTTCAGTATATTAATAATAGTAAACAATTTCACAACAGATATTGGCCAGATTCCATTAAAGTTGTCTGTAACTGACCGGTCATTTGCAAGGTTACTGACCAGTGATTGACCATCAGAGAAAGCTGATCAGCTTTAAAATATCAGATCAAACCCAAACTCTGTGCTGTTTCTTTTTATGACAATTTTTACAGGTTTTATTCCAAATATTTGAAACACAGAAAAATGTTCAGAAATTAAGTGCCAATATTTATCCTTTATTTCCAATATCAAACAAATAATTTCTGTACTCACAGGGGTTCCACTGCATGCTGAATCTCAAGGGGCATTTGGATAATCTTTAACAGGATATTACCATTTTATAGCCAATAATTTAGAGAAAATTGACACATAGAGTCATATAAACAGCCAGTGTCAAGCAGTGGTTTCTCCAGATGTCAGGGTGGAGGAGATTGTCACATAGAGTCATATAAACAGCCAGTGTCAAGCAGTGGTTTCTCCAGATGTCAGGGTGGAGGAGATTGTCACATAGAGTCATATAAACAGCCAGTGTCAAGCAGTGGTTTCTCCAGATGTCAGGGTGGAGGAGATTGTCACATAGAGTCATATAAACAGCCAGTGTCAAGCAGTGGTTTCTCCAGGTGTCAGGGTGGAGGAGATTGTCACATAGAGTCATATAAACAGCCAGTGTCAAGCAGTGGTTTCTCCAGGTGTCAGGGTGGAGGAGATTGTCACATGGAGTCATATAAACAGCCAGTGTCAAGCAGTGGTTTCTCCAGATGTCAGGGTGGAGGAAATTGTCACATGGAGTCATATAAACAGCCAGTGTCAAGCAGTGGTTTCTCCAGATGTCAGGGTGGAGGAGATTGTCACATAGAGTCATATAAACAGCCAGTGTCAAGCAGTGGTTTTTCCAGATGTCAGGGTGGAGGAGATTGTCACATAGAGTCATATAAACAGCCAGTGTCAAGCAGTGGTTTCTCCAGGTGTCAGGGTGGAGGAGATTGTCACATAGAGTCATATAAACAGCCAGTGTCAAGCAGTGGTTTCTCCAGGTGTCAGGGTGGAGGAGATTGTCACATAGAGTCATATAAACAGCCAGTGTCAAGCAGTGGTTTTTCCAGATGTCAGGGTGGAGGAGATTGTCACATAGAGTCATATAAACAGCCAGTGTCAAGCAGTGGTTTCTCCAGATGTCAGGGTGGAGGAGATTGTCACATAGAGTCATATAAACAGCCAGTGTCAAGCAGTGGTTTCTCCAGATGTCAGGGTGGAGGAAATTGTCACATAGAGTCATATAAACAGCCAGTGTCAAGCAGTGATTTCTCCAGATGTCAGGGTGGAGGAAATTGTCACATAGAGTCATATAAACAGCCAGTGTCAAGCAGTGGTTTCTCCAGATGTCAGGGTGGAGGAAATTGTCACATAGAGTCATATAAACAGCCAGTGTCAAGCAGTGGTTTCTCCAGATGTCAGGGTGGAGGAAATTGTCACATAGAGTCATATAAACAGCCAGTGTCAAGCAGTGGTTTCTCCAGATGTCAGGGTGGAGGAAATTGTCACATAGAGTCATATAAACAGCCAGTGTCAAGCAGTGATTTTTCCAGGTGTCAGGGTGGAGGAGATTGTCACATAGAGTCATATAAACAGCCAGTGTCAAGCAGTGGTTTTTCCAGGTGTCAGGGTGGAGGAGATTGTCACATAGAGTCATATAAACAGCCAGTGTCAAGCAGTGGTTTCTCCAGGTGTCAGGGTGGAGGAGATTGTCACATAGAGTCATATAAACAGCCAGTGTCAAGCAGTGGTTTCTCCAGATGTCAGGGTGGAGGAGATTGTCACATAGAGTCATATAAACAGCCAGTGTCAAGCAGTGGTTTCTCCAGATGTCAGGGTGGAGGAGATTGTCACATAGAGTCATATAAACAGCCAGTGTCAAGCAGTGGTTTTTCCAGGTGTGAGGGTGGAGGAGATTGTCACATAGAGTCATATAAACAGCCAGTGTCAAGCAGTGGTTTCTCCAGGTGTGAGGGTGGAGGAGATTGTCACATAGAGTCATATAAACAGCCAGTGTCAAGCAGTGATTTTTCCAGGTGTGAGGGTGGAGGAAATTGTCACATAGAGTCATATAAACAGCCAGTGTCAAGCAGTGGTTTCTCCAGATGTCAGGGTGGAGGAGATTGTCACATAGAGTCATATAAACAGCCAGTGTCAAGCAGTGGTTTCTCCAGATGTCAGGGTGGAGGAGATTGTCACATAGAGTCATATAAACAGCCAGTGTCAAGCAGTGGTTTTTCCAGGTGTCAGGGTGGAGGAGATTGTCACATAGAGTCATATAAACAGCCAGTGTCAAGCAGTGGTTTCTCCAGATGTCAGGGTGGAGGAAATTGTCACATAGAGTCATATAAACAGCCAGTGTCAAGCAGTGGTTTCTCCAGATGTCAGGGTGGAGGAAATTGTCACATAGAGTCATATAAACAGCCAGTGTCAAGCAGTGGTTTCTCCAGATGTCAGGGTGGAGGAAATTGTCACATAGAGTCATATAAACAGCCAGTGTCAAGCAGTGGTTTCTCCAGATGTCAGGGTGGAGGAAATTGTCACATAGAGTCATATAAACAGCCAGTGTCAAGCAGTGGTTTCTCCAGATGTCAGGGTGGAGGAGATTGTCACATAGAGTCATATAAACAGCCAGTGTCAAGCAGTGGTTTTTCCAGGTGTCAGGGTGGAGGAGATTGTCACATAGAGTCATATAAACAGCCAGTGTCAAGCAGTGGTTTCTCCAGATGTCAGGGTGGAGGAGATTGTCACATAGAGTCATATAAACAGCCAGTGTCAAGCAGTGGTTTCTCCAGATGTCAGGGTGGAGGAGATTGTCACATAGAGTCATATAAACAGCCAGTGTCAAGCAGTGGTTTCTCCAGATGTCAGGGTGGAGGAGATTGTCACATAGAGTCATATAAACAGCCAGTGTCAAGCAGTGGTTTCTCCAGATGTCAGGGTGGAGGAAATTGTCACATAGAGTCATATAAACAGCCAGTGTCAAGCAGTGGTTTCTCCAGATGTCAGGGTGGAGGAAATTGTCACATAGAGTCATATAAACAGCCAGTGTCAAGCAGTGGTTTCTCCAGATGTCAGGGTGGAGGAGATTGTCACATAGAGTCATATAAACAGCCAGTGTCAAGCAGTGGTTTTTCCAGGTGTGAGGGTGGAGGAGATTGTCACATAGAGTCATATAAACAGCCAGTGTCAAGCAGTGGTTTCTCCAGATGTCAGGGTGGAGGAGATTGTCACATAGAGTCATATAAACAGCCAGTGTCAAGCAGTGGTTTCTCCAGATGTCAGGGTGGAGGAAATTGTCACATAGAGTCATATAAACAGCCAGTGTCAAGCAGTGGTTTCTCCAGATGTCAGGGTGGAGGAGATTGTCACATAGAGTCATATAAACAGCCAGTGTCAAGCAGTGGTTTTTCCAGGTGTCAGGGTGGAGGAGATTGTCACATAGAGTCATATAAACAGCCAGTGTCAAGCAGTGGTTTCTCCTGATGTCAGGGTGGAGGAGATTGTCACATAGAGTCATATAAACAGCCAGTGTCAAGCAGTGGTTTCTCCAGATGTCAGGGTGGAGGAGATTGTCACATAGAGTCATATAAACAGCCAGTGTCAAGCAGTGGTTTCTCCAGATGTCAGGGTGGAGGAGATTGTCACATAGAGTCATATAAACAGCCAGTGTCAAGCAGTGGTTTTTCCAGGTGTCAGGGTGGAGGAGATTGTCACATAGAGTCATATAAACAGCCAGTGTCAAGCAGTGGTTTTTCCAGGTGTCAGGGTGGAGGAGATTGTCACATAGAGTCATATAAACAGCCAGTGTCAAGCAGTGGTTTTTCCAGATGTCAGGGTGGAGGAAATTGTCACAAGTTCTCTCCCTTTATCCCTTCTATAGAACTATATATAATACTGAAGAAGGGATAAAAGGATATAAGTACTAGTAATTCTGAAGAAGGGATAAAGGGAGAGAACTCCAGAAGGGATAAAGGGAGAGAACTCGTGACAATATCCTGTGCTGGTATGTGCTCAATTCGAAATGTATCCATTAATCCTTCAAATGGCAGGGGCATAAAGATGCACCATACAGACTATGACTTAGGATCAAGTGAAATTTGATTTATTTTAAAATAAAATTTTTTTATATAAATATGTGATATTTTTTGGCAAATACGTATCAAATATATTCCAAACATTATATTTATATGATTATCAGATACCATTATTTTTTGTCAATTTGAATTAAAAAATATTTCAGAAAAAAGGTAATTTGAATATTTTATTTTCAATTTATGTATCTCTAAGAGAATCACTATATTAATTTTGTCTAAAATAAAATATTAATTAATGTCACTTAATTAGCTCATTTTGTAGACAAATGTCCCAGCAATAAATCATGCTTGTCAACTGACCCATGTAGCAGTTTTCAATACACTATCATAAAAAGCCCACAGGTCATTCTATGTTATGTAACTAGGTCAGGACTGACCAGTATGTACACACTGAACAGGAATATAAACTGACCATACCTGAGTGTGAATGACTGGACGTTGACAGATTAAAGGTCAACGACAGGGTCATAAAAAGATTACATACAAAATATTGGTAAATTGCCTGAGAATGCACTTATGGTGGTAGTGTAATGTTGACTGCAGATCATCAAATCATGGGTGTATAGTCTGTTTATATTTACTTGAAAATGTTTTTAACTTTAAGATAGTCAACCAATGAACACATATTTTGCAAATGATTGACCAATAGACATAATGCATTTAATGGACTCATATAGTATTGTTTGCCTCTGGGACTCATGTTTCTGTGAAATTGCATTTAAAGGACTGCAACTTTTACCAAATGCATGGTTTCGGACTCCTGTTTTCAAATCCTAGTGAGAACCCCGGACAAAGTGTACACAATCACACCACACTACCCTGGACAGTGTACACAATCACACCACACTACCTGGGACAGTGTACACAATCACACCACACTACCCGGGACAGTGTACACAATCACACCACACTACCCGGGACAGTGTACACAATCACACCTCACTACCTGGGACAGTGTACACAATCACACCACACTACCCGGGACAGTGTACACAATCACACCACACTACCCGGGACAGTGTACACAATCACACCTCACTACCTAGGACAGTGTACACAATCACACCACACTACCCGGGACAGTGTACACAATCACACCACACTACCCGGGACAGTGTGCACAATCACACCACACTATCCGGGACAGTGTACACAATCACATCACACTACCCGGGACAGTGTACACAATCACACCACACTACCCGGGACAGTGTGCACAATCACACCACACTATCCGGGACAGTGTACACAATCACACCACACTACCCGGGACAGTGTGCACAATCACACCACACTATCCGGGACAGTGTACACAATCACATCACACTATCCGGGACAGTGTACACAATCACACCACACTATCCAGGACAGTGTACACAATCACACCACACTATTTTTGCATTGACAATACAGTTGCAACTTTTCTGGTACTTTTTGTCTTCGTAATGTTTCATGAGCAGAAACCTGGACAGATCTGATCTAGTTTGTGCAGTAGATGACAACAGAAATATTCCTGCTTAGCCTGTGACAAACTTCTAAACTTGCTCAATATTGTCTAAAAGTAGCCAATTTTATAATAAGTTTATACTATTAGTTACATAATGATCAAATCTGCCCTGCGTTCAGTAAAGGTATTTGAGGCTATAGTTTCGTAACGTTTTGCAATTTGGTTCCTGTGTGCAGCCAATGTGATACCGTGGGCAAGGGATACATTATACAAAATATATATATTATAAAGCTCTGCCTTGGGACTGGAAAATATTTAAAAATAGAATGCAAATTGGGGTTGGGGTCAAGGCCATATTTTACTGATATTGATAGATAAATTAAAGTCTTCACAACAGAAGAATTAATGTACCTTCAAAATATACCCAGCTTTAGATAACCTAGGAGATTTAACTTCAGGACCAGAGCGTGTTAACTTATTAATACATTCTATTTTCATAATCTATTTTATATCACAAATTATCCCCTCATTGTTCCTTTTTTATCATTCTACCTTATCATGATTTGTGATAATTAGGTCAAGAATGCGCTGCCTGCCAGCAACTATAATCAGGGACATGAGGTGCCTATTAGTACTAGATTCCTGTGGTCATTGGCATCTGTTATATCAATCAAACGTTCCAGGGTTCATAACATAATGAAATAAAGGAATTCCTATCTACTTATCATTGTATAGGGGCCATAACTCTTACTGACCAATTTCTCTGTAAATAGCTTATTCCTTTAAATTTCCATTTAATAGGAGTATGTTTTTAGTATGAGACATCAGTGGGAGCCGTCACTCTTACAACACCATTCCTCTGTAAGTAAATAGCCAAGTCTTTACAGAGTATTTTTTAATTGTTTTAAACATGCATTGAATGACAGATCAAATTGGTCTTTGAAAATCAAAGCATGGCATTCATGATTCAAAACAATGTAAAGGATGTATGTATTTAAATACTTATGAATGGCTGTAATCAAACTTGAAGGTGGTCAGCCAATGGAAACATGTTTTACAAACAATTGACCAATAGACAAAGTGTACACGTACAGTACACAGTATTCTCAATTTTGCATGATAGTAACATACAATAATATACCTGGTAGACATTTTTCTACAAATCACCATCGGACAAACATGAGAATGTCACAAGTTCTCTCTCTTCATCTCTTGTAGAGTTCTCTCCCTTGATCCATTCAATGGTACATGTGTATATACATAAAGGGAGAGAACTCTGGAAGGGATGTAGGGAGAGAACTCATGACAATCTCTGTTCATTGCACAGTCATTTAAAACTTTATTTGCAGTACCTCAAACCACGTTTTTGAGTCTGCTATTAAATCTCTTGACTAATAAAGATTCAGAATAGACAATTTTATATTTTTCAAATAAGTGACATCTTTATCAAATATGGCTACCATTTTTTGAAAACTATTGTAAGCCTAGCAAAATTTATGGCTCCCAAACTGTGTTGTTCTGGGAAGGTTGCAGATTACATAATTGTTATTGATATGGTACATATAGTTAGATAAATAGATGTTAACTTCAATTTTACACAACACCTCTGATTAAACCAACAAAAGAGATAAAATGTCATTGTTCACAATCATGTTGATAGAATGTTCTTGTCTATGGTTACAAATATTTATAAATAGCACTGTAGTAATACTGTTCTTTGTCGACAGCCAGGGTATTTTTTATTCTTGTTGACAGCAGAGGGAATGTTTTGACATCATAATTGCTTAGGCAGCAAGTTACAACATGACCTTCAGAAAATATCAAATGTAAGTTTTATATCCAGTCTGCTGAGGATATAAATCTGAAGACCAGTCTATCTGAAAGCACTCTGCCTTGCGTTCGGTTAAGGTAAACACTCGCTCGAGTTACAAAACTGTGCTCGCATTTTGCTACTGGACGCAGTTTGCCAAAAAGATCGCGCCCACTGTGCGCCCACTCGCTTGAGCAACTCCGAGGTAGCACGCAAATTTGAGAGCCAAACACTGCGTTCAGATTTGGCTAACTGTCGCTCACATTTTGTTTTGTATCCCTGACCCACCGTATCACATTGTATGCACACGGGGAACCAAATTGCAAAATGAACGCAGGGCTGGTTCCCTGTCTTAACTGTCTTTGAGGCAGAGAACCAGAATACAAACGAGGCGGTCAATTCACTTGTTAGCGATGCGAAATGTGAGAGGCGTCCCTTAGCCGTAACTGAACGCTGATGTGAGAGGCGTCCCTTAGCCGTAACTGAACGCTGATGTGAGAGGCGTCCCTTAGCCGTAACTGAACGCTGATGTGAGAGGCGTCCCTTAGCCGTAACTGAACGCTGATGTGAGAGGCGTCCCTTAGCCGTAACTGAACGCAAGGCTGATTGGTTGTTTTAGTGCCATCTTAAAATTGACCAATGTCAAGGTAGCATTCTGAGACTGGTCTCTAATTTAAGTTTTGGACCCTCATGTATTCCTCGCAGAATCTAGCTCTAGCCTAAAATTGACAATTTTTTATTGACTGATAATGTGATTACTTTGCTGCTTAACTATTTTCATTGTTTACTTATGTTCATCTGTATTTTATAAAAAAAAGACTTCCTTCCAAATTTCTTTTTTAAGTGTTAATTGGAGTTTGATCACGAACTCTACAAGCCCAATGTTTTTTGTGAGTATCTACTGTTGATTCAAAACGAGTTGAGGATCATCCGATGCCATTATTGTGTACAGTAAGTCCATTGGTCAACATTTTCCAAAACCTGTCTTTATAGGCTGACCGCCTCAATATTTTTTTATAACCGTTCTCAAGTAAATAAAATGAACTACAGTACACACTAGGATTGAAAAATAAGAAAGGGTTTTGGAAAACTTAGGAAGTCCTTCTAGTCATTCTCTCCCTTAATCCCTTAGTATGGAATAAAGGCAGAGAACACAAGAGGGGATAAAGGGAGAGAACACAAGAGGGAATAAAGGCAGAGAACACAAGAGGGGATAAAGGGAGAGAACACAAGAGGGGATAAAGGCAGAGAACACAAGAGGGGATAAAGGGAGAGAACACAAGAGGGGATAAAGGCAGAGAACACAAGAGGGGATAAAGGGAGAGAACACAAGAGGGGATAAAGGCAGAGAACACAAGAGGGGATAAAGGGAGAGAACACAAGAGGGAATAAAGGCAGAGAACACAAGAGGGGATAAAGGCAGAGAACACAAGAGGGAATAAAGGCAGAGAACACAAGAGGGAATAAAGGCAGAGAACACAAGAGGGGATAAAGGGAGAGAACACAAGAGGGAATAAAGGCAGAGAACACAAGAGGGGATAAAGGCAGAGAACACAAGAGGGAATAAAGGCAGAGAACACAAGAGGGAATAAAGGGAGAGAACACAAGAGGGGATAAAGGGAGAGAACACAAGAGGGAATAAAGGGAGAGAACACAAGAGGGGATAAAGGGAGAGAACACAAGAGGGGATAAAGGGAGAGAACACAAGAGGGGATAAAGGGAGAGAACACAAGAGGGGATAAAGGGAGAGAACACAAGAGGGGATAAAGGGAGAGAACACAAGAGGGAATAAAGGCAGAGAACACAAGAGGGGATGAAGGGAGAGAACACAAGAGGGAATAAAGGGAGAGAACACAAGAGGGGATAAAGGGAGAGAACACAAGAGGGGATAAAGGGAGAGAACACAAGAGGGGATAAAGGGAGAGAACACAAGAGGGGATAAAGGGAGAGAACACAAGAGGGAATAAAGGCAGAGAACACAAGAGGGGATAAAGGGAGAGAACACAAGAGGGGATAAAGGGAGAGAACACAAGAGGGGATAAAGGGAGAGAACACAAGAGGGGATAAAGGGAGAGAACACAAGAGGGAATAAAGGCAGAGAACACAAGAGGGAATAAAGGGAGAGAACACAAGAGGGGATAAAGGGAGAGAACACAAGAGGGAATAAAGGGAGAGAACACAAGAGGGGATAAAGGGAGAGAACACAAGAGGGAATAAAGGCAGAGAACACAAGAGGGGATAAAGGGAGAGAACTCATGAAATCTCTGATCCTTCAATGTAATCACTTTACAGAGTTTCCTTGAACCCTGATATTATATCATAATACAAAAAAATGTATTTATATTAAGATTTATTGAAGTGCAGACAGACAGTATGTTGTTATCTTTGTGATTCAAACAAGATTTAACGCTATATTGTTGTTGGTACATTCAAACCCCAACCACAGGACAAATCATGTCCTCATCAAAATACAAAAGGTTTATCTGTACTCAATGCTAACTACATTGTTCTTACTCAACATAGGAACAACTGTACTTAGTAAATATGCTTTGTCGTAGGAGAACAAAACCTTTCCTCTAGCTATGGTATATGTTATGATTCCAATGTTCAAATTTTAACTGCATGTGTACAAAGACAGTATGCTTTCCACAATGACAAATTTGGTTTCTGTCAAGTGTTAAGAATATATTTCGACAAACACACTTAAAATATTAAGTGTTGGAGGAGTGAGTAGGGGTTAATGTAGTAGAGGTAAACATGTGTTGGAGTTAGTGGAGTGGTGTGGTTGACTCAACCAACCGTTGAGTGGAGCAGTGTGGTAGAGTATATGGTAGATAGAAGTGGTGGTTTGAGCGGAGAGGAGTGGTGGAGTATGGTAGAGTTAGTGTGGTGGTGTGGTTGAGTGGAGCAGTGTGGTAGAGTATATGGTAGATAGAAGTGGTGGTTTGAGCGGAGAGGAGTGGTGGAGTATGGTAGAGTTAGTGTGGTGGTGTGGTTGAGTGGAGCAGTGTGGTAGAGTATATGGTAGATAGAAGTGGTGGTTTGAGCGGAGAGGAGTGGTGGAGTATGGTAGAGTTAGTGTGGTGGTGTGGTTGAGTGGAGCAGTGTGGTAGAGTATATGGTAGATAGAAGTGGTGGTTTGAGCGGAGAGGAGTGGTGGAGTATGGTAGAGTTAGTGTGGTGGTGTGGTTGAGTGGAGCAGTGTGGTAGAGTATATGGTAGATAGAAGTGGTGGTGTGGGTGAAGTTGTGTGGTGGAGAATGGAAGAGGTCTTAACTCAACTCCGAACAAAATACAAACAATGGACAAGACTTGTGATGGAGTTTTATTTATGTACAAGATCTTAAGTCATTCGAGACACATTATAAACGCAATGACTATATGAACATATAGAACAGGAACGACAAAATCCTTTCCTGTTAAGTCAAATGAGCTTAATGACAAACGCTCATCGTAGAAACGTTAGGTCAGGTTAAAAATTAAATAAAAACCAGAGATAAAATTTCACTCTTGTGTGTGGGATGTAAAAATACTCTGGAAAACTGTACTTCTCAAATCTACTTTCTTAATGAAATAACACAGTGCGACATCATAATCGATTGAATTAAAAAAATAATTATGAACATGTATTGAATATCAACCTTAGAAATCCTAACTATCAATCGACTTAGCATGTCAAGCAAAATATCATGTATCAGCCAACATTCGAATTTGAATAAAATAGGTGTGTCTCTATCTAAGTCTAGCATAGAACTGACCCTCTCCATGCAAAATTCCCGCCTCGTCTTAACTGACCTCTCACGAATCACGTGACACTACGCGTCAGTGATTCATACAATCATACGTTCTGCGGCTAAACTTAAAATTAATGTGATGGTGTGGGTGGAGTATGGTAGAGTTAGTGTGGTGGTGTGGGTGTAGTTGTGTGGTGGAGTACGGTAGAGTTAGTGTGGTGGTGTGGGTGTAGTTGTGTGGTGGAGTACGGTAGAGTTAGTGTGGTGGTGTGGGTGTAGTTGTGTGGTGGAGTACGGTAGAGTTAGTGTGGTGGTGTGGGTGTAGTTGTGTGGTGGAGTACGGTAGAGTTAGTGTGGTGGTGTGGGTGTAGTTGTGTGGTGGAGTACGGTAGAGTTAGTGTGGTGGTGTGGGTGTAGTTGTGTGGTGGAGTACGGTAGAGTTAGTGTGGTGGTGTGGGTGTAGTTGTGTGGTGGAGTATAGTAGAGTTAGTGTGGTGGTGTGGGTGTAGTTGTGTGGTGGAGTACAGTAGAGTTAGTGTGGTGGTGTGGGTGTAGTTGTGTGGTGGAGTACAGTAGAGTTAGTGTGGTGGTGTGGGTGTAGTTGTGTGGTGGAGTACGGTAGAGTTAGTGTGTTGGTGTGGGTGTAGTTGTGTGGTGGAGTATAGTAGAGTTAGTGTGGTGGTGTGGGTGTAGTTGTGTGGTGGAGTACGGTAGAGTTAGTGTGGTGGTGTGGGTGTAGTTGTGTGGTGGAGTACGGTAGAGTTAGTGTGGTGGTGTGGGTGTAGTTGTGTGGTGGAGTACGGTAGAGTTAGTGTGGTAGTGTGGGTGTAGTTGTGTGGTGGAGTACGGTAGAGTTAGTGTGGTAGTGTGGGTGGAGTTGTGTGGTGGAGTATGGTAGAGTTAGTGTGGTGGTGTGGGTGTAGTTGTGTGGTGGAGTATGGTAGAGTTAGTGTGGTGGTGTGGGTGAAGTTGTGTGGTGGAGTACGGTAAAGTGCCATATTGGAAATAAGGTATACACATTTGTTGTTTAACCTTAATATGTTACCTTCTGAAAATAAAGAATCTATTATTATTAAAAAAAAATATTATAAAGTGAACAGGGTGGTTTGGGTGGAGTCCAGTAGAGTGAATGTGGTGGCGTGAGGAGAGTGGAGTATGGTAGAATGAATCTGTAAGAGTAAGTGGAGTATGTTCTAGGGAACTAGTTGGACCAAGTGTTGTAATGAGGAGTGAGCAAGGGTTCTCACTTTTATTTTTGAAAAAATGAGTCCAAAACCATGATTATGGAAAAAGTTGCAGTCCTTCAATGCAATTTCAAAGAAATATAGCCAGAAACCAGAATCCCAGGGAAAAAATATGTGTCCAAAAAGCATGATTAGGAGTCTAGTGAGAACCTTGGCGAGCATTGTAATTTGGGGGGAGTATGGAGTGAGCAGACCAGAAATAATGTAAGGAAGAGAGACATGTTGAGCAACAGGACTGGAATGAGGTCAAGAGGTGATCATTCAGAAAACTTGCTTTCAAGGGACGTTATTTACATATATATTATATACAAATAAGAACACTCAAACTTTAAGACTAAAGTGCAAACATAAAATTAATTATTTTAAAACAAATTTGTTCAACACACAGCAAGTATTATGGGTATATATACTATATTACATATACAAGAAAATAGACAGTTTACATGCACGATTATTTCATAAAAACACATTGTCACTACAAATACATACATGTCGAGTTATAAAGGTGATTTTACCTGTGTTTGTTTGGAACATCAATTCCTGAAGAGACTGTACGTTTCTTTGACTCTGTCAACTGTAGGTCTGCAAGTTTGGAATAGTCAGTGTCCTGGTCGGCAAGTCTCGCCGATTTCCTGCTTTTCATGAGCCTTACTTCGTCAATTCTTTTAGTCACTTCTAAATCGTTTCCATTTGTAAGCTGGGCGCTGATAAGCACTTCGTCTGTGTCCGTACAGTGGTTAATTACTAAACCCGTGACCTCTCGTCCATTCAAAGTCAGAAATACTTTTTGGCCATTTTTCAGCACAGCAGACGAGTTCGATTGAAAACCAGGTCCAACGATACTTTTCGAGGGAATAGTTTTCTCATACCCGTCCTCGAATTTAACTGTGTACACTGCGTCATTAAACGGAGATTGCTCGCAATACTCTCCCTCAATAACACCGGGATAATATCGGCCATCTTGCCACTTCGCCGCAACCCGAGTCCCGATAATTGATCGTTTTGCAAGTCTTCTATTCCCAAACATTGTGTTCAAATTCTTCCAAATTTCCGTCAAAAGACACCTTACAGATCACATCAGACATATACAACACTTGATTGTCAAAATATTCACATTACAATTTAACTTTTTGTTCACAAACATATGCCGGTATTTCAGCCGGTTTGTTTTGGTGTCTATTTATGGGCGGGATTACTTGACGATATCAACAAAACCACGTGAGATAAATCATACATATCATTGGATTAGAAACGCACACCTCCAGAATTCGATTGGCCGTTGGACCGGTTTGGAATGTCAAGGTTGCTTAAATCAGCTGTTTATTTTTAATGTTCACGAAATCATAAAAGATGAGCTCACTTTTTACATTTTTTTCTGTATAAATGGTAAATTGAAACGAATCAGGGTATTACACAATAATTTGAAATCGATTATAGGGCCAAATTCGCCTGTTTAAGCATACTGACCTAGTAACATTGAGTTTGACAGTACGTCAATCAAACCTTGCCGGAGCTGTTTATTTGGGTCGCATAATTTAGCTACGCAGTTATTTTTAGATGTTTGTTTTTTATCCAAATTGCACGTGAACAACTGATGTTTATAATACAGCATGCACTAGTTTCTGACAAGTGGAGTTTTCTTAATGAAACTGGATGTAAATTTTACTATGATTATGATTTGGTGAACAAATTATTGTCTTGAATAATAATTACCAACATGTAAAGTCGATAGCAAGAACAGCTGTTGTTGATTTCGAATATGTAATCTGATTGGTTAATAACTAGGTGATTCACGTGATAACTGTCATGCAGAATGTAAATATATCCCAAACTGCATCAGTAAAAATGTCAGCCTCCATGGTGGCGAACTTGACAGCGATATTTCGGTTTCTATGCGTTCTAATGATTTTGTCTGTTGTTAACATTGCAATTGACGCATCGTCACATGATTTTCATGGTACATAATTTCCTAATCTTTTACTATGATAGGTAATATATCTATACTAATGCTCACACGTTGCAAATTTCCGAAAACTTGAGTCAATTTCGGATGATGCATTTCAACCATTAACAATGATAACTTCAACAACAATGATGAAACTTAATCTTTCACACGTTATTATGCCCCCACTCTAAAAAGGGGGGGGGGGGCATATTGATTTGCCCGTCTGTCCGTCCTTCCGTCCGTCACAAAATCTTGTGTCACTCATATGAGTCATACTCGTATCTCCAAAAGAATATGAGCCACAGTCATAAAACTTTACAGGAATGTTCACCAGCATGTGAAGTTGTGCACCTGGGGTTTCATGTTTGGCTGTGCCTAGTTATTGCAAAAGTTATGGCCCTTGACTTAGTTAAAACATAGCCTACAGAGTGTGCAATCTTGTGTCACTTATACCTCCTAAAGTATATGAGCCAGAGTCATAAAACTTTACATGAATGTTCACCAGCATGTGTAGTTGTGCACCTGGGGTTTCATGTTTGGCTGTGCCCAGTAAATGCACAGTTATGGCCCTTGACTTAGTTAAAACATAGCCTACAGAGTGTGCAATCTTGCGTTGCTCATATCTCCAAAAATATATGAGAGATAGTCATAAGACTTTACAGGAATGTTCACCAACCTGTATAGTTGTGCACCTGGGGTTTCATGTATGGTTACACCCAATAAGTGCAAAGTTATGGCCCTTGACTTATCACCATAATCAGTACAGCTGTTCACTTGGTAATTTTGATATCCATTCAAAAACTATGAGCAGAATAATAGCATTTGCTTTTGTGACAAAGGCTGCAAGTGGGGGCATCTGTGTCCTATGGCATTTCAAACACTTTTTACCATTTTAAAAATGTTTAATTTCACTATATATATCCAGTTTATCTGCTTTAGATTTTATCAAATATTCAAAATTATGTATTATAAATTAATATTGAGTCAAAAGTCTGAGCTATTGCATAGTTTGATACCAGAAGGGATTCATTTGATATGTTTTTCTTTTTCAATCATACAACAACCCCAGATACATGAGAATTTTCTTTTGACATTTAAATACAAACCACCCATTTACAAATTCATGTAATGTTTTTATCCCTGTTTTGGCGTAGCTGTATAACATTGATTTTGACCTACATTTTTTACCAACCAAATGTTGTCCCCGAAGTGGGCGTTTTAAAATCTGACCAATCATATTGTCACCAAACGGGGTTTTCGTAAGATGTGTGAACATTATCAGTTGGATATTGCATCCTCTTTATAGTCATAAAATTGTTTTCAAACCAGAACAAGGCCAGGAGTTCCACTAGGGGCTGAATCTCAAGGGTCAATTTGAATTTTCTTACCAGATTTTACCATTTTATAGCCTAATTATCTATAATTTAGAGCTAAGTTTACCCTTCAGCAAGAATCTTGAGGGTCAAAATGTGGCTTTTTGAAAATTCCAGGGGTCATATCAAGGGTCAAATGGAACCCCTGCAAAGCGGATATCCCATGGGCATGAATCTGAGAAAGCTTCCAGACGATCAGATCACTGACCTTCTGTTTCAAGCACATGTTTCATTGCAAAACATAAACAAATGTTGCTTCAGACTTTGTAATGGTTTACATTAATGTTTCTTTAGTTTAAAATGAAGAATATGTAAGTTAAGTGTGTACTGAATGAACTTGCAATGACTTTTCTGCTAAGGGGCACGAATCTACGAGAAAACAGCATATATAAAATGACCCTGATATTACAGTATGCATAGATCTGAGTTAACTTTTTGTAAGGATTTATTTATCAACATGTTGCAAAAAGCATTATTTCATTTACCTTACCCGGAAGACATCATTCTATCTATGCTGTTAATCTGTTTTTTTAAAGATATTTCTTGTTTCTAAATTAACCTGGAAATGTACATTTAGGAGTTTATTAAGTACTATTTATTAAAGTAAGAATTTTCCACAAAACATTTCCAGCATGTATATTTGTGCAGCATACTTTTAACTTGCTTATAATACAATTGTACAAAATATAACTCTATAACAAAAAAACATGAGGGGGCAAAATGTTTTACAAACATCTCTTGTTAACCGAAGTTCTGATATAGCCACTGATAAAGACACAATAAATGACATCACTGTTTTACATATTTTTCATTGGTTGGTGAAGCACATGACTGCTGAGTTTAAAATAGCCGAGTAATTCCCCATTGTCACAGGCTCGATTTCTGTCTTGAGTTGTTTGTTTGTGAGCAACTCAATATGTGTGGTAGATTGTTGGGTAGAATTCCGTAGCCGTCTGATCGTATAGTGGTATGTTAGGTTTGATATGTTATACTTTAATATTTTGGTCAACTAACAATAAACAAAACCAAACACAGTTATTGCAGTAACAAGCAAGCGTTTATTACTTTATAAATCGCATATATATTTATTTATGAAAGGTAATTCAAATACTCTGCACTCACTGGCGGTTTTATACTAAATTATGCCCTTAACTCCTAAATAGATATCAAACCCAAAACAATACAATACGAATAAGCAAACAGAGGGTGCGTTGAAATATTCAACATTTATTCAGATCCTAAGATCCTTTGTTTTTGGTGTAAAGCCACAGTGGTTACACTGACCTCAATGGTCAGCAACCTATGTCAAGAAATGAAGAGATGCACTGCCTTATATACCCAGTCAGTGAGTAAATGTGAGAGGTGAGAGGTCAGATAGATTTTAACTCATCACATACACTGCAAGTAGAGTTGCAATGCATGGGTGATTTCCATGTACCTGACCAATGGATTTAATGCTTACTATAAAGAGACAAGATGACACAAATACAAACTGGGGAAAACCAGAAATAAAGTGTTAAGGCATAAACTGTCCTATTACACCATGTTAGAACCAGTGTGTGGCCTTTCTTGTCGAGGGAAATTATGATAATCTACCCTATCTGTTTAATTTCACGTCGTTTAGCCTTTTCAGATGACAGCATTTCATACCATCATAGAGAATTGTAGTGATATGGTATGCATTAAAATATGTTGCAGTGAATCAGTATCTGTGAATACTAAGTAACTTGATGACTCATATTGATATATACACAGATTCCACAGCTCTAACATGAGTGGTTTAAATTACTATACTACACTGTATAGGCGTCGGAATAATTTTTGCATGTCGACGTAGCATTAGACAATCATGTTTCATTTATTTAGTTTTTCTACCAAGTTATGATAAAAAGAGCTCTCTTCTAAGTACGCTGTTACATATTAAACTTTATCATGTGTACTGTCAGGTACTTCTGATTTTATAAGCAATTTACAACAAGCAGCTCCCTGATTGACAATGGACGAATGTCGATTTGCGTGTCTAAAAATAAGAAATATCAGCTGTGCGGGAGTTATAAAGCAGAGGGTGGTTATGAAGGTATCGGAATAAGTGCCCGATGCTAAAGGAGAGTATGTATTCAGGAGGTAGTAAAACTTGTCTGGATATTTGCAGATGCATGGCAATTGAAAATTGTACCCTTGTTTGTTTGAATGAGGCCTCTATCACGTGTAAGCCTAGACCAAGATTCAACTCTTTTCATTTCAGATTTCTTTTTATGCAGAAAATGTGGTGAAGAGATCATAGAGTTGGTTGATATAGTCAATATACAGAGTAACCAAGCATTAAAGATAAGGAACAAAACGATCGGTCATACACCCAACATTCTTATACAGATGTTTAAAAATCCTCATGGTATTTGATTTTCTATTGTTACAGAGGCTGCCGTATAGCTAGGCTTTACCGTAGGGAACAAGTTTCTAGGCAATTTGGGCGAAGAAGTCGCCGTTCGTTCATTTTGCCAATTTTCAAAAGTTGGGCAAAAAACATTGCTGTAAATTTCTGGGGCAATGAAACAAGGAGGGCCTTTGTGTGAAACGTCTAAAGCCCATTCATTTTAAACGATATTGATTAATAAACAGTTTGGTTCAGACTCTCAAAATTAATATAATAGAAAACAACTAAATTTCAAAACAGAATTGAAAATATAAATATTTTCCTACCTACCTACCAGTACCAACCCTTATAGTTAATGTTACCTGAACCACACATATTTTTTATTTGGCCTTATTGTGAAATATTGATGTTTTTATCTGACTGAATCCGTTTTTACCACACATTTCAGAATACTTAGAACAATCATCTTGAAAACAATTTCCATCAGTTACAAGTCTTAAAACAGTGTATTTGTATATTGCAGGCCATTCATATGAGGTGATTACAGCTTCTAAAGCCAGTGTTTACAGGGCAAGCCAGGTAATACTAATACAGTCGCACCTTGTTTGTTCAAACTCCATATTTCTGTATACTTGGTATCATCCAAAATAAATATCAGGTCCTGATGTATCTTCTTATGCACATTAAATTGAAATGGGCTAAAGAAAATTCAGACCTGATGCATTCGAATGAACGAGGTCCGACTGTAGTTCATAACTTTGTAATTAAACATTTAGTATGTGTGTAACAGTATTGCATGTTTGTCAACCTACTACGTGGAAATTCCTTATTCTATCTATAGTAACATTAGTGAAGTATTATTAAGGGTATGACAGTGCTCCATTTGATTGTTTATAATTACTGTCAATCGGGCACAGTTTGGTTCATGGTATATTCCATTCCTGTCTTCGGTACTGTTAATTTTATATTGGGCTGCATATAAAAGAGGTAACTGAATTTAAATGTCGTGTGAAAATCACCTCTCGTCATATTACTTTACTTGTTGAATTGAAATGAATCAACAAATATCAAGAATAGGTACCTGTCAATTAAACAAAACAATATTGAGTTAATAAGAGACTTACGCCAAGGAACGCCACATGCACGAGACACTGCCTCCCCTCACAGCAAACAGCAGCCTACAAAACATCAGGCACTGAGGAGGTGCAAGGGTAATCATGTATGGGAATATGGGTGCAAGGAATGGTCTGGCCGACCGTAAAGAACAACTAAAGAATTTAGGAGGACAACAAGGGGGAAATTGTTAAATTGATGGAATACATCATGGAACATGTCAAGAAAGTGAGCAATAATAGGCTGATGGGGGGAGAGAACATGAATATTATATCAAGTGAAAGAACTGTACATGGGGAAAGGGGAACTTAACATACATCTAAAACATAAATTGAAATAATGAACACACAGTGACAGAGCTGTAGCCATACTGAGGCACACCGAGGTAGCTGCCTCAGTTACAATTTGCAGAGCACTAGAGAAGTCCTAGAGAAAATAAATTCCCGGGAAGCATGCCACCGGACCCCCCTAGACTGCCTCTGGCTTCCGCACTGAGTGATTAACATTTAGTGGTCAGTTAGAATTTTTCTCACTGGATGGAGCTCGGTGTATTTTCATACAAATAAATTTGAATTAATTTGGCCTCCAATTTTAGCTGTTGATTTATTTTTAAATTGTATATTTCTAGGAGACAAGTAGTGACACCTGGTGGCCGGGGTTTAATTGGATTATATTAGGATGTCCTCGGTGTAAACAGCATATTGGCTGGTGAGATCTGTATTATATTTTTCGGGTGGTATAGAGGTACTTTGGTATTGTTGGGTGAATGACAATTATGTATTTGTACGGTATTTAATAAGACTGGCCCATCCGGTTAGCAAATGTAGCTCAGTTGGTAGAGCACTCGACTGCTAATCTAGATGTTGTGAGTGTTAACCCCAAGAGAGGCATAATTATGCTCTTCTGTGACATAATGAAGTTAATGCATCCAAGTACATTTGTCCTCCACCTCTGGTCTCTGATTTAATTGGGGACTTTATTTGTTGGTAGCGGAGGAGCAGGCTAGTACAGATTGGCTAACCTTGGAGCACTGGTTAGGTCAACTGACTGCCGTATGTAACTGAAATGCTGTTTAAATACAGCGTAAACCCAGGAAGCAGTCATTAGAGTGATTAATACTAGTTAAAGTTGTTAAGACTTGTTTCAAAACTGATGTAAAATAAACCATTTAGATAATTAGACATTCGTAATCAAGATCTGCAGTATAACGGTAAAACAACATGAAGATAATGTTTTATAATTTCGACTTGGGAGTGGATTATTAGTTTCTTGTAGCTGTAATGATGTAAACTGTGTATTAAATCCCTGACACTTACCCGTAATTCAAATTGAAAACTTGTTTTTCTGATATATTTTCAGGGAATACATTCCTCGTGATAAAAAAAATCCTGAGAAGAAATCCTTCTTTGGTCTCGTGCTTGGAAACTTGCTACATGAAAATGGTAAATGCATGTCTTTGAGTGCTGCCATGTCAAAACCTGTATTAGTGACGTCGGTCATTACGTCCAGTATTTCCAAACCAAAGTTTTGACGTCACAAATTAAACGCTTTGTCTGAAGATGTTTATGGGGCTTAATATTGATTTATAGAATTAAACGAACAAGGAAATAGTGTATAAGTATTCCATCATTTGTTTCTTTTACATTTGAAGAGCAGAAGAATTTTTAAAGAATTATGCCCATTCTTACGTGACGTCATCAGTTTGTAGCATTCTTTTGCATCTTGTTCTTAATACTGGAATTGTTAAAGAAAGTAAAGTAGATGTTCAATACTAAAGTACTAATAGTGGATAAATATATCTGAAAACCTGAAAATGGACTTGATTGACCTTTATTGATACTGGTTTTGTTATGGCACAACTCATATGCACTGTAATACTGCTACATTGCTATAAATCTCTGTAAAATTCTACGAGCCTTTTAAAATAAGAACAAAGAAAAGTCAAGGATACAGATCATGTTTAAGGCCAGGAGAGCTTATCTGAAGGAGCGTTGTCCGTAAAAAATTGCTTGTGAACAAGATAAAGTTGTCAGTTGTTATATTTGAAAAACCAATTAGCTACATTTTAGCTATATTTTATCTTGTTGAAATTATCTAGTTAGCTAGATATTTATTGGTGTATCTTAAGCACAAATAGTTGAAATGGGCTATCTGAAACCATGTATTATTCCAAATATAATTTCGGACTCAATGAATTGGAATGAGTGAGGTCCGACTGTATATTGTTTTTTCTTCCTGTTCTACAGATGTGGAAAATTTGATAGTTTTACCGAAGTCATATACAAGATGATGTTTTATGAAATGGCTGAAAATGATTGGAAATGATGTTTAACAGAAATGGCTGAAAATGATCGGAAACAAACTGGAGATTTTTATTTTAAATCTTATTGGTGATGGTGGAATTATAGATGGTGCAGACATCAGTTTCTTGTCGGAAGTTTGGCCAAGTTCTATGGGTTCTTGGTATATGTTGTGGGTTTTTTTAAAAACTGTTGCTTGGATAGATTGGTGAGATTTATAAAATCAAGTCAATGCATATCAGACAGCTTTGCTGCTTATATACCTGTATATAGCTGGCGTGAGCTACTGGCTAAAGTGAGTTTTGTGGTCAGTCTTGGTCGGTCTGTCCGATTTCTGACCCATGAGCTATATTAACTTTGAAATGACATCTTCTCTGAAACAAACAAGTCAGTCTTTACTAAACCGTACACAATTTCTCTGAATCTTATGGTCGAAGTTGGAAATGAATCTGTTGAAATGGTCATCGGATGACTTCTTGTTTGTATCGTCAGTAAACAAGGGCTCAAGGGGCTGGTACCTATTTATCACACAGAAGCAACATATCATTATTACTCAGGTAGGTAATGTAGGGCCATAATGTATACTCATGTATTGATATTATTACTGTATTCAAATGCATTTAAATGTAGTGATAATAACGTCTTTTGCCCTGGTAGTAATTACTTTATTTTCGAGATATCTGCATTATTGAGAATATTCTTACATTTAAGTATACGAAACGTAGTTATTCCCATACACATACACACCCATCAAATATCAGAAGATTCAATATCAATGCATAAGTAGTTATTTTTCTTATCTTGTCAACCTGTTCATTTATCCTAGTGTCTCACATTTTTGTTCATGCCAATGTTACTGGTCACATTAGACAGATGCACATAAATCGGTGATGTATCATCAAGTGACAGCAATTTTAAATATGATTAATTATTGTTGTTGTAGTTCAGTTTGACGACTTCAATACTTGTGTTTGGATGAATTTTATATCATGTATGGAGAGTCACGGAAGCACATCAGCAATTTACGAAAATCGCAACGAGGTCAAATATCGCGACACGGTCAAATATCGCGACACGGTCAAATATCGCGACACGGTCAATCATGATGTGTTTTATATACAAGATATGATATTTTCATAGGTTTTTTTCGAAAGGAATGAAAAAGTATTGATAACCATCAATCAATGAGTGTAAAATAGTTTTTTCTACAAGTACGCGTTTTAATTGTTGTGGTTTAAACGGATAAAAATGACCCATATTGGGCCCTTAAAATGATTTAAAACTGTCATGTCTCCACTTGTAGTCCCCTAATGTATTAGGATTGTTTATGGTTTATGTAGATTAGCTGGGAATGTGTATTCCATAAAATTGAAATCTTTGTGTCAACCTGTCAGAATTGATCTCTATCTATAAGGTCAAGATGCTCTCCATTGTTATACTCTATGAGAGTGAAAGGTGCACCAGGCACACTGCCGGCCTGTCTTGGCCACATTTATACTCTATGAGAGTGGGGGGTGCACCAGGCACACTGCCGGCCTGTCTTGGCCACATTTATACTCTATGAGAGTGGGGGGTGCACCAGGCACACTGCCGGCCTGTCTTGGCCACATTTATACTCTATGAGAGTGAAAGGTGCACCAGGCACACTGCCGGCCTGTCTTGGCCACATTTATACTCTATGAGAGTGAAAGGTGCACCAGGCACACTGCCGGCCTGTCTTGGCCACATTTATACTCTATGAGAGTGAAAGGTGCACCAGGCACACTGCCGGCCTGTCTTGGCCACATTTATACTCTATGAGAGTGAAAGGTGCACCAGGCACACTGCCGGCCTGTCTTGGCCACATTTATACTCTATGAGAGTGAAAGGTGCACCAGGCACACTGCCGGCCTGTCTTGGCCACATTTATACTCTATGAGAGTGAAAGGTGCACCAGGCACACTGCCGGCCTGTCTTGGCCACATTTATACTCTATGAGAGTGAAAGGTGCACCAGGCACACTGCCAGCCTGTCTTGGCCACATTTATACTCTATGAGAGTGGGGGGGGGGGGGTGCACCAGGCACACTGCCGGCCTGTCTTGGCCACATTTATACTCTATGAGAGTGGGGGGGGGGGGTGCACCAGGCACACTGCCGGCCTGTCTTGGCCACATTTATACTCTATGAGAGTGGGGGGTGCAACAGGCACACTGCCGGCCTGTCTTCGCCACATTTATACTCTATGAGAGTGGGGGGTGCAACAGGCACACTGCCGGCCTGTCTTGGCCACATTTATACTCTATGAGAGTGGGGGGTGCAACAGGCACACTGCCGGCCTGTCTTCGCCACATTTATACTCTATGAGAGTGGGGGGTGCAACAGGCACACTGCCGGCCTGTCTTCGCCACATTTATACTCTATGAGAGTGGGGGGTGCAACAGGCACACTGCCGGCCTGTCTTCGCCACATTTATACTCTATGAGAGTGGGGGGTGCAACAGGCACACTGCCGGCCTGTCTTCGCCACATTTATACTCTATGAGAGTGGGGGGTGCAACAGGCACACTGCCGGCCTGTCTTCGCCACATTTATACTCTATGAGAGTGGGGGGTGCTACAGGCACACTGCCGGCCTGTCTTGGCCACATTTATACTCTATGAGAGTGGGGGGTGCTACAGGCACACTGCCGGCCTGTCTTCGCCACATTTATACTCTATGAGAGTGGGGGGTGCAACAGGCACACTGCCGGCCTGTCTTCGCCACATTGATCCATCAAGTTAGCTTTGATTTGCTCTTTATTCTTTACAGAAATACAGGGCACTAGAAATCCACTGCCCCACGTCCCAGACAAGTCTAATTGCCGATTCGGGCTACCAACAGTTGAGTTGCACTTAGTCCTAATTAACTGTTAATCCATACCCTATTCAATGCTCGTACAACTAGCCTCCCATGTTGGACAAGTCAAATTTAACATGTACACAAGTCCGGGACAACTGTATTTAAAGAAAATTTCTTGAGCCCTGAAATCGTCTAAAAAAACTTATTTTGCTAAATTGCTTCATTAAAAACCTTCATTTTCATTGAGGCCTGGTAGGAGGTCTGAAAATGTGAATGATGTTGAATTGATATTTATGTAATAAAATGCATTTATATTATATTCATGATTTGATATTATTTGCTTGTCTTTGAGATCTCTATAAATATATTTTGCATAATATTCAATTCAAAATGTAATACTGATATATTTGCAATATTTAAATGTTGTATATTCATGAATATGTTTTTTAAAATTTATTTATCTGTTATAATGTCGTGCCATATTGTGCTGGGTTTGTGAATTTTGAATTGATTCATCCAAAATCTATTTACAAAATGCTTGAAAATATCATGATAAAGGTATGAAAGAGATCTGACTGTCATTCATGCAAAATGTAAGTTGGAAATTATTTGCCTGACTTGACTACTAAATACAAATACAGTACATGTATAATTATATAGTGTAAAAATTGTGTGTACTGTCTGAGACTGGGAGTTCTGCCTTTGAACGTTGATTGTGATTTTAAATGTGTTGGTGTTAAAAGACTGGCACCTTGCCTGCACTACTTATAGAGATTCTTCACAAATGTTCACATATATATATATATTATATTCTTAATAAATATTTGAGATTTCGGTGTTGTTTATTGTGTTTTACATATGGTCCTCTTGCTTTGACTTTTAAAAGTGGAAAGACTTACTACAATAAAACCTCAATAATAAGACCACCATTGGGACCCTTGAAAACTGGTATTTTTATTGAGATGGTCTTAATATTAAGGTTGAATAAAGAGCGAAATATAATATAATAGAATTCAATATTAAGAACTCAATTTACAAGTCCATTTTTGTTTTGCTCTTTATTAATACGACCAGTTTTCAAGGGTCCCAGGGGTGGTCTTATTATTGAGGGTTTACTGTATCATATATATATATTGCTTCTGAAGAAAGTCGGTCTTAATAAGGTAGTCTGACTATAGAGTTATAAAGTGAAAGAACAAATGAAAATATGGTGTTAATGTTGAGGTGGTCATGAAGTGAAGTGTTACTGTATATCAGTATATGACCTGGTCACGTAGTTTATTCTGCTATGTATCGATTTAGTAGAAGCTGTCTGAACACTATTCAGTACTCGGAATCAACAGTTAGGGGATGTTATAATGCTTCAAACAATATTGTTGTAAATCTCTGTAAATTGGACAGTTTGTGTATTAATAATCAAGGGAGATAACGAGTACAGTGAGTTTGTGTTTTTGCAAAAATTACTTCCCTTTAGTTATTTTCCATCGATTTCGATACAAAGTTCTAACGACTAATACTAATCACACTGGATGACTTTTTCCTGGGTTATTAACCAGTACTTGCGCCGAATTCAAGTTTAAGTGTGTGATCAAACCCGGCTCAGCAGGGCTCGTACTCGTGACCTTCTCGGACCAGGAGTCGGACTCTCGACCACTGCGCCCAAGCACAATATGGTAGACAAACGTTTGTAACTTATTCTCTATTAAAATGTTCTTTTATGTAGTATTTTGTAAGTGTTATAATGGTATAATTAAGCAATTAAAACTGTTCAATTACTAGAAAACACAAATATAATATTTCATTTTGTGGCTTGCACTAGGTCGTAAGTGCTCAAATTGTCCAGATATTTAGAAAGAATCGGTGAATTTGGTAATTTTTCGCGTAATGCGAAACAAATGGCTTCCCATTTGAAAATTACGTCCATGATTATGTGAAGAATAGCAGTCTAATACGCCTTGTATCACATAAGATTTTAGTGTTTTTATGCAAAATAAAGACAGTTTGGTGGCCTGCAGGTAACAGAAATCGTGTAATAGTACTTTTAAGTGCGTTTTTCTTTTGAAAGTTCACTGAATTTGCGGTAGACGGACATTAGCCCCTAGGACATTAGCCCCTAAGCTCAAATTTGCATGTTTAATGTCCGCATGTGCAATATCATAAAGGGACAAATGGCCGCATGTGCAATATCATAAAGGGACAAATGGCCGCATGTGCAATATCATAAAGGGACAAATGGCCGCATGTGCAATATCATAAAGGGGCAAATGTCCGCATGTGCAATATCATAAAGGGACAAATGGCCGCATGTGCAATATCATAAAGGGGCAAATGTCCGCATGTGCAATATCATAAAGGGGCAAATGTCCGCATGTGCAATATCATAAAGGGGGGCAAATGTCCGCATGTGCAATATCATAAAGGGGCAAATGTCCGCATGTGCAATATCATAAAGGTGCTAATGTCCGCATGTGCAATATCATGAAGGGGCAAATGTCCGCATGTGCAATATCATAAAGGGGGGCAAATGTCCGCATGTGCAATATCATAAAGGTGGGCAAATGTCTGCATGTGCAATATCATAAAGGGGCAAATGTCCGCATGTGCAATATCATAAAGGGGCAAATGTCCGCATGTGCAATATCATAAAGGGACAAATGGCCGCATGTGCAATATCATAAAGGGACAAATGTCCGCATGTGCAATATCATAAAGGGGCAAATGTCCGCATGTGCAATATCATGAAGGGGCAAATGTCCGCATGTGCAATATCATAAAGGGACAAATGTCCGCATGTGCAATATCATAAAGGGGCAAATGTCCGCATGTGCAATATCATAAAGGGACAAATGTCCGCATGTGCAATATCATAAAGGGACAAATGTCCGCATGTGCAATATCATAAAGGGGCAAATGTCCGCATGTGCAATATCAGAAAGGGACAAATGTCCGCATGTGCAATATCATAAAGGGGGGCAAATGTCCGCATGTGCAATATCATAAAGGGGCAAATGTCCGCATGTGCAATATCATAAAGGGGCAAATGTCCGCATGTGCAATATCATGAAGGGGCAAATGTCCGCATGTGCAATATCATGAAGGGGCAAATGTCTGCATGTGCAATATCATAAAGGGACAAATGTCCGCATGTGCAATATCAGATTGGGGCAAATGTCCGCATGTGCAATATCAGATTGGGGCAAATGTCCGCATGTGCAATATCATCAGGTGCTAATGTCCGCATGTGCAATATCATGAAGGGGGGCAAATGTCCGCATGTGCAATATCATAAAGGGGGGCAAATGTCCGCATGTGCAATATCATAAAGGGGGACAAATGTCCGCATGTGCAATATCATAAAGAGGGGCAAATGTCCGCATGTGCAATATCATAAAGGGACAAATGTCCGCATGTGCAATATCATAAAGGGACAAATGGCCGCATGTGCAATATCATAAAGGGGGACAAATGTCCGCATGTGCAATATCATAAAGAGGGGCAAATGGCCGCATGTGCAATATCATAAAGGGACAAATGTACGCACGTGCAATATCATAAAGGTGCTAATGTCCGCATGTGCAATATCATAAAGGTGCTAATGTCCGCATGTGCAATATCATAAAGGGGGGCAAATGTCCGCATGTGCAATATCATAAAGGGACAAATGTCCGCATGTGCAATATCATAAAGGGACAAATGTCCGCATGTGCAATATCATAAAGGGGCAAATGGCCGCCTATGCAAATTTAGAGCTTAGGGGCTGATGTCCTAGGGGCTAATGTCCTACATTCGAATTTGCAATTGCTCTTTTTAAAATAAAATTACGAACCTTTATGATGTGCGAACGGCCATTTAGTTATTGACGAGCTGATGCGGTGCTTGATTTTAATTGTTAAAGACATTACATGCTATTTAAAGACTGACACGAGTCTAGTAATGCACCATATGCCTTAATATTATGATAATAGACGTTACCCGTGAATGCCATTAACATGTGAGAATTTAAATAACATTATACTGTCTTACTTAAGATGATATTTTAATATACATGTACTGAAGTTAATGTATTTTTATAATATACGAGCGTACTAGATACTAATGATACAAAATTAGTGAGAGAGTTATGATAAAACACCCGTTTTAACCATATAAGTACGGTTAGCTTTAGTATTGCATATTATGAAAACGATTAAAAAGTGATATTTAACGCTATTATGATAACGGTCGGTTACCAAGGAAACACATTGAGGTGCGATAGAACCACAGTACTAGCTTTCTTCTAACTCTCGATCTACACAATTGATTCATCACGTGGTATAGGAGTGTAAGTTTAACTCAATGAATCATACCGGCTTGGCTTATCAGTTAGCCTGGTTCCTATCTAACACTACACCAAGTCTCTTTCGTAGCAGAACGCTGGTAACCAGGAACCGCTATTTTCTCAAGCAACCATCTTGGGTTCAATTTTTTTTTTTTTTCTTTGTGAGTTTTGACTTATTCAAAGGTAAGATTATTTGTTTAAATAGCTTTATAAGACTGCTTCACTTTTGTATGAAGGAATTTATATAATGACGATTCAAAAAATGGGTTCTTTGTTTCGTCAGAGACATAATGTATGGTTTCATAAAGTCTCTGGTTACATTGCACATTAAGTTATACTTTTATCATAATATGGCAATTTCTTGGTCGTCTGAGGATTGGTACCAGTATGTTGTCATCAATGTAATACTCTCAGACTCTTTTCATCGACAGATTTTCGCCGAAGTCGATTATGCTGTTTTCAAAACTAATATTAAAGATTATCAAATCTGAACAATGTGGCCCTAGAAATCAGGGGCGTCGCTAGACTGAAAGTGTGTCGCAGGAGTGCGAGAATCATGTCTGGTACAACAACGTTCATTTGATTATACGGTTTCTGTCCGTACCATGGATGATAAACTCATGTACTGACCGGTCGAAAATTGATGAAAGATCATTAATATTAAAGAGAAAATCCAAGCTATTATAGACAAATCTACGAATTAATATCAACATAAAGGACGCGTAATTGTTGAGGGTAAGGGCGTCTGGCTGCTTGTCGGATGGTCTTGAGTTCAACCCTGAGCTAAGCGACGTTTGGTCACGAAGTTCACAATACCTGACAGGGCATCAGATTTTTTCCAAATACACTTGTACCGGACTAGTATAAATTTGACTTGTCCAACACGGGAGGCTAGTTGTCCGAGAATAGAATACGGTATGGATAAACAGTTAGCTTTAAAGGTCAGCGGCCAAATATTACACATTTTTTCTAATTCGATGTATATTTTTGCCTCAAAAATCTGATTTTGTGAACCAAAAAATAAAAATTCTCTATATTGCAAAAAATCGTGAATTTGTTACTTAATGTCAGAGCTAGTAGATACTTGCCCTGTTAATGTGCACAGGTAGTTAGTTAGTGAATAAGAGTGATACATGATTAATATATATACGTTAAAGTGTTTCACAATCGATGTAAGATAAATAAGTGAAAACTAAACTAAATAGCACGATTTCATTGACTGCTTTACATACAATTCATGATTAATGTAATTAATGAAGATCTTTTAAATCAATAATTCTTGTGTTAGTTATATGTCTCAGAATTACGATGTCCCTAGCAACAGTGTTTATCCACGAACATATGATGATTAAACTTACTTAATATTATATCTCGTATATCACTTGTGTAGAAAGTTCAATGCTTCATTTCCATTGAAACCCTAGGTAACTGTCACGAGTTCTCCCTTTTTCTTTCTTTGAGTTATCTCTTTTTATCCCTTCTGTAGTATATGTATATATATCTATATAGTACTTTATACACATAAACTCTAGAAGGGAAAAGGGAGAGAACTTGTGACAATCTCCATTTGAAATAATTAACAACTGATTTGAACAAGTAATTAATTAATTAATTACGCATGATTCCATCTCTTGGGTAACAAAATCCAGACGTTTGGTGCACGCCCAGTTTTTATAACACGATGCTTGTACATGTGTATTTGTGCTGTGATTAGATGTATGTTTAGATTTCTGATGTAACTCAATTACAGACGTGAAAAGTTGCAATGATTCTGTTTCAATCAGTTCTGCACTTTTTGTAAGGTTCCTTGAGGTTCTGGTGAAACTTTAAGCCGTTTTTTCAACGTTTTATTGAGTGAAACCTCAATAATAAGACCACCTTTGGGACCCTTGAAAACTGGTCTTTTTATTGAGGTGATCTTAATATTGAGGTGGTCTTAATATTGAGGTTGAACAAAGAGCAGAACAGTGAAAATTGACATGAAAGTTGTGCTCTTAATTTCGAGGAGGTCTTCTGATTGAGTTGGTATTTATGTGAGGTTTACTGTAGTTATGTACGGTGATCAGTTGACCTAACTAGTACTCGGGTGTTACCTACAGTACTGACGTAGCTGACAGTTGACCTAACTAGTACTCGGGGGTTACCTACAGTACTGACGTAGCTGACAGTTGACCTAACTAGTACTCGGGTGTTACCGACAAGTACTGACGTAGCTGACAGTTGACCTAACTAGTACTCGGGGGTTACCTACAGTACTGACGTAGCTGACAGTTGACCTAACTAGTACTCGGGTGTTACCGACAAGTACTGACGTAGCTGACAGTTGACCTAACTAGTACTCGGGTGTTACCGACAAGTACTGACGTAGCTGACAGTTGACCTAACTAGTACTCGGGGGTTACCTACAGTACTGACGTAGCTGACAGTTGACCTAACTAGTACTCGGGTGTTACCGACAAGTACTGACGTAGCTGGCAGTTGACCTAACTAGTACTCGGGTGTTACCTACAAGTACTGACGTAGCTGACAGTTGACCTAACTAGTACTCGGGTGTTACCTACAAGTACTGACGTAGCTGACAGTTGACCTAACCAGTACTCGGGTGTTACCTACAAGTACTGACGGAGCTGACAGTTGACCTAACTAGTACTCGGGGGTTACCTACAAGTACTGACGTAGCTGACAGTTGACCTAACTAGTACTCGGGGGTTACCTACAAGTACTGACGTAGCTGACAGTTGACATAACCAGTACTCGGGGGTTACCTACAAGTACTGACGTAGCTGACAGTTGACCTAACCAGTACTCGGGGGTTACCTACAAGTACTGACGTAGCTGACAGTTGACCTAACCAGTACTCGGGTGTTACCTACAAGTACTGACGTAACTGACAGTTGACCTAACTAGTACTCGGGTGTTACCTACAAGTACTGACATAGCTGACAGTTGACCTAACTAGTACTCGGGTGTTACCTACAAGTACTGACGTAGCTGACAGTTGACCTAACCAGTACTCAGGGGTTACCTACAAGTATTGACGTAGCTGACAGTTGACCTAACTAGTACTCGGGTGTTACCTACAAGTACTGACATAGCTGACAGTTGACCTAACTAGTACTCGGGTGTTACCTACAAGTACTGACGTAGCTGACAGTTGACATAACCAGTACTCGGGGGTTACCTACAAGTACTGACGTAGCTGACAGTTGACCTAACCAGTACTCAGGGGTTACCTACAAGTACTGACATAGCTGACAGTTGACCTAACTAGTACTCGGGTGTTACCTACAAGTACTGACGTAGCTGACAGTTGACCTAACCAGTACTCAGGGGTTACCTACAAGTACTGACGTAGCTGACAGTTGACCTTGTTAAATATTTGTTGTGTTTTTCTCAAACCTTTTACTATTGCATATATTTAATTTTCATTTGAACAACTGCATTTCACAGATACGGGTTTGAACGAAATGCAACAAAGTTGGTTGGCGTTTAATCACTCAGTGTAGAAAATGATGACGCCATAGCAGTGACCAATTAATTTAGATGGATTATATAAAGTATTAGTAAAAGTGAAAATCGACTTGAACAAAATTCTGATATCACATCAAGCTATCTATCATTCCAATCATGATAACACCTTTTTTCATTTAGTCACATGGAGCTAAATATTTGTGTTTCAGATTTCAAAATGTCCAGCATGAAATCTCGCAGGAAGAAGGGTGGGCGTGTCCAAAGATTGACCTCCAATGTGTTTGCGATGTTTGATCAAGCTCAGATTCAAGAATTTAAGGCAAGTTTATTAAGTATTACCTGATATGATCCCAGTGAAGTAATGGCTGCTTATTCGGACAATAAGTCTACTGGTGTTGTTTATACCAACATAACCTTTGCTTGTTTTGTTATTTACCTACATCAAGTTCAGCTTGTTTACAGAAACTTGTTTGTAATTGCAACTAGTACCAAAATGAGGCTTTGATTTTTTTGGAAATTAAATATTCATCGTTTATGATACGATACACCTATACATCGCCAGAATAAGTTTTAATGATATAAGTATCAGTGAGGATATGATACACCGATACATTTGTGAGGATACGATACCCCGATACATTTGTGAGGATATGATACACCGATACATTTGTGAGGATACGATACCCCGATACATTTGTGAGGATACGATACCCCGATACATTTGTGAGGATATGATACACCGATACATTTGTGAGGATATGATACACCGATACATTTGTGAGGATATGATACACCGATACATTTGTGAGGATATGATACACCGATACATTTGTGAGGATATGATACACCGATACATTTGTGAGGATATGATACATCGATACGTTTGTGAGGATATGATACACCGATACATTTGTGAGGATATGATACACCGATACATTTGTGAGGATATGATACACCGATACATTTGTGAGGATATGATACACCGATACATTTGTGAGGATATGATACACCGATACATTTGTGAGGATATGATACACCGATACATTTGTGAGGATATGATACATCGATACATTTGTGAGGATATGATACACCGATACATTTGTGAGGATATGATACATCGATACATTTGTGAGGATATGATACACCGATACATTTGTGAGGATATGATACACCGATACATTTGTGAGGATATGATACATCGATACATTTGTGAGGATATGATACACCGATACATTTGTGAGGATATGATACACCGATATATTTGTGAGGATATGATACACCGATACATTTGTGAGGATATGATACACCGATACATTTGTGAGGATATGATACACCGATGCATTGGTAAAAAAAGTTACAACGAAACATCGATATGGAATGAATTTAAGTTATTCATCCATATTGAACGATAAAGTGATACATCGGTACGGTTATGATACACTGATAAATCGGTAAGAGAACGATACATCGGTATAGATATGTTTCACCGATATTTCGGTAAGAATATAGTAACTGGTATTGTACTTCTTTGCAGGAAGCTTTCAACATGATTGACCAAAACAGAGACGGTTACGTGGATAGAGACGACTTACAAGATATCATGGTATCATTAGGTGAGATCAAACTCTTATTCTTTAGAAAATACTGACAAAGTGAAATTAATAATTATTTAACTATTACGTTTTCCCCGGATCATACATTAACATCTGTACGGGTCATAAATGTGCATGCGTGACGGTATACGTAAAGGTTGTTTGGGGGGAATCTTAGATTCAGTAACTGCAAGGCATTGTATTTAAGCCGTTTGGACTCATTATTTGGCGCAGCTGTTTTAACATGGTTTTGCTATTTGAATATCAGTGTTGTGTAAACCAATCAAATCTAACGTTAACCACCAAGACAATTTCTCTTCAACCAATCAACGTTTGTAACCTCGACGCGGATTGGTTAACATTTCGATTAGGGGTACGTTACCTTACCGAAATCCACTGAATTCCGGTAATTTACCGAAATCCATTTTGGATCTGGAGTGATCATCAATCGTTACATCTCAGCATTTTTTCTTTCTTAACCTTCAAATTGCGCCGACGATCTTTTTTTTCAAGACAGTTCTTGTTTATTTGTACCCTAGGTAAAGATCCATCGGATGATTATCTAGAGAAGATGATTGCTGAGGCACCGGGACCAATCAACTTCACCATGTTCCTTACCTTATTTGGTGATAAATTGAATGGTACAGATCCGGAAGACGTGATTCGGAATGCTTTTGCTTGTTTCGATGACAAACAACAGGGTTAGTGTGTATATTGCTTTTATCGTCTGCTCGCATTTCTAGAAACGTGACTAGAGCAGGAATCATAATTTTTAGGCATGATTTGCGCTTCCAAAGTTAATACAGTTATTACTCACTCAAAGACCACTTCAGCAATAAGACCACTTCAGCAATAAGACCACTTCAGCAATAAGAACACCTCAATATTAAGAACATAATTTTCAAATCCATTTATATTTGATATTTATTCAACCTCAATATTAAGACTAGTTTTCAAGGGTCCCAAGGATGATCTTATACTTGAGGTTTGACTGCATCTGTTTAGAACGGATACTATCTTAGCACTTATGCTTCATTGTTCCCTCCTTTTGGCCTGTTCAAATCATTTATCCTTCCTCATCCAGTATTCTTTCTATCATGCCTAACCCCATTCTATATCATTCCTAACACCTCTCTATCATTCCTAACCCCTTTCTACAATTCCTAACCCCTCTATCATTCCTAACACCTCACTATCATTCCTAACCCCTTTCTACAATTCCTAACCCCTCTATCATTCCTAACCCCTCTCTATCATTCCTTACCCCTTTCTATATCATTCCTAACACCTCTCTATCATTTCTAACCCCTTTCTATCATTCCTTACCCCTTTCTATATCATTCCTAACACCTCTCTATCATTCCTTACCCCTTTCTATATCATTCCTAACACCTCTCTATCATTCCTTACCCCTTTCTATATCATTCCTAACACCTCTCTATCATTCCTAACCCCTTTCTATCATTCATAACCCCTTTCTATCATTCCTAACCCCTTTCTATAATTCCTAACCCCTCTCTTTCATTCCTAACCACTGTCTATCATTCCTTACCCCTTTCTATAATTCCTAACCCCTCTCTTTCATTTCTAACCCCTCTCTATCATTCCTATTCCCTCTCTATCATTCCTAACCCCTATCTATCACTCCTAACCCCTCTCTATCATTCCTATTCCCTCTCTATCATTCCTAACCCCTCTCTATCATTCCTAACCCATTTCTATCATTCCTAACCCCTCTCTATCATTCCTAACCCCTTTCAATCATTCCTATTCCCTTTCTATCATTCCTAACCCCTCTCTATCATTCCTAACCCCTGTCTATCATTCCTAACCCCTCTCTATCATTCCTAACCTCTTTCTATCATCCCTAATCCCTCTCTATCATTCCTGAACCCTTTCTATCATTCCTAACCCCTTTCTAACATTCCTAACCCCTCTCTATCATTTCTAACCCCTTTCTATCATTACTAACCCCTTTCTATCATTCCTAATAATAATAATAATAATAAATTCTTTATTTTCAGAAGGTTACATAGTAATAAATTGTACACTTTTTTTTCAATATGGCCTTCTTTTAACAATATAAACACGCACAAATAAACAAGAATTCACACACGCACACGCACCTACACACACACAATCACGCACGCATTCACACACGCATACACAATACATTGTACATGTACATCATGTTTTAACATCAGGATGTAAATGAGACTATTAAAAACTACAAAAGTTAAGATGATCTGAAAATAAAATTGAAATAAAACAACAACAATAACAGACACCTCACATAAGACACATACATACAATAATGAAATATTATTGATATCATTGTTTAAGCATTAAGTAGTTCCTATAATTATTTTTAAATGTTTCTGTATCAGACAGACAACGTATATTTACAGGAATTGCATTCCATACCTCACGAGCATAAAAAGAGAATGTTTGTTTACCATATTTTGATTTGAAGGAAAAGGGTGCTATTGTCTCTATCATTCCTAACCCCGTTCTATCATTCCTAACCCCGTTTTAAATCCTAAATCTTTCACTTCCATATTGGCCTTTTTACTTCTATTTTGTTTGCATAACAAAAACAAATGTGGTATTTGGTTCTTGCTCTTATTCCCATTTCTATTTATAGCACAACGTACTTTCTTTATCACCCTCCAATGGGAATAATTATACAAGACTTTTATCTTACGGTCTTATCCTTACATCGGTCATTTGATCACATTATGTACTGCTGTATGTACTGTTTTAGGAATAAACCCGTTTCTGATTCTATATCTTAACCAAAATTAAATTCTCTTTCTTACTGTTGAAGGTTTCCTTCCTGAAGAGTACTTTCGAGAGTGTCTGATGACCATGGGTGACCGGTGGTCAGAGGATATGGTCGAGGAACTTTTCTTTGGAGCACCAATCAAAGAAGGCCGCTTCGACTACAACGAGTTCACACGCACTTTGAAACATGGATCACGTGATAAGAAGGATGACGACATACCGGATATCAAACCGGAAACGCAGAAGACGCCACCGGAAGTTCCACCAAAACCGTCCAAAGAGTAATATGGCTGTGAGGATGTGTTTCGGAAAGGACTGTACTCATTATACATACCCTTACCATCATAATACACAAATGTATATAAAAATGTGTATTCCCTATGTTATTTGATAAAATAAATTGAAAAACTTCATTTTCCATTCCTATAAGTGGCGCACAACTGTCTGGTGTACATCAAATATAGTAACTACGGTACTGCACTGGGGTGTATTCTGAATAAATGTAATGGTTGCATTTAAATATGGAATTAATAGACCTCGTTGAGCAATTAATATTTGGATGTTTCCGTTTAAATTTTTACAAAAATGATTTCGAGCGGCAAATAAATGAAATAAATCTTAAGGGATTGGTATGAAAGTGATAGTTTTCTATCATAAAGATTCACGCGTATTTTTTTATCCCCAATGTATCATTGAACTCTGCAGCTCGTTTCACGTTCGTATAGTGCTGTTTTATTAACCGCGAACGCATATTTATTACCCGGACCATTACATTTATCTAAATGCTTTTTATGCATCGTATTCCTAATTTTGAAAATATCTCAGACATACTTTCCACAGAGACTACTTCAGTACTTGCATTCACTCTCTACAGAAATATCTCAGTCATACTATCCACAGAGACTACTTCAGTACTTGCATTCACTCTCTACAAAAATATCTCAGTCATACTATCCACAGAGACTACTTCAGTACTTGCATTCACTCTCTACAGACATATCTCAGTCATACTATCCACAGAGACTACTTCAGTACTTGCATTCACTCTCTACAGATATATCTCAGTCATACTATCCACAGAGACTACTTCAGTACTTGCATTCACTCTCTACGGAGACTACTTCAGTACTTGCATTCACTCTCTACAGAGACTACTTCAGTACTTGCATTCACTCTCTACAGAGACTACTTCAGTACTTGCATTCACTCTGTACAGACATATCTCAGTCATACTACCCACAGAGACTACTTCAGTACTTGCATTCACTCTCTACAGAAATATCTCAGTCATACTATCCACAGAGACTACTTCAGTACTTGCATTCACTCTCTACAGATATATCTCAGTCATACTATCTACAGAGACTACTTCAGTACTTGCATTCACTCTCTACAGAAATATCTCAGTCATACTATCTACAGAGACTACTTCAGTACTTGCATTCACTCTCTACAGAGACTGCTTCAGTACTTGCATTCACTCTCTACAGAGACTACTTCAGTACTTGCATTCACTCTCTACAGATATATCTCAGTCATACTATCTACAGAGACTACTTCAGTACTTGCATTCAGTCTCTACAGATATATCTCAGTCATACTATCCACAGAGACTACTTCAGTACTTGCATTCACTCTCTACAGAAATATCTCAGTCATACTATCTACAGAGACTACTTCAGTACTTGCATTCACTCTCTACAGAAATATCTCAGTCATACTATCCACAGAGACTACTTCAGTACTTGCATTCACTCTCTACAGAGACTACTTCAGTACTTGCATTCACTCTCTACAGAAATATCTCAGTCATACTATCCACAGAGACTACTTCAGCACTTGCATTCACTCTCTACAGAAATATCTCAGTCATACTATCCACAGAGACTACTTCAGTACTTGCATTCACTCTCTACAGAGACTACTTCAGTACTTGCATTCACTCTCTACAGAGACTACTTCAGTACTTGCATTCACTCTCTACAGATATATCTCAGTCATACTATCCACAGAGACTACTTCAGTACTTGCATTCACTCTCTACAGAAATATCTCAGTCATACTATCTACAGAGACTACTTCAGTACTTGCATTCACTCTCTACAGAAATATCTCAGTCATACTATCCACAGAGACTACTTCAGTACTTGCATTCACTCTCTACAGAGACTACTTCAGTACTTGCATTCACTCTCTACAGAAATATCTCAGTCATACTATCTACAGAGACTACTTCAGTACTTGCATTCACTCTCTACAGAAATATCTCAGTCATACTATCTACAGAGACTACTTCAGTACTTGCATTCACTCTCTACAGAAATATCTCAGTCATACTATCTACAGAGACTACTTCAGTACTTGCATTCACTCTCTACAGAGACTACTTCAGTACTTGCATTCACTCTCTACAGAAATATCTCAGTCATACTATCCACAGAGACTACTTCAGTACTTGCATTCACTCTCTACAGAAATATCTCAGTCATACTATCTACAGAGACTACTTCAGTACTTGCATTCACTCTCTACAGAAATATCTCAGTCATACTATCTACAGAGACTACTTCAGTACTTGCATTTACTCTCTACAGAAATATCTCAGTCATACTATCCACAGAGACTACTTCAGTACTTGCATTCACTCTCTACAGAAATATCTCAGTCATACTATCCACAGAGACTACTTCAGTACTTGCATTCACTCTCTACAGAAATATCTCAGTCATACTATCCACAGAGACTACTTCAGTACTTGCATTCACTCTCTACAGAAATATCTCGGTCATACTATCTACAGAGACTACTTCAGTACTTGCATTCACTCTCTACAGAAATATCTCAGTCATACTATGTACAGAGACTACTTCAGTACTTGCATTCACTCTCTACAGAAATATCTCAGTCATACTATCCACAGAGACTACTTCAGTACTTGCATTCACTCTCTACAGAAATATCTCAGTTATACTATCTACAGAGACTACTTCAGTACTTGCATTCATTCTCTACAGAAATATCTCAGTTATACTATCCACAGAGACTACTTCAGTACTTGCATTCACTCTCTACAGAAATATCTCAGTCATACTATCTACAGAGACTACTTCAGTACTTGCATTCACTCTCTACAGAAATATCTCAGTCATACTATCTACAGAGACTACTTCAGTACTTGCATTCACTCTCTACAGAAATATCTCAGTCATACTATCTACAGAGACTACTTCAGTACTTGCATTCACTCTCTACAGAGACTACTTCAGTACTTGCATTCACTCTCTACAGAGACTACTTCAGTACTTGCATTCAGTCTCTACAGAAATATCTCAGTCATTCTATGCACAGAGACTACTTCAGTACTTGCATTCACTCTCTACAGAAATATCTCAGACATACTATCCACAGAGACTACTTCAGTACTTGCATTCACTCTCTACAGATATATCTCAGTCATACTATCTACAGAGACTACTTCAGTACTTGCATTCACTCTCTACAGATATATCTCAGTCATACTATCTACAGAGACTACTTCAGTACTTGCATTCACTCTCTACAGAAATATCTCAGTCATACTATCCACAGAGACTACTTCAGTACTTGCATTCACTCTCTACAGAAATATCTCAGTCATACTATCCACAGAGACTACTTCAGTACTTGCATTCACTCTCTACAGAAATATCTCAGTCATACTATCTACAGAGACTACTTCAGTACTTGCATTCACTCTCTACAGAAATATCTCAGTCATACTATCTACAGAGACTACTTCAGTACTTGCATTCACTCTCTACAGAGACTACTTCAGTACTTGCATTCACTCTCTACAGAGACTACTTCAGTACTTGCATTCACTCTCTACAGATATATCTCAGTCATACTATCTACAGAGACTACTTCAGTACTTGCATTCAGTCTCTACAGATATATCTCAGTCATACTATCCACAGAGACTACTTCAGTACTTGCATTCACTCTCTACAGAAATATCTCAGTCATACTATCTACAGAGACTACTTCAGTACTTGCATTCACTCTCTACAGAAATATCTCAGTCATACTATCCACAGAGACTACTTCAGTACTTGCATTCACTCTCTACAGAGACTACTTCAGTACTTGCATTCACTCTCTACAGAAATATCTCAGTCATACTATCCACAGAGACTACTTCAGCACTTGCATTCACTCTCTACAGAAATATCTCAGTCATACTATCCACAGAGACTACTTCAGTACTTGCATTCACTCTCTACAGAGACTACTTCAGTACTTGCATTCACTCTCTACAGAGACTACTTCAGTACTTGCATTCACTCTCTACAGATATATCTCAGTCATACTATCCACAGAGACTACTTCAGTACTTGCATTCACTCTCTACAGAAATATCTCAGTCATACTACCCACAGAGACTACTTCAGTACTTGCATTCACTCTCTACAGAAATATCTCAGTCATACTATCCACAGAGACTACTTCAGTACTTGCATTCACTCTCTACAGAGACTACTTCAGTACTTGCATTCACTCTCTACAGAAATATCTCAGTCATACTATCTACAGAGACTACTTCAGTACTTGCATTCACTCTCTACAGAAATATCTCAGTCATACTATCTACAGAGACTACTTCAGTACTTGCATTCACTCTCTACAGAAATATCTCAGTCATACTATCTACAGAGACTACTTCAGTACTTGCATTCACTCTCTACAGAGACTACTTCAGTACTTGCATTCACTCTCTACAGAAATATCTCAGTCATACTATCCACAGAGACTACTTCAGTACTTGCATTCACTCTCTACAGAAATATCTCAGTCATACTATCTACAGAGACTACTTCAGTACTTGCATTCACTCTCTACAGAAATATCTCAGTCATACTATCTACAGAGACTACTTCAGTACTTGCATTTACTCTCTACAGAAATATCTCAGTCATACTATCCACAGAGACTACTTCAGTACTTGCATTCACTCTCTACAGAAATATCTCAGTCATACTATCCACAGAGACTACTTCAGTACTTGCATTCACTCTCTACAGAAATATCTCAGTCATACTATCCACAGAGACTACTTCAGTACTTGCATTCACTCTCTACAGAAATATCTCAGTCATACTATCCACAGAGACTACTTCAGTACTTGCATTCACTCTCTACAGAAATATCTCGGTCATACTATCTACAGAGACTACTTCAGTACTTGCATTCACTCTCTACAGAAATATCTCAGTCATACTATCCACAGAGACTACTTCAGTACTTGCATTCACTCTCTACAGAAATATCTCAGTTATACTATCTACAGAGACTACTTCAGTACTTGCATTCATTCTCTACAGAAATATCTCAGTTATACTATCCACAGAGACTACTTCAGTACTTGCATTCACTCTCTACAGAAATATCTCAGTCATACTATCTACAGAGACTACTTCAGTACTTGCATTCACTCTCTACAGAAATATCTCAGTCATACTATCTACAGAGACTACTTCAGTACTTGCATTCACTCTCTACAGAAATATCTCAGTCATACTATCTACAGAGACTACTTCAGTACTTGCATTCACTCTCTACAGAGACTACTTCAGTACTTGCATTCACTCTCTACAGAGACTACTTCAGTACTTGCATTCAGTCTCTACAGAAATATCTCAGTCATACTATGCACAGAGACTACTTCAGTACTTGCATTCACTCTCTACAGAAATATCTCAGACATACTATCCACAGAGACTACTTCAGTACTTGCATTCACTCTCTACAGATATATCTCAGTCATACTATCTACAGAGACTACTTCAGTACTTGCATTCACTCTCTACAGATATATCTCAGTCATACTATCTACAGAGACTACTTCAGTACTTGCATTCACTCTCTACAGAAATATCTCAGTCATACTATCCACAGAGACTACTTCAGTACTTGCATTCACTCTCTACAGAAATATCTCAGTCATACTATCCACAGAGACTACTTCAGTACTTGCATTCACTCTCTACAGAAATATCTCAGTCATACTATCTACAGAGACTACTTCAGTACTTGCATTCACTCTCTACAGAAATATCTCAGTCATACTATCTACAGAGACTACTTCAGTACTTGCATTCACTCTCTACAGAGACTACTTCAGTACTTGCATTCAGTCTCTACAGAAATATCTCAGTCATACTACCCACAGAGACTACTTCAGTACTTGCATTCACTCTCTACAGAAATATCTCAGTCATACTATCCACAGAGACTACTTCAGTACTTGCATTCACTCTCTACAGAGACTACTTCAGTACTTGCATTCACTCTCTACAGATATATGTCAGTCATACTATCCACAGAGACTACTTCAGTACTTGCATTCACTCTCTACAGAAATATCTCAGTAATACTATCTACAGAGACTACTTCAGTACTTGCATTCACTCTCTACAGAAATATCTCAGTCATACTATCTACAGAGACTACTTCAGTACTTGCATTCACTCTCTACAGAAATATCTCAGTCATACTATCTACAGAGACTACTTCAGTACTTGCATTCACTCTCTACAGAAATATCTCAGTCATACTATCTACAGAGACTACTTCAGTACTTGCATTCACTCTCTACAGAGACTACTTCAGTACTTGCATTCAGTCTCTACAGAAATATCTCAGTCATACTATGCACAGAGACTACTTCAGTACTTGCATTCACTCTCTACAGAAATATCTCAGACATACTATCCACAGAGACTACTTCAGTACTTGCATTCACTCTCTACAGATATATCTCAGTCATACTATCTACAGAGACTACTTCAGTACTTGCATTCACTCTCTACAGATATATCTCAGTCATACTATCTACAGAGACTACTTCAGTACTTGCATTCACTCTCTACAGAAATATCTCAGTCATACTATCCACAGAGACTACTTCAGTACTTGCATTCACTCTCTACAGAAATATCTCAGTCATACTATCCACAGAGACTACTTCAGTACTTGCATTCACTCTCTACAGAAATATCTCAGTCATACTATCTACAGAGACTACTTCAGTACTTGCATTCACTCTCTACAGAAATATCTCAGTCATACTATCTACAGAGACTACTTCAGTACTTGCATTCACTCTCTACAGAGACTACTTCAGTACTTGCATTCAGTCTCTACAGAAATATCTCAGTCATACTACCCACAGAGACTACTTCAGTACTTGCATTCACTCTCTACAGAAATATCTCAGTCATACTATCCACAGAGACTACTTCAGTACTTGCATTCACTCTCTACAGAGACTACTTCAGTACTTGCATTCACTCTCTACAGATATATGTCAGTCATACTATCCACAGAGACTACTTCAGTACTTGCATTCACTCTCTACAGAAATATCTCAGTAATACTATCTACAGAGACTACTTCAGTACTTGCATTCACTCTCTACAGAAATATCTCAGTCATACTATCTACAGAGACTACTTCAGTACTTGCATTCACTCTCTACAGAAATATCTCAGTCATACTATCTACAGAGACTACTTCAGTACTTGCATTCACTCTCTACAGAAATATCTCAGTCATACTATCTACAGAGACTACTTCAGTACTTGCATTCACTCTCTACAGAGACTACTTCAGTACTTGCATTCAGTCTCTACAGAAATATCTCAGTCATACTATGCACAGAGACTACTTCAGTACTTGCATTCACTCTCTACAGAAATATCTCAGACATACTATCCACAGAGACTACTTCAGTACTTGCATTCACTCTCTACAGATATATCTCAGTCATACTATCTACAGAGACTACTTCAGTACTTGCATTCACTCTCTACAGATATATCTCAGTCATACTATCTACAGAGACTACTTCAGTACTTGCATTCACTCTCTACAGAAATATCTCAGTCATACTATCCACAGAGACTACTTCAGTACTTGCATTCACTCTCTACAGAAATATCTCAGTCATACTATCCACAGAGACTACTTCAGTACTTGCATTCACTCTCTACAGAAATATCTCAGTCATACTATCTACAGAGACTACTTCAGTACTTGCATTCACTCTCTACAGAAATATCTCAGTCATACTATCTACAGAGACTACTTCAGTACTTGCATTCACTCTCTACAGAGACTACTTCAGTACTTGCATTCAGTCTCTACAGAAATATCTCAGTCATACTACCCACAGAGACTACTTCAGTACTTGCATTCACTCTCTACAGAAATATCTCAGTCATACTATCCACAGAGACTACTTCAGTACTTGCATTCACTCTCTACAGAGACTACTTCAGTACTTGCATTCACTCTCTACAGATATATGTCAGTCATACTATCCACAGAGACTACTTCAGTACTTGCATTCACTCTCTACAGAAATATCTCAGTAATACTATCTACAGAGACTACTTCAGTACTTGCATTCACTCTCTACAGAAATATCTCAGTCATACTATCTACAGAGACTACTTCAGTACTTGCATTCACTCTCTACAGAAATATCTCAGTCATACTATCTACAGAGACTACTTCAGTACTTGCATTCACTCTCTACAGAAATATCTCAGTCATACTATCTACAGAGACTACTTCAGTACTTGCATTCACTCTCTACAGAAATATCTCAGTCATACTATCCACAGAGACTACTTCAGTACTTGCATTCACTCTCTACAGAGACTACTTCAGTACTTGCATTCACTCTCTACAGAAATATCTCAGTCATACTATCTACAGAGACTACTTCAGTACTTGCATTCACTCTCTACAGAAATATCTCAGACATACTATCCACAGAGACTACTTCAGTACTTGCATTCACTCTCTACAGATATATCTCAGTCATACTATCCACAGAGACTACTTCAGTACTTGCATTCACTCTCTACAGAGACTACTTCAGTACTTGCATTCACTCTCTACAGAGACTACTTCAGTACTTGCATTCACTCTCTACTGAAATATCTCAGTCATACTATCCACAGAGACTACTTCAGTACTTGCATTCACTCTCTACAGAGACTACTTCAGTACTTGCATTCACTCTCTACAGAGACTACTTCAGTACTTGCATTCACTCTCTACAGAGACTACTTCAGTACTTGCATTCACTCTATACAGAGACTACTTCAGTACTTGCATTCACTCTCTACAGAGACTACTTCAGTACTTGCATTCACTCTCTACAGAGACTACTTCAGTACTTGCATTCACTCTCTACAGAGACAACTTCAGTACTTGCATTCACTATCTACAGAGACTACTTCAGTACTTGCATTCACCCTCTACAGATATTTTGGAACTACTTCCCGCCACATTACTTCCGAGGTCTATTTTTTAAAATAGCTGAGGTGATCCGATTGATCTTCAAAGTGAAACTAATAAGCTTGATATTTTTCATTTAGTAACTTTTAGTAACGTACTTACCATAATTGTGACAAGAAACCAAATATACCATACTTCTATCCATCACATACACATACAGTGGAACCCCTCTAAACCGAACCTCGTCCGGACCGGATAAAACGTTATGTATATGATTTAGAATTGTGATCACGTGATGTGACGTCTGCTTTTATCCGTGTGGTATCAATGTGGTAGAGAATACCGTTATTGTGTCTATAACACAGAGCGTGCGTCTCATGTATGCTGTCGATTCAATGTGGTAGAGAATACCGTTATTGTGTATATAACACAGAGCGTGTGTCTCATGTATGCTGTCGATTCAATGTGGTAGAGAATACCGTTATTGTGTCTATAGCACAGAGCGTGCGTCTCATGTATGCTGTCGATTCAATGTGGTAGAGAATACCATTATTGTGTCTATAGCACAGAGCGTGTGTCTCATGTATGCTGTCGATTCAATGTGGTAGAGAATACCATTATTGTGTCTATAACACAGAGCGTGTGTCTCATGTATGCTGTCGATTCAATGTGGTAGAGAATACCGTTATTGTGTCTATAACACAGAGCGTGTGTCTCATGTATGCTGTCGATTCAATGTGGTAGAGAATACCGTTATTGTGTATGTGTCTCATGTATGCTGTCGATTCAATGTGGTTGAGAATACCGTTATTGTGTATATAACACAGAGCGTGTGTCTCATGTATGCTGTCGATTCAATGTGGTTGAGAATACCGTTATTGTGTATGTGTCTCATGTATGCTGTCGATTCAATGTGGTTGAGAATACCATTATTGTGTATATAACACAGAGCGTGTGTCTCATGTATGCTGTCTGTTCAATGTGGTTGAGAATACCGTTATTGTGTATATAACACAGAGCGTGTGTCTCATGTATGCTGTCGATTCAATGTGGTTGAGAATACCGTTATTGTGTATGTGTCTCATGTATGCTGTCGATTCAATGTGGTTGAGAATACCATTATTGTGTATATAACACAGAGCGTGTGTCTCATGTATGCTGTCTGTTCAATGTGGTTGAGAATACCGTTATTGTGTATATAACACAGAGCGTGTGTCTCATGTATGCTGTCGATTCAATGTGGTTGAGAATACCATTATTGTGTCTATAACACAGAGCGTGTGTCTCATGTATGCTGTCGATTCAATGTGGTAGAGAATACCATTATTGTGTATATAACACAGAGCGTGTGTCTCATGTATGCTGTCGATTCAATGTGGTTGAGAATACCATTATTGTGTCTATAACACAGAGCGTGTGTCTCATGTATGCTGTCGATTCAATGTGGTTGAGAATACCGTTATTGTGTATATAACACAGAGCGTGTGTCTCATATATGCTGTCGATTCAATGTGGTTGAGAGTACCATTATTGTGTATTTAACACAGAGCGTGTGTCTCATGTATGCTGTCGATTCAATGTGGTAGAGAATACCGTTATTGTGTATGTGTCTCATGTATGCTGTCGATTCAATGTGGTTGAGAATACCATTATTGTGTATATAACACAGAGTGTGTGTCTCATGTATGCTGTCGATTCAATGTGGTTGAGAATACCATTATTGTGTATATAACACAGCGTGTGTCTCATGTATGCTGTCGATTCAATGTGGTTGAGAATACCATTATTGTGTATATAACACAGAGCGTGTGTCTCATGTATGCTGTCGGTTCAATGTGGTTGAGAATACCATTATTGTGTATATAACACAGAGCGTGTGTCTCATGTATGCTGTCGGTTCAATGTGGTTGAGAATACCATTATTGTGTATATAACACAGAGCGTGTGTCTCATGTATGCTGTCGGTTCAATGTGGTTGAGAATACCATTATTGTGTATATACCACAGAGCGTGTGTCTCATGTATGCTGTCGATTCAATGTGGTTGAGAATACCGTTGTTGTGTCTATAACACAGAGCGTGTGTCTCATGTATGCTGTCGATTCAATGTGGTTGAGAATACCATTATTGTGTATATAACACAGAGCGTGTGTCTCATGTAAGCTGTCGATTCAATGTGGTTGAGAATACCATTATTGTGTATATAACACAGAGCGTGTGTCTCATGTATGCTGTCGATTCAATGTGGTTGAGAATACCATTATTGTGTATATAACACAGAGCGTGTGTCTCATGTATGCTGTCGATACAATGTGGTTGAGAATACCATTATTGTGTATATAACACAGAGTGTGTGTCTCATGTATGCTGTCGATTCAATGTGGTTGAGAATACCATTATTGTGTATATAACACAGAGTGTGTGTCTCATGTATGCTGTCGATTCAATGTGGTTGAGAATACCATTATTGTGTATATAACACAGAGTGTGTGTCTCATGTATGCTGTCGATTCAATGTGGTAGAGAATACCATTATTGTGTATATAACACAGAGTGTGTGTCTCATGTATGCTGTCGATTCAATGTGGTTGAGAATACCGTTATTGTGTATATAACACAGAGCGTGTGTCTCATGTAAGCTGTCGATTCAATGTGGTTGAGAATACCATTATTGTGTATATAACACAGAGCGTGTGTCTCATGTATGCTGTCGATTCAATGTGGTTGAGAATACCATTATTGTGTATATAACACAGAGTGTGTCTCATGTATGCTGTCGATTCAATGTGGTAGAGAATACCATTATTGTGTATATAACACAGAGCGTGTGTCTCATGTATGCTGTCGGTTCAATGTGGTTGAGAATACCGTTATTGTGTATATAACACAGAGCGTGTGTCTCATGTATGCTGTCGATTCAATGTGGTTGAGAATACCGTTGTTGTGTCTATAACACAGAGCGTGTGTCTCATGTATGCTGTCGGTTCAATGTGGTTGAGAATACCGTTGTTGTGTCTATAACACAGCGTGTGTCTCATGTATGCTGTCGATTCAATGTGGTTGAGAATACCGTTGTTGTGTCTATAACACAGAGCGTGTGTCTCATGTATGCTGTCGATTCAATGTGGTTGAGAATACCGTTGTTGTGTCTATAACACAGAGCGTGTGTCTCATGTATGCTGTCGATTCAATGTGGTTGAGAATACCGTTGTTGTGTCTATAACACAGAGCGTGTGTCTCATGTATGCTGTCGATTCAATGTGGTTGAGAATACCGTTATTGTGTATATAACACAGAGCGTGTGTCTCATATATGCTGTCGATTCAATGTGGTTGAGAGTACCATTATTGTGTATTTAACACAGAGCGTGTGTCTCATGTATGCTGTCGATTCAATGTGGTAGAGAATACCGTTATTGTGTATGTGTCTCATGTATGCTGTCGATTCAATGTGGTTGAGAATACCATTATTGTGTATATAACACAGAGTGTGTGTCTCATGTATGCTGTCGATTCAATGTGGTTGAGAATACCATTATTGTGTATATAACACAGCGTGTGTCTCATGTATGCTGTCGATTCAATGTGGTTGAGAATACCATTATTGTGTATATAACACAGAGCGTGTGTCTCATGTATGCTGTCGGTTCAATGTGGTTGAGAATACCATTATTGTGTATATAACACAGAGCGTGTGTCTCATGTATGCTGTCGGTTCAATGTGGTTGAGAATACCATTATTGTGTATATAACACAGAGCGTGTGTCTCATGTATGCTGTCGGTTCAATGTGGTTGAGAATACCATTATTGTGTATATACCACAGAGCGTGTGTCTCATGTATGCTGTCGATTCAATGTGGTTGAGAATACCGTTGTTGTGTCTATAACACAGAGCGTGTGTCTCATGTATGCTGTCGATTCAATGTGGTTGAGAATACCATTATTGTGTATATAACACAGAGCGTGTGTCTCATGTAAGCTGTCGATTCAATGTGGTTGAGAATACCATTATTGTGTATATAACACAGAGCGTGTGTCTCATGTATGCTGTCGATTCAATGTGGTTGAGAATACCATTATTGTGTATATAACACAGAGCGTGTGTCTCATGTATGCTGTCGATACAATGTGGTTGAGAATACCATTATTGTGTATATAACACAGAGTGTGTGTCTCATGTATGCTGTCGATTCAATGTGGTTGAGAATACCATTATTGTGTATATAACACAGAGTGTGTGTCTCATGTATGCTGTCGATTCAATGTGGTTGAGAATACCATTATTGTGTATATAACACAGAGTGTGTGTCTCATGTATGCTGTCGATTCAATGTGGTAGAGAATACCATTATTGTGTATATAACACAGAGCGTGTGTCTCATGTATGCTGTCGATTCAATGTGGTTGAGAATACCGTTATTGTGTATATAACACAGAGCGTGTGTCTCATGTAAGCTGTCGATTCAATGTGGTTGAGAATACCATTATTGTGTATATAACACAGAGCGTGTGTCTCATGTATGCTGTCGATTCAATGTGGTTGAGAATACCATTATTGTGTATATAACACAGAGTGTGTCTCATGTATGCTGTCGATTCAATGTGGTAGAGAATACCATTATTGTGTATATAACACAGAGCGTGTGTCTCATGTATGCTGTCGGTTCAATGTGGTTGAGAATACCGTTATTGTGTATATAACACAGAGCGTGTGTCTCATGTATGCTGTCGATTCAATGTGGTTGAGAATACCGTTGTTGTGTCTATAACACAGAGCGTGTGTCTCATGTATGCTGTCGATTCAATGTGGTTGAGAATACCGTTGTTGTGTCTATAACACAGAGCGTGTGTCTCATGTATGCTGTCGGTTCAATGTGGTTGAGAATACCGTTGTTGTGTCTATAACACAGCGTGTGTCTCATGTATGCTGTCGATTCAATGTGGTTGAGAATACCGTTGTTGTGTCTATAACACAGAGCGTGTGTCTCATGTATGCTGTCGATTCAATGTGGTTGAGAATACCGTTGTTGTGTCTATAACACAGAGCGTGTGTCTCATGTATGCTGTCGATTCAATGTGGTTGAGAATACCGTTGTTGTGTCTATAACACAGAGCGTGTGTCTCATGTATGCTGTCGATTCAATGTGGTTGAGAATACCGTTGTTGTGTCTATAACACAGCGTGTGTCTCATGTATGCTGTCGATTCAATGTGGTTGAGAATACCGTTGTTGTGTCTATAACACAGAGCGTGTGTCTCATGTATGCTGTCGATTCAATGTGGTTGAGAATACCGTTGTTGTGTCTATAACACAGCGTGTGTCTCATGTATGCTGTCGATTCAATGTGGTTGAGAATACCATTATTGTGTATATAACACAAAGCGTGTGTCTCATGTATGCTGTCGATTCAATGTGGTAGCGAATACCGTTATTGTGTATATAACACAGAGCGTGTGTCTCATGTATGCTGTCGATTCAATGTGGTTGAGAATACCATTATTGTGTATATAACACAAAGCGTGTGTCTCATGTATGCTGTCGATTCAATGTGGTAGAGAATACCGTTATTGTGTATGTGTCTCATGTATGCTGTCGATTCAATGTGGTTGAGAATACCGTTATTGTGTATATAACACAGAGCGTGTGTCTCATGTATGCTGTCGATTCAATGTGGTTGAGAATACCATTATTGTGTATATAACACAGAGCGTGTGTCTCATGTATGCTGTCGATTCAATGTGGTTGAGAATACCATTATTGTGCATATACCACAGAGCGTGTGTCTCATGTATGCTGTCGATTCAATGTGGTTGAGAATACCATTATTGTGTATATAACACAGAGCGTGTGTCTCATGTATGCTGTCGATTCAATGTGGTTGAGAATACCATTATTGTGTATATAACACAGAGCGTGTGTCTCATGTATGCTGTCGATACAATGTGGTTGAGAATACCATTATTGTGTATATAACACAGAGCGTGTGACTCATGTATGCTGTCGATTCAATGTGGTAGAGAATACCATTATTGTGTATATAACACAGAGCGTGTGTCTCATGTATGCTATCGATACAATGTGGTTGAGAATACCATTATTGTGTATATAACACAGAGCGTGTGACTCATGTATGCTGTCGATTCAATGTGGTAGAGAATACCATTATTGTGTATATACCACAGAGCGTGTGTCTCATGTATGCTGTCGATTCAATGTGGTAGAGAATACCGTTATTGTGTATGTGTCTCATGTATGCTGTCGATTCAATGTGGTTGAGAATACCATTATTGTGTATATAACACAGAGCGTGTGTCTCATGTATGCTGTCGGTTCAATGTGGTTGAGAATACCGTTATTGTGTCTATAACACAGAGCGTGTGTCTCATGTATACTGTCGATTCAATGTGGTAGAGAATACCATTATTGTGTATATAACACAGAGCGTGTGTCTCATGTATGCTGTCGATTCAATGTGGTAGAGAATACCATTATTGTGTATATAACACAGAGCGTGTGTCTCATGTATGCTGTCGATTCAACGTGGTTGAGAATACCACTATTGTGTACTCTATGTCAATATTTTGCAAAACACGTTTTCATTGGTTGTCCACCTCACAGTTTGTTTACAACTTTCTAAAGTAAATAAAAGGTGACTATGTCTGTTTTCGTGTTAACAAAGTTGATAAACACCATATCTGAGTAACAAACAACCTGTTATATGTGATAAATTGGCTATAACTGGTCAATACTTTTATCGTTTTATCACTTTACAATGGGGCTGAATAATTTAGCATCTATCATATGCAAGCTGTAATAAGATGTTTAGTGTCAAAGAATGACGCAAACTACGCAAATACCTACATGTATGTATTGAACTCAAATCTTCCATTACCGGCGTTGACAAAATGTCCTATCATTCGCTGACTTGTCCCTCGCCACTTCGGGTTCGAATCCTACCCATGATATCAAATTGTAAGTGATTATGCTATCAAGCTGGTTTACTGAAAGTCGATGTTACTACTCAGCGTCCGCATGGGGCCTTCTTCCACCTTGATGACCGGAAGGCATGACATTGTTCGGGTTGTTTTATGTAAACCATTACACAAATAGCAAACGTGTTAATAAATAAATGTGTCAAGACATAGGTTCAACTGTGGCCGAGTGGTTGAGGCAACCGCTTTGAAGTTTAAAGTTTGAATCCCGTGAGGGGTCCGTTCTGATGTGGCCGGTCGGTGAGCCGCCAGCTAGTTAAAATGGTTACCGAGTGCCTACCTGCTTGATGCCTAGCATTACATGTTATTAGTCGGGAAGTAAACGTGCTCAGAATGTAGGTGTCTCATAAGTAAATAACTGACCCTTTAAGTAGGGGTGACACTATAATAAGTAAACACTTGAAGTTTGCACGTTATAACATCATACATCAAACATGAATAATGAATGTCCCTGTTCGGTTCTCTGTAAGCTTGTGTGTGTCATTGTTCTGTCATTTCTATTTCAATGTATTTATTATCTTGGACATCTTATATATATGTTGATTGTAAAGGTCGGTGATGGCAATGTAGTTGATGGATAGAGCCGCTCTGAGTGCCCGACTCATGGTCCGAAGGTTGTGAATACGAATCCCGCTTTGAGCGAGGTTGAATCGCAAACTTGGCAATCTCAGATTGGGCGCTAGTACTGGTCAGTAACCGAGTAAGCAGTCATCGATATAAGACGTCAAACTTGGCAATCTCAGATTGGGCGCTAGTACTGGTCAGTAACCGAGTAAGCAGTCATCGATATAAGACGTCAAACTTGGCAATCTCAGATTGGGCGCTAGTACTGGTCAGTAACCGAGTAAGCAGTCATCGATATAAGACGTCAAACTTGGCAATCTCAGATTGGGCGCTAGTACTGGTCAGTAACCGAGTAAGCAGTCATCGAGATAAGACGTCAAACTTGGCAATCTCAGATTGGGCGCTAGTACTGGTCAGTAACCGAGTAAGCAGTCATCGAGATAAGACGTCAAACTTGGCAATCTCAGATTGGGCGCTAGTACTGGTCAGTAACCGAGTAAGCAGTCATCGATATAAGACGTCAAACTTGGCAATCTCAGATTGGGCGCTAGTACTGGTCAGTAACCGAGTAAGCAGTCATCGATATAAGACGTCAAACTTGGCAATCTCAGATTGGGCGCTAGTACTGGTCAGTAACCGAGTAAGCAGTCATCGATATAAGACGTCAAACTTGGCAATCTCAGATTGGGCGCTAGTACTGGTCAGTAACCGAGTAAGCAGTCATCGAGATAAGACGTCAAACTTGGCAATCTCAGATTGGGCGCTAGTACTGGTCAGTAACCGAGTAAGCAGTCATCGATATAAGACGTCAAACAAATATGTATAAACATTATTATTCCTTGGTTTATATTGTTACATATTCGTTATTAAAGAAACCTTCCAGCCCGCTAGGCTAGCTCAGTTGGTTGAGTCACCCTGCAGGTCTGGGTTCGATTCCCGGAAGGGGCAGGTTTTATTCTTCCGTGACATTTGCTGTGGTCATATACTCCAAATGAGGATAAGCTGTCAGTTGCTTGTGAAAGAGCAAGTTAGTAGATCTACTGGTTGATGATTCCAGGATATCTGGTTAGGACGTTTATGACTAAAAGTTGCCTAGAAACCTGATGAATACAAACAAAACCAAGTAAATCTTCTGCATTCTATCGATTTTGTAACGACTTACCAATTGCTATCCACAATTCTGTTTGTAAATAAAACGTTTTCGTTGGTGAATATTACATCGATTACTGAACTGCGGTATCTAACCGAATTATTACGGTGACTACAGCAGTCTCGTGCGGCTTTCCGTCGCACATCGTCACATTCCGTAAATGAGCGGTCTAAAGTGTATTATGAGAGGATACTAGCTCGAATTTGAATTTCAATGTTGACTTTGTACCCTTGTCTGGTGATGACATTCTGCTATACCAATTATGATTTGGGGAAATTTATTTGTGAACCCTTCGTAGGGGTCGTGGGTTCGAACCCCATTGGGGTCACCAATATTTGTTTTTAAATAAATTAGAATGCTCCTGTCCCAGACAGTCGTGTAAGCCATGTGGTGTGCCTGACCGTGAGACATATATCCCAGACAGTCGTGTAAGCCATGTGGCGTGCCTGACCGTGAGACATATATCCCAGACAATCGTGTAAGCCATGAGGCGTGCCTGACCGTGCACATATATCCCAGACAATCGTGTAAGCCATGTGGCGTGTCTGACCGTGACACATATATCCCAGACAGTCGTGTAAGCCATGTGGCGTGCCTGACCGTGAGACATATATCCCAGACAGTCGTGTAAGCCATGTGGCGTGCCTGACCGTGACACATATATCCCAGACAATCGTGTAAGCCATGTGGCGTGCCTGACCGTGACACATATATCCCAGACAGTCGTGTAAGCCATGTGGCGTGCCTGACCGTGACACATATATCCCAGACAGTCGTGTAAGCCATGTGGCGTGCCTGACCGTGACACATATATCCCAGACAGTCGTGTAAGCCAATTGGCGTTCCTGACCGTGACACATTTATCCCAGACAGTCGTGTAAGCCATATGGCGTTCCTGACCGTGAGACATATAGGCATTTAAAGTTATCAATAGCAAAATGATGAAGATGTCGACGTATTTATTCTAACTGAGGTTCCAGTTTATTCAACAGATATATGCTGATATTTTGTCATAATTATAATCGTGTACATACATATCTTAGAATATTGTGTCATTGAATCTAATTGAAATAAGTCACTTTCCTTTAAAACATTTTTTACTGGTTAGAAATTATGTCCATGATTATTTCAAACAGGAAGTTACAACGAGTGGAGAGTAATGACGGTTATTTTTCCGATGAATAAAAATCTGGATTATTTATCTTCTCGCCTTCGTCCATTCTTTTATTCCAACTTCCTCTTTTATTCCAAGTCCCTCGTTTGTTCCAAGTACCTCGTTTGTTCCAGCTGCCCCTTTTGTTCCAACTGCCCCTTTTGTTCCAGCTACCCCTTTTGTTCGATGTCCCTCTGTTCATGCCCCATACTCCTCTTTTGTTCCAGCTGCCTCTCTTATCTTCGTCAACTTCTTCGTCATAGTCTGGTTCCAGCGTGTATTTTCCACATCTTAAAAATAAAGCAAGACAAAGTTTGGAAACCAGTTCAAGAATGTAGCCTTGTCATTGGTTAAACCTGAGATCGGAAACAACCAATCAGATGGTCGAGGGGACTGTTTGTATAATCAAGGCACTGAAAGTGCTGACAGCAAGGGTCTCACTGCAGATCACGGACGTCACTTTGACATATATTTTACCTATCACAGTAGTCTATCAAGAACACTTTGTGATGTCAGTATATACAATATTATAGGAGTTAAGCACACAATATTGTATACAAAGAATTGGTCTAGACAGTAAGAAGGATGGATGGAGAAGAAATAAACAGTACCTCAATGTTGATTATATGCCAAGTTTCAATGCAATCCATTGAAAACTAGCGTATTTTACATGTGTTCTAAAATGAGACATCAGTTCAAAGGGACAGAATCTAAAACATTTTGATGGATGAACAGCAAATTTATGTCTTCCACATTTACAATTCATACATGTATCATGGTACTTGTATTATCGAACTCCATTGCAATCCCTTGAAAACTGAAGAAGTAGTAAGCCACACAAACTACATATGTTGTATATCGGACAGAACAACCAATCGACCGACCTACAGACAGGATGACAATAAAAAAAAGTTTTTTCCGTAAATCGTCGATATTCAACGGAACGATGACTTTCTTCAGGAGTATGTAGACTTTGGCGGTTCAGAATGACAGACTTGTGATGACTCATCCGATGAGTGTCCGCGGATTTCGCCTACTATTGCAATTGACTCTGATGAGCCCCTTGCTAAAAACACACTTCATATTCTCTCAGCAAGTAAAAATAGTCACCATTTTATTATTTCTACATATTTATCTAAACATTTGTGTAAATATTCAATTTTGAAGTGTGATGACACGCGCAGCGAGGGGACACCAAAACAAATTCAGACAGACCGGAGAAACACGTTAGGAATGAACAAAATACCGAAATAAACAGGACATACAACATTAAAGAACTCTAAAACATGAAAGTAGAACGACACAGGACTTCGGGACACAACAGGAAGAGGATAAAGGTAATACTGCCAGTAAAATACTCGGGGGCTTAAACACAGTTGTCGGCATGGCAACCTCACACTTAACCATCGTCTTACCAAAAGTATTGTGTTTACGATCAAGTTGAAAAAAAGTCCGGTTTTCAGAGTGTTTTTATACAATAAACATAGAAGAAGAAAATTCTGGACAGCAAAAAATGTCCCGTTTCGAGAGTATTCCGGTTTTTAGAGGATCTGGTATCGGGATTATTCCGGTTTTTAAAGGGTCCGGTATCGGGAGTATTCCGGTTTTTATAGGGTCCGGTTTCGGGAATATTCCGGTTTTTAGAGGGTCCGGTTTGGGAAGTATTCCGGTTTTAGAGGGACCGGTTTGGGAAGGGTCCACGGTATAATGACTGAGCTGATAGAAACTGACCTAGTCGGCTAAAACTCTAAAATGAAAGTTTAAACTTGAACAAGAGAAATAGGAAAAATATAAACTAGTGAGAGAGAATGATAATGAGATGAAGTTAAGTAGGTATAATAGAACATTCATACTTACGAGGCTGTTTCCATCCCACATTCCTTGACGCAACTAAAGTACTCATCACAACACCCATACGTTTCGTAATCATCCCCGACGGCGTCGGCTTTTCTTGAACATTTCATCATTTCAACGAGACAATTAACAATTGAACATTTTCCCTGAACAGTATGCACGGCTACTGACAGTAACAGCACTGACAAACACACTAATGCAATTGTATTTACAATCATCTGGAAATAAAGAAAGTAAGCGTTGTAGTGATAAACAACAGAATATGTAGGGAGACGCAGTGGTCGATGAGTAGAGCGCCTGACTCATGTGCCCTTATTCACAAACATTTCAAGACTGAATCTCAGACTTTCACTTTCAAATGTTAAATGATCTGTTTACTTCTATGCTGTTATTACAGTATCGATATCAATACAAATTGGCTCACATGTTGAGTGGGTAACAACAATTATTCAGACAAAATTTCGTTCGTATAGATTTAATGAAAATGAAATGCTGGGAAATATAAATATTACAAAGTCTAAGTCTAAGTTTCAGTCTTAAATGTTTGTGAATATGTTGAACCACGGATTTCACAAGCTCTAAATCTAGCTCGAGTGTTGGCACCGGTGAACCACGGATTTCACAAGCTCTAAATCTAGCTCGAGTGTTGGCACCGGTGAACCACGGATTTCACAAGCTCTAAATCTGGCTCGAGTGTTGGCACCAGTGAACCACGGATTTCACAAGCTCTAAATCTGGCTCGAGTGTTAGCACCAAAAAAACTTAAGTTTCTGTTCATACTCAACTTCAAATTATTTCCAATTCTGAGTTTCTTTTATTGAATGCTTAACTTTAATATATATTGATCTTTATTAGTTTTAGTTTTAAACTCACATTTTCCATCGCTTAGATATAGAAGACAGCAGAGTTGAGTTCAATCTCAGTTATTTGAGTTCTTTAATATTGGATTTTCTTAAAGATATATTATGCTAATTTCTTGTTCAATTTTTTACCGAAACAAACATATAAAATATATTTCCTATAGTTAAAACATCAATAAACATGCATTAACAATGAATGAACTCATAACGTATTAATCCGTATTTGGTGAAAAAAGATGTTTGTATATCATAAAATTAATAAAAACTTCTATTTTTTTTAACTATCAGGCTAAATTACAAGTATTGTCTGGTAGTAATATGGTGATCAACGATATTTTCAATCAGTTATACATTGCAATGGTTCTTATTAGAGATGTTTTAGCCAATGCAACAACAATACTGAATGAAGCCAATTCAGACAGTGTATGTTCAGATGAGCCAGATACATCTTAAAATTATTCAGTTCAATAAGTCTCTCATGATAAGAAAGAAAATTTCAACGGTCTTAATTGATATATAACTGAAAATTGTTAATAAGATATTCCAAATTGTATTCTGTTGAGTCAAAAACAACGAAGTTGAACTTAATTTGAATACAGACTAAAGTTCGTTCGTGAATCTAGGATCTGGTTAGTAAACCAGGAAGCAGTCAGCCAGAGTGCTTATTTTGAAGTTTTCATGACGTGATTTATAATCAATGTAAAATAAATAAGTTTACCAAAATAAGTAAAGCTTTGATATTGATTCATAAAAGCGTAATGTTTATATCATGTATCATTATAGCATTTTAATAAGGCGTAAAAAATATGTTTGTTTCAGGATTCCCCACCTACCCTATTTTTTGCCCCGACCTTAGAACATTTTTTCGCGTGTTAAATTTTTTTTCTAATTTCTTGTTTTGGTAAAATTTCTTTTTTAGTAAAATTTCTTAGAGTGAAATTTTCTTTAGATTCATATGTCAGTCACTTTCTTGTCATAAACAACAATTGAAGACCCTGAACTGAGTGATAAGTTTCCGCCATCCTAGTTTGGCAAAATTTACTTTTTATACAATATGCAAATGTCTATAATTATCATTGGGTCCTTTTTATAGTCACGTGACTTCCGTTTTGCGCTTTCGTCGTCATAACCATCGTCATCTCGATAATCTTTTACGTCATCAAGCACAAGAATTGTGGTTTGTTTTTATTAGGTTTGTCTGGTTTCAATGTCATTTTCCAACATTTTAGCTTCCATGGCGATTTGTTTCCTCGAAGTAATTATCTACCAGAACAAACTTACCATTCCACAAGCAGTAGACAACATCCCCACATGATTCAGAGATGGAGGAAAAAGAACTGGAATACTACAATATATTTGTATATTTTAGTATTCAAAGTCACTGTTTAACTTATCAAAACGGACATCACAGCTTAAGAAAGCCAGCCCTGCTAGCTTGACTAGACTGTCACCCGGCAGATCCGGGTTCGATTCCTGTGTTAGGCAGGTTATGTTCTTCCAAGACATTGGCTACTTTCATGTCCTCCACTGTATTCGAATGAACGAGGTCCAACTGAAGGTGCAAATTAACCAAACAAACTGCTTCGATGTTAAGTAAATACAATGTACCTTCAATACATTTCTTTAAATAAATCCATTTTCATAACATAACATAACATAACATTCCTTTATTTCGCTCAATACATGCAATATATCAACATGTAAACATGAGGTAATTACAATTACATCTTTACGAGGCTCAATAATTCATACATACATGAAAAGCATAAATAAACATATTGTATTTAAAGTTTTAACATAAACATGTGTAGGTTTGGATTTGCCGGAGAGTCACCAGTTAAATCTGGGAGCTTAGAAGGGCAGTAATTGCAAAAGCAGAGCTATTAAGGATTTGTTGTATAGAAACTCAAGAACTGGAATACTAGTTTGAATAAACAATCAAGGCATATTATAGAGTAGAAAGCTCGACAATAAGGCAAGCAACCGTTCAAAAAGAAAAATATCTAATACAAAATACAATCAAATACTAATTCCTTGTTCCAGATAATATACATTTAATGAATTTACAAAGATTGATATATTCTGTTTGGTTAGTAGTCGACATTAGTTGCTCAAGTTTGTACATGTTTGGTCTCCTAAAATAATATGGTTTGATAAATCGTTTCCTTTCGATTGCATATTTCGAACACTCAAAAAGGTAATGGAATTCGTCTCCTATTTTATCTGGACAAATATAACAAAATCTTAAATGATGTGGGATTTTGTGCCATTTTCCAGTTTCCACTGGTAAACGGTGATTTCTTGTCCTAAATCGCACCATGTAAAATAATAAGTTTGAGTTAGTTGATTTAAGGTAGTTTTCGAAGCCAAAACTGTTTTTACATATTCTATAGAATGGGCTTTGACTAGAATTTTCAACAAGAGAGTACCATTCCGATAAGAATAAGTCTGTAAGTTTTTGTTTTACCGTTGCTCTAAGCCAATTACTATTTAAGATATGTCCAGTCCACATGTTCATTAGTCCACATTTAATTAAAATTTCTCTAATTCGGTAAAACCATGGATATTTCTTTTTTAAGTCAACGCTATTTATATCTTTAGTTAGTTCATACATATTTCTGTATATAACAGTAGACAATTTAATGGGAAACTCTTCAGAGTTAACTGCACATAAGCGTATCCAGAAAGATATCATTTGGTAGTCTATGTCAATACTTAAGGGTGTACAGCCACTTTCTCCAAAAACCATATAGTTAGGTGTTGATCTTTTCATTTTAAGAATGTATTTCAAAAATCTTAATTGGACTCGTTCTAGTGTTTCTAGATTTCCATAACCCCATATTTCGGACCCGTATAGAAGGATAGGTTTAATTGTTTTATTAAAAAGGTCTATTTGGATATCAATTGGTAAACACAATCTATTGCAATTCTTTAATAGGCTATACATAGCTCTGGTGGCTTGTACAGCGATGTGCTTTTTAGATTTTGTAAAAGACCCAGATTTACAAAAATAAATACCTAGATATTTGTACTCATTAACAATTTCAAGAGGCTGATTTTCAATTGTGAAATTTACAGGACGCTGTCTTCCTTTAGAGAATATTACAATTTTGGATTTGGCTATATTAACAGTTAATCTCCAATTATTGCAATAATCTTCATAAGCATTCAAGGCACATTGTAAGTCATTGTCATTATCGGCTAATATTACTGTGTCGTCAGCATAAAGTCAGACAAATATTTTAAGATAGTTTTGCATTTCATTTGTTATATCGTTTTCATTATCAAATTGTATACCCTGGATAGTATGGTGTTCACGCATAAAAGATTCTAAATCATTTAGAAATATAGAGAATAAAAGAGGTGAAAGATTTTCACCCTGGCGTACACCAATGATTAAACTTTTAATCTCATTTTACGTGCAATTAATTTCTCGATATGCTGGATAGTAACGCTTTTATCTTCAATGCAATACAGCGAAACTTCATTCATATAACCACCTTCAATGCAATACAGCGAAACTTCAATCATACAACCACCTTCAATGCAATACAGCGAAACTTCAATCATACAACCACCTTCAATGCAATACAGCGAAACTTCAATCATACAACCACCTTCAATGCAATACAGCGAAACTTCAATCATACAACCACCGCGGGTGTATCATACATAACATAACATAACATAACATATCGTTTATTGGCATAAAATATTACATAAATATAGCCAAACAAACAAATAAACAAATGTACATGTATAAGTGGTGAAAAAGTTTTTGTTCAGGAACAAGATTTCATATTTGGAAGTAAGTGCATGTATTAACAGTATTTTCAACGTATTTATAGTTCTAATTTCTTTCTTTAAAAGCGAAAAATAAAAATTTTGCTAAGTTACCTATTAATTTTATTGATTTTGTGGACATAAGAATTTCAAATTTTTTGATAGTTGGCCAATTACGAAAATATGGTTGGAAGAATTTTAATCTTAATTGTCTATATTTAGGACATACTAACAAAAAATGATACTGATTTTCTATAACTTGCATATTACATTGTGGGCAGATACGATGTTGTCTTTCTAAATTATTATATCTGCCAGTCTCTATTGTTAGGTTATTTGAGTATAGTCGAAATTTTGAAAGGACAATTAGATATTTCTGATCAATATTAATATTTAGATATTTTTCCATAACAAAATCATGTTTAAATAAACAATATTCAGATAATCTGCTCGAGTTATTTATATTAGTATACCAAGTTTGTTTAAAAACATCCAATACTCTTTGTTTAATAGCCTTATAGTTATTAATATTTGGATTTTGTGATAACCAGACATTTCCTAGACCGTTTACATCTAATAATAATTTTATATGATAAGCCCAATTTAACCCACTGTATGACAGTCCATTATTTGCATCTTCTGACAGCATTTTATAAATGTTAATGATCAAAGGATTTTTTGATTTCAGTACATTAAGCCAATATTTAATCATTATGATTTGTCTCGCAGTTTTCATAGGATAACGCCCTAGTTCTCCGTAAAGCCCGTCTAAGTTTGTTGATTTTTTAACATTTAAAACTTTTCTTAAAAATTTACAATGAATTTGTTCTACGAGTTTAGCGTCATGATAACCCCAAATGGATGCATTGTAGTTTAATATAGATCCGACTAGACTATCAAATAATCGACATTTTTCAACAGAAGTTAATATAATTTGGTTATATACTATAAATAGATTATGTAACGCATGCGCTGATTGTTGGGCAATTCGCAATTGTGTTCTATACCAAGAACCATTTTTAAATAAATGGGTACCGAGATATTTAAAGGAAGTGACAACTTCTAAGCGTATATTGTTTAATTCTATATTACACTGCGTACCTCGCCCGCGTTCAAATACCATCGCTTTGGTTTTATTTACATTTATTGTAAGCCCCCATGTACGACAATATTGTTCTAGATCATTGAGCATTAGTTGTAAGGTTTCGGGTGAATGCGCAAATAATACCGCGTCATCAGCAAAAAGAAGTAAAAATATCTTAAGTTCGTTCACAGAAAATATTCCCTCTAAATTTGTATTAATATTGTGTAAGATATCATTTATAAATAAAATGAACATTAAACTAGAGAGTGGATCACCTTGTTTTAATCCAATATGTGAAGAAAAAAAATCGGATGTTTTACCTTTGTATCGTACGCACTGTTTAATTGTATTATACATAGCCTTTAAAGCCGATACAAAATGTGTACTGACTTGAATGTTTAATAATTTTTCCCATAAGAACGATCTGTTGATACGGTCAAAGCATTTTTCAAAGTCTATAAAGACACAATATAGTTTTTGCTTCGAGTCTAGTGTTTTCGCAATAATTGCATGTAACAGGAATATACAGTCAGTCGTTGATTTGCCCTTTTGAAATCCAAATTGGTTATGTGATATAAAATCATTGTCATGTGACCATTTAGTGAGTCTATTCATTAACACTTGAGAGTAAATTTTTGCTAAAACATACCTTCAATGCAATACAGCGAAACTTCAATCATACAACCACCGCGGGTTTATCATACCTTCAATGCAATACTGCGAAACTTCAATCATACAACCACCGCGGGTTTATCATACCTTCAATGCAATACAGCGAAACTTCAATCATACAACCACCGCGGGTTTATCATACCTTCAATGCAATACAGCGAAACTTCAATCATACAACCACCGCGGGTTTATCATACCTTCAATGCAATACAGCGAAACTTCAATCATACAACCACCGCGGGTTTATCATACCTTCAATGCAATACAGCGAAACTTCAATCATACAACCACCACAGGTTCAGAAGAAATTGATGAGTGTTAAAATATGGAAGAAAAATAAGAAAGTAGTTCATGAAAATACGGTCGTATTAATAAGGTGGTATACATTTTGAGGCGGTAAGTAAGTGAGGTTATACTGGACTAATGCCGGGTGTTTGATATCTTAAATCAATGATTTTGAACACTAGTACAAAGGTATATCGTAATCTAACATTCCTCATACATAGAAACAACAAAAATGCATTTTATACATCACCAAATATATATATCAATTTAACATTGTTAATATATATGTAATCATGTGCAGCTTTCTGTGATAAATATCAAGAATTACCTCCCTTGATTATCGGCTTTGTTTAAGCCATTTCCTCTAACTTGGATGGCCTCCCTTCCAAAGAAAATAACATCTATCAAACTAGTAAAATTTAATTTAAGATATTTAGGCTTAGAGAGATTGTTTTATTGTCTAACCGTTTTTTGTTCTATTTTAGCAGGTATGCCGATTTCCCCTGCTCGGCTTTTTACTTTCATATCAGGGGACTTCCCTCTATCGCGGGACTTCCCTCTATCGCGGGACGTCCCTCTATCACGGGACTCCCTCTATCGCGGGACTTCCCTCTATCACGGGACTCCCCTCTAACGCGGGAAATGATACTGACTCATTCAGTGTAATACATACGGGTCAGGGATACAGGTGCATGAAGCATAAACACTCACATTTAAATGTAAAGAAACTGAATACTTAGTGCCCATGTAAACATTGAACGATCCGTACATCTTTTGAGATATGTTATTCAGAGTTGTTTCCTTAGAAGTTATCTAATTAAGGAATATACGGAAAATTTATGCTGATTTTGTTGAGATGCCAGTCTATTACCCGTAAAAATATAGCGGAAAGTGAAATAAGATAAAATATATAATTGATTTCGTTGAAATGTTATCTTTTATCGGGTTAAAGATTTTTTTTCTATTTATTTCAATTAGCGAAAATTCATCTGATAAATTTATCCATGTCCCCAATAGCGCATTTTCAGGTAGGGGGGGGGGGGGGGGGGCAATTATCTCAATAAGCCAACGATTTGTCAATAATTTATTAAATGCATGAAAATTCTTACCTTTTTGTTAAATGTTCCTCAATTTCCTTAAATGAAGATGAAAAGCGAATTTAAAAAGCAGACCAAAACAACGGTTATACCTAAGATGTCAAAAATTTGTATGAAAGAAATGTAAGCACAATTCTCGCATGCTTCCAATTAGACAAGTGTTCCACAGGGACTACATTCCCCTATATATTCGTCACTTATCGCCGTGTTACGTAGTCACGTGACCGTCTTATTGGTCATTTTATGGCATTCGTCAGTTTATGAATATTTTATAATGGCTTAATTGTGGACTTCTTCGTTTATATAGAGCAGAGATTTATAGTGTTGTCTGTTATATGTGTTCATGCGTACCCAGTCACAACCAAATAGCGAGGGGGTGCGTAGTGTACTGGATAAATATGCCCGCCCCTCAGTCTGAAGATAGCAGATTCCTACCGTTAACATCTTCTCCCTAACAAGCAGTACCCGGTTTTCCTTACAAAAACTTGACTCGAAAATGATTTAAATAAAATATTGAATACTTTCAGTACATTTAAGTTTGATTCTATTTATGACAAGGGAGATACTTAACGAGAGGTTTGCACGAAAGGTATTAGTGTTGAGTAATTAAATGACGTAATCAATAACTATTGAATACGTCATCATTACTACTGATTTTCTTACCACAAATATTTGGCATTGTGAGATATTGGACTATAACAGCATCCAAGGATGCTACGCTCCAAATGTCTTAGTGGAGTCAAGAAAGATCCCATTTAGCAAACTTTAGTGTGGGGCCATAGTGAATTGTGGATCATTACGTACTGCGGTGAAAGTAGGAGTTTGCAATCACATCGATACAATTTCAGGCAAACATCGGAGATTCCGGATGTTACGGTAGTGTAGGTCCGCGATTCCGCCATCAGGGCATTGTTTTAGTCCTTACCAGAGCCCGGGTTGAATCCCAGTCTAGATCTAGATGCAATTTATACTTATATCCCTGATTAGGCTCGACTCCTCATCGACGTGAAAGGTGAATGACAACTGGTTCGACTTCAGTGATCTTGACAACAGTCTGAGTACTATGTCTCTAGAGTCATTAATGAAACCACGAATGGGGTAGATTTATTACGCGATGTATAGACTGTGTACGCCAGTGATGAATATTAAGTCTATTATATACAACCAATAAGGAATTATACAAACATAGAAACAAAGATGGAATGCGCGTCATGGATATTGTCATAGTACAAGCTGACGACAATGAAATATCACCAATAAGGCTGCATATTGTCAAAGTGCAAGGTGAAGACAATGAAATATCACTAATAAGGCTGCATGTTATACAAGCCTCTAATTCGATTTGAATCAAAAATGGAAAGTCGTAATCAAATTTTGTTTACTACGTAAGTTATTTTTAGAGAGTCGAAGATATCAAACTTTGTTATTTTACTTTACCGACCCACCGGTCAATAGATATATATAACTTTGTTGCCTCCATTTTCTGGAGATATATGGTTTAACAATTACATGTATTAATTAATTACGATTCCGGAGAGAAGCCCCGCCCACAGTGGATACTAATGCTAGTCAACCCAAAATATTCTACGAAATGGCAGAGTAAGACAAAAAACGTGACAATATTTCGAGGATATGTAATCAATATAATGGTTCTTTGATGTAACGTGCGTTTTTTTCGACTGCTTCATAATAGGCCTATAGTCAGTCGTATTTTGCAATAGTTTAATCATTTTCGAAACTTTACGTTTAGAAATAATATTTTATTGCATTTACGACAAAGTAACTATATTCTAATGACAATGGGTTGGGAACAAGTCTTAGCATTATTTTGAATTCTTTCCCGGAAAATTAACGGAACCACTATACAGTGGAAGATGCTAATTCCCGACTTCCGGGATCTATTAAAATCCGACCAAAGTCTATTTCCCGGGACACGGAAATCAGCGTGTGAAAGCCCATCTGTTGGGAATCGTCTTCTGTCTATAGTCCTGTGTATCCCCGCCGCCCTGGGGTAAACAATTGATCAGTACCTCTAGTGGTTTGAGGTAGTGTGCACTTTGTACGTGTCTTTTCCTACTCGACTTCAGTGTTCTTATTTTTGTAAATTTCCTATAAAAGTTACAGTATTGAAAATATTGAAAGCCCCAAACTAGCTTAAGTATCAATGAGGCTAATAGTCTAAATAACATCAATTATTGTTGACAACCGGCGTAAAAGTCCCGCAGAACAAATTTTACCTTGACAGAAGTAATGAAATATGCAACAATCTGAAAAAATAGGGGGCGGAGGGGGTGTACATCAGTCAGAATTATACATCATCATACTCGCAAAACAACTAAAGATTATACTGCGTCATTCCAAGTTCAAATACATTGTATATTCACATACATTGAAGTAAATAAATATACTGGTCAAAATTGCTAACCCGCCAGAACGAACTACTAGGATTTCGCATAGTTTCTGTAAGCTGCTGGATACATCTGTTTGATTGTGATTGCAATCAGCTGTTATATATGTTTGATTGTGATTGCAATCAGCTGTTATATATGTTTGATTGTGATTGTAATCAGCTGTTATATATGTTTGATTGTGATTGCAATCAGCTGTTATATATGTTTGATTGTGATTGCAATCAGCTGTTATATATGTTTGATTGTGATTGTAATCAGCTGTTATTTATGTTAGATTGTGATTGCAATCAGCTGTTATTTATGTTTGATTGTGATTGCAATCAGCTGTTATTTATGTTTGATTGTGATTGCAATCAGCTGTTATTTATGTTTGATTGTGATTGCAATCAGCTGTTTTTTATGTTTGATTGTGATTGCAATCAGCTGTAATTTATGTAAGATTGTGATTGCAATCAGCTGTTATTTATGTTTGATTGTGATTGCAATCAGGTGTTATTTATGTAAGATTGTGATTGCAATCAGCTGTTATTTATGTTTGATTGTGATTGCAATCAGCTGTTATTTATGTTTGATTGTGATTGCAATCAGCTGTTATATATGTTTGATTGTGATTGAAATCAGCTGTTATTTATGTTTGATTGTGATTGCAATCAGCTGTTATTTATGTTTGATTGTGATTGCAATCAGGTGTTATTTATGTTTGATTGTGATTGCAATCAGCTGTTATTTATGTTTGATTGTGATTGCAATAAGCTATTATTTATGTTTGATTGTGATTGCAATAAGCTATTATTTATGTTTGATTGTGATTGCAATAAGCTATTATTTATGTTTGATTGTGATTGCAATCAGCTGTTATTTATGTTTGATTGTGATTGCAATCAGGTGTTATTTATGTTTGATTGTGATTGCAATCAGCTGTTATTTATGTTTGATTGTGATTGCAATAAGCTATTATTTATGTTTGATTGTGATTGCAATAAGCTATTATTTATGTTTGATTGTGATTGCAATAAGCTGTTATTTATGTTTGATTGTGATTGCAATAAGCTATTATTTATGTTTGATTGTGATTGCAATAAGCTGTTATTTATGTTTGATTGTGATTGCAATAAGCTGTTATTTATGTTTGATTGTGATTGCAATAAGCTATTATTTATGTTTGATTGTGATTGCAATAAGCTGTTATTTATGTTAGATTTTGATTGCAATAAGCTGTTATTTATGTTTGATTGTGATTGCAATAAGCTATTATTTATGTATTGAATTGAAATATCGAAAACAAACGAGGAAACCCTGTCAAAATCGCTTTCGTCGTTTCTGGCCCCGATTTCACGAAAATACTTAGGTATCTCCTTGCAATCTGGGCCTGGTCACTTTTCATAATGTTGCGAAGAATCGCAAAATACAAAATGGCGCGTTAGCTATTATGACTAGCATACATGCATCTTGAACAGTCACAAACACACTCATAATCATATTTATCCCCCTCAGAAGGTGAGACGATGACGAAGCTGACGAGATTCCAGGCTTTATTGGCTGTTAAACTCGCTGTTTCCTCATCAATAATTAACCTTGGTTCAGCTATTAAGCAATTAAGACAATCAATGTATCTGGTTAAATATAGTATGGAATGTGGGTACGCGAGCTTGTAACAAAGTAAATTCTAATATTCCACACCGCATGAATCCGAAAAAAATTCATGTGCTTCATAATCTGAATTATTGCTGGATATATTATTGAATATTGTAGTAAATTATTCAAATAGGTCGCTCATTAGTTACATACAAGTAGAGCGTACTAATTACATTTGTTATTGTATCATGACTTATCCTTTATCAGTCAGTGACGTAGGCACTTTGTCTGGATCCACTTCTGTGGTTTCTGTACTTTTTAACGTATCTTATGATTCAGAGATGTGTTGTTTTTTGTATTTGCGTTTATTTATCGTCGCCACCGGTTTTTCCCATATGGGTGACGCCTCCCGTAGAATGTTAGTCATTTCAGATTTTTTGGAGGATAGTGCATGATGCAGGAGATGCCCCAGTTCCAGAACACCCCTGGTTCTTTAACGTGCTCGATGTAAAGCATCATACATGGGACCTCGGTTTTTAAAGTCTCGTCTGAAAGACTGTTAGTACGGTCAGTGATGGAGCGAGGAATCGAACCTGCGATCCCAGGATTAATAGTCCAGCGCGTTACCACTGGACTACGGATCCGCTACGATGTGATGCATGTATAGTTATTTTATATTAACGTGAGAACGGTTGTAAATAAACTTGGATGTGGTCAGCCAATGAAAACACGTTTTACAAACGGTTGACCAATAGACAATAGTTACACTGAAGCGGTATTTCGACTAATTTTGAATCGATAGTAGTCGCCAATATTCGATAAAGCTAAATTATCGTCATCGAATGTGAAAAAGGAAAACTCTTCCTCACTTCCAAATACATGTAGACATTGCAGTGGGAAAGACGGAGCACAGCGCCACCTCTCAAGAGCGACCCCCTCTCTTCAACAACATTATCATGGTAAAATTTACAACCAATTTAACGTCCATGTGCAGCTTTCTGTGATAAATATGACTAGAACAACAACCTCTATATAACGGCCGACATTTGCATCCCTCACAGAGCGTTGCTTTATAGAGGTTGCACTGTATATAACTGCAATCCATCACAGAACAGAATATTTGTTTCAATTTAAGCTTAAACAGCTCACAGGAAGATAGTTTGTAATATACACTGAAAGAAGAATGAAAACGAAATGACAAAGTATTTTAGAAATTTCCACAATCGCCACAGGTCATTTCGGTTACATGAACATACAAAATGTTTTTCGTCCTCGATAACATTTGAGTTGCACAATTGACATTTCCTATTTGCTCGTAAGATATGGCGGCGGAGGTGTTTCTCTATTGTCAAACTATGGGACACGCGGGGAAACACTTTATACAATGTTCGCTAAAGGTTATAAAAATGGGGGACTTTTTAGGAAACACAATATTGATTAAACCTAATAAACTCTAATCATATGATTTAATTTAATCAGCACCGCAACCATCCTCGCAACAGTAAGGGCCAAAATATTCTGTGCATGCTGCTTGCAAGATTTTCACTTAGCTAAAATTCAAATTTATAGCATATCGCCACAAATTAAGACACTCGCATGAATATGACTCCAGATTGAATAAGACATCGTGTAAATATTTCATTAGCTTAATAAACAATTACTTTATTTGTTGTTGCACAATTTTTGCGCTAAAAATAATGGTCACGTGCTGTGGTGTAATTTGTTAGAATATTTTACCATATCAGATTCGGCAGTCAGGTCTTGCTACAGGACGGTATCCAATAGGGGTCCTTTCCGAACTGGCTGGTTGGTGAACCGCAAGCACTTAGTGGTTAAATAATGCTAACCGTGTGCCTACCAGCCTGGCTCCAGTTTACGAAATAACTTAAATTTTGCTCAAACACAATTCAAATTATTTCTCCAAATTTCGAAAGACTTGTTGAAGTTTCTTTTCATTCGGAATGTTTACATTAATTTATACTGACCTTTTCAGTAGTTTTCCAAAAGTTGTTTTAAACTCTGAAATACTGAGAAAAATGGATTTGAGATCAATCTTTGTAATTTTAATTCCACAATAGTTGGGGTTTCATAAATGATGCTGTCAGTTATTTGGGGAAACTTAATGGTATTGAGTTGATGTATAACTAAAGGCTGTTAAGATAATCCATATGATTCATTACTGTAAACTATTTTGTTGTCAGTAATTAAAATTTAAGTGGTGACACGATGATAAGTTATCACTGTTTACAGACTGGCGGCGTTTCCTTAACTCAAACGACCTTTTAGTTGAGTGAAGTTTTAACTTATATATTCGATTGCTTGTATTGTTTGCTGTTAGCAACTCCAATCAAACTTTCTCTGTTCTTGGCCTAATAAACATCCGAAAAATATTTTCGTTATTGTTAAGAAATCGTATCCATTATTGGTGTGAATCTTCAAATACATTTAATGATTCTCAATATGGATTTAGAGACGGTCGTTCTACGGCTGATGCCATTTTCCTATTACATTCAATGATTCAAAGGGTTTTAAACAAAAAATCGAAATTATACAGTGTTTTTATAGACTATCAAAGAGCATTTGATACGGTAACTAGAGGTGCACTATGGATCAAACTGATCCAATCAGGCATCAGCTGTAAAATGACAAATATCATAAAATGTATATATAATAAAATACAATATTGTGTAAAATTATCTGGTACTATGCAAATGTCTGATTTTTTCGATGTGACAATTGGTTTAAAACAAGGATAACCATTATCTCCCCTTATATTCATTTTATTTATAAATGAAATTGTTGCATGTATTGATTATGACAAGTTAACTGACAAAGATTTAGAACTATTATCAATGTTTATGATATTATTTGCAGATGATATAGTTTTGTTCACAACTGATCCTAAAAGTCTGCAATCTCAAATAGACAATGTATATAAATACTCTGAAAAAACATATACTTGGGGTTAAATATCATACGCCCAATTTTGTTGTTAAAGGCGAGCTTGGTAGGTTCCCATTATCAATAATAAGCAAAATAAGATATATTAAATTTTGGTTAAAAATCAGGAAAAAATCACTCTTCAATGTATGCTTTGTATCAAGGCCTCACTGAAAATGTCAATGGTATTACATGGGCCTCACGTATAAACTCAGGTATTGACCATCTTGGCTTTCAGTACGTCCGCACAAACTTAAAGTTTAAAAATAATTGTTTAATAACCATGAAAAGGAGAATACATGATCAATTTATTCAAGACTGGTATAGTTCGATCAGCACAATGCCGAAACTAAGCTACTATTGTAAATTTAAAACAAATTTTGAATTTGAAAATTATCTTGATATAATTAGAAATGATAAATTAAGATTTCGATTTACACAATTTAGACTCAGCAGTCATTACTTGGAAATTTAAGCCGGTAGACTAATCGGTATTGATAGAGAAAATAGAATATGTAAAACATGTACTCAGAATGTCGTAGAAACGGAATATCATTTCTTATTATGCTGTCCAAAATATCATGATTTGAGAAAAACAATATATTCGTCATTATTTTTGGTCCAGCTTGGAGAAATTTTATCATTTATTAAAGTCAAACAAGAATAAATGCCTCCTAGATACTGCTAAATTTATAACTGAAGCATTTATTACCAGAAAAAATACATTGGAAAATAATAATATATAACCAACTAAGGAACATAATTAATATTAATTTGTAATTGTATTATGAAAGTGAAATTGCAAATTATTTCTTCCAGAGATATATATGTCATTATCTCTTTGTGTTTTTCTTTCTTAAGTTGTTCGTTTTGTGTTTATTGTGTCTGTAATACGAAAGATATTCATTTTGATATTTTGTATTTCAGAATAGTTTCATGTGATAGACTGTTTTTCTTGTGTTTTAATTGTTTCACATAAATAGTGAGTCTTTGTCATAAAATATTGTATATGGCTAAAGGCTAAATACATCCGATTTGCCAATAAACGAATTAATGAATAAATAAAAGACGAGGTGATTCTATGGTTATTAGTATCTGATCAAGAAACGAAATAACTGAAGAACACGTAGGAGGTGCTATAGGAGGTGCGTGTTGTGTATAGCATATTATACTATGATAAACAATTATCGAGTGTTTGTGAGTTGTGCAGTAGAAGTTGTCGCTATGTGTGACAGTAATACCCCAAAGGCGCATCACTCTGGCATTTGGAATAATCTCTAAAACATTAAATATCATTAAACTCTTCCATCATTGTCAATCTGGAGTTTTATACTTAAGTTCGAGCGTTTTAATATAGCTTGAAGAATTGTAAATAATCAACAAGACTAATAAACAATCCCTTCAAGGGAGATTATTGGTTAAAATCAAATGCTGAATTTCGTAATCAATATATTTAGAATTTAGGAAATGAGTTCGTACTTGATATAGGAAAATTGAAATAACTTTTTCTCCAAGTCTACATCGAAATTTAAAATGCTGTTCGGAAAACCTCAGGTTTTCCCACCAAGCTCTTGACGCATAATGGCCGAGACATTGCCGACCTTGACATCCTCACATGGACTTACGTTAACAATCGGTGCATAGTAATTAGTATCAGACAACATTAAACAGGCACCCTTTAATCTTCGCCACTGTCTTCATACATGAATGTCGTACGCGTCGAGACAATGAAAATATTTCAAGCTAACCCCCATTCTAGTACCCCCGGTAATCTGAAATCCATTTCATAATTCCCTCGGGTGTACCTTTAATTCGATTATATATAACCCCTTCGCAGTTTAGATTACCCCCTCGCTAATTGACGAGTTTCTATCGGTTTAATATCACGATATAAATTCAACAAAAATGAACACGAATGTAAGATTCTATTTATGGCATACAACAGCAGAAACGGATGTAAGATTCTATTTATGGCATACAACAGCAGAAACGGATGTAAGATTCTATTTATGGCATACAACAGCAGAAACGGATGTAAGATTCTATTTATGGCATACAACAGCAGAAACGGATGTAAGATTCTATTTATGGCATACAACAGCAGAAACGGATGTAAGATTCTATTTATGGCATACAACAGCAGAAACGGATGTAAGATTCTATTTATGGCATACAACAGCAGAAACGGATGTAAGATTCTATTTATGGCATACAACAGCAGAAACGGATGTAAGATTCTATTTATGGCATACAACAGCAGAAACGGATGTAAGATTCTATTTATGGCATACAACAGCAGAAACGGATGTAAGATTCTATTTATGGCATACAACAGCAGAAACGGATGTAAGATTCTATTTATGGCATACAACAGCAGAAACGGATGTAAGATTCTATTTATGGCATACAACAGCAGAAACGGATGTAAGATTCTATTTATGGCATACAACAGCAGAAACGGATGTAAGATTCTATTTATGGCATACAACAGCAGAAACGGATGTAAGATTCTATTTATGGCATACAACAGCAGAAACGGATGTAAGATTCTATTTATGGCATACAACAGCAGAAACGGATGTAAGATTCTATTTATGGCATACAACAGCAGAAACGGATGTAAGATTCTATTTATGGCATACAACAGCAGAAACGGATGATTTTCGCCAAAACATTACCTTAACCCCCTATATGCATGCAATCTATGACGTGTGTCATTGGGTCGTCTTTGTATTTATTTTATTTTTCAGCATCAAAAGACGTGTTCAAATGATTATATCACGTGTCTAATTCAAATTAACAAGACATTAATTTTCAATTAAATAAAATGTCATACTTCGTACAAAATAAATATTAAACAATGTCAACACCATTTGAACGCGTCTACGTCACGCTTGTTTTGTTGTGACGTCACGCACGTGAGTTGTTATTTAACTAATGAATTATCGAAAATAATTATATGGATGTTATTACCACTCTACATCGTATGTTATGTTATAAAACCAAATTAATTACATAGTTTAGTTTGTTGTGAAAACAAATCTTCACATTTCTATCCAGCTAACACTCCTTGTAAATTCAGTTTCACTTCATTGCCGGTATCAAATTTACGCAATAATTCAGAGCACACATGTTTCGAAGTTGTTTAGATGACTTCATGAAGACGCTGTTCTAATTACCTTAATCTAGTTTGAAGATTGAGTAAATGCCGGCAGCAACATGAAATTGGTGATCACTTCTCAGGAAAAGAGATGTGTACCCACAAAATGCTGGAGGTTGAATTTGTAAGTCACCTTGTTTTTTAAGACTTCTAGCATGTTAAATGAAAAGATTTGACACGTCTTCTTGCAATCTACTATAGACAGTTATTTTAACGTTTTATCTTCGTTCAGAATAAAAATGGCTGCAGCTGCGACATAGACAGGCGGTATGTTTCGATGTCAGGTACAGCTGCGACATAGACAAGCGGTATGTTTCGATGTCAGGTACAGCTGCGACATAGACAGGCGGTATGTTTCGATGTCAGGTACAGCTGCGACATAGACAGGCGGTATGTTTCGATGTCAGGTACAGCTGCGACATAGACAGGCGGTATGTTTCGATGTCAGGTACAGCTGCGACATAGACAGGCGGTATGTTTCGATGTCAGGTACAGCTGCGACATAGACAGGCGGTATGTTTCGATGTCAGGTACAGCTGCGACATAGACAGGCGGTATGTATCGATGTCAGGTACAGCTGCGACATAGACAGGCGGTATGTTTCGATGTCAGGTACAGCTGCGACATAGACAGGCGGTATGTTTCGATGTCAGGTACAGCTGCGACATAGACAGGCGGTATGTTTCGATGTCAGGTACAGCTGCGACATAGACAGGCGGTATGTTTCGATGTCAGGTACAGCTGCGACATAGACAGGCGGTATGTTTCGATGTCAGGTACAGCTGCGACATAGACAGGCGGTATGTTTCGATGTCAGGTACAGCTGCGAAATAGACAGGCGGTATGTTTCGATGTCAGGTAAATCATTTCAAGCACACGCCTACAAGTGAGGGGAAGTGATTTTTTCCTCATTACTGATTGAAATAGATATATGCGAATGTTATTGTTGTTTTTTTAAATAAATAGTCTAGTCACTAAATACGAGTATGTCAACTTTTGTTTTGACATTTATCTTATAGTGAAGGTCATTGATTCTGTTATGGGAGGAATAATGATGTTTTTTATTTATATTTTATTATTACTACTGTTATTACTTTTATTATTATAATTATTTATGTTTGCCTCGTGTTCACAAAGTTTACGTTTTCAGGAGCAGCATCAAGATCAAAGTTCTTTCGAGCTTCGAAAAATGTGTCATGCGAAGCTAAATCTTCAGTGTACGTAATGTGATAGATATGAGCATGTTTAAAACAAATAGATACACCAAATTCTGGTTTCATACTTACTTAGAAAAACATTGCAATGAATATGTTAAAAGCGATTCTAAAAATTTGATCCAATTTCAGTGATAAGCCGTACAATTAATGCTAATTAGAATATTTGTAGGTATAGTTTATTTACACTGTTTACAATGTGCTACTCTGAAAAGGGTGTTGCTCGGGAGAGGTTACACTGTATCTACAGGCTGTGACCTTTGACCCAGTGACCCAAAAAACAATAGGGTTATCTACTCACAGAGGCCAAATAGCGTGTGAAGTTTGCAGACTCCGTGTGAAAGGATTTTCATGTGACCTTAGACCCGATGACCCCCAAAACAGTAGGGGCCATCTACTCACGGAGTCCAATCATCGTGTGAAGTTTGAAGACTTACATATACAATATCAGACTTTGTAATAAGAGTTTTGTTTTCGTCGGTTCAAGATTCTGATCGAATTGGTTTCCGTTCACATCGCATTAACGCCGTATTTAACACCTCTAAAATGCTCTCAACAGACGTTTGATGGAACTTACGGTCGAAATGTTAACTGTAAGTAATTATCCAGAACTATCGTGGAATTTCTTAATAGCCAACCCCACCACGCTTTGTTTTCGATTCTTCAACAAAATGTCTATAGCAAATTACCCCTACAGAGTCGTATTAATTTAACGCCCGCTGCATCATGACGATTTTTTTGGATAATTCGAATTGAGCCAATCTATCTAACACTCGTGTTATAAATTCTCCAGGGTGAATGTATACTTGTTCATTGTTGAAACGCTCTTAAATGGTACGCTCTAAAACTTGCCTGTGTGGTTAATATTTTGTCATTTCCTTTCTGGTAACGTAATTTCTTAAAGTTACATTTAATCGTGTCGATGCGGTCATGTAAAGGTCTTAGCTTATTTGCAGTAGCAAAAGTATCACCTACTGTTACATTGAACATAGAGTAAAAATCTGTAAAATTGACCATTTTCAAAAGTTTAGGGGCTAATAAATCATATTTTCAAAAAAATTGCCAATATTTTAGCAGTTATGTCTGTTTTATTGATTGAATGAACATTATCACGGTGTTTTTATAATTTTAAACAATTAATTGCTTCTTGCTTCCATTTAAAGTTAAAGTTTTTTACGTCCAAAAACAATCTCGATTTTCTTCATTTAATTTCTTTCAATATGTGATAATTATGGTATGAGTAGATGATATTAAACACGTGTTATCAATTGATTTTTAAGAATAATTGCTTTAATTAAAAGTGATTAAAAATTGTGAAAAATATTTATTGTCTGTGTACTTTTAAAAGATCCTTCTCATCTACAAACTGTGAATAATACTAGCATTATCGCTTGTATTATTTTTAATGGCTAACAATTTACACTCAAACTGTACAGTTAGAGTAAACAAAAAAAATGTCTTTTATTGTTGCTATCATTTATGATTAATCGAAATGAAAAGGTACAATACATAATTGTTTTACCTCACAGTAGAATGTATAGGTAAGCATATATAAAATCATTTAAATTAGTACGTACAATCATGTCTTATTCGAAGAAACTACGTGTCCGAAAGGAAATTAATTATGAATAATTACATAACTGTTATTTCGTAGAATCAAATACTGATAGAGTTAATGTTTTGCCGGATAATTATTATCTTGAACGGATAATTTCAAGGAGAAATACGTCTAAGGTAAGTTGTTTTTCAATTTCATCCAATTTAAGTTTGAGTGACGTTATCATCGTAACTTGTCAATGAATGGTTGTTTACAGTGATGTTTATTCTGACTTGGTATTTTTGTAAAAACAATAAATGCATCATGATCATTGTATTAGGTACTATGTACTGGTTTAAATGTCGTGTCACTAGATATTGCAGTGTACGCTTTATCGCGCGCTGTGTGTCATCTGATTTAAGTGGTAATTCCGGATGCAGCGATTATACAAGCTTTACGTTAATTAACATCGAGCGCGCTTGTGTTTAATTTTGTGTACATTTTGTGATGATCATTGAAAACGAATCTCTTCGACATTGTAATTGTATTGTTCTATTGATTTTTGTTGGCTTTCAACATTGTCTTGTGCAAAAATGATATTATATTGCATTATAAGGGAGAAATTGGTGAAATATTACTGTTTATAGCATTGAGATAAACAATTGGTGTGGTATTGAGACAATAATTGGACCTTTTAATCGGTAAAGGTGAGCAAAATTGATAAAACTCAAAAATCATCTGAAAATTAATGCATCACAATTTTATTCAAAAATCATAGAATGATCACGATTATAGTGCCCAAACCTGCTTTATAATTAAACTATAATTGTTGCATAAATTCAGTAGGGATTATTATCGTCAGGAAGTGTTTATTGCTTTATGACCTTCTATTGATATAGTGGTTGTTTATCTGGCATGCGTCTAGAAATACTGCAACTTAAAACGTTAAAAACATCAGTAGAAAATAAATAGGGTTTTGTCACAAATCATAGACCACATTTTGTGTACACTTCGTATTTTTCATATTTTTAACACAATCAAAATGTTTCATGAATGGCATGTGTAGCTGTTAGAATGTTTATCATTTAAGACATTCATTTTGTATTTTATTTATATTTGTACTTCACAATAACATATTTCAAGAATGTAGAAATGCTGTTATGTATGTTAAAAAGAAATGATATCAAATTCAATTTATTGTAGCATACTTTGCTTTCTGATAAAGAATAATATGTTTTGTATGAACTTATCATTTATTGACTACATATGGCATATTAGTATATACGTATATATATATCAATATATCTATATATTATCACGGACATATTAACGTCCGTGATATTATTACATTATAATTATTATTATCACGGACCTATAAACCATAAAAGTTCGTGTTATTATGTATTGGCCAAATAGATCAATGAAATGAAAACAATACATTTTGTTCCTTTTTGTGTTTACACATTTATCAGAATAATAAGCAGTAAAGCCGGGTTCTACAAAATCGATCGATTGTTTACAACACCTCATATATTGATTTTCGCGTGGAAGGGACACAATCCAATCAGAGGGACCGACTTTAACAAAGCCGCTAATCAAGGGAGATCCTTCTTGATATTTATCCCAGAAAGCTGCACATGATGGTCACTGAGCGTCGTTGTCGTCTCCATGGTCACTGATCGTCGTTGTCGTCTCCATGGTCACTGAGCGTCGTTGTCGTCTCCATGGTCACTGAGCGTCGTTGTCGTCTCCATGGTCACTGAGCGTCGTTGTCGTCTCCATGGTCACTGATTGTCGTTGTCGTCTCCATGGTCACTGATCGTCGTTGTCGTCCCCATGGTCACTGATCGTCGTTGTCGTCCACATGGTCACTGATTGTCGTTGTCGTCCCCATGGTCACTGATTGTCGTTGTCGTCTCCATGGTCACTGATTGTCGTTGTCGTCTCCATGGTCACTGATCGTCGTTGTCGTCTCCATGGTCACAGAGCGTCGTTGTCGTCTCCATGATCACTGATCGTCGTTGTCGTCTCCATGGTCACTGATCGTCGTTGTCGTCTCCATGGTCACTGATCGTCGTTGTCGACTCCATGGTCACTGATCGTCGTTGTCGTCTCCATGTTCACTGAGCGTCGTTGTCGTCTCCATGGTCACTGAGCGTCGTTGTCGTCTCCATGGTCACTGAACGTCGTTGTCGTCTCCATTGTCACTGATCGTCGTTGTCGTCTCCATGGTCACAGAGCGTCGTTGTCGTCTCCATGGTCACATAGCGTCGTTGTCGTCTCCATGATCACTGAGCGTCGTTGTCGTCTCCATGATCACTGAGCGTCGTTGTCGTCTCCATGGTCACTGAGCGTCGTTGTCGTCTCCATGGTCACTGAGCGTCGTTGTCGTCTCCATGGTCACTGATCGTCGTTACCTCATCATTATTACATCGGCTTTGAAGTCGTTATTACCTTTTTCACATATATAAACTGGCAAAATCAGGTTGACTTTTAATGTAGTAGATTCTAAACGATTAAATGAAAACTATTTTTATAAATCGATGATTATACTTGCATTGTTACAGACCCAGTTTTAGTTGGGTTTTTATAACTTCGTTCGGCTTGCTACGACCATGTACGTATTTGCAAAATGTTGTGATAAAGGTATTGAGAAGCGAATAAAGCGGAGTGAGACAATGTTACCTTTTGGGTTCATCCACATTACTAGTTGTTACCGGCTAAAATGCGACCTTCAGACACGGGAACTATTTTTTTATCCGCGCAGTGATATCATGGAGGTTGTTTGGCGTGTCTGAGACGCAGACGGAAGTGATATGGCGGTTGTTGCACTTAGTTACTGCGCATTTCCTGGTTAAGTTTGACATTAGTCTTGTGATGTCGTGGTAAATGTCGTGGTAAATGTCACGTCTGTGGGGATTTCCTCAATATTGTTATTTCTAAAACAGGATATACATAGTAGATACGATGTTTCAGAAAAGACAAAAAAAAATACGCATCGGTCATTGTTTGATTTTATACTTGACATGATCAAAGTAAGAACATATATTGCGCCAGTAGGGGAATATCGCTAAAAGAAATACAGAATGGAAAAATCAACCTGGTAGAAGATAACATTCCAATAAAATCCCAATATGTAATATCATATTGAGTAAACTTCCAACTGTTCTGTATAATATTATATAATTTTTATTCTGATTAATTGTGATTTTCATTTTATTTGAAGTTGTCAACTGAATTCGTAACGAACCATCAAGAGCGATTCAATATAAGTTGAAAGAACTTGGTGCAAACTCGATGTAAAATAACTAAATTTAAAATTAAGAATATCGCCATTAATGGGTCTGAACTTGTATTCAATCCCTTTAATCAAAGGAACGACAGTTATGGCAACGGCCATTACATAATTACGCATCTCTTAGTTTTTGTCGTAAAGGGAAAATATACAATAAGGATAATATATGAGCGGTGGTATGTAGGACCTTATTATTCCCAGATCATATACTTCACAGGTCTGGGGGAAATAGGATCCTAAACTGTGACATATAGGATTGACCATAATGGTGGTAAACAAGAGAATCATATTCTTCACAGATTTTGTCGATGACATTGCTGTTATTATAAATTTGATAATAAAAATGTAATAATAAAAAAAAAAAAAAAAAAAAAATAATAATAATAATAATAATAGTATGATAAAAGTAATAATATTAACAACAACAACACCACCAATTCATAAAACTAAAATTTTCTCTATATTTATCTTGGTCGGATTGTGACACCGAGGGTGAATTGTTACACTATCGTTAATGCTCGACCATATCAGGCAAGCTTGGAACAGAACTTTCTTTAAACCAAAGCTCTGCTGACACTGCGGTATTCACTGCTTGCACGAAATTTAGCCGTTGAAAGCGTTGGAAATACTTTTTCCAGTACATCTGTCTATGAAAATCAGTGACTTATTGAGAAGCTCTCCCATTCCAAATAGTATTCCATACTTAGTATGTGCAAGTTTGCAAACTATTGTCATAAATCCCTACTTATAACTTCAGAGATGTTATAATGTATGAATCTCGGTCAATGACGATATTTTTATTTACGTACAAAGTACATAGTCTGCTCTTTTACAACATACCAACAGTATTATGATTAATTAAAAACCACACAATAAAAATATAAATAATACATCCGATGGCCGCGTTTTTCACATAACGTGACCAGGGATGACCGTAACGTGTTCAACAATAAATAGCGAACTTTCTAAATATTTCATGTACATCTTTAAAAAAGCAAACGTCTATATTTTATATATTTACAAACAACATAATCTACTCTTTCACATCATACCAATATTATTATGATTTATTAAGAAAAAAAACAGTAAATATAATATAAATACGATGGCCGGATTTTACACACTCCCGCGTCTGTATTCATACGTTTCCTCATTTCAGCACATAAGTAACCCAACAACATCATCGGAAAGTATTGATAACGTTCAGGAACCAGCCTATCATTGCACATCCTATTTTCTTATTCATGATTACTTATTTCCATCATTTCTTTAATGCACAGCGCGCCTGAATTTCCCACATGAGAATCAAAGAGATCGGAGCTTAGTTTGAACAGTGTCGGTAAGAGACCACTACATATACTATGTTGCTACATACCACATATCAAAGGTATGGGCCTTGCAGTTGCAGACAAGAAGATTTGCATATACTAGTCTATAGGAAACGTTTGACCCTTGTGGCGGGGCCAGATTTTACCGCTATGGCAACATTTGACAATCTTTGTAAAGGATCACTATATGGTGCTACATACTTACCAAATATCAAGGGCTTCAGACAAGACGATTTTTTAAAAATATTAATGACGGACAGACATCGGACATATGGTGATCACAATATTTCACATTGAGCATTTCGTGCTCAGGTGAGCGGAACACAATTAAGCGATCAAACACCACAACAACACCAACAACTACCACTATTACGCCTACAAGTACCATTACCACACGTGCCACCTCCATTATTGCGGAAGTACTGCGCCTACAACAGCACGTATATCTCCAACAACAACAAAAACAACAATAATCATTCTTACATTTACCACTAACTCTTATCAACAACAACAAATATCTATACAGTAACAGACACTCAGAGGTAGAGGACCCGGGTTCGATCCTCGGTCGGTGAACGTTCTCGTAGAACCTTTCCCATGGGCACTCAGTACTGGTGAATTTGACCCAGGAAGCGGACTCGAGAGTGATTAAAGAAGCTGCCAGCTTTCTTCAAAATGAGCTAATATAAAATGGTATAGACTATAAACTAACACAACGACGCCTATAATAACAATCGAACAAGCAAACAACTACCTTGTCTACGCCTACATCAACCACCATTCTACCGACTGCAAGCACAACAATGCCAACACAATTCACAACAACAACCACACTGCCATCTACCACTACTACGCATACACCTACTATTACGGTGCCAACAAGAACCATTACTATTCCTACTTATAAAAACGACAACAACATCAACATAATCAATGATTCTTTATCACTAGAATATACACGCATACATGTATATCAACAAAATATATCTGCAATACTGACAATAGCAATCTGTGACAAATGTGACTCAGTTGTAAAAATGTACTTTTTGGTTATAAAATTCATGCAATTTTTGACCTGTGAGGAATGTGATTTCATGGTACATAAAAAACCGGCTTCGATCACAAATTTCCCAGGAGCTGTGACATATATGTTCGAAATGTGTGACAAATGCGATATTATTTTTCCCAGGTGGGAAGAATATGTTCTGGGAAAAATAAGGTCTTACAGCGCTGTACGATTTCCAACCTCTTCTCTCAGTAATGTCATTGCCAGAAAACGTTACATGTAACGTCACCATGCACTGACAGTAAGTAAAATTTGCCCCATATGGCAATATGAAAACGAAATGACTATATTGAGTAAATGTTGTTTCCTGCTTGAAAATAGTGACATCAGATGTTGCGTTTATTTAAAATGACGTCACTTACAGAAGAGGCAGTAAATTCTATAGCAACGCTCAGTTCAAATTGATATTGACAAGGGAGATCACTCTTGCGATATTTGTATAGAAACGTTTGGGATGTAACTGATATTATACATATCACCAAAGTAACACCAACGTCATCGTAGTAGTTAAACGGAAACTGTCGGAGAGCCAACTCACTTACGCTGGTAGTTGTACATTCCTAAAGTGACAGAATATTTCTTAATGGAGTTTTGACAGTAGCGAGCTGTGAGATGCTACTATAGTGACGTTGACATGCGGGAAGGTATCCTTACATACACATCAACGTCTTCATTTAAGTTTTAAAGTTATGTAATACCATTTGTGAAAATACAGAGATTTAAAAAGTAAGGAAAGTAGTTCTTATAGAATAATGTCAAAAATACATAAAAGTTAGAAATACACAACAAAATAAATACAATATGACCTTGGATCTTTTTATATTATTAGCATATTTAGAAAATATTCTTTAATCATCTAAGGAAAACAAATGCTGAATATTTTTTCTCAAACGATGTACGAATCGTTCAATATAGAACTAATTCATGGTTCATTCTTTGTTTACATGGGCACGAAATATCCAGTCTGTTTTAATCGAAAGTTGTTTAATTATGCTTCACGCATCAGTAAGCTTTCTTAGTCAATTTTTGGTCCGTGAAAAGACGACTTCAATGTTTATAACTGTCGACTTATTTGTTTACAAATGTTGATGAAACTGACACAGCCAAACTTCTCCATTCCTTGGTATTTCTTGCATGAATGCATAGTTCCCACATCTACAATTTCTTAATCATCAGCCATTTTGATAGGCAAATTTGATAAGTAATTCCCAAATGTGTGATAATTGAGAAAATACCAAGAGAATTTGCATGTGACAACCACTTTTTCTTCAATTCTCTAAACCATCTTCCAACATGAGCATAATGAATAAATAATATTTAACGCCCATACCATTCGATACCTCCATACCAGAAGCCTTATTCACAAACATTTTAAGACAGAAACTCAGACTTGGACTTTAAATTTGCAAAGGTTATATTCACCAGCGTTTCGTTTTCATTAAATCTAAACGAACGACGTTTTGTCTGAATAAATATTATAATTATTGTCACCCTCTGTACACCTTTGTCTGTGTATGATCATCTACTGTTATAACAGCATAGGAGTACACAGAATATTATAATTATTGTCACCCTCTATACACCTTTGTCTTTGTATGAACATCTACTGTTATAACAGCATAAGAGTACACAGAATATTATAATTATTGTCACCCTCTGTACACCTTTGTCTTTGTATGAACATCTACTGTTATAACAGCATAGGAGTACACAGAATATTATAATTATTGTCACCCTCTGTACACCTTTGTCTGTGTATGAACATCTACTGTTATAACAACATAGGAGTACACAGAATATTATAATTATTGTCACCCTCTGTACACCTTTGTCTTTGTATGATCATCTACTGTTATAACAGCATAGGAGTACACAGAATATTATAATTATTGTCACCCTCTGTACACCTTTGTCGTTGTATGAACATCTACTGTTATAACAACATAGGAGTACACAGAATATTATAATTATTGTCACCCTCTATACACCTTTGTCTTTGTATGAACATCTACTGTTATAACAGCATAAGAGTACACAGAATATTATAATTATTGTCACCCTCTGTACACCTTTGTCTTTGTATGAACATCTACTGTTATAACAACATAGGAGTACACAGAATATTATAATTATTGTCACCCTCTATACACCTTTGTCTTTGTATGAACATCTACTGTTATAACAACATAGGAGTACACAGAATATTATAATTATTGTCTCCCTCTATACACCTTTGTCTTTGTATGAACATCTACTGTTATAACAACATAGGAGTACACAGAATATTATAATTATTGTCACCCTCTGTACACCTTTGTCTTTGTATGATCATCTACTGTTATAACAACATAGGAGTACACAGAATATTATAATTATTGTCACCCTCTGTACACCTTTGTCTTTGTATGATCATCTACTGTTATAACAGCATAGGAGTACACAGAATATTATAATTATTGTCACCCTCTGTACACCTTTGTCTTTGTATGAACATCTACTGTTATAACAGCATAGAAGTACACAGAATATTATAATTATTGTCACCCTCTGTACACCTTTGTCTGTGTATGAACATCTACTGTTATAACAGCATAGGAGTACACAGAATATTATAATTATTGTCACCCTCTGTACACCTTTGTCTTTGTATGATCATCTACTGTTATAACAACATAGGAGTACACAGAATATTATAATTATTGTCACCCTCTGTACACCTTTGTCTTTGTATGATCATCTACTGTTATAACAGCATAGGAGTACACAGAATATTATAATTATTGTCACCCTCTGTACACCTTTGTCTTTGTATGATCATCTACTGTTATAACAGCATAGGAGTACACAGAATATTATAATTATTGTCACCCTCTATACACCTTTGTCTTTGTATGAACATCTACTGTTATAACAGCATAAGAGTACACAGAATATTATAATTATTGTCACCCTCTGTACACCTTTGTCTTTGTATGAACATCTACTGTTATAACAACATAGGAGTACACAGAATATTATAATTATTGTCACCCTCTATACACCTTTGTCTTTGTATGATCATCTACTGTTATAACAGCATAGGAGTACACAGAATATTATAATTATTGTCACCCTCTATACACCTTTGTCTTTGTATGATCATCTACTGTTATAACAACATAAGAGTACACAGAATATTATAATTATTGTCACCCTCTATACACCTTTGTCTGTGTATGATCATCTACTGTTATAACAACATAGGAGTACACAGAATATTATAATTATTGTCACCCTCTATACACCTTTGTCTTTGTATGAACATCTACTGTTATAACAACATAAGAGTACACAGAATATTATAATTATTGTCACCCTCTGTACACCTTTGTCTTTGTATGAACATCTACTGTTATAACAACATAAGAGTACACAGAATATTATAATTATTGTCACCCTCTGTACACCTTTGTCTTTGTATGATCATCTACTGTTATAACAATATAGGAGTACACAGAATATTATAATTAATTTAACATTACTTATACAAGTCTAAATCTTGGTTTCAGTTTTGTATTTTTTATGAATAAGGCTCCTAGAATGACTGATCACTGTATTTGTATTACTGTGTTTATGAGGTAGCCCATCGCCGCGCACATTTTTTATAATGCACTTTATGGTATTTTGGTCGACCCGGTATGTCCCACGCTCACCATAAATAGACTTTTTGAAACCGAATGTTGTTTAATCCGAAAATAGAATCTATGACAATACGCACATTAAAATATTTCTCAAAGAAAATGGATTTAATGTAGATCTAAAACTAAGGCTATAGGCCTACAACTTTTTTTTTAACTCTACGTTGTTCGGAATTTCACCCGAATAACCTGATGAACGGATTTAAAACCACCGTTCGGAATTATAATAAGTTGGTAAGTTTTAGTTCACCTTTATTACGGTCGAAATAGCGATGTTGTTCCGTTCGTTCTTGCGTACAAATGTCGCATAGACTACGAAAGCCTGGTAGTGACATTTCTGAGAATCGAATGCAGTAAAAAGAAAAACTTGTTTTCTCCCCAATGGAAAGATATATACGGATACCTCTACTGGAAATGCCATCTTTTTTACTGCAAGAATAACCCTGAAATTATGTTTACATTGGCATTTTAAGTTTAAAAACACGTGAATCATTTAATGTTGCCCGCTTTGAGCCACAGATTATGAATGCATGCTGGTACTATAGAGTACTGATGTGTCGATTGCTTAGACATGATAATAATTTGAAAGAAAAGTGTCAGTCTGTACAAACACTCGTACAAATCCGAAATATAGCTGATCCAGCTGTCTTCAAAGTAAATCGCCATGTCATGAATTTAGTTTCCAATCTGTTGATTCATGCGAAAACGCTAGCAACTGTGCATCAACTTATTTCATTTTTATTTTAGCGCAATAATACAAAATATTATTATATTCACAAAGGGAGGCGCAGTGGTCGAGGTGTAGAGCGCCTGACTCCTGGTCCGAAGGTCGTGAGTTGGAGCCCCGAGATGAGCGGGGTTTGATCATGAACTTCATAATCCCTAATTTTGGCGCGAGTACTGGTTGGTAGCCAGAAAGCAGTTATCGAGAGTGATTAGTTTAAGTTGTAAGAACTTGTTTCACAATCGATGCAAACTAAATAAATATACAAACTGATACTCACATATTGCAAATAATGCTAATTAATACTATTAAATGAAATACAATAAATAATAGTGTATACATTCAGCAAGGTTTCCGTGTCTATAACCTGCGCAGTGTAAACGTTGTAATCATTTGAATGCCAAGCCTATTTCCACAATACGAAAACAAATAATGAATACTTGAATCACTTTACTTTTTGTTGATACTTTTTTCAATCAGAAATCAGATTACGATATCTGCAACATTCATATAGAAACTCATTTAATGTGACATTTAATAAGTGTTAAACTGTTAAACTCAAGTATACATTCGACACAAGGAGTGTCGAATATCGGTTATTTCGTCATTCCCGGTTGTGTCGACATATTTGTTGTCGCTATATCTTGTATATGGAAAATAGCTTATAAAAAGTGTGTAAAGTAAAGTGTTTCTTTGTGTTTGTTTGTATGTATTTGCGTTTATTTATCGTCACCGCCGGTTTCCCAGAAACTGTTTGTTTCCCATATGGGCGACGCCTCCGGAAGAATGTTAGTCATTTTAGATTTTTTGAGGATAGTGCATGATACAGAAGATGCCCCAGTTCCAGAAGCACCCCGGTTTCTTTTACGTGCCCGATGTAAAGCATCCGAAAGACTGTTAGTGGTGGAGCGGGGGATCGAACCTGCGATCCCTGGATTACTAGTCCAACACATTACCTATCCGTTTATTGGTACAATCTGCACATACAGTGCCTTTGACCGTTAACAAAATAAACATAAATATGAGATGGCCAAGACAATGAATATACATGTTATAAATACAATATCAAACATGGAATATAAGCAAACACAGAACAGAACAAAGATATTTGTGTATAAGATTAAATATTAAATATATGCAGCAATGGAATAATATTTTAGTGTCTTAATGTTACACAATAATAAATATATATAACTATACGTGAACAGGAGAAGATATTTTATAACAGCAAATCTTACTATGGAGCAATTAATGTAAGTTTGTCTTGTCTCAGTTTCATTGCATTAAAAACTAATTTAGCAGAGTTGACAATAAATGTGCTATTTTTATCAGACATAATATTATAAAATGTATTCACTGGGGCCAGGAAGGTTGTTTAAGGAATTTTGTACGGAGTACATTAAATGTTTGACAGCACATGAAATCAAAGCGCTGTTAGCGCTGAAGGCCTGGGGCTGCAGATAGCTGAATTGAATTGTGGATTTTCTTACCTTGTGTACATCTAGTTACTTGTTTGTAAACAAATTATCATATTTACAACTGTATTTCCATATTAAGGTACCAGTATTTTTCCTTTAGTTATTTTGCGCAATAACTATATAAGTCAGAGTATATCTTGTGCTTCAATGATAACCCTAACCCTGGTTTAAATGTCCAGAAAGTTGGCAATTTGAAGACACACAAATTATGACAAGCAGTCACACATGTATCCGGTATGGCCAATGGTTTCAATGTTCAAGTTTCCGTTTGATTATCTCCATTTATCAAGGTTTAATAGTGAGAATTGCATGTTTGCTAATCGAACATTTTTTTTCTAAAACTACCTAGACATACTCCGGATTAGTATAAATATGGGTTTTCCCTTTAACCCTGCGGTAAAATATACCGGTAAAAATTATACCGCTAGACGATAGCCTTGCCACGTTTTGACAAGTTTGTCAATATCCACATTTATAGATTAACTCTATATACTGTATAGTGAATTTGTACATGCAGAATGACTTTTGATGATGTTTTACATTCCGGTAAATGCACACACAATTCTGTAAAGTATTTTTTTTAAACAAAAGTATTTTTGGAAAGGAGAGAAAGTAGACTAGCTTATGCTATCGAGGTGTTTTTAAATCATATCAATATACATTGTAGATATAAAACACTAGATTTTCCGTACTCACCCCTTGTTTCTGTTGTTGTTATTTGGAATAAAAACTTAAATTTGTGGCTTTTAAAAAAAATCTTGATATCATGAGGTACATATGATTATTATCTTTGTATACATGTGTGGCTTTTTCAAATTTACCGGAAAACATGTATCCATCAAAATCCTAAGACTACTTTTTGTAGATTTATAAATAAGGTTATAAATTAATAAGCTGAAATTCAGCTATTCATTATGAATGAATTCCCGCATCGTAGAGTCAAGTGCGCAATATACGGCGACCTATTTTCATGAATGAAATCGTAGTAACAACAATCGGAGGCTAACAACAGCGCATGAATCTCACTGTATTGGAATGAAAATTATACACATGTATAAACCAATGTGCTATAAAGCATTAGAAATTCTTAAATATTGACTGAATATGCTTTTCTAATATATTTTAACACTGTTCAACGTTTTTATAATGCGATGTAAAGTGGCATGTGCTAAACTACTTACTCCCCGTGCATGGCAGTGTGTACTTCGGACTTCGGGAAATAAGATCAAATGGACAGCTATCGCCCCAGGCCAAATCAAAACAAAGATGGCGACCAACTGTTAGTGAAAATTGTGTATCGTTGATCACGTGACAGTTTTGAATCTTAATGACCCTGCTTTATCTCCATGTTTAATTCAAAATTCTTCCAATTCTTTTCACGTGCACATTTTTGCCGCGTTCCTACAGAAATATTTCAAATCATTTGCTTAACATGATTGAGTTCAACAAGCACTACTTTTTAACGCATTGGGTCGTACAGACTCTATTCACGCCTCGTTCTGAGATTATCCAAAACGAGGCTCATAACGCAAACAAAATGGACCGTATGTTCCTCATTTAATGCGAGGTACTGTACTGTATTATGGGCATTGTTCTAACCGTGAAATAGCCGGGTGTTACAGCTCCAAAACTGTACAAATGAGGTAAACAATGTATAACAGACTAATAATATCAGTGAGGTATAAAAGCAACATATATAGACACACTTTAGTGTACTTTATCACATAACTTGCACTCCAGGAGTGGCATAAAGCAGTGACATAAATATCATAGGTAACTAGTTACATAAATAGCCGAATCACAGCACTATTTAAAGTATATTTAAAGATTGGAAACAATATATTTATGGTGTTATGTGATAAATAGAATCTTACATTCGTGCTTATTTGATATTGTTTTTATGAAACTCGTCGACTGAAACGAATATTCATAAAAACAATATCACATAAGCACTCATGTAAGATCCTCTATTTATTGTGTCCACTTTCTCGATTCACTCTCGAAAATTGAAAAGGTGTCAACTGACCATTAAAATGTGAACACTTTTATCTCGACCCATTGTTTGTTTCACAAGTAATTCGTTGACAGTTTGTAATGTAAAATTACGTGTTAATATATAAATATGATATCTCATTTTTAGATAAAACATACACAAATTGAATAATTTTGGTAGCACACTTACAATTATTATGGTGCATATATGGACCCAATTGGAAATAAGCTTTAAGCTTAATGAACTATCAACGGGTTAATGTAACACATGTATCTAGTTTTGCTATCATTATTCAAAAGTCCGCCGTCTTAATTCTATCATCTCATGCTTTTATATAAACATATTGTACATCAATACTGCTTCATTCAATGTGTTGTTATATACTTCATGTATATCCTAAAAGTGTTAATAAATAAACGATATATATCTAATCCAAATCCAAAATAATCTTATCAAACTATCAGAATTAAATACAAAATAAATAAAAACAATAAAATAAAAATGTTGTAAATTATACTAATATTAATATTAACTTGTAAAGAGTATCTGAGAATGACATACCGTGTTGGCCGCCACTTCCTGAATATACCTCCGATACAAACCCTATACAGTCGCTCTTTTATGCTACGGATCCAACACTAATGCTTTAATGTAATTTTATTACAGAATCCACTGACAAGGCTATATAAGGTTGATGTAGAAAATGATTGGTTTTCGTTCCAATAATTTCTGTTGTCAGGGACCAATGTCAGTAAGCCGAACCCACTAGTTGAGAGTGGGTGCGGGAAACGAATTTTGTTTGCATACAATATCATACGATGTATTGGACTTGGGAAATATAACTCATGTTTTCATCAGTTTGCTTGCACTTAATTTGTCAAACGTACGCGTGTCTTTGGAAGGCGCCATGACATTGAATGTGAGACGCACTTGGGTCACATGACGGACACATTGACTGTGTATTTGCCACGCTTTGATCTTGGATAAATGTCTTGATTGTTGGAATTCCCATTCAAGAGTTATTTATAGTGATAGGATATGAATGTATATTATGTAAAACTTTTAATGCAACGGAAGAGTCAATTCCATTGCCTTTATTTTCATTATTTCTATTTATGTTTTTTTTATGTACATGTATGTTAAATCCCCCCCCCCAAATTATGCAGTTCTTTTAATTGATATAATATTCATGTTTTTTTCTTCTCACCCTTTCGGACGAGTATTACTGACTTTCTTGACATGTTCCGTGATGTGATGTATTCCGTCCATTTAACGTTTTCCCTCTTGTTGTCCCCCGAATTTCTCCTTAGCTGTTTTTATTGTCGACCCGACAATTCCTTGCACCCATGTTCAGTGCCAGATGTTTTGTAGACTGTTGTTTTGCGGGGGTCTGTGTAATGAGGCATTGTCTTGTGTATGTGACGTTCCCTGGGGTCTATGTGGTGAGGCATTGTCTTGTGTATGTGACGTTCCCTGGGGTCTATGTGGTGAGGCATTGTCTTGTGTATGTGACGTTCCCTGGGGTCTATGTGGTGAGGCATTGTCTTGTGTATGTGACGTTCCCTGGGGTCTATGTGGTGAGGCATTGTCTTGTGTATGTGACGTTCCCTGGGGTCTATGTGGTGAGGCATTGTCTTGTGTATGTGACGTTCTCTGGGGTCTATGTGGTGAGGCATTGTCTTGTGTATGTGACGTTCCCTGGGGTCTGTGTAATGAGGCATTGTCTTGTGTATGTCACGTTCCCTGGGGTCTGTCTAATGAGGCATTGTCTTGTGTATGTGACGTTCCCTGGGGTCTATATGGTGAGGCATTGTCTTGTGTATGTGACGTTCCCTGGGGTCTGTGTAATGAGGCATTGTCTTGTGTATGTGACGTTCCCTGGGGTCTGTGTAATGAGGCATTGTCTTGTGTATGTGACGTTCCCTGGGGTCTGTGTAATGAGGCATTGTCTTGTGTATGTGACGTTCCCTGGGGTCTATATGGTGAGGCATTGTCTTGTGTATGTGACGTTCCCTGGGGACTATGTGGTGAGGCATTGTCTTGTGTATGTGACGTTCCCTGGGGTCTGTGTAATGAGGCATTGTCTTGTGTATGTGACGTTCCCTGGGGTCTATGTGGTGAGGCATTGTCTTGTGTATGTGACGTTCCCTGGAACAAACTTAATATCTCTTTAATGAAAAAAATCCAAACATTGGAGTTCGGAAGCCGTACTATTTGCACATCAGTGTTGTGTAAACCAAGAAAACTTTACGTTAACCGCTAAACCAACTTCCCTTAAACCGAACAACGTTTGTAACCTTGACGCGGATTGGTTAACCTTTCGATAAGGGGTACGTGACGTTACCGAAATCCACTGAATTTCGGTGATTTACTGAAATCCAATTAGGATCAGTAGTGACCAGCAATCGTAACATCTCGGCAATTTAATATGTTGTACATCAAATTTTAACCTTCAAATTACGCCGACCATCTTTTTCAAGATATTTCTTGTTGCCACTGTAGATACTCGTCTTTCTATGTTCTCATCATGGATATTTGTTGCCACTGTAGATACTCGTCTTTCTGTGTTCTCATCATGGATATTTGTTGCCACTGTAGATACTCGTCTTTCTATGTTCTCATCATGGATATTTGTTGCCACTGTAGATACTCGTCTTTCTATGTTCTCATCATGGATATTTGTTGCCACTGTAGATACTCGTCTTTCTGTGTTCTCATCATGGATATTTGTTGCCACTGTAGATACTCGTCTTTCTATGTTCTCATCATGGATATTTGTTGCCACTGTAGATACTCGTCTTTCTATGTTCTCATCATGGATATTTGTTGCCACTGTAGATACTCGTCTTTCTATGTTCTCATCATGGATATTTGTTGCCACTGTAGATACTCGTCTTTCTATGTTCTCATCATGGATATTTGTTGCCACTGTAGATACTCGTCTTTCTATGTTCTCATCATGGATATTTGATGCCACTGTAGATACTCGTCTTTCTATGTTCTCATCATTGATACTTGTTGCCACTGTAGATACTCGTCTTTCTATGTTCTCATCATGGATACTTGTTGCCACTGTAGATACTCGTCTTTCTATGTTCTCATCATGGATACTTGTTGCCACTGTAGATACTCGTCTTTCTGTGTTCTCATCATGGATATTTGTTGCCACTGTAGATACTCGTCTTTCTGTGTTCTCATCATGGATATTTGTTGCCACTGTAGATACTCGTCTTTCTATGTTCTCATCATGGATACTTGTTGCCACTGTAGATACTCGTCTTTCTATGTTCTCATCATGGATATTTTAATCGTTTCTGCAACCATAACAGTTTAATAAATGATGTTTTAAGCGACATTTACTTGTGTAAAATCAACTGACATTCTGTTGGTATATATTTTGACAATATAATTATTCGGACTGGAAAAAGGCTTTTTCATGTGATTTCAAGAAGATTTAAGTAGAAAAGTTCTCCATTAAGCAAACAGTTATACTAGATTCATCAGTACAGGTCATAGTGTGAGACTATAATAGCTGGTATATTGGGTAATAAAACAACACAACAATCCTCCCCGGTACAATGGACAGCAGAAAACCACACTAGAAATACGAGTTTCCCCGGAAAAATGTGAGCAATTCAATTTGCCGTCTCCTAGGGCACACATGTGAGCAATTCAATTTGCCGTCTCCTAGGGCACACATGTGAGCAATTCAATTTGCTGTCTCCTAGGGCACACATGTGAGCAATTCAATTTGCTGTCTCCTAGGGCACACATGTGAGCAATTCAATTTGCTGTCTCCTAGGGCACACATGTGAGCAATTCAATTTGCTGTCTCCTAGGGCACACATGTGAGCAATTCAATTTGCTGTCTCCTAGGGCACACATGTGAGCAATTCAATTTGCCGTCTCCTAGGGCACACATGTGAGCAATTCAATTTGCCGTCTCCTAGGGCACACATGTGAGCAATTCAATTTGCCGTCTCCTAGGGCACACATGTGAGCAATTCAATTTGCCGTCTCCTAGGGCACACATGTGAGCAATTCAATTTGCCGTCTCCTAGGGCACACATGTGAGCAATTCAATTTGCCGTCTCCTAGGGAACACATGAAATCACATTTGCCGTCTCCTAGGGCACACATGAAATCACATTTGCCGTCTCCTAGGGCACACATGTGAGCAATTCAATTTGCCGTCTCCTAGGGAACACATGAAATCACATTTGCCGTCTCCTAGGGCACACATGAAATCACATTTGCCGTCTCCTAGGGCACACATGAAATCACATTTGCCGTCTCCTAGGGCACACATGAAATCACATTTGCCGTCTCCTAGGGCACACATGAAATCACATTTGCTGTCTCCTAGGGCACACATGAAATCACATTTCATAAACGGAAATATGATTCTCAAGGTTATATAACATTTTTATGCCAAAAGTGTCAAAATGGGTTTTATAGTAGGGGAGACCGGGGCACAATGTTACACGGGGTAAAGTGTTACGTTTAAATTTTCAAACAAATGACGTTATTTATTACATCATAGCCATTGTAGTTTAAAGTACTTTTGGTGTAGCCATTTTATCTGATCGGTCGTGGACATTTCCAGGCGATGATAAAGTATCAGTGATAAGTCAACGCATATCCGGACATGTAAGTAAATTTTCATGAATTTGGAAAATATCGATTTCCTTTAAATTCATGACTTTGCTGATAATTTAGCTTATATGTTACATTAGGGTACGTTATAGGCATGACGTCGCAGAATGAATCGTGATCCGGTCTACCTTAGTTATTACCCAAGGACGTTTGTATTTCCATCAGATAGTTAGGGGCAATGTGTTACATGATACCCGGGGCATAGTGTTACAATGTAACTATGCCCCGTGTACATGCCAACATATATCTAGGTACAGTTTATGTCATGTTGGTAAAGCTTACATGCTCTTTGTACAGTTTATATTATATTGGTACAGTTTATGTCATGTTGGTACAGTTTATGTCATGTTGAGACATATTATGTCATGTTCGTACAGCTTATGTCATGTTGGTACATATTAAGTCATGTTCGTACAGCTTATGTTATGTTGGTACAGCGAAAGTTATGTTGGTACATCTTATGTCATGTTGGTACAGCTTATGTACTGTTGATACATCTTATGTCATGTTGGTACAGCTTATGTACTGTTGATACATCTTATGTCATGTTGGTACAGCTTATGTACTGTTGATACATCTTATGTCATGTTGATACAGCTTATGTCATGTTCGTACAGCTTATGTACTGTTAGTACAGCTTATGTCATGTTCGTACAGCTTATGTACTGTTGATACATCTTATGTCATGTTGGTACAGCTTATGTCATGTTCGTACATTTTATGTACAGTTGATTCATCTTATGTCATGTTAGTACAGCTTATGTCATGTTGGTACAGCTTATGTGCTGTTGATACAGCTTATGTCATGTTGGTACAGCGAGTGTCATGTTGATACAGCTTATGTCATGTTGGTACAGCTTATGTGCTGTTGATACAGCTTATGTCATGTTGGTACAGCTTATGTCATGTTGGTACAGCGAGTGTCATGTTGGTTCAGCTTATGTGCTGTTGATACAGCTTATGTCATGTTGGTACAGCGAGTGTCATGTTGGTTCAGCTTATGTGCTGTTGATACAGCTTATGTCATGTTGGTACAGCGAGTGTCATGTTGGTTCAGCTTATGTGATGTTGATACAGCTTATGTCATGTTGGTACAGCTTATGTGCTGTTGATACATCTTATGTCATGTTGGTACAGATTATGTCATGTTGGTACATCTTATGTCATGTTGGTACATCTTAGGTGCTGTTGATACAGCTTATGTCTTGTTGGTACAGCTTATGTCTTGTTTGTACAGCTTACTTGGTGTTGGTACGGCTTACCTTATGTTGAAACAGTTTATGTCATGTGAGTTCAGCTTACCTCATGTTGGAACAGCTTACATGGTTCGTCTGTGGTCATAGGCGATGTGTTTTGCTTTGTTGAGACATTGAACTGTACTATTATATGCACTCAGTTTTATTTATTGTCATTAGTTACAATACGTTTTTGTTGAAAATTGAATATATTTATAGTGTAACATTTTGCCCCAAGGACTGTAACACTTTGCCCCAAATCTTGGGGCAAAGTGTTACATATACTCGACAATTTCAACGAGTTCTAAATTGTAAATAAGTAGTTTATTTATGTTATTTAATACATTTTATGATTAAATTTTCGTTGTTTATTATAGAAACCTTAGTTACATTGTTGTAAACGAGTTTATATTATCTATAATTTAAAAACTTTGAAAAATGTAACACTTCGCCCCGGTCTCCCCTATTAATGATGTCACAGCACTGAGCGAATACTGACACCATCTGGTCAGCAGGAGATTTCACGAGTTATCTCTCTTTGTCCCTTCTAGAGTTCTCTCCTTTTATCCCTTCTAGAGTTCTCTCCTTTTATCCCTTCTAGAGTTCTCTCCTTTTATCCCTTCTAGAGTTCTCTCCTTTTATCCCTTCTAGAGTTCTCTCCTTTTATCCCTTCTAGAGTTCTCTCCTTTTATCCCTTCTAGAGTTCTCTCCTTTTATCCCTTCTAGAGTTCTCTCCTTTTATCCCTTCTAGAGTTCTCTCCTTTTATCCATTCTGTGGTATTTATATAAATAATTATCCATAGTATTTCATGAATGTATTTTGATGTTTGAAGTGCGATTTCAGCCGCGGAAAAAGGTCAGGTGTAAAAAGCTGAAAAGTGTTAGACTACTTGAACTACATAGAAGTGCTAACGGGAGAGAACTCGTGACAATATCCTGTGACCGGGTCCCTGCTGTCCATGGGTCGCTGGACTGTAACCCAGCAGGTCTTGCGTTCGGAACCAGGTTTTTTTCTTTGAACGTGAGAAAACTTCAGAACAGGGAAGGTGACGACAGAAGCCTCATACATACAGGGACTACTTAGTGTACGGATTAAAGCACGGAAGGGGTATACATATAAGACTAATGTCAAGTAGAACGGAGAATATGACGGGTATAAAAACCACAGGAGATTGTCAAGAATTCTCTCCCTTCATTCCTTCTAGAATCCTTCTGTAATATACATATACTATAGAAAGGATGAAAGGAGAGAACTCGTTACCATCTCCTGTGATAAAAACAAACAAGAGACGATAGGGAACAATAAAGCCTACAAAACGGTGGGTGGGGTATTATATAAAAGTAAATGGAGTGTGGAAATTTTAGAAGAATATGCACACACTATAGTTCGTACCTTCTTGATGAAAACATTTCAGTCACGTGACTTGTTTGAGTCAAAGGAAGGTAGGTTAGGCCACACGACAACCTTAAGCGGAAGAATCAATGTGAGTCTGTCTCTGATATTTTCCAATTAACTAGCAAAGTTCAGCTAAACGTTCGGTAGGTTATCCCGACATTACGACCGTTTACAATCCGTGCAGCAGGTGATACCGAAACGTAACTGTACTTTAACTGTTTCAAACTCTAGACGTCTGGTTAACAAGGCCGGACTTTTCTTCCTACATGGTATTAAGACACGTCTATAGTGTAACAAAAGTAAATTCATGAAAACCTATTCTTAGAGCAGCCCTGTTTGACACCGGATGAGTGTACTGCTGTATGTCTGGTGTAGTGGTGAGTATGATTGTGAGAATAAATACCAAAGGACCCTGGGCTCGAACCTCCTAACAGACACAAATGTGCCATTGAGCAAAATTCTTTATCCACGCTGCTACGTTGATTACCAGCAGTTTGAAGGGAGGTGAAGCTTAATTCGTACTTATAACGTACAACCCAAGCGATCTGTGTAAGGGTTTAATTTCAAATGAGAGCTTTTGAGGAGCGGAGTTTATCGTATACATGTGTACATTTTATTTACGGTAGTGACCGAGGAGCACCGAATGTTCTCATTGTTAGCAGGAGTGATGTCCCCTGCCATTCAATGGCATGAATAGCATAAAGGAAATGAACAAAAGTAAGGCGATGTAACGAAGTTAATAGTACCAGCAACATCTTAAGTAATTAAATTCTTAGCAACATTTTCCACGGTCTTTAAATATACATGTATCTCATTATTGGTGTATGGGGGTTCATTGATATCGTGTTGAATTAGCAAGTCATAAATTGGTTGACATTTTAGAATGTTCATTTTAGGTAACACTGTATCTCAAAAAAACTTACTAAATAAGTCGGTAAATCCGAATCTAAGCGGAGTGGATAAAACCCGATTCTTTCTAGATTGGATAAAGCCCGCATTTTTAGGTGAAGATAAAATACGGTTCATTCAGGATCGGATAAAATCCGGATCTTAGTGGAGTGGATAAACATAGATCGCAGCCTCACTACATTACACCCGGCAACGATTAATTGAACTCAGTATTAATAAAACACACAGTGATTTTTATGTTTCCTTTATACTTAGTTATTTTACATTAATTATGAAACAATTTATTACCACTCACTTCAAAAACTGCTTCCATGTTAACAAGTATTGGAGTTTGTTTACAAACAAAATCATTTAATTATGCGAACATTACAACAAATCTCATTGGTCAAATCTTTCATGATACATCGTAAGTCATCTGTTTTGTTATTCTTTGCGTCATTGGTCTGACCAGAAAAATAGTCCTTATCACTACGCATTAGTATTTATATCCATATACCCGCCAAAAATTCTCCACAGTTTTCCGACACGTCTTTGTCAGTCGAGATCTTTGAAAAATTATTGTTAAATAACTGCCTTTTATGCATCTTTATTGTTTAATCGCAGGACCTGTTATATAAAATATTCACAGTATCATGACTTGTTAAATAAAACATTCTTTGTGTCATGATTTGTCATATAATTTATTGGTAGTGTCGGTTCACCTAAAATAAATGAATATAAGTACATATGTTAAGTTTGTCGTCTTTTATATCAGGAGAATAATTCCAGTTTTCGTGCCAAATTCTTTGAAGTTCGCGATTCAATTCTGCCCAAGGCGGGGTCCAACTCACAACCTTCGGCTCAGGAGTCAGACTCCTTACCCCTCGACCATTAGGACTTCCTGTATCTTGGTTGAACTTGTATAATTCGGGAAGTCTCTAATAGCACAACTAATGTATTGCTATACATGTACTCACAAATGTCTTAATTATAGTTGGTTAAACCATACAGATCATGCGATAAAATGTTTTGTTTTTGTATACAGTAAAAACTCACTTAAATGCCACCTCAATAATGAGACCACCTCCAAATTAAGAACTTAATTTTAAGTCAATTTTCACTGTTTTGCTCTTTATTGAACCTCAATATAAGGACCACCCCAATATTAAGACCAGTTTTCAAGGGTACCAAGGGTCATATTATTGAGATTATACTGTAATTTGATCCTACGCTTAGATAGACTAATTTATTTTCTAACGCAACAGTTAAAACTGCATGTTTAATAGTTTTCTTGGAATTTACTTTGTTATCCTTTGAGAAATGGAATCGACCAAAAGTCTTATTTATTCACAATCTCGTTCATAATTATCGGGACTAATTAAGAAATGAGATTGTAGCTGCATTAATTTGTCATCGTGTGTAATTTAGGAATTGGTATTTTGCGTGAGGTAACATAGACTCTTCAAGGCAAATTAGTGCGGCATTGTTTGATCTGTTGTCGCTAGTGTTTTTGTTAATTTCTCTTCTGTCTTTGGATATAAGTTTTATAACGCTTTGTTGTAAATACATGTACATGTGTACAAATAGTTCAATCCCAATTTATTTCATTTGTAAATGACGTTAAGAATTTACTGTATACAGTAACACCTCGCTTAGACCACCTCAATAATAGGACCACCTCAAAATTAATAACACAATTCTAAAATAAACATATCGTCTCCCTAGGCCGAGTGGTTAAGGCATCCGCCTTGGGAGCGTGAGGTCGAAGGTTCTAATCTCGGCAGAGGTCCGTTCTGATATGGCCGGTTGGTGAGCCACCTGCTAGTTATATAATTGTTACTGTGTGCCTACCTGCCTGGTGCCTGGCAGTAAAGGATATGAATCGGGAAGTAGATGTGCTTAGAAAGTAGGTGTCTCATAAGTCACAAGTGGCTGGCCCTTTAAGTAGGGGTGACACTATACTAAATAAACACTTAACTCCTTCCGGTGTAATTTGAAGTCGCTTTCACCCTACCTCTTAGTATTCTGAACGCGATTTTAAAAGGGCGGATAACTTGAAACGAGGGTAATTTGAAATCGCTATACCGGGTTTACCAATAACGAGTACTAACATATTTGACTGCAAATGACCGACCATCCGACTTAGGTTTGCGTCGCTCATACCTAAGAATTGTTTACCTAGAGCACACGTGACTATCGCAACTATTTTCACAATTTTAGCCTTTAACGACTGATTGCATTCTTCACATTCAAATTCCAGCCGCATTTGGCACTGAAAACCGACAGTCCATTTACTTGGCCCTAAGGTCATGGCTAAAGGTGCGGCTCTATTTCACCGGAAGTATCATCGAAACGCTACCGGAAACTACGTGATCTTCATAATGCCCATCAAGACATGGTTGAGAAGCCTGGGCGGTCGGTCATTTGTTATTCTGACATTTATGCGTGATCTTAAACATATCCATGAAAGTTTCCGCTTTTAGGAAGTCTCGCCCTGTTGGAACTGAATGTTAATTTACAGCGAGATTCTACGTAACGGAATTGTCTTTTTGCATAAATTTGAAATATGTTCTGTCAAAAATAAAGAAAAATGAATAAATACGGCTAATTTAGTGCGTTATATTTCCTGGTATCAGCGTCAATTGACTTTACTTATTTAATTCGGAGTCAATATACATGTACTGTGTGTCAAACATTCGGAACTCTTTTTCGGAACTCAATATTGTCTGTCGAACATTTGGAGAGCATTGTTCAATATACTATGTTAGCCTGGAATCCTGGCCAAACCTCCTATTGCTCCGCGTCGGTAAGGCCAGGCGTAATATAATCCACGTAACTATGTTTCAGCGCTGATCAGGACTGAAGTTTATCGGATAAAGAAAATGCGCGCGCATAAGGTAATCTTGTCCAATCAGATAATCGAAGTGATTGTATTCCGCCTGGCTATACTGACAGCGTTAGCAATCAGTGAGCCAGGACCCCAGGCTATATACTGTGTATCAAACATTCGGAACTTTTCGGTCAATATTGTCTATCGAACAATTGGAGAGAATCGTTCAATATACTGTTATCAAACATTCGGAACTCTTCGGTCATCATCGTGTCTCGAACATTAGTATCTAACCTTTTTTTTCAAGAAATAGTCACAGGTGTTTTTGTCATTTTTGCCATTTCAGAAATTTAGATATACATGTATTCCATTTGGTAATTGTTGATCAAGAAAAAACTCAACTTTAGTTTAATTTTAATTACAAATAATAATAAAAGTAGCGAGACATTTTTCGGTTAGGAAGACAACTTACAGCATGGAACTGAACGAAACATAGCACATTACGCGGAACGGTGCAGAACAGAATTGATTGACGCGAAATGGAATATGGATACGGCTAGAATGTGAAATATTGGATGGTGTTACTTGAAACAACAACAATGCGTGTTTATATAGCCTTGTATTAACCATAAAATAAGGAAACAAAATATCATTTCCCGTCTTGCTATCACAAGAAGTTTCAAAACAGACAAATAACCTTAATATTAACATTAACTATAGCTTAAACTGAGGATGAAAAGGTTACTTCTTCCAACTAAATTTCTCTGTTTGTAAAAATCGTAGTCTACGAATAATCTTTTATACGTCGTTTATCGTAATAACACTGGGATATTTGAATAAATCTCGCATGATAACGTCACATTTACCGAGAACGAGATAACAAATGTACCAATCATTTCGTACTTAGTTTGCATGTAACTCAATATATCCAATAAAATCAAAAACAGAAACACAATATGAAAGAGGAGTGAAGTCACGTTACTAAATTTTGGACGAGTCATTTTGTACTCAGAAGAAATTGGGGACATAATGTTCTTTTCTATATAAGTATAAGGATGGGTGAAATCTCTACTAGTCTACCTACGTTTGAATGAAGATGCAGACGAACGTATTTCACTCAATATAAAAAGAGAGATTAAATTCATATTCGAAATACAATGTCTCCCCCACACAGACACCCAAGAAATACAATGTCTCCCCCACACAGACACCCAAGAAATACAATGTCTCCCCCACACAGACACACAAGAAATACAATGTCTCCCCCACACAGACACCCAAGAAATACAATGTCTCCCCCACACAGACACCCAAGAAATACAATGTCTCCCCCACACAGACACCCAAGAAATACAATGTCTCCCCCACACAGACACCCAAGAAATACAATGTCTCCCCCACACAGACACCCAAGAAATACAATGTCTCCCCCACACAGACACCCAAGAAATACAATGTCTCCCCCACACAGACACCCAAGAAATACAATGTCTCCCCCACACAGACACCCAAGAAATACAATGTCTCCCCCACACAGACACCCAAGAAATACAATGTCTCCCCCACACAGACACCCAAGAAATACAATGTCTCCCCCACACAGACACCCAAGAAATACAATGTCTCCCCCACACAGACACCCAAGAAATACAATGTCTCCCCCACACAGACACACAAGAAATACAATGTCTCCCCCACACAGACACCCAAGAAATACAATGTCTCCCCCACACAGACACACAAGAAATACAATGTCTCCCCCACACAGACACACAAGAAATACAATGTCTCCCCCACACAGACACCCAAGAAATACAATGTCTCCCCCACACAGACACACAAGAAATACAATGTCTCCCCCACACAGACACCCAAGAAATACAATGTCTCCCCCACACAGACACCCAAGAAATACAATGTCTCCCCCACACAGACACACAAGAAATACAATGTCTCCCCCACACAGACACCCAAGAAATACAATGTCTCCCCCACACAGACACCCAAGAAATACAATGTCTCCCCCACACAGACACCCAAGAAATACAATGTCTCCCCCACACAGACACCCAAGAAATACAATGTCTCCCCCACACAGACACCCAAGAAATACAATGTCTCCCCCACACAGACACCCAAGAAATACAATGTCTCCCCCACACAGACACCCAAGAAATACAATGTCTCCCCCACACAGACACCCAAGAAATACAATGTCTCCCCCACACAGACACCCAAGAAATACAATGTCTCCCCCACACAGACACCCAAGAAATACAATGTCTCCCCCACACAGACACCCAAGAAATACAATGTCTCCCCCACACAGACACCCAAGAAATACAATGTCTCCCCCACACAGACACCCAAGAAATACAATGTCTCCCCCACACAGACACCCAAGAAATACAATGTCTCCCCCACACAGACACACAAGAAATACAATGTCTCCCCCACACAGACACCCAAGAAATACAATGTCTCCCCCACACAGACACACAAGAAATACAATGTCTCCCCCACACAGACACCCAAGAAATACAATGTCTCCCCCACACAGACACCCAAGAAATACAATGTCTCCCCCACACAGACACCCAAGAAAAACAACAGCTGTAAGTACGGCTGCGCCGAAAAAGGGTGCATCTATAATTTTACGGTTCAGTCCAATCTCTCATCTTTGGATTTTTTCACTTATGAGAGATTAAGTTTCTAACAGGGAAGTCACACACACAAGACAATGCCTCCCGAGACACAGACCTCGGAAAAATAACTTCTTACAAAACATTAGGCACTGGGGAGGTGCAAGGGTAAACACGTATGGGAATATGTGAGCAAGCGTAAACGTGTAGGGAAACAGGGGCGCCATGAATGACCTGGCCGACCGTAAAGAACAACTAAGGCGAATTAAGGAGGCCAACCAGGGGGGGGTTAATGGGTGAATATATCACGGAACAAGCCGAGAAAGCTAGAAACAATAGACCGAAAAGGATGTTCCAACCTTCCCCCCGCTGATATATCGGTATAATACATCGCTGTAACCTGCCACCACCACCCGCTGTTATATCGGTATAATACATCGCTGTAACCTGCCACCACCACCCGCAGTTATATCGGTATAATACATCGTTCCAACCTGACACCCCCTCGCTGTTATATCGGTATAATACATCGCTGTAACCTGCCACCACCACCCGCTGTTATATCGGTATAATACATCGTTCCAACCTGACACCCCCTCGCTGTTATATCGGTATAATACATCGCTGTAACCTGCCACTCCCCTCGCTGCTTTATCGGTATAATACATTGGTGTAACCTGTCATTCATCTCGCTGTTATATCGGTATAATACATCGTTGTAACCTGCCACTCCCCTCGCTGCTTTATCGGTATAATACATCGCTGTAACCTGTCACTCATCTCGCTGTTATATCGGTATAATACATCGCTGTAACCTGCCACTCATCTCGCTGTTATATCGGTATAATACATCGCTGTAACCTGCCACTCCCCTCGCTGTTATATCGGTATAATACATCGGTGTAACCTGTCACTCATCTCGCTGTTATATCGATATAATACATCGGTGTAACCTGTCATTCATCTCGCTGTTATATCGGTATAATACATCGGTGTAACCTGTCATTCATCTCGCTGTTATATCGGTATAATACATCGCTGTAACCTGTCATTCATCTCGCTGTTATATCGGTATAATACATCGCTGTAACCTGTCATTCATCTCGCTGTTATATCGATATAATACATCGCTGTAACCTGTCATTCATCTCGCTGTTATATCGGTATAATACATCGCTGTAACCTGTCATTCATCTCGCTGTTATATCGGTATAATACATCGCTGTAACCTGCCCTTATTCTTACCCTTATTTGTGTTATTGGGTTTAACGCATTTTTTTCAACATTATTCAGATAAACATGGTGTTTTGTTGTTCCACAATAGATTGTCACGAGTTCTCTCCCTTTATCCACTTCGATGGTTCTCTCCCTTCATCCGTTCTATATGTATTTAGTTTGAACTATGTATGCAAATACTATTGAATCGATAAATGGGGAGAAGTCTAAATTGAATAGATGGAGAAAAGTCGTCAATTATGTGCATATTCGTAACGCTTTCAGAACTCTTTTTATTCCGCCAACCAGGGACCGAGATTATCCGAATGAAGCGTCTGTCAATAGGAAAATTTGCCTGAAAAACAAAAACAAACATAAAATGTATTTACTTCACTCATTTCTTGCGTTACGTGTTAAATTAATGTTTCTTTTATCCAAATACGACTGAATACATCATGAATAACGAATATGGCAAGGTATTAAGAATAAAACTCATGTCTAAAATTTAGCGCAGTCCATTGCATTTAAAGAACGTTTTAGCTCACGAAGAAAACTAATTTTTCTTGACATTATTAAGCATCTTAACTTAAATAATGGCAATATTTCGTTTACACTGTCTAAGTTGATACTCTGAGGTAAGCCAGTGCAAAGAAACCATATAATGACGTCAGAATGATGAGCAACTTATGTTACGTAAGCGAAAGTTTTGGAACCAGCTCGATTTCGAAGATTAATATTCTTGACTGGGTTATCGTTCGTTACATAGCGATGCAGCATCCCATTTTCGAGTTGTAATTAAACATTTAGTTATGAAAATACGAGATGATTACAAATTCCAGAAACACGTCCGAAACAAATTTCCTATGCCTTTTTTATGTACAACTTCATTCCGAATTCAGTTAAGAGGCACTGTTCTAATGGACCCCATTACGCTGCACGAAATACTGAAATTAATTATGTACCCAATGAATGACACTATGATGAAAAAATGATATACAGCATTAAAACTGCCATGTCCGAATACTAATCAGTGTAAAAAGACGCGTGTAAGAGATGCTTTTAGATGCGTGAGACCGCATGGTGCCGGAGATGTATCTTATAATGTTGAATAATGTTTGCAGTGGGAATAAATTATCACGGACATATTTCACACTCTCCTTTTTCTGTAATGGAAGAACATTTATATGTCTCGGTTTCTCTCTCCGTGTTCGCTGTAAATCGCTATATGGTTATTGTTTCTAGCTTTTTAGATGAATGTTGGGTTCTCCATTCCCCATGTGCAGTTCATTGACTAGATGTACTGTTAGTGTTCTAGTCCCATCCCCTTTCGGAGCGTGACCACTTGCTTTCTATGTTAGTCCTACGATGTATTCCATCCATTCCATCCCTTCCCCCCTTATTGTCCCCTTAAATTCTCCATGGTATAGTGTTTGATAGTCAGACAATTCCTTACTTCCCCATTCCCAAAGATGTTTGTTCTTACACCTCCTCATTCCCTAATGTTTCGAATGCTATCAATGTATCCTGGGATGTGTAAGGGGATACATTGCGTTCCCTGTAATAACTGAATCTTTACTCTTGTCGGCATACGTTGTTGAATGTTGTACCGACAGATCCGCTCAGGACCGCCAGGAGTTGCTCTGCTGATACCAAGTTTAAGTCAACCGCTATGGTGTGCCGTTTTCTGGTTCCAACATGTGGCATTCCAGGCGGACTAACAAAATGTTACATATCGTCTGCAATGTGGACGTTCACTGATGAGATAATTTTAGGAAATCGTTCAGAAAAACTTAATTCGAACATACAAACGTATTTCAAAGACCCGTCTCTGATTAATTATTAGCTTGTAACACGTATATGAGTATCAATACGTGTATCAATACAATGTTTTGTCCTTTTGACGTATGGGGTGTTTCTGCATGCTTGTACCAAATTTGATCGAAACCGTTGCGAAAATTGTGAAAAAGTGACAGTGTCTCAATACTGTCTGAACTAGCCTCGTACACCGTTTGTGCTGATCGTTGAACACACCGCGCAACCTCTCCGGAGCAACACCCTTTTGCAGACGCAAAGGACTACGGATATGAAGGGTCCCATTTGGCCCCATTTTAATTTTGTATAAAATAAGTAAGATTGGCCGTTCAACCAATTTCCATCAACAATTGCCCTGTGTTATATTCCAATTATCAAGAATTGCCCTGTGGTATATTCCAATTATCAAGAATTGTCCTGTGTTGTATTCCTATTATCAATAATTGCCCTGTGGTATATTCCAATTATCAAGAATTGTCCTGTGTTATATTCCAATTATCAAGAATTGCCCTGTGTAATATTCCAATTATCAAGAATTGTCCTGTGTTGTATTCCTATTATCAAGAATTTCCCTGTGGTATATTCCAGTTATCAAGAATTGCCCTGTGGTATATTCCAATTATCAAGAATTGTCCTGTGGTATATTCCAATTATCAAGAATTGCCCTGTGGTATATTCCAATTATCAAGAAATGATCTGTGTTGTATTCCTATTATCAAGAATTTCCCTGTGGTATATTCCAGTTATCAAGAATTGCCCTGTGGTATATTCCAATTATCAAGAATTGTCCTGTGGTATATTCCAATTATCAAGAATTGCCCTGTGGTATATTCCAATTATCAAGAAATGATCTGTGTTGTATTCCTATTATCAAGAATTGCCCTGTCGTATATTCCAATTATCAAGAATTGCCCTGTGTTATATTCCAATTATCAAGAATTGCCCTGTGTTGTATTCCAATTATCAAGAAATGTTCTGTGCTCTATTCCAATAATCAAGAAATGTTCTGGGTTATATTCCAATTATCAAGAAATGCCCTGTGGTATATTCCAATAATCAAGAAATGCCCTGTGGTATATTCCAATTATCAAGAATTGTCCTGTGGTATATTCCAATTATCAAGAAATGCCCTGTGGTATATTCCAATAATCAAGAAATGCCCTGTGGTATATTCCAATTATCAAGAATTGTCCTGTGTTGTATTCCTATTATCAAGAATTGCCCTGTGTTATATTCCAATTATCAAGAAATGATCTGTGTTATATTCTAATTATCAAGAATGGTTTATATTCGGATAACCAAGAACTGTAGGCTTACTGTCTTTGTATTATTCAAAATGATTATATATGATTATATTTGGATAATCGAGTTTTGTGCTGCGTTTATACGTATTGGAATAATCAAAGACTGTGATTCGTTTACATTCGGTTAATCAACAAGTTTGCTTCGTTCGTATTTGGATACTTAACAATGTTGTTGTAACTGAACTGAAATAGCATCTGGAACGAACTGCCATGACGAAGTCTGATTTGAAGTATAATGAATACAGCGGTAAGCTAATTAAGCTGGTATTGCATTTTGTATTCATATGCATTCTTGTTAATTAAGCTTGGAGTCCTATTGCCTTTTTTGCCCTGTGTTGTTCACTTGCAATCAACAAGATGTGCTTTTCAAATGAAGAGATCGATGTGTTCTGTGCTCTAGAACCAATCAAAGCGGTATGACATCGTTCTGTGCAATAGAACCAATTAAAGCGGTATGACATCGTTCTGTGCACTAGAACCAATTAAAGCGGTATGACATCGTTCTGTGCACTAGAACCAATTAAAGCTGTATGACATTGTTCTGTGCACTAGAACCAATTAAAGCGGTATGACATCGTTCTGTGCACTAGAACCAATTAAAGCGGTATGACATCGTTCTGTGCACTAGAACCAATTAAAGCGGTATGACATCGTTCTGTGCACTAGAACCAATTAAAGCGGTATGACATCGTTCTGTGCACTAGAACCAATTAAAGCGGTATAACATCGTTCTGTGCACTAGAACCAATTAAAGCGGTATTAAATTGTTCTGTGCACTAGAACCAATTAAAGCGGTATGACATCGTTCTGTGCACTAGAACCAATTAAAGCGGTATGACATCGTTCTGTGCACTAGAACCAATTAAAGCGGTATGACATCGTTCTGTGCACTAGAACCAATTAAAGCGGTATGACATCGTTATGTGCACTAGAACCAATTAAAGCGGTATGACATCGTTATGTGCACTAGAACCAATTAAAGCTGTATGACATCGTTCTGTGCACTAGAACCAATTAAAGCGGTATGACATCGTTCTGTGCACTAGAACCAATTGAAGCGGTATGACATCGTTCTGTGCACTAGAACCAATTGAAGCGGTATGACATCGTTCTGCAATTAACGTATGTAAACAACTTTTTTACATATTTAGTTAGGAATGACATTGTTGCCGACGAAAATAGTTTTTTTCCACTGCATTTGAGATTATTTGCAATAAATAGGACATTTAACTCCCTTCTTCTTCTACGAAAGTTTGCTGTCACTTAAGAGGTCTAGGCATTAACTGTTGAATGCGATACTTTCTGGTATGAAAACATTTAAGAAAAACGTTTGATGTTATCAAATCTAATGTCATACGTTATCAGAACGATAATGAGAAAATCCTCTGCGATCTGTCAACATCTCTACTTTTGCTTTGATCACCAATTTCAGCTTCTTTCGGTTTAAAAACATGTCAATATCAAACTAACCGAATTACTTTTTTACATTACATGCAATGTGGGATGGTTGAAACTACTGTACGCCAAACTGAGAATGAAGAAAAATGAGAAGCCGCTTTAAGAGAAGTCATTCACAGACTTAAAAATACCAAAATTACTGGTCCTAGAATTCACCATATACACTGTGATATACCCTTGTAAACATAAATCATCTTCACTGAATTTATTGATATTTGTAACATAGTTCGTGACTATTCTGTCGTTTTGAAATATCCGAAAATGTTTACTTTTATTTGGCAAACATGCTTTAATACCTTTACTTGACATTGAAGTAGTTTTTGTCGTAGATTTAGCACTCATTTATGTTATAATTCCGAATCATGATATAAGGAACAAGGGAGGTAATGTGTCTATTATTTCGATAGCAGTTTTGCTATAGGTTGTTTCCCTTGTTTTGTACAGTTTCTCTACATCCGATTGTGGATAAGATTTCCCGTGAGCACTACTAAATGACTTAATTTCACGCCACGTATATGATGAACTGCTGGTTTTACTCTAGACACGCTGCGTATAGAAATAGTATCATAACACTAATATTGATTAATAAACATTTTGTTTGTTTGTAAATATTGTAAATATGTTCTTGGAGACTTTATAGTCCTATAATGTATTTGAAATAAACATATCAACACATATATTAACGTCTGTTTTATTTAATCGACATATTAAATGATTAAAAATAGCGTTGCTGTTTTACTACATTTTGTGTACATAAATTACCAATGTAAGACCTGTTTTCATTATTGTTTGTATTTGCATCACGTGTAAGAGATACTAATCATGAGTTATCATCTTCAAATATTACTTTGCTGAATCACCGTAAATCATGGTTCTCATTAAATATACAATGTCTAGCGAAGAAAGTGTTTTCTCGATGTTTGACTTGAGATAAAAATGTAATTAAGCTAGCGTCGTGACCCTTTAATTATTTTCGCGTAAATATAATTATTACGTAAGATGTGTTACTTGTGTCTGCTAAGTATATGTAGTTGTCTGGAAGAGTAAATTTAATACAGCTTATAAATACGCCGTTTGATGCAGACAGACTGTGTTCAAACAAGAGAGTCGTCTTCGAGTATTGCCGCCTACCTGAGTAACGATATATGAACAATGTATCCACATATTTAACGTGATCTCAGAATTTATAAATGCAAAATTTTACATTGGAAATCTATAATATCTTTATTGGTTTTAACGTCATTTTCAGCATTTTTTTCAGTTGACCAAACCAGTTTTCCTGGAATTAATTACAAACGAGTCATTCCGCAAGCAGCTGACAACTTCTCTACATGAATCAAAGGTAGAGGACAAATGACCGCAGCCAAATGTCACGGAATGACATAAACATGTCGGGAATTGAACCCGAACCTTCTGGATGACAGTCCAGCGCTCTACCGACTGAGCTAGCCGAGAGGGCTGTCAATATATTCAAACGTCACGTGCGATAATAAACTTGCTGTCGTTCGGGCCTGGGGCTTGTCCCTAATACCGTGGGTAGTCTACTAGATTTCACAGTCGCACTAGAATGCTGACTCAGTGTGTATTTAATACTCCTCTCACTGGGCTACGTTAAGTAATCACCCTAAATTCAGTCGTAAAGATGAATATACAGTAAAACCTCAATAATTAGACCACACTGGACTTCTTACTATGCTAGGGTCTACACATGTAGGCTAATTATTTGGATAATTAAATTGAAAATATTCAGCATTAATTTATAATCACTCAATATGAGAAAAAAATTCGTGTTTAAGATATTTATCTGGTATGAAAATTTATCACGGTACTTATATCTAGTTAACCACATAGATCTAAAATATGCCATCGTAGGCCTACTATTCGACTCTTGTTAGATCTAGTAATTAAACTAAATTTACCATCAATGCCTTTAGAAACATAATGACGATTTGTGGTTGCCCATCCCTAACAAGCCAGGTATTCTAACGATGCATACGTGCAAAAAGCTCATTACCAACGCGTAACAAGACATGCTTCTTATTCAGGTGAGCTAAAAAGAAAAATATGCGTTCCCATGACAACTGTGACGTAATGGACTTCCCTTGGACTATTTCGGGAACGCCTCCGTCAAGAAAAGACAACTCTGTTTCAGGAAAATTTTACCAAAAAGTAGTTCTATAATTCATCAAATGTTTTTAAACAGCCGGCGATGATGAATAACATGTCGCTAAATAGTTCTATTTACACTTACAAAAGGTATCAAAAATGTATAAAACAATTCAAATGGTATGTGTTGATTTTTCATATCGTATAATTAGTCATTCGCGGATGAATTTGATAGCAGGTGCTTCGTCCCAGCTTCGCCATCTTGGATCGAGTCTAAACCTTGCAGAACGTGACGAATTTTCCACCGAGTCCTTCAAAAATGTCTCAGAAAAAGGAAGAGAAGGAGAGGGAGAAGTCAGAGCTCGTGCAGAAAGCTAAGCTTAGCGAACAAGCAGAGCGGTATGATGACATGGCTAAAACTATGAAGGCCCGTGTAACTATGGGAGAAGAGCTGAATAATGAGGAGAGAAATTTGCTGTCCGTCGCATACAAAAATGTTGTCGGCGCACGTCGTTCTTCTTGGAGGGTGATTTCGAGTATTGAATCCAAAAGTGCTGAGGGAGAAAAGAAATCTCAAATGGCGAAGGAATACAGAGAGAAAATTGAGAAAGAATTGAAAGAAATATGCAACGAAGTGCTGGTAAGTGGGTCAAATAGAATCGTTATCCCGACTTCTTCCTGGTTTTACCTTCATATTTCTGTGTCTGTGGCCCTGTCGTTGTATTTATTGTAAACTCGATATTAAAATCGACGCCTTAAAGACGTTTTTGTATATATTTTTAAGGGATTTCAGTGACAACAGGTTTATCATAGCGTTTTTATGACACGGACGTGAGTGTATTTGGAGTGTGAGTCAGACTGGGAAGGACTTGATTCTTGTATACACAATGTTTCTTCATATACGATACGAAGAATGTACAAAGTTTATGACTCACACATTGATGCTGGATCAGACATTGTCTTATCTTAATTGTTTCCATTGGTAGCTATCAAGTATTCTTTAATAAGATTCTTTACTTGGTGCCCTAGATTTATTTCTTCAATGTGCATAGTTAATTGTTTGTCTTTAAATAATACTGTTATAATGTAACAGTCATTGTAAATCATTCTAGGCAGGTTATACTGTATTTTCTTTCTGGAGGTAGCTAAATTGAAGTATCACAACATCAAAAGTCCAAAAAAGACAACTTGTCAAAGTAGTAATAATCAATGTACTAGTACTAGAAAAGTAAACACTCGTTCATGAGAGCTTCAAAATGTTGGTTATAGTGACAGCCGTTTAACTTTAGATCGTGTCTAACTCAATATCAGTTTACCATATATTCACTGATTAACAGTTCCAAAATTCCCCACATTCCACCATTATTATTGATTTTAGCAAGTAAATATTACTAACTGCTTATCTCTTCAAATTACTTGTATCGAAAATTCTCGATATGTGGTCATGCTCAACAATTTATTCAATGTTTGTGGTTAATACATCAAATATGTTAAATTGTACATTTTTGGACAATTTAGATTGTAAAATGTCCAATGGTATTATTTAAGAGTCTTTGTTTCACTCGATACACTACTGATATTTGCTTTGTACAGTGTCAAATCTTTTAGTGTTAACAAGTGTACTTAAACCGCCGTAATACACAATAACATGCTTCTCAGAGAGACTCCCTCACCCCAAAAAACTTGATGATAATTGTAGTAAATCAGGTTTGTAGACCTGTCTGAGGAAGTGCTGTAAGATCTCTTCTGTATCAGCAAAAACCAGGAAAGTGAAGTAATAACAATCTCAGTTTCGATAATGTGTCGTCAATAATTAATATTTTACACGAATTATGGCTATTTATTGCAAAAAAACTAATTCAGCAGGTGTATTTTCCCAAAACTCCTAGAAAAGTTTTGACAGCTCTTTGAACGTGTGGACAAGAATAACATTGATTAACCCCATGGTTTAAAGATGATGCAATGTACAGCTGTATGTTTATATAGAAAAGATGCCATTGATTAGTAGATCAAAATCAATCTAAGCTTATAGACTTAGTGTGGTTATAATTGGCACTTTGCCAAGTCTGATACTTCCATTAAACCACACATCAATGGCACAGTTGGCGAGAAGATCTGTGATAATTTTTGAAATAATAGTGTCATTTTCCAGAGTTTTTGTGTTTAGGGAGAGGGTTCAGAAAGTTTTTAATACCACTGTACAGGGAACAAGCTACTAGGTGAAGAAGTCGTCAAATGTCTGTTTATTTCGTAAATTTTCAAAAGTACGGCGAAAAATAAGTCACCGTAAATTTTTGGGACATTAAATAATATGAGCCTTTGTGTAATCAAGCGAGACATCCGCAGTGTATTCGTTGTATAAACATACCTATTATTGGGTTTTCCCCCACAATTTAAACTATATTGATCGATAAACAGCCCCAAACATTCGACTGTGGAAAGTTAAGCTCCGACTACCGCTCTGATGTTACGGCGAATTTGTTGAGATTTTTCTCTGTAAACACTGTCTAGATTTTTATTGAATATTCCTACTTTCTTTTTCAATATTGACTCGCGTTTATTTTTGTTTAAGTCTGTTGCGTCATACGGTGTTTATTCATACTTGATATTGATGTTAATTAAAAAAACATCGGTTATAGTTTTAATATATTTCAGTACTGCATAATTTGACGATTTTTAGTGAAACGTTAAGGTGTAATGCTAGTTTCTCATAAGGTTCTTGAAGATAAACATGTCATACTATGTAAGATGATAAATGGAGTAAAGATATGCACACTATGATTTATTCAGTATGTGACTAAAAACATGCTTTCTTATTATTGAGGAGATTTGTTAAACATAAACTGATAGGAAGCTAAAGCTATGTTTCACAACTATCAAACATTAGTTATTAACAGATCTAGTGTCATGAAGAAAAAACAAAATCAATGATGTGGACACGCCGTCTCCACTTCTCCCTTATTTCTCCCCACTTCTCCCTGTCTCAGCTGAAGGGAGAAGTGACTTATCCCAAATATTTGAGCCTAGCTTGTTCCCTGCTGTATAATCTCTTTCACTTCTGTTCATTTTTATACGGGACAAATTATAGGAACACCCGTGACAAGCTCTCTGAGTCAAAGAGTTTTCATCCGAACCTTAACAAACTTGGTGAAAATGTTTGTGGGCATAATATCTCAGCCAAGTTCGATAACAAGCCACATCACCTCAGGCACTTCAGAATCATGGCCCTTGAATTATCCAAAATTAGCCTTGTCCGCTCTCTAAGTCAAAGAGTTTTCATCCGATCTTTACCAAACTTGGTGAAAATGTTTGTGGGCATAATATCTCAGCCAAGTTCGATAACCAGCCATATCGCACTAGTCACTTGGGAGTTATCACCCTTTGATTTGAGAAATTACCTAAAATTTAACTCTTGAGCTCTGACTTTTGTCAGGCATATTTTGTGACAGTTTGTCACTCTTGTTTTTCTTGCATATTTTCAGCATTTGCTTGACAACAACTTAATACAAGATGTGAGCGCAACTAAAAGTGATGAAAGTAGAGTTTTCTATTTGAAGATGAAGGGAGACTACTATCGTTATCTTGCTGAAGTGAGTCAAGGAACCAACAGAGACGGTATGTGTTTGTTTGTCGTGAATCTGTGTCACTAGGTCAAATAATAAAAAAAGATCGTTAATACTCTAGCGGTTAGGGCTGTGTATCGCCAGACAAAGGGCGATCCGATTCGAATCGCGATCTTTGACTTGCGATCCACGAATCGATTCACGATTCACTAGGTATATAGCAATACACATTTAAAAACAGTCTTCATTTACAGAATAAATTTTGGAAGTAAACGATGCTGGTGCATTTCTGTACCGTGGATTTGAAGATGCCATGTTGACATTTACTGCACTCTGCAGACGTTAATTTATGATAGCTTTCTTTACATGAAATTTCGCATTTTCTTTTAATATCGTAGTTCTTCTTTTTATAATTTCTTACGTGCTCTGACATTTTATTTCTAATTTCTCAAAGCGTATACTTTTTAAAACATTATAAATCGTCAAAACCTTGAGAGACAGCATTATTCATTCGAACACCGCACAACTAATTGAATGCTAGCTCTGCATGAATCGACTTCCGGTTGCAACAGTGTAACGTTTTTCGGATATTTCGGATAAACAATGCATTATTATTTATTTCAAAACATCGCAATACTTGCTTGCATTGAATTAAATCATTTTATTTCATTCTTTAATTAAATTTTGCACTTGAATCGCGATCCAGCGATCTTGGCATTGGCGAGTATTTGTGTCGGATATTTTGCTTTGACTCGTGAGTACTCGGATACTCGTTACAGCCCTACTAGCGGTCACCTTTTGTTTCAAATTTACATGGGACCTTATCATGTCAGTGTGTACGGTATCTAGGTCAAGTCAAAATTGGGTCATTTGTGTTAAAAAAAAACCAAGTCACTGGGTCTACTCTCAGAATAAGCATGCTAACACTAGAGACCACTGTCGAGACTTGATACAGATGATTTCTCCTCCATGTTGATATTTTGCGTATGCAAAAGATGGTTACCCGTAATATGTTTTCATCTCTAACAATAACTTTCCCTCCACACATTGTGCATTATTCCGGTGCCAGGAAATGTTATGCTAATACAGTCGACTCTCTTTATGACGAACTCGCTTAAGACGAATTTTCCGTCACCTCGAAGTTTTTCAAAAGTCCCGATTTTGTCCTTCTTTGTAAATATGAATTTCTGTCGGTTAAGACAAAGTTTTGTCTCAAGTTTTTCGTTTTTTCGAAGTCCCGCTTATAAAGTTTGCACCTTAAATCAATTGTTTAACACGAAGTCGGATCGTATCCTGCTGGCGACGAATGTTTTCACACGTCACTGAGATGATTTTCGCACATTTAATTATCGATTATTTACGCAATGAACGGATGTGTTCATGTTTGCAAAGTGTTAGACTATTAATGCAAACATGTCAAATTGTTCAAAACTACGATCAACCCAATTAATTAGAACATGTCTTCTTCAACAATTGTTTTTATGTCTCAGGTCGGAGCCATTGGCAAATTTGCGATCAAAGTGGTGATAATAAATGGTGAATTACCTGCTTAAAAATGCATATTATCTGAAAGATAATGATAAAATTCGATCGATTCATCCCTTCATATTACGTTGATCACCCCTCAAGCAGCATCGTAAATTTCGATATATGTACCTGTGTGTACAACTGGTACTATCGGTAGGCGGAGCCTATCGCCTGTCAACTTTGCCAATCAAAACACGCTTATTTTACACAGATGGTGTGTTAGCAGTATCAACACGCGTCAATGTTTTATGTCATTATTTGGTAAACACACATTACTGTCCAGACTTCTTCGTCATGACTCGACTTTTTAATTACATTAACACCCGAAAATATAAAGATATCGGCGAACCGATGATTATTCCTTCATGATTATAGAGTTAGACTACATAGAGGCTGTGTAAGTTATCATGTACATGTTTTTGTCTTCGATAACGTAATTTGGGAGTTCAAAGAGAAAGATGTGAAAATAAATTTTGTTGATCATACTGAAGTGTGACACATATTTTGAAAAGTGACCATTTTCAAGAATAGGTAGGTTATGCCAAGCTTACCATTTTTGTCGAGCCCGCTTGCAATGAGCTCGAAATAGTGGCAACAATTGTGGTTCAGGGTATAATATTATGTGCATGTATGCGTCCGTCCTGATTTTCTTTGTCTGGCTCATTACTATAGTCATCTATTAGGGAATTTTTCAATTTCTTAGCTCAAATGTTCACCATGATGACCCAGAGTGTCATGCGCGAAACACATGGCTGTTACAACAAGATCAAGGTCACACTTAGAGGTCAAATGTTAATAATGAGTCTAAAATATCTTGTCTGGACTAAAACACTATCATTTATGGAGGAAATTTCAAAACTCTTGGCACAATTATAATAGATATGCACTACATAGCATTATATACCATATTCTCAGCATCTCTTGACAATTTTCAGGCTTGACATGTTGCCCTTGGCCATCAAGTTTAAGGATAGCCTCAAACAATCTAGATAACAACTTGGCTTTGAAAATGTTGTCTTACTTTGATGATCGTCAATGTTATTATTGTATTTCAGATGTTGTACAAAATTCGTGTGAAGCGTATGATGAAGCCATGAAATGTGCGTCAACAAACATGTCTCCAACTCATCCTATACGCTTGGGCTTGGCCTTAAACTACTCCGTATTTCATTATGAAATAAAAAACAGTTCACAAGAGGCTTGTAATTTGGCCAAAAAGGTACGTCTTCAGTGTAACTTTGTAATTCGATTTTAATCTGATCCTTGTTTTCAGAAGCTGGTAGCCAGATTTTATAAAAAGGAAATTATTTTGATAAACTTTCATTATAAAACTTGCTATTTTGAGACAATTTTGACAAATTTAGTGCCAGATATGAGAAGATAATGACTATTGTGCTACATACTAGCACTGGTATAGATAAGAGAATATTAGTATATTTATCAAATTTAGTTAATCTTTAAGAATCTATATGATTTTGACCATTATTTTTGTCCATTAGTTTCAGTCATCACTGTAAGACAAATATGTCATCATCTAATTTGACATTTCACTTGTGAATCATTGAACATAATATATGGATATAACTACATGTCTCCACTGTCATTTACAGTATATTTATTGTTGAATAATTGTATTCCAGGCATTCGATGAAGCGATTGCTGAATTAGACTCATTAAATGAAGATTCTTACAAGGACAGTACTTTGATCATGCAGCTTCTTAGAGATAATCTTACTGTAAGTAAAACAAAACCTACATTGGTTAGATAGATACACATTATCAAGTGTTTGTGTGTCCTGGCAAGTTGAGGGCATTTAGATTTACCCTTGTCCGACTAAGGCGAAAAAATAGTTTTGGTGTAACTAAACTTTAGGAGTATCGGTCAATGAATGAAATTGTGCGTCTGTGTTTTTCGTTTGAATTATTTTTTTAAGATCAGAGTGATGTGTCTTTGATTTATTGTGGTATATATATATCAAGAAAAGCGTATTATGATATTTATTGTGGCATGTAACATCTGTATAGCGGGGGTGCCAGTAGGTGCCTGATCTCAAGGCTTATTTTGATAATTTTTTACTGGACTTTATCAGTTAATGTATTCAACCATTGTCGGCCATTTTTTTCACTTTTTGGTAAGTGTGGCGGGTGATTTAGATATAGGGGGAAATATGCATCATGAATCACCAAATTTGGGTATTTATAAGCCTAACATTTTAAATAATTTTACTGATGGGGATTTTTTTTTCTAAGTACAGGAAAAGTATATACTTTTTTCTTTGGGGAACGTATTGGTCCCCAAATTTGTCATAACAAAGGGCTCATTGTATGTATATCTTATATCGGTATTTCAGTTATGGACGTCAGATGCCCAGAATGAGGAACAAAATGAAGACAACAATTGATAGAAAGCATACATATTATGTGGAGACTACCGTCATTATTTAACTAGCGAATACTTGACTTATTTAATAGTTCATTGATCATCGTTATACTGGATTTTTCTTATTGTGTTGAGTATGTCACCTCAAGCATATCTCCCCGTGTGTGAAAGTTGATCAATATAATGACATCTCATCTGGATCAGTGAATTCTAGTGGATTTCTAGGTTTAGAAAATAGTCTTTGCCCATATATAATTAAACTGCATTTGATTTCTGTCTTGTCTGATATTCTCAGAGGATTTTTTGCAATAGATTTGTCTTGATTTGAGTAGCATTAGGAAATCATTCGTGGATACATTCATAATCATGTCGCTATAATGGTTTTAGTGCAACTTCTTAAACTCGGCTCACATAATGCGTATTTAATTAAACTGAAAATTAAATGTAAGTACTTTGTTTTACAGTTAATTAAAGCTAAGAGATTGAAAGAAAATGTGTGTTTTCTTAACATTATGATTTTGTGTGATTGACTGATTGCTCCTTTGTTGTATCAATCTTTGTATCTGCTTATACTATCCTTGTACATCCTTTCTGTTTTGCTCTTTTTGTGTCGAATTTTAATTTATACCATCTGACAGTTTATTGTATCAAGTTGCATATTTTTTGTAAATGTTTTAGTCAAAACATTTGATGTTTGGAATCCAGTAGTCGACAGATTAAGATCTTGTTGTTAACGATGTGACATCAATCAAATAGCTTATTTAGCGAATCCATCTTGAATATTGTTAGTTCTGACTCTCTTTAAGATCTGAATGTTAATGTTGAGTTTTTATAACAAATGTACTGCATTCTTGTGCTTGTTAATATTGTGAAGTATGTGCTAAATTTTTTACATCTGTCTGAAATTCCTTGTACTGCATTGTGTTTATATGGTAACGATATAAGATTATTTGAAAAAAGTACATTTTTTGTTATTTATTTGTTTTTTTCTCCCATCCTGTTGACTTGTCTGCTTAATGATGTTGACAAAACGCAGGAAAAAGTGAGTGTAATTATAAACTTATTGTGATATATATACATATATGGTCATACACACTATCAACATGTGCTTCGAAGATTCTATGTTGTGAATTATGTTTTTTGTTTGGAATCTCTATCGCACCTTAGGCATTGGTATTTATGCTTTCCTTCTTAAATACTACATGTGAAGTATACTGTAATAGCAGAATTAAGCAATATTTGTGTTGTCAATTATGGTTAACTTGACACAACTTATCAACTTAATTTTTGCGTTACTCAGAAATGACCAAGTAAATGTGAGTCAGGGAGTCGTACTGGTGAAGCAGCCGACTCCTGATCCAAGGTGGCGAGTTTGGGCTCCGTATTGTGCAGGATTTTATCACAAATCGTACCATTCCTGACATTAGCATGAATACTGGTTAGTTACCCAGGAAACGATCGTCAAAAATGACAGTATAAGTTGTTGGACCATATGTCATGATTGATGTAAAATAAACAAATATTTAAGTTGGAATTCCAGCCAGAATAAGAAACATTCACAGTTCAAACTGTCTGAGGTCCGGATTTAAACATGAAAGTTCATACTATCAAGTAGTTTTTGTGTATTGCTAATTTATAGAAAAACTGTCCACCGCTGTACTTGAGGATATGGTTATTACATGATACACTAACTCTCTGAAGCCGTTTTTTTTTTGCTAAAGTGTTAAATTTTCCAAGATTTATCAAATATGATTAGTCCAGTGTTCTTTAATCTTGCCCTGGAATACAAATATTTCAATCTTGCTGATATTGTATACAGATTTGTACACCTGACTCAAACTATCGGTGTTTCTGAGGACTAATGTTAGATGATCATGTTCATTTTGTGGTCCCTATTAAATTGACTCTTACCAACCTCCAAATTCTTGTACACATGTTTAGCATAGTATTTATATTAGTCGTGACAGGTTGAGCTTTACTGAGATTCTTTATAAATCATTCGTTCAGAATGCCTTTTAGTCTTTTTTTAATAAATCAAAATGAATGTTGTGAACTCGGACCTTTGTGTTTATTTTTTTGCATCCATTTGAACGAAGATGTGGTATTTAATTTAAGAGTTTCTAATGTGCCAGAAAAATTCTGGGGTCGCAAATTCGTGGATATGTTTGTAGATGTATCAGACGGATATGGCTGTTATCTTGCATTCATTTCATAAATACTTGTAGCAAAGCTTTTCATTGGTTGATGTTAGGACAATGAGTTTAGCAACAAACATATTGACAAATCAAATTGCTTGATAGACTCTTCAGTTGATTACAAATGAACCAAAAAAAGGTTGGATTAATTTCCCAGCTGTGAATTTGTAGAACATGCTGTTCTTTAACAGAGATAATGAATTAGGTGACATTGGAGGAAAAACATGAAACATAGGTTGGGGGTTTGTACCTCTAGCTACTTAAATCTCTGATTTGAAGCTTAGCACTTGGCCCAAGTAGTTGGCAGTAGACAAGGAGAGATATTTATGCTCAGGAAGATTTAGTAACACATTAAGGATTATAAGCCATTTAAATAAGCCATAGATGTATATTATTGCTATGAGTCCCTAAAGTTTTTAGGTGATTCTTACTCATAGTTGGTTACAGTATAATTATTTGATGAACATTTTAAAGATTATTTCCGTTCTCTTGTAGTAGATTGTAGGTCCATCAAATTGATTTCATGATTTTATTTTCAAACTTTTTTGTAATTCTGAGAAATCTTGAAACATTTTAATTTGAAAAAGATACTTTATGCAAAAAATTAGCATGGTAGTAGGGCAGGAAAATACTCCAAAAGTGCAAGAAGGATTGGAGAATACATTCATACATATATCGGGCAAAATGGACACAGATATACAAGTATATTATTTATTCAATTATTTAAACATGTTAGATAAATAAGAAATAAGTTATTAATAGTACATGTATCACAAGGTATTTACAATAAAACAAAGTACACTCATAGTAAACAATTGGACGCTTCCGCGACAAAACCTGTGTTAGTGTCGGTTAGTTATGACGTAGAGTTTTTCCTAATGCAATTTTGACGTTACAAACCAACAGCTTTCTCTTGTCTGGTTCCTCAATTTGATTTATAGAATCCAAGTCAATTCAAATGATGTGTAATTTGTTTTTCCATTTGAAAAACAGAAGATTGTTGATATACATTTGAGCAAAGCATTTCTGATATGATGTCATTTTGTAGTTAACTTTTGCATTTTGTTCCCAATATTTGAATTGCTATAACAAGATAGAGGTATAGTTTTAATATTTAATGTAGTAAATGAAAGTAGAATAATATATGAACCGATAAAAGCGTAAAAAGTATTTTTTTGGGGGCTAATACAGGTTTTGTCATGGAACAGCCCAAATGTTTCTGTTACACTTCATAGGATACCACACTGTTTGAAACAGTCGTTCAAAAATGTGTGTTGTATAAAATTGACATTCTGTCCATTGTAAAATTATATATGATTACAGAGGCATTGTATCCAAAGACAAGCAAAATAAGATTTTTTTGCCATATTACTTCAGCGCCATTTTATGTCACAAAGTATTAAATATCAATAACTTCATCAACATAATCTGTAGAATTGCAATATTTATATTCCTCTAGGGACATGTCTTGACAAGATGAACAAATAAATATGTTGTCATGTATACCAGTCCACGAATTGTAAAAGTATTAAATCCCTCGATTTTGTCGTGATCAAATATGAAAAACACAGAACGACCTGTCCTAAGCACCACCCTTTGAGAGGCACAACTTTTGGTTGTTGTTGAGAGGTTGTTGCCCTAGAGAGGTTAAATTGATTCTTAATGCGACAAAAATATATAATATTGTTAAAGAGCTGTTGTTGTACCAGAGAGAGCCACTCCAGAGATGTTGCAGTGTACAATATGAATCCAGAGAGAGCCACTCCAGAGAGGTTGCAGTGTACAATATGAATCCAGAGAGAGCCACTCCAGAGAGGTTGCAGTGTACAATATGAATCCATCTTTGCTAACTTTCATTGTATACAAACTCGTTATTCAATGTATTTTTAATCTACTTTCTCCTTTCTGCTTTCTACTATTTCATCATCCTCTTCTTCGTCTTCTATTTGTTCCTCTTCCATTTGTTCCTCTTCCTCCTTTTGTTTCTTCTTTTCTTCAATTTCTCGGTACATCCTTCTTTTGTTTGCAATTTGTCCTTTATAGTAACCAGATAGAAGGAATGTAAGTCCGAGAATAAAGAATGCATACACGTGCAGGTTGTGTATAAAGTCCATATAATGGTCAACCATGTCCTTTTTCTTCAGTCCTATTAGTTTCGTTTCTATCTCTAATGTTGCGTCAGCTGTATAAAGTAAAAAAATCCTTGCTAGAATAATTCGCAGATTACACATTGGAACAAAATAAAATCTAAATTAAAAAGTACTTGTATTTCATTAAATCGTCATTATAATTTCATGGTTTGGATAATGCATCATTGGTTGTAGAATTTGTAATACCATTTTGCCACTAGTTAATAATTCTATTTTAGCTAAAAGGTAGATAGTCATATTTTCGATCAAAATCTACTAAGTAATAATTTAGAGGAAATGGCATGTTGATGCCTTCATACATATGTACACTAAAACACTGCACTATAACATTACTTAGACTTGTCTTGGTACTGCACAACACAAATCTGATACGGGTATTTCCTATGGTAGCGCTAACTTGACACAGGTCAGGAAAGGAAATACCCGTATGGGGCTCTTGTATTTGTTGTCTTGGGAAACATGTAAGGAAAGTGACAATGCAATGTTGTATGTCGAGTACATCTGTATGAAGGCATTTACCATCGATTTATCATATTCATGACTTTAGTCGAAAACATCAAGACTATGTATCTGTAAAACCAGTATGCTAACTAGAACCCCACTTGACTAATAGCTTTAGTTAAATCATAGAGAATATTTGCTTTCATAGTAGAAATTGACAAGTAGCTGGCTTATTGAGTTAATACTCCTGAAAATGTGCTTTGCAACATAGATAACTCTGTAGGGACTGGCAACATAGATAAATCTGTAGGGACTGGCAACATAGATAACTCTGTAGGGACTGGCAACATAGATAACTCTGTAGGGACTGGCAACATAGATAAATCTGTAGGGACTGGCAACATAGATAACTCTGTAGGGACTGGCAACATAGATAACTCTGTAGGGAATGGCAACATAGATAAATCTGTAGGGACTGGCAACATAGATAACTCTGTAGGGACTGGCAACATAGATAACTCTGTAGGGACTGGCAACATAGATAAATTTGTAGGGACTGGCAACATAGATAAATCTGTAGGGACTGGCAACATAGATAACTCTGTAGGGACTGGCAACATAGATAACTCTGTAGGGACTGGCAACATAGATAAATCTGTAGGGACTGGCAACATAGACAACTCTGTAGGGACTGGCAACATAGATAAATCTGTAGGGAATGGCAACATAGATAAATCTGTAGGGACTGGCAACATAGATAACTCTGTAGGGACTGGCAACATAGATAAATCTGTAGGGACTGGCAACATAGATAACTCTGTAGGGACTGGCAACATAGATAAATCTGTAGGGACTGGCAACATAGATAAATCTGTAGGGACTGGCAACATAGATAAATCTGTAGGGACTGGCAACATAGATAAATCTGTAGGGACTGGCAACATAGATAAATCTGTAGGGACTGGCAACATAGATAAATCTGTAGGGACTGGCAACATAGATCAATCTGTAGGGACTGGCAACATAGATAAATCTGTAGGGACTGGCAACATAGATAAATCTGTAGGGACTGGCAACATAGATAAATCTGTAGGGACTGGCAACATAGATAAATCTGTAGGGACTGGCAACATAGATAAATCTGTAGGGACTGGCAACATAGATAAATCTGTAGGGACTGGCAACATAGATAAATCTGTAGGGACTGGCAACATAGATAAATCTGTAGGGACTGGCAACATAGATCAATCTGTAGGGACTGGCAACATAGATCAATCTGTAGGGAATGGCAACATAGATAAATCTGTAGGGACTGGCAACATAGATAAATCTGTAGGGACTGGCAACATAGATAAATCTGTAGGGACTGGCAACATAGATAAATCTGTAGGGACTGGCAACATAGATAAATCTGTAGGGACTGGCAACATAGATCAATCTGTAGGGACTGGCAACATAGATAAATCTGTAGGGACTGGCAACATAGATCAATCTGTAGGGACTGGCAACATAGATCAATCTGTAGGGACTGGCAACATAGATAAATCTGTAGGGACTGGCAACATAGATAAATCTGTAGGGACTGGCAACATAGATCAATCTGTAGGGAATGGCAACATAGATAAATCTGTAGGGACTGGCAACATAGATAAATCTGTAGGGACTGGCAACATAGATAAATTTGTAGGGACTGGCAACATAGATCAATCTGTAGGGACTGGCAACATAGATAAATCTGTAGGGACTGGCAACATAGATAAATCTGTAGGGACTGGCAACATAGATAAATCTGTAGGGACTGGCAACATAGATAAATCTGTAGGGACTGGCAACATAGATAAATCTGTAGGGACTGGCAACATAGATCAATCTGTAGGGACTGTTTTTAGCAAGTAGGAATACAGAAGGAGAAAAATGGCGCGAGTTTGTAGTGAACTAAGGTAAATGATTAAACACTGATTTGGGATACCAGTCCCTGAATGCATTTTTGCCATTGGTCAATTTCAAGGCTGCCCTCGGGCCTAACCAATCAGATGCTTGAGATTTTAACCAAGTATAAACGCCTGGTTTTGCAGTCATGGGCTCTACTCCCTAAGCTAACTGGACACGCCTTCATGGTTTGTATAACAGCCTGTTGGATCTGGTTATATGGGTCAGAACTGCTCACCTACCAGTACTATTTCATATACTGCTCACCTACCAGTACTATTTCATATACTGCTCACCTGCCAGTACTATTTCATATACTGCTCACCTACCAGTACTATTTCATATACTGCTCACCTACCAGTACTATTTCATATACTGCTCACCTACCAGTACTATTTCATATACTGCTCACCTACCAGTACTATTTCATATACTGCTCATCTACCAGTACTATTTCATATACTGCTCACCTGCCAGTACTATTTCATATACTGCTCACCTACCAGTACTATTTCATATACTGCTCACCTGCCAGTACTATTTCATATACTGCTCATCTACCAGTACTATTTCATATACTGCTCACCTACCAGTACTATTTCATATACTGCTCACCTACCAGTACTATTTCATATACTGCTCACCTGCCAGTACTATTTCATATACTGCTCACCTACCAGTACTATTTCATATACTGCTCACCTACCAGTACTATTTCATATACTGCTCACCTACCAGTACTATTTCATATACTGCTCACCACCAGTACTATTTCATATACTGCTCACCTACCAGTACTATTTCATATACTGCTCACCTGCCGGTACTATTTCATATACTGCTCACCTACCAGTACTATTTCATATACTGCTCACCTACCAGTACTATTTCATATACTGCTCATCTACCAGTACTATTTCATATACTGCTCACCTACCAGTACTATTTCATATACTGCTCACCTACCAGTACTATTTCATATAGTTTCTAAAATAATCTACTGGATACATCTTCTGTTGACTTTGATTGCAATAAGTTACACAGGAAATTGTCATGAGTTCTTTCCCTTTATCCCTTCTGGACATCTCTCCCTTTACCCCTTCTGGACATCTCTCCCTTTACCCCTTCTATATAATATGTTTTTAAAGTACATTTAATAAAGAAGGGAAAGAGAGGGAAGATAACTCTAGAAAGGATAAAGGGAAATTGTGAAATCTCCTGTGGTAAACTATAACATGTAGGATTTAGATGAATTAAACTGTCGAACAAGTCGACGTTATCCTGTCAAACTACGTCACTTTTGTCTACCAAACAATGTAGGGAAGATTCTCAAAAATCAGGTTATCTCTTTTGACCAGTATAACTGGTCATACCTGAATTCAAACATCGTTGACTTTTATAAAATAGGGTTTGATACAGGATTTGTATGGAATATATAGATGAGAACTAACGTATAAACCCCCCAAACAAACGACAACGATTTTACAGTAATAATTTTCGGTTCACGTGATTGCTTCTAGACACGATAACATAATGTAAAACATGCACTATGCATTACAGGGTAGCAGAATAATGTTACGCCTCTCTCTAAATGTTGAACAACTCGCTGTAAATTGTGAGGTAAGGTGAACATAGCAGAAAAATACCAGGAAACAGGTTCATTCTAAAACTATGAAGAATTGCTTAGATCACGTGTTATGAAAATCTGCAGTTTTCAGCGTTGTTTTCTATCTGTCAATTTTAATATCGTTCGCAATTGAGACTGACTGCAGACGATGTCTTGTTATGCTAAACTTCACTATCTAAAGATAAGCCAGTGATGAGTCACCATGGCCATCTCAAACAGAAAAATAACGGTAGTTACGGCTTTTAATGCCGACTTTTTAAAACAAACGATGGAGTATGCTAAGAAAACCCGTTTATTTGCGTTGATGCGTATCTAAATAGCGATGTAACCAGGAAGAGCGCTAGAACATTGAAGTTTATCGTAGTCATTAGATTTTGCAATTTAATCATGGATGTTTTCCCATTATTGGAGACAAAAAGGAACTCCTTGATTGTGATCTGACCATGCCTGTCAGATTCCTTGTATGTTGTATAAGCCAACATCACAGAACTATATACAACTTCAATGATTTGGTGAAAAAAATACAGGCTTTCTTGCCACACTCGTTTGTTATCAATATTTATTTAGTACATTGGAACCTCGCTAATCCGTACTCCTCTAATCAGAAAATCTCACAAATCCGATTTTGTCTTTGGTTCGGACTACAGAGGTTCCACTGTACTTAATAAATGCCGTACTTGCCGGTATGAGGTTAGCCACCGAGTAATTAAAGTCTGCCGTCAGTTCTTTGATTTATTTGATAAACAATCTGTACTTACGTGGAATGCTTTTTGGTTTATATCCTTTTGATCCATATGCTAGCTGTGGTGGGATTGTTATTTTACGAATTTCTCTGAAAAAGTGCACAATTCAGCTAATTAAATAAAAAATGTATTATTTATAATTAAATATACATTTATTGTTGTTGCTTGTAAATTCAAAATCTTGGATCAGTGGGAAAATCTGAAATACATTTATAATCAAATGATAAGAAATTAAATGACCATTACTATAGCAACGTCATCTAAAAGGCGTACCGACGTCGATTGTTTTGGCGAGGGGTCCGAATGAGGTCACCGACGTAACGATGTCCCTGAATTATGCAAACCAGTCTTACCCTATGCAGATATTTCTAAGTCCGATTTCCCAACCAGGAATGACATGTCCGTAGCCTACTGTGAATATAGCCGGTGTCTCAATATCTTCACCTCCAAGTTCTTCTGATTTCTTTATGGAATCATCAAGCACGGTGCCGTCTGCTTCCAATGATATCTGAAATTTAACACGAGTACGACATTAACTTGGCTTTGTGGTAGATTTCCTGTGTCTGATGTTATAATGCAATATTCTGCGGTCCCAAAGTAGCGCCTAATCTATTTAAAAGTAGTTCGTGCCTTTTTCCTAGTCTTAGCTACGCCCCTGTATATATATCTCTTGAGACTTTTACGGAGAACTAACCACTACGAAGTCATCAAATATCTAAGTATAGATCAGTAGCAAATGCATCAAATATCTAAGTATAGATCAGTAACAAATGCATCAAATATCTAAGTATAGATCAGTAGCAAATGCATCAAATATCTAAGTATAGATCAGTAGCAAATGCATCAAATATCTAAGTATAGATCAGTAGCAAATGCATCAAATATCTAAGTATAGATCAGTAGCAAATGCATCAAATATCTAAGTATAGATCAGTAACAAATGCATCAAATATCTAAGTATAGATCAGTAACAAATGCATCAAATATCTAAGCATAGATCAGTAGCAAATGCATCAAATATCTAAGTATAGATCAGTAGCAAATGCATCAAATATCTAAGTATAGATCAGTAGCAAATGCATCAAATATCTAAGTATAGATCAGTAGCAAATGCATCAAATATCTAAGTATAGATCAGTAGCAAATGCATCAAATATCTTAGTATAGATCAGTAGCAAATGCATCAAATATCTAAGTATAGATCAGTAGCAAATGCATCAAATATCTAAGTATAGATCAGTAGCAAATGCACCAATTCAACCATTTTTATTGTTCAGATGCCAAATTTGGAGTTTCTAATCACAAAAAAACAAAGTACGAAAATATTGGGACCGACAAAAGTGTTCGGTTTATACAGTAGTCCGGTTTATAAAGTGTTCGGTTTATACAGTAGTCCGGTTTATAAAGTGTTCAGTTTATACAGTAGTCCGGTTTGTAAAGTGTTCGGTTTATACAGTAGTCCGGTTTATAAAGGGTTCGGTTTAGACAGGTTTCATTGTACTCGTACATGTATACGTTTTTGACTGCAGACAAACTACATTTTCTCTGGAGGTACCATCAAGTATATATACAGTGTACCCTATCTAGAGCAGCCCCCTTATCTTGAGCAACAGTACATGTTTTCACTTTCACCTCTCTAAAGCAACGGCCTATCAACAACAGCCAAAACTTACGTCGCTGGAAAGGTGTTGCTGTGCAGATGTTGTACTGTGCTTTCAATAATCCATCGAGAGGGCCGAACGATGGTTCTTTTAAAGATATACACGTTAAGCCTTCTTCAACGACCTACTCTATTTGAAGAGCACTTCGTTAGTAAGACCGCATTTTGATGGACATGTTTTTTTCTGCACTAATTTAACCCAATAATCCGACTACCTCACAGCGAAGACCGATTGTCTTCAAACCCAATGATGGTGTTGGTATCAAGGTTTCGTGTACGATAAAACCTCACTTAATTAAAGACCACCTCAATCATAAGATAACCTCAAAATTTAGAACACAATTTTCAAGTCCATTTTCACAGTTTTGCTCTTTATTCAACCTCATTATTAAGACCACGTGAATATTGAGACCAGTTTTCTAGAATCCCAAAAATTCATGGAAAGATGACAATGGTTTACATGTGCGGATCCAGCAATTTGCGTCAGGGGTCCAGTTCCTGTTGAACAGTGAGGTCCTAGAATTTGAGACTTTGTCTTGATCTAAGATTAGATATGGACAACCTTGTTTTGCCACAATCTCAGGTGGGGGTCTGGACCTCCTGCCACCCGGATATGCACTTGGTTTTGTCTAAAGACAAACTTAAAATTATTGTGGAATATAATTATTGAACATACCTTAAAACGTAATGTTACGGTATCGCCATCTTCGGCTGTTATTAAACGTCTTTTTGCTAAGGCGGCCTCGATCTCAGGCCCTTTATCCCCATAAAAATCTTCTTCATCTACGATACATTCGGTCGGTAAAAACTGAAATAAATGAATTATGTGGAGTGCAAGAGAACATCTTACCTCGATTTCGCAAAAAAATCTCAATTGAAATATGTCTTTAACTCATTGTTTAAGAGGGAAATCTTGAGTTTTACAATGCCTAGACAATTAACACTCTCGTTTGTAAACTATATTTAGACATACAAGCACCAGTTAGCAATGCTAAAGTCTGTGTGTTGCGTACATCACAGAATTGAAACATTTCATTTGGGGAAAAACTTGAGATCTTTTGTAAAACCGGTTTCTGGTGAAATGTTAGAAAATATCTGTCAAAAATGTCACTGTTTCTCAAGTGTAAGCAGTATTAGGTCATACCAACTTAGAGCCATGTTTGAGTATGTTCAGTCTGAAACAGCTGCTTGAATATTTATAATAGCAGGTTTGACTTTCCGTTAATTTTTATTCATTAACATCATGGGTATGAAAAATATATTTTGTATGGCATGTCACTCACAAAATACATGTAATCACTGTCATATGTATGTGGCGTTCCCTGTAGCAACATGTTTTCTCTCTTTCGTAAATAACAAACATATATGTACATGTTTTGGAAAACTGATCGGCAATGGATTCCGAATACTGAGTCGTATGCAAGAGTGATTAGTATAAATGGTAAGAGCTTGTTTCACAATCGATGTAAAATGATTCTATGAGACCACGCTCTCGTGAATATATCGTATAGACAATGCCACTCGTCCACGCTCTCGTGAATATATCGTATAGACAATGCCACTCGTCCACGCTCTCGTGAATATATCGTATAGACAATGCCACTCGTCCACGCTCTCGTGAATATATCGTATAGACAATGCCACTCGTCCACGCTCTCGTGAATATATCGTACAGACAATGCCACTCGTCCACGCTCTCGTGAATATATCGTACAGACAATGTCACTCGTCCACGCTCTCGTGAATATATCGTACAGACAATGCCACTCGTCCACGCTCTCGTGAATATATCGTACAGACAATGCCACTCGTCCACGCTCTCGTGAATATATCGTATAGACAATGCCACTCGTCCACGCTCTCGTGAATATATCGTATAGACAATGCCACTCGTCGTTGTCCATCCTATACATACATGGGAGAAATGAACACGGATGTCGTTAGGAAAATACCATTGCAAATATGTTTAGGTGGATAAAAACACCGTAATTAATTCCAAAACAATCCCAGATATGTTAGTCCTGCCAGTGTGTCGTCTTGAGTGCAGCTTCTCCAGCATCGGCTCTGTCTTCATCAATAACCTCTCTTCAACAACATTATCAGTTTTCCCGCGTAGTCAAAGCCTATTAATAATTAACCCCTCTAGAACAACAATCTCTCACCAACAGGCGAACTATGCATTTCCCGGTGTGATGCCCTGGAGAGATTGACATTGCGAAATACTTACCTCGGTTGCTATTTTAAGTTCCGTGTCAATTAGGTTCGATTTCTTTGTGTTGGCACCGCTTTTCATGTGATCATAAATTGTTGGTCGTTTGTCAAACATTTGACACGAGATGATTGGAAATAATCCTAGTGCTAGAATCACCAATGATAAACATCTCTTATTAATATCCCGCATTTTGTGTTATATTTGTCTAGAGTGAATCTGTCGTCTGTAGATTATTTCGAATATAAGGAGAAAATCGAGCTTTATTATAGATGAAATTTTTAAATAAGTTCCAATGATTAATTTGTTCACTGTTCCTTAAAATTGTTCTAGAAAGCGTGTATTATTCCATTTCACTTATATTGTCACCAATCTGAACATCCATACGTTTGCATATACAATGCAAGCTGCTTGTGACGAACGATGACGTGTACTTTAACCAAACCCGGAAGTCAAGCCCTTTAATGCCCTCCCCGAGGCATCTATCGATCGACGTTTTTGTCAAGACGATCTATTGAAATAAAATTACCGTCGCGTAACTTAATGTGAATGTATTTTACCGTAATAGATATAAATAAATTTCAGTTCTATCATTTTTGACTCAAATCTAAATTTATTGATCACAATCAAGTTACGGAAACGTTTCCACACAGAAAGTGATTGTTAAGTTCGAATGGTCGAATTTGATGAACAGTTTTACACACTTTAAGTATAAATTATAATGTGATCAAACACACACTTGATTGAACTGTGACAGTGGATATATGCACGCGGTCTGTCTTTCTTTAATAATACAATACTTGCAATCCTTGATCTCATTTACCAAAAGAGAGAATACGTAACTACAGGGAACGCCACATACACAAGACAGTGCCCCCCCCCCCCCCCCACAGACCTCCGGGAAAACAACAATCCACAAAACATAAGGCACTTAACAGAGGCACAAGGAATGGCCCGACAGACCACAAGGAATAACTAGGAGAATCAAAGTGGACAGTGAAGGGAGGGGGAGGGGGGTCAATGGATGGAAAAGATCACAGGACAAGTCGAGACAACTGGCCGCAATAGGCCGAAAATGGGCAGGAAACAACCTGAACACTGTATAAAGTGACAGAATTGCACAGGGGAAAGGGAAATAAAAAACACATTCAAAACACAAACAGAAACAACAACCATATAGCGAATTACAGCCTTGTAACTGTCAGCAAAACACTGAGGGTTTAAATCGATTTAACAGCTAGCTAACCTCACACTTAATCGCTATATGGTACTTGATTTCCAAGATTTTTTTCGAACATTTGCTTAAAAAGCTGATTTCCGTAGTTCAGGAACCTTATCAGTATTAGTACATGTATCTATATAATATGTTATGTAAATCGAAATACGATGCTTACGCCAGAAAAGTTAAAACATGTATTCAATAGAGCATGTCGCATAATAAATGGTGTACTTTCAGATGTGTGTACGAGGGCTGATTGAACATTTATGGACAGCAAAACTTTCTGATCACCCCTTGTATGAGCATTTCTGGTTTCATTGAGTGCAGGCACACTTTTTTATGAAACTAATTAAAACGCAATAGTTACGTATATCGATAGAATATTATGTGGTCGTTTTTTTTGTATTCTTGCTTATATCAGAAAAAACGTGAACAAAACAAAAATCATATTTTTTGATACTCGTAGTAGATCTACAGAAAGTGTATATATTGGCAGCAATATTCTTGCAATCGTTCGAGTGACCTATTGGCGTTTTGAAGTGAGTGAAATGCTCAGGGAGTAATGTCCGATTGATCACAGGCCCGTACCGGGGACCGTTATATAGTATGTTCCAGCCCGTACTTACTGAAAGTACGGTATGGGCGGGGCGCATTTCAAGGGAGGTTACTCTACTTGAATCATGGCGGACGATCAGCGAACTTTTCATGCGATCGGTTTTACTGTGTATTTATATTCTTTAGTTTATGACTGTCTGCACATTGAGATTGGATGGAAAGGGTATGGTGGAAAATTTAAATTTTTAACATTTCTTAATTTGGTAAGTTATTGATATTTTTGCTCCCTTTTGATTTGACTGTGAGTCTGAGGACGACTCGGAGAATGAGACTATTGATTATTTTGTCGATCTGCCCATTAGATACATCGCGTGCAATAGCTTGCAATGAAGTTATTGATATGATAGGTTGGTGCAAGTATTTATTTAAGATCATTTCGGGAACAGTGCTGACCGCTGGATACAATCGCGGACAGTCCGTGATACAGCTTTTGACCCGGAACTGATCACTAGATGTTGACCTTTCAACATGGCTGTCACGACTGTCACGTGCTTGTCGTTTCACGTTCTCTTGTTTATTTTGTATGCATTTTCATTGTGCTTCAACATACGTTACATTGGCATTCCTTCAACATACGTTATATTGGCATTCCTGAAGATCCATACTATGGCCTATTTACGTATAAAGGATTCGCTGGGAAATTTAAATTTCTTACTTTTATTTGTTTTGTAAGTATCATCTATAGACCAATAATACAGTGGTAAGGTCTCAGTTTTAATGCTATATGTAACGTTCAATTTATTCTAAGTCGGCAAGAGCTTTCGAAACAACTGTGTACAATATTGTGTTCTTTATAAATATAATTAAGTATATCTTGTCTCGAAATCTACATGATCTTAAATGACACCACTTGCAAATGTTCGGCAATGTTTGGCAGGGTTCATAACTTAACGTCATGTTAGTCAGGTTTACAAATATGACTCCACAAACATTTGTACGTTTTACCTTCATACACGTGCTATTTTATGTTTTCCAACAAATGCAGTCATTTTGGAAATTGTCATCTTCACGTAGCACTTTACAGTTCATATCGGTCCAATTGAAATGCTATCGGGAAGATTTTTTTGCTAATAAAATCAAATAATTCTCCCAAAAGACGTATGCGATATATAATATGAGCCAAGATGCGTTTAGACTGTACGCTTGTCAATGAATGTAAAAAACAACATTGAAATATGTAGGTAAAACGTGAAGTAGCAAGCATTATTTAGTTGTCTGATTATTTGGACTAAACGTCCTGTGTGCCGTTACATATGCAACCAATTCAGTTGTAGGCATAGTGTGCAAGGGTAAAATGTAACTGAACAGGGAGCAGATGTGTGTATGTTTTGTTTTACACCTGACTGAAATTCACTAGTCCTGTGGACTACCTGGTTAGACAAGTAAGTGTTGAACTCTGAAGTTTGATTATTATTTGCTTAAAAATGCACTCATAGTACACATGAATCTTATTAACTCAATATTGATATATTTACAGATTGTTCAGACACTGTATTTTGGTTTAGCCATTGTAAATGATATTTGGGGCACAAATGTACGACCATCACAAAAAGGGGCCAAGAAAAGTGGCCTGCAACGATTCATGGACACATTCCTTGCATCTATCGCTTACCCAGTCGGAACTGTGAGTAGCAGGATCTACAAAAATTATTTTGTTTGTTCTTTGTTTCCAAATGTTAACTTCTGCAGAGTTTGAGATGTCAAGTGATCATCCATTGGCATCTACAAATTTAGTTTTTTCTTGAATTGGTGAGATGTAAATGACAAACATATCTATTGTGAACAATACCTGAATGACAAACATATCTATTGTGAACAATACCTGAATGACAAACATATCTATTGTGAACAATACCTGAATGACAAACATATCTATTGTGAACAATACCTGAATGACGTAAACAGTCCTGGCTGTCAGCTTCTTGGCAAGATCATGTGATGAAATGATGATACTTACGAGTGCATTAATGTTTATGACTTTTCTGTTCACAAAAATTAGTTCAAATGAATGATTGCTTATTTTACAGTATAGTGCTCTTATGTTGTAGTAAATGAATTGCTTTAAAACTGCTCACAGTCGCACCTTGCCAGAGACTCGTTTCATATAATCTTATTCATCTTGTTTAAAAGTTTTAATACTAATACAACACTCATTTGATATGATATATATATAATATATATGTGCCTCATTGTTCATTTTCAGTTTGTTGTGATGACATTTTGGGGTATTTATGCTGTGGACAGAGAGTTGGTGTATCCAAAAAGCCTTGACAAGATTATACCCATGTGGTTGAACCATATAATGGTAAAATTGTTCAATTATTGTGTCCAAATAAGGTTATGATACATGTCAGGCATGAATCATGGTAAATTATCTCATTCTACCTATATATGCGTCGCATTTACTTTATTGGATATGTGGCACTCTTATTGTAATTTGAAAATGCATTGTCAAAATGCTCGCTGAATACTAGCTAGCATTATAACGTCGTGATATTTTGGCTATTTATAGATGGCGTTTGGTAGAATCTAACAAAATTTAATATTGAAAATTGGAGTTAAAATGGGATCCTGGAAGTTTGTGCTCCTGTGTTATTTGGGTATTCATAAAATTTGAGTGAGGCAAGTGTCTCTGTTTGCCTAGGTGAAGTTATTGATGCTACAGTGTCTCTGTTTGCCTAGGTGAAGTTATTGATGCTACAGTGTCTCTGTTTGCCTAGGTGAAGTTATTGAGGCTACAGTGTCTCTGTTTGCCTAGGTGAAGTTATTGAGGCTACAGTGTCTCTGTTTGCCTAGGTGAAGTTATTGATGCTACAGTGTCTCTGTTTGCCTAGGTGAAGTTATTGATGCTACAGTGTCTCTGTTTGCCTAGGTGAAGTTATTGAGGCTACAGTGTCTCTGTTTGCCTAGGTGAAGTTATTGAGGCTACAGTGTCTCTGTTTGCCTAGGTGAAGTTATTGATGCTACAGTGTCTCTGTTTGCCTAGGTGAAGTTATTGATGCTACAGTGTCTCTGTTTGCCTAGGTGAAGTTATTGATGCTACAGTGTCTCTGTTTGCCTAGGTGAAGTTATTGATGCTACAGTGTCTCTGTTTGCCTAGGTGAAGTTATTGATGCTACAGTGTCTCTGTTTGCCTAGGTGAAGTTATTGAGGCTACAGTGTCTCTGTTTGCCTAGGTGAAGTTATTGAGGCTACAGTGTTTATGTTGGGCAATCTTCATTTTGTGAAGGGTGAGTTGTCCGAAGTCCATTGATTGCATTTTACGTTAAGCAAAGTTTGTCAGTTGATCATTAATTTACAGGAAAACTAGTTAGATGAACTAGATGCTGTATATGACTGAAAAAAGTGTGGAAAAATGGCATAAAACATGGATGAGACACGCAAAATAAACAAACTCTGTATCTTACAGTGGAATTTGAACCTGCAGTGGTGAAAGGAAATGATTTGAAGTCGGTGGCTATATCCATTGGACCACATAGGCCCCTTAATACTAGTATTGTCTTGTAAATCCATGTTTTATCTTCTTGTCAAACAAGTAATGGTGAATGAGAATTTGTTAACTGAGACCTCTTGTCAACTATGGCCATGGTCTGCAAGTTCCTAGAATGGTCTTTACTTCAGAGACCACTTGTTAACTATGGCCATGGTCTGCAAGTTCCTAGAATGGTCTTTACATCAGAGACCACTTGTCAACTATGGCCATGGTCTGCAAGTTCCTAGAATTGTCTTTACATCATAGACCACTTGTCAACTATGGCCATGGTCTACATGTTCCTAGAATGGTCTTTACATAAAGAGTTGACTGTATTTGTTTATTGTATGTTGTTTCAGCACACTACAGTACTTCCATTCCTATTGATTGAGAAATTTCTCGTATTCCGTGAATATCCACGCCGGCGAAAAGGTTTATCAATAATGTTGGCATTTGCAAGTAGCTATCTTATATGGTGAGTTCAAATTAACTACAGCCATCCCGGTTCACTCAGTAAGTATAGTGCTGGGCTGTCACCTGGGAAGTCCAAGTTTGATGGCATGGTGGGGAAGGTTATTTCCTACAATGACATAAGACTTTGGTATATTGGGGTTATTGTCAGCTGTTTTTGAAATTGCAAGTTAGTAACTGGTTGATAATTATTTTCAGAGAAAACTGGTTAGGTCAACTAACTGAAAAACTGTCAAAAAATGGCGGTGGACCCTATTAAATAATTAACCTGACATTGTCTGTATTTGTGCATTTATTTATGATAAATGTATTATTTTATCTTTTGTTTTCTTATATTTACTGTGTCTCCAGTCACTCAATCCCTCTCCAAATCTATTGCTTAATTCAAATCATTTTAATGCACAAGTTTGGAATATCATTTATTTCTTGTGTATAAAATGCTGTTTTTGTATGGTGTCGGGAATATCGAGATTTTTACTGTACTTGACTGTTTTACTTATTCTTGCATACCAGTCCGGGATTTCCTGCCTTCTCACGTGGGTGCTGGAAACCAATATCTTACACCCCTCAAATGTTGGATGAGTTTCATTCTAATGATGTTATGTGATATTTTTCCAGGATTTTATGGGTGGCTTACTATGCGGATATTTGGGTGTATCCAATACTTCAAGTTATGAAGCCTCACCAGCGGGCGATATTTATATCAATTATGATGGTGTTTTTCGTTAGTGTATACATTCTTGGCGAATCGATCAATAAATTTTTCTGGCGTAAGTATTATTTCAATGTACCGGTAGCCATACTTTCTAATTGTTTTATTCTTTAGTAATGGGACCGTTGAAATGTTTACTTTTGTTTAGTTCTCTCTAGGTACGAGCACTTCTTATGTCATTTAGGGGTTGATATGCAGTGCTTTTTCTAGCTGTCTCACAAAACCAAATATGGGTCCCATTCTCGATGTTAAATAGGGCATATATTCTCAATCTCAAGAAATAATTGTGGCGCTATACAGTATCTGTGGCAGTAAAACTAGAAAGAATCAGAAATAACGATCATAATCAGGGTTTTTCAGCTGTTTTTATAGCTGTTATTCGGCTGTATTCCCATTGTCAAAAAGTACATGTATATATTTTCCCCATGAATGTAAAAAATCCCAATAAATCTAAAGAAAAAGTTTTGGTTCAATTTAGCCGAAAAATTGACAAAGTAAGACGCTTTCTCTCACAGGCAGTTTAGTAATTGTTGATTAATTAATCATTGCATCCTTTACTTTTATTCCTAATCTGTGCTGTAATCTCTAGACTTTTACCTTAATCTGTGCTGTAATCTCTAGACTTTTACCTTAATCTGTGCTGTAATCTCTAGACTTTTACCTTAATCTGTGCTGTAATCTCTAGACTTTTACCTTAATCTGTGCTGTAATCTCTAGACTTTTACCTTAATCTGTGCTGTAATCTCTAGACTTTTACCTTAATCTGTGCTGTAATCTCTAGACTTTTACCTTAATCTGTGCTGTAATCTCTAGACTTTTACCTTAATCTGTGCTGTAATCTCTAGACTTTTACCCCAATTTCTAAGGGTAAAGCGTAAAAATTCCCAATTTGAAGGGTATGGGTCATCTTCCCTAAATAGCCAAACTAAACCCTGATAATTAAAAGAAAAGTATCTGACCAAATGTCCAGCATACAAGCTGCCATGTATTGAAAACCAACATTTCTTGTGATCAGACTTGAATACAAGCGTGTCTGACGCAGTGTCAGCTGATCTTTGAAGCAGGAAGCCAACAAATGATCAATGTGTATTACTGAATGTTATTATGTATTGTATAGACACAAGACACAACATAATTCAAAGAATTCAAATCTTACTATATAATATAATTCTATATTTCCAATGAACAATTCTACCTGTTACTTCTTTTTGGCTGTGCTTTGTTAATGTATTTAGATCATGTTTTCATTATCTTATTGTAGGAAGAGAATTATCGGTGAAAAATGGCAAACAGAAACTGAAGAAAAAGACTTGACCATTGTAAATCGCTAGGTTGTTTTCATGTCTGCATTATAACTTATTGATTCATTATGAACTGTGTGATGTTTGTGATGTCATCTCTGATCTCTCTGTTGTATTTATGCTCCTACTTTTTAGTTTAATCAGAGATGAGAATTTTCTGCCAATCGGCAGATTTCCACTTTTTGACATCCGCCAACATTATTTTTTAGATTGATGTAAATCTGATGAGAAAGTTTGGGGGGATGTGCATGTGATTACCATATTTCTGTGACTTAGATGTGCACATGATTACCATATTTCTGTGACTTAAAAAAGCTCTGAATAAAGATCTTCTTAGAATAAAGTCCACTTTTGATAAATGATCCTCTCTGAGTAAAGAGCACCTCAGAAAAAAAAACTACAGAATAAATACCACCTCAGAATAGAAGTCGTTTCAGAATAAAGCCCCTCATTCAAGATCCATGTTGGAATTATGACCTCAAAATAAAGCCCCTCATTCAAGATCCATGTTGGAATTATGACTTCAGAATAAAGCCCCTCATTCAAGATCCATGTTGGAATTATGACCTCAGAATAAGACCACCTTAAAAAAACAGACCATCTCTGAATATAAGAGAGAGAATATGTAACTACAGGGAAAGCCACATACATAAGACAATGCCACTTGCATAAAACTTGCCATGAAATACCTCTGTTTCATCCTTTACAGAATGGATGTGAAATAAATATAGTGAATTGTGACCATGCATGTAATATTCTATATTTCACTGTGATGACCTTGAATTTCATGTTTTTAAGTGGAACATCCCTAAAGGATTCCTGCCAAAAAATCGAAACATCTGCCAATATCGGTTAATTCTCTTGGTTGAAGAAATATTTGGAACGACCGATCTTCAGGAAATAGTCACATAATTTACTGATATTGGTCATTTCATTTGTTTTGGCAGGAATCCATTAGGGGTATTCTACCTTAATTCATTGCAAACATTATATTGTCATTATATATTACCAAGGTTTGCATGTAAGTCAAAGTCTTTATATATTACCAAGGTTTGCATGTAAGTCAAAGTCTTTATATATGCATGCAAACTGATACCTATACATTATGTTTGTCTGACAATGTTTATTGTTTGAGATATTGTTCGTGTATTGCTGTTAAAGATGTATCTGACCCTTCTGAACGTAGAATATTTGATGGGGCTTCACTCAGTGTTGTTGCTACATTGGCTCAAACACCTGGCTGTAATATGAACAATTGCTATCTATGACTGATTCTGGCTCAAACACCTGGCTGTAATATGAACAATTGCTATCTATGACTGATTCAAAAGTATTTTTGTCATGTTATGTATGGATAAAAACATTCTTGTTAAGAAATTGAAGTCTTTCTAATCCAAAGGAATTAAAAGCTCACTTTTCGACAAATTCTGAGGAATACAATGGAAACTCCCTAATCTGTGTAAAATATCAGTCTGGACTAAAAACAAATACGGAGTAGGAAGGATCTTTTCATTGTACATTGTTTGTGTATATTTTGATAATGCATATTTATTGCTGTTTTACTATATGAAATATATGTTTGCTGAGCAAAAAGAACAAAATAAATGAGCATGATATTACATAAATCATTTTTTGCTGTTATAATAATTATTTGAGCTGTAACATGAGAATTAGGGTCCCTACGATATCGCATCAACATAAGAATAGTTTTATGATAAATTTTGGATTACGCTTTTATCTGGGTTTTTTTTCAAAATGAGATATTTTGATAAGTATTTAACACATCTAAATGCAGTAAAGGTTATTAGTATACTAGAGATCTTTGCTTCCAGTTTCACTAAAATTCCAATGATGAGCAAAAAATGTCTTACGGACCAATAGCTCATGTTGTGGCTCATCTTTTTGCTATAAATCAGTTTTTGATCAGGGACAAGTTTTGCTGACATTGTTAGTAAGAGAAGTATTGATATACATGTGTACAATTTACAGTCGGTAGCGTAGCTTGCCATACTCATTTACTCATGCGAGTAAACTTTAGAATGAAAACCAAAATCCACGAGTTCACGCTACGCCCCCGACTGCTATCAATAACTTTGTGAGGTACAAATTTCAGCTGTTGTAGAGAGGTTGTTGTTCTAGAGAGGTTTAATTAAGTGGTGAATATTTACTTCAGGGAAATTTTTATTTTTGCATATCTCTTCAGTCTTGTGAAATTTGCAAATATTTCCACTTTGCGAGCTTTACCACTTATATGCTACGTACGTTTCTGAAAATCCATGTATCAATCCATTCATGGGGTGTAATGTTTTCCCCAGGGGGGGACACACGGAACTTTAGACAGAAGATGATTTCCTACATGTCAGAATTTGACTTCTAGAAGTGGGGAATTAGTATCTCCCACTGTGGGGACGTAGACAAAATGCTCTTGGGTGGAAAAGACAAATTGTCTAGTTCACCTTGGTCAGTCCCCCACCCCTACAGGCAATATATTGGTACATACCATTCCACTGGGTTAATGACAAGGAAATCTGTTGGACTGCCGATGTATGAAAATCACTGAGAATTTTGCTGACCCGGTGCTTATACTTCATTCATTCCATTATTCAGACTCGAATATTCCAAACTGGATGAGGCGATCAAATATACGGTTTAACCAGTACATTTATAATCATTTACAATTTTTATGTATTCTTACATGCTCACAGCTTTAATTCATATTATTGTGATTGTTTTTAATTTTTGTGATTATGTGTTAATTTAAATATATATACATTCTGTTTGTGTGCTTATTGGAAGCAATCTAGGTCTAGAAATTGTTAGTCATTCAAATACATCCAGGGCACTCATCCAGACCATTTTTGGGGCCGTTTATTGGCAAAGATTTATTATTTTATTCTTTCCTGAATGTCACGGACATACTGGTTGATGGCAAGTGCCTTTTCAGTATTACAAATAAAATCAAGAGATATATATAGAAATACTGTTATTATAAATTTGATTGGCTGTTAGCTGGAATTCATATGGAGTAATTTTTGCTGTACAATAAATATGTTTAAATCGATTTTCAGTATTGAATTCAGAGTAACACTGACTTATGTCACCCTCGTTAAACAATGAAATTTACTTGAAACAAATAAAAAACTTTGATGATCTGGCGCTCTCACTGCCTTTTTCACTAATTCAAAATGTATCATTTCAAATAAAAGTGAACAGGTTTTCTTATCACAGTCAGTTATTTGTTGATTCTGTACTCTTCCATAAATGGTGGCCACTGTGATATTATGTCTTGTGACGTCTTTGACATTAAATTGAGGTCGTAGAAATCTTAACAAATTTACAGTCATCTGTCTTCATCTTATCCTCTGGTTAAATTGTTTTAAAAGACAGCAATATTTCAACAAACTGTAAGTCATTTTATTAAATAATAAGAAATGTTAACAGTGTAATAGTAACAATAAAACATACTTGTACTTCTATCCCGTACAATCACATAGTAGAAAACAATTGCAACAACGTGGAGAATAACGTGTCTTGTGACAAACAAAGTATTACCCTTCCATCATGGCCACCATCTATGGAAAAAATACGGTATTTACAGCATTTGATGCAGAAGTTTTGATAACAAACGATGGTGGGTGTTCAGAAATCTTATTTGTTTGTAATGATATTATACTTATATGAATATCGATGTAGCCAGTATGAGCATCAGATCAATGAAGTTTCTCGATGTAATGAGACTTCGCCCTTCAATCATTCGAGAAGACATGTACTGTATCAGTTTTCTTGAAAGTTTGAAGAAACTGTAGAATTATTGGCGAAAATCACACAACGATAGGCAACTTCACGTCATACTGACTATCATCTATTTCAACACGTATAATATCAATATAAATAAACAGTTTTTCTTACCACATACGGTCGTTCGTCAATTAACGTCTATACTAAATACCGTACTTATCCGTAGACAGGAGCCACAGTGCCTTCCATTTAATGCTAGGGCTTGGGCCCGAAATTATAACTGATACTTTTTAGCCATGAAATATCTGTAAAAGGGGTTAAATATTAGGGTCAGTCCGGATACAGGAAACAGATTTTGATTTTATGTCCTTGGTAACAACAGTTTAAAAGCACGGTAAAAAAAGTTGTAATCGTAATTTACCCATCCATTTTTTACAAGAATGTAATTTGAAAAATCGCACTTCAAATTTACGGCTGGAATAGTTATTGTAGAAACTCTGCCCCAACTGGTTACTGTTAATTCTTTGAAAGATAAAATGCTTATCAATAAAGCAAACAAGAATTCATGTTTACAAAATATAAATATGGCCATACTTGATTTGATATATTTAAATCTAATCATTTCTATTTCTCAGCTTCTCAGAAGTTATCAATGCTAGTTTTTAGCACATTCTAATACTGAGCTGAATACAACAAGATATTTCAATGGATGTTAGTTTTTGTAAAAAATAGCAGTTTACCATTTGATTTCTCAAATATTTCAGTTTGTTAATCAAGAAATAGTTTCCTTTCGCAAATAACTAGAAATTCAAAGAAAATTATAAATATTGTCCACCAAATACAGCTGTTCAGTCTTTCATATTCAAGATTTTTTGTGCAGGGAAAATACCGACAGTAAATTAATTCATAATTGTATAATTGTATACAGATGTAAGAAAGATCACTTGAATCACGCATATCAGTAAAACCTCAATAATAAGACCACCGTTGTTTGTGAAGAAAGTCAGTCTTAGCTGTAAGGTGATCTGATTATCAAGTATGGAAGAAAACTGAAAACCAGTCCAAGAACAAATGAGTGTCGCTTTACGATTTCCAACCTCTTCTTTAAATGACGTAATTTTCAGAAAACGTCACATATGACGTCACCATGTACTGTGACAGTATGCAATTTTTGCCCTAAATGGCAATAGGAAGACAAAGTGACCACAATCATGGAGTAAATATTGTTTCCTGTTTGCAAATAGTGTCATCATATGTCAAGTTTCCTTGAAATGACATCACTTACAGAAGAGGTTGTAATCCCATAGCAGCGCTTAAATGGTCTAAAGTGAGCTGTTCCTGCATAAATCTTTATCAAAATGCATGCAAATTGATAGAAAAAGTTTATTTCTAACTATTTACCATAAAATTCAAAAACATTGAATAAACACAAAAAGTGTTGCTTAGCAACAATTTATGGTAACTATTCTGATGTATGAAATGTAGCTGGTGTTGTTGAAATTACATTTTCAACTGAATTTGATGCTTCATTCTGAGACATGATGATCGGAACATAATTAGAAGTTAATGCACTTGTACAATTGGTCTCCGTGGCAACTGAATTAACAAATGAGATATCTGATTGGTCCCCTGTTGTTATGGCAACTACAGATGAATCTTGTTGTGACGAAAATTCCGATTCTTGCATCAAAACAATGGAATTGTTGTCCTTGGTTACACATTCTGATTCATATCCTTGATTATCTAAAGTTACTTTCATGTCTGTTGGTTCAAAGTTTTCTCTCAAAGTATCGTCAATGGCAACTATAACATTCGATTCATCCCCGGATTGATCAATTTCTTCGGCTACTGCCATTTCTACTACCGGTATTGCATACATTTTTCCAGAATTTGTTGAGTCTGTTGTCAATAAATTTTTAAGAAATACAGGAACTGCCGAGGTGGAATTAGAAGCCATTGCCATGGTTGCTATGTCAGATTGACAAGTTACCATGACAACCGTTGGTGCATTTTTATCTTGCTGAGAAAAAGATTCTATTGCAATATCGGATACATGGTCAGACGACAGAGTCTGTGTTATTTCTGCAGGTTGAAGGCTTCTAGCAGACGACAATGTTAAACTGTTGGTTACCATGGTAACATGTGATGGACTACGTCCAGGTGGAGGATGAGATATTTTGCAGTGTTGTGATAAATCTTGAGTGTTTTGAAATTTCAGACCACACATTCCGCACACATAAGGCGTTTCCTGAAAATGTTAAACAGTAACTACAGTAATTACCCTGTTCTTTGACACGTTTTGGGAAACCTCTAAAAGTTACTAAAATAATATTTTTCATGTCCCTTAATATCAGGACACAAAAATCCTTGGCTAGTATTCTGTCCCTATGTTTAAGGACAGTGCTGAATTAGAGTTAAAAGGTCAAGTTTTAAGTTCCCACATACAGACTCTCACTGGAAACAAAAGATTATTTTAGCTTGGGACCCTTGTAAACAGATCTTCTTATTGAGGTGGTCTTAATATTGAGATTCAATAAAGAGCAAAACAGTGAAAATTGACTGGAAAAATATGTTCTTAATTTTGAGGTGGTCTTAATATTGAGGTGGTCTTAATATTGAGGTGGTCTTTAAGTGAGGTTTTACTGTAACAATACATTTTCGCACCTAGACAAAGTTTTAAATGCCAAATTATTGTTTTTAGTGATAATGCCACAAAAACGCAGTCTCGGCAGAACACCATTTAAGTAAGAAAGCCACTTGTCTTGCATGTTGCGAGAGAATGTGAGAATTATCTCTGGCAAAAAATTTTTGCAGGAATCTTTGGACACCCACACACACACTTCAAGTACCATATCTGCACATAGCGGGCACTTATGTATCACACTTTTTTGTCTAAAATCAGCTGACAACAGGAAGATTCTGGTGCCTGTTACCAGTTATGTGAAACTATACCGATACTTTATGCTTTTGTCTGATAAATTTGAACAACGGTAATAATTGGTACAAATTAAAGGCAGATGGTCTTGTTCAAGGTCAAAATATGCTCAGTTGTAAATATGAGATAAGCAGTGAAGAATGCATTCATACAGACATACTCTAACACACTTTTTTACACAATTCCCAAAACCCCTAATGCAAGAGTCTGATAGAGGTATTTCTATCCTGACCTACATGCTGAGTTAGTACTAGCATAGGAAACAGCTGTATCGGACGTGGTTAGTACTAGCATAGGAAACAGCTGTATCGGACGTGGTTAGTACTAGCATAGGAAACAGCTGTATCGGACGTGTTTTGTAGTTCCAGGATACTTGTAAGAAAAGATTAGAGAAATGTTTTAGAGTATATATGTATGAAAGCACTAAAATGCAATTTTTTCTCAAAATTATCATTTGGCGTATTTTGATAAAACAATAAGACTATATACCTATATATAAGTAGCAGCAAGCTGATTCAATTTGTCCGTATAAAAGTTAACAACAAGCCTACTAGCCCTGTGGTTGTAAGTTCCACTCACCCAAAGAAAATCTATGAGCACCCTGGATGGACTGAAGACAGTACAAGAATGAATCCAAGCAATTTATCATGCTTCTTGATTTTTACCAAAACCTCCTACCCCAGCAAATGAAAAAACGTCTGTACCTGTGTATGAGTGTACAGATGTATCTTAAGTGACTGGGCGTTGGTGAATCCTGCGTCACAATACTCGCACACATAAGGTCGCAACTCTGCATGGGTGATCAGGTGTGTCTGTAAAACAAATATCAAACAAGCTTGATAACCAACAGCCAAGTTAAATAAGGTTGCAATTTATAATAACATTCATCAGAGATATGAAAAATGTTCATTTCTGTAGTCTATAAAGTACAGTTCGACCTCGTTTATTGACGACCTTTATCTGAATACTTGATATCAGGTCCCTATGTATCTTCATAGGCACGTCAATTTGAAATGGGTATTCAAATCAATATATTACTCGTAATGAAATTTCAGAACAGATGAATTTGAATGAATGAGGTCCAACTGTACATTGTAAAACATGCAGACAAATAAATAACTGGCAAATATTATTGTGTAACTGATACGGACAGACAGACAACTGATAAACATACAGACATACACTACAATTGCCATATTGTATAAATAGTAAATCTTACCTTGAGATCTGCTACAGTTTCGTACCCACGACCACAAAGGCCGCACTTGTGTGCTTTCACTTTCATTAACGCAATCGGCACAGGCGATATTGCCACTCTTTCAGATTTTGGCGAGTCTTCAACAAAAACACCAGGCAAGGGATAAGCTCGATATTTCTCGTTGTCACCTGAAATACAGTTTCATTTACTACATTTGAACTTTCATTAGCAAGTGCTTTACTTAAGCTATATTGGTATATATTGGTATATACAGTAAGCATAGAATCTAGTCCATAAATAGAAAGTTTAGGAAATCAGTTTAATTTTTTTCTTGGTATGACAACTATAAAACATCAGATCATACAATGAGCAAAACTAGTAAGTCAAATGAGAAAGACTAGGGATTTTTCACCTTTTCATAACTAAGTCCCGAGTCCCATTTAACTGGGGAAAAATGGCGTGTAAAAAAGCAAATTTGGTAAAAATGAGTTTAAACATTATTTGACCTCGGTCCAGCAGCTTCCAAAGGTACAACATTACCGCTCATGCTGAAAAGTTCACAAATTTTTATGGATGCCCTGAACAACGTCTTACCAATTGAATCCATTTCGTACGGTTCCTCGTTCACTTCAACCACAACCCGATCATTCCCTTCATTTTCGACAAAGACATCATCCTCGACAATCGTCACCTCAGGCTGGACCCACACTTTCTCAGTTTCATTTGTAACTGAGCTGAGCAATTCGTCGACGACCGCTAAAAATTCTTCCACCGTACATGCATCAACCTCGGACACTTTGTGTTCGATTTTTTCCCAAGTTCCTATAGCTATATTACCCAGAGCTTCCAAATTCTTAAAATGAGCCCTTGATCTGAAATGTTTGGTCAGGTGACCTTTTAACCGGAATGCAGTATTGCAAGGCGCACACTTGTATGGTCGAGGGTCGGCACTTTCAAGGGAGATCATCCTTCCATGTATTGAAGCACTATGTGTTTCAGAAAGTAAGTGCTTCTCATATGCAGAATGAGACCTAAATTTTAAATTACATTTTTCACATTTTAATCTACTGTTCTCGAGAAAATGTACATTTCCATGTAAAATTAACTGATGATGTTCTGGAAATGCAGCTTTACAAATATTGCACACAAAACGTCCAACATTTTCAGATTGTGGGACAAAATTAGCATTTCCTGTCACATGACTAGAACTTCCTGTCACATGACCAGAATTCACTGTAAATTGTCCTACACTGTCTGTTACATGAACTGTGGATGATGGAATGGTGGGTAATGAAGCAGGCATTATTACTCTAGATGGTGTTTCTATAGCAACGCTTGTTCCCGTTTTTCCGATTTCTGTGTCGGTTGTTATCACGTACAATCCCTCGGATACTTTCCTCAGTTGAAGAATGTTTTCAGTTGGTATACTCGCTACTTTCTCTTGTACACTTTCCTGACTTCTCCCTCGAAACACAGCAGGGTCGACGTTAACGATCTGAGCGGGAATGGTATCAACTTCCCCTTGCGTGTTCCCAATCTGTACGTACATCAGTTCCTCCAGTGCACCAAACTTGTGTTCAGTATCAGATGATATCACATGAGATTGACTTTCTGTTGACGGTACATCAGTACTTGGTGAGGAAGAATATTTGGTGTCGGTAGACGAGGAAGCAAGCATGACCCCCAACGACCCTGGAAACGGGTGCTGGAACTGGAATGGCATTGTTACCGCCCGATTGCTCGGCGTCTCCGATGTGCTACTTTTCGTCGTACTATTTTGGATGATCTGCCCGATGATTGGCCCGGTTTTGTTGGTTATTAACTTCATAGTCGCAGCCATACTGAGATATGGCGGGAGAAAACTGTTACTTTGATTGACCTGTGAGGTCACACCGCTCGTAGAACTTTCAGACACCTCAGAATCCTTCAAAAAGTACAAAGAACTTATAATTGAAAGTACATGCTAGCATACATAAGGCAAAATGATCAGACTTATTACAACCTGTATTGATACTGGTAAAAAAACTTGCCTGTTTCTAGCAATCTACTACTTCTGTTGATTTTGACTGCACTACACTGTAACATTTATGACTGCACTACACTGTAACATTTATGACTGCACTACACTGTAACATTTATGACTGCACTACACTGTAACATTTATGACTGCACTACACTGTAACATTTATGACTGCACTACACTGTAACATTTATGACTGCACTACACTGTAACGTTTATGACTGCACTACACTGTAACATTTATGACTGCACTACACTGTAACATTTATGACTGCACTACACTGTAACATTTATGACTGCACTACACTGTAACATTTATGACTGCACTACACTGTAACATTTATGACTGTATTACACTGTAACATTTATGACTGTATTACACTGTAACATTTATGACTGCACTACAATGTAACATTTATGACTGCACTACACTGTAACATTTATGATTCAGTTGTATTGAACTATAGAAAAACATTGATGTAAATCTGTCAAAATCACATTAATCATGTCAGATCATTTTGTATTAATCTTATAAAAATTCTAAAATACAAAATGGCAGGTCAGTTCTTCTGACCAGTCTATCATTGCAGTAAAGTTAAATTATTTCACATAAAGCAACACAGAAAAGCATGTTCATATAAACTAATAATGTCACTTGCCAGTGAGATTTCAAAAACGTATTTTGTGATTATATCAACCCCTTTCCGGCACAATCAGAGGACAGATACTTTCATAAAATTAATAACAAACATAATTTTTTCAAAATAAATTCTGAGACCTGGACTTAAGATTTAAACTTAGATGTAAGATCAGTCTTGGAATGCAGCCTTGCCATTGGTCAATTTCAAGACTAGGCTCAGAGACATCCAATCATAGGCTTGAATTCTGAAACTGGTTTCAAAACTCAGAAGATTTAACCTTGAGCCAACTTGAGTATAACACTCAAGATGTCAGTGTTAATCCATTAATATACGAGGTCAGTCGAGCTCAGGTTGTGATCAGGCTGAGACCCGTTGCTAGGACAATGGGATCCCATCTGTGCAATCTGACAATACCTTCCTAATACTCAAGAGGATACAAAAAAAGTCATACAAACAGTATCATAAGACGAGTGAATAGTACGATATAAATACAATATTCATTGCTCAAAAAAATCACGGCAAACTGAGTGAAAATTTCTAAAGGTTTCGAAAGTGAATTACAAGGTTTCATAGGTTTTTCAGGAGAAAAAAAGGTTTTAAAGGATTATCCAAGTATTAAAGGTTTTAAAGCTTTCACTAGGAGGCCGGTATAGTGGTAACAGAAGAGACATACCTTGACCGTATTGTTGAAACCTAGGGATGTATTTGCTACATTCTCGTGTATCGTGTTCGTGCTTACTGTTGACTTGTTTGATTGGTCGGACAGATTCAACAATCCCCAGATAACATCACTATCTTTGGTAACTGAGGGATCACCTGAAATATGACATACAGTAGACATTGTACAAGTAACCACCTGAAACATGACATACAGTAGACATTGTACAAGTAACCACCTGAAACATGACATACAGTAGACATTGTACAAGTAACCACCTGAAATATGACATACAGTAGACATTGTACAAGTAACCACCTGAAACATGATGTACAGTAGACATTGTACAAGTAACCACCTGAAACATGACATACAGTAGACATTGTACAAGTAACCACCTGAAACATGACATACAGTAGACATTGTACAAGTAACCACCTGAAACATGATGTACAGTAGACATTGTACAAGTAACCACCTGAAACATGACATACAGTAGACATTGTACAAGTAACCACCTGAAACATGACATACAGTAGACATTGTACAAGTAACCACCTGAAACATGACATACAGTAGACATTGTACAAGTTACCACCTGAAACATGACATACAGTAGACATTGTACAAGTAACCACCTGAAACATGACATACAGTAGACTTTGTACAAGTAACCACCTGTACTGAGACGACCACTTATATTCCCACCCATTCTTATTTTACTTAATTAATTTTATCTATTAAATGACTTTTCTATAATGCAACCTGCCATGACATTAAACCAGCCCCGACAGGTAAAACATATTGTTAAATAATCCACATATAATCCACAGGAGAATGTCATGAGTTCTCTCCCTTTATCCCTTTATAGTATATGTATATATATTTATATAATACTATTACATTTACTATAGAAGGGATAAAGGAAGAGAACTTGTGACAATCTCCTGTGCTACTAATATATTCTGGTAAACCACCAAAAAGCATGAAAGAAATAATGTTCTCACTTTTCCGACTGGGAAAATAAAATCTGGAACGTCCAAATATAGAACTTGTTGAAAAGTGGAATAATTTCTGAACAGGATAAGAAAAAAACCCATCATGTCTGATGATGAGGCCAAAAACCATCATGTCTGATGATGAAGCAAAACCCATCATGTATCATTTCTGATGATGAAGCCAAAAACCATCATGTATCATTTCTGATGATGAAGCCAAAAACCATCATGTATCATTTCTGATGATGAGGCCAAAAACCATCATGTATCATTTCTGCTGATGAGGCCAAAAACCATCATGTATCATGTCTGATGATGAGGCCAAAAACCATCATGTATCATGTCTGATGATGAAGCCAAAAACCATCATGTATCATTTCTGCTGATGAGGCCAAAAACCATCATGTATCATGTCTGATGATGAAGCCAAAAACCATCATGTATCATTTCTGATGATGAGGCCAAAACCCATCATGTATCATTTCTGATGACGAGGCCAAAAACCATCATGTATCATTTCTGATGATGAGGCCAAAAACCATCATGTATCATGTCTGATGATGAGGCCAAAAACCATCATGTATCATGTCTGATGATGAGACCAAAAACCCATCATGTATCATTTCTGATGATGAGACCAAAAACCATCATGTATCATTTCTGATGATGAGACCAAAAACCCATCATGTATCATTTCTGATGATGAGGCCAAAAACCATCATGTATCATGTCTGATGATGAGGCCAAAAACCATCATGTATCATGTCTGATGATGAGGCCAAAAACCATCATGTATCATGTCTGATGATGAGACCAAAAACCCATCATGTATCATTTCTGATGATGAGGCCAAAAACCATCATGTATCATGTCTGATGATGAAGCCAAAAACCATCATGTATCATTTCTGATGATGAGGCCAAAACCCATCATGTATCATTTCTGATGATGAGGCCAAAACCCATCATGTATCATTTCTGATGACGAGGCCAAAACCCATCATGTATCATTTCTGATGATGAGGCCAAAACCCATCATGTATCATTTCTGATGATGAGGCCAAAACCCATCATGTATCATTTCTGATGACGAGGCCAAAAACCATCATGTATCATTTCTGATGATGAGGCCAAAAACCATCATGTATCATGTCTGATGATGAGGCCAAAAACCATCATGTATCATGTCTGATGATGAGACCAAAAACCCATCATGTATCATTTCTGATGATGAGACCAAAAACCATCATGTATCATTTCTGATGATGAGGCCAAAACCCATCATGTATCATTTCTGATGACGAGGCCAAAAACCATCATGTATCATTTCTGATGATGAGGCCAAAAACCATCATGTATCATGTCTGATGATGAGGCCAAAAACCATCATGTATCATGTCTGATGATGAGACCAAAAACCCATCATGTATCATTTCTGATGATGAGACCAAAAACCATCATGTATCATTTCTGATGATGAGACCAAAAACCCATCATGTATCATTTCTGATGATGAGGCCAAAAATCATCATGTATCATTTCTGATGATGAGGCCAAAAACCATCATGTATCATTTCTGATGATGAGGCCAAAAACCATCATGTATCATTTCTGATGATGAGGCCAAAAACCATCATGTATCATTTCTGATGATGAGGCCAAAAACCCATCATGTATCATGTCTGATGATGAAGCCAAAAATCATCATGTATCATTTCCGATGATTAGTCCAAAAACCCATCATGTATCATTTCCGATGATTAGTCCAAAAACCCATCATGTATCATTTCTGATGATGAGGCCAAAAACCATCATGTATCATTTCTGATGATGAGGCCAAAAACCATCATGTATCATTTCTGATGACGAGGCCAAAAACCATCATGTATCATTTCTGATGATGAGGCCAAAAACCATCATGTATCATTTCTGATGATGAGACCAAAAAGCACTTTGCAAACAAATATATTTTAAACAATTTGAAACGTGATTGTACGTATGGCACACTTACCATCATTGTCCACTTGTAAATTTCCATAGACAGTACTCAAACTGAAATAAAAGCAACAGGTGACTCTAGTTATCACAAGATTACATTTTTAACGGTTCCTCAAGGTGCTGAAGCTCAAGGGTCATTTTTTTACTGGATTTTACCCTTTTTTTTTTATTTCCTATACTTTAGATAATAATAGACCCTTCATCCAGAATCCTCAAGGTCAAAATGTGGCTTTTTGGAAATTCCAGGGGTCAAAAGCCTGAAAAGGTCAACTCCATGGTCAATTGGGACCCCTGAATTTCTGTTCAATAGTAGAAAGCTGTGATTATAATGGAACAAATATGTATGCCGCCTCTTAGCCTCAGGCCACATAAGGCTATAAAACTGTTTCTGAGTCGGTCTCAATGTACGGGTCTTCGTAAGGCATGCTACAGACTTTAATTTCCTGGCAATTCCAAACACACGCCAACAGAATTAAACTGCATGACAGATATGGCATTAGATACTGAAAGTAGAGTTAGTGTACCCGATTTCGCACAGGACGCTGTTTTGCACACCTGCTGTTTACTCACGTTTTCTCAATGATTCCCAATAAAAACAAAGATTTTTTGTTACTTTCTCGGAAGCTGACTGGGCACAGATTCTTCTCATGTGTGCAATGCATTTAGGGAAGCAGACAACCACAAAAACAAAACAGATATTAGTCAGAAGGTAAGCAGGTAAATTCCCATTTACTTGTGTGTTAACTGATAGAATTACATGAAAATATAACAGAACTGAAGAAAAAAGGTATCAAAAAGAGTAAATTAATAAAGTTAAATTATGGAAACTATCTATCATTTTCCGTAAATCAAATGGTTTTTATTCCCCCAACTTAGAACTGTCAATCTAAACACGACTTGATTCATCTCTCTTTTCTTGTTCAAATATTTAACCGAATTAATTATAGCAGAAGTCTACTTTTCTATGACACAAACGGAAGTTGCAAATCAAATTGTTCAAAATAAAATGTTATCTGGAGCGTTATTAGGAAGATATTACGTTTTCTTAAAAAATGTATAAATACAAAATAGCTGTGATGGTACATGTTTCATTTACATGTGTACAAGTGAGTGTATGGTATAATTTGGCATTCAAGTGTTAATTTGCTTGTACTTGAACATATTTTTATTAAAAAATCACAAATTTAGAACAGGTAACAATTTTTCATCCAAAACCATGGTGTGCGAAACCGGGAACCCGATACGAAGAATATGTTCTCCATACAGTGTTTGTATTCAAGCGCACCCTCCTTCATGACATCAGAAAATATGACCGGTATAAAACATTTGTTTAAAGAAACAAAGTTTGTTCTTTAATTTGATACAAGTGCTGTCATTGAATTTTTATGTTTGAATTGTTAATGTATTAGAATATTGCAAATGTGTGCGAAATCGGGTAAACTGACTCTACATAACAGAGCACGAAAAAACTTGACAACAGAAATTCACTCATGTAATATCACTAATTCACATACGTATATCTTCTATGACTGAAACCAGCATATTCCTGGTATGGAGACGTATTTCAAAGTGGATGTAACAACAAGAACATACCTGGAAGTTGTTGTGCTGTCTGATGAAACTGTTCCAGCAGACGACAGTGAAGAGGAAGCTCCTAATTGATTTAAACTTTGTAAACTGATTCCAAGACTTGTAACCATTGGCAACTGTAGAGTGTTTGAACCAGTCATTGGAATCTGAGGATTCTGGGAAATGAAAAAATGTTGGTAAAACATACATGAATCACTAAAAACTTCTAACGAGCCACGTTTAGGTATTTGGAATTAAATTAATTATTGACTCATTATACAAAATTTAATAAACTGAAAAAAAAAGTATTCTATAGGGAATTCCTAATTAGAAAATTGCTACCCTATGCCTATTGGTCAATATTCTGCTACCCTATGCCTATTGGTCAATATTCTGCTACCCTATGCCTATTGGTCAATATTCTGCTACCCTATGCCTATTGGTCAATATTCTGCTACCCTATGCCTATTGGTCAATATTCTGCTACCCTATGCCTATTGGTCAATATTCTGCTACCCTATGCCTATTGGTCAATATTCTGCTACCCTATGCCTATTGGTCAATATTCTGCTACCCTATGCCTATTGGTCAATTTTCTGCTACCCTATGCCTATTGGTCAATATTCTGCTACCCTATGCCTATTTGTCAATTTTCTACTACCCTATGCCTATTGGTCAATATTCTGCTACCCTATGCCTATTGGTCAATATTTTCAATAACATGTTTTCATTGGCTGACCAACCACCTTACTGTTTGTTTAAAACCGTTCTCAAATAAATAAAAATGGACAACTTGTATACTGGTAGATTTATTGACAACATTTGTCGTGAGATCCGGGATTGGGATAAAGCTACTGATCTGAAGACTCCATACCTGGGTGTATGTAGAAGTTTATCAAAAAGGAACACCAAAATGATCCCCCTATCTTGAAAACAGTAGGGAGATGCAGTGGTCCATGAAAGTAAAAACTTGTTTCAAAACCAATGCAAAACAAATGAGTTTAAACCACAGGAGATTGTCACAAGTTCTCTCCCTTTCTATACCATAGAAGGGTTAAAGGGAGAGAACTTGTGACAATCTCCTCAGGTTTAAACCATCTAACATCTAGAATGAATGTAAAGTTACATGTACAGTCAGCTATCACAGTGAATAACTGAACAAGCAAAAACAGTCAATCAACTGTTGACTTCATTAAAACAGCTTTACAAAAAAAGTATAATCAAAATACGTGCACAAACAAGTTAATTTTATAATTGATCAATTGTCACAAATTTGTTCTTATCTCCTGCAATTTATGTTGAAAAGGAAAATTTTGCAACTTTTGTGTTTACATGCATTTATGTTACCAATTTGCGACTTTCTTACACTAGAAGACTGGTAGTATACAGTAGAAGCTCACCTATAGACCACCTCAATATTAAGAAAATATTATTTCAAGTCCATTTTCACTGCTCTGCTCTTTTTTTCACCTCAATATTAAGACCACCTCAATACTTAGACCAATTATCAAGGGTCTCTTAGTTGGTCTTATCATTGAGGTTTTACTGTATAATAATAAAATATAATAGTATCTTACCTTATCTCCATTGAGCCTGTGCTTTGCTATGATTCCAAGTGACTGCAGGAAGAGGTTGTGCTGAGAGTCTGTTGTCGTGACGTCAGCACGGCTAACTATCGTCTCCCTGAGGATTACAATAACTGATTAACGCATGAGGCAAAATACTGATATTTTTTATTTAATATTTTCGCCAAACTACGACATCTTATTCGGATATTTAAGCTCAATCTTGAAAGAACCACAATGTGGTCCACATGTATCATTCCTACAATCTCCTCACAACACTTCTCTCCCCTTACAGTACATTACATCATCAGTACATCAGTGCAGTACTTCATCATCTTCTCACAACACTGCTCTCCCCTTACAGTACATTACATCATCAGTACATCAGTGCAGTACTTCATCATCTTCTCACAACACTTCTCTCCCCTTACAGTACATTACATCATCAGTACATCAGTGCAGTACATCATCATCTTCTCAAATACATCTGTAAAGAGAGATCACTACGAGGGAGACTGACGATCAACAGTCAGTCTGTAAAATTATTGCATATGTTACTAAATATAGTAACAAATTTGCACTGTACATACATGTATATGGACGATGTGAGGCCAATACAATCTATGATCAAGTGACCTGGTGTGACGAATAACGATATTTGGCATACTTCCACTTTTAGCGTACTTATGTCCAGTAAAGACAGATGGACAGTACATATAAAGAATAGTAAAGTAAATAAAAGTAAAGAGCAATTTCTCTTGACCAATGCTCTTCTGGGGATGTAGAATTTGGCTGTTGCCGATAGGTCGTTTCTCTAGAGAGATAAAATTAGTAGCAATATTTGACCATTGGAAAATGGATAATGTTGATCAAGAGAGGGCCACTGAAGAAAGGTTGCACTTTACAAGTAAATATTCAAATGGACTCACTATGAATGTATAACAGACAATGTACATACCTTTGATCATGTTTGTCATTATCTCGAAGAAACGTCTTTCCTTCCACCGGCAATGTTTCCAAAGCATTATCGGAATTTTCATCCAACGCCTCAACCCCCTCTTCGTCACCATCATCAACTATTTTATAATCTTCCTCATCATCATCGTCATCATTATCATCAGTGGTTGAAATATCCCTATCAATGCTCTGAGATGAATCAGCCATTTTGTCGACAATTTTTGCACGTTTAGATAAATAACACTGGGCTTGCAAAGCTTCTTCGTCAATTTGTGATTCGTCGACGGTTGTCGGGACTGGACTTATCCCATGATCCAGGCATCGTTTATAATGTGATTTAGACTTCATATGTTTCTGCAGATTACCTTTGGTTTTGAAAGAAAATCGACAGTGCTTGCATTTGTAAGGCCGTAGATCAGTGTGAGTTCTAATATGTTTCTTCAGCATGCTTGGTTTCTTGCATCGAATACCACATGTTTCACAGACATACCTTCCACGACCTCGGCCCCGAACATACACCGACTCTTCCGTTGTTTTGTATCCAACCTCAAACTTTGATTTTTCTTTATCTCTTTTACTTTCTTTCATGTCCATCAATGAAAAGACAGTATCGATATTTGGTTCTCCGTTCTTGATCTTCCAATAACTGCTGTGGGTAATAGCTCCACTTCGAGGGTCCTCACCACAGTTCATGACCCATACTGGATTTGTGGTATACTTTGAGTTATACAAGGAGATAAGAGCCCTAGTGGGCAAGCCCAGGAGATTGGTGTTCTGCTGCGCTATCCTCCAGTTTGAGTACATAGAAACTTTCTTACCAGATTTAACGTAACTTGGTTGGAGTTGGTACGCACAACAGAACGTTAAATGAGTCATACTCCTCATTGAAGGATAAGTATGAGCCACAAGAGAAAACTGACGAACAAGAGGACTCGTCTGTGGAGTTGAAGGCAACGGAGAGGATACTTGTTTGGAAAGTTTGTTAGGTGACATAGTCATAGTCACTTTAGATCCACTGTCTGAGGAAATACCGAGTTGTAAGGGTAATTTCATGCCAGGTGTTTTGATCGGGGAAGCAGACGGCAAAACGGAGTCGGCATTCTGTATAAGCTTCAATGTTCCGGACTCGAATGAAAATGTTTTTCGAAATTTTTCCATCTCCATTAGTTCGGGCCTGGGTGTGAGTGTAGCAGATGGCATGAGTGGTACAGGAGTTCCCATACCCTCAAACGATTTCATTCTAAAGTTCTGCTGATAAATGGGCTTAATTGATGAACCAAGATATACAACATTAGCTGTTACTATGGGAACAGATATGTTCTTAAGCTGCCAACTCATTCCTTTCTCTTTATTTTCGCCGTGTAGCTTGTTTGTGTTAATTTGTTCTTCTTCAGAATTCTTCTCATCTGTATCTTGCTCATCAAGATCTGGCAATTCTGGGACTGACTTTGATCTCCTATAAAGAGGTCGTTTTATCGTTATACCGTCAGACACAGCATCATCCTGTGATCTCACCAGTCTCAGTCTCTTTTTTGGGATTATCCCGTCACTATCGTCTAATTCAGAAAATCTAGTCTTTAATCCAATCCTTACTGATGGTAGAGGTTTCGGATCTTTTACCAACGAATGATCCAAACTTACTGATCGGTTCAACAACTTTCCTTTTAATTTTCTTTTCAGAATCTGACCTTTCAATTTTGACTGCCATAATTCCTTCAGTTTCTTAGTAGTGACTGGTTTTGTTGCCTTTTCTCCAAAACTTTTGTTTCCTTTCTCTTGAATTCCAAAATTTTCTTTGACAAAATCGATCCTAGTTAGCTTGGTCTCGTGACCTTTATTCACTGATAACTGGTGCACTAAAACAGGAGTTTCTGTCCTTAAAGGTAGTTTTCTCTCAGTCGGGGAAATTATCACACTTTTGCTTCTTTCCAATGGAAAATCAAATTTGGCCCTTTTTATATCACTATTATGAACATCAAAACTTTCAGCCCTATTTCTATTCAACATTTTTGTATGAGTTTTTGACACATTTTCTTCAGAAATGGTTTTGGCAGTCTTAGAACTGTTGGACAGATCTGCAGACTGACTAAATAACTTCGAAACAATTTTCGTCTGAATTTCTGATTTCAACGATGAGGTGTTAACAGAATCCGGATTATTTTTGCGTTTACAGTAACAGAGATTATGTAAATCCAATGTTTCTTTCTTTTTAAACGTTATACGGCAGTCTCGGCAATGGAACAACGATTTTTCATTCTCAGATTTTTCTGAATAAGAGCTAGAATTTGTATCAAGTGGGTTTTCACGCAACAAATATTCCTTTATGACGGATGGTTGAGGAACTTTTGTTGTTGTTGTTGTAGATGTAACAACATCTGTACTCTTTGATCCTGCCATCTGAAATCTATACTGCAATGACTGCGTGGGTGGGGTAAATTTATTTTGCACCAGAAAACTGGGCGATACATTCTGAAATCTAAACACAGGCTTTTGTAGCCCTGCCGATTGAGGAACTGATGTCAGGGAAGGGCTGTTCAAACCTGAAACAGGATTTTGTCTTTTCAGAGGAGGCCTAAGTCGTTGTTGTACTGTGGAAACTGGTGGAAAAACCCCCACACTTGTAGGGGGAGGCAACTTGATCTCTATTTTAATCTCTTTTGCTTGTGAAGTAGAAGTCTGATCCACATTTTTCACAGTATTGGACACTATAGAAGACAAAATTTTCATTGGATCAGACTGAGAACTTGTCATTACCAAGGGCGACTGTATTGTAACACTTCTAAGTGATGGATTTGAAACTTGAGAACTTAACACTGAAGTACTTTTCTGACTGAATGGTACACCAGTCATCACTGATTGCGTATGTACAGTCTCTGGCGGATTTTGTTCAACAATAAGTGTTTGACCAGGAACAATGTTTGTGAACTGATTTGTTGGTGATTTTGTCGGAGTCTGAATGACATTGACAACTTGAGATCCAGCTGGCAAAATGCCAGGTTGTAACATTTGTTGTACATAAACTGTTGGTCGTTGGTCGACTGTTGGAGTGAACTGTTGCAATGTCGCTCCACTTGTCCCACCCAATAACAACACGGGTACGCCAGATCCTTGCAGCATGACCTGACCAACGGGAGTCGTCGGCGCCTGCAACATATACGTAGTTGATGTTTGACCCGATATGCTCAAAGAAGGTTGGGTAACCATGACGATTGGTGTACTAGGAGACGAAGCAACATTTAGGCTTGACAAACTTTTTGACCTCATTTGCAGGTTTTTCAATGCCATTTTGCCAATATGACCAGGAACTGTACTTTTATTATCTGACGTCACTATTGGTGACATAATTACCGACGATGTAGGTTTATGGCTTAGAGGAGCAGTGCTAGAGTGATTCAATTGTTCCTTTAACACGTTGGCGTTCAACATGGATGCAATGGATAGCTGAAGCCCCTCTCGCACACCTTTACCGGCTACTAATTCCCCTTTTATACAGCTCCCTTGTGCGATACCTGTTCCCATAACGAGTGCATCTTTTTCAATCAGTTTAGCTGTATTGGGTTCATTTTTTTCCACATCTGCACCAACAGTTTTGGCATTATTATAATCATTATCTTCCTCCAGCAATTCATTATTAATCACCAATACACTCTCATTTAAGCATTCTATTTTTTCAACAAAAATACTCTTAGCAGACGATCTGTTATTTTTTACATCACTATGGTGATGAACATTTTCACTGTCTAATGGCAATGGGTGCAAAGGTACCGAATTTATGTTTGGCATGATAAGGCCTGATACGGCAGCCTCAATTTCAGATCGAGGCATTGTCCAACTTTCACTATCCTGCCGAGAAAGATTACGTTTTATGCATTTGGCCCTAGGAGGTTCAACTTTGGGAGTGTCAACAATTGCAGCATTTGCTGATATTAATCTTTGAATTCTTTCTTTCAGTGCGCTCCTTGGAGACGCCAGATGAGATTGTGATGGAGCACTGTCAGTAACTGTCTCTGCCACCTTCTTCATGGGTCGCTGCAACTGTAGTACAACTTGAACACGTTTGTCGGGCAAGCTATGAATGGAAGTGGATAACCGTAACCCGTCCTGAGCCGCAGCTGAAAACTTCTCACTTAGCTCCTCTAAATCTCTTAACGCCTTTGTAGAAGTCTCAGGATCTGTGTCAGGATTTGGTAAATTTACAATTTCTATCTGATTATAGAACGATGAATCCGGGTCATCAGACACTTTTCTTTTATCAGGTTGAGAAGAAGACTGATCTTTGTTTTGTTCGACAGACTCCATTCTCTGAACAGTTTGTATCATTTCACCACTATCGTTTAGAAAAACGGTACTAGGGATAAGAATTTGTGCCAAGTTTTTCATACTAGTACCACCTATAGAGGCTTCTGGCGATTCTATACCTTTCGGGGCTATCCTTTGAAAATGTTGTGACTGACCCTTCCCGTAATTGTTTGTTGACATAACAGGTAGACTTAGCTGTCTATGTATTCCTTTAGTTTCTTCACGTTTGCGTGTATCAACAAGCCCTTTCTCCTGCATGGATTTTAAACGTTCCAATTTTGCTCTCTGTCTCTCAGTTTGAACTTCATTGGGTCGCTGACCTTTGTCCTTTTCAAGGTATTTTACAACTTCTTGAATTACATGTCTTTGTGCAGGTTCCATTTGCAATCTTTTCTCATCGTCAGTATTATCAGCATCCTCAACTGTTGCCATAGACATTTCTTCACTCTCTGCACTAGACAAGCCTTGAGCCCTTAATTTTTTCGCCTCAACGTTTGTTTTCAAAGTATGAGCCCGGGATTTACAATGTTTATACAAGTTGCTTTTTGTTTTAAATGCAAAGCCACACACCAGACATGGATATGGCCGCTCTCCTGTATGTGCACGTATATGTTTTTCAAGGACACTAGGTTTCGTACATGCCCTCTGACAATATGGACAGATATGACGTCCAGGACGCGTTAAAGTCTGCCATGTTTTGGAGGATGTGTCGATTCCAGCATTTTGTAAAATTCTTTCGATATTCTTGAATTGGCGCCATTTTGGGGTATCGATCACTTCTTCCTCTTCCGTCGATGTTGAAGCTTGCATAGAAGCGAAATGCGGCACATTCTAAAAATACAAATGGAGAACTTTCACATATTGAGTGATAAAATGACAACAAGGGAAATTTAAAGGTGTACCAGTACTTATGTGTGTTCTTCATAATTCATTTGCTTGAGATACTTGTACATATAAAGTCATTGATTGGCCACTACTGCTTCATACTGTGAAGTTATCGACGCCAGGCTTTGCCTTAATCTTTTCTGAGCACCAGCCTACTTGAGCAGATTTCTCAACCAAACCATTGGCCGAAAATCTTTCTCACTTGCTCGAAGATATGTAATACTTATTCAAAAACAGCACAAGTATGTATATCTGTACAATTTGTTAAAGTCATGGATGAAGTGTTTTTTTTCTATTTCCAAGACAAGAATATTCACTAAATGAAGCACTTGCCCATGCCTATTCGGGCTAGCACTCAGGTAATTTCTGCAAGCCCAAAGTCAAAGTTACTAGCCCTGAAATCTGGACTACATGTAGTGGGTTACCGTGAAGACCGCAACTATGTATGAACTGACAGGAAATCGCTGTAAACAGTGTACAGGAAATCACCACTGTACAATGCTATAAAACTTACTTGAAAACCTGATCTTTCTTTAATTTGATTTTCCCTCTCATTTTTAAAAGTTCTTCATAATTACAAGCCATTAAACTTTATAAGTTGTGTCATATACTTTAATCCTTTCATGGGACGTTGTCACTGATTTTTATTCATAACCAAAGTAAACTTATAATTGTTTGTCAACAACTGTCAAAATAACGTGCATACATTATAAGAAACAGTGCCACAATCCAAATGTTTGTGTAAAGAATATGAATGTAAATACATTCATATTCTTTACACAAATATTGTATGGATGAAAGAAAGGAAATCAGTCAGTATTCTTTTCAATAAAATGTCTCAAATATCGATACAGAGTTACCTGCCCTGAGTTTAGATGAATTATAGGAACGTTAAGTCGAAAAGAAAACAAATAAAATTATTTACGATATCAAAAACACACAATTGAGAATATGACTTCCACTCGTTATTGCGAGTTTCAATAAAATTTTAAGAATTTCAACATGAACACCGTATTAAATTTGAAGCAGACACCTAACGACTGAAAATCCATTATAATATCACTGTACCTTTCTGCGATTGGTTCTAGATTCATCATAATCATCATTTGGTTCATCAGCTGTGTTATCAATGCTATCTTCTCCTTCTTCAATAATCTAAAACAAATTGAACAATTTCATTTGGATGATCAAACGTTTTTCGGCGCAGCAGTACTAACATAGTTTTGCTATTTGCATATCAGTGTTGTGTAAATAAATCAAATCTTACGTTAATCACCAAGGCAATTTCTCTTCAACCGAACAGCGTTTGTAACCTCAACGCATATTGGTTAACCTTTCTATAAACTTAAAGGGTACGTTACCATACTGAAATCCACTGAATTTTGGTGAATTTGGTGACCAGCAATCGTAACATCACGGCACTTTTTATGTTGCACAACAAATCTTAACTTTCTAATTGTGCCGACCATCTTTTTTCAAGATATTTCTTGTTTAAAGCTGCATTACAATTTCTCTCTCTTCGCACTTTTCTCAGATGACTTTATGTTACTAACAGTTAGATTCAAATCACACAAATTTCATTTTTACAAAATGACCTTCTGTTGGTTTGATATTGACATGTTTATAAACTATAAGAAGCTTATTTTAGTCATCAAAATGAACGTAGGATATTGTTGACAGATCAGAGATGATTTTCAAATTTATTGTTTTGATAACAAGCTTGCAATGACATTAGATTTCATTACCTCAAATATGTTTTTCATTTCAGAAATCAACAGTGCTGCGAAGTTTCTTACAAGAAAGTCATCGCACATTATGTCAAATTCAGTGTTCACAATGAAAAACATTTTCATCTGAAAGAATGTCATTCCTTATAAAATATGGATATAAATTTTTTAATTCATTTTAATAAATACATAAAATATGAAATACCGCTTGAATACAGGAGAAATTGTAAAAAAAATCTCAAAAGAAATCAGATTAAAAGAACTCATCCATAAGCTCCATTCCACGTAAATAAGACTTTAAGGATGACCTATTTATTCTGGTTTATTTTCATAAAACAATACCTCCGATTCCTCAACTAATTCCTCCCTGTCTTGTATGGCCGAGTCAACAACATACAGTGTTTCTGAATATCCGTCCTCTTTTATCTGAATAACGTGGTGACCGTCTGGTGCTTGTTTTGATATTGCTTGTAATTCTGTATCAGTAACCTGGAAATGGATGAAATATATCATTTAGTACATCTCATAAGCTGTTTACTACACCCTCTCCCACCATAACTATTTACTTCACCCTCTCCCACCCTAACTATTTACTACACCCTCTCCCACCATAACTATTTACTACACCCTCTCCCACCATAACTATTTACTACACCCTCTCCCACCATAACTATTTACTACACCCTCTCCCACCATAACTATTTACTACACCCTCCCCCACCATAACTATTTACTACACCCTCTCCCACCATAACTATTTACTACACCCTCTCCCACCATAACTATTTACTACACCCTCTCCCACCCTAACTATTTACTACAGCCTCTCCCACCATAACTATTTACTACACCCTCTCCCATCATAACTATTTACTACACCCTCTCCCACCATAACTATTTACTACACCCTCTCCCACCATAACTATTTACTACACCCTCTCCCACCATAACTATTTACTACACCCTCCCCCACCATAACTATTTACTACACCCTCTCCCACCATAACTATTTACTTCACCCTCTCCCACCATAACTATTTACTACACCCTCTCCCACCCTAACTATTTACTACAGCCTCTCCCACCATAACTATTTACTACACCCTCTCCCATCATAACTATTTACTACACCCTCTCCCACCATAACTATTTACTACACCCTCTCCCACCATAACTATTTACTACACCCTCTCCCATCATAACTATTTACTACACCCTCTCCCACCATAACTATTTACTACACCCTCTCCCACCATAACTATTTACTACACCCTCTCCCACCCTAACTATTTACTACAGCCTCTCCCACCATAACTATTTACTACAGCCTCTCCCATCATAACTATTTACTACACCCTCTCCCACCATAACTATTTACTACACCCTCTCCCACCATAACTATTTACTACACCCTCTCCCACCATAACTATTTACTACACCCTCTCCCACCATAACTATTTACTACACCCTCTCCCACCATAACTATTTACTACAGCCTCTCCCACCATAACTATTTACTACACCCTCTCTCACCATAACTATTTACTACACCCTCTCCCACCATAACTATTTACTACACCCTCTCCCACCATAACTATTTACTACACCCAAGGTAATTTCTTTCACTCAAACAAAGTAAACATATTTTAAGTTTCTGATTCATTTTTATTTGTATTAAGACAATTGAACAGGGATGATTTAAGGAAATAAGAAAGATGAATTGGCAGAGTTACTACCATTTTCATTACATGTATATATATTTTCATCTTTTTTCCAAATACTTCCATCTCCCTTCTGTCATAGATGTGCAATTTGAACATTTTTGTCAATAATCTGATGTGAATACCTGAAATAAAGCTTCCAGACTTCTGTTCCTTTGTTCTGTTGATGAAGAATTCGACAGACTTCTCTCCCTTAGTTCACTCTCCTCTGTCTCAGCATTGGAGTGGTCTCCCTTTAGTTGAAATGCTTCATCCACATTTTCTGAGAAAAGAAGCATGTTTCTGACACCATGTTACAGTAAATCAGAAATTATTTGTGGGGACAGATTTTTGCAAATTTCGCTGATAGAAAAAATAACGCTGCACAACTGTAGGTTCATGCGCAGTAGTTGATATTTACATGCACATGTAGACTCTTAAGGCTGGACTAGTCAAGCATATGATGCAAAATCCCCTTCATGAATTTTACAAAGTGGACAAAATCCCCTTCATGAATTGTTTCACACCATGGAATGTATTGTACTAGAGGACATTACAAATGAATACATGTACGGTAGTTCTGATTATATGGAGTGAATAAAAGATCATTTTTAATGTTCTCGTGGTAAATATTTATCTGCTATAAAACTGGTTTTTGACAAAGGTATACTGAACTTCACCTTTTCAGTACAGGTGGACAGGGGGTAACACTTCATGCCCCATAGGGCCATAAAATCTGGAAAAAAATAATACTGCTAAAATGCTTATAATGCAGAAATCTCAGTACTTTATAAAGGGAGACAACTGCATAGGAGACTGTGACTAAAGCAGTTTATTACCTGTGTTGTTTTCAGTTACATCCAGCACTCCTTGTTCCTCTACGTAAGGTACACCATTATCGGTAACATCACCACCGTCTTCATCATCCTCACCTGTAGTATCGTTGTCTGATAAATAAATATAAAACTTTTATGTACCATACTCGAGTGACCAACAGCCAAGGATTTTACGGCTTAGTCAGCATTTTCTCTTTCTGCCCAGAAATCCGGAAATATAACATGCAAGATGGACATTTTCGAAACCCAAAATACCATGAATTAGTAGGATCTTTGTTCACCATCAATGACAGAATTACAGTAAAAAATAATATATATATGATTGATATACTGGATTCAGGGCAGGCATCCATAATTTACAACATTTGCTGGCATTTTTCATGAATTTTCAACAGGTTGATTGTCCTGCTACATGTACTTGCTAACTATGATGCCAGCAAACTACGGACTAATTAGGCAATTGGATATTAAGATTAATACCTGAAATTTTGGTCCTCTTGGGACTGCTCTCTTCATTTTCTGCCTCTAAACTACCTGCACAGAATGAAAATATTGAGTTAATGACATCAACATTCATTACCGTGTACAGTCCTTTAACATGAATTTACTGTAGAACAGATTCCTGTTTATGTACCGCACACTCCGTATTTTCGTACTGGTGATGTAAAATAAACTTTGAGGTGGACAGCCAATGAAAACTTGTTTCGCAAAATATTGACCAATAGACATTGTCTACACTAAATAACAGTATTCTCGACTAATGTTGAATCGATAGTACACTTGATTAGCTGTATGAGAAGAACTAGTTAAGGCTCGAATGACTTGGTTACGGCTCATAATCTCGAAACTGGTTGCTGCCACAAGGTAACCTAATCAAATTGGTTTCTTTAATGTAATCAAAACTTTATGTATGAACACTAGCACTGTTCTGAAGCTAGCTGGAGTGCAAAGCTTATGAATTTGAAATATTAAATCACGGACCTATAAACCGTGATTAAATGCATCTTATTTTTTATGCAGCTTTCCATATATTTTGTTCAATCTATTTAAAACTGTAAATAACAATATTCATCTAGAACATTGGCAATATAGAGGTGTAAACTGCAGGGTTGGCAAAAACCTGGGTTTTAATCATATAACCCAGCCCCGGGTGGGTAATACTGGGAAAACCCGGGTAATACTGGGAAAACCCGAGTTTTACTGGGCAAAACTCTGCATGGGTAATACTAGCCCACTTCTGAGGATATTGTATTGACCGGGACGATTTTTCCCGCCCTGGGTAATTGCTTACAAACCCTGGTAAACTGGGATAAAACCACATGATAGAGGATCCCGGATTTATATCAGTAAGAATCCAAAAAGATTTAACAACAGTCCGTGAAACAATTTGCTTAGAGCCCACAAACATTTTAACCAAGTCTGCCATAAAAATAGTTTTTAATTCATGTAATAAGTGATTAAATTATCACTTTTACATTGACATACATTTCTCAAATTATGTAACTGCGTTGATGTGATACGTGATAATATTCAACCCCTACTTTATGCCGCTCCTGCTTTTCCCCCAGATTTATCTAAAAATAAATGTATTAGTCATAGATGTTTTTGATTGGCGCGTTCATTCCTTGGACGATTTCAATTGATCGTTAGGTGGAATGGATTTCACCCAGCAAGTAAAAACTATCCTAAATTAAACATATACAACAGATACGAAAATTGTCTTTTCAATACCTTAGACTCACGAATCTTATATATCGAATAATTGGAAAAGAATGAACTCTTAGACGCATTACCAAAGCACAATTCGTTTCAATACCATCCTTTCATGTATCAAAAATGGAATCGTCCAATTTTTTATTTTTCACGGCTAGTACGGCACAAAAACCAGCGGGACAAGACTGACATAAAATATGAACGCAGTAAAAAGCAATCTGTATAATATGCCAAACGTTTACAATTACTAACCCAAGCAGACGACAGCGATACCAGACTTTGCGAAATTCGATTTCGGGCAACCCCGTCCCGATGCCGACCGTCAACAAGGTGGCCAAGGGTTTTCCCCAAAGAGGGAGCGAGTAAACTCGTGTTTTATTGCTGCTTGTGACATGATACACATTTAATGGGTTGAGTTTACAAAGATTAATTTATCACATAATATTTTAATAAAACAAAGATAGCTTACGTTTTTCTTGCGATGTAGTAGAGTGTCTTTGACGTGGCATCCCCGAATGGCGACCGTTCGCAATCCTGATGATCGATTCACTTTTCGATTTCCCAAGATTTACAACCGTTTGGTATTAAAATCCTCCATGACATAATTAGCAAACACGAGATCGGTGTATATGTGAACTAATAGTGAGTGATTTATGTAAAATCACGTCCGAATTGCAACAAATTGTGTTGAAAATCCCTGGGAATTTCGATCGGTAGAATATTTAGGTCAATGACGTCATGTACTCTGCGGTTTTTAATGCATTCAGAACGAGGCTATTTTACCCCGCTAATGTCAACTTTTTAAAAGGGATGCAACTCGAACTCAAAACTAATCTAAGTTCGTGCATTGGTTATATCTCCTAACGTTACTCTATCGGTAATTGCAGTACATGTAATTCTCAATTAATTAGTTTTTGGATGAGTGATACTGAGATTTATTGCACACATAGATAATGATTTCTTTATTTTGTTTGAATAGCAGTTAAATTGCGCCAAGCTTACTGTATTTTGTTTGAATAGCAGTTAAATTGCGCCAAGCTTACTGTATTTTGTTTGAATAGCAGTTAAATTGCGCCAAGCTTACTGTATTTTCGGTGGCTATTCACCACAGTAGCTACAATCACGGACCTATATCACTGGTATGCAACCATGTCAATGCGTGATGCAGTTCTAAACGACGACGCGTCATCGATTCGCAACGAAAACTGTCATCGTTTCTCTCCACTAACGAGGACATGCAGACCATTTCGCTGTATGGAAGTCTAAAATAATTAAGTTCCAGAGACGATCGTGATTTTTCTTGGCTGCGTAATTCAACTTTTGACAGTATGTAATCCTAGCTTATGTATTCAATGTTATGTTTTCGGAAATTATACGGATAAACACAATTATTGGCACAATTGTACAACTGAGGTTTAAAAAATATTATTAAATATCATTTATTTCAGTAAATATACTTTAAACGGCAATGGAATAATGCACAACAAGAGTTTTAATTAATTTTATACTCATGTTATATAAAATCATGTGCACTTGATCTATTTTCGATGTAAAATAAAGCTTTGTTTGGTGTTAAATGATGTTATCGATGCCTCAACAAATGTCACCATTACTAAACGAAATCAAATATTATGTCATCGTTTCTAAACAAAGGTGTTACAGATACTAAACGACGACCATGGGAGTTTCCTATGATGGATAATCTGTTTTTGTTAATACGCTGGAACTAAGTAATATTGTGGTTGTGGAATCGACAGAGATGCAAGCCAGACCTGAGCAACACATCTTACCTATTGGAATAATTAGCTTACCAGTCTGTTTATTGAGAAACACATTGTTAGGATCACATTCTATATCCCTACCAAACACAGTAAAAGAACGTGATTTAAACTTCACTTTGCCATCACATATTAAAAACTGCAAAAATGACATTTTTCATGTTTATGATAACGTATACAATGCCTTACTGCCGTCTCTGCGCTGTCATTCCATATGTCGCAAAAGCTGCATTTAAATCGGTGATCCTGAAACAGAAGTAAAAGTAGCGAAACAGGTCGATGCAAGTGTATACAACAAAGTGGTCTTAAGATTGATAATATGATGCGCAACTCATTTAACTTAAATGATTTAAACAAAACAAAACGATTTGTTCAGTAAGGGTGCAAGCAAACGCTAGTAGTCCGCCTGTAAACAATTTCATGACGTTTGATGCCGAAATGATGCATGCAAGTGCAACGTATACAAATGCATCCATGGTGGTCATTGTGCACACTCGACTGGGCTGGAACAATTTGGATAACAGTGGTAAAAGGAGTATTCCTGTCAGCGCGAGATATAACTCTTGACTTCTTACTCTAGTTTATGGAATGGTTTTCTGATCGTAGGTTGTAGACTGAAGATTTGCAGCAAATATGATAAAATAAGCAATTCGTTCTTAAAATTTATATAAAAAGAAACACATTAAATTCAAGAATAAGAGTACGCTCTTACCATTTTACTAACAGAGATTCGTAATTGATCGCTTGTTATCCTGAAACAAAATTAAAAACGCTTAGAAACTATTCCATTTGCATTAATGCTTTCGTTTAGAGATCATTACACAAAATCCGATTTCGTTGAGACATCATGACACACTCTGCGAGAAACCATGACATGCGAAGAAAACTTAATCGTAAAATATACAGTTACCAGACGTTATTTTTGTGTGAAATTAGTTGTTTTGGCATTATATGGACAATGTTATACTGAGAAAATCAAAGTTGTGATTTAAATGTATGTTTTTAAGCCATTGAACTGCAATGATAAAATACACTCCAAAGTAAACGATTCTAAACGATAATACGACAAAATACCAATTTCACTCGTACTAGTGTAGCCGAAATAAATACTGAAGGACATAGACATGCACCGTGGTTCATACCCTGGCTGAAAAACGAAGAAGAAACATTTGCTCTGTTTTAAAAACAACATAAGATACATACTTACCGAAATGTGTCCTCATAACAGGAGAGAAACGATGACATTTTTCGTTGCGAATCGATGACGCGTCGTCGTTTAGAACTGCATCACGATTGACATGGTTGCATACCAGTGTATATACCATATATATATATATGGTATATAGGTCCGTGCTACAATGTATTGTAAGCAACGTTATATATAAGGGGACGTAAGCGTTGAGCAATACACATTGCTTTGTTATACGAGTTGCCGCCCTTTATATAATGCCATATTCCGTTCGCTAAACATTCTAGCATCTTAGTAATGCAACCATGAACCATTTATATGTCCGTGCTGAAAGTAAAACAAAAACTCGGGGTAAATTGATAAATATAGGGCAAATTAAAGGTACTGGAATAAATGAATTTCGTGCACATAGTTCAGCGCGCTCACACACAATGTAAGATCTTTGGAAAAGTGCTAGATACAGAAAACAGGAACACTACCACAATTTAACCAAAAATAAAAATTGATGATATCAGACAATACAACAGATTATACATGAATACGTTTATTATGTAATGCTACATTGTATTCATTATCAAAGCAGTCAGACACAATTAAATGTACCAGGTTCAGAGTTAAGGCTGATGTTATCCCTGATGGAACACAATATTTAACGTCAGAATGTAAGAAATTTGCAATTCCTAAAGTCAAGGGTTTCGGAAAGAAATATTTTGCTTTCAATTGTTGTTGTCTTTGGAACAGTCTGCCACAAGATGTCAGGGATGCCAAGTATTTCTTTGTTCAAATGCAAAGTTAAAAAAACACATTAAGTACAATCTTATTGGTTAAGAAGAGGGCTCGCTCGCTACGCTCGCTCCGCCCCTTCTTAATCAATAAGATTTTACTTAAAATCTACTAACTATTACATAAACCACATGATCAATAATTTACAACAGTTTCAAGGAAAACATTGAAGAAGTTCAAAATTGAGCGCACACGCGCTGCTGTGACGACATAACGCCGTGACGTCACTAAGTCAATTCTAGAGTAAAATCATCGGAGTTTACTTGACTGACGTGGACACTGTTGGATATGTGTCACTGTGTCAGAGTCGCTGTCAATCATTCGTATTCGTTTTCTCGGAATATGGATTGCAACAGCGTGTGGTCTATTCTACTAGATGTTCATTAAAGCGGCTGCTACAGAATTAGCCCTAGCCTTAGCAAAGCTGGAATTCACTCAACTTAGGTGAAGTAGCCTACCTAAGGACTGGCGAGATGCCTCGGTAGTCCCACTCTTCAAGAAGGGCGACCGACACCAAGCATCAGACTATAGACCAGTGTCCTTGACGTCCATAACATGCTAACTCTTGGAGCACATAGTGCACAGCAATGTTATGCGGCACTTTGACATGCACAACATATTGAGCGACAACCAGCATGGTTTCCGTAAGCGACGCTCCTGTGAGACACAGCCCCTTACCACAATTCAAGAAATCGCCTCCAACACAGCCAAAGGGAAACAGGTAGATGTCATTCTACTGGACTTTGCCAAAGCCTTCGACAAAGTCCCCATTGTCCGCCTATTGCACAAGTTGGACCCACTCACTACGGAGTAGCGACTAAGGGGTGATGTCAAGAGATGGGTCCAGTCATTCCTCGGCAACAGAACACAACAAGTCATCCTTGATGGAGCCAAGTCAGGAACAGCAGACGTACTATCTGGCGTTCCACAACGGACAGTACTCGGCCCGCTGTTTTTTTTGGCCTTCATCAACGACCTTCCTGACGTTATCAAATCATCATCGTCAAAGTTATTTGCTGAAGACAGTGCAGTCTTCAAGGTGATCGAGAAGGACTATGATAGACAGCTCCTCCAGGAAGACCTTGCGGCGCTGGAAAAGTGGAAGGAAACATGGCAAATGAGCTTCCACCCCACAAAATGTACTGTCATCAGAATCGTCCCTCGTTGCCGAAAGATCATAGACACCCAATACAGTCTCCATGGCCACACACTTGAAGTTGTTGATGCCAGCAAATACCTTGGAGTCACCATTACTGAAAGCCTCACCTGGGAGAAGCACATAGCCAACATCACAAGCAAGGCCAGTCGGACACTGGGTTTCCTACGCAGGAACCTGAGGGAATGCACACCACCTGTCAAGGAAGCTTCCTACTAGGCCATGGTTCGACCCTCACTTGAAAATGCAGCCACCGTTTGGGTCCCACACAAGCAAAACCACTTCAAAGCTATCGAGCAGGTTCAGCGTAGAGCAGCCCGCTTTGTCTTCAATGACTATTCTACGAAGACCCCAGGATGCGTCACAAACATGCTAAAATACCTAAACTGGGAGTCCCTCGAACAGCGTCGAAGACACAGCCGGCTGTCCATGATGTACAAGATCCGCAACAATCTTGTAGACATCAACGCAGACAGGTACCTCCATAGCAGCGATGCCCAAACCAGAGGCCAACACCGGCTATTCCAGGAGAGAATAACAGACCAGGTACTGGCAAACTCCTACTTCCCGAGGACAGTACAAGAATGGAACATTCTCCCAGCCAGCACAGTATCTGCACCTACCCTGGATGCCTTCAGGTCACTCCTCGCGGAGTAACCTGACACTATTTCACCAGACATGACACTGTATATAGTTTTTAAAATTTTAACATTTGAGACACTTTGCGCCACCACCACGCCTTAGTCTCGTTGAGCTAATTACGTTCGTTGAAGAGCCCAGCTCAGTACACGGAAGAAGAAGAAAAAAGTGCCTCAACAAGCTGAAATGTGCACTCGCATCGGATTTGAAGTACGCATTCAACTCGCAATGGTTAGAATTCGATTAAACTTTCGTTTATGAAGCTGTTTGAAATTTAGACGATCGCAAACTGCTACATATTTGTCGTAGACCGATACGCGAAAATCGGCCATGTTTGTTTGGATTTCTGACAGCGCGTATTAGTATGTGATACGGCCCTAATTTGCATAAATAATCCACTAGTGGATTACGAGAAATAATGCATAGGTTATAACTTATAAGCACTCCCGCGCCGTATGTTATGTGATAATAGCGTATAACAAATGGTACTTTCAATGCAGTACGTAGTACACTACAGCGTGCCTACATATCGCAATATATACTGATACATGTACATCGGTATATTGTGACACACCTTATTATGAAAAAAACATTTTCATTGGTGAATTTGCATTTATATTTATAATTGGAAATTACGTGTAATGAATAAAAATCATTAACATGCGAAAATATGTGAATGATGTCATTGAAAGACTGTCGGGGCGTAACACGATGTGCCCCCTCCACAGTTGGGGTTCCGGCCCCCATCGCCGGTAAATATTCTAAAAACAAAATACTAATACAAATATAGATGATGGAATGAGATAGTGGATGTTTCTAATTGGCTAGAACACATCGCTAAAACAAAATATTTCACCTTACCCCGTATTAAACCCTTCCTGTAATGTTTGTTTTTATGGACTTTTGTTTATGACGTCAATTTCTCGTCGCTACACATTACATAATTTAAAAGACTATCTGCCTGTTTCACAACACAACATTACGCTTCCTTACAATAGACTTTTATTTGTTTCGTTTCTCCACATATTGAATGACATTTTGTTTCTTTTTGTCGAATTATTAAATTTCTTTTTTACTTTTACCATTATTTAAGGTTGTTTATGTCGCTAGATTTTGTTATTCTCTCGCATTCTGATATACATATATTGTTACTGAAAGCAAGGTCAGTATAAGATTGCTTGTTACCTTGGTTAATTCAATATTTACTGCGTATGTAATGGTTATTAGCGTTTATGTTACCGCCAACTGAGTCTATTTATGAATATTTGTTGGAAATTTGTTACCGTATATATATCGGATAAGTGTCAGGTGAGCTAGCTATTGGATCGATTTAAACAACCAGTATTTTACTGATAGTCCCAAGACTGTAAATAGCTTGTGATTTTTACTTCTCTGTATGTTTTAGATAACTATTAGGTTTCACATTCCCTGCATGACCTTATATAATACTCGTGTTCACCCCCTTGCTGTCCGTGACCAACTTGCTTTCCTAGATTGGCCTGTAATGGATTCCCTTCCACCCATCCCCTTTTTGTCCCCTTCTACTTTTCTCAATAGTTGTTGATAACCAGCCAGCCAATTCCTTATTGTCCCATCCCCATAGATGTGTGCCATAACACCTTCATCCCCATAGATGTGTGCCATATAACACCTTCATCCCCATAGATGTGTGCCATAGATGTGTGCCATAACACCTTCATCCCCATAGATGTGTGCCATATAACACCTTCGTCCCCATAGATGTGTGCCATATAACACCTTCATCCCCATAGATGTGTGCCATATAACACCTTCATCCCCATAGATGTGTGCCATATAACACCTTCATCCCCATAGATGTGTGCCATAACACCTTCATCCCCATAGATGTGTGCCATAACACCTTCATCCCCATAGATGTGTGCCACATAACACCTTCATCTCCATAGATGTGTGCCATAGATGTGTGCCATAACACCTTCATCCCCATAGATGTGTGCCATATAACAACTTCATCCCCATAGATGTGTGCCATATAACACCTTCATCCCCATAGATGTGTGCCATAACACCTTCATCCCCATAGATGTGTGCCATATAACACCTTCATCCCCATAGATGTGTGCCATAGATGTGTGCCACATAACACCTTCATCCCCATAGATGTGTGCCACATAACACCTTCATCCCCATAGATGTGTGCCATATAACACCTTCGTCCCCATAGATGTGTGCCATATAACACCTTCATCCCCATAGATGTGTGCCATATAACACCTTCATCCCCATAGATGTGTGCCATATAACACCTTCATCCCCATAGATGTGTGCCATAACACCTTCATCCCCATAGATGTGTGCCATAACACCTTCATCCCCATAGATGTGTGCCACATAACACCTTCATCTCCATAGATGTGTGCCATAGATGTGTGCCATAACACCTTCATCCCCATAGATGTGTGCCATATAACAACTTCATCCCCATAGATGTGTGCCATATAACACCTTCATCCCCATAGATGTGTGCCATAACACCTTCATCCCCATAGATGTGTGCCATATAACACCTTCATCCCCATAGATGTGTGCCATAGATGTGTGCCACATAACACCTTCATCCCCATAGATGTGTGCCACATAACACCTTCATCCCCATAGATGTGTGCCACATAACACCTTCATCCCCATAGATGTGTGCCATATAACACCTTCATCCCCATAGATGTGTGCCATAGATGTGTGCCACATAACACCTTCATCCCCATAGATGTGTGCCATAGATGTGTGCCATAATACCTTCATCCCCATAGATGTGTGCCATATAACAACTTCATCCCCATAGATGTGTGCCATATAACACCTTCATCCCCATAGATGTGTGCCATAACACCTTCATCCCCATAGATGTGTGCCATATAACACATTCATCCCCATAGATGTGTGCCATAGATGTGTGCCATAACACCTTCATCCCCATAGATGTGTGCCATAGATGTGTGCCATATAACACCTTCATCCCCATAGATGTGTGCCATAGATGTGTGCCATAGATGTGTGCCATAACACCTTCATCCCCATAGATGTGTGCCATATAACACATTCATCCCCATAGATGTGTGCCATAGATGTGTGCCATATAACACCTTCATCCCCATAGATGTGTGCCATAGATGTGTGCCATAACACCTTCTCAACTCTTAATGTTATGCATGCTGATGTTTCATTCGGATCTTTGTGGAAAGATATTGTCTTATGAATGCGTTCCTTGTAACAATTTGATCCTTCCGTTTTATATTTAGTATTGAGCCCTAGGCCTCCGTAACCATACTACATTTCAGATGACCTAATTTCCCAAATGTATTACTTAATTACTATTATTACCTGATTCCTTATATAAATACAAATCTGTTATTGTTTGCTGTTTCACATGAAAGCTATCAATTTGTCTTGTATTGAACTATTCCCCGGTCAACAGTATGAACTGTTTCCCTCTCGCGCTATGACGTCATTGGAATTTCCAAATTTTATTTTTAGACGGCATATCATTAACGTTCGGTAGGCCTATATTGTGTTGAATTTAAAAGGTTTTGTTTCTAAACATTTTCTGATGAAATGTTACCACAAAATGGAAAACAAACACATACTACAGCGTCTACATTGTCTTTGTTTGGTAACGTTCACCAATTTTACAATCGGAGGAAATGACGTCAACGTCATTTTAACGTCAATATAATTCCCGCGCTTTTATTGGACGTCCGTTGAAATATCGAGAGATCAATGCAACACTGTCGTAACTCCTATTAGTCCAATCAGTCTAGCCCCAAAAATCACCTAACCTAGACAAAATTGCAAAAGAATTTATTTGTGTATTTTCAAGTTGTATAATGTCTAAACTATAACCAAGAAAAAATCCCGTTTCCTAAATGTTGCGGAAATACCTTATAATGCTATTTGAATAAGGGCACTGTAATTTTAATTTTTTTCCCTCTGTTATATGTGAGTGTCTGATTTTATCGCCATTTTAATTCTAGGTACACTAATACCTCTCCTACTTGTAGCCTATTGAAAGTTGATAATTAAATAAGTCTTTACAAGCTAAATATCACCAAATAATCGCTTAATTCAAGTTTTAAGCAAAATAAAGAGTGAAACAGGGGGTAAAATTACCCCACCCACTTTTTCAGATTTTTCTTCTTAAACAAACATACAACCTAAAATTCTTTCTTTTTGTGAAATATGTTAGGCAAAGGCATTTTTTTCCATTTTGAGTATGACTGAATCATAACTATAAGCCATTGCTGATTAAACTCAATATATTTGACAATATCAAATGTATCATATAAACATGTATATATGTACAAACATTTAGAGAGTTGGTGTTTAATGGAAACCACACCATTGTTATATCCTTAAACTACAGCATTGCTCAATATCAACTAACAAATAGCCAATAAGCATACATACATATATAAGAATCAAATTATAACTCATATAATTGATACAACTTAAGATAAGTTCAGAATAAGCAACAGCAACAACAACATGAACATCAAAATACACATGTATGTTTAAATTATCTAACAATCTTATTAAATGAGACACAAAATGATAAGCCTTGATGAGCATTTTGTTGCTAAATAAGTTTGACATAATAAATTTTAGTACTGCATCACCATAATCAATGGTTATTACAACATCTTTACAATAAAAGCACAGTACTGCATCACCATATATGTGAAAGTTATCATCGTTTGTCAAATATCATCATAATTATTGTCATCTTCTGCAGCCAGTTCTGTTATTGTTGGAGAATTGGAACAACTAATCCCGCGACACATCCCACATCCTACAGAGCATTCTAAACCATGTTTCCTGCAAGTACAGCGTTTACTGTCACATCCCGTTTTACAGTTACACCTTATCACCTTCAGCAAATAGTCTGGTGCTGGTGGCAAAGTCATCTTCACAGGACTCATAATGTTGTCTGATAATTCCCAACCCCATTCCAACGGATCGATGTTTTCTTTTCCCATCCATGTTTGGGTTTGCCAAAAAACTCTCATGCTATGAAACATCGCAGCACAAGTGGTGGGAGGTAGACTATGAACTTCAACAAAGCTTGTACTGCACGAAACCTTTCTAGCAAACTTTTGATAACGAAGGTGATCCAAAGTTTCAGACGTTCCCCCGTCAAACAAAGACATCACCGCTTGTTCGCCTGACTTTTTTACAGCGTCTTTGGTTTCTGCATTGATGAATTTGAATGCGTTATCCCGGAAATCCTCTTTTGTACAAAGAATTTTAAGAGCTGAGGCTTTGCCAACGCCATGTATTTTTGAAGTGGTATCGCACCCTGTCAATGCATGAATGAAAGGAAGAAGTGTACATATATCATGACCTAGTACCTGCTTCGTCTTCTGGATATCCCATATTTTTTTTACTTTTCCTCGTTTAGGTCTTATATCTGATCGAAAATATACATTATGTTTCTTTGCATCCACATGGTAACAAAGTAAGACAAGCAAGTCTGTATCTTCTCCAACTACGACGGTAGGATTTGTTTCAGCAGACGAGACAGCAGATTGAACAATCAGGTAATCAGCATCACTTGGACTTTGTTGCACAGGTATTTCTTGATTTACTAGCGTTTCAATGAGTAGAGCAATGAAGTTCTTCTTGTTGTCAGTATTTCTCAAAAATACATCTTTGTTTGTTTTGCATGGTGTGGCTCTTGTAAATAGAACTTTAGTCCCAACTGCACCTTTCTGTCTCCTTAAATGTGTCACGTCTTTAGTAGATGGAATGTTGCTGTAACCATCAAAGACAACAATTTGTTTTATGTATCGCTGGTTCAGATAGTTTATGTATTCGTCACAGATTGATCCAAATGTCATGCCTTTCTGCCATGGAATTCGTTGTAATAGAGAGCCTCCATCTATGACATAAGTGCACTCGTCCGTATTGGGAAAGTTTGTCACTCCACAGTCTCCTAATTTCCACATACTATCAGCTAGAAGTGATTTCGAAGGCTGTCTTGGCATACCAGTACTGTCAAAAAGTGAACTTGGAACACTGCATAACTCATATTTAAAAAGATCTTGTGTATCATCCACTAATCTTCCTGCAGCAGTGATTAACCTTTGAAACAATAATTGCGTATCGATGTTAAAACTTTCTCCAGATAGTGTAATTGACGTTTTATCAGACATTGTGACGGCTTGCCAAGATCTCTGGAATGAAAAGTCATTTAGGGGTTTCCCTACCATTTTTTGAGTGACACTGGTACCAATATCATTGGCCTGATCGGCAGTTACTTTACATCCTGCAGTTAAACCAGTTTCAATGTTGCGTAAAGATATATCAGAGGTATTAAATGGATTCCTCTCCTCCAGAAATGATATTACGGCAGTGGTATCTTTTGCGTCCCTCTCAATTCTACACTTGCGAATTTCCTGATGGCCATAATTAGGATTGTTCATACCCAACAGATCTAGCATAGCATTATTTATCTCTGCTTTGGCTGGCATGGACATCAACCAGAGTGCTCTTTGATTCTCACTTATTCCTCTACCCCTTGTCAGTCCTCCTGTAGTTTTAAGGGACCTCATCAGTACTTGTTCAATAATTAAGTCCGTTGATAACCCAGCCCAAAGTTTGTCTGTTCTTCGCACAGTATGGTATCCAGAGATAAACGCTTTATGTACCCCAGGGTTGCTTGTCTTCAATTGCAGCATATTTTGAAGATAGATGTATGCCGATTTCAAGTAAAGGTTGTGCCCAGATGCTGCGAAGTATGGAAGCATCCTGTAGACAGACCGTAGATGGTCATGCCAGTTGCTGATCCGTTCAGCTCTGATAAAATCACGCAATATAGAAACCATCTCCATGTACTGGATCCAAAGTCTTGCTGTGCGATATCCTTTCAAGTATTCTGTCTTAAGTGCCAGTATTTCACACACATATTTCAAGTTTACATCTTCGCATATAGCATCTTTGAGAGTTTGTTTAGTCTCCAGCTTATCATACAATTCTACTATCCTCTTCATTAACGGCTCATTGTCAGTCTGCTCCTCTTCAGTGATTGATGACACAGAATCTTCTTGCTCTGTAATGGTTCTTATGTTCAAGGCAGATGATACTAACACCGAGTGAAGTGCTGTATCAACTATAAAATGTCCCCTTACAGCTCTAGCCACTGCTTTACCAGTCAACATGTGCACTGCTGCATTCGAAGAATATACAGTTTCTAAAACCTCTTTCAAACCAGAACCAGTCATTAAATGTCCTATGCATCCCAGAAAACTCATCTCAGTGTGAAAACCTCCTAGACGAAGAACAATATGTTTGATAGGGCTTGATGGTTGTGCAGTATCAAGTATGTATGTTGCTTTCTGAAATAATGGCTGGTCAAATGTAAGCACTGGTGTAACATCATAGGTTCGACTTATTTTTGCAACGAAGTGCAGTGTAGAGTTTATACATGACAAATCACTCGGAGGCATGTCTATCATAGGTAGGAATGTAATAGTTGACTTCGGAGAAAAGTTCTCTTTGCTTTCATAGAGATGCATAAATCCTGACCAACTTGGTCTATTTGGTCGCATTGGATATACAATCTTTGAAAATATGTCAAATACTGTATCTTTACTATTCGGTTCGGTTACATCAAGTTCAGTAAGTTCTTGAAAAAATACTGGTATTATTTCATGTTCAGGGTCTTTAAAATACTTGATTTCAATTCTTCCAAGTTCAACTACTTCATTCACATTGATGTCTCTGCGAGGAATACATACATGAGCTGGTATACCTGGAGTGTTGCAGGCAATTATTCCCATCCCATGGAATGTGTTGTTACCATCTAATGTTCTGACATTATGGTCTACGTTATCAGCAGAAAACTGAACAAATGATCCAGGAAAGAAAGTTGGCATACTTGTATTCAACATAGCAGCTGCATTTGATTCAAACTTCTGCACTTCCCAGTATGAAGAACAAAATCCCATACTGTTCAGATTATCAATCAAAAATCTGGAGCCAAAATGGTGATACAATTGTACTGCTAGACCAATCTGAAGAGGCGCTTGGATACTTCTGGGTCTACAACTTTGTATAATAGCTTGGCCTATAGATCCAGTTTTTACATCTCTATCTTTTTCACTGAGCAGTAAGTTAAGAAGTAACAGCAAGGTCTGTGGCATAAAAGATATATTTTTCTCACTAGACGAAATAGAGTCCGGTGTAGGATACACATCATTATTAACAGGGAGGTCTAGAATGTCAGATTTTATCAATTTGGCAACTGTTTTAATAAGTCTGGTTTTTTCTTCTTCTTCAGTTCGCTGTCGTTTGTTTTCCTTAAAGCTATGTAGTATAGCAGATGCTGTTTGTTTTAAAGTAAATCCGTCAGTTCGACCTTCAGCACTACTAACAACCAAAGCGTCACCGAAATACTCTATTAATCTCCTTTTCATATGTTTCGCTGAATATGCATGTTCGCCACTCTCTTTCTCCATTAAATGAACCAGCTCCGTAACAGTAACAACATCTTCACTATCTTCCATGAACTCAACAACACTCATAAATCCATCATTTGGATCTTTACGTGGTCTTCCAATTGGACTTTTCGCAGGAATATCTTTAAATGCTTTTGGGGTATTTCTACCAGTTCTAAAATTGACATTACATAACTGATGATACAATGCATCTGCAGCAATCAGATCAATGACAGATGTCAATCTAAAAGAAATAATGTCGGCCCATGTATCATCTCTTTGTGTACATATATCTTTAATTGTTGACTGAAAATCAGTGGATCTAACCGGAAATACATCATATCCACGTTTTCTAGATGATATTTTGGCATGTTTTCCACAAAAAAGACATTTATTTTGAAAGTCAAAGTCATTCTCAGACCTAAGTATCCTCGTTTCCTTAGCATTTTTTTCTGTTTCAATCAATACATGTGACTGTCTTTTATCAGTATATTTTTTTCTACAAGTTTGGTGCACTTTTTGGCCAACAATTGTTTTAACTTTGTCTTTTTTCAAATGACTAATCTCATTGATGCTCTGACATCCCTTGTCTCTCAGAACGACGATATCATCGGTGTTGTTACATGACCTCTCACATATAGCGCATACTTCCATCTGGAAATGAAACAAAAGACATTTAAAACTATTTAAAATTGGAAACAACATTTAACAGACTCCAATTGCAATTTGGGTTTAGGCATGTCAGATGGAACATTAAAAGTAATGAATTATTTACTTGAACCTTTGTTTGTTTGTTGGTTTGGTTTTACGGCCAATCAACACAGTATGGTCTTATACTTTAACCTACTTAATGAACATAGCCCTTTATGTAACTTTTTTAATGGTATCAAATTAGTCCTGAAAATGTTATGCACTGTAACACGACAATTCAACTGGCATGACTTACCTTTATATTACACGTTTGTTAATGAATCATATACTTGTCATCTTCAATATTGTTCAAGATTGCACACACCATTAAACCATAAACCCTGATATAAGTATCTGAAAAAGAAACACAACAAGTCACTGAACTATAAATATCAATACATGCTTAAGCAAATTGACCAACATAATCAGAAACGCAGACAAAATACTAACGTACAAAAAATGACAGTGGATTATAAAAAGGAATATATATCATCACAAATCAATTGAAAACTATTTGAATGTGATTATTTAATAGGCCTACCTTGTTGCATAGTAAGTTTTATATACATGACCATATTCAACAACATCTTCAGCAACATGTACGTTTTTTCAATACAGCTATATCAGCAAAATTAAAACCATCACAACTTCTTTGAGGTAACATTAACATCTGAAAATAAACAGTTTAGAAACCTCTAAATATCCATACAAACATTAAATGTCATTTAAAGTAAAAGCAGAAAACTATAACAAGATAAGAATGATCATCTCGGACTTTCAGAATTAATTTTTACTTATTTTGAAACTAAATGAAACTTATTTAATTATTAATAATTACCTATTTTAGACAGTCCATGGTTTATAAAAACATGTTTCCTTCCATTCTTCACACTGGTGGTATCTGTCATTCATCTGTAAACAAAAAATTTAAAAATTAAATTATTACATTCAACTCGCAAAAGTTCTATGACATCATTTATAACGTACGCTAAAATTGAATGTTTTACTCGCTTTTTGTGACGTAAATGGCGTTCCATAGTTGAAAAAAAGTCGAGCGTGACCTTGATACTATACGTCATCTAAACATTTTAAATTCATTTTTATGGGAATAATATGCAACATTTCACTATATAATGTTATATTTTACCCTCTTCGGTGCGGTTCTTGCCTCTAAACCATGATTTTAACAGAAACAAAATATCTGTCATCACGCTTGTCAAATTACTTCTAAGTTGACTAAATGATACTTATATCACACTAAATTGATCAGATTTATATTGAAATCGATTACTTACCTTCCGATCAAACCTCATACAGCATGTGAACGCAAAAGCTTGTCATATTTCGGAAAATAAATTCAAGCAAGAATGTTTTCGCAAAATTCCGCCATTGAAACATAACATTATGACGTCACAAATACAAAGTATGGGCCGCCGTTTGCAACGTTATACTAAGAATGAACATCGCATTTTTTTGGATAATGTTTTATTGAAAATAAAAATAACGGCAAGGTCTATCAATGGGGATTTTTTTCTATAAATATCTGGGACTATACTCTTTACGAAAATGCAAAAAGAAATTCTTTTGCAATTTTGTCTAGGTTCGGATCTAGACTGATTGGACTATATATAAATACATAGGAGTTACGACAGTGTTGCATTGAGCCCTCGATATAGTTTCCCTGTATTCCATACAAAATGTTTTAACACTTTGTTCAAATAAAAAAATTATCAGGTAATAAAACAGTTATTTTTTGTTTAGATAAACCTTTGATCAGGTAATAAAACATTTATTTCATGGTTATTTTGGTAACAGTAAAACTGTTTCCCTTTGTGTCGGGGATGTCATTCTGAACTGTTGCCCTCGGCCTATCGGCCTTGGGCAACAGTTCAGATGACATCCCCTCCACCTCGGGACAACAGTTTTGACTGTTACCCAAATATCCATGAAATAACTGTATACTGTTCGGGGTACGTACGCAAGCCAAAGTAGCTCAGTACATCTAACTCTATCTTTTGTATCTAACAACAAATACATATCATTTATTAGAGAAACTTACGTAGTCAATTTTTTAAGAAATGTTTACATACATGTATAGCTGAATGATAAAAACAATTAATTCCGAAACAATGAAATTAATGTGCCTACGGAATATCGTTAATACTATTTCATTCATAATCAAGGCACAGAATGTGCCGTGGGACGGTACCACTCGTCTCTGTAGCCAAGCTGGCAACTCGTTGCATACTTCCGCTTTGTAACTAAACAGTTTTATAATATCAAAGTACTAGTACGTGTAAATATGTCAGATGGTTTGCATGGAATATGGAATAAAACAAAAACATAATACAGAAATGTGAAAAAGAATGAAAAATTATTGAAAAAACGGTAAACATTTTTTCCAAGAGATCATTAATTCGACTTGTTCTAGAAATGCTAGATTTTCAAACCGAAATAAAGCAATATAGTGAGTTATAATAGTAGAACGTAAAGATTGTTAAACAAGTGATATGTTTGTCCCGATTGTAAATAAATGAAATACAAAAATATCACATATGTAACGTTTGTTTGTAAAATCAGTATGCCAAGGCATGAAGTTATGATAACACTAGCTTGCCATATGTTATCTAGGTTATCTTGTTGTGGTGGGGTATTTTCAAATTAATTTTCCAAGCACAGAGTGAGATGTACATAGAGAGATGACAACGATAATTTTCGAAGTCGTGCACAACGAGACCATAGCTACTATAAATAGCAATAAGGAACAACAACAACAGCAACAATTAGTATGACACTCGTATTACTTCGTTGCGTGAATTTTGGCACTACTTCGTTGTGAGAACTTCGGATTTGGACGTTTTTAGCTGGTTCCCGCCTTTCAGTATTGTTTGTGTTTTGAAAACGGGAACCAATTGAAGTATGCCTCTCAAATTGCCACACTAATATACACACTACGGTACCGCTCCAAAAATAGCTCGGTCGCAGTCAAGATATTTTAGTACAATTAATGCGCTCTGAACGGAGCTCCAATGGGTAACAAAAAGGCATCGTAAATCGTAATGGTCCATGGAAGCGAAACGTCATTGGAATGTAAATGTTAATTTGTAAAATGTTTTTTGTAACGATTTTAAAAGATTATTATGTGAACTTCGAAATCCTTTGATGTGTCATGGTATTTATTTGTCATAACGGGTTAACTACTAGTACACTTATATGTATTCACTAGATGACTCTGTAACTAATAATATGCAGCCAAACCCTATTATACCACAATATGAGCAGATCGTGCCGTTTTGTCCATACATTTTTTGTTTTCGTCAAGAAAGTTACTAGGTCAAACTCTATACATAGGTGAAATTATCTAGTTATGGAGACCGCAAATTAGTAAAAAAAACAACAACCAGAAATGAGATGCATAACGGTAAAGTAAAAGCTTATGTGTCACTAAAAATTCAAATGAAACTGACGAGTGTTTTGTTATAGCGTCTGCAAGTTTATTTTGCGAAATAAATAAATTTGGAGCTAAATAAAAACTGAAAAATTAATAAGTTAGAAAGAATACGTAGATAGAGTAGGTTAATGAACCAATATATTGTGGTACGTATTGCAATATGTTGCCAATGTTAAAGGTTAACTCATTTGGTAAATATTCGTTCGCTTACAATGGTTTTCTCTTTAGAATAGCTTACCACAGGAAGTAAGATACACTAATGTTCTGTCTTGTTTACTTAATTTCAATATTTATTCTTTTTTTAGAAAAAACATGTCATTTCTTAACAATCCAGTAAATTTTACTGATTTCATAGTGGTCGATAACCTCATTTGTCTGTATATATATTTATAATTATTGATTTAATGTCACTAGATCTTCATGTATATTGTCAAGGACACACTTAAGGGAATAATTATCTCTTTTTTTGTGTTATCCTTTTCATATAATGTATATGACATGGTTTTATATTGTTATGCCTCCACTCCGAAAGGGGGGGGGGCATATAGATTTGCCCTTGTCCGTCTGCCCGTCCGTCCGTCTGTCCGTCCGTCCTTCCGACCGTCACAAAATCTTGTGTCACTCATATCTCCAAAAGAATATGAGCCAGAGTCATAAAACTTTACAGGAATGTTAACCAGCATGTGAAGTTTTGCACCTGGGGTTTCATGTTTAGTTGTGACCAGTAAGTACAGAGTTATGTCCCTTGACTTAGTTAAAATATAGCCTTCAGAGTATGCAATCTTGTGTCACTCATATCTCCAAAACTATATGAGCCAGAGTCATTAAACTTTACAGGAATGTTCACCATAATGTGAAGTTGTGCACCAAGGGTTTCATGTTTGGCTGTGCCAAGTAAATGCAGAGTTATGGCCCTTGACTGAGTTAAAACATAGCCTACAGAGTATGCAATTTTGCGTTACTCATATCTCCAAAAATATATGAGCCAGAGTCATAAGACTTTACAGGAATGTTCACTAACATGTATAGTTGTGCACCTGGGGTTTCATGTATGGTTACGCCCAGTATGTGCAAAGTTATTGCCCTTGACTTATCACCATACTCAGTACAGTCGTTCACTTGGTAATTTTGATATCCATTCACAAACTATGAGCAGAATAATAGCATTTGCTTTTGTGACAAAGGCTGCAAGTGGGGGCATCTGTGTCCTATGGACGCATTCTAGTTGTATATGTAATGCCATGTGATTTGTGCATTTTAAGATAAATAAATCTATATATCTATGATGTATTGTGGTGAGCTTCAGAAGTGTCGTGAAACCCATAATGTTCATACATTTGCCGAAATATGAATTAATTTTGTATTACAGCTATTGAAATTCGTTACATTCAATTGACATTCGAACTTAATATTTTGCAGTAAATCAATTTGATGTTGTGAAACAATGTACTCATGTACTCTTGCACTGAATGGCCGGTATTTGTAAAAATAATTAACGGAATATTCATGAATACAAACATTATGATAATACAATTCTTGCCATTCGTTTAATAACTGAATAAATTTTCTAATTACTTCTGCATATTAAACCAACTTTTTCTGATGTTGAACAACTTGAGATGTGGTAACTTCCCAGAAGGGTGGCACATAAGTCATACAATCATGGTTGATGTGCTTGTCTTTTGAATGCAAATCTTAGGCAAGATTTTGAACGTGTGACTGCTTGACATGTTTTTGTGCCTGTTTATGATTTATGCCTAAATGCTGTAACAGATAGTGTGTGCGTACTGAAAGTCATTAATAAAACAAATCATATTATTAATTAACCAAAACTCACGGAGGCACTTGAACAGTCTGCACACGTAAACTAATGGTAAAAATACCGTTGACATAACGTGGAAATACAGTTGATGATGTTTGCAAACAATTCACGCGATCTATACCCAGCAAGCAAATGCAATACCCAGCTATCAGTAGCACAACACATACAGCGCTCACAGCGCTTTGATTTACATCAAATGCCACTCCGATCCCAAGCTACGCGCCTGTATAATAAGACGGTGTGTGTTTATATATCCCGAAAAGCTTCATTGCTACCGAAATTACACAGAAATTGCAAGTTATGGCGACAGAAGTGATGTTAAATATACAGCAAACAGAACCTATCTCTCTATAACAGCTATATCATATATGGACATCGAACTCGTACGAGTACGGCGTTTATATAATATAAGTCACTCATTCACAATCACACTTTCATCAATTTGAAACGGACTATACACGACTTTTTCTCACGGCGCGGTTGTAAACACTGTCTGTACTGCATCCTGATTGGTTCATTCGTTCATCGTAGCGCGACACGCGAAAGGCAGTACATAACAGTGCATCGAGTCGGAATGTGTGTACCAAAATGATAGCGGAGGTTTAAACGTGTTCAACCTTTCAAAATGGAGTTATATTGCAAACGTTTAATACTGTATGCAGGATTTCTAGTAACACTGTGTTTTGATTTCGTTAATTCTGATGGAAACAAAGACTCGGATCGGTATCCTGGTAAGATAACATAGATACTTGCTAGATAACAAGTAGGAGAAATGGCTTTATATCGAATAGATATACATGACACTTCGGTGACCCCCGTATGGATAAACTAGTAAACAACATTTCGGTTTACCATATTGTGTTAGTAATGAGATATCAAATTCGTGCATGAATATAATTATAATATGTCCGCACGTGCGAAGATTTGGTTACAAACTCGTTTAACACGTGCATTACACTGTGCAGTGCTTGATTTCTAAAAGATGACTTTGTAAAACTTTGTTTAAACTCCGGTGCGGGGGAGGTGTTTTAAAAATGGTGAATATAATATGTGACATATCGTGTCTGACATTTTTATTACCCATTGATGAACTGCACGAATTTTAGTTTCTCCAATCATTAGAGAATAAATCAAATTTTTTAAATGCATTTGAAAATCCCTTATAAATGCATAAAAGGTTACTGTACTAGTCCAAATAATTCATACGGTTAACAGTACCAAGTATTGTGAACGTTACAAATTGATATTTTTTGACATGAGTTTAACATTTTATAGACAAACTACCAATAATTTAGAGAAAAAAACTACTTTTCAGTCCTAAACCTGAGGGTCAAAATTTTTGGAAATTCCAGGGGTCAAAGGGTCAACTCCCGGGTCAAATGGAACCCCTGAAAATCAAATGCTAACAATAGCCAAACTTAAGTCCTAATACTTGAAATGTTATTTTACTGATTTCAGTATTTAAACATAAAATAGATGTTTCGTGTAAGTGCACTCATTGAAAAACACTGTTTATAAATAAGGATGCCACTTAACGAGGTGTTTTTAGACTTTGAGTATATTGAACAATCCTACAGAGTTCTTGAATAATTAATGTGAGTTCTGAGGATTATTTTAATTTTAACCTTGTCGTGACTCAGGAAGTGGAAATTTCCCCGTTGGCTTAATTCACTTCAAGCTCTGACATTATCCAATATAAAGTTACAAAGTTTGATGATCTATCTAATACTGAATATTTGCGACATTATGTCGCCTTGTTTCTTGCTTTCTTTCTGGGGAAACTGATTGAATTTTTTCTGCTTTAAATTGAGGAGGTAGTATTTAATGTTATTGTATTTTGTATCAGCTGAACAGAACCTTTGTGAATTCCTTTGATTAGTCATGCCAAAGGACACTAAGCTCATTTGTACTTGCATGTCGTTAACTCTCTGGATTGTACACAAGTCTCAAGTGCTATGCACGACATTGAAGCATTGTACACAAGTCTCAAGTGTTATGCACGACATTGAAGCATTGTACACAAGTCTCAAGTGTTTATAACGACATTGAAGCATTGTACACAAGTCTCAAGTATTTTACACGACATTGAAAAATTGTGCACAAGCCTCAAGTATTTTACACGACATTGAAAAATTGTGCACAAGCCTCAAGTGTTATGCACAACATTGAAGCATTGTACACAAGTCTCAAGTGTTATGCACAACATTGAAGCATTGTACACAAGCCTTAAGTGTTATGCACAACATTGAAGCATTGTACACAAGTCTCAAGTGTTATGCACAACATTGAAGCATTGTACACAAGCCTTAAGTGTTTTGCACGACATTGAAGCATTGTACACAAGCCTTAAGTGTTTTGCACGACATTGAAGCATTGTACACAAGTCTCAAGTGTTATGCACAACATTGAAGCATTGTACACAAGCCTTAAGTGTTTTGCACAACATTGAAGCATTGTACACAAGTCTCAAGTGTTATGCACAACATTGAAGCATTGTACACAAGTCTCAAGTGTTATGCACAACATTGAAGCATTGTACACAAGACTTAAGTGTTATGCACGACATTGAAGCATTGTACACAAGTCTCAAGTGTTATGCACAACATTGAAGCATTGTACACAAGTCTCAAGTGTTATGCACAACATTGAAGCATTGTACACAAGTCTCAAGTGTTGTGCACAACATTGAAGCATTGTACACAAGTCTCAAGTGTTATGCACAACATTGAAGCATTGTACACAAGTCTCAAGTGTTATGCTCGACATTGAAGCATTGTACACAAGTCTCAAGTGTTATGCACGACATTGAAGCATTGTACACAAGTCTCAAGTGTTTTTAACGACATTGAAGCATTGTACACAAGTCTCAAGTGTTTTTAACGACATTGAAGCATTGTACACAAGTCTCAAGTATTTTACACGACATTGAAAAATTGTGCACAAGCCTCAAGTGTTTTTACACTACACCGAAACATTGCTCACCACACTTAAGTTTTGTACATTGCCCTAGCCCTAAATGGGTATGTAGATATAAATCTGTGTTAGTGTAGATAGTTCTGAGGACCATCTTAAAAGTGACAATTGTCTAGTCTACATTGAGATAAAGTCATGTTTTGAGGAACACGAAAAATCAGTCAATGGCGCTACCGGGATTCCAGAGACTAGTTTCTATATTTAGATTTACAACCTTGAGCCGACTCAATATTCTATCGTTAACGTAGTTTTGTTTATTTCAGATAAACCGTTCCCTTTACCAATAACAATACATGGGAAAAATGTTACATGTATAGACAAAAGTCGACATAAACCAGGATTGTATCCAGCGCAAACATGGACTTGCCAAGATATGAGGTTTGTAATTAATCTGTGGAAGTCTATGAAATCTGATATATCCTTAGAATTTTTTTTCTTTGGGTTGTGACATATAAAAAAAGTTTAATTTTAGATCCACTGAAGTTCAGTTGAAATTCTATCTTTGTTTTCATAGCAATTTTCAACTTTTTGTATCATATATCATATGGCTCTAAATGTGCACTTCAGTTCAAGTGTATGCATAAGTAACCCACTCTTTGCTTTGGTAACCAAAGGTAACTTGTTCTATCTCTTTGGTAACTTATCAACATTTTGGAGAACTGTTTTGCTGATATTTGGTCATATTCTCAAAGACAAACACTAGGTTTTTATCGAATTGTATGTTGAATTTCCCAAAAGTCAAACAATACTTTCAAAAATCTCCAAACAAAAGCCAGTTGTGGAAGCTTTTTCCCTTTTATACAAATTTCATACAGCAGTCACAACTGAAATAGATTATAACCAGAATGTCGTATGTTTAAAATTGTCTGTTTACAGTGTGCATATTTGTATCAAGTGACTGCAGTTTTGGCAAATTATCACGTCAAGACAAAACATGCATAGGGGATCAATTTACCAAGCCGTTGATGTGCTTGTTTGTATACTTTGTCCATACTTCATGCACACCTAGAGCTGTCATTTCATACACACCTAGAGCTGTCATTTCACACACATAGAGTTGTCATTTCACACACACCTAGAGCTGTCATTTCATGCACACCTAGAGCTGTCATTTCACACACACCTAGAGCTGTCATTTCATGCACACCTAGAACTGTCACTTCACACATACCTAGAGCTGTCATTTCACACACACCTAGAGCTGTCATTTCATACACACATAGAGCTGTCATTTCATGCACACCTAGAGCTGTCATTTCACACACACACACACAGAGCTGTCATTTCACATACATATAGAGCTGTCATTTCATGCACACCTAGAGCTGTCATTTCACGCACACACCTAGACCTGTCATTTCACGCACACCTGGAGCTGTCATTTCATGCACACCTAGAGCTGTCATTTCACACACACTTAGAGCTGTCATTTCACACACACATAGAGCTGTCATTTCACGCACACCTAGAGCTGTCATTTCACACACACCTAGAGCTGTCATTTCATACACACATAGAGCTGTCATTTCATGCACACCTAGAGCTGTCATTTCACACACACACACACAGAGCTGTCATTTCACATACATATAGAGCTGTCATTTCATGCACACCTAGAGCTGTCATTTCACGCACACACCTAGACCTGTCATTTCACGCACACCTGGAGCTGTCATTTCATGCACACCTAGAGCTGTCATTTCACACACACTTAGAGCTGTCATTTCACACACACATAGAGCTGTCATTTCACACACACATAGAGCTGTCATTTCATGCACTCCTAGAGCTGTCATTTCACACACATCTAGAGCTGTCATTTCACACACACATAGAGCTGTCATTGTTTTCCCTTGGATTTTTCAAATGGGGTCCTGGGACTCCCAAAATTGCAAGTTTTGGAGAAGCTGAAAATTTTGGAGGTCCCAAGAGTAAATTTTTGGCTGTGATATTTTTTCATCAAACATTGTGATCATGTATCACATAGAGGCTTACAAGGTGCGAGCACTGAGGTGAAATTTGATAATAGAAAATTACCACAAAGGCGTTTAAATAAAGAAAAAAATCCAATTTGCTGAAAAGGGCTATTGGATACTTGCAGAACCCGTGGATGCATACATGTTCATAAATGCGTGTCCTTGGTCTGAAAATTGCATCAGATGCAGACAACGCGCGTCCAGGAAATCCCTGAATCCATTTTGTTCTCCATTTGTTTTAATTGACTGCCGTTTGTACATGAAGCTGAATGTACATGTATGATGGAGAATGTGCTACACAATCTCTCCTGTAACCAACTTAGCGGAACAGAAAGAGAGAGATTGTCTTATTGAATTAATCAATTATCAATAATTGAATTGGTTCACTATTCAACATTATGATCTTTTCTGTAGATTTGAAAAATTATCTGCTGTGTATTACTCTTGGCAGACTGTGATACTGAAATTGTTGATTTTCTGTTTTAATGTGTGATGCAGTCTTTTGTGAGTTTTAACATACATTTATTTCTGAATGTTGTCAGATCTCTTGTCACTATTGAATGATGTCTAATGATGATTTGCAATCGATTTTCTCTAGATATGTATACCAATCTAGAGCAATATGTATACCAATCTGATTGGTATACATATTGCTCTAGATTGGTATACATATTGCTCTAGATTGGTATACATATTGCTCTAGATTGGTATACATATTGCTCTAGATTGGTATACATATTGCTCTAGATTGGTATACATATTGCTCTAGATTGATTGGTATACATATTGCTTTTTCCTCCATTGTGGCCCCTAATGAGCAATGCAGTTCAAACGACCGTATGCCATAATGCCGTTTCAGTCATGCTCAAATCTCGATGGAAAAACAGACAGGATTTAATTTAATTCAATTTTTTATGTCTGACTGAACTTTAATGGATCTCAAATTAAACTTTGTACTCCTAGAAAACCTCCTTTTTAACAAATTCCCCATTTCATCATTTCTGATTGAGAAATCGGTCTTTCTCTAAACTTAAGTGGAATAGTGACCGCTCTAGGGGAAATATAGCTTCGTGAGGGGCAATAAGGGGAAAACAATTTATTCCACTAGGTATTAGTTCTCTCTCAGACTCTTAAAATCCGTGATTTCCATTCTAAGATCTCTTACTGTTTTGCTCAATATGAACATTGTCTTATTTAGAGCCATTTACTGTTTGGTGTTCATTACAAATATGACATATAATCCTGACAATCCATCGTAGCATTCACCAGGTTGTTTGGCATTTATTATTCGCTTGTTATTCATCTAAATCAATTTGCAAAATACCCAGTATCATAACTTAGCAAAATACCCAGTATCATAACTTAGCAAAATACCCAGTATCATAACTTAGCAAAATACCCAGTATCATAACTTTTTCATCATTCTATCTATTGGTTTTCGTTAAGTTGTGTTTGTTCTCTTTTAACTGTGGTTGAATAATTTACTGACTTGACTTGAATAATATGTATCTGATAAGCTGCATTTAGATAAATGAACATGTATGTGTTATTGACCTTGTACAGTATATACCTACCCCTGTGATGTCTGGTACACTGATAACATAGCACACAGTATGGATATAGTCATACATCTTATGTTACATGTATGTGTTATTGACCTTGTACAGTATATACCTACCCCTGTGATGTCTGGTACACTGATAACATAGCACACAGTATGAATATAGTCATACATCTTATGTCACATGTGTTGTCTGGTTTAAGATTTGTTTTCACTAGCAAGGCACATATTATATATCAGAAAAACAAGCAAGTCAATGCAGTAAAACCTCAATAATACCACCAACCTTTGCACCCTTGAAACTCGTCTTATTAAAATTATTAATATTATTGAGTTGGTCTTAATACATGTAATTGTTAATTATTGTTAATTTTGAGGTGGTCTTATTATTGGGGTGGTCTTTTAGTAAGGTTTTACTGTATAAACATATTGATTCAGTTGATGTCTTCAGTGTAAGCTGTAAGCTTCATTGTTCTGTTCAACTCATTAAATTCCATGTAGCTTGGAACCTTTCCACAGCAGTAACATTTTGGTGATGCAAATTCTGGCTGTTGTTGAGAAGTGGTTGCTGTAGAGAGGTTAAATTGATGATAAATTGTTGCTGTATGATGTGAACAGAGGTGGTTGCTCTAGAGAGTTTGAATTGATGGTAAATTGTTGCTGTATGATGTGAACAGAGGTGGTTGCTCTAGAGAGATTGAATTGATGGTAAATTGTTGCTGTATGATGTTGAAGAGAGTCTGTTGTTGAAGAGAGGTTGTTGTTGAAGAGAGGTTGTTGTTGAAGAGAGGTTGTTGCTCTAGAGAGGTTGAATTGATGGTAAATTGTTGCTGTATGATGTTGAAGAGAGGTTGTTGTTGAAGAGAGGTTGTTGTTGAAGAGAGGTTGTTGTTGAAGAGAGGTTGTTGCTCTAGAGAGATTGAATTGATGGTAAATTGTTGCTGTATGATGTTGAAGAGAGTCTGTTGTTGAAGAGAGGTTGTTGTTGAAGAGAGGTTGTTGCTCTAGAGAGATTGAATTGATGGTAAATTGTTGCTGTAGGGAAATTTAGCATGTTGTTGTTGAAGAGAGGTTGTTGTTGAAGAGAGGTTGTTGCTCTAGAGAGATTGAATTGATGGTAAATTGTTGCTGTATGATGTTGAAGAGAGGTTATTGCTGTAGAGAGGTTGAATTAATGGTAAATTGTTACTGTAGGGAAATTTAGCATGTTGTTGTTGAAGAGAGGTTGTTGTTGAAGAGAGGTTGTTGCTCTAGAGAGATTGAATTGATGGTAAATTGTTGCTGTATGATGTTGAAGAGAGGTTGTTGCTCTAGAGAGATTGAATTGATGGTAAATTGTTGCTGTATGATGTTGAAGAGAGGTTGTTGCTCTAGAGAGATTGAATTGATGGTAAATTGTTGCTGTATGATGTTGAAGAGAGGTTGTTGTTGAATAGAGGTCGTTGTTGAAGAGAGGTCGTTGTTGAAGAGAGGTTGTTGTTGAAGAGAGGTTGTTGTTGAAGAGAGGTTGTTGTTGAAGAGAGGTCGTTGTTGAAGAGAGGTTGTTGTTGAAGAGAGGTTGTTGTTGAAGAGAGGTTGTTGCTCTAGAGAGGTTGCACTGTACTTTGCAACAATATTTTTTTAGTTTTGGTTTTAGGAGTACTATTTTCCAATTTTTGATGGATCTCCAGTGTCATTGGGACCATTATTTGGTCCTATTCCTCTCTCTGAAAAGTATATATTTCTCCTCTAGTTTGTGTCAAATATCCATCTTACAGCAGAATAAATATTTCCAGTCAGAAAACCTGGAAACATTGAGCAGTAATCTCCAATATCTCGTGATACTCATCTGTAATTTACATGTTACCAGGAGTGTTCAATTAATGGTATGAAGAATGACTGTAAGCCAGGGATGATAAATCATCCTCTTTCTGCTGTTTCCTCTCGTTCAGACACATTTGTGGAGATAAAGTCCAGTATTTTGTCATAAATGAGCAAAAAATGGTATTTTTGAGAAAGGTTTATGGGTTAATCTCTGAATCTGATATTGGAAGATTTCTTTGGTCAGGGATCATTCTCTCTCAGTATAATAGCATACATTCTAGGCATACATTCTAGGCATACAGTCTAGGCATGCAGTCTAGGCACACAGTCTAGGCACACAGTCTAGGCACACAGTCTAGGCACACAGTCTAGGCACAGGCACACAGTCTAGGCACACAGTCTAGGCACACAGTCTAGGCACACAGTCTAGGCACACAGTCTAGGCACACAGTCTAGGCACACAGTCTAGGCACACAGTCTAGGCACACAGTCTAGGCACACAGTCTAGGCATACATTCAGCTGGGTTTGAAAAATTGTGACTTTAACAGGGTTTCACTAGGATTTGAAAACAGGAGAGAAAAAATATGATTTTGGAAAAAGTTGCAGTCCTTCAATGCAATTTCAATGAAATTTGCCAGAAAGAGGAGTGCCAGGAAAACAGAAGGAGTCCAACAAGCATGATGAGGAGTGTAGTGTGAACCCTGCTTTACCTCTATAATATAGTTGGGATGTCATCGGTAGTAAAGGTATTGATGCATTATGGATACTTACAAGTTGATATTGATTATTTCACATAAAAATATTAATACAATAGAAAAAATCTTGTTGGTTTACTGTGGGATAATTACCAGAAGTTAATGCCTGGTTTATTTTCCGTTGTTATCCTCAACTCTTAATGCACTGCACAGTAGTGCTTGTTTTAGTCATTATAGTTACCTGTAGATACAAATTGCGGGGCTCCATTGTTCCAAGGGCAGAGACGTAGATTCCTATAGGCCAAAAAATCGAAAAAATATAATTGCCAAGATTGCAATAATAGTACGAGGTATGATATTTAATGTATATTTTGATATTATTTTAAGCCTATGTTATTGCAAGCATATTAACTGGAACAAAATATACACCAAAACAAATCTCTGGTAATCCAGCTACAAAAACTTTTCCAGGGAACCATACACCCGGACAGCCCTAAAACTAGGCTTACACATCAATTTCAGCTAAGCAACGCCCCTTAGGGGGCTCCAGAAATGAGATTCTTGGGAGCAATTTGGTAATTGCTAGTGTTTAGGTAGTATGCATACAGACTATATTTACTGTGTTTTATAGAAAACAACTCCTGTAGATTTTCATTTTTTGATGAAATACTGTCCTTGGCGACTGGACATAGATAATCAGAGCCAAACAACTCTGAGCCAAATAAGATCTGATTATAAAATACAATTATACATATTATCTAGTAGATAAAATATTATCTAGTCTGTAGCCAGACTACATCAATGTGATAAACACTAGTTGTAGCCAGACTACATCAATGAGATAAACACTAGTTGTAGCCAGACTACATCAATGGGATAAACACTAGTTGTAGCCAGACTACATCAATGGGATAAACACTAGTTGTAGCCAGACTACATCAATGCGATAAACACTAGTTGTAGCCAGACTACATCAATGAGATAAACACTAGTTGTAGCCAGACTACATCAATGCGATAAACACTAGTTGTAGCCAGACTACATCAATGCGATAAACACTAGTTGTAGCCAGACTACATCAATGAGATAAACACTAGTTGTAGCCAGACTACATCAATGGGATAAACACTAGTTGTAGCCAGACTACATCAATGCGATAAACACTAGTTGTAGCCAGACTACATCAATGGGATAAACACTAGTTGTAGCCAGACTACATCAATGAGATAAACACTAGTTGTAGCCAGACTACATCAATGCGATAAACACTAGTTGTAGCCAGACTACATCAATGCGATAAACACTAGTTGTAGCCAGACTACATCAATGAGATAAACACTAGTTGTAGCCAGACTACATCAATGCGATAAACACTAGTTGTAGCCAGACTACATCAATGGGATAAACACTAGTTGTAGCCAGACTACATCAATGCGATAAACACTAGTTGTAGCCATACTACATCAATGCGATAAACACTAGTTGTAGCCAGACTACATCAATGGGATAAACACTAGTTGTAGCCAGACTACATCAATGCGATAAACACTAGTTCAGATATCCTAATTTAATCTTAATTATCTCTTCCTATGTACAAACAACCATAATTCCAGGAAATCCCTGAATCCATTTTGTTCTCCATTTGTTTTAATTGACTGCCGTTTGTACATGAAGCTGAATGTACATGTATGATGGAGAATGTGCTACACAATCTCTCCTGTAACCAACTTAGTGGAACAGAAAGAGAGAGATTGTCTTATTGAATTAATCAATTATCAATAATTGAATTGGTTCACTATTCAACATTATGATCTTTACTGTAGAATTGAAAATTATCTGCTGTGTATTACTCTTGGCAGACTGTGATACTGAAAGTGTTGATTTTCTGTTTTGAATGTGTGATGCAGTCTATTGTGAGTTTTAACATATATCTATTTCTGAATGAAGTCAGATCTCTTGTCACTATTGAATGATGTCTAATAATGATTTGCAATCGATTTTTTCTAGATTGGTATTTCTCTAGATTGGTATACATATTGCTCTAGATTGGTATACATATTGCTCTAGATTGGTATACATATTGCTCTAGATTGGTATACATATTGCTCTAGATTGGTATACATATTGCTCTAGATTGGTATACATATTGCTCTAGATTGGTATACATATTGCTCTAGATTGGTATACATATTGCTCAAGATTGGTATACATATTGCTCTAGATTGGTATACATATTGCTCTAGATTGGTATACATATTGCTCTAGATTGGTATACATATTGCTCTAGATTGGTATACATATTGCTCTAGATTGGTATACATATTGCTCTAGATTGGTATATATATTGCTCTAGATTGGTATACATATTGCTCTAGATTGGTATACATATTGCTTTTTCCTCCATTGTGGCCCCTAATGAGCAATGCAGTTCAAACGACCGTATGCCATAATGCCGTTACAGTCGTGCTCAAATCTCAATGAAAATACAGACGGGATTTAATTTAATTCAATTTTTTATGTCTGACTGAACTTTAATGGATCTCAAATTAAACTTTGTATTCCTAGTAAATCTCATTTTTAACAAATTCCCCATTTCATCATTTCTGATTGAGAAATCAGTCTTTCTCTAAATTTTAATGGAATAGTGACAGCTCTATGGGAAATATAGCTTCGTGGGGGGCAATAAGGGGAAAACAATTTATTCCACTAGGTATTAGTTCTCTCTCAGACTCTTAAAATCCGTGATTTCCATTCTAAGATCTCTTACTGTTTTGCTCAATATGAACATTGTCTTATTTAGAGCCATTTACTGTTTGGTGTTCATTACAAATACGACATATAATCCTGACAATCCATCGTAGCATTCACCAGGTTGTTTGGCATTTATTATTCGCTTGTTATTCATCTAAATCAATTGATTTGAGCATTTGGAGGATTAATGGTAATAGGAAACTAGTTATTAATTGATTTAAGGATGGATGAAAGATCTTCCTAGATTAATAGCTTGATTTTGCTTGGAGAGTTGATTTCTGTGATGTTGAAAGCACAATCTCTCCTGAGCAACACACCTTTGGAGATGCAAAATTTCGACTGTTTTTGAGAGGTACATGTAGTACAGTAAAACCTCAATAATAAGACCACCCTTAGGACCCTTTGAAAACAGGTCTTAATATTCAGATATCCTAATTTAATCTTAATCATCTCTTCCTATGTACAAACAACCATAAATCAATACATCGAGATATATATTTAATTTTAATTCAATATATCGATACAGGCCATGAATGATTCCTACATTATTATATTATTGTTAGTTCGTCAGTTTCAGACAGACGAGCTAATGTCATAGCTTTCTTGGCGTAGGGCGTCAATATTTTTGTTAAAGTCCACTTTTTCTCAGTCACTATTCAAGGTAGAGCTTGAAACTGAGTATAGTTGTCTGACATCATAATAGCAACCACGAGGACAAGTTTCATAACTCTTGACTGCATTTTGTTAAAGTTATACCCTTTTCACTAAGAATTTTGGTTAAATTTTTTGTTAAAGTCTGCTTTTCAGAATCTGTTCTAGGTAAACCTTTGAAACTAAACAGACAAGCGTCAGGCACTCGCAGGCTCTTGTTTTTATATCACAAAAATGAGTTGGACGTAGCCAAGTGACACACTCATGTGGTTTGGACCTAGCCATGTGACATGCTCCTGTGGTTTGGACCTAGCCATGTGACAAGCTCATGTGGTTTGGACCTAGCCATGTGACAAGCTCATGTGGTTTGGACCTAGCCATGTGACAAGCTCATGTGGTTTGGACCTAGCCATGTGACAAGCTCATGTGGTTTGGACCTAGCCATGTGACAAGCTCCTGTGGTTTGGACCTAGCCATGTGACAAGCTCATGTGGTTTGGACCTAGCTATGTGACAAGCTCCTGTGGTTTGGACCTAGCCATGTGACAAGCTCCTGTGGTTTGGACCTAGCCATGTGACAAGCTCCTGTGGTTTGGACCTAGCTATGTGACAAGCTCCTGTGGTTTGGACCTAGCCATGTGACAAGCTCCTGTGGTTTGGACCTAGCCATGTGACAAGCTCTAGTGGTTTGGACCTAGCCATGTGACAAGCTCTAGTGGTTTGGACCTAGCCATGTGACAAGCTCTAGTGGTTTGGACCTAGCCATGTGACAAGCTCCTGTGGTTTGGACCTAGCCATGTGACAAGCTCTAGTGGTTTGGACCTAGCCATGTGACAAGCTCATTTGGTTTGGACCTAGCCATGTGACAAGCTCTAGTGGTTTGGACCTAGCCATGTGACAAGCTCTAGTGGTTTGGACCTAGCCATGTGACAAGCTCTAGTGGTTTGGACCTAGCCATGTGACAAGCTCATGTGGTTTGGACCTAGCCATGTGACAAGCTCTAGTGGTTTGGACCTAGCCATGTGACAAGCTCTAGGGTTTGGACCTAGCCATGTGACAAGCTCTAGTGGTTTGGACCTAGCCATGTGACAAGCTCTAGTGGTTTGGACCTAGCCATGTGACAAGCTCATGTGGTTTGGACCTAGCCATGTGACAAGCTCCTGTGGTTTGGACCTAGCCTTGTGACAAGCTCCTGTGTGTGAAAAGTTTTGCCTTGTATGAAATGTGCTGTTCTACTTATGTTAAATCCTTGTTGGAGTCGAACACTGATATATATGTGATAAATTATTTAATGGATTCTGGTGCTAAGCTCTCAATAAATCAATCACTAACTCATTGTAGAACACCACTGGCAAGCTACAATGTTCATCAATCATTCTGAACTGTGTGTAAGTCTTGGTACAATTTCAAACGAATGATCCTTAGGTGGTCCTTTGAAGTTATATAAATGGTTCCGGTCTGTTGCATAAGTAGGTCATAGGAGCTAAAAATAGATACTGCAGGCAGGAGATGGAGGACAAATGACCATAGCCACAACAGTAACCGAAAAACATCATCTGCCCAGCCTGGGAATCAAAACTCGACCTCCTAGTTGACAGTCCAGCGATCTACCAACCTCCTAGTTGACAGTCCAGCGATCTACCAACATCCTAGTTGACAGTCCAGCGATCTACCAACCTTCTAGTTGACAGTCCAGCGATCTACCAACCTCCTAGTTAACAGTCCAGCGATCCACCAACCTCCTAGTTGACAGTCCAGCGATCTACCAACCTCCTAGTTGACAGTCCAGCAATCTACCAACCTCCTAGTTGACAGTCCAGAGATCTAGCAACCTCCTAGTTGACAGTCCAGCGATCTACCAACTGAGCTTACAGGGTGGATTAAATTTAGATGGGGTTATTAATAGACGAAATCACAAATTTGCAAAAATGGGTTTTTACCAGGGGTACAAACAAAGTCTAATTTTAGATCCATTGAAGTTCAGTCAGACGTTAAATCCTGTCTTTGTTTTCATTGAGATAGGAGCATGATGTTAACGGTATATTGTTGTTTGTACCACAGGATTAGAGGGAAACCCCATATTTATACCAATCCGGAGTATATCTATTGAACAATCTCATATTCAAAACTTAAATATTTATGCAGCCTACCACCGACAGAGAAAGGCTCTTTGTCTAACATATGAACAAGTTCTCTAAGTCTAATTGTTAGGCAGCCACTTGAATACTGCAATAAAGCTGATGGTAATTGGATATAAAAGTCAGTCAAAACACAGTGTTACATGCTACAAGTTGTTGAGAAATCATTGTACAATGTTCTGTGTAAGTCTGGTAAAACGAAGTGTGGTATAATAATGTCTGTGTTCATTACATATTTATTACGATTAGTGGAAAACAATTTCAACTACCTGTAACCTAACTATAGACTGGCAACCAGTCCTTACAATGTAACCTAACTATAGACTGGCAACCAGTCCTTACAATGTAACCTATCTATAGACTGGCAACCAGTCCTTACAATGTAACCTAACTATAGACTGGCAACCAGTCCTTACAACGTAACCTAACTATAGACTGGCAACCAGTCCTTACAATGTAACCTAACTATAGACTGGCAACCAGTCCTTACAATGTAACCTAACTATAGACTGGCAACCAGTCCTTACAATGTAACCTAACTATAGACTGGCAACCAGTCCTTACAATGTAACCTAACTATAGACTGGCAACCAGTCCTTACAATGTAACCTTACTATAGACTGGCAACCAGTCCTTACAATGTAACCTAACTATAGACTGGCAACCAGTCCTTACAATGTAACCTAACTATAGACTGGCAACCAGTCCTTACAGTGTTACCTAACTATAGACTGGCAACCAGTCCTTACAATGTAACCTAACTATAGACTGGCAACCAGTCCTTACAATGTAACCTAACTATAGACTGGCAACCAGTCCTTACAATTTTCGTGTAAGTTTAGTTTTGGATCAACACATCAACATAGTCCCCATTTTCATCATCTGAGAAAGGTCAGTTTGTCGCATGTGGTTTATACTTGTGCGAGGATCTAATTTATGTGGGGGGGGTATTTACCCCAACTTGATCTAGGATTAGATATGGACAATGCTATTTTGTCAAAATCTTATGGGAGTCCAGACCCTTGCCCCCACCCCACTCTGGATCAGTGCATGATACTGATATGTTTCAACCTATTTAAGGTCCAAACTATCTAGTATAATCTGTGTATTCATGTATCATAAACATTCAAGCAACACACATTGTGTGTTTTTGTGGTATTGTAAACATTGCATCTATGTTTTGTCTCAGAATAGGGATCAAAATCCAATTAAGTTCAACCCTTAATAAGATCATTCATTTATTTATAGGGCCTATAAAAGCTTGCCATGTGTAACAAATGTTTGACTCAACACAATAGCACAATTATTTGTTGAAACTATCTTATGAACATGTATTGTCCATTTTATTGCCTGAATTCATGGAATTTAACAACTATTAAAGTATCAATTACGATATAATGATGGTCTGAAATTCTCTTATTAAACTCACATTCAAATCAGTGATTGAATAAATGTGCCAAGTAGACTACCATAAAACTCTATTCAATGCACAGGGTCATATTTCATACTTATTATTATTTTGGTGATCTCTACAGGACGCACACATTGTATTCTGACCCTGCACCACAATGCCTTTTGTCTTGATCAATGCCCGTGAACTTTACTTCACCTCTTGTATATATAAGATCATTCCCCCATTTGTTGTCTGCAGATTCCATTCTGATTGTAAATGGAGCAACAAATGATGGTATTGGATAAATATTGGAACCCTGGGCCTATTACTGGCTGTAAACAAGGTTTAGTTATTTAAATTAGAAATGTAGTGGTGGATAACCGACTTGTAGTGGTGGCTAGCCGACTTGTAGTGGTGGCTAACCGACTTGTAGTGGTGGCTAACCGACTTGTAGTGGTGGCTAACTGACTTGTAGTGGTGGCTAACCGACTTGTAGTGGTGGCTAACCGACTTGTAGTGGTGGCTAACCGACTTGTAGTGGTGGCTAACCGACTTGTAGTGGTGGCTAACCGACTTGTAGTGGTGGCTAACCGACTTGTTGTGGTGGATAACCGACTTGTAGTGGTGGCTAACCGACTTGTAGTGGTGGCTAACCGACTTGTAGTGGTGGATAACCGACTTGTAGTGGTGGCTAACCGACTTGTAGTGGTGGATAACCGACTTGTAGTGGTGGCTAACCGACTTGTAGTGGTGGATAACCGACTTGTAGTGGTGGCTAACCGACTTGTAGTGGTGGCTAACCGACTTGTAGTGGTGGCTAACCGACTTGTAGTGGTGGCTAACCGACTTGTAGTGGTGGCTAACCGACTTGTAGTGGTGGCTAACCGACTTGTAGTGGTGGATAACCGACTTGTAGTGGTGGATAACCGACTATCGTACCAGTTCCTTGAATCTGAAGATGAACGTTTTACCAAATAAGTTGTATTGTAGTTATTTCTTTCTGCATGTTGTACTTAATTTTTGAAGCGATCTCTTCCGGTCTCTCAGTGATCTCTCATGGTCGCACCTGATATCTCAGTGATCTCCGTATATCTCCCTGTGATCTCTCATTGTCACAAGACAAGCGCTGAGCAAACTCCCAGTGGTTGCTGCAGGAGGCTGAGTATCCATTGATCTCTCAAGGGACTTTCAATGAGCGCTCCAAGGTCGCTCCAAGATCTTATCAGATTCCCATTAAATTTGGCCAAAAATTGCATTTTTATCGCACAACGAGCGCACAGTGATCTCCCAAGCATTTACACAGAAACGACTTTTCCGGAGGTTTGAGAGATCGTTGAGAGATGAGGCCAATTTTGGATCGCTCGGTGGTTGCCCAACGATCTCCGTGTGTGTAAAGGGGGCATTAGGAAACTGTATGGAAAATGCCTGGATTGAGGAAGAACAGATTTGTACTTGGTACTAACCCTAAGATTGTCAACGCAATCTGAAGCAAGCAAATTAGCTGCAATCTGAAGGTAAAGATTTGTTAAGCAACATAAAAAGTTTCCCAGAAGTTATGATTGCTGGTCACTTGATTATGCTACACTATGGTTACTTTAGCATATTACCAATGTATAGTGCAGATGTTGTATTAGAAGTGGAAATCAGCAATGGAAAATGGATTTCGGTAAATTCACAGAAATTCAGTGGATTTTGGTAATGTTATGTACCCCTTATCAAAAGGTTAACCAACTCGGAGTGAAGTTGTCAAACGTTGTTTGAATGAAGACAAGTTGGTTAAGTGGTTAATGTAAGATTTGATTGGTTTACACAACACTGATATGCAACTAGCAAAACCATTATAGTACGGAAGTCTGTTTTGTTCTCAAACACAGACAACTGTCTTTGTATGATGTATGATAACAGTTATCAGCTTTTCGGTCAGAATCTATTGTTAACGATATTCTTTATGGGTTCTGGAGCACTTAGTCTTGTCATGCAATCCACTCTTTAATCATAAATCAGTTATAGTTGTTTATTCTTTATTTGAGAGGATTTTCCCCCAAATGATTGAGTGGAAAGGTAAATCAATCTATTTTCCTTACCCTTTATACTGGATGTTATCATGGTACATAAAGCCTCACCATTCAGTTTGCCATTCTGTTAGGCCTTCATAAATGATCATCTTTGTATTTGGCTGTCATGATATTGATCAGTGTATCAATGCTAGAGTGTATGCAAGCACTAGTTTTGAGGTCCTAGGGTATAGTCCCCGGGAAAGATGACATTTTTGGGATGCAATGTAGAGGCAATTTCACAACAATCAAATTTGAAGTGATGAAAAAGGTTTATTCAGAAATGGTGTCTCCTGAAGTCCAAAAATGCTGAACATTGCGATCAATGAGCTCCCCCGTTCTACGCTGTTTTATGGCATTTGATATATATACGGTCGGGACTAGTCTAATGCAGAATAGGGCTACCAACAGTTGAGTTGAAGTTAGTCTCGGACAAGTCTGTTTTTAAAGCTAACCAACATCAGCAATCGTTTAGTTGTAAGTCAAACCGTAGAAACCTACAAACACATACATGTGTACATAAAATTACAGAAAAGATATGATATTCTAAAAGATTTGAAAGAAGAAATTGAACACAAAAAGTTCTTTCACTAGTGCCACGAAAATACAAGCAAGCAGTATATATATACTTTACAAAGATTGAGAACATTGAGAACATTGTGTACGTAACTGCAAACTTTGCATACAGAAAGCTATGCGCCTGTGATAATTTGGTCAAGTCATGATCAATGATGTATTGATTTGAAAGTCTGGAATATCCACACAAAAGACTAACTTTTCTATAAAATGTACATAAATATACAATGAAAAAAATCACCATTTTCTTGACAGGAACTGGGAAATATTTACATTCCCATCACATTTGTTTGCATTGTCGAAATCTGTGTCATTGCTGTGCTAAGTGAGTTCCGTGCTACATATCTTCCATGGCTGAAAAGCAAAATTCTTTTCAAAGACGGAATTAGAACTTTATATGAAGCATGTTATAAAAGATGTTTTCAAGAATGCTTTACTATTCAATTGTATCATTTCCATAGCAAAGAATTAGTTGATATATCGTTGCATCGTCAATATTTGTAAGTTGAAGTATTGTTACAAACATTTCAGTCAACAAAAGCCCTCCCAACTTGGCGAAGCAGTGGCCGAACTTTCATTCATTTCGCCAAGTTTTGTGAGTGAGGAAAAATAAATTTGCCATAAATGTTAGGTGGGAATCAGTTAACTATTATGTGAAGATGACCCATATCCTTCAAATTGGGAAGTTTTGCGCATTAATCTTAGAAATTGGGACAAAAGTCCAGAAATTACTGCGAAAATTTAGGAATAAAATTAAAGGATGTACTGATTAATTAATCAATAATTGCTACATACATATACATGTATACATTGTCTGAGAGGGAAAAGCCTCTAACTTTGTAAATTTTTGGCTTAATTGAACCAAAACTTTTCTTCAGAATTCTTGTGAATTTTTACATTCAAATTGGGAAAAATAGTATACTTTTGTCTTTGGGAATATAGCTGAAAAGCGGATATAATAACAGCTGAAAACAAACCCTGAAACTTAACATTCAAACAGCAGGCATTGTATTCTAGCATACCAGTAATTGGGTTTTCCACAGGCTGGTAAACAATTGTAACAGTTGGTACAGAAGAGTTAATTTATATATCCATGTATTGTCAATAATTGTCTTAATGTTAGTAATCGAGACAGAACTGCTAATAAATGACAGTGTATGTGGTGTGACCCTCCTCTTATTAAATGGTCAGTCTTAAGTCCTAATGTAATGATCAATATCGCTACTTCAGTACTTAATGACCAGCACTCCGTTACCCTGCAAGCATCAAGCACTATGAATATGTATTGTGACTGCTCTGTTATCTGTGCTAATTAAACTTACCTTATTATCCCTATTTAATGCTCCCTGGTATGTTACATTTTCTGAAGGGGGGGGGGGGGGCATGAATTAGAGGTCATATGGTAGTGAAATCATTTTTCTCCCTAAAAGTTCATGCAAGTATATCGAGAATTTCCCCCTAGCATGCAGTCAACAAATGACACCTGATCTTCGCTGCTGCAGTTGATTTCTCTGCATAGCCTCTGCTTTTGGCACCTGTAATCACACTGGCATTTTGATGACACTGCTACTGCCTACATGACCTTAGTCATTGTGACCCAAGTCATTCTTAGATACAAAAATAACTCGCACCACTGTCAAAAATAGGTGATGCACGGCACGTCAACAGTCGTGTACTTTGTATGTGACATTTCCTGCTCAATGTTTTTATTTGTTTCAGTATCCAGGGAGTATTAACTGAATACGATAGTATCATTATCATTATACTGACCTTCTAGTGAAACCTTTAAAAACTGTATAAGCCTTGAATTTTTGGAAAATCCTCTATTTTTCTGAAAAACCTCAAAAAACCTGTAATTCACTCTTGAAACCTTCAGACCTTACACTTAGTTTGCCACAGAGCAATGAGTATGACATTTATGTTGTACTATTCAATTGTGAGAACTGCAGCCTTATGATACTACTTGCATCTATCTTCTTGAGTATTAGTGCAAACAGTCTCTGATTGCTCAGGCAGGTTCCTGTCATCCTCACAGCAGCAGCTGGCACACTTCTGACCTGTCTTGAGCGCATTGATTACGGTAATTTTTAGCATTTTTTGCTCTTTATTTTACTAAATTACAACCTTTAATATGGCCTACATTATAATTATTGATATGGGCATTGTTTTTATGAAAAGTGTGTTGAACCAATAATGTTGTTGGACACAAAATAAGTAAAAAATTACGTGGACAAAATCAGATATCTTAGGAAATATCTGGTTTGAGAAGTATTTCACCTTAGTTAAGGTCAAGGTTATTTACTTTCATCTATGATATGTCTGAAAGATTACTTTTACAGCTAAGTTAGTTCTGCCCTCTGGTGTGTCAGACTGCTGAATAATTGGAAATTCTATGACAGTGATGTTGTTTGATCTTATATACATTCGTAATGGTGAAGTGCAACCCACTGGATATTGTCATGAGTTCTTTCCCTTTGTCCCATCTAGTGTTCTCCCTTTGCCCCTTCTATAGAATACATATTCTGTAGAAGGGGAAAAAATTCTGACAGACTTGTGGTGAAACCCCTCTAGAGCAATACACTACCTCTAACAATTGTCAATATTTCTTGTAGTAAAAGTTACTATCAATTTAGCCTCTACGGAGCAACAACCTCTTAACAACAGTCAAAGTGTATGTCTCCTGCAAGGTGTTGTTCTAGGGTGGTTGTGTATGTTTCCCACAAGGTGTTGTTCTAGGGTGGTTGTGTATGTCTCCCACAAGGTGTGGTTCTAGGGTGGTTGTGTATGTCTCCCACAAGGTGTTGTACTAGGGTGGTTGTGTATGTCTCCCACAAGGTGTTGTTCTAGGGTGGTTGTGTATGTCTCCCACAAGGTGTTGTACTAGGGTGGTTGTGTATGTCTCCCACAAGGTGTTGTACTAGGGTGGTTGTTTATGTCTCCCACAAGGTGTGGTTCTAGGGTGGTTGTGTATGTCTCCCACTAGGTGTTGTACTAGGGTGGTTGTGTATGTCTCCCACAAGGTGTTGTACTAGGGTGGTTGTGTATGTCTTCCATAAGGTGTTGTACTAGGGTGGTTGTTTATGTCTCCCACAAGGTGTTGTACTAGGGTGGTTGTGTATGTCTCCCACAAGGTGTTGTACTAGGGTGGTTGTGTATGTCTCCCCCACAAGGTGTTGTACTAGGGTGGTTGTGTATGTCTCCCCCACAAGGTGTTGTACTAGGGTGGTTGTGTATGTCTCCCACAAGGTGTTGTACTAGGGTGGTTGTGTATGTCTCCCCCACAAGGTGTTGTACTAGGGTGGTTGTGTATGTCTCCCCCACAAGGTGTTGTACTAGGGTGGTTGTGTATGTCTCCCCCACAAGGTGTTGTACTAGGGTGGTTGTGTATGTCTCCCCCACAAGGTGTTGTACTAGGGTGGTTGTGTATGTCTCCCCCACAAGGTGTTGTACTAGGGTGGTTGTGTATGTCTCCCCCACAAGGTGTTGTACTAGGGTGGTTGTGTATGTCTCCCCCACAAGGTGTTGTACTAGGGTGGTTGTGTATGTCTCCCACAAGGTGTTGTACTAGGGTGGTTGTGTATGTTTCCCACAAGGTGTTGTACTAGGGTGGTTGTGTATGTCTCCCACAAGGTGTTGTACTAGGGTGGTTGTGTATGTCTCCCCCACAAGGTGTTGTACTAGTGTGGTTTTGGATGTCTCCCACAAGGTGATGTACTAGGGTGGTTTTGGATGTCTCCCACAAGGTGATGTACTAGGGTGGTTGTGTATGTCTCCCACAAGGTGTTGTTCTAGGGTGGTTGTGTATGTTTCCCACAAGGTGTTGTACTAGGGTGGTTGTGTATGTCTCACACAAGGTGTTGTACTAGGGTGGTTGTGTATGTCTTCCACAAGGTGTTGTACTAGGGTGGCTGTGTATGTCTCCCACAAGGTGTTGTTCTAGGGTGGTTGTGTATGTCTCCCCCACAAGGTGATGTACTAGGGTGGTTGTGTATGTCTTCCACAAGGTGTTGTACTAGGGTGGTTGTGTATGTCTCCCACAAGGTGTTGTACTAGGGTGGTTGTGTATGTCTCCCACAAGGTGTTGTACTAGGGTGGTTGTGTATGTCTCCCACAAGGTGTTGTACTAGGGTGGTTGTGTATGTCTCCCACAAGGTGTTGTACTAGGGTGGTTGTGTATGTCTCCCACAAGGTGTTGTTCTAGGGTGGTTGTGTATGTCTCCCCCACAAGGTGTTGTACTAGGGTGGTTGTGGATGTCTCCCACAAGGTGTTGTACTAGGGTGGTTGTTTATGTCTCCCACAAGGTGTTGTTCTAGGGTGGTTGTGTATGTCTCCCACAAGGTGTTGTACTAGGGTGGTGATGTATGTCTCCCACAAGGTGTTGTACTAGGGTGGTTGTGTATGTCTCCCACAAGGTGTTGTACTAGGGTGGTTGTGTATGTCTCCCACAAGGTGTTGTACTAGGGTGGTTGTGTATGTCTCCCACAAGGTGTTGTACTAGGGTGGTTGTGTATGTCTCCCACAAGGTGTTGTACTAGGGTGGTTGTGTATGTCTCCCACAAGGTGTTGTAATAGGGTGGTTGTGTATGTCTTCCACAAGGTGTTGTACTAGGGTGGTTGTGTATGTTTCCCACAAGGTGTTGTACTAGGGTGGTTGTGTATGTCTCCCACAAGGTGTTGTTCTAGTGTGGTTTTGGATGTCTCCCACAAGGTGTTGTACTAGGGTGGTTGTGTATGTCTTCCACAAGGTGTTGTACTAGGGTGGTTGTGTATGTCTCCCACAAGGTGTTGTACTAGGGTGGTTGTGTATGTCTCCCACAAGGTGTTGTTCTAGTGTGGTTTTGGATGTCTCCCACAAGGTGTTGTACTAGGGTGGTTGTGTATGTCTTCCACAAGGTGTTGTACTAGGGTGGTTGTGTATGTTTCCCACAAGGTGTTGTACTAGGGTGGTTGTGTATGTCTCCCACAAGGTGTTGTTCTAGTGTGGTTTTGGATGTCTCCCACAAGGTGTTGTACTAGGGTGGTTGTGTATGTCTTCCACAAGGTGTTGTACTAGGGTGGTTGTGTATGTCTCCCACAAGGTGTTGTACTAGGGTGGTTGTGTATGTTTCCCACAAGGTGATGTACTAGGGTGGTTGTGTATGTCTCCCACACGGTGTTGTACTAGGGTGGTTGTTTATGTCTCCCACAAGGTGTTGTACTAGGGTGGTTGTGTATGTCTCCCTCAAGGTGTTGTTCTAGGGTGGTTGTGTATGTCTCCCATAAGGTGATGTACTAGGGTGGTTGTGTATGTCTCTCCCACAAGGTGTTGTACTAGGGTGGTTGTGTATGTCTCCCACAAGGTGTTGTACTAGGGTGGTTGTGTATGTCTCCCACAAGGTGTTGTACTAGGGTGGTTGTGTATGTCTCCCACAAGGTGTTGTACTAGGGTGGCTGTGTATGTCTCCCACAAGGTGTTGTTCTAGGGTGGTTGTGTATGTCTCCCCCACAAGGTGATGTACTAGGGTGGTTGTGTATGTCTTCCACAAGGTGTTGTACTAGGGTGGTTGTGTATGTCTCCCACAAGGTGTTGTACTAGGGTGGTTGTGTATGTCTCCACAAGGTGTTGTACTAGGGTGGTTGTGTATGTCTCCCACAAGGTGTTGTACTAGGGTGGTTGTGTATGTCTCCCTCAAGGTGTTGTTCTAGGGTGGTTGTGTATGTCTCCCACAAGGTGTTGTACTAGGGTGGTTGTGTATGTTTCCCACAAGGTGTTGTACTAGGGTGGTTGTGTATGTCTTCCACAAGGTGTTGTACTAGGGTGGTTGTGTATGTTTCCCACAAGGTGTTGTTCTAGGGTGGTTGTGTATGTCTTCCACAAGGTGTTGTACTAGGGTGGTTGTGTATGTCTTCCACAAGGTGATGTACTAGGGTGGTTGTGTATGTCTCCCACAAGGTGTTGTACTAGGGTGGTTGTGTATGTTTCCCACAAGGTGTGGTACTAGGGTGGTTGTGTATGTCTCCCACAAGGTGTGGTACTAGGGTGGTTGTGTATGTCTCCCACAAGGTGTGGTACTAGGGTGGTTGTGTATGTCTCCAACAAGGTGTGGTACTAGGGTGGTTGTGTATGTCTCCCACAAGGTGTGGTACTAGGGTGGTTGTGTATGTCTTCCACAAGGTGTTGTACTAAGGTAGTTGCACTATAGAGCCTTTATCAGGCATGAATTTGATGCTTGCAAGGGCCATTTTTGAGACAATTTAAGTCATCTTAGATCAAGGCATTTGCAACCCTTGGCAAATTTTCAGCTGATTTTGAAAATGTGCAGTCTCTTGCGAGCTATAATTATTTTCAAAGTCTGATCACTCATGCCAAAAATTTGTTCTGATCAATTACACTGGTAAGGATGGATGAATTCAATTCATATTGGGTATATAAGCATAAGATAATAAAATACTGGTCAAGTGGGATTTTGGTTACAATCCACCAATATTTGGTGGAGTTATGGCCTTTTTTTGCATTCTACTGAAAAACCAATAGCGGGAACATCCGTGTCCTATGGACACATCTAGTTCGTTCCTTCTTTCGCGAAAATACCAAATTTTGATGGTGAGTATAGTTTAGACAGTCTATTATGTAAACATTTGTTATTATTTATATACCTGTATATATTATATTTTCAGGGTAGATAATCGTCGGCTGGCTTATGGATACAATCCGTCAATAACTAAAGATAAAAAGTGCGGAGAGACCCAAGGTTTCGATGAGCTTGGGGAAGTCTGTCGTGAAATGATGTCAAAGATGGGAGCCAAGAAAGAACTTTGGGCAGCTTTTGTAAGTTTATATTTTACTGTTGGCTTCAAAGGAAAAGTTAAAGGTTTAATAAATGAACTGAGGCCACATTTAAGAAAGAGCTGTTCTACGACAAAACCAGTATTAGTGAGCAGAAATCCATTTTCAGATTTTACATTTTCTAACAGATATACTTTTCTAGTTTCATTGGTCGTCTGCTTTTCTTTTGATTGCTATTCAAATATTAAAAACAAAATGCAAAATGACCTTTTAGTCATATGTACATTAATTCTTAAAATCTTCAGTTTTTCAAATGGAAAGAAACAATGTTACATAACGTGCATTAACATTTTTCAAGTTCATTTTAATACTATAAATCAAAATTAACCAACCAAAGACACTTCCGGCGCTAAGGTCAGGATAGAAATCTCTGGTATCTGACCCACACTTCCGGCGCTAAGGTCAGGATAGAAATCTCTGGTATCTGACCCACACTTCCAGTGCTAAGGTCAGGATAGAAATCTCTGGTATCTGACCCACACTTCCAGTGCTAAGGTCAGGATAGAAATCTCTAGTATCTGACCCACACTTCCAGTGCTAAGGTCAGGATAGAAATCTCTAGTATCTGACCCACACTTCCAGTGCTAAGGTCAGGATAGAAATCTCTGGTATCTGACCCACACTTCCAGTGCTAAGGTCAGGATAGAAATTTCTGGTGTCTGACCCACACTTCCAGCGTAGGTCAGGATAGAAATCTCTGGTGTCTGACCCACACTTCTGGCGCCAAGGTCAGGATAGAAATCTCTGGTATCTGACCCACACTTCCGGCGCCAAGGTCAGGATAGAAATCTCTGGTATCTGACCCACACTTCTGGCACCAAGGTCAGGATAAAAATCTCTGGTGTCTGACCCTCACTTCTGGCACCAAGGTCAGGATAGAAATCTCTGGTATCTGACCCACACTTCTGGCACCAAGGTCAGGATAAAAATCTCTGGTGTCTGACCCTCACTTCTGGCACCAAGGTCAGGATAGAAATCTCTGGTATCTGACCCACACTTCTGGCACCAAGGTCAGGATAAAAATCTCTGGTATCTGATCCTCACTTCTGGCACCAAGGTCAGGATAGAAATCTCTGGTATCTGACCCACACTTCTGGCACCAAGGTCAGGATAGAAATCTCTGGTATCTGACCCACACTTCCGGCGCTTAGGTCAGGATAGAAATCTCTGGTATCTGACCCACACTTCCGGCGCCAAGGTCGGGATAGAAATCTGTGGTATGTGACCCACACTTCTGGCACCAAGGTCAGGATAGAAATCTCTGGTATCTGACCCACACTTCAGACGCCAAGGTCAGGATAGAAATCTCTGGTATCTGACCCACACTTCCGGCGCTAAGGTCAGGATAGAAATCTCTGGTATCTGACCCACACTTCTGGCACCAAGGTCAGGATAGAAATCTCTGGTATCTGACCCACACTTCAGGCGCCAAGGTCAGGATAGAAATCTCTGGTATCTGACCCACACTTCAGGCGCCAAGGTCAGGATAGAAATCTCTGGTATCTGACCCTTGTATTTCTTGTTTTAGGAAAAGTGACAATGCAGTGTTGTCAAGTACATCTGTATGAGGGCAGTTAACAGCGATATTCTCATATTTATGACTAAGGATATTTTGTCGAAGACATTAGACAATGTACCTTTAATGTGAAAACCAACATCTCCTATCTGTAATTGCTTTACTTTATTTCTCTTGATCAAGACTAAAGATATTTCTGCTTGGGGCTGTCAAATGTTTTTGGTGTACAGTATTGTTGTAGCGTCTGTTGGGCGACTCCGACAGCGAACAAGCATTTGATTGATTTTTCCGGGTGTATTGGTTAGAATCATTTTACCACATTGTTAGTTGGAGAAAAAGATAACAAGGTCAATATTCAAACTGACAGTGAGAAAAGACATTTTCATAGAAATCTCTTAAACTTCGTAATTAACGGGAAACATACGCAGTTTGGAAGCGATCAATAGCTCAGAATTATTTTGGTCTTTCTTTAAATTTGGCATTTAGAAATTAATTATCAGATTACCATTTGTAGTCAGAGAGAATTTTTATTATATCCAGATATTTAGTATCTTTGTCTCTGATGCATTGTTTGCAAGTCAGCCTTTGTTGTTTTTAAGGAAAGAAGGTCTTCCTGCACCCTATTAGCTTGGTGTCTCTACATGAACCCAGCTTTACAAGTCACTTAAAACCCCAAAACAGAAAAATAAGGAATTATGAATGGGGCGTGACATTAAAAATTGGGGGCGCTTTATAAGGGACGATTATACAGTAAAACCTCACTTAAAGACCACCTCAATAATTAAGAACACAATTTTCAAGTCCATCTTCACTGTTTTGCTCTTTATTCAACCTCAATATTAAGACCACCTAAATAAGAATACCAATTATCATGGGTCCCAAGAGTGGTCTTATTATTGAGGTTTTACTGTATGGTTGTGGATTAGGGCATTTGATACTCAATCCCACTTACGGGTGAAATTTGCATTTTCAGTAAATAAAGAGGAGGATTTTTTCGAAATAAATAATGTGGTCCCATTACTTTTTATGTGCTTTTTAGCAAGGGGGGGGGTTCTTGTGTTTTGGGGGAATGGTACCCATGTTTTTGGGGAATGGTACCCGTGTTTTGGGGGAATGGTACCCGTGTTTTGGGGGAATGGTACCGATGTTTTGGGGGAATGGTACCCCTGTTTTGGGGGAATGGTACCGATGTTTTGGGGGAATGGTACCCGTGTTTTGGGGGGATGGTACCCGTGTTTTGGGGAAATGGTACCCAAAAATGGCCAATCTAGTGCCCTGTTGAGACATGATTCCTAATATAATCTGTGATACGAACTGATTAAGAAGTAAACCTTATCCAGCTGACTTCTATTAGATTAATTTAACTGCTGAATAATTTGCCATGATTATATTGAGTTTCTTCTTTCATCAAGTTGATTATGATTAGGACAGATAATGAAGGATTCCCTAACAGAAATTGATATATCACTGTGTATGATAATCTGTCATAAATGTCATGATTGAGCTAATTTGAGAAGTTCTATATGTGGTATGAATTGCATGGTTAGGTTTTATAATATCCCAGAAAATTTGATACTACAATGTAATGCCTCAAGCCCGGGCATTGCTCACTACAATGTAACGCCTCAAGCCCGGGCATTGCTCACTACAATGTAACACCTCAAGCCCGGGCATTGCTCACTACAATGTAACACCTCAAGCCTGGGCATTGCTCACTACAATGTAACACCTCAAGCCCGGGCATTGCTCACTACAATGTAACGCCTCAAGCCCGGGCATTGCTCACTACAATGTAACGCCTCAAGCCTGGGCATTGCTCACTACAATGTAACGCCTCAAGCCCGGGCCTTGCTCACTACAATGTAACGCCTCAAGCCCGGGCCTTGCTCACTACAATGTAACGCCTCAAGCCTGGGCATTGCTCACTACAATGTAACGCCTCAAGCCCGGGCATTGCTCACTACAATGTAACGCCTCAAGCCCGGGCATTGCTCACTACAATGTAACGCCTCAAGCCCGGGCATTGCTCACTACAATGTAACGCCTCAAGCCCGGGCATTGCTCACTACAATGTAACGCCTCAAGCCCGGGCATTGCTCACTACAATGTAACGCCTCAAGCCCGGGCATTGCTCACTACAATGTAACGCCTCAAGCCCGGGCATTGCTCACTACAATGTAACGCCTCAAGCCCGGGCATTGCTCACTACAATGTAACGCCTCAAGCCCGGGCATTGCTCACTACAATGTAACGCCTCAAGCCCGGGCATTGCTCACTACAATGTAACGCCTCAAGCCCGGGCATTGCTCACTACAATGTAACGCCTCAAGCCCGGGCATTGCTCACTACAATGTAACGCCTCAAGCCCGGGCATTGCTCACTACAATGTAACGCCTCAAGCCCGGGCATTGCTCACTAACACTTTAAGTCTGAAACTCAGACTTCGATTTTAAATTTGCAAGACTTATATTTACCTGCATTTTGTTACCATTCAATCTGAACAATGAAATTTTGTCTGAATAGTTGTTGTCTCCCTCAACATAGCAGCAAAAAGAAATTTAACGAGTCGAATTAAGTCTAAACCTTAATACTAAGATCACCTCAAAATTATGAACACTATTTTCAAGTCCATTTTCACTGTTTTGCTCTTTATTTAACCTCAATATTAAGACCACATCAATAAGAGGACCAGTTATCAAGGGTCCCACGTGTGATCTTATTGTTCCTCATAACGGACAAATGAAAACCAGACTTTGCTGATTACCATTAACCAGTCCATGTAATGGACAACCCGTCCATGTAATGGGACATTTAAGATGTTTCTTAGAGTCTGGAAAACAATGAATAGCCACTAGCCATTGTCTGCTAGCCACATTCTCTGCTAGCCACTGTCCCGAATCCAGTCAAGGATTGTCATATGATTAGCTTTCCTGGGAAGAATGTTATAATATTTTTACGACAGGATGGTAGGATAGTTATTTCATGGGATTAATTAGGTATATTTTTGGACTGTAATTCTCATAGACTGGGGGCAGACTTGTTTAGTCAAATTAGAATTCAATTATAGATACCATTTCCTACTTATTTAGGATGTTTGTTTCTTTCTTTCCACTTAAAATTCGCCTCGATATTCCCCATATATGGACATGGTGGCTGTTAAGCAACCTGAATACTATTTTCAGATGTATTCTGCTTGTTTCTACTAATGTTTAAAGGGAGTTGCTGGATCCTAATTTAGTTTTCACTTGATGTATTTATCTCAAATAAGCACACATTTAAATTGATTTTAAGCCTTTAAAATACTTTTAATCTAATTTTAAGTTCACAGTAATTTAGATAATTGTGAATTTAGAACTCTAACTGAATAAAAACAGAAAATTTAAAATTCTGTATATTCATAGATCTACTTTCATGTTTAAAATCATGAAATCAATGAATTGATTGGTTAAATAGGAAAGGTCACTGAACATGACCTCGCATCTTCTAATCCTTCCGTGAAGCATTTGTTGAGGAGATTATGTTAATCAGATTGAATGGTTTATCTAGATGGTTGTTGTTGTTGTTATCGGTCACTGCATGACGTTTGCTATCATCATGATTCATCTGTACTAGTGTTACAGCTTCTAAACAGACAGGAATGAAATGTCGAGGTCATGTGTAAATGTCAAGGCCTTACTAAAAAGTCAAGGTCACTATTTCAAATGTAATACTCTCTGCGGCTGGCAATGTCATTTCAAAACATGATAGAATTATTAGAAATTGCAATTTCACTGCTGTTGGAATATTAACACCGACTATAAAACTGTTGACATTTAGTTTTACGGTAGAAATATGATGCTGAAGCATGTTATCTGTCTTTTAAAAGGAAGAGTATTCATTGTTATTGAAACTTGTTAGTTTGTCTGGTTGGTTGGACATTTTATTATAGTTTGTCTGGTTGGTTGGACATTTTATTATAGTTTGTCTGGTTGGTTGGACATTTTATTATAGTTTGTCTGGTTGGTTGGACATTTTATTATAGTTTGTCTGGTTGGTTGGACATTTTATTATAGTTTGTCTGGTTGGTTGGACATTTTATTATCGGGTGGGGCGGAATACAAGTCTTCATGTCTGCCTTCAAGCCTGCCTGGTAAGCTCAGCTATTAGAGGACTTGAATGCTAATCAGCTGATCTTAGGTTCAAGCCCAGCAAGGCATATGATCCCCATATATGACTGAAAAATAAATCCAAAACCATTTGTCCTTGACCTCTGATTTATGCGGGTAAGCTCAGTTGTTGCTTGTTGAAGTACAGTGCTGGCTGGTAACCCAGGGACACGGGTAAGCTCAGTTGTTGCTTGTTGAAGTACAGTGCTGGCTGGTAACCCAGGGACACGGATATGCTCAGTTGTTGATTGTTGAAGTACAATGCTGGCTGGTAACCCAGGGACACGGATATGCTCAGTTGTTGATTGTTGAAGTACAATGCTGGCTGGTAACCCAGGGACACGGGTAAGCTCAGTTTACCACCATATGTAAGTGAAATGCTGTTGAAAAACTGCTCTAAACTTCAACATGCATAAGTTGATTTGAACAACACTATTAAGTCAACTTCAGCCAGATAAAGGAACCCGAAGGTTTTATATTAAATATCACAAAAAGGTTGAAAGTCTGATTTAAACGTTAGGTACTAAGGGTTTTTTGTTAGGGATGTCAACTGTTAACCGGTTTCGATCATCCGGTTATCGGTTACGAAAATTGGTAACCGAGTAGTCGAAAAAAAATGAGTGCATAACTTTTACATTTTTAGGCAAATTATGTTGGTTATATACTTGCAATGTTTTATCCAAGAATCCATCGCAGCTGTGCACCCCCTTAGGCGTGAAAATCAATAATGCGATCACTGTTTGACACATGTGTTTATTCTACTAAATGACATAATTGCTTCGTTAATTGCCTATCTGTTGTGATTCACCATACACATAATGAAGAAAATTGGTAACCGATTAGTCAATAGTGCGATCACTGTTTGACACAAGTGTTTATTCTACTATATAACTGCAATCTCCCGATTTTAAAGTAAACATCGTGAATTTTTATTATGGGGTATTTTTTAGTTCATTCCCGACTGGTTCGCTGAAATTACTTGTCAAACTGATAACCAAAAGTGTAAAATCGATATACCAGTCCGAAAATCACGCTTTTGGGGTTATATAGACGCTCTAAACCATGGAATTAAGCGCTTGGTGACACTGATAAAAATACGATGCAACCTCGCTTGTCATGTTGTTTATTCAAGTTTCACACGTTTCTATTGTATTCAGATAATGACAAATGGCAATAAAATTGTTAATTGGCTTCTCTATTAAACAGATGACCCCCAGATTGTGAGTTAATTCGCAGAATATTGCTATTAAAAGCTTATGATACGGATGAAGACATGATATTGACAAAATTTCAGCCACACAAAAAAATCTCATGTTTTGAGTCTCAATCGCCTGTTTTTCGATGTCTAATCTCCCGATTTGCCTTCAGAAAAGGTTCACATACATGAATGCTTTGCCCGCTGTAACAGACAAACGACAGCTCGAAAAAAACGGCATTACTCTCAACCGATGTCTACGTACATTTAAATTGTGTCTTTTACTCCCGGCCCGCCCCGCCAAATCTATGTCCGATAATTGGTTAACCGGTTGGAAGATTGAGCGGTTAACCGGTTAGTAAAATGAACGGTTATTGACATCCCTAGTTTTTATTTGACCCTGGAATTGATCCTTTGACCCCTGGAATTTCCCAAAGGCCACAATTTGACCTTCAGGATTCTGACTGAAGGGTAAATTTTTCTCAAAATTTCTCCTAATTTGACTATAAAACTGTGAAATCTAGTGAAAAATGATCAAAATGACGCTTGAGATTCAGCCCCTAGTGGAACTCTGGTCTGTTTGCAATACAGAAATGTTTGCTAATTTTGTGAATTCAAGGAGATTGGACAAGTATCAGTTTAATATTCCTCCTTAGCTGAAGAGTTGCAGTATGTTTAGTTCCTATTTGACATTTTAAATGTAAGAATACTCATTTCTGTGATACGCAGACATTTCTGCTCGTAAAATGGCTGAAATCCCCGATACTCAAACATCTTGAATCGTGAAAATAGTCACGTATGCAGTATATTTGTTAGTAGATATTAAAATTTCAGAAACTTATCACTGTGATAAATCGTCTGGCTGAGGATCTTGGTAGATTAAAATATGGTTGTCATGGAAATATTTATTGAATATTAGTAACGACATAAAATGTTGTTCAATGTTTCTTTTCTTACTCACGCTCAGCTAGTTTGGTTTAAACTTTCTGATTTCACATCAATTGAGAATTAAAATGGCCACTTAAATTAATCCCTGCTGCCTGGGTTACTAGTTCGTAGTCACGCCTAAATCAGGGATTGTGAAGTGCACTGTTCCGCCTTGCCGAAGGAGAGATTCAAACTCATGACCTTCAGATCAAAAGTAGGGTGCTCTTCCCCTTGATCCCTATGCCTCCTATTCTTCTTTGATAGCCAAGTATGAGTAACAAAAAGATATAAATAACTGGCGTTATAGTGAGTATATCATACCGTCTCTGATCCCATTTACTGTATTAGTGGATATTTTCTAGTCTAAAAGTTTGCAATTACAGATGTTGCACATATATCTTTGGCAGGGGTGTCAATCATTTTTGAATTAGTAGGTGAATCATCAAAAGTAGGCGGGGTCTGGGGGTACTGACCCCTTAATCATGATCACTCATACAAGAAAAGTTGCTATTTATTATGATGTGTGGATTTAGGTGTGCAAGTATAACACATACGTAGAACACTCACTAGGTCTTTGATAGAGGGTGAGATCCTATATGGTAAGCAGGTATAACACATACGTAGAACACTCACTAGGTCTTTGATAGAGGGTGAGATCCTATATGGTAAGCAAGTATAACACATACGTAGAACACTCACTAGGTCTTTGATAGAGGGTGAGATCCTATATGGTAAGCAAGTATAACACATACGTAGAACACACACTAGGTCTTTGATAGAGGGTGAGATCCTATATGGTAAGCAAGTATAACACATACGTAGAACACTCACTAGGTCTTTGATAGAGGGTGAGATCCTATATGGTAAGCAAGTATAACACATAGGTAGAACACTCACTAGGTCTTTGATAGAGGGTGAGATCCTATATGGTAAGCAAGTATAACACATACGTAGAACACTCACTAGGTCTTTGATAGAAGGTGAGATCCTATATGGTAAGCAGGTATAACACATACGTAGAACACTCACTAGGTCTTTGATAGAGGGTGAGATCCTATATGGTAAGCAGGTATAACACATAGGTAGAACACTCACTAGGTCTTTGATAGAGGGTGAGATCCTATATGGTAAGCAAGTATAACACATACGTAGAACACTCACTAGGTCTTTGATAGAGGGTGAGATCCTATATGGTAAGCAGGTGTACACATACGTAGAACACTCACTAGGTCTTTGATAGAAGGTGAGATCCTATATGGTAAGCAAGTATAACACATAGGTAGAACACTCACTAGGTCTTTGATAGAAGGTGAGATCCTATATGGTAAGCAAGTATAACACATAGGTAGAACACTCACTAGGTCTTTGATAGAAGGTGAGATCCTATACGGTAAGCAGGTATAACACATAGGTAGAACACTCACTAGGTCTTTGATAGAAGGTGAGATCCTATATGGTAAGCAGGTATAACACATAGGTAGAACACTCACTAGGTCTTTGATAGAGGGTGAGATCCTATATGGTAAGTAGGTAGAACACTCACTAGGTCTTTGATAGAGGGTGAGATCCTATATGGTAAGCAGGTGTACACATACGTAGAACACTCACTAGGTCTTTGATAGAGGGTGAGATCCTATATGGTAAGCAGGTGTACACATACGTAGAACACTCACTAGGTCTTTGATAGAGGGTGAGATACTATATGGTAAGCAGGTGTACACATACGTAGAACACTCACTAGGTCTTTGATAGAGGGTGAGATACTATATGGTAAGCAAGTATAACACATACGTAGAACACTCACTAGGTCTTTGATAGAGGGTGAGATACTATATGGTAAGCAGGTGTACACATACGTAGAACACTCACTAGGTCTTTGATAGAGGGTGAGATACTATATGGTAAGCAGGTGTACACATACGTAGAACACTCACTAGGTCTTTGATAGAGGGTGAGATACTATATGGTAAGCAAGTATAACACATACGTAGAACACTCACTAGGTCTTTGATAGAGGGTGAGATCCTATATGGTAAGCAGGTATAACACATAGGTAGAACACTCACTAGGTCTTTGATAGAGGGTGAGATCCTATATGGTAAGCAGGTGTACACATACGTAGAACACTCACTAGGTCTTTGATAGAGGGTGAGATACTATATGGTAAGCAGGTATAACACATAGGTAGAACACTCACTAGGTCTTTGATAGAGGGTGAGATCCTATATGGTAAGCAGGTATAACACATAGGTAGAACACTCACTAGGTCTTTGATAGAGGGTGAGATCCTATATGGTAAGCAGGTGTACACATACGTAGAACACTCACTAGGTCTTTGATAGAGGGTGAGATCCTATATGGAAAGCAAGTATAACACATACGTAGAACACTCACTAGGTCTTTGATAGAGGGTGAGATCCTATATGGTAAGCAGGTGTACACATACGTAGAACACTCACTAGGTCTTTGATAGAGGGTGAGATCCTATATGGTAAGCAAGTATAACACATACGTAGAACACTCACTAGGTCTTTGATAGAGGGTGAGATACTATATGGTAAGCAGGTGTACACATACGTAGAACACTCACTAGGTCTTTGATAGAGGGTGAGATCCTATATGGTAAGCAGGTATAACACATAGGTAGAACACTCACTAGGTCTTTGATAGAGGGTGAGATACTATATGGTAAGCAGGTGTACACATACGTAGAACACTCACTAGGTCTTTGATAGAGAGTGAGATCCTATATGGTAAGCAGGTATAACACATACGTAGAACACTCACTAGGTCTTTGATAGAGGGTGAGATACTATATGGTAAGCAGGTGTACACATACGTAGAACACTCACTAGGTCTTTGATAGAGGGTGAGATACTATATGGTAAGCAGGTGTACACATACGTAGAACACTCACTAGGTCTTTGATAGAGGGTGAGATACTATATGGTAAGCAGGTGTACACATACGTAGAACACTCACTAGGTCTTTGATAGAGGGTGAGATACTATATGGTAAGCAGGTGTACACATACGTAGAACACTCACTAGGTCTTTGATAGAGGGTGAGATACTATATGGTAAGCAGGTGTACACATACGTAGAACACTCACTAGGTCTTTGATAGAAGGTGAGATCCTATATGGTAAGCAAGTATAACACATAGGTAGAACACTCACTAGGTCTTTGATAGAGGGTGAGATACTATATGGTAAGCAGGTGTACACATAGGTAGAACACTCACTAGGTCTTTGATAGAGGGTGAGATACTATATGGTAAGCAGGTGTACACATACGTAGAACACTCACTATGTCTTTGATAGAGGGTGAGATACTATATGGTAAGCAGGTGTACACATACGTAGAACACTCACTAGGTCTTTGATAGAGGGTGAGATACTATATGGTAAGCAAGTATAACACATACGTAGAACACTCACTAGGTCTTTGATAGAAGGTGAGATCCTATATGGTAAGCAAGTATAACACATACGTAGAACACTCACTAGGTCTTTGATAGAGGGTGAGATCCTATATGGTAAGCAGGTGTACACATACGTAGAACACTCACTAGGTCTTTGATAGAGGGTGAGATACTATATGGTAAGCAAGTATAACACATAGGTAGAACACTCACTAGGTCTTTGATAGAAGGTGAGATCCTATATGGTAAGCAGGTGTACACATACGTAGAACACTCACTAGGTCTTTGATAGAGAGTGAGATACTATATGGTAAGCAGGTGTACACATACGTAGAACACTCACTAGGTCTTTGATAGAGGGTGAGATCCTATATGGTAAGCAGGTGTAACACATACGTAGAACACTCACTAGGTCTTTGATAGAGGGTGAGATCCTATATGGTAAGCAGGTGTACACATACGTAGAACACTCACTAGGTCTTTGATAGAGGGTGAGATCCTATATGGTAAGCAGGTGTACACATACGTAGAACACTCACTAGGTCTTTGATAGGGGGTGAGATCCTATATGGTAAGCAGGTGTACTAGGTCTTTGATAGAGGGTGAGATACTATATGGTAAGCAGGTGTACTAGGTCTTTGATAGAGGGTGAGATCCTATATGGTAAGCATGTGTACACATACTGTATGTTTATAGTTACAGCATGTTTTATGTAGAAGATAGACACAATCCACTAATTCTATATTATCAACATCATGTTGACTTTTTCCATAAGCTTGCCAGATTTTAGCGTGTTCCCCCCCAGGCTCCACTCTCCTTAAAATCTACCTATGCTGTATAATTGGGTATTTTTGCCCTTCCACAAGTTCGCAAATCAGCAATTTCAGATGCTTCTTGAGCAGAAACATTTGTGAATGACTGAAAGCAATAAAGTTACACTTAATAGTGCATCAAGTTAAACAACTACTTCAGTGATAAAGGAAATTTTTGCTGGCTTTTTATTTTGGTGACACTTTCGATTTCACGAAATTTGCAAAAATTTGCATGTTGTGAACTTTACTACTTTTACAGTATTTTTTCAAATCTTAATGAAAACCAGGAGGAGTTTAAGAATTGTCTTTGTTTCACTGCAATCAATACATTTGTTTCTGTTACAAACATTAGGAATAGATGAGTATGAGGATTATAAGCCCACATTATCATCTGACTTACAGTCCCTTGTGATTTATATAAAACAATGAATATTTATATTCTTCGATATGCAAAGAGCTGACTCATTATATTTATACAGTTATGAAGCAGACAATTCTAGATTAATGATGTATGATGTGTGTGTAGTTGGCAACTTTCTAACATTTTTTAGAAAGCTATCGGCCCTTTTTTATGGTAAATTTGGGGCTATTATTGGGCCCATTCCCCAAAGAAAAAAGTATATATTTTTCCCCTACTTAAAAAGAAAATTCCCCTTCAGTAAAATTATGTAAAAATTTAGCCTTATAAATTCCCAAACTTGGGGATTCATGATGCACATTTCCCCTATTAAAAGGACCCGCCATACTTCCCCAAAAACTACACGACTCGTACAGTTTGGTTAAACCAGTGGTTTGTAGTGTCATGGCATTTGAATGTTGAAATTCATTAAATGTTTATTTACACAATACTGAGGTTAATGCCATTCTAGGTTTTTGTGCTAATTGCATTGTTGGTGAGAGGAAATTTATTTAAATTGTTACACAATGTCACAGATCTCTGTGGAATTGTTATTATAAAACAGTGTTATTAAATTTTCACTCTAAATCAATACTTCAGCTGTGAAGGCCTTTCTCAAGATGAAGAATTGTATTTCTATGAATTTTTCTAGCTCATCTGAGCATGAAGTGTTCAAGATGAGCTTTTAGGATCTTTGGATGTCGGTCGTCTGGCTTCCATTGGATGTCGGTCGTCTGGCTCCATTGGATGTCGGTCGTCTGGCTTCCATTGGATGTCGGTTGTCTGGCTTCCTTGGATGTCGGTCGTCTGGCTTCCATTGGATGTTGGTCGTCTGGCTTCCATTGGTTGTTGGTCGTCTGGCTTCCATTGGATGTTGGTCGTCTGGCTTCCATTGGATGTTGGTCGTCTGGCTTCCATTGGATGTTGGTCGTCTGGCTTCCATTGGTTGTCGGTCGTCTGTCTTCCATTGGATGTCGGTCGTCTGTCTTCCATTGGATGTCGGTCGTCTGTCTTCCATTGGATGTCGGTCGTCTGTCTTCCATTGGATGTCGGTCGTCTGGCTTCCATTGGATGTCGGTCGTCTGGCTTCCATTGGATGTCGGTCGTCTGGCTTCCATTGGATGTCGGTCGTCTGGCTTCCATTGGATGTCGGTCGTCTGGCTTAAAATCATAGAAATTCCTTGTGGACTCCCTAGACTTTCTGGGTACTCAGGTGAGGGATGTTGGACCAACTTGTTTCAGAAACATTATTGCATTTTTGAAATTAGCATTGTTGAATTTCTTTGTATGATAGACAATATTAATAAAAGTGATGTGACCAAAATTGTATGCAGTGTAAACTTTAATACAGTGTTATTGCAAAGTCATTAATGCTTAACATTGGTTATGTATTGTAGAAGTTACAAGCTTTTCTTTCCAGTTTTGGAGACATTGATAACTTGTGTTCTGGTTTACATTCAAGTGATCTGAATCATATACTCAATAAACAGGGCGTAATCACAGAATACCGATGTACAGTCATATTCTGTAGGTCTCCCCTGTCCGAGTGGTTAAGGCATGTGCCTTGGGAGCGGGGGGTCGAAGGTTTGAATCCTGTTAGGAGTCCGTTCTGATATTGTGGTCGGTGAGCTGCCAGCTAGTAAAATAATGGTTATGTAATAAAAATACACTACTTTTTTACTTGCATATTTAATTTTTTTTTTTCTTGGTCAGATTGAGAATTTTTTCTCTGTAAATTGTCCAAATTTGGAAAATTATTTTGATAGTGATTTGAACATATAATTATGATGGTTTACAACTTCAATTTTCTAGTTTTACTGTCTCAATAAGGTAGCGTGGAGCTGATACATAAAATTTGTCGGGAATCTGTAGTTAAATGTAAATGATGGTTTTTAATAGTTACATTATTGCTCACTTATTATTTCCCATTAAAGATTTCAAGTGGAATTTTACCTTCAGATTAGGAACAATGGAGTCTATTTTGGCATTTGGAATGGGGCTGAAATTTGGCCACCGCATAGTGCTAGAATAAAGCCCTGTTTTAATGAACTCTGAATGGAGAAAACATTTTGCCTTGAAATGAAATAGAAATTAATTTAAATACGGATCTCTTAAATACAGTCTGACCTTGTTTATCCGAATACTTGTTATCATCCAAATACGTATCAGGTCCTGATGTTTCTTTGTATGCACGTTGAATTGAAATGGGCTGTTCGAAACCATGTATTATTTGAAATAAAATTTCAGACCCGATGAATTGGAATGAATGAACAAGGTCTGATCGTATTTCCATAAAAATTGCAAGCTCATAACAAAATGATTTGCATGGAACTATTGTAATCAATTCTTCCCAAAACACTGAAGTGGCAAACCCCTAGATACCTACTTCAGGTTACGTCCGATTTGAATCAATAATTATTTTGGCACTATCAGGTTTTTAGCTAGAGCAACACTACTAAATACAACGTTTTTTTGGGCAAGTATGCCAGGAATAAAAATTTGTATTGCAATTTCTGTTATTATTTTGGGAACCTGACAACATTTTCATTGTGGCAAGTGCCCCTGTTAGCTTCTGTATTGCAATAAAAGCTGATGCATGTATTTGGAAATCCGACAACCATCTATCCAAATACTCGGAATCAGTCGAAATAAATACCTGGTCCCGATTATCTTCTTATGCAAATTGAATAGACAAGATCTATTCAAAACCATATATTAATGAAAGTCAAATTTTTGACCTAATGAACTCGTATTGACTAGATTCGACTGTACCAAATTTATTTCCTTTCCTTTCAGACTGACAAATTCAATGATTCTTGACAGGAGACTTATAATGATAACATTTTCAGATAATTTCTAGCTTGTCTGTCTTATAAGGGATCACTTCTGTGTACTAGCTGTCTGTCACACTATGAAGCGATCACTTCTGTGTACTAGCTGTCTATCACACCATGAAGTGATCACTTCTGTATACTAGCTGTCGGTCACACCAAGAAGGGATCACTTTTGTGTACTAGTTGTCAGTCACACCAAGAAGGGATCACTTCTGTGTACTAGCTATCGGTCACACCAAGAAGGGGTCACTTCTGTGTACTAGCTGTCGGTCACACCAAGAAGGGATCACTTCTGTGTACTAGCTGTTGGTCACACCAAGAAGGGATCACTTTTGTGTACTAGCTGTCAGTCACACCAAGAAGGGATCACTTCTGTGTACTACCTGTCGGTCACACCAAGAAGGGATCACTTCTGTGTACTAGCTGTCAGTCACACCAAGAAGGGATCACTTCTGTGTACTGGGTGTCTGTTACACCAAGAGGGGATCACTTTCGTGTACTAGCTGTCAGTCACACCAAGAAGGGATCACTTTTGTGTACTAGTTGTCAGTCACACCAAGAAGGGATCACTTCTGTGTACTAGCTATCGGTCACACCAAGAAGGGGTCACTTCTGTGTACTAGCTGTCGGTCACACCAAGAAGGGATCACTTCTGTGTACTAGCTGTTGGTCACACCAAGAAGGGATCACTTTTGTGTACTAGCTGTCAGTCACACCAAGAAGGGATCACTTCTGTGTACTACCTGTCGGTCACACCAAGAAGGGATCACTTCTGTGTACTAGCTGTCAGTCACACCAAGAAGGGATCACTTCTGTGTACTGGGTGTCTGTTACACCAAGAGGGGATCACTTTCGTGTACTAGCTGTCAGTCACACCAAGAAGGGATCACTTCTGTGTACTAGCTATCGGTCACACCAAGAAGGGATCACTTCTGTGTACTAGCTGTCGGTCACACCAAGAAGGGATCACTTCTGTGTACTAGCTGTCGGTCACACCAAGAAGGGATCACTTTTGTGTACTAGCTGTCAGTCACACCAAGAAGGGATCACTTCTGTGTACTACCTGTCGGTCACACCAAGAAGGGATCACTTCTGTGTACTAGCTGTCAGTCACACCAAGAAGGGATCACTTCTGTGTACTAGCTGTCGGTCACACCAAGAAGGGATCACTTCTGTGTACTAGCTGTCGGTAACACCAAGAAGGGATCACTTTTGTGTACTATCTGTCTGTTATACCAAGAAGGGATCACTTCTGTGTACTGGGTATCTGTCACACCATGAAGTGGTCCCTTCTGTGTACTAGCCGTCTGTTACATCATGAAGGGATCACTACTGTTTACTGGGTGTCTGTTACATCAAAAAGGGATCACTTCTGTGTACTGGCTGTCTGTCATACCATGAAGCAGCAATCACTTCTGTGTACTGGGTGTCTGTTACACCAAGAGGGGATCACTTCTGTGTACTAGCTGTCTGTCACACCATGAAGCAGCAATCACTTCTGTGTACTAGCTGTCTGTCATATCATGAAGCACCAATCACTTCTGTGTACTGGCTGTCTGTCATACCATGAAGCAGCAACCACTTCTGTGTACTAGCTGTCTGTCATACCATGAAGCAGCAGTCACTTCTGTGTACTAGCTGTCTGTCATACCATGAAGCAGCAATCACTTCTGTGTACTAGCTGTCTGTCATACCATGAAGCACCAATCACTTCTGTGTACTAGCTGTCCGTCATACCATGAAGCAGCAATCACTTCTGTGTACTAGCTGTCTGTCATACCATGAAGCAGCAATCACTTCTGTGTACTAGCTGTCTGTCACACCATGAAGCAGCAATCACTTCTGTGTACTGGCTGTCTGTCATACCATGAAGCACCAATCACTTGTGTGCACTAGCTGTCTGTCATACCATGAAGCAGCAATTACTTCTGTGTACTAGCTGTCTGTCATACCAAGAAGCAGCAATCACTTCTGTGTACTAGCTGTCTGTCATTCCATGAAGCAGCAATTACTTCTGTGTACTAGCTTTCTGTCATACCATGAAGCAGCAATCACTTCTGTGTACTAGCTGTCTGTCACACCTTGAAGCAGCAATCACTTCTGTGCACTAGCTGTCTGTCATACCATGAAGCAGCAATCAATTCTGTGTACTAGCTGTCTGTCATACCATGAAGCAGCAATCACTTCTGTGTACTAGCTGTCTGTCATACCATGAAGCACCAATCACTTCTGTGTACTAGCTGTCTGTCACACCATGAAGCACCAATCACTTCTGTGTACTAGCTGTCTGTCACACCATGAAGCAGCAATCACTTCTGTGTACTAGCTGTCTGTCATACCATGAAGCACCAATCACTTCTGTGTACTAGCTGTCTGTCATACCATGAAGCAGCAATCACTTCTGTGTACTAGCTGTCTGTCATACCATGAAGCAGCAATCACTTCTGTGTACTAGCTGTCTGTCATACCATGAAGCACCAATCACTTCTGTGTACTAGCTGTCTGTCATACCATGAAGCAGCAATCACTTCTGTGTACTAGCTGTCTGTCATACCATGAAGCAGCAATTACTTCTGTGTACTAGCTGTCTGTCATACCATGAAGCAGCAATCACTTCTGTGTACTAGCTGTCTGTCATACCATGAAGCACCAATCACTTCTGTGTACTAGCTGTCTGTCATACCATGAAGCAGCAATCACTTCTGTGTACTAGCTGTCTGTCATACCATGAAGCAGCAATCACTTCTGTGTACTAGCTGTCTGTCATACCATGAAGCACCAATCACTTCTGTGTACTAGCTGTCTGTCATACCATGAAGCACCAATCACTTCTGTGTACTAGCTGTCTGTCATACCATGAAGCACCAATCACTTCTGTGTACTAGCTGTCTGTCATACCATGAAGCAGCAATCACTTCTGTGTACTAGCTGTCTGTCATACCATGAAGCAGCAATCACTTCTGTGTACTAGCTGTCTGTCATACCATGAAGCAGCAATCACTTCTGTGTACTAGCTGTCTGTCATACCATGAAGCAGCAATCACTTCTGTGTACTAGCTGTCTGTCATACCATGAAGCAGCAATCACTTCTGTGTACTAGCTGTCTGTCATACCATGAAGCACCAATCACTTCTGTGTACTAGCTGTCTGTCATACCATGAAGCAGCAATCACTTCTGTGTACTAGCTGTCTGTCATACCATGAAGCAGCAATCACTTCTGTGTACTAGCTGTCTGTCATACCATGAAGCAGCAATCACTTCTGTGTACTAGCTGGCTGCCATACCATGAAGCACCAATCACTTCTGTGTACTAGCTGTCTGTCATACCATGAAGCAGCAATCACTTCTGTGTACTAGCTTGCATTTGTCATCCAATTTATTAGACACTGAGGATATTCTGTTGAATTATTGGAAGCCAGAAAGCTGGGTTGATTATATTGGTGCGCTTCACGAATCCATGGAAGGAAATAGTGTAATCTGTGGGGATTCCTCGTACTGAAATTGTCATGTTGCTCTCCATGTTGCCATGGTAACACGTGGAGTGTGATGCTGTCTCTGTATTTCAATATGAATGAATATTATTGCCCCCCCCTCCAAGATATGTCAAAAACATAGTTTTAATTTTTTGTCATGAGATGTTTTGCTGTGGTTAACTAGACAGCAACTTTGATGAGTTAGCCAGTCGTTAATTACTTATTAATTGTGTTTTAATTATGAAGCCTTAGGGCAGAATACCTAATGACAGTGTATGTATATAGAGTTGTTTTAAACGAACAGCATATTATGCTGAAGTAATATTATGTACAATTCTAGAGTAAATAAGTCGTATGATGGTGCATTGATTAATTTCACTGGGAACTCGTGTCGACATTTTTGGACTGTATATTAGTTTTTCACCATTTCCCTGACTAAAATAAAATGATTATTTTCCATTTAAATTCCTCTCATCAAAAAGCAAAGAAAATTCTTACAAGATTAGTTTGGTTTATCCACATTTCTTGAAATTAATTACTTGCCCCTCACAGCTGCGGGTTTGTAAGATATTGTTAGTGAGGAGCCATCCACCTGTCATATAGAAGGTTGGTGGTTGTACACCGGTGTCTGTCTGTCTGTCTGCAGTCTTCCTCCACCCTCATCATTGCAATAATCACTACCTGACCTGAAGCACCAATACATGTGTAACAAATATTACACATATTTATTAAGTTGGTATGTTGGTGATTAGCCGTTTATCCAAATTACCATTCGAATGTCTGATTTTCAGTTTTGTTAAACCATTAACAGGTTAATTGAAATGATAGTGAAGTATAATTAACCTAAATGTTGCGCCATTGATATAATCAGGCTTTCCAGTGGCCCTTAAATTCCAAAAAAACTTTTCTTCTTTTTATACGTCCTTTCAAAGAACGGGACGCCGTTCAAAGAACGGGACGTATTATAGTTTCACTTGCGGTGGGCAGGCGTTTGGGTGGGCGGGCATCGTCCAGCATGTTCTCCGATCAGTAACTTAAGTATTATTTGTCCAATTTTCACGAGACTTAGTCAGAATGTGTATAGGCATAATATCTTGGACAAGTTCAATAACCAGCCATATCACACTTGTCACTCCAGAGTTATTGCCCTTTAATTAGCGAAATTACCCAAATTTGTCTAGTCCGATTAATAACTTAAGAATTCTTTGTCCAATCTTCACCAAACTTAGTCAGAATGTGTATTGGCATAATATCTTAGACAAGTTTGATAACCAGCCATATCACACTTGTCACTCCAGAGTTATTGCCCTTTAATTAGAGAAATTGCCTAAAATTGGCCTTGTCTGATCAATAACTTTAGAATTCTTTGTTCAATCTTCACCAGATTTGGTCAGAGAGCAATTTTTATTCTTATTAAATACAATGCATAAATTTCGAAAACAGTTGTTGGAATATTTTTCGCAGTGGTACTTAGTTTGATTTTATGCAAAGGGATCAAGTCAGGTTCAAACCTAGGTCACTAAAGGTGGAGTCATAGGAGTTGAGTCATTTTTACACTGCTTTATTTTAAACTCTAGTGACAAAAAATTTATAACGAGCGTATTTTGCGATGGTATGCGCTCTTGTTTAATTTTGCTAAAATTCCTAAAAAAACTCAAAAATCCTAAAAAAAGCTCCCAATTTTCATGTTTCTTTTCAAGGTGAATTTCAAGTGAGAATTACTTTACTTATTTATACATCTAAACTGTATTTAACAATATTTTTCTAGCTCTTTTTAAACAGTGGTTTACATACAGTTTACCAGTAGATTGGTAGCTGCTGGAAAGCCTGTATCACATACCACATTTCAGAGAATTTTTATCAGTGACAAAGACCAGCTATTCTTGTATTCTAAGGTGTGGTTATAAGGTGTGGTTAGTCGACACCAATTAGGTGTGAAAATATTTCCCATGGTGTGAAAAAATTGGTTCTGGCATCTTTATGATGCTGTCATGGCTGATTAACAATATATTGTTCAACTACGGTATATGCTCATAAATGCATGTGCCTACTAGTGGTTTTAATTGCATACTTCAACCATTGATGGATATATATGATTATTTCATATTTTATTCCTGTCTGTCTACAATTTAGGTTTTGAATGTAACATCATATCATCAATATATTTTTGAATGTGTTGCCTTTGACATACGGCATGTATCATATAGATTAAAGACACTATTCAAAATTTATTTATATATTCATAACCAACTAATGAAGCATGAGTATACTGGATATTTTGTTAGTGACAGCTGACATATTTGCATAAACAATGAAGTGCTGGTATATGTATCAGTTGCATATTGATTTTACCTTCACAATAAATGTTGGTATTAGAACATTTTTTTGGTTAACTGTTCATCAAAATAATTGAATATTTCCATCCCTTATATTTAACAGTAAGAAATTGCCTCTCATAAAACAATCAAAATTTATCTTATGTATTACCTTACATATTGTATCACCCGCTTTATTCTCCTTAAGAAATGGGAATAAGGCCATTGTTGAAATAATGTTTGTTTGGCATAACCCTACCTACCCATGTCAGTCCCTGCACACATTGTTTTTGAGGGGCTCTGAGGTGTTTTTGGTCCCTGCACACATTGTTTTTGAGGGGCTCTGAGGTGTTTTTGGTCCCTGCACACATTGTTTTTGAGGGGCTCTGAGGTGTTTTTGGTCCCTGCACACATTGTTTTTGAGGGGCTCTGAGGTGTTTTGGTCCCTGCACACATTGTTTTTGAGGGGCTCTGAGGTGTTTTGGTCCCTGCACACATTGTTTTTGAGGGGCTCTGAGGTGTTTTTGGTCCCTGCACACATTGTTTTTGAGGGGCTCTGAGGTGTTTTTGGTCCCTGCACACATTGTTTTTGAGGGGCTCTGAGGTGTTTTTGGTACCTGCACACATTGTTTTTGAGGGGCTCTGAGGTGTTTTGGTCCCTGCACACATTGTTTTTGAGGGGCTCTGATGTGTTTTGGTCCCTGCACACATTGTTTTTGAGGGGCTCTGAGGTGTTTTGGTCCCTGCACACATTGTTTTTGAGGGGCCCTGAGGTGTTTTGGTCCCTGCACACATTGTTTTTGAGGGGCTCTGAGGTGTTTGGTCCCTGCACACATTGTTTTTGAGGGGCTCTAAGGTGTTTTGGTCCCTGCACACATTGTTTTTGAGGGGCTCCGAGGTGTTTTGGTCCCTGCACACATCGTTTTTGAGGGGCTCTGAGGTGTTTTGGTCCCTGCACACATTGTTTTTGAGGGGCTCTGAGGTGTTTTTTTAGCAGCATATTAATATATAGCACGACTAGGACCATAAACATAATAAATAAGAAATAAATTACCTACCTGTACCCACCTTAATTTTTCTTGGTAGGCAATGTTTTAAGGATGGCCTATATTGAAAGCATTTTCAATGTATTGACCCTATAACATATCTGAGGCCCAGGTAGGGGAAGATAGCAAGAAAAGTCAGCTAAGGCAGAAAATGTAGGACCAGACGACATTCTTCCACATGGACGCCATTTTGTTTATCAAGGCTAGCATTGTCAGACTAAAGACATGGACTACTTTTCCTACATTTTAGAAAGTTTCTGAAACGACACCGCTACTTTCCCTATGTAGAACAGGTAGAATTCTATCTTTCCTACCTCTAAAAAACGTGCCTCGGATCATGATATGTCAACCATACATAATCACATACTTGATAGGTTCAAATTGTATAATCTCCATAAACCTGTTCTATAATGTTAGCTCATATGACAATTGTTTGTTTCATCGGTTTCTCAACGATATTTCAGTAGCTCATATGACAAGGAGTGAGATATGATATACTAACAATGTGACTCTGAATCTGTATGATATCAATACAACGGTTGTTATTTCTGTTTTCCTGTTAACTGAAAGTTGTTGGTAGTTTTGAAGTTTTATGAGTTTTTCCAACAGTTTTTCAGTTATGTTCTTACCAATATTTTGCCCTGAGAAGGACCACAGGCTGACCCAGGGGAATTAGACACATGCTGACCCAGGGGAATTAGACACATGCTGACCCAGGGGAATTAGACACAGGCTGACCCAGGGGAATTAGACACAGGCTGACCCAGGGGAATTAGACACAGGCTGACCCAGGGGAATTAGACACAGGCTGACCCAGGGGAATTAGACACAAGCTGACCCAGGGGAATTAGACACAGGCTGACCCAGGGGAATTAGACACAGGCTGACCCAGGGGAATTAGACACATGCTGACCCAGGGGAATTAGACACATGCTGACCCAGGGGAATTAGACACAGGCTGACCCAGGGGAATTAGACACAGGCTGACCCAGGGGAATTAGACACAGGCTGACCCAGGGGAATTAGACACAGGCTGACCCAGGGGAATTAGACACAGGCTGACCCAGGGGAATTAGACACATGCTGACCCAGGGGAATTAGACACAGGCTGACCCAGGGGAATTAGACACATGCTGACCCAGGGGAATTAGACACAGGCTGACCCAGGGGAATTAGACACATGCTGACCCAGGGGAATTAGACACATGCTGACCCAGGGGAATTAGACACAGGCTGACCCAGGGGAATTAGACACAGGCTGACCCAGGGGAATTAGACACAGGCTGACCCAGGGGAATTAGACACAGGCTGACCAAGGGGAATTAGACACAGGCTGACCCAGTGGAATTAGACACAGGCTGACCCAGGGGAATTAGACACAGGCTGACCCAGGGGAATTAGACAAATGCTGACCCAGGGGAATTAGACACATGCTGACCCAGGGGAATTAGACACAGGCTGACCCAGGTGAATTAGACAATTTTGTCTTTTTTAGGGTCTAGTTCCTCACCCTAGAACCAAGCATTTTGTCTAAATCCCCACAGTGGGAAATGTCTAAATCCCTACTTCTAGGATGTATTAAAAATCCAACCAGTCTATTCCAATGACCCAGTATCATTCAGCGTGTCAAATTCCCACTTGATAGGAATTGTCTTCTGTCTGAAATCCTGTGTATCCCTGCTACTCTCCCCCTGGGACAAACCATGGATAAGTGCATTATGTACAGTGATCTGTTAACATAACCAGTATTCCTGGGTGACCAACTAGTACAAACCTTGTCAACTTTCCCACTTAGATCAGAGGTGGAAGACAAATAACTTTGGATGTAGTACGGTACCTTCAGTCAAATTGTCTCCAATAACATGCACCTCACTCTGGGTTCAAGTCTATGGCTTCAAGTTTGGCTGTCAAGTGCTCTACCAACTGAGCTAACCAGGCAGGGCTATTTAAGAAATGTTTAGTGGTTTACCGGAATATATCGGTAGTCATATCCTAAACGTCTCGTGAAAACATTGCTGCTATGCCACTAGTTACACATATTTTGTCTGATGGTCACTGGCAAAATTATCTTTCTATCTTCTACCGAAACAACAAATATTTTCTCAATCTCTGTATCTCTTATATATTTCTACATTGATTAAATTGTGTAAGTGAGACATCTCCACTGTATTCTGTGTTGAATAAAACATGGTAGTCATAATAAATTCATTTGGGTAATGCACTAGTAACTAAATCATGTGGAAGTAATAACATGGGACTGGATTAAGGATTAAAACATTAGTGGTGTTTAAAGGCACTCTTGAGTTATTGTTTCTGAATGACACATTTGAATTACATTCCAAATCTGTAACATTGACCATTGTATAATATTAATCTCAGCTTATAAAATATTATATGAAAGTATCATAAAATGTTTTCGATCTGTCAAGTAGTACTTTTTTTATTGAAACAATTAATTGATGACTTTGGGGTTGTTGCATACATCAGTTAATTCACACATTATGGGGAGGGGCGTAGTCGAGAAATAGAATGACTGGCCCCCGGATCTGAGGGTCATAGATTGGAATCCGTCCTGGACAAGATTGAACCGCAAACTTCACAATCGCTATATTGGGCGTGAGTACTGGTTAGTCAGGAAGCAGTCATCGATAGTAATTAATATAACTTCATGTTTACATGTTTCTTAATTACTGCAAAATAAATATAATTTAAAAGATGAATATTGTACAGCCGCTGTGATGTAATATCTAGGTCGCAGAAGTTCCATCCCTGTACAGTCATCGAAATTCTGAAAAAATAATCAAATACCCCTGTGAAAGGAAATGGAACATACTGTTCTAAAAATAAACAAACTATTATATATAGGTTAATGTCAGTGTGAATGTGTATAGTTCAATTTTGGCTTTGAGACTTATCATAGATTAAATAAGTCTGATATTATCTGAAATCCCTGACCCAAAATAGAACTATAGTCTGTTTTTATTTACTTGAGAATGGTTGTAAACAAACTAAGAGGTGATAAGCCAATGAAAACATGTTTTGCTACATCTTGACCAATGAAAACATGCTTTGCTACATCTTGACCAATGAAAACATGCTTTGCTACATCTTGACCAATGAAAACATGCTTTGCTACATCTTGACCAATGAAAACATGCTTTGCTACAACTTGACCAATGAAAACATGCTTTGCAACATCTTGACCAATGAAAACATGCTTTGCTACATCTTGACCAATGAAAACATGCTTTGCAACATCTTGACCAATGAAAACATGCTTTGCAACATCTTGACCAATAGAAATAGTGAACACAATAAGGTATTCTCTACTAACTTTGAATCCACAGTTTGGATACACATGTGCTGGTTAGTTATCAAGTATTCTACTATTGTGAAAGAAGTAGTAACAAACTTATACAAGTCACTCTGGATGACTGTTTCATGGTTTACTGAAGGATACACACGCCTAATTCAGGGATTGTGGGTTTACTGAAGGATACACACGGCTAATTCAGGGATTGTGGGTTTACTGAAGGATACACACGGCTAATTCAGGGATTGTGGGTTTACTGAAGGATACACACGCCTAATTCAGGGATTGTGGGTTTACTGAAGGATACACACGCCTAATTCAGGGATTGTGGGTTTACTGAAGGATACACACGCCTAATTCAGGGATTGTGGGTTTACTGAAGGATACACACGCCTAATTCAGGGATTGTGGGTTTACTGAAGGATACACACGGCTAATTCAGGGATTGTGGGTTTACTGAAGGATACACACGCCTAATTCAGGGATTGTGGGTTTACTGAAGGATACACATGGCTAATTCAGGGATTGTGGGTTTACTGAAGGATACACATGCCTAATTCAGGGATTGTGGGTTTACTGAAGGATACACACGCCTAATTCAGAGATTGTGGGTTTACTGAAGGATACACACGCCTAATTCAGGGATTGTGGGTTTACTGAAGGATACACACGCCTAATTCAGGGATTGTGGGTTTACTGAAGGATACACATGGCTAATTCAGAGATTGTGGGTTTACTGAAGGATACACACGGCTAATTCAGGGATTGTGGGTTTACTGAAGGATACACACGCCTAATTCAGGGATTGTGGGTTTACTGAAGGATACACACGGCTAATTCAGGGATTGTGGGTTTACTGAAGGATACACACGGCTAATTCAGGGATTGTGGGTTTACTGAAGGATACACATGGCTAATTCAGGGATTGTGGGTTTACTGAAGGATACACATGCCTAATTCAGGGATTGTGGGTTTACTGAAGGATACACACGCCTAATTCAGGGATTGTGGGTTTACTGAAGGATACACACGCCTAATTCAGGGATTGTGGGTTTACTGAAGGATACACATGGCTAATTCAGGGATTGTGGGTTACTGAAGGATACACACGCCTAATTCAGGGATTGTGGGTTTACTGAAGGATACACATGGCTAATTCAGAGATTGTGGGTTTACTGAAGGATACACACGCCTAATTCAGAGATTGTGGGTTTACTGAAGGATACACACGCCTAATTCAGGGATTGTGGGTTTACTGAAGGATACCCACGGCTAATTCAGGGATTGTGGGTTTACTGAAGGATACACACGCCTAATTCAGAGATTGTGGGTTTACTGAAGGATACACACGCCTAATTCAGGGATTGTGGGTTTACTGAAGGATACCCACGGCTAATTCAGGGATTGTGGGTTTACTGAAGGATACACACGCCTAATTCAGAGATTGTGGGTTTACTGAAGGATACACACGGCTAATTCAGGGATTGTGGGTTTACTGAAGGATACACACGGCTAATTCAGGGATTGTGGGTTTACTGAAGGATACACATGGCTAATTCAGGGATTGTGGGTTTACTGAAGGATACACATGCCTAATTCAGGGATTGTGGGTTTACTGAAGGATACACACGCCTAATTCAGGGATTGTGGGTTTACTGAAGGATACACACGCCTAATTCAGGGATTGTGGGTTTACTGAAGGATACACATGGCTAATTCAGGGATTGTGGGTTACTGAAGGATACACACGCCTAATTCAGGGATTGTGGGTTTACTGAAGGATACACATGGCTAATTCAGAGATTGTGGGTTTACTGAAGGATACACACGCCTAATTCAGAGATTGTGGGTTTACTGAAGGATACACACGCCTAATTCAGGGATTGTGGGTTTACTGAAGGATACCCACGGCTAATTCAGGGATTGTGGGTTTACTGAAGGATACACACGCCTAATTCAGAGATTGTGGGTTTACTGAAGGATACACACGCCTAATTCAGGGATTGTGGGTTTACTGAAGGATACCCACGGCTAATTCAGGGATTGTGGGTTTACTGAAGGATACACACGCCTAATTCAGAGATTGTGGGTTTACTGAAGGATACACACGCCTAATTCAGGGATTGTGGGTTTACTGAAGGATACCCACGGCTAATTCAGGGATTGTGGGTTTACTGAAGGATACACACGCCTAATTCAGAGATTGTGGGTTTACTGAAGGATACACACGGCTAATTCAGGGATTGTGGGTTTACTGAAGGATACACACGCCTAATTCAGGGATTGTGGGTTAACTGAAGGATACACGCCTAATTCAGGGATTGTGGGTTAACTGAAGGATACACGCCTAATTCAGGGATTGTGGGTTTACTGAAGGATACACACGGCTAATTCAGGGATTGTGGGTTTACTGAAAGATACACACGCCTAATTCAGGGATTGTGGGTTTACTGAAAGATACACACGCCTAATTCAGGGATTGTGGGTTTACTGAAGGATACACACGGCTAATTCAGGGATTGTGGGTTTACTGAAGGATACACACGGCTAATTCAGGGATTGTGGGTTTACTGAAGGATACACACGCCTAATTCAGGGATTGTGGGTTTACTGAAGGATACACACGGCTAATTCAGGGATTGTGGGTTTACTGAAGCATACACACGCCTAATTCAGGGATTGTGGGTTTACTGAAGGATACACACGCCTAATTCAGGGATTGTGGGTTTACTGAAGGATACACACGCCTAATTCAGGGATTGTGGGTTTACTGAAGGATACACACGCCTAATTCAGGGATTGTGGGTTTACTGAAGGATACACACGCCTAATTCAGGGATTGTGGGTTTACTGAAGGATACACACGGCTAATTCAGGGATTGTGGGTTTACTGAAGGATACACACGCCTAATTCAGGGATTGTGGGTTTACTGAAGGATACACACGGCTAATTCAGGGATTGTGGGTTTACTGAAGGATACACACGCCTAATTCAGGGATTGTGGGTTTACTGAAGGATACACACGCCTAATTCAGGGATTGTGGGTTTACTGAAGGATACACACGCCTAATTCAGGGATTGTGGGTTTACTGAAGGATACACACGCCTAATTCAAGGATTGTGGGTTTACTGAAGGATACACACGGCTAATTCAGGGATTGTGGGTTTACTGAAGGATACACACGGCTAATTCAGGGATTGTGGGTTTACTGAAGGATACACACGGCTAATTCAGGGATTGTGAAGTTTGCAGTCCTGTTAAATGTTGGGTTATGCTTTTCAGCTTCACAGCTTCACTTGAGTGGTCCTCTCTTAAGCAACAACATTTCAATTTACTGATGTAGAAAATTCCATCCCTTTTTAAGCTCTCTGAAGCAACAACCTCACAACAACAACAGCTTTTGTGCTGTAGAACATTGTTGCAGGTAGGGTCGATGTTCATCATAATCTAAAATTAATATATTAAACTAATGAATTCATTAGATGTTTTAGAGAGATTGTTCAGTTGTGTAATGCTTTGACACCAATGTAATTTTGTGTTCCTTTTTATTACAGGTGACGAATGCCACTTGCAATTATATCAACGAAGAAAGATACATGCTGAAATTTAGTGGGCCTGGTTCCTATACTTGGTATCCAATGAAAGAAGGCTATGGCTGGATTTTTACACTGCGATGTATGGCGTTGCCGTAGAACTAAACATTCATGACCTGATTTGTACAAGGAATTATTTGGTGCTAATGTGTTAAATTTGGAAAATAACAAATTTATGTGTTTATTTTCATGTTGATTCTATTATTGCAATAGATGGTCGAAGGGTTTTGAGTGAGTGGCTGAGACAGTGAATAATAGGGCAATTTAAATTAGTGGGGTATTATTACAATTCGTCTGGCGCTTGTGCTCAGTATGAGATATAACCATGTGTTCATAAGTCAGACTTCCAAGGATTGCAGGTTTTTTCTTGCCAGTACGTTGTAAGGATTGATAAATATTGGACGATTATGTTTGCATTGTATTTCAACAAACAGCTTGGGTTGTAATATATGTAATTGAATTCAACAAACTATATTGAATACTTGTTTTGATTTTTAAGTGCAATGTGTTTTAACTTACATATATTTTGTTATTAATATCTTTGTCACATACATGTGTGAACATTACTTTACTGTATTATTAGTTCATTCAAAGCAAGTACAATTCGATTGGTTAATTCCGGATGGCAAGAACAATTTTATTGCAGCACTCTGGATGTCAACTAAAATTTGATTGGTTCATTCTGTTTGCCAAGTACAATTTGATTGGTTCATTCAGGATAGCAACTACAATTTGATTTGTGCATTCTGGGTGCCAACTAAACTTTGATTGGATTATCCTTGATGCAAAGAACAATTTGATTCATTTGTGGATGTCAACAACAGTTTCATTGTTTCATCCCGGATGCAAACTACAATTTGATTCGTTCACTTGGGATGCCAACTACACTTTGATTGGTTCATTCTGGATAACAATTACATTTTGAGTAACGTTTAGCATTTGGATTGCAATTATGCACTAGAGGACAACTTCTCCTGGTTGCCCTGACCAAAGTGTGGTTTCATTGGGAAATATTCACGACAGAATGGAGGTTCAACTATTGTCCTTTGATTTAAATTTAATCTTGAAGAATGCAAGATATAGAATAATAATACCTCTACCGTTAGCAGTTTTATTATTGAGAAGAACATATCAATATTATAACTAAGTTATCTGTTGTGGGCAATCTCATTAAAATCAGCTCCAGTCACACGCTCCTATACTATACTATACGCTAACTGGATCTGATGACTGCACAATACAGGTCAGTTCTTGTGACCTTTGAGTAGCCAATCAAATCGTCGCCTGCAAAATGCTTTGGTATAGAGTTATGAATACTCGTCGATCTCCGACGAACTTCGTGAATTCTATTTGAGCGTAGATCACCAAGACGTTCCGATTACATATTTTCATCAATTTCAATATGGCTGCGCCCATGGACACAACCGCAACTCCTACACGGCAACATTCTTTGGTTGATCGATGTTGTTTGTGTTGTGTTTCATTTTTGGAAATATTTATAACCGGAAGCGACAGGAAGGACGTATAACAGTATAAACAGAAACATAAACAGAAACTCCGAATAAACGAAGAACGACAAACACGGTTTTGTAAGGAGAAATTTCATTGGACCACAAATGAGCACCTGGTTACGCATAAAAAGAGGTTATATGAACGTGACCTCTTACGGAGTGTAGTCAGATCCTAACAGTGGGAAGTAATGGAGATAAAGTTAGGGGCTGATTTCAATGAGATTGCTGTTGTGGGTTACTACTTTGTAACTGATTATTGTAATATGTTGTGACCTATAGATGCTAGTAATGTACATACAGTACTTTGATAAAACATCGTAAGTTTTACATCTTTTTGATTTCTGTAGTTTACAGCACAGTATATGTTGCTATTTTGATTTGTGTATAATAAATACGTTTTATTGTCTTTTTAGCTCACCTAAGCACTTTATGCTTGTGGTGAGCTTTTGTGATTGCTCTGTGTTGGTTATCAACAGGGTTCATGTTAACACTAAAGATTACCATTTATGTGCAATCTTAATCCAACTTGGTCAGAAAGTTTGCCTTCATGAAAATGTGGGTCTATTTCAATAGGTTTCTGAAACTTTTCCATCGATTTTACAATTATACTCCCATTATACGTGTCATTACAGAAAAAACTTCCTGTACTCCACATTCCGTATTTTAAACCAGATTTACAATTTATGGGGTGATAATTATTCCTTAATCGATTCTGGGACAAGTAAGGTTCTTGGTTATGTAGGGTAAAAAACTGGGTAAATGGGTCAAGCAAATCATAGGAAAACTCCAAAGATATTTTTCTACATCATGTGCATGAAACCTGCAAGAAATTTTGACTTTTAGAGCATGTTTGAAATTGTGTCATGTTGGATCAACAAATAGGTCACTAGGTCAAATGATAGAAAGAGCTTGAGGCTATGTTTTGTACCTAATCTTCATGAAACCAGATCAGAATGATATTATGTTGTTCTTTATAAATCAAATCTATGTCATTTTACAGTTTCTCAGGTGAGCAATACAAGCACATTATGACCCCTTTGATGTACTTATAGTTATGTGTATATTCTAGTTGCGACATGGTGATTACATCATTGTCCAATTATAGAAATGTTTGAATTCCTTATTTTGGTTACGCAGATTCATATCACACATGAAAATAATTAATTAAAAAAATATCTTAAAAAGCAACTGAGTTTTGATGTTTTCTATTCATGCCAATGTTATTATGTTATGCTCTAAATATATGATAATACTGTCCATAAGTAATGCTTTTGTTTTGTATAAATCAATGTCCCCTTCCCCACATGCATGAAGGACAAAGATTTTCCCTGGTCCATCCCACATAAGTTTGTGTTTCTCATATTTCAAAATGTATATGATCTATGGTAATGGAACTTCATAGTCGCTGGCATTGTTTTTTAATGAGGCAAAATTATTTGAAGGGAATTTTGTAGATGGTCATGAAAGTAATGTTTCTGAAAAATTGTCTTGAAACCAGCCTAGCCGTTTCTAATAAAATATCAAAGATGTCATAATAGATGCCACCCACAGGAGATTGTCATGAGTTCTCTCCCTTCATCCCTTCTAGAGTTCTCTCCCTTCATCCCTTCTATAGTATATGTAAAAAGTATTTGTGAAGGGAGAGAACTGGTGACAATCTCCTCTGATGCCACCTGGGCCATTATTAAATGACTTCTCATTACAATGAATGGTGAACTTTAAGTTTGCGTTTTGTCCCTTTGCCACAAGGAATGTGTATTTTCATGTCTTCTTGTGCATTTTGTGTGCCTGTATAATTTGTATATATTGCATTCACTGCAAACTGAAGTTTGTTTAGAATCTTTGAAATTTTTGTTACATTTTATGAGCTCTAAACACATTTTTCTTTGTAACTAAAATAAATTAAAACCTCACGTTAAGACCACCTCAAAAAAAAGACCACCTCAAAATTAAGAACACAATTTTCAAGTCCATTTTCACTGTTTCACTCTATTCAACCTCAATATTAAGACCTCATCAATAAGAAGACCAGTTGTCTAGGTTCCCAAAGGTGGTCTTATTAATGAGGTTTTACTGTATATTAACCATTAAAAAACATGACCTAGACAGGTTTATCCAGCAGTTTGACTTTAGCACATAGATCTACATGTGTGATCTATAGTCACGTATTCTCTCTGTTCTATCAATTTAGAATGAATGCACAAGTTGAACAGGACATGTAACCAGGGGCTGTATGTGTTGTAGTGAGTTCCAGATGCAACATTGACGAGAAACACAACACTGGAAAACAAAACAACATTTCCCCTATACTGAATTACATTAAGCATTTTAATAAGTCTACCTGAAAATTATGAACACAATTTTCAAGTCTATTTTCACTCTTTATTCAACCTTAATATTAAGACCACCTCAATAATAAGACCAGTTTTGAAGAGTTCCAAGGGTGGTTTTATTACTGAGGTTGTACTGTAATTGTACACGAAGATAGGAGGTGGACTGGGTATGATAACACTTGGTGGGTAAATCAGCTTGAGCTTTAAGATCTTCATAAAACTGGTCTGTATAATACTATTATTACTTGTACAGAAATATCATACTGAGAGGCAGTTGAAGCCACACGCAAGAAAATGTTCTGATAGTCTATTTAAAGTAAAACCTCAATAATAGGAAAATTGAGGTCTTAATTTCGAGGTTGTCTTATTATTGAGTTAGTCTTTTAGTGGGTTTTTACTGCTTCGACAGTAAATATGAAAAATAGAGTTTTTGTACAGGACTATTTTACCTGTCTGATTCGTACGACATATGATGTAAAATGATTTATCGAGTCACACAAATATAAATGCTTGTTGAGGATAGGAGTATCGCCTTTGAACGCCTCAAGGGTGGGGGGGGGGGGGTTGAACCAGTTTTAAGGGTGCACCCAACTTTACACTTTATCCTGCCATCACCCAAACTTTTTAAGAGTTTCCTTAGTTCCATTGAACATACACATTGATTAGCAAAGGCTCGTGTACAATAAATGTCAGGACACTTGGTTCTTTCTCAGAATTCTCAGTCATGGAAATTGTGAACTGGTGTAATGTCAAAAAATGTTCTATTCAAATTGCAAAAGTTTAACAATAACACACATGACTTTCTTAATATCGGAGTATCATCTAGTGAAAGAATCAACCTTTAACAGGATATGTTGCAATCTAGAGGGAATTTCCAATTCAGCAAAAAATTATCTTGGTGCAGTGCAGGCTAAAACCACTTCATAAATCATGTAGAAGAAGGAAAAGACCAAAAGGTAAGACCACCTTAACTCTTCTTTCCTGTTTTGGTGCTATCATTATCCACATGTGAAGCTTATCAGTCTGATTTTACATTATCATTGTGGTAAATCAATGGGCACAGCACCAGAGTTGCATCTAAAGTATGGCTCTCTACCAACTGAGATAATTCGATGGCCATTTAACCCCACACCACTACACACTCCTCTCTGGTATTTAGGCTCAACCACTATTGACTGTCAACAACCGCTGCCTACATAGAAGGAAATTAAGGGGAAAAGGTGTGTACACTGTGCGACTAGACCCCACAACCTCCAAACACTAGTAGGGCACTCTGCTGAATGAGCTTGCTGAGTGACTGTCTTGTCCTGCCCCACTACAGCACGGGTAGTGTAGACTCAATGTTTCCCAGGGGTTGTAAAGTCATTGGAAAAGAGAAAAAATGTAATGTTACTTTATGAAATGTTCATTTTTGCCGTCCACTTGATCAATTGTTATTTTGTTGTGATATTTTGAAAATGTTCCGACCTCATTTACGATAATTCGTTTCTTACGGTATAAGGGGAGACTACTAATGCTAGAAATTGTCAATCTCCTACGCAGTGATCTCCCCTGATAGTTATTACTGCAAGGGAAGATAACCGCTGCGTGGAGTTTGAGAAATTGTTTGTGTACACGGATTGGTTCGGTTTTATACGTAACTACCAGTTTTGGCTGGTACCTGCTGCCCTGCGTTCAGTTACGGCTATCAGTTTAAAACGTTTTGTGTTGTATCCCTTGCTCACCGTATCACATTGGCTGCACACGGGAACCAAATTGCAAAACGTTTCGAAACGATAGGGCTGATAGCTGTAACTGAACGCAGGGTTGTGTTGTAAACAAGGCGTAAGATGTTCTGAATATCGGTTAGAAAAGTGGGACGCGTTTATTGTTGTAAGTAGTGTCTCGTGACCACTCCTACATAATAGGTTGAGTCGATGTTTTATGAATGGGTATGATGTAATTGCGAAGTTGTTCATACCTTAATTGTAATGAAATCCGTACATAAATTTGTCATAGTCGCAAATAGTTTCTGATAACAAAATGGCTGCGGTGTGCAATTTGCTGAATAACAGCGAGATAACTGACATGTTGGTATGTATTGTTATTTTCAACCGTTTTCATGGTGTGTCAATATATGTAAAACATATAAATCATTATCTACTGGTTCGACTCTAGTCTAAAGTTCATTCACCACATAGGTTTTCAATATTTATCATATTCATAGGTATTCTCGGTATCCAGCTTTTTCTACCCATAGACGGTACGAGTTGACCGGTTACCAAATGAAGGATGTTAAATGCTGATCTATCATGTATCCATCTGATGCTGAAAATTTATATTATGGGAATAATAAGAAATGTTTTGCTGCTTTAATTTGATAAAATATATTGAACAAAAGAGTAATCAATAAATCGCATAAAACAACATGATCAACAGACTTATTTCTTGACTGCAGGTACTGGTGGAAAAAATCATGACTCAACAAATAATTTGGTACACTGTTCACTGTCTTTCTTTTTCATTGTCCACATACAGTGAAAATCGGTAATAACATAAATGCGTTTGCAATAAGAGAGGTACGAATAGTTTCGGGACGTCTCGTATTTTTTTGTACCCGATTCATTACTACGTTATTTCGTCAAAATACGCTCAGATATCGTGTCTAAAGAATAATTAATGATATAATTCATTAACGGACATATTATCTGACATATTATCTGACACAATTCAATATCTGCTGCGATCTCATAGGATCAAAAAGCTTTAACTGCGTTTTGCAGCAGCATCAATAATTTTCGATCGTCTTTTATATTTGGAATTAACGAGTTAAATAGAGTAAAATACGTTCATATTTCATAAAATGCAAAACAATCAAAGACTTGCCAATCAATTGCAGTCAAGTTTTACTATCAAACATAAATGTGAAAGGGCAAAGGTGAAGTAGGCATGAATTCTAAGACAATTAGCGAATATCGTGATCCGCCTACAAGAAGATTGTGTTAGTTGTCAAACTGTATATTCGATTCGGAGACAACTTCCGCCGATTTTATTGCTTGGGGTCTGAAAATGCGTGCATTGAAAAAGCTTGCGTCCCGGGAATCGTTAATTGGCATTTTCATTGGTCATCTTAAAAAATCATGCGTCCAAATACGCTTATCTATGCGTTTCCGAGAACCCTGAGCTATACACATCCCACTCCTCTTCTGTTCTTAGTTTTATGCAGTCCTATTTATAAATAAGACCCTACATACCTTATTTCACATTTTGACATTTTCCGGTTATGTAGGGTCTTATCAGCTTCCTTTTAAAAATGTCATGTAGCACTTTCCGACACAATTCTGTGTCGCTCTTTTTCCACTAAATTGACTGATATTGAACTATGAAACAATACCAGCACGGAAAATACATTTCCAATTGCTCCATTGACGCTTTCTACGCCGGATAAGGTCTAGAAATCCCAATGTCATGTGCTTATTGTATAAAGATGCGCATTTGTTTCCATCTAGTGCATATTTCACAGAGATTGGGCTGTGCAACATATCCGGTTAACACGATCAATATATGAATCGAAAAATTAGACGAAATTTTTGGTGGGTGAAAACCCCATATTCCAGAACCCGGCATCGTTTGAATCAGCTAAATGACATGTGCGTAAAATTATTTCGTCCACGTCGGTTTGGTAAAATATATTATTTGGTACCATGTTGTGGACAATGTGTAGGAAAGATTAACTGATGGACATTTTATCGAATATTAAGCGTTTAAAGGTGGTTTTCATCAAGTTATCAGTACAAAACGACAGTCTACCATATAATAAACTGTTTCTACGTCAATAAATGATATTATTCGCTGATTCAAAATGATACATGACATTGCATAGGGCCCGTTTAGACGTTACATGCAAAGGGAAAGTAAAATGTAAAATAACAACATAATGAATGTTTATGATTAAAAGGGCATGTAAACGTATAATTAATGTTTTGGACTAAGTTTAATGAGGACAATCGGTATATGTGGACTGGTCATAGTGACATACGGTATATGTGGACTGGTCATAGTGACATACAAGGTTAAGATTAGAAACTGTCCTCATGTTTATTGACATGTTTTGACCAGACGCTAACAATTAGAAGAATGTGTTATAATATAAATAAGATAGAGCAATGACTTGAAGTATAATCTCCTGTCCCACAATAAAAGTACACAGTTCCAATAGCTGTCTAACTAAAAGATAATGAGTATAGACTTATAAGTTCTCTGACTTGAACATTGCTTTAGCAGTAAAAATGTCATCTGATGTACTGAACTGAATATTCATAAGACTACTGAACAGAACTTAACCATGAGAAAAAGAACCGAAACTTTGAACAGTTAATTGTTGCAGCCTTTAATAGTAATCGGTGCTTGAAATCTTCTGGAGCCGTGAAGCCCAACCAGGACAGAAATGTACTAGTAACCTATGGCAATGATTTCCAATTCCATCTTTTCACTGTACTTGTTCTACATTACAGAATTATGATGACTTAATAGAAGAGATGTCCTCATCAGCACTAAAGAAGACTGTGTTGTCCAACTCCGACATTCAGCTCCCTGTATATCGGAAACTGCCCCCTATTCAAAACCCTCCAATGATGCAGGGAAGGCAAGTTATGTCCCCTTCAATGGTTACCGTTGACTTCAGTCCTAATGGCATTGTTACCAAGCATGTTGCTGACTCTCAGAACTCTCCTGCAAGGAAGTCTCCATCTACTTCCTTGAAACCGACCAATCAGAATTCAGCTTCTAGATCTAATAATCACCTTGCTTCTTCTAAGAAGCCAGTTGCAAGTAAACCATTGGCTAAAGGGAATGGAGATGTGGCTTTGAGTAACTCGCCCAAGGGCATTGAACTTATTGGATTTAAATTTAACAAAGACAATGCTGGCGCTGTTAATGGTGTGAGTTTGGATGCAAAGCCTGATGCAAATGGCTGGACTCCATTAAGTAAGTTGAATTATTTTCTGTAAATTACCTGCATTGCATCGGATTTTTTGTGAAATTATTGTTAGTTTGATTAATTTTTGTTGATGTATGTAATTCAGTCCAAGTTTCAACACTATAGGTCATTCCCACATGTACAATATTTACCTCCCTTGTCCTGAATAGTCGACCATATTGATAGGCAAATATCTTTTAAGTTTATAGGGAATATAATGAAAATGACAACACAATTAGAAAAATGAATTATGTGGAACACGGCCAAGTAAAAGCAGACAGTCAAAAATAACGAAATTTGATCATACTTTCCCTAAAACTGAAGAAATGGCTGCATTACCATGTTATGATTGATGGTTTTGTTTTGTAACAGCTTGCTATATGCATTGCAGTGAACAGCAGTACTGGTCAACTGAGCTAACCTGTCATTGTGTATTTGAGAAACTTCATTACTTGATGACGGAGTGATCTGAAAAATTGGATGTGATTTTGACAGATTCATATCGACAGTTCTGAAAGTAAAATTAATTTGAATCATATGCTTGCTGCAATCAAAATCAACAGAAGGTCTTTCTTAGTTTATTAGACACTGAAATAGTACTGGCAGGTAGTTAACCAGAAGATATCTTGTATTAGACACTGAAATAGTACTGGCAGGTAGTTCACCAGTAGATGTCTTGGAAAATTTCATTGTTATTGATGTAATTCAAATGTTTCAGGTACAGAGTTACCTCCCTGTAAAATATGCGGTGATAAGGCTTCTGGACTTCATTATGGCGTTAACACTTGTGAGGCTTGTAAGGTAATCATATGCTTATCAGTTTTTGCCCTGGGGGTAGTGGGGATACTCAGGACTTTAGACAGAAGGCGATTCCAAACAGATGTGTATTTGACATGTTGAATGGTTCAGTGTATTTGACATGTTGAATGGTTCGGTGTATTTGACATGTTGAATGGTTCGGTGTATTTGACATGTTGAATGGTTCGGTGTATTTGACATGTTGAATGGTTCGGTGTATTTGACATGTTGAATGGTTCGGTGTATTTGACATGTTGAATGGTTCGGTGTATTTGACATGTTGAATGGTTCGGTGTATTTGACATGTTGAATGGTTCGGTGTATTTGACATGTTGAATGGTTCGGTGTCCAGGAAATGGACTTTGGTCGGATTTTATAAAGACCCCAAACAAGACAAATTGTCCTGGAAGGCAAAATATTGATAGATGCATTGTCAACAGCCTTACCGTAAATCACAATTTCATGCGGCATACTTGGGAGACCTGGCTCTGGAATGATATCAAACCTTAAAATTGAGGAGTTTGAACTTAGAAATTATTTATAAAACAAGGGAAAATGCCGTCCAATGGAATTATGTTGAGAAACATTAACTTGAAGTATTGTCAATGTACAGTGCTACCTCTCCAAATTGACCCTTTTTTGAGCAAAATTGTCAATTTTCGTGTTGCTAAAATTTACTACTAATGAACCTCTCTAGAGCAATGAACGTCAATATGTGTATCTCCAATATGTGTATCTCCAATATGTGTATCTTCAATATGTGTATCTCCAATATGTGTATCTCCAATATGTGTATCTCCAATATGTGTATCTCCAAAGCGTATTGCTGAGGAGAGGTTGCTCTTTAAAACAAAATGATTTTATTGGATCGTTTCGAACAAACTGCTTAGCTATTTGTCACGCACCGCACAATATTTTCGATATTCAGTGGTGATTTTTCTATTTTAGGCCTTTTTTAGACGTACACTGAAGAAAACCAATGTGGATTTCATGTGCTCTTGTTCGAAGGAGGAGAAAAAGTTGGGCACAGAGGTCGCAAGGAAGTTCACTTGTGCAAAATGTCGTTACGAACGATGCATCAATGTGGGCATGTCAAAAGATGGTATTTAGCTCTTAATTTCTAATTATTGTAATACATGACAAAAAATATTTGTCCTAAAATAAACCAGTTTCCTTTGGTTATTGATGTACAGTTAAACCTCACTTAAAGACCAAGGCATCAATAAGACCACCTCAAAATTAAGAATACAATTTTAAAGTCAATTTTCAATGTTATTCTATTTATTCGACCTCAATATTAAGACCAGTTTTCAAGGGTTGCAAGTGTGGTAAATATTAGGACAGAGATCACTGTGACTTTGAGGATATTTAGCCATAAAGCATTGGGTAGGGGTGTACTGTTATGAGAGTCAGTTGGGTTACTGGGAAAAAGTGTGGGATAAATATGATTGTCACTAAGTTCTTGTCTGAGAAAATGTGTTGTGTTTAACCTATCACTAAGTTCTTGTCTGAGGACATGTTGTGTTTAACCTATCACTAAGTTCTTGTCTGAGGACATGTTGTGTTTAACCTATCACTAAGTTCTTGTCTGAGGACATGTTGTGTTTAACCTATCACTAAGTTCTTGTCTGAGGACATGTTGTGTTTAACCTATCACAAAGTTCTTGTCTGAGGACTTCTTGTGTTTAACCTATCACTAAGTTCTTGTCTGAGGACATGTTGTGTTTAACCTATCACTAAGTTCTTGTCTGAGGACATGTTGTGTTTAACCTATCACTAAGTTCTTGTCTGAGGACATGTTGTGTTTAACCTATCACAAAGTTCTTGTCTGAGGACTTGTTGTGTTTAACCTATCACAAAGTTCTTGTCTGAGGACTTGTTGTGTTTAACCTATCACTAAGTTCTTGTCTGAGGACATGTTGTGTTTAACCTATCACAAAGTTCTTGTCTGAGGACTTCTTGTGTTTAACCTATCACTAAGTTCTTGTCTGAGGACATGTTGTGTTTAACCTATCACAAAGTTCTTGTCTGAGGACTTCTTGTGTTTAACCTATCACTAAGTTCTTGTCTGAGGACATGTTGTGTTTAACCTATCACTAAGTTCTTGTCTGAGGACATGTTGTGTTTAACCTATCACAAAGTTCTTGTCTGAGGACTTGTTGTGTTTAACCTATCACAAAGTTCTTGTCTGAGGACTTGTTGTGTTTAACCTATCACAAAGTTCTTGTCTGAGGACATGTTGTGTTTAACCTATCACAAAGTTCTTGTCTGAGGACATGTTGTGTTTAACCTATCACTAAGTTCTTGTCTGAGGACATGTTGTGTTTAACCTATCACAAAGTTCTTGTCTGAGGACATGTTGTGTTTAACCTATCACTAAGTTCTTGTCTGAGGACATGTTGTGTTAACCTGTCACTAATTCCTGGTCTGAGGACTTGTTGTGTTAATCTGTCACTAAGTCCTGGTCTGAGGACTTGTTGTGTTAACCTTTCACTAATTCCTGGTCTGAGGACTTGTTGTGTTAACCTTTCACTAAGTCCTGGTCTGAGGACTTGTTGTGTTAATCTTTCACTAAGTCCTGGTCTGAGGAATTGTTGTGTTAATCTGTCACTAATTCCTGGTCTGAGGACTTGTTGTGTTAACCTTTCACTAAGTCCTGGTCTGAGGACTTGTTGTGTTAACCTGTCACTAATTCCTGGTCTGAGGACTTGTTGTGTTTACCTGTCACTAATTCCTGGTCTGAGGACTTGTTGTGTTAACCTATCACTAATTCCTGGTCTGAGGACTTGTTGTGTTAACCTATCACTAATTCCTGGTCTGAGGACTTGTTGTGTTAACCTTTAACTAAGTCCTGGTCTGAGGACTTGTTGTGTTTACCTGTCACTAATTCCTGGTCTGAGGACTTGTTGTGTTTACCTGTCACTATGTCCTGGTCTGAGTACTTGTTGTGTTAACCTATCACTAAGTCCTGGTCTGAGGACTTGTTGTGTTAACCTATCACTAAGTCCTGGTCTGAGGACTTGTTGTGTTAACCTATCACTAATTCCTGGTCTGAGGATTTGTTGTGTTAACCTATCACTAATTCCTGGTCTGAGGACTTGTTGTGTTAACCTATCACTAAGTCCTGGTCTGAGGACTTGTTGTGTTAACCTTTCACTAAGTCCTGGTCTGAGGACTTGTTGTGTTAACCTTTCACTAAGTCCTGGTCTGAGGACTTGTTGTGTTAACCTTTCACTAAGTCCTGGTCTGAGGACTTGTTGTGTTAACCTTTCACTAAGTCCTGGTCTGAGGACTTGTTGTGTTAACCTTTCATTAAGTCCTGGTCTGAGGACTTGTTGTGTTAACCTTTCACTAAGTCCTGGTCTGAGGACTTGTTGTGTTAACCTATCACTAATTCCTGGTCTGAGGACTTGTTGTGTTAACCTATCACTAATTCCTGGTCTGAGGACTTGTTGTGTTAACCTATCACTAATTCCTGGTCTGAGGACTTGTTGTGTTAACCTATCACTAAGTCCTGGTCTGAGGATTTGTTGTGTTAACCTTTCACTAAGTCCTGGTCTGAGGACTTGTTGTGTTAACCTTTCACTAAGTCCTGGTCTGAGGACTTGTTGTGTTAACCTTTCACTAAGTCCTGGTCTGAGGACTTGTTGTGTTAACCTATCACTAATTCCTGGTCTGAGGACTTGTTGTGTTAACCTATCACTAATTCCTGGTCTGAGGACTTGTTGTGTTAACCTGTCACTAAGTCCTGGTCTGAGTACTTGTTGTGTAAACCTTTCACTAAGTCCTGGTCTGAGTACTTGTTGTGTTAACCTGTCACTAAGTCCTGGTCTGAGTACTTGTTGTGTTAACCTTTCACTAAGTCCTGGTCTGAGTACTTGTTGTGTTTACCTGTCACTAAGTCCTGGTCTGAGGACTTGTTGTGTTAACCTTTCACTAAGTCCTGGTCTGAGTACTTGTTGTGTTAACCTGTCACTAAGTCCTGGTCTGAGGACTTGTTGTGTTAACCTGTCACTAATTCCTTGTCTGAGGACTTGTTGTGTTAACCTGTCACTATGTCCTGGTCTGAGGACCTGTTGTGTTAACCTGTCACTACGTCCTTGTCTGAGGACTTGTGTTTACCTGTCACTATGTCCTGGTCTGAGGACCTGTTGTGTTAACCTGTCACTACGTCCTGGTCTGAGGACTTGTTGTGTTAATCTGTCACTACGTCCTGGTCTGAGGACTTGTTGTGTTAATCTGTCACTACGTCCTGGTCTGAGGACTTGTTGTGTTAATCTGTCACTACGTCCTGGTCTGAGGACTTGTTGTGTTAACCTGTCACTAAGTCCTGGTCTGAGGACTTGTTGTGTTAACCTGTCACTACGTCCTGGTCTGAGGACTTGTTGTGTTAACCTTTCACTAAGTCCTGGTCTGAGGATGTGTTTTGTTAACCTGTCACTAAGTCCTGGTCTGAGGATTTGTTGTGTTTACCTGTCACTAAGTCCTGGTCTGAGGACTTGTTGTGTTTACCTGTCACTAAGTCCTTGTCTGGGGATTTGTCCAGCACAATGTAAAATAATCAGTTTTAACTTTTTGTTACATTGTCTTATTTTTGTGTTTATATATCTTAAAATGTGTGTTCTTTTATGTGGTGTTAATTAAATAGAGGATCTGATACGAGTGGTCATTATTTATTGAATTTATTAAACGAGTCTTCTAAAAACGATCAAAACGAGGCTACAATAAAAAATGAATACAAATGTAAGATTCTGTTTATGACATAACAGAAACGGATGATTTTCACCAAAACATGACCTTAACCCCCTATATGCAAGCGAAGTATGTTTTGTGTAATTCGGAATTTGGTAAACGAAAGCTGACACATTGAAAAATAGTTCTGACATTTGTTTCAGCCACAAGATAGGAGTTCAAATGATTGCATCACATGTCATATTCAAATTAACAATACAATAATTTTCAATGGAATAAAATTTTATACAATGTCAACATTATTTGAGCGCACCTACGTCACGCTTGTTTTGTTGTGACATCACAATCATGTGAGCGCACCTACGTCACGCTTGTTTTGTTGTGACATCACAATCATGTGAGCGCACCTACGTCACGCTTGTTTTGTTGTGACATCACAATCATGTGAGCACACCTACGTCACGCATTTTTGTTGTGACATCACAATCATGTGAGCGCACCTACGTCACGCTTGTTTTGTTGTGACATCACAATCATGTGAGCGCACCTACGTCACGCTTGTTTCGTTGTGACATCACAATCATTTGAGCACACCTACGTCACGCTTGTTTTGTTGTGACATCACAATCATGTGAGCACACCTACGTCACGCTTGTTTTGTTGTGACATCACAATCATGTGAGCGCACCTACGTCACGCTTGTTTTGTTGTGACATCACAATCATGTGAGCGCACCTACGTCACGCTTGTTTTGTTGTGACATCACAATCATGTGAGCGCACCTACGTCACGCTTGTTTTGTTGTGACATCACAATCATGTGAGCGCACCTACGTCACGCTTGTTTTGTTGTGACATCACAATCATGTGAGCGCACCTATGTCACGCTTGTTTTGTTGTGACATCACAATCATGTGAGCGCACCTACGTCACGCTTGTTTTGTTGTGACATCACAATCATGTGAGCGCACCTACGTCACGCTTGTTTCGTTGTGACATCACAATCATGTGAGCACACCTACGTCACGCTTGTTTCGTTGTGACATCACAATCATTTGAGCACACCTACGTCACGCTTGTTTTGTTGTGACATCACAATCATGTGAGCACACCTACGTCACGCTTGTTTTGTTGTGACATCACAATCATGTGAGTTGTTATTTCACTAGTGAAATATCGAAAATAATACATGGGTGTAATTACCACTCTACATCATATGTTATGTTAATATTTATATTTGAATTTATAGCGATTAAGATTGGTAGATACACGATCACAAGAAAGAGACAGAATGACAAAGAAGTGAAATCATTGAAGTCTGGACATGGAAGTAGTGATGGGAGAAAACTGAGTGAAAGTTCATCAAAAAGTAGTTCGTCACTGTCTCCCTATAGCACTGGTAAGGAATTACAATCATTTCACCCCTAGTTGTTTCTCACTGTCTCCCTATAGCACTGGTAAGGAATTACCTCACTGTCTCCCTATAGCACTGGTAAGGAATTACCTCACTGTCTCCCTATAGCACTGGTAAGGAATTACCTCACTGTCTCCCTATAGCACTGGTAAGGAACTACCTCACTGTCTCCCTATAGCACTGGTAAGGAATTACAATCATTTCACCCCTAGTTGTTCCTCACTGTCTCCCTATAGCACTGGTAAGGAATTACAATCATTTCACCCCTAGTTGTTCCTCACTGTCTCCCTATAGCACTGGTAAGGAATTACCTCACTGTCTCCCTATAGCACTGGTAAGGAACTACAATCATTTCACCCCTAGTTGTTCCTCACTGTCTCCCTATAGCACTGGTAAGGAACTACCTCACTGTCTCCCTATAGCACTGGTAAGGAATTACAATCATTTCACCACTAGTTGTTCCTCACTGTCTCCCTATAGCACTGGTAAGGAATTACCTCACTGTCTCCCTATAGCACTGGTAAGGAATTACAATCATTTCACCCCTAGTTGTTCCTCACTGTCTCCCTATAGCACTGGTAAGGAATTACAATCATTTCACCCCTAGTTGTTCCTCACTGTCTCCCTATAGCACTGGTAAGGAATTACCTCACTGTCTCCCTATAGCACTGGTAAGGAACTACAATCATTTCACCCCTAGTTGTTCCTCACTGTCTCCCTATAGCACTGGTAAGGAACTACCTCACTGTCTCCCTATAGCACTGGTAAGGAATTACCTCACTGTCTCCCTATAGCACTGGTAAGGAATTACCTCACTGTCTCCCTATAGCACTGGTAAGGAATTACCTCACTGTCTCCCTATAGCACTGGTAAGGAATTACAATCATTTCACCACTAGTTGTTCCTCACTGTCTCCCTATAGCACTGGTAAGGAATTACCTCACTGTCTCCCTATAGCACTGGTAAGGAATTACAATCATTTCACCCCTAGTTGTTCCTCACTGTCTCCCTATAGCACTGGTAAGGAATTACAATCATTTCACCCCTAGTTGTTCCTCACTGTCTCCCTATAGCACTGGTAAGGAATTACCTCACTGTCTCCCTATAGCACTGGTAAGGAATTACCTCACTGTCTCCCTATAGCACTGGTAAGGAATTACAATCATTTCACCACTAGTTGTTCCTCACTGTCTCCCTATAGCACTGGTAAGGTATTACCTCACTGTCTCCCTATAGCACTGGTAAGGAATTACCTCACTGTCTCCCTATAGCACTGGTAAGGAATTACCTCACTGTCTCCCTATAGCACTGGTAAGGAATTACCTCACTGTCTCCCTATAGCACTGGTAAGGAATTACAATCATTTCACCCCTAGTTGTTCCTCACTGTCTCCCTATAGCACTGGTAAGGAATTACCTCACTGTCTCCCTATAGCACTGGTAAGGAATTACCTCACTGTCTCCCTATAGCACTGGTAAGGAATTACCTCACTGTCTCCCTATAGCACTGGTAAGGAATTACAATCATTTCACCACTAGTTGTTCCTCACTGTCTCCCTATAGCACTGGTAAGGTATTACCTCACTGTCTCCCTATAGCACTGGTAAGGTATTACCTCACTGTCTCCCTATAGCACTGGTAAGGTATTACCTCACTGTCTCCCTATAGCACTGGTAAGGTATTACCTCACTGTCTCCCTATAGCACTGGTAAGGTATTACCTCACTGTCTCCCTATAGCACTGGTAAGGAATTACAATCATTTCACCCCTAGTTGTTCCTCACTGTCTCCCTATAGCACTGGTAAGGAACTACCTCACTGTCTCCCTATAGCACTGGTAAGGAATTACAATCATTTCACCCCTAGTTGTTCCTCACTGTCTCCCTATAGCACTAGTAAGGAATTACCTCACTGTCTCCCTATAGCACTGGTAAGGAATTACCTCACTGTCTCCCTATAGCACTGGTAAGGAATTACCTCACTGTCTCCCTATAGCACTGGTAAGGAATTACAATCATTTCACCCCTAGTTGTTCCTCACTGTCTCCCTATAGCACTGGTAAGGAATTACCTCACTGTCTCCCTATAGCACTGGTAAGGAATTACCTCACTGTCTCCCTATAGCACTGGTAAGGAATTACCTCACTGTCTCCCTATAGCACTGGTAAGGAATTACCTCACTGTCTCCCTATAGCACTGGTAAGGAATTACCTCACTGTCTCCCTATAGCACTGGTAAGGAATTACCTCACTGTCTCCCTATAGCACTGGTAAGGAATTACCTCACTGTCTCCCTATAGCACTGGTAAGGAATTACCTCACTGTCTCCCTATAGCACTGGTAAGGAATTACCTCACTGTCTCCCTATAGCACTGGTAAGGAATTACCTCACTGTCTCCCTATAGCACTGGTAAGGAATTACAATCATTTCACCCCTAGTTGTTCCTCACTGTCTCCCTATAGCACTGGTAAGGAATTACAATCATTTCACCCCTAGTTGTTCGTCACTGTCTCCCTATAGCACTGGTAAGGAATAACAATCATTTCACCCCTAGTTGTTCCTCACTGTCTCCCTATAGCACTGGTAAGGAATTACCTCACTGTCTCCCTATAGCACTGGTAAGGAATTACCTCACTGTCTCCCTATAGCACTGGTAAGGAATTACAATCATTTCACCCCTAGTTGTTCCTCACTGTCTCCCTATAGCACTGGTAAGGAATTACCTCACTGTCTCCCTATAGCACTGGTAAGGAATTACAATCATTTCACCACTAGTTGTTCCTCACTGTCTCCCTATAGCACTGGTAAGGAATTACCTCACTGTCTCCCTATAGCACTGGTAAGGAATTACAATCATTTCACCCCTAGTTGTTCCTCACTGTCTCCCTATAGCACTGGTAAGGAATTACCTCACTGTCTCCCTATAGCACTGGTAAGGAATTACCTCACTGTCTCCCTATAGCACTGGTAAGGAATTACAATCATTTCACCCCTAGTTGTTCCTCACTGTCTCCCTATAGCACTGGTAAGGAATTACCTCACTGTCTCCCTATAGCACTGGTAAGGAACTACCTCACTGTCTCCCTATAGCACTGGTAAGGAATTACCTCACTGTCTCCCTATAGCACTGGTAAGGAATTACCTCACTGTCTCCCTATAGCACTGGTAAGGAATTACAATCATTTCACCACTAGTTGTTCCTCACTGTCTCCCTATAGCACTGGTAAGGAATTACCTCACTGTCTCCCTATAGCACTGGTAAGGAACTACCTCACTGTCTCCCTATAGCACTGGTAAGGAATTACAATCATTTCACCCCTAGTTGTTCCTCACTGTCTCCCTATAGCACTGGTAAGGAATTACCTCACTGTCTCCCTATAGCACTGGTAAGGAATTACAATCATTTCACCCCTAGTTGTTCCTCACTGTCTCCCTATAGCACTGGTAAGGAATTACCTCACTGTCTCCCTATAGCACTGGTAAGGAATTACCTCACTGTCTCCCTATAGCACTGGTAAGGAATTACCTCACTGTCTCCCTATAGCACTGGTAAGGAACTACCTCACTGTCTCCCTATAGCACTGGTAAGGAATTACAATCATTTCACCCCTAGTTGTTCCTCACTGTCTCCCTATAGCACTGGTAAGGAATTACAATCATTTCACCCCTAGTTGTTCCTCACTGTCTCCCTATAGCACTGGTAAGGAATTACCTCACTGTCTCCCTATAGCACTGGTAAGGAATTACCTCACTGTCTCCCTATAGCACTGGTAAGGAATTACCTCACTGTCTCCCTATAGCACTGGTAAGGAATTACAATCATTTCACCCCTAGTTGTTCCTCACTGTCTCCCTATAGCACTGGTAAGGAATTACCTCACTGTCTCCCTATAGCACTGGTAAGGAATTACAATCATTTCACCCCTAGTTGTTCCTCACTGTCTCCCTATAGCACTGGTAAGGAATTGCCTCACTGTCTCCCTATAGCACTGGTAAGGAATTACCTCACTGTCTCCCTATAGCACTGGTAAGGAATTACCTCACTGTCTCCCTATAGCACTGGTAAGGAATTACAATCATTTCACCCCTAGTTGTTCCTCACTGTCTCCCTATAGCACTGGTAAGGAATTACCTCACTGTCTCCCTATAGCACTGGTAAGGTATTACCTCACTGTCTCCCTATAGCACTGGTAAGGAATTACCTCACTGTCTCCCTATAGCACTGGTAAGGTATTACCTCACTGTCTCCCTATAGCACTGGTAAGGTATTACCTCACTGTCTCCCTATAGCACTGGTAAGGAACTACAATCATTTCACCCCTAGTTGTTCCACCTCCTATGTTACATGGACCTTGCTTTGATGTTTTGTGATCAACAATTGTCTGTCGTCTGTATTAGACTTGTGAACACGACAATAGGGACAATATTTTTTACCCTATCTTCATGAAACTTGGTCAGAATGATTGTCTTGATGAACACAATGCCTAGTTAGCAAATTTGGATCAACAACTAGGTCACCAGATCAAAGAATAGAAAAACCTTGTGAACATTACAAAACACATTTTGCATGCAATCCTGAAAATTGGTCAGCATGTATAAACATGATCACATGAAAATCATAAAGAATGCTTGTCTTGATAAACTCGAGGTCAAGCTTGAAACTGATTCACTTCGGGTCAGAATTGCTTCTGGAAAACTTATGTTGTCTGCTAGGTGAATAAAGTGAAAAAATATTTGTATGTACACATTCTTTTTTCTGTTTTATTTTAGGACAAAGTGTCAGTTCTCCTGAGGAACTGTCGTCTGATATTACTTCACTCAGTCTCCAAAGTTCTATGAAAACACAGAAAGCTCGCAAGAGAAGTCATGATGTAGATAATGATCCAGAAGATGGTTTTCTGTATCGGTCACTTACTAATAGTATCATTCTGTCGTTACTCGAAAACCAGCATACGACTTCAGAAATATCATCGCCGGAAGCATTTCCTGTTGAAATAGTAATGAGTTACATTGAGGCACCTACTGATCAGCCTGATGAACAGCCATCTGCTATGGAACGATTATTGACTGACGAAACATCTGTGAATCAAGAGCAGACATCGCTTGAAAAGTTGTTGTCTTCAGAGTTCTCTGCCCCTGAATTCCTGGAAGGGACTGAAGAAAAGTCTGTCAAGCAGTTGTTGGCTAACACTGCCCCTACAGACAGTTTGTTGGACCACTCTCCAATTGAAAAACTTCTAATGAATGGTGACACAAATTTTGAAGACATTCCGATTAAATCGTTCGATCTTGTGTCTGACAGAAGTCCTGATATTTTAGGCGGAGCGGATGTCCAGATGAATTATCATATTGGTCATAATCTTGGTGAAGGTCAACAAGCAATGGTCCAAATTAAAGCTGATCTTAACGAAGAGCATTATTCAACAGTTAATTCTAATTACCCCTCTGTACATGCAATGAAAGAATCTCCAATTGAAAGTTTGTTGAAGGGTAACGGTGTGGAAGCATCACAAGTTCAACATTCTCCCATAGAGACTTTGTTCATGGCTCCTGTAAGCTTGAATTCACAATCAGAACATGTAGACTTAAATCACTTAACCAGCAGCATTAACATGACAGATCCATTGAAACAGGAAGTATTTTACGATCCCATGTCACAGTTGGAAGACGTAAAATGCAGTCCATGTCCTGATGATGAACATGTTATTCTTTATGGAGTGAACGTTGGAACTCCACTGAACACTAAGGCAGAGAATTGTGAGGACAATGTGCTTATTGCTTCAAAACTTGATCCGTCACTCAACGAGCCCTTTGAAGTTGCTAGTGATTATATAAAACAAGATTTGGAAGGCGATATTTTTACAGCGGACAATATCGAGGATTTGGAAATTCAGATGCAACAGTTCAGTCGCTTTGAGAACCCGTCATTGGTTGTGGGACAGGGTATTAGTTTAGAACAAGCACAACAAATTGTTGTCTCGTTGTTAATGGCAGCTTCGGTGTTGTTTGCTGCACCAAAATTGACCTGTGAAGAAATAAAAAAAAGACACTCTGAATATTTTGTGAGTATGATTATTGTTGATTGAAAATAAATTTGAAATTAGATGGTTCTTTAAATGCTACGTACAAGAGACCATGTATCAGTATTATCAAGTTTGTTCAATGGAAGCCTAGCAATACCATACCAGATAATCGGTCTGTATCAGTTATCAGTTACCTAAGGATATTTCAGTCTTTGTGGTAAAACTGAATATTTTTTACTAGGCTGAAATTTTTACAATACTTAATTTTTTACCAGACTAAAGAGTTTTACTAGACTTAATTTTTACCAGACTGATTTTTTTATGCGACTGATTTTTTACTAGACTTAATTTTTTATCAGACTTAATTTTTTTACTAGACTGATTTTTTTACCAGACTGATTTTTAACTAGATTGATTTTTTTACCAGACTTAATTTTTTTACTAGACTTAATTTTTTACCAGAAACTGCAGACTGTCAAACACATTGGGCAAACTTTGCATAATGAAAAGCTGGATGTTATGCTGCTTCTTGCATTAACTTCAAGATGTATCTGGCTCATCTGAACATAAAATGTCTGAATTGGCTTCATCCAGTATTGTTGTTACATTGGCAAAAAAACATCTGGAATAAGAACCATTGCAATGTATAACCGATTAAAAATATCTTTTTTTACCATATTACTAACATACAAAACATATAAAATAGCTGATTGTTAAAAAAATGGATTTAAAAAAAAAATTATGATGTACAAACATCTTCAACAAATACGAATCAACACATTTTGAGTTCATTCTTTGTTAATGCACGTTTATTGATGTTTTAACTACAGGAAATATATTTTTCATGTTTGTTTAGGTAAACAAATGAACAAAAAAGTGAGCATAGTATAACTTTAAACTCAATACGAGATTGTATGTGCAGTTACCTCACTTTATGGACACATTTAGGGAATTGTATTGAATGTTTTCCATTGCCTTCTGTAAGCAATAATTAACTCTTCTTACTAGATTAAGCATTGAAAATTGTCTTCATTATAAACATTGATATTTATTATACAGTCAAACCTGTTTATAGCGACCACCCAAGGGATTGACAAAAAGTGGTATCTTAATAAATGGTCTCCTAATAGAAAATATTGATTTTTAGCTCACCTGAGCACTAAGTGAGCACTCACCTGAGCACTAAGTGAGCACTCACCTGAGCACTAAGTGAGCACTCACCTTAGCACTAAGTGAGCACTCACCTGAGTGAGCTTTTAGGATCCATGAATGTCCGTCATCGTGAATTGTGCGCAGTGCATCAACATCTCCTCCTATACCACTGAATGGATTTTGTTCAAATTTCACAGGAATGATCCTTGGGTGGGTCTCTTTCAAAGTTGCATAAATCGTTCCTGTCCACTGCATAATTAGGTCACAGGAGCTAAAAATAGATTTTAAAAGTGTAAACTTTGAAATTCTTCTTGTACAAAATCTAAGGGTCTAGAGCTTTGATATTTGGTGTGTAGCATTGTCTAGTGGCCCTCTTACAAGATTGCATCAATTATTAGGTTTCGTCGAAAAAGATGGCCAGGGGGCGGGACTTGTTCCCTATATGTATATAGTGGAAACTATAAACAACATCTCCTCCTAAACCACTCAATGGAATTTGACTAAACTTCACACGAATGATCCTTAGGTGGTTATCTTTCAAAGTTTTATAAATGTTTCCAGTCTGTTGCATAAGTAGGTCACAGGAGCTAAAAATAGATTTTAAAAGTGTAAACTGGTTGGTAGCAAGGAAGCAGTCATCAAGAGTGATTAATAAAAGCCGTAAGAACTTGTTTCATAATCGATGTAAATAAATATGTTTCAACGAATCTCTTTTAGTGATAGCTTATCATGACCATTGATTTTACAGGAACAATACACACTGAAGAAACAAGTTTTTGGAAATATGTCGAATGTTTCAAAGGAAGAATATCTGGAATTCTACAATCAGACTGGAATCGAGATCGACAATCGTCAACAGATTCTTATTGAGTCCCTTAAGTATATTGAAGATTGCATATCGAAATTGGTCAAGTTCGCGAAATCCATCCCAGGATTTCCTGAATTACATATTGATGATCAAGTAAATCTTGTGAAAGGTAATGTTTGTTTCTTGTACACTTGGGAAAGAACTGGACTGTATGTTACGAGTGAGGTGACAGGACCGGACTGTATGTTACGGGTGAGGTGACAGGACTGGACTGTATGTTACGGGTGAGGTGACAAAGATGTAATGTGATACGATCCTTTAAAACATAGGTAGTTCCCACATGTACAATATTTACCTCCCTTGTTCTTAATTGTCAGCCATTTTGATAGGCAAAACTAATAAGCACTTGAAGAAGTAATTCCCAAATATGTGATAATTGAGATAATACCAAGATAATTTGCATGTGCCAACCAAATTTTCATCAATCTCCTGAGCCATCTGTCCACATGAGCATAATGAATAAGTTATTTTTATATATCTGATATTTTATCATCCTTTACATTATATTCCCTCTATAAACTTTAAGAAATTTGCTTATCTTAATGATAAGCAAATTTCTTCAAGTTTATAGAGGGAATGGCCTTAATGGCCAACTATTCAGAACAAGGGAGGTAAATATTGTAAATGTGGGAAATATCTATTGTCTCTGATGATCTGTACCAGCCATTAGTTTCAGTTTTAATGGAAGTATGGCGGTGTTTTTGATAGGGGAAATTTGCATCATGAATCACCAAATTTGGGTATCTGTTAGGGCTGTAACGAGTATCTTAATATCTGAGCCTAATCAGGGAGGACTGACCCATGGGAATTAGACAATGGGGTCTTGTTCCCCATCCTAGAGCCAATCATTTTGTCTTATTCCCCACACTGGGAGGTTCTAATTCCCATCCTAGAGCTAATCATTTTGTCTTATTCCCCACACTGGGAGGTTCTAATTCCCATCCTAGAGCCAATCATTTTGTCTTATTCCCCACACTGGGAGGTTCTTATTCCCCATCCTAGAGCCAATCATTTTGTCTTATTCCCCACAGTTGGAGGTTCTAATTCCCCATCCTAGAGCCAATCATTTTGTCTTATTCCCAAAAGTGGGAGGTTCTTATTCCCCATCCTAGAGCCAATCATTTTGTCTTATTCCCAAAAGTGGGAGGTTCTTATTCCCCATCCTAGAGCCAATCATTTAGTCTTATTCCCCACAGTGGGAGGTTCTTATTCCCCACTTCCAGGATCTGTTAAACATACAGCCAAAATCTATTTAACAGAATAGACATGTCAAATTCCCACCTGTTGGGAATCATCTCCTGTCTAAAGTCCTATGTATCGCTACTGCTCAATCTGCCACCCTTGGGGCAAATCATTAATAAGTGCTTTAAGTCAGTGAACTCCAGAAAATCACAGAATTACGGTTCAACCTCAACTATACAACCACCTTTAGTACCCTTTAAAACTGATCTTATTATTGGAGTGGTCTTAATATTGAGGTTGAATAAAGAGCAAAATAGGGAAAATGGACTTGGTACTTGTGTTCTTAATTTTGAGGTGGTCTTTAAGTGAGGTTTTGCTAAAGGAATACAATTTTATATACTTAACTATTAAATTCTGAAATACTCCTGCGATGAGAAAACATTGCGGTATTGGAAACATGAGTCTTATTGGAAACATGAGTCGCCAGGATGTCCACTTCTATTAAATCAAGGTTCACACACATCTTGAAAAATACTTGAATTTGTTTGGGAAGTTCAGTATGAATCATGTAAATATAATCATTATATTGATGTTGAATCACTTGAATGTCGTATTTCAGTTTCTAGATTTGAGTTTCAAATCATAAAATTGCGAAGAACTGGAGGTTGCTCGAAAAGCGTTGGCCAGATCACCACGACGCCCTGGGATAAAGAATATCATATGGACGAAATTAGTAAAATTTATCCTATTGTCTTCGTCGAGTCCAAGATGAAGATTTCTCGAGAGATTATCAAATTGTCTCTTACTGAGGAGGAGTCCATCATTTTAAGGGGCATTGTTGTTACATTTCCAGGTTGGTGTAAGAGTGCATAATGACCCCAGAATGAGATGACACTGCTTATATTTTCTCTGCATGACTCGGAAGTCGGATACTGTTTTTATGATGTAAAAGATTTGATATACTAGTGATGAGATAGGGTTTACAATACCTACATTTATCTCGTTCTTGACTATAATGAGAATTGGTTTTTTGTTGTATCATGCAAAAAACAACCAATTCTAATTAAAAAGTTAAGAAGAGGGGTTCTGCTAGGTGCTGAATCTCAAGGGTCATTTGGATCATTTTTTACCAGATTTTAATATTTTATAGCTAAATCACCTGTAATTCAGAGAAAAAATTGATCCTTCAGCCAGAAGCCTGAGGGTCAAAATGTGGCTTTTTGGAAACTCCAGGCGTCATAGGGTCAAATGGAACCCCTGCTGTAGGACATCCAAAAAATATGAAAAATGCCAAAAAAACGTTGTTAGTGTCGAAAATGGAAAGTTTATGTGAGATCCTACAGTTACATATTGAATTCAGTATCCGGCTACCTTGGCCCAGTTCCTCCGTCCTTCTCACCTGGACATTCTACTGTAGCAAGCTAAACAAGTTTGACAATTTGTGTTTCAGCGTCTAGGTTTGAACAAGGCATGGTACAGTTTGGTAAACTGGGAAAATGTGTTCAATCCTCTTTGAATGTAGCCACGTTGCCCTGGAACAAGGAATATCATTTTGACGAAATCAGCAAAATTTTTCCTGTAGATTATTGTTCAACCAAAATTGGTCAAGTGGCAGATATATTGGAATTGGGTCTTACATTTCAAGAGACCGTGCTTATGAAATCTATCATTTTAACTTTCCCAGGTCAGTATGGTGTCTTTTAATGCTTTTACGCTTTCAGACTATATTTCCCGTTTGACTTGGCACTATTGTAACGCTTTCCCACTGACTGAATTACAATAGTTTTGTGTCCGACCCTTTATATCAAATCTGATTTTTATGTTTACCAGTACATGGTTTGCGTGGTAAAAAGTACAGTTGGACATCATTTAATAGACAACCTTCTATCTGAATACTTAGTATCATCCGAAATAAAGGTCAGGTCTCACTGTATCTTTTTCGGCACATTGAATTGAAAATTCTATATGTGTCTTTTGCAAACTAATAAAGAAAATTACAAAAATTTATAACTTGTTTATTCTCCTGATCTAAGTTGATAACAAGAATCAGTTTTGAGCACGGGGACGGACGGATCTCCTGTTTAATTAATCAGAAACCCACATTCACGCTTGCGCTTAAAACCAGTCACCAAACTCGCACCTTGTATCCAATTATTCCATTATTATCCTCAATGTATCTGTTCATGTTTACGCAGAATGTATACTCCTAATATTGATTCAAAATTTGCTTGAGAATACCATTATTGTGTACATCATGTTTATTGGTCAATATTATGCAAAACATGTTTTAATTGGCTGTTCACTGAACTGTTTGTTTACCACCCTTTTCAAGTAAACAAACATGAACAAACCTGTTGGTCACTTCTTATCATTGTCATATATTTAGAAATAAATGCATTGTAATATAACTAAATTTTGTGCCTATGTTGCATAGTTTTCAAGTGTAGCATTTTGAAAATACACCGTACTATGTGCATAGCTTGTCAGGTTTTATGGACAGTAACGTTGCGACGCACCCACACTTAATTGCAACTATGTTTAAAATCATTTGACATTTTGAATGATTCATTGAAAGGTATTCTCAAATTGCTATACATGTATTGATGATTTATAGATGCATTCAAATATCAACTAACATTTAACACGGCATGTGTTTTGCATATCGCACTGCAAATCTTCCATGCATGAAAGGAGCACAAATATGTTGGTCTCTTATAAATTATGCTTTTGATCTATAAATTGAACTTCCAAGTTTAAATAATTGAATTCAAATACTTTAGCTTAAATTTCCTTATGATTCTGCAAAGTGGAATTAGAGAATGCATTCAGATATTGTATATTACGTCTTGTTAACACGAACATCCTCTAGTGAACTTATTCAAATTACTGAAAGAACCTTTGCATACGGACATTCAATGAAGGAATCCTCTCCAGTCCGGAATCTCTTATCTGAACTTTATAGTTTGTGCGAAGGGTGTTCGGATTAGGGAGTCTCCACTGTGTATCAATTGACATTTTACTATTGACAATGTCTGTATTCTGAGAGAAGTATATGAAGACCGTGTCTTGTATTGATGGACAATGTTGGTTTGGGAGATAACAAATAAAATAATTTATATTGCAGAACTTACGAATGTTCTACAGTATTGTTATATTAGAACTTAAACTTGATTTATGTTTAACAAATGTTTTCTAGTTTAAATTGTGCCTAGAATGAATGATAAAAGCATCATTTAGTAACACATCTGTAAAAAGTTCTATTTCTCACATTGCTAACATATTTCTGATTGTCTTAAATTGTAGTGAATTGTCAGTTATCTCACACCGCTGAGCTTATATTCTTTCCTCATATAATTGTAAATGAAATACTAATGCCTGTTCTTTTTTTACATCCCGTATCAAAATATTCTATGAATCTTTCCTTTTCAGATCGCTGTGTTTTGAGAGAACCGCAGAAAGTGGAGAAAATTCATGACCGACTCATCGCCTGTTTTCTGTATCTGCTTAGTAAACGACCACCTGAAAAAACACTTTCAATACAAACTATTATGAGAATTTTGTTCAGACTTCGTGATCTCGCGGCCTGGGACACGCAGGTTGTCCAAGAGTTGTTTGAGGTTTGGCCGGCCTCGTCCAATCACCAGTTAGCCAAAGAGGTGGTTTCATGAACTATAAACCAGTGTTAAAGTTGTGTCTCAATAACTCGTGATTTAAAGTTGACATAGTCCAAAGATTGTTGTATATGTTTTGTTCTATCAGTCTTAGTTTTTTGTTGATCAGTTTTTATGCATGTTTCATATGGATGACATGGGTGTGCTTGTGCAGGAAGTGCTGATTTGTTTTCTTTAGGGGTTTCATTGATTGCCGGGTATGTATCAATATATCGAGTCAAATATATCGATTTTATATTGTATCACGGATACATAACCATGGATTGGAAACGTCCTACTATGTGTGTTTAGATTTGTTTAAACTCTCGCAAGCAGCGAGACTTTCTTCTGTGATCAAACCCATGATAAAAAATTTGCGACGTCCGCGATCTTGTTTCTGAATAGAGAGAAGTTGACATTTTGATCCGCCATAATCGTCATATTTAAAGATTTCTTAATTCTTAATTTATGCATTTTTAAGTTACTACATTTAGACAATTAAGAAGAGAATGACATGTTAATGCCTTCTTACAGTTGTGTACTAGAACAGTGTCTTGTTGTAACTTTTCTTTAAAATTTCCTGAAACTGCAATCCCAAGTCTGACGCAGGTATATCTCAGCTAGCTCTAACTCGGCGTGTAGGTCTTGATAGAAAATACCGGTACCCGACACTTGTATTTGTGGTTCTGGGAAACAAAAGTGACAATGCTGTGTTGTAGAGTACATCTGCATGAAGGCATTTACCACCAATTTTTCTCATATATATGACTAAGGGTATGTTGTCAAAAAAATAAGAAATACCTCTAAACACCAGACATGCTCCAAAACAGCTTTTTTGGAGCCCCCTGAAACAAAGGGTCATAATCATTTTGTGTCTGAAGGTAACTCTTATGACTTAAATACACATTACTATGCACAGCGCATCAAATCAATCTGGTATAAACTACCACAATCATCATGGTAAACTTTCAATTGCATTAATATTTCAAAATTCATATCGATATCGGATCGACTGTTTGTTTGGGTAGCATATTGATAGTGTTTTTATCGACGTCACCCCTATTTGTTTAGTATATTTTCCATATATTCTATAAATTATACTCTATTTGTACATTTTACAGGGTGAGCATAATATACTTATGTAAAATATGTATTTTTGTATCTTTTGATATATTTTTCTTAAGATTTTTTTTTTCTATAAAAAAATGTTAAATGATGTGACAGGCAAGCTTGTAGGAATGGCAGCAGTATTTCTTTTTGTTCTTCAACAAGCTTGTAAATTGTGTACAAAATTATTATTATCCATAACGTGTATATACAGTCTACTTGTGATGTAGTTTAAACAGCATACAATATGTTTTGATAATTTCTCTAAGTATAACTTAAGAAATCTATTGCAATTATACTTCTGTGGGAGAATTAAGCCGGTGTGTAGCCTGTTAATTTTGTAAATATTTTGAAGTTCATGGTTATGAATTAACAAGAGACAATTAGAGTTTGAATAGTCACTACATAACCCAGGCTGTTTATGAGACTTAAAGCCCCATTACATTTTTCATAAATGAGACGGTCATATATTTGAAAAATACAACAGGTGAGTTGAAGTTTGTACCGGACAAATCTAGTTTTAAAGCTAACCAACATCAGCAATTGTTCAGTTGTAAGTCAAATCTTAGAATCCCACAAACACATACATGTGATTATTAATTTTAGATTGTGGAGCTATCGTTGTGTTTATTTATTTGTTACTAAATTGACTGATATTCTATGACAACTAGCTTCCTATGTCGGACAAGTCAAATTTTACATTTATGTTAGTCTGGGTCTTTGAATTTGTTTCTAGAGCCCTGGTTATGGGCCTTGGAGTCTTTTACCATTTTTGAATGGAGGCAAATATTGATTGTGTTTGATGTTTAGTGTTGGACTTATTTTAGGGTATGAAGGTTTTAATACCAGACTTTGAATTTAGTTGTGTGCACTTTTTAGTGATTTCTTGACTTTGAGGGTAGTGTCACATCTTTCCTGTAGATTTTTAGCTTTGGGTTTGATGTAGCCCTGCATACGTGTCTCTGTACTCCGACTTTTACACGCGTCTCCGTAACAGCCATGCGCGAGCCTATAGTAAAAATGTGGGATTTTGCCGCATGATTTTAACAGCACTCTTCTGGCGTCTTTAATATCAACAGACTTTTGAGAGAACAGAAAAACTGTAGCAATCTTTCACGGAAAGAAGCAAACAAAAATCGAATTTCTAGCGCGTATGTGTGCCTCACAATCACTTCGACAAGAAGACAGGGGTCAGATGTTTATGAGTGCAAAAATTGTCGCCAAGGTATCTGTCAATCAAACGTAACTCTGCCCACCGTGCGCATGTAACTATCTAACTTACAAACTGGATGTTGACATTCGCGCTCCCGCTAATTTTGCCCGTCAAGTAGCAATACAAGATGGATTTTAACGTTGAAACAACTTTTGATCGGATTCGTGTAGAAGCAAATAGCAATATTGACGGTGATCTGGGAAGGGTAATAAATAAGTGTGCACCGCCTCCATAGCAACTCCCCCATCTTCTTTTTTAACAGGTGCTCGATTCACCACTTTTTTTACAAAACAAGTCGTATCCATGATAATCTTGCGTTGAAAAGACAAATCAACGAAAAGCTACAATTTTCTGTTGTACAGTTTTTATTGCATGCAAAGCATATATCTGTTCACGCAAATAAGAGTAAATGCAGTGGAAAGACCGGCAGTGTCCAACTTCTATTTAATTTTGTGAATAGTTTAGCAGGATGTTGCACAGCGACAGTATAGAGATGCGACGTCCGTGGCTGGACTAGATTTGATGTAACAAAATCTGAGTTGGGATACCAGTCTCAATACTCGATCATTTGATTGGATGGTTTTATGCAGTCTTATAAAAACCCTGTGAAAAGATGCGTACTGATACTGGTGTCTAAAATGAGTTTAGTATCCTTGCCCCACCCCAAAGGATTACAGAATGGTAAAACTTAGAAAGCATGTTATGGTAATCCGATTCATTGTTTGCTATTTATGTATTATTATTTATGTTGTATGTTTTTGCTTTGACATGCCCTGTGATGAACTCAGACTGGTGAAAAAGTTGCTAGACAATAAGAACTGGTGAACATTACTGTGGATTTTGTGAAAATTCATATAGAAGGTTGCTGTGGGAACATATTCTGTTGAGGTCATTTTGTTTTTCTGGTGCCAGTGTGTTGAAAAAGTTCAAATTAATGGACGTATATTGAATGTTGGTGCACACATTAATGGAATGAATCAAAACATGTACATGTTACCAAAGAGTCGTGTATTTTTGGCTGGTGTAAATAATGTGATTTTACAATGTGCTTTATTTTATGATGAAATATGTACATTATGTCTTGTATTTACTGTTAATATATTTTTCATAAAATGAAATGTAGATTTAACGTTTATTTTTGATGTCTCTTTTAATGTCGATTTATTTTTGTTTAATTACATCCCTTGTGCAGAAAGAACATTTTAGTGTGGGTAGTAATGTACTTGTCACTTGAAGCAAATCTTTTATCTTCTATATTTTAAGTGGATTTTCGGTTTCATACCTTTCATTAGTATTGTTGTATGTGATGCCAATCCTTAGACAAAACAACAGGAGATTGTCACGAGTTCTCTCCCTTTATCCATATGTATTCATGTACTAATAGAAGGGATAAAGCGAGAGATCTCTAGGAGGGATGAAGGGAGAGAACTCTCGACAATCTCCTGTGGATCCTGTAAGAAGACGCACTAAAAAGGCCGGGGCCTCCGTGGTGAAGTAGTTATGGTCGCCATCATCAAATCTCTTGACCCTCAAACCTGCATGTTCATATCCCACCTGGAATGTAGAATGCGTGAGGAAGATGACTAGCTGGCTTAGGGAAGCTTGGTGGTTCAATCTGGGCGTCTGCATGGAGTCGTCCCCCACCCATATAGTTGGGATAGTCACTACATGACCCGGGCTGTTTACATGACTTAAAGCCCCATTCAAAAATACTTAACATTACAAAGGTATTTGATTTCATTCTTATACATGTTATGCATTGCTTGGTAATACAAAAGTACAATGATGTATCGTATACTGGTCAAACAAATTATACCTGCTCTGCTGTTGTATTGCTTTGTAAGAGTGTTTGGTATTTGTAGAATTTTAGTATATTTGGTGTTGTTCTTTAGGAGTTCAGCTTAAGGACTCATTCACGGGTAAGGTAAATTATTGTTGTCTTAAAGCGACATTCAATATTTTAGACATTAATTTATGAACAAAATTGTTTGCATATTAGATAAGGAATGACAATTTTGCAGCCCAAACTTAATATTTATTTCTAACTTTGCTGTCACTGAATAAATCTAGGCATAACATTTTGAACGTGACAATTTCTGACATGAAAACATGTACAAAAAACTTGTAATGAAACCTTAAATTCATTCCATGTTCGTTGTCATAACAATCTGTCAAAATCCCTACTTTCTCTTTGATCACCTAAAGTAGGTTAAGAAATATGTCAATGTCAGACTGTCTGTACGTCTTTTTTTACAATGAAATTCAACTTGTGTGGTACAATACTACCATATAGCAATCTGAGAAGAGAGAAATATATGTAATACCGCTTTAATACAACACAGTCCCGAGTGCTATACTGTGTTATGTAAACATTACCAACATCTTTGACAGAAATCCTATTATGCTAAGAACTATGATATTTGTGATTGGAATGCATTGAGCTGGGAATATGCTATAATAAGTACTGGATTTTCAAAGCCTGCTTCAGTTTTCTGAACAGTATATTATAATTTTAAATATATATCTTAAATTGAACAAGAGTCAGCTTTTTTTGATAAATACATGATAACATATATATGTACAGTGGGATCTCGTTCTATTGACAACCTTCTATCCAGATACTTGGTTTCTATATATGAACCTAGGTATTACTCAAATAAAATTTTGGACCTGATGAATTGAATGAACGAGCTCCGACTGTATTTCAAACTGAAATAAGAATTGATTTATACAATTATCAGTATATATCTACAAAAGTGTTTGTTATAATGAAGCAGTGTAAATAAAATTGTGATATAAATATGTGTTTGTTTGTGTGTTTATTGAGTCCGTCTGGTTAGCTCGGGAGAGTGCTGGAGAAGAGTTCTATATTGCCCCAAAAACATTGTAACCATTCTGACACCGATGGAGCTAGATTGAATTTACAAATTTCTTTTATATCACAATTAGAATATAATATCAATACAGGTTCAAAATTTGTCCATAAAAAAAGGTTTCAACAAGAGTGACAAACTGTCACAAATGGCGCCTGTCAAGACTTCGAGTCAAAGAGCAGACATGGTAATTTAATTTTGGATAATTCAAGGGCCATAACTCGTGAGTGCCTGGGAAGATATGGCTGATTATCAAATTTGAATGAGATATTATGCCCTTGAGACTGAAGTTTGCGGAAGATCCAGCGATTTGGCTGGTTAATGAACGTGAACAAGATAATATGCCCATGCAAAGTATCTCGAAATCTTGGCCAGAAGTAATTACAACAGTTATCTTTCAATTGGACACAGGTTTTTAACCCATCACAAAAAGCTACATATTTATGAACAAAAGTGCAACGCAGTAATTCAGCAACTAGTTTACTGACACATTTTCAAAATAGAATTTTCAAACAAAATATAAAAGAAGTTCAACGCTTCGAAACATTTGAATTCATTATCAATGTTATTAATTTAAATACATATTGCACATACTATTGAAATGGCTCGACAATATTAAAATGAATATAAAGACTATAAAAATATTACAAATTAAATTTACGGCGAATGATCTGTAACAACGAGAGATCTATGATCTATAATGATAACGGCCTCACACACAAATATCTAGAAAAGAAGCAAGTCGACAATCGTATTTTCATGAGAAATTCCTCGAAACGTTTCCGTAAGTTTGAGTCAATACTTGGACAATTCATTTTCTAGTCCATTTTAATGTACTGTCACGTAATAACTTCTTGACTGCTGTCCAGCTCAAAACAATCTTCCAAAACCTTTGTTTCTAGTTGTTGTCTTACGTGACCTTTAACCTTGACCTTAGTTTGTGTCTTTGGTTCCAATTTGAGAAAAGGAAAATGTATTTTGTATCCAAACAACATCACTATAATCATCATCAAGACTATAACTAACACGACTAACATTACTGGCTGCCACTGAGATGGTATCTCGGAGAAAAACAGTCTAAATGCCCGACCCAGTCCCCCGCACAAAGTTTCCAATGGATAAACGATACAATTAGAGATCACAGAAGTTAACGCCTGAAAATAAACAACAAAATGTACAGATTGAATCGAAATATCAAGAGATTATAATTATGCTGTGAGGAAAAAATTGATTTAATATAAATGCTTAATTTTCTAAGGAAGTTAGGGATAACTGGATAAATGTGTATGTACAAGTACAAACACAATAAAACAGGAGAAAACATAAAATATATGCACAGGAATAAAAACACAAAACATTTTTCATGTACATGTTCACTTCAAAGAACAAATCATACAATCATTAACTGGTAGTAATAGTCTCAGATTCTAATAATATAATCTGGTTGTCATGGTTTCAGATTCTAGTATTATCTGGTTGTCATGGTTTCAGATTCTTATATAATCTGATTGCCATGGTTTCAGATTCTAGTAGTATTTGGTTGTCATGGTTTCAGATTCTAATATTTGGTTGTCATGGTTTCAGATTCTTATATTATCTGATTGCCATGGTTTCAGATTCTAGTATCATCTGGTTGCCATGATTTCAGATTCTAGTATTATCTGGTTGTCATGATTTCAGATTCTAGTATTATCCGGTAGTCAAGGTTTTAGATTCTAGTATTATCTTGTAGTCATGGTTTCAGATTCTAGTATTATCTGGTTGTCATGGTTTCAGATTCTAGTATTATCTGGTAGTCATGGTTTCAGATTCTAGTATTAACACTGTACCCTCAAAATCTTCATATCAGTGCATGATGCATGGTTTACATTAAATAAAATACTGGACATTTTCCGCTACAGATATATAATCAGAATCCTACAATTACGCACCAATAGTGGCGTTACTTGCCAGACTGGGTCCACATGCAAAGCGGTATGATACTGAAAACAAGCATCTGATGACCAGGAGAAATGCCATCTCATCCAAGATTTCAAATACTGTAAGTAGGTCATCTTATTCCACACACATTCTTCTGGTATTCCCTAAAAATAGTAAAGATATGCAGTAAGGTTACAAGAAATTATTGCCTCATTATAATCCTTCCTATTCCCTATTTGCAAGCCATTCTGAGTCAGAGAAATGCAAGTTGAGGGTTTTGTGTAATAAATTAATAACAATTTGCAGGGGTTCCACTAGGGGCTGAATCTCAAGGGTCATTTTGATAAAAACAGGATTTTACCATTTTATAGCAATATAAGATAATTATAATTCAAAGAAAATTTGACCCTGGGTCAAAATGTGGCTTTTTGGGAATTTCAGGAGTCAAAGGGTCAACTCAAGGGTCAAATGGAACCCCTGAATTTGAGGATGTTTTGCAAAACTGTATGGCACAGAAACAGTTACTATAGTTATGCACCAAACACTCAAATTTTCAGTGAATATGAAACTTCCTCTGCCACATTTCCAGACTGAAATCAATAATTATCAAACAGTTAATTCATAAGAGCCCAATGTACAAATTTATAATACTGGTAGCAAAAATCATGCATACATGAAAGTGTAGATACATTGTATATAATTTTAACATAGATTCCCTTATCAAAGTTGTCTTTTTAACCCCCCAGGGGTGTCGCATTTTCTTAAAGGGGGCATTTATCAGAGACCATAATTATGGTAGTGAAATCGATCATCATTTTTCTCCCTAAAAGTTCATGCAAGTACATTGGGAATTTCCCCTAGCATGCAGTCAACAAATGACACCTTCTGATCTTGGCTGCCACTATCAATTTCTCTGCATAGCCTCTGCTTTTGGCACCTGAGATCTCACTGGCATTCTGATGACACTGCTACTGCTTAATACGTGACCTAAGTCACTGAGACCCAAGTCATTCTTAGGTACAAGAATAACTCGCGACACTCAAAACTAGGTCATGCATCTGTTGCTGTAAACAAGTGGACTAACGTATATTTGCTCTTTACTGTGTGTTAATAAATTTGTTGATACAGTTTAAAAGTAGTCTGTTTTTCACAGAAATTTGACATGTTCACTTACAGTAGTTATTACTGTGTTTGTGCTATTCACTAGTGATAAACTGGAAGTGTTTCATGTTACATAATATGGAACAGAATGGTATTTAAAATTTCGTAAGTTTTTTTCATTCTTTTCTGATTACTCGGAAAAAATACATTTTCAACTAGAAATGTGTCCATAGGACACAGATGCCCCCACTTGCAGCCTTTGTCACAAAAGCAAATGCTATTATTCTGCTCATAGTTTGTGAATGGGTATCAAAATTACCAAGTAAACAACTGTACTGATTATGGTGATAAGTCAAAGGCCATAACTTTGCACTTACTGGGCGTAACCATACATGAAACCCCAGGTGCACAACTATACAGGTTGGTGAACATTCCTGTAAAGTTTTATGACTCTCGCTCATATATTTGTGGAGATATGAGTAACGCAAGCTTGCATACTCTGTAGGCTATGTTTTAACTAAGTCAAGGGCCATAACTGTGCATTTACTGGGCACAGCCAAACATGAAACCCCAGGTGCACAACTTCACATGCTGGTGAACATTCATGTAAAGTTTTATGACTCTGACTCATATACTTTTGGAGATATGAGTGACACAAGATTGTATACTCTGTAGGCTATGTTTAAACTAAGTCAAGGGCCATAACTTTGCACTTACTAGGCACAGCCAAACATGAAAACCCAGGTGCAAAACTACACATGCTGGTGAACATTCACGTAAAGTTTTATGACTCTGGCTCTTATACTTTTGGAGATATGAGTGACACAATATTGCATACTCTGTAGGCTATATTTTAACCAAGTCAAGGGCCATAACTTTGCACTTACTCAATACTGGACACAGCCAAACATGAAACCCCAGGTTCACAACTACACATGCTGGTGAACATTCCTGTAAAGTTTTATGACTCTGGCTTATATACTTTTGGAGATATGAGTGACACAAGATTTTGTGACGGACGGACGGACAAGGGCAAATCTATATGCCCCCCCCCTTTCAGAGTTTTTATATATAAAAGATATTATAGATAAACAGGCCAATGTTCAGAAATTACCCTGGTAATTCTAAGGATTAAGATGAAATACTGAAATGGTTCCCTTCAAACTGAAAAAAATTGGAAGTTACACGAAACTAAATTCCTTTAATATAATATGACAATAATAATATACAGTAAAACCTCAATAATGCGACCATCCTTGGGATCCTTGAAAACTAGTCTTATCACTGAGGTGGTCTTAATATTGAAGTTGAATAAAGAGCAAAATAGTGAACATGGACTTGAAAATTATGTTCTTAATTTTGAGGTGGTCCTATTATTGAGTGGTCTTTAGGTGAGGTTTTACTGCATATACATATACTATAGAAGGGATAAAAGGAGAGAACTTGTGACAATCTCCTGTGAACAAAACCAAAAGAATTTACCTTTGAGACATGTGTTATTTTCTCAGCAACCCTGAATTGATACAGTCGCACAAACTCCCATGGAATACTAATGAGAAACGTTAAAAATGTCAAACAAGGTAACCACCTCCAAAGTGATCTCTGTGACTTTAAACATGTGTCAGAACTTTGTTCGCAACCATTACATAGTGAGATGTCTCTGGAATCATGAGTTAAACTTGCAATTCGGCCGATTTTTCTTCTTTTTTCTAATTTCCAGGAATACACTAACCATATAAAAGCACAAAGAAAACAAATTGTTAAAGAGATACGAGAGATCAACATAATGGTTTCCACATCAATTGAGTTCGAAGAGTTTCTAACGAAATTGTCAACACACTGATAAGTTACACTAAGATCTTCAAACACGGAATTATAAAGAAGAATATAGAACTGTCTGTCAGTGATTGATAACTCGACAGTAGATTCTACTCTACATGAAAACAGTCCCAAATAGCACACTCGATCTTCCTCATCTGTCCATGAATGGTTGTGAATGTTATCTGAAAAAATAGAAAAGTTCAGTAAAGCACCCTAAGTAATCTGCATAACATCTGAAGCAAATGAAACAGCTGTTTCAATCTATACAAAAATTAGGATAAAATTTGAAATTTTTATATTTTTTACCATTCCAAAAAAAGCAACAGCCCCTTTCTTCTCTGAAAAATGTTAGCCATTAAAAATAAAATGATAAATGAAAAGTGTGTTTTATTCTATTACATGTACTTAAGTAACTTGAAACTTAACGAATATTTGAGTGCATAGAAAGGGTTGTCTCCCTTAGATATTTATATAAGTAATTAGTGTTACGAACTTATCAATTAAAATCAATGAGACAAATGATTATATAGTAAAAAGGTGATAAAAACTACACTCACAGCATTTTTTAAACAAGTAAGCAAATGTCATGAATGTAAACATTCCACAAACACGGCAGATTGTTAAATAATTAGATTTTTTCTGTGAAATGGGTTTCATCAAATTATGGTCCACACAGCTGTTTGAATCCATGTGGTGCTGTTTAGACTTGGAGCCATTCTGACTCTGAGCAACTTTCCCATTCTTTTGTTTGCACAGTTTAGCCATTTCTCCTTACCATCTGAAGTAGTAATCTCTGAAAAACATAGAAACATCATGCATGAAGAAGACATTATGTGATATATATTGAATAATATTGAGACTTGTCTACAACTTGTACAAGTTGTTAAAAAACCTTTTAAAGAACTAATAATGTAACTATTAATTGATGTTTAAAATTTGTGAAATTATGTAGTCTTGATGACCATATTAAAAGTGCTGTAATTCCCTGTTTTGTAGTGACCTACATATAGACAGACCGAAAAGTATGCGGACACTTTTTATCGCATTTTCTAACCTGTGTAAATTTGGCTGTGTTTCAAATCAATTAGTCTTCGCAGCTTTTCAGAAAAATCCTTGCTCTAAAATTTGCGGCAAGTCTCGATTGTAAACAATGCACTGCGCACGTGCTACAGTCGCGGCCAAAATATTTTGTGCTATTTAACCAGTACGCGGACACCAACATTTACTGAAGAAGAAAGACTCTAATGAGGAATCAGCGTCAGAGAAGTTTCTTTGATTATTTTATTTCAAGATTTTAAAACCTGAAAGAATGAAAGATTTATTAAATTTTATTCATTTGACTTTTAATAGCCACATCACGGACCTATATACAGTATATAGGTATATAGGTCCATGGCCACATGTAATAAACAAACTTTAACAACGTGTGTAGTATACGTGTGAACTACGGTGAACAAAAAATGGACAATAAAACAAACTTTTAAATGACCATAATGCAGTCTTCACAATAATTTTTTTGACGGACTTGCCCATTCGGGCAGACAGCTTGCAATTTCCACTTGCCCGAATTCACTTTCACTTGCCCGAATAAAATTAACAGCACCATCTAAAAGGGAAGAACCATGATGTTCTGATTTGTTAAATCGGAAACGAAGACTGGTAACAATAGTTGATGAAAAAGTGGATTTACACAAACAAAACTGACAAAAAATGAAAACCAGTTGAAGTATTGCGTACTACTACATCATCAATTTTTGTGACAGCTTCGGTAAAAGCTAGTAAGACCGGACCACGAACACGACTTGCCCATTCGGGCAAGCGAAGTGGATTTTTTACTTGTCCGAAGGATATTTCACTTGTCCCGGGCTTCGGGCAAGTGGGTTATCGTGAAGACTCCTGACCATATATAAAAATGTTTTCATAAACTGGCACTATGCAATGGATGGCAATAGTAAGAAAAAAACTTTTGGCGCATACCTGTACACATCGCGTCACATGCATGCGCCCAAATGATTAGGATGTAGTTCAGGAATTGTAACGAAACATACTAGTGATATATTTCAGGCTTCGTGTTGAATAATTTGCTTACACATACGCGTTCAATACCGGAATAAGTACAAGTACCGTGCGAGTAATTGTTAGTAATATCGACGTCAGGCAAGGAAGTTTAAATCTTTTACGGAACGATAAATATGCAGGTGTCCGCCTACTGGTAGTGTCCGCGTACTGTTCCGGTCTGTCTATCGGCCAAAAAATCTTAAGACTAAGAATAACACGGATAACATGCTAATATTATTGATAAATTCTCGAGGTAAAATAATCTAAAAAATACTGGATTACTGTATTTTACTACACCAGATTTGTACGTATCAGACACACCTTTTATCAGTTTAAATATACGATGGTTTGAATATCTTACTCCATAGGCGCCTCCATGTTGGGTTGGCTAACCTTGCCAAACTTTGTTTGTAAACATTGATTTCATTGGCTGTTTGTTGTGTCTATTTCTGTCTCCTACGCAGTAGTCTCCCCTTACATGTAATTCAAGAAATCCTTAAACGTGTATTTTGATAAATTCCTTCAAAGATAAGATGATGAATGCCATGCATGTCTTCCGGGAGATAAACTATGTATACATGTGTTTGGCGAGGGCCACGTCATGAATGTTATGTTTGTTTCATCGGGTTTAACGCCGTTTCTCAATGATATTTCAGTTATATAACGGCCGGCGGCCGGTTCACCTAACCAGTTTTTCCTGGACTGAAATCTAACCAGTACTAACTTACCCTTCCACAAGGAGTCCTTTCCTGAAAACAATGCGACTACACATTAATAATAATAAATCTCAAACTAGCTTTGTGTTCAGATAATGTAACGTTAAAATATGATTAAAATACACACAAAACTAACGCAAAAAAATTACGGCATTTATAACCCGTCTGGCAGTGTCAACGTCCATATTGCTCAAAACTTCAGATGCCATCATGGCCTCCAATGCCTGAACACGGCTACCATATGGCATACTTTGCACTAGGCTGTACGTCTGAAAGTCTTTGTATTTATTCGGCATCCTTCTTTTCCTCTCCGATTTCCTCGGCGGAGCTGTCGGTAGCTGTCTTCTACGCCTTGGCTCTGACCTCTGGACAGTCTCGTCTTCTAATGTGTTCTCTACTGTGTCTTCATAATGTGGAGTTGAGTTTATTTACCCTCGCCACCGGGATATCCCATATGGCGAGCAGTCTTCATCATTTATACCTGGGACCAATATATACACTTTGGGCTTTTTTTCGTTTGTAGCGAGTCGAAAGTTGGGTTATAGAAATGCCTTTATAGTTGTATTATCATCATCATGTCGGTGTCCTTTTACAAATGACATATAGATGTGTGTCAAGTAATAATTTTTACCAGCATCTGTGTGAAATAGTTGCCTAAAAATGTAATTAAAATATTGCATTTTTTACAAAATCACAATTTTATATTGGCGCCTCAATATTGATTTTATTTACATTTATATATTCTTACAAAATATGGTTTCATAGGTATTGGTATATGTAATCTACAATATATCTGCATGCTAAAAGAACATAAAATTATTTGTCTAAACTAAAATAATTGACCTTTACAATCATTTAAGCAAGTATTTGTATTTTAATTTATTTTAATTGCTTCACCAGATATTAAAAAATATACTAAAACATCTAAAGCTCGATCTATAAACAATTGCAAAAAAACATTTTTGGCAACCATACGCAGCTTTTCGTGCCTTTTAGCTGGCTTATCGCAGTGGATCGTCTCCCTTGAAAATGACTCGAAAATCGATATCGAGTTTCCAGCTCTACCAGTTTTGATCAATAGATTATAGAGGGAAATTATTTTCATACGTAAATTTAAACATTTTGTCTTAATACTGGAATATTTTAGCAGTTATGACAATATTCTTCAATGTATTCTCTTTCATCTAGTGTAAAAATATTTATCCTAACTAAACATCTTCCAATTTGATTTTAAAAGTATCACCTATCATTACATAGAACATAGAGTAAAAATCAGTAAAATTTTCCATTTCCAAAAGTTTAGGGGCTAATAAATCATAATTTCCAATAAGTGGAAACATTTTAGCAGTTATGCCTGTTTTCTTGATTAAACGAACAATATCATGGTGTTTTTATAATTTTAAATAATTAATTGCTTCTTGCTTCCATTCTTTGTTAAAGTTAGTAATGTACTAAAATAAACTCGATTTTCTTTCATTATTCTCGTCTGCTATATTGTTGTTGTTGTTGTTGTAACTATCAATGTGTTAAATTGATTGCCGGTTGTTATTGGCTGGTTTTAAATATTATAAATAATTTTATATATTATATTTTAATCTTCATTTTTATATGATTTAGATCCGTTCTTCAGGCGCGTAGGAAGGTATTGAGCATTAGGGCCGCGGATGGGATGGGTGCTGGAGCGGTATCCCCTCGCGATGAGACATTTTTAGGAAATCACCTTTCTCAGGCGCAAAACCTATCACTTTTAAAATGATATTTTCCGAAAAGTTTTTTGCTGCTTGTTAGGTATTACATTTATTCATACATATGTGTAATTTTGTAAAAGGATACGGGACTGTTAAGGATACATTTTGAAACAGTTCAGTCGCATTATAATGTATTTATTTATGTACATGAAAGCAATATAAACAATGATATATATCATCATCATGAGCAAATGCGAAACCACGAAAACAATGCGTGCAATAGTTCTCAAAACACAAGTGCAGCAGATGTGTTATCTACTAGGTTAAAAAAGAAAAAATGAGTGAATTAGCATATGTAGTATTTAATTATACAAACAAATGTAATAAATCACATTCGGTGGTAATTGGATAGTCCCGCGTCAACGCATATTCAGAACTTTCCAAACACTGCAATGTCATTAACGAACCAAAATAAGTATACTTGTCACCTGGTTCATTAATCCGCTGACTGATGACAGTCAGTGTACTAGCGACGGCCCTATCTGGTAGCGATGATAACACTTTGTTAGGTGCATTAAATATCTTGACTGAATGCCAATAAAATGTGTGGCTGGTTTTTATTAGTTTAAGATACAGATGAGAAGTAGGGGTCACAAATGTGACGGCGGCTCCTGCGGTCCCAGCTCATACGCGCATGTTCTTGTCACGGCGGAAGTTATTATAATTGAATTATTTTTATTATTGAATTATGAAGGGAAAATCTTTTTAAACCGTGATAAATCAACTTTCGTGCGCAAACAAATTAACAGACTTAACTTTCTATACTTTGTCGTGATGCAAATATTATGTTTCACTTTATCACATTGAAATTAAGATAGGCTAAAACAATAATTTATATTTTAATTTAAACACTATCCAATAGAGGTAGATACATTGTGCACATATATATTACGAGTATTGCTCAAATTATGTCCTTTGGATGGTACTTTTTTGCTGTAATGTGGATTATCTTTCATTTTAGCGTTTTAGTTTTAACTATTTTTGTTGATAATAGTCAGATTCAGTTCTGTTCTGCTCTGTTTTAATTTATAATACACTAGGTACTGTTTTGTACGCTTTAATGATAAGTGAAAGAATATAAATTGCAGAAGTCACTTCTCCACTTTACTGTATATAGATGTCAGATTGTGACTGCAAATATTGGTTGTATATTGGAGTCCCACTGCGCCAGACACTGTGAAATGCTGATAAGGGGTCTTGACAAGATTGACTTCTAGATAGTGCACACAGGGGCCAATATTGTTTATTGCGAACATTACATAATGTGTCCAATCTGATATTGTCCTTGTTTCTTGTTGACTTATCCACACCAAGGCTGTACTAAAGGGGTCGTATGTTTAGATAGCAATACGACACTTCATATTGGTGAACTGCCGACAAGGCATTGTCAGTCTTTCGGACGCGACTTTAAAAACCGAGGTCCCGTGTATAATGCTTTACATCGAACACGTACAAGAACCAGGGGTGCTTCTGGAACTGGGGCATTTCCCGTATCATGCACTATCCTCCAAAAATCTAATATGACTAACATTCTTCCGGAGGCGTCACCCATATAGGAAACCGGTGGCGACGATAAATAAACGCAAATACAAAGACAAAGGCATTGTCACCATTACTAGCATCTTTCAGAATACCACAGTCATTTCAATTAAAGTTAGTAGTAAAATAGTCAGATGCCTCACAATGAAATCTTGGGATCACACCGTTTACAACAGTACAGTATTTTTATATCGCAAAGATCTCCATAAGTCTATTAAATCAATCGACCAATACGGGTCGAACAGCCACTATTTTGAAATCTGATGATGGTTTATGTGTCCGTGGTATTGCCCATTATAGTTATAGCCGATCAATACCTTTAGAATATATTATGATAATTTCTGCATGCTTCATTACATATTTCACATTAAAACGACAAATATATTACTTAAATTTATTTGAAGTTTGACCAACTAAGAAAGTAAGCACTAGAGGTGTGACAAACGTACACTTTTTTTGAATGATATTATTGTCATTAGGTTTGACAAAAAAACAATACTCAGAAGTACTTCTGGCGATTTGGGATTTGGGTCAATTCTCACTTTTTCTATCTTATCCGGATCCGTCTCAACACCATTGTTGATGACAACATGTCCTAAAAATGTAACTTTTTGACTAAAGAAATGACATTTCTCAGGATCTAGTTTCAGGTTACATGATTTCAGTCTGTTGATTACCAGTTCCAGTCTTTCAAGATGTTACTCATATATGTATGTGTCACTGAAAATAATCAGGTCATCTAAATAAATGACACAGCTGTTCATATTGAGATCAACTAAACATTCCTCCATCAATCTCTGATAGGTAGCTGGGCTGTTGGTTAGGCCAAACGGCATCTTATTAAATTCCCATAATGCAAGAGGTCCTACAGTAAAAGCGGTTCTCTGTTTATGTTTTCCTTCAACCTCCACATAGTGGTACCCATACTTCATGTCAATGGTGGTGAAGAACTTAGCTCCATGAAGGCAATCAAACACCTCCTCTATCCTAGGTAAGGCGTAAGAATCCTTAATGGTTCTTTCGTTCAACCATCTGTATTCCACACACAGTCTATGCTTTCCATTATTCTTCCTTACTAATACAATAGGAGAAGCACAGGGTGATTTGGAGTGCCTAAAATGTTGCATGCCCTTAGTTGTTCTAGATGTTGTCTTACTTCACCTATCATGGCTGCTGGAATTCGTCTATGTCTCTGTTTGCAAGGAGTGGGCTCCATTAAATCAATCCGATGTTTTATCCGGTTACATTTTCCTATATCCAAATCTGAAGTGGAGAATATATCTCTATGTTTCATTAATACATTTCTGAGTTCAAATCTCTGTTGTTCATTCAAAATGTCCTTATCTAAGTTAAGTTCTTCTATGATCTGTTTCCTTTGTTGATCTAGCTCCTCTACTCTTTGCAGTACTTCATCGGTAACTTCTACTCAGGGTTGCAATTCACAAATGACATATTTTGGAGGTTTTACAACTGTATTGGTAATGACGTTTGATAAGGTTACCTGCATAGCATGGTTCTTTCCGTTTTCATAGTTCACTATACCAGGCGTTATGTCAATGAAACTGGAAAAGGTTGCATCAAGTTTTAAATTGAAATTATTTGAAAAATTAAGAAGTAAAGGGGGGTGGCCGTGTTTTCCATTTTGGCCGTAATTTCGATAAAAAAACGGTCATATTTTAGACAAAATATAATAAACTTTTAATTGTAATAATTTCAATATAAAATGTTTTAGGATAGGCACGAGATGCAAAAAGAATTTTTAAGATATCTTAAAAAATAAAGAAGTTAAGAGGGGTGGCCGTGTTTTCCATTTCGGCCGTAATTTTGATAAAAAACTGTACGACTTTTAGACCAAAATTAAATAAACTTCTAATACAAATAATTTCAATTTAAAACTTGTTTAGAATAGCCACGAGGGTGCCCTCTAATATGCATTTTTTTAAGATTTCTAAAATAATAAAGAAGTTAAGGGGGGTGATACTGTTTTCCTTTACAGTAGCGCTGTATTTTACGGCCTTGCCGTGTTTTTAACCTGTCCATTTTTTTTCAACATTTTTACAAAATTATCGCAGTATTAGTTGAAAGACTGTATAACGATAAAACAGCATACATTTCATCTTGCTATATCATGTTGTTAGATAATTATTGCTAAAAAACAAATATGGCTATTTCCTATGGTGGCATATTACTGCCACCAGTTAGTATGATAGCGTTCGCGAATAAATTCGTGTTAACCACTTAATTATTACGATAATTATCTAGCTATCTAGTTAATATTCGTGATAAATTTTCGGTATGATAAATATAATAAAACTAGAAACAGGCTTGAAAGTGCCCAGAACTGCCACCTCTTACCTTTTTATGATGTATTACACTAGATTTAAGTGTTAACACGAATCTTATCTAGTTGACCACTTATTATGTTACTTAATAACTCAAATTCGCGAATTTCACTTAAGATTCGTGTTACCACTTATTAATTTTTGGCTTCTAGATGTAAGTGGTAACACGAATCTTAAGTGAAATTCGCGAATTTGAGTTATTAAGTAACATAATAAGTAGTCAACTAGACAAGATTCGTGTTTCCACTTACATGTAGAAGCCAAAAATGAATAAGTGGTAACACGAATCTTAAGTGAAATTCGCGAATTTGAGTTATTAAGTAACATAATAAGTAGTCAACTAGATAAGATTCGTGTTTCCACTTACATGTAGAAGCCAAAAATGAATAAGTGGTAACACGAATCTTAAGTGAAATTCGCGAATTTGAGTTATTAAGTAACATAATAAGTAGTCAACTAGATAAGATTCGTGTTTCCACTTACATGTAGAAGCCAAAAATGAATAAGTGGTAACACGAATCTTAAGTGAAATTCGCGAATTTGAGTTATTAAGTAACATAATAAGTAGTCAACTAGATAAGATTCGTGTTACCACTTACATGTAGAAGCCAAAAATGAATAAGTGGTAACACGAATCTGAAGTGAAATTCGCGAATTTGAGTTATTAAGTAACATAATAAGTAGTCAACTAGATAAGATTCGTGTTTCCACTTACATGTAGAAGCCAAAAATGAATAAGTGGTAACACGAATCTTAAGTGAAATTCGCGAATTTGAGTTATTAAGTAACATAATAAGTAGTCAACTAGATAATATTCGTGTTACCACTTACATGTAGAAGCCAAAAATGAATAAGTGGTAACACGAATCTGAAGTGAAATTCGCGAATTTGAGTTATTAAGTAACATAATAAGTAGTCAACTAGATAAGATTCGTGTTTCCACTTACATGTAGAAGCCAAAAATGAATAAGTGGTAACACGAATCTTAAGTGAAATTCGCGAATTTGAGTTATTAAGTAACATAATAAGTAGTCAACTAGATAAGATTCGTGTTACCACTTACATGTAGAAGCCAAAAATGAATAAGTGGTAACACGAATCTGAAGTGAAATTCGCGAATTTGAGTTATTAAGTAACATAATAAGTAGTCAACTAGATAAGATTCGTGTTTCCACTTACATGTAGAAGCCAAAAATGAATAAGTGGTAACACGAATCTTAAGTGAAATTCGCGAATTTGAGTTATTAAGTAACATAATAAGTAGTCAACTAGATAAGATTCGTGTTACCACTTACATGTAGAAGCCAAAAATGAATAAGTGGTAACACGAATCTGAAGTGAAATTCGCGAATTTGAGTTATTAAGTAACATAATAAGTAGTCAACTAGATAAGATTCGTGTTACCACTTACATGTAGAAGCCAAAAATGAATAAGTGGTAACAAGAATCTGAAGTGAAATTCGCGAATTTGAGTTATTAAGTAACATAATAAGTAGACAACTAGATAAGATTCGTGTTACCACTTACATATAGAAGTCAAAAACGCCTTTACAAATAAGTGGTAACACGAATCTTAAGTGAAATTCGCGAATTTGAGTTATTAAGTAACATAATAAGTAGTCAACTAGATAAGATTCGTGCTGCCACTTAAATCTAGTGTAATACATCATAAAAATGTAAGAGGTGGCAGTTATGGGCACTTTCAAGCATTTTTCTAGTTGTATGATATTTATCTTACCGAAAATTTATCACGAATATTAACTAGATAGCTAGATAATTATCGTAATAATTAAGTGGTTAACACGAATTTATTCGCGAACGCTATCATGCTAACTGGTGGCAGTAATATGCCACCATAGTTTCCTTCTGCCTATGTCGCCTTTAAGCTGGTGACAGACAGGGGAGTAGCTAGCACTCTATTCATGTGGATTCATAATTGTGCTAGGGGGGTGCGGGGGCATGGCCCCCCGGAAAATATTGAAAACAATGGTGCATTTTGTCAGAATCATGTGGATTCAGCCGCGTACTCGCGTATAGGCAACTGAGATGAGCTCTCCCCCGAGTATATAGCTGGTTTGCTCACATGACGACGCATTCTTTGATTGTACAGGAGAATGCACATTTCCATCAGCAGTACTGGCAAAGACAATTCTTCTGTTTCTATTTGATTTACTTTGAGTGACAGCTTTGAACAGGAGCTTTGAAAACTTGATTTTAATTGTTGATTTTGTGGTTCATGTGTAGGCTATGCACGGTTATGTACATTCATTCATCTAGAAATTCGTCAACAACTATGTTTTATAAAGTTTATTTTATATGTTGTACAGCTGTACTTTTTGACTTATTAAACTAACTGTTTGTTCTTTTTCGTGAACGGCAGGTGCAATGAACATGGTGATATTAATGTGGTGCCTGCGGTCAGTCTTAGGTGGGAACATTTTCCAGTTCTGATTGAATTGATTCGAAACAATGATCGAGTAGTAAACGCGTAATTAACAGTCAGACAAGCAAATAAATGAAAATTTCGGTAAATGAATTTACATGACATAAATATCACATTTGACTTCATGAGTATGTATAGATGTCCATATCTGTTAAAACAAACAACAGTCAGTTAGAGATTCGTTCCCTCTCTACAACAACCACTCTGTCTGTCGCTCAAGAGAGGAACCACTGTACTTTCTATACTAAATATGTAGGCCAAATGTTTTTCCTAGCTTGATGAATATCAGGTGGACAATCTCTGTCCACGATTCATCCCGTTCCAGCTAAGCAATGCGAGTTCTTCATGTCACGTCTTCGTATCGGAAAATCACAACACGTATTGTCATTATCCTAAGGCGCTGTGTATTATGACGTAGGTTATCAGTAAGCTTTATTGTACTAAATATTCTCTGCCCATAAACACGCCCGCTCACTATTCAACCGCATACGCATGTACGTAGTACATCAATTGGGAATCGAGTAGCAGACATCGGACTAAACATGGGGATCGTCTCAAAGTGGTTTTACACCAAATTCATTAAACTTTTACGCATTTAAAGCATGCTGCACGGACGGATCATGACATGTTACAAGTGAACGAGTGACATTTAATTTGTAACTTTGCAAAATCACGGATATATAAACCATGGATTAGACATCCTACTATGTGTGTTTTGATTTGTTTGAACTCTCGCAACCCGGCGAGATTTCCTTCCGAGATCGAACCAACGATATTAATTTTGTCACGTTCGCCATTTTGTATCTAAAACGAGAGAAGTTGACATTTTGATCCGCCGTAATCGTCATATTTAAAGATTTCTGAAGTCTTTATAAATACATTTTTTAATAACTATATTTAGACAATTAAGAATTACACAGATCAATAATTACACGGACGGATATCTCAGTCATAATATGAGTTTTTATATATCCTTGGCAAAATGAAAAAAAGAAAGTTTTTGATTGTCAAAAAGTTGTATTGGTTTTTTTTACAATATTTAAAATTGGACGTTCTATTCATTATCATCATCCGAGCTACTGAAAAATAACTGTCGATTAAGCTTTTGGACTTTCCTTTGATTTTTTAAAAAATAATAAAGGAAGTGATCGTTTAAGAGGTCGCTTGTCTTCTCGTGCTTTGTCAAGCTCTCGATGGTCCAGGTTGTTGCTAATGTTCTGGTCGTGGTTCTGATATTAAATGACATAATTATGTTTGAGTCATTAACTGAACATCAGTGTATACATATATGCGTACATTTTACAAAGAAATAAATTGCGTCCTTAAAATGAAAAATAACACCGGCAAATTCAAGGTGGAATGTACAGTATTTTAATGCTTTACATATAAGTTTAACGAAAACATCCTCCGCATGAGCAGACGGCCGCTGGTCAACTGAATCCGATAGTTCTCGGACGATTTCATCCCTTCGATCGATCGTTTGTGGGGCAGGATTTGTGTTACCATATCGCTGGACCAAACACTATGCAGCTTTTATCATTGTTTGAAGGGACATCATTATGTAACATGGCACTATATCAGTACACATTGGTAAAATACAGTTATATGTTTGTCCAAATAATTGCTACGCATTATTTGAATATTTCTATCAGATGTTACGTTGAGATAGAATGAATATAATACTTTGAGACCCCCCCCCCCCGACGTCATCCCAAGCTAGATATTAGACACGAAGTTAGCCGCATTCAAACATATAAGCAACAGTGGGCAGGTGTAGTGGATTATTGTTTTTGAGAAATCGTTAAAGCGTTGTATTTTATATTAAAATATTATCTCCAGAATACGAATACGTATTTAACTCGTGAAATATTTCTCTTGTATATTTATTTACGTGTCTTAATCATGAAAGTGGTGATAGCGTTCGTCTGTTTGACTGTTTGTACTATCGGAGGACACCGTATCCGTCAATCATATAGGCGAACATACATACCGTATGGACACGGGTACCATTGTCCACAAACACCATCACCAACCGACAAATCAGCGGCAGCACGTTTAGGAGTAAAGATACCACCAGCCAACTGTGTTATTTCGTGGAGCCAATTTGAAGATAAGGTGAATAGTAGTTTGCTTAAGTCATATATTAGACGAGGTACTTAAGGGATGTGTATCAATATATAAATTAGGGATGTCAACGAATGGCGATTTTAGAAATCGAATGTTTGGTCAATTTTCCGAACGAATATTCGAACATTGGATTTTCATTCATTAAAACGACAACTCTATCAATTCATTTTCAGTTTGCAAAAACATGTACGGTCTACTCGGCTTTTAAGTTAAAAAATCTCTGTTAAAGGGTGTTAAGAAAATTGAGCGTTGCTTGTTGCCATTCTTTTTGCAATCGGAAAACGATACATATCAGGAACATTCGAATAGCTCATTAGTACATGTATTCGAGTATTTGTTGACATCCCTTATAAATATGCATTTAGTCACTTAAGTATTTGGGTAATATTACATCTTTTTCAGTATGTTTTTGCATCCAGTGTTTATGCCTGGGTTAAAGACGTATCCGGGAGTAGTTTGCTATTTTCTTTTACGATGCAAAGATTTTTACTGAAATTTATAGAGTCACCAAGACCAATACAAATAATGATATTATTATTTTTAATTTAAGGGTTTCTCTTTATATTTTTATAGTTTTCCTTCTACTTATTTTTCCATCTACTTGATTATTAAAAAAAGAAAAACTTACTTAAATTATAAAATGATCGTCAATAAATACTTAAACTAACACATTTTATAAAAATGTAAACAAGATAATAGGTTACTAAGTGTAAATTATGGGTATTTTTTCAAATTTCACTTTCCACATATATAACATTTGAAACCGTGACAATAAATCAATCTTTATCTTAAAATCAAGCAACGTGACCTATTATTTTTATTTCATATTTTTATTCAACTGGTAAGAAGTAAATTGTATCGATTTTTCCTATATTGGTTTGACTGCAGCCAAAAGTAGCAGTAGTCCTAGGATTTGACTGCAGCCAAAAGTAGCAGTAGTCCTAGGATATAGCAGCCAAAAGTAGCAGTATTCCTAGGCTTTGATTGCAGCCAAAAGTAGCAGTATTCCTAGGCTTTATTCCTAGGATATATCAGTTCTATTGCTGTAACAACATCTACGGCCATTTTTACACAGATTTTTGTGTATTTGAATGGAATTTATAGAATTGCAACATATTGGGGATTTGTTTTATGCAGATTGTTGGTAGAGACTGGATAGGTGTGTATGCAATAGAGGATGAAGGGGATTTGTTCTCAGACCCGCAATTCAAAAGTAAAGCAATGTGGACTTTAAACGGAACAGACGTAAGAAGACAAGGAATATTCTTTCTCGACATGTAATTGCTCTTTTTATTTATATGCGTGTTGATAGATAAATATTAATGCGGGTAGATTTGTAATCACTTACAGAATTAAGTTTTTAATATTCGTTTCGTTAATTTCTTGATAAGTACATTGTTAGGGTATTTGAATGTACCCTATACATAATAATAAACTACAGCAACTCTCAACAAAGAGGCATGCATTAACATTTTATACAAGCACTATAACTAATAATATACATACATGTAATTAAGGTCGGTATTATCATATGTACGCATACTACCATAATTATGGTGACATACTTCTGCCACCTGTTAACTAAATAATTAACTATAAAAGTATGTAGTTTTCACATACAAATTTGACACAAAGTAATTACTGTTCACTTGAAATTTATTGTTATTACATGTATTTGCATAATTCGGAGTAATTTGAAACTTTAAATTGAATTCCACTTGTTGAATCTGATGATTCCTGCGTCACAAGCGCTCATGTGCAAAGTTCAATACACGAATATATAATGTGTCGAGAGTGGCGAATATTGATGAGTGCCAGTTTCATGTTGTCGTATATATACCCACGATTTTGTTTACACGACATGTTTACATTCTGAAACCCCGAAAATATATATTTTAATAGTCAGATGTCAGAAGTATACACTCAGTACATAATCTTTATGTTGCTTTTCATGTTTTAAGTAAAGGTACACCTGGAAAGTGCACCTTGGTGGATGGTCAGTTCTTTCGGGCAAGTAAAAAACGTGCAACATTAAGAACTCGTTCGAGTAAGTTGAACATACTTGCGATTTCATTGAATTCAGTTGATGTTTTAATGGTTGAGAGTAAGTTGATATGCAGTTCGGACAATTCTCTTTAAGAAATGCCGCATAAATGTCATATATACTGTCGATGCGATTATTATGTATTGTTACACATTGCTTCAGTCCATGTCTTCAAACAAAAGTTTAAAAGTATCAATTAACATTGGAAATACAGTCGGACATCGTTTTTTTCGAATACTCCGAATAATACATGGTTTCGAATAACCATTTCAATCAGTGTATAAGAAGATATATCGGGACCTGATATTTATTTCGGATAGTACCGTGTATTCGGATTAAAGGTGGTCGAACAAACGAGGTCTGACTGTACATATCATTAATTTTATTGAACTAACCAATTTGGCTAAAACTATAAGACAGGTAATGTTTAGATTGTATGTCTATCTGTGCTTTTGAGCGACTGTGCTACCTGAGCAACTGTGCTACCTGAGCGACTGTGTTACCTGAGCAACTGTGCTACCTGAGCAACTGTGCTACCTGAGCAACTGTGCTACCTGAGCGACTGTGTTACCTGAGCAACTGTGCTACCTGAGCAACTGTGCTACCTGAGCAACTGTGCTACCTGAGCAACTGTGCTACCTGAGCGACTGTGTTACCTGAGCAACTGTGCTACCTGAGCAACTGTGCTACCTGAGCGACTGTGTTACCTGAGCGACTGTGCTACCTGAGCAACTGTGCTACCTGAGCGACTGTGCTACCTGAGCGACTGTGTTACCTGAGCGACTGTGTTACCTGAGCAACTGTGCTACCTGAGCGACTGTGCTACCTGAGCAACTGTGCTACCTGAGCAACTGTGCTACCTGAGCGACTGTGTTACCTGAGCGACTGTGCTACCTGAGCGACTGTGTTACTGTGCTACCTGAGCAACTGTGCTACCTGAGCAACTGTGTTACCTGAGCAACTGTGCTACCTGAGCAACTGTGTTACCTGAGCAACTGTGTTACCTGAGCGACTGTGCTACCTGAGCGACTGTGTTACTGTGCTACCTGAGCAACTGTGCTACCTGAGCAACTGTGTTACCTGAGCAACTGTGCTACCTGAGCAACTGTGCTACCTGAGCAACTGTGCTACCTGAGCAACTGTGCTATCTGAGCAACTGTGCTACCTGAGCATGGCATTTCCCACTGACACGTTACTATTTTGTTAAGAAAACTGGCCGAGTATAAGCTTACTAGTAACGTACGTGGACCGTAAATTGACCGTTAGTTTTACCACACCAATTATAATTAATTGACTAGAAATATGATGAGTTTGAGACTTGGTTCCGCAATATACGCTTCCGTCATGCTACAGGAATCAATACGCAAAGTATCAATTTGTGCTTGATAATAAAACAAACCCGTTCTTTAGGTACTTCAGGTAACCAATTTGCCCCCGGTGATCGCCAGGACTTCTTTGTCAGCTGTGATCCAAGCCGTTATGTCATTTTGTACATGTGTTTTGTGACACAAGCCTGTGGTAGATGTTCGCAATCTAATATTATCCTAATGGTGCCAGTAAGTATAGATGGTAAACAAACAAGACATCACATCTCTTGTATTTAAGAATTTTATTTCACTTGCTTACAGACAGCGTAAAACAATTCACATATTACTGTAAACCTATAAATTATTTCGCGCGTTTTAATTTAGAGAAGTTCACGAGGATAGTCATTCCGCGAACTTAAGTCGTCGCGAAATCGTCACTAACAATGAAATCGCGAAAGTTTCTAGCTATTGTTATTGTCAATAGCCATTTGCTCTAAGTACTTGTATATTGCGTTAAGGCTTATTAAAATCATTAAAGGGAAATAAAGTGGAGGAAATGAAATAAACGAGTTTTAACATTTCTAGGTTTACAGTAGTTTGAATGAACATCAGCATACCGAAAGTCATTTGATTCGTAATGTTTGGTGTATCATTAATTTGTGACGACATTTATGAAAAATAAGGTCAAATAGACAGCATCTGAAATGTAGAATAGCTACTATGGCCTAGGGCTAACGCCCCATGTCAAAAATTAGTTGTGTGATATTGTTATTGTCTTAATGAGGGAATGTCTGTGTATTGATTTTTTGATCTTAATAAACTTGTAAAATGCGCAGTTTCACTTAGAAATACCATTTCCAAATATATTTAGAGTCTTGTCAGAGGTAAAATTGACATCAATGTTTTATTTATGTTTTCTTTTGGATTTCTCAAACAAACTGTTTTTGTGATGTTTGACATTATCTTACTCAGGACCAGCGGCCCGCTCATCCTGATGGCGACATGAAGAGACAAGGAGATATTCTTCTGAATAACATTCCGTGGACACAAATTGAGGCGGATTTCAAGCGTTGCTTGGACCAAACATTTGTCGATTCAGAAGATCCTAAGATCAAGTGGATATGGAGTTCGAAAGGTAAAGATTCCTGATGATGTAGTTAGTGATATGATAAAAAATGCATATTGTAATTTATTCAGTTTTGTTCTAATCTGGAACACATACGGTCCCTGTTCTAATTCACAAAAAGGAATCAACAAATCTTTCTCATGCGGTAAATACAAGTACAGTAATTTATAATAAGACCACCTCGAAATTGAGAACAATACCATTTTGACTGTTCCGCTCTTTATTCAACCTCAATAATAAGACCACCTCAATATTCAGACCAGTTTTCAAGAATCCAAAGGGTGGTCTTTTTATTGAGGTTTTACTGCATGTGCTTTACATTGCTAATTGACAAAACCTCGATTCTAATTAGTACACATCATCATGTACTGCATTTACGGCAAATACATAAAATATAAACAATTTATTTTTCAGAATGTCCTCATCCTAACAGCGTAGAAGCTCAAAAGTTTAGATGAGAATCAAGTAACATTGTCTTGGTTGGGAGGTTTCACGTCGCCATCTTGTCTTGAAATATTCTGTCAACTTTCACATACTTAATAAAGTGAACATTGGCATTTAGACGTTTGTTTGTTTTAAATGCTGAATGTAATCTGTGATAATTTAGTAGCTTGGTTACCAATTTCATTATATCTCATTACATGCAGATTCTGTATTTTTTAAAAAGACAAATGTACAACCAAAGCTTAGCAAAGAAGAAGGAGAATTCAGAAAATAACCATTTGGAGGGAAGTCAATAAAAATATTTTTATCAAGTCATTGTTATCCTACAAAACTCCTTTCACGGTTTTCTTCTGAATAAAACTTGAAATCTCTGTCCCATTGACTAAATCATTGTGATTGACAAATAAAACGGAATTTTCAAAATACGTGTCCTGTCTTCAAAGAATAGTTCGGCTAAGATTAATCATGAATTTAAATGATAGACATGTAGGGTTGGTCTCAAAGTCCGTAAATCTTACATTCAGAGAGAGAGAATACGTAGCTACAGAGAATGCCACATACATAAGACAGTGCCTCCCCATGCAGACCTCCAGGAAAACAACAATCCACATAACATAAGGCACTTAAGGAGGTTAGAAGGTACATACGTTAAGGAACAGAGGCACAAGGACCATAAGTATAACTAGGAGAATCAAAGTGGACAGTGAAGGAGGGGGGGGGGGGTTAATGGATGGAAAAGATCACTGGCCAAGTCTAGACAGCTGGCAGCAATAGGCCGAAACTGGACAGAAACACTATATAAAGTGAAAGGGGAAAGGGAAATACAAAACACAACTTGTCATGTTTTGTCTAGAGCTACGCTTACTTGTTGAAATGAATCACTACATACATTGTACAACATATTATACGGTATTGATTGTTGGACATTTTAGTGTTGTCACCAACTGATGACCACACTATGACAACAGTCATGTATTTCACCGACTTTCCATGCACGAAAATCGAAAGCCGCAATCATGTTGTTTGTTTAGTTGTTGAACAACGGAAGTTGTTTAACAGAAAATGCCATTGATTCATACATAATTCTACTGTTAACAAGTTTTGCATTATCACATTATAAATCTGCCAATGGTTACCTCAAATCTGGAACACACTATATAACTATGGTCCCTGCTCAAATATAGTGTAATAAATTGCACCCAGAGTTACAAAATTAGGCCACGCCAAATTGGAAGTTTGTTAAGCGTCCACCTAAGTTCGCGAAACCTAGCTACATATTCAAAAGAAACACAAACTCATAACGAAAAAACAATTATCCTAAGATAATAAGCGATGCATCATTTTAGATATTTAAATGAAAGAAACATAAAAACAAAACAAAATGGTTTGTTTCAAAACTAGATCTTTACATGAATAAATCTAATTTAAAACTGACTAGTTTTCACACAAATTGACGTTAAACTAGTACATAGTGCTTCGAGCAATTAGCCTTGACAATTCAAATTAATCATTATTAATTATTTTTAAGAAGCAACCACTGAACACACCTCACCGAAAAGTCTACTGTAATGTACAATTTGACGTCATTTATATCAACTATCTTGACGTGGCTCAATTGACCCTTCCTCATTCGCACTGTAGCCACGCCCACCTTAGCAACAGGTGCTCGTTGTAACTACATTAGACAAGCGCTTTACAAAATGGCGACCGACAATGATAAACGTAATGTCATTTTGGAGTGTCTTCCAAGCGAATTTGCGTTGAATTATCTTTGTGATCAAACTTTGACGTTGCATTTTACTCCTGCCTGGTTTCCTGATAAGAAAATAGTACTCAAAACCGTCCGTGACAGACCAAAAATGATCAAAGAAAAATCTATATCATAGCTAAGCGTCGGACATATTTTATATTACAGCGACAAAAAATGCACAAAATTGACATCTTTTGGATAATATAAGGATATTTTGTAATGTCTATTATAATCTGACATCAAAAATATTTGTTAAAAGTCCATGCGGTAAACTATTCAAATTAATCAAGTTTGATCGACAGTTTTCAAGTATATCTGTCAACATATAGACGTATTTTTAAGAAGCAACCACTGAACACACCTCACCGAAAAGTCTACTGTAATGTACAATTTGACGTCATTTATATCAACTATCTTGACGTGGCTCAATTGACCCTTCCTCATTCGCACTGTAGCCACGCCCACCTTAGCAACAGGTGCTCGTTGTAACTACGTTAGACAAGCGCTTTACAAAAGGGCGACCGACAATGATAAACGTAATGTCATTTTGGAGTGTCTTCCAAGCGAATTTGCGTTGAATTATCTTTGTGATCAAACTTTGACGTTGCATTTTACTCCTGCCTGGTTTCCTGATAAGAAAATAGTACTCAAAACCGTCCGTGACAGACCAAAAATGATCAAAGAAAAATCTATATCATTGCTAAGCGTAGGACATTTCTCTTTGGCTGCCCCAGTTGGAATCCAATATACAACCAATCAGTGTTTCCTGTCATCATCTGACACATATATACAGTATTGTTGAGAGGTGTTAAATATTTTTAAAGACTTTAACTAAAAGACCACTGATCAGGTCTGTGTTGAATGTTATAAAAGAATTAAGAACTTAATTCAACATTGGTGTGTTTTTAAGGGTTTAAACATGATATATTACTCATTTCTGCCCTATCATAAACTGCAAGCACCAGTGAAAATGAAATCATGAAGAAATCAGCTCTTTTCTAACTCTTATAAATTACGTTTAAAAGAAATACTCAACAATGAGTAACCAATACCAGTAAATCACCGGTATTTTCATTTTTTCACTAGTATTAACATAAGTAAAAATATTTTTTCGGCATACATGTGTATGGTTATACAATTTTTTATCTCAATAATTATTGATGTTATAATTGATTCTGCGCATTTTTAGTTTTGCAAACTAGGCCATTATAACTAATTTAACCGCCCTAAGCAAATGAAATATCAAAATACTTACTTAAATGCTGGTAAAAGTCAAATATTGTAGTTTATCAAAACAATATATTAATGTTCATTCAACACGCAGATATATTGATCTTAATTCCAACTTATTAAAACCAGAAGATGAGAAGGATAGTTTGGTGAAATATACCTTCACTGCTTTCTTTTTATTGATACGAATAACATAATTAAGCAAGAAAATAGCAAATCAGTGTAAAATTGTTTAACAGTATGTTGTTGCTTGCAAATGTATGTAAAACATACCAGTATTTAGGTCTTTGAAACTATTGATTGAATACAATTATTTTAATGAAATCAGTAATAAAAGGTGTTGAATTTTCACAACTCCTTTCATTGTTTATCACTAAAACAATACCACGACAGATTTCTGTGTTATACAGACGCTTTCAATAAAAATATATATGATAAGTAATTTGAAAGCGCCTGGCTGATGTAGAGTGAAAAGCATATGATTTTACTGGACGGTCACAAAAGGCTAAGGTGCACAACAGGGGGTCAAATTGATGTGTAACATTTAAAGTGCTAGAAGAATAGTAACCTTGAGACCTAATCTGGTCACTTCACAGTCGATTTGGGGGCCAGAGTCCCCTTCGCCCCCGGTGGATCCAGGCCATGGAAGGGGTCGTAGATGACGCAACGAGTATAATTATTTAAAACAAAAAAATGTCCTGAATCAAGTGTATTTGATTTCCCATTGAATGCATAGTTGCTTATTCAATATACCTATAGTTTACTGTTTTATGTATTTTGTTTGTTTGTATTTTTATCTTTGTATGAATTGTTTTTGAAGGTCTCAGTGAAGATTAACATGTCATAAATCGTTAAATGAGTTACCTTCGTTAAATAAAGAATTATTAATTATTATGATAATAAACGGACAGGTTGTTTAAAACACGGCCAGGCCGTAAAATACAGCACTACTGGAAAGGAAAACACGGCCACCCCCTTAACTTCTTTATTATTTAAAATATCTTAAAAATTCTTTTTGCATATTAGAGGGCACCCTCGTGGCTATCCTAAACAAGTTTTAAATTGAAATTATTTTTGAAGTTTATTTAATTGTGTCCAAAGTTTGATAATTCTGCACGGTAAAATTTGATACATACATATTACAAGATGTTATCAAAGCAAAACTGGACGGTAAAAGTTTTTCATTTTGTTATAATATACTATGTTAAAGAGGTGTTGAGGATAATTTTGATGTCCATTATATAAGAGTACTCACGTTATAATGTATGATTATGCTACCTTGAAAATTAGAACTTCTTATTGTGACTTAAAAATTACGTCATTTACAGGAGGGTGTATGCATATTTTTACGAAGCGTTTGAAGGCGGGGGTTTCTTCACCGTTAGTCGTTTCACTAAATCTAGTACCACTGTAAACAGCACGCAAGGCGGATGTCGTTCTATTCATTTTTATTCCACACAAGTCCAAAATAATAACAATAAGTATAATAACAGTTCACAGTGCACATATGTTTTTATGCACAAAGTTGCCAATAGTTTCGTATAACTCAAAGTAAGTATTTCACAAAGTAAACTTTCACAAAGTATGTTTCACAAAGTAAATTATTCTAAGCTTCCTTTTTTATATTATATTTCTTTTCTTTTTTTATTTAAAGGAGCATGCCTTTATATAGACCTAAACCAAAGATGATAAGGAAGACAGACATTAAGGGCTTTGATGATAAATAAACATACCAAAGTATCAATTAAAATTGTTCGCACCTAATCACAATTATGCAAACATGGCTTTGCACCTCCATACGGATGAAAGGAAGTTGAGACATGAGAATTATGCCAGATAAATTATGGTTTAAATAGTTTTAAATGAAAATAAATGTAGGTTTCTTAATATCAAAGGAATTGCGCTAAAGTAAATGACAAAAATGTTAACACCATTTATAATCAACTGGTTTATGAAGTTATAATAACTTAAACAAACATGTTAAAATATAGAGTCTGGTTTTGTGTAACAAAATCATATCAATGTCATTTCATTTTAAATCAATACTTTCTACTCAATACAATTATCTTACAAACATTTGTTGTGTGCAATTTTATCATAATTTACGGCATAATACATATGAAGTACCACCTATATTTATTACAAAGCATATTATTTTCGATTGTTTCCCTTATGATATCACTAGCTCTTTCTTTTATAATAATAACACAAACAAATGATAAAATAGGCTCATTAGTTTTGAACAAAAATAAGTTTTTTATGCATGAAGAACTTGAGTGGAATGTTTGACCTCTCAAAGCAAGTCTGTTCAATCTTAAAACTTGAAAATCTGTAAAACGGCACGGTAAAACTTTGTAATATTTTGCATTTAGTTGTCTTAATAAACTCATGGAAACAATTTAGTTAAAATTCTTGATGATGAGTATTACAAAGCATACTGACAGAACAGTGGTACAGTACATGTGTATATAATAACATAATAAAGAGCATGTTCATTATTTTGTGGAGAAGATATGCGAGATACAGCACATGGGTCTATTACCTATTACGTTACATTACAATGTGTACACAATAATATATACATGTAAACAATGGTAAAAAACATACACGTACACAAAAGACAATCAATTCAAATACAACATTTCATTTCTAAGCATAAATGCATGATATGTAAACAGGCTTAATTGACATTCTAGTACAAAAATGATATTCATCTTCCAAAATGTTACATTTTTGACATTTTCGTTCATTTATAGGGATGGCTATTCAGTGGTGTGAATGTACTCTAATGAGTAAGACAATTAAGTCTAAGAATAAGCAAGAACGTGTTTATACTACAAGTTTAATCTTGGAACTGCCCAAAGCTTAACAACATGTGATGGTGAAACAAGCATGCTATTCTAGTCTCTTTCAAATACATGACTGAAATGTCCCGTTTTATGCCCCGCAATTCAGTGAATGGTGAAGGGGCACATTGTGTTACCCTTGTCCGTCCGTCCGTGCAAAAGGACTGGTGGATTCAATTCATATTGGGCACATATGTGTATAGGATAATAAAATACATGGTCAAGTTCGATATCGTTTGCAATTCACCAATTTTTGGAGGAGTCAATATGGCCATTTTTCGACTTATAAATGGTTTCCGATCAATGATTCTTGGAAGATGGATGGATTCAATTCATATTGGGCACACTTTGTTTCATCGGGTTTAACGCCGTTTCTCAACGATAGTTCAGTTATATACGGCAGCCGGTTCACCTAACCAGTTTTTCCTGGACTGAATTCTAACCAGTACTAACTTACCCTTCCACAAGGAGCCGGCAACTTCTCCACATGTGGAGGAAAATCGACATTTTTGTCAAATTTGTGTACACTTTGTATAGGCATACTGATAGGATAATAAATTATACATGTCAAGTTTGATGTCCTTTACAATCTGAGTTATGGCACTTTTTCGACTAAAGAATGGTTTAATTCTCCTGAAAGTTCAAATGGTCACATATGCATATATAGTCCTGACTGTAAAATGCTAGTGAAGTTTGCTTGCTGCTAAAATCAGCCATTTTTTTTAGAATTTATGGCCCTTTTTTCTTAAAAAATTATTTCCGATGAATAACTCTTGAAAGGACGGATGTATTTAATTCAAATATATATATATTTATCATTTAAACATAGGATAATAAAATACAGGTCCAGCTACATCTACAGGATACTCCCAGCAATCAGTAACTTGACTATGACAGGGAGGCGCAAGTCAGGTGACAGTGGATTAAAAGAGATTTAGTCTCGTGCTGTGCAAGTTAAAAGTATAAAAAGGCTAGTGCAAATGTTATAAAGCTTGATTTCAGTTACATTCTGCCAATTTTATGGAGGAGTTATGGCCCTTTTTGTAGGTTTTCCCATTGATGTTTCTTCGACCTTTACTGCATTCTATGGAAACGGGGGCACATCCGTGTCCTATGGACGCATAGATTCTACAAACTACAAACTATTTGTATAAAAAAGAAACAAATGCATTTAGGTACGTTTTGGTTAAGGTTACGTTTTGACTCGTTACGAAATGGCGGCGATCAGTCGTGCAAAATTACTGAGATCAATATTACGGTTTAAACGCAGTGTTTTTGGAGTTAATTGTAATGAAAATGTATCACGGGGATATGCACAGATATCCGTAAGCCTTTGTATTCAAACGACAATTGTTATTTCTTTTTATACTTTAATCACAGTTATTTATTATGATACCGTCAAGTATTCGTTCACAAACTCGTTCGTAACTAAGTTGTGAACTGGCCAAACAATCTCCGGACCGGGTTGATATTCTTTGCTCTCACATTTTATGAATGTCAAGAGTGGTCCGGCGTGCTGATTTAAAACATACCCAACTCACCACTGTGTAATGGTTACCATGGGTTCCCCTGGGTGCTGAATGTCGTGTCATGGACTCGAGGGTCATTTTCATTATTTTCCACGGGTCTCCCTAATTAGCGACAAGAAGCGACACGAATCGACAAGAAAGAAAAAAATACATTTTATGAATAAATTATGATTACATATGTATGAAAATATGTTTATATATTATTTCGAGTGATCCATTGCAAAATTATTAATTTATGCATTCAATTTATGCACCGTTTATGCTGCTATACAAAGTTCTTATGACAGCGTAAAAAATCCAACTCTATACAGAAGAAGTTGACTAGCGACAAGAATACGAACGTGTAACATTTTTGCATTTTATAACTCCAGTGTGGTTATATATTTACAAGCAAATGTTTATATATATATTATACCGCTTGGTTATAATATAAAATAATTAATTAATGTAACATAAATCTTGCAATTTTAGGCTATTATCGACAGCGTCAAGAAACGGCCAATGACAAGAAGCGACAAGAAAAAAAACCAATTTAAGAATAAATTATGATTATATATGTAAGGAAATATGTATATATAGATTATTTCGAGTGAACGTTTGCAAAATTATTAATTTCTGCACCATTTATGCTGCTATACAAAGTTCTTATGACAGCTTAAAAATCCAACTCTATACAGTAGAATGTTGACTAGCGACAAGAATGTGATGTGTAACAGTATAAGACTCATGCATGTATTATATTTACCCCCTTTTTTATGGATTACCAAAGTTTGTGGTACTGCTATATCATATGGTATTTGAAAAAGAGCTGTTCATATCAACAATCATTTGGAATTTACTTTGTAATATTTCACAATTTCTCCATCTCGCGCTTGGAAGAATGTTAAACGTGATCATTATCCTTGTTCAGTGTGTAAATTTAATGTTTAAAAAAGTGATAATTCAGTGTATTGTAAATTTTTGACAAATGGGTACATGCAAATTTTGATGGTATTATATTACACACTTTATCATAGACGAAACAAACGGTCTTCAACGGACTCCTTTGTCGATATCTTTGGCGGCAATCCATTATGGGTGTTCTATGTTAAATTATATATTGTACTATATGACTTATTACTATGTATTTTTATTGTTGTGCAATCACACTTAGTAAGCTACTTACACTTTGACTAAATGTATATAAACATGTATGTGCTGTAGATGACGTACATTGTACAAGTCTTAATAAAATGTATGTTCTGTTCTATTACACATACATGGGTAATAAAATTAATCCAATTGTCAAAATGACACTTATTAACGCGAGATATTGTATATTCAGCTGTTAACACGTTGTGCGCTAAGTTGCTAAGCTTGGTCAGGGGTTTGTATTGTATGCGTGCGGCATAATCAAACATTTATAATTAAAATTACCATTTAAAAATTCATTTGATTGTATTACACTAACGTATATAATGGTAATCTGTTTAAAAATAAAATTTATTTAGTTTTTTCGCTTCTTGCCGCATACCAGCATAAATGGTGCAGAAATTAATAATTTTGCAATGGATCACCCGAAATAATATATATAAACATATTTTCATGCATATATAATTATAATTTACTCATAAAATGTATTTTTTTCTTTCTTGTCGCTTCCGGACGCTTCTTGTCGCTAATTAGGGAGACCGTCTTCCACCTGACTCCGCCATTTTACACGCAAATTAGCTATAATTTAGAGAAAAGTTGACCCTTCAGCCGGAACTATTTTTATGGTCAAAATGTGGCTTTTAGGAAATTCCAGGTGTCAACTCCAGGCCAGGATCAAATGTCACCCCTGGTTTCATGGAATAATGTTTCCATGCATGTGAATTAGTCATGATTTTAAATTTTTTATCAATCACTGCATGAAAATGTTGAAATGAATTATAAAATGATTGTTTACAACCACTTTGAACAAGGAAGAAGTGACCTAAGCATGCAAAATATTGGTTAGACAATCTTGCAGTCTGTAGAGTTTCTGTGTTAGAATTTGAAAGGTGCAATTATAATTTGAAGACATTTTGTTGAATAATCAAAGTTGATTAAATTTAATTATTCGTTGGCATAGTCAGGTCAGGTGTTGAAGAAGGAAAATGAATCTTAACCTGTTGACAAATAAAGGAAGAACTTAGAAGTTGATCGAATTGTTTCACTTCATCCTTGCCAGTGGTAAAAACTGGGGGGAAAACGGCAAACATGGCAAAATCCTCCTCCAGTAGATGACAAAGTTATCAGTGCCAAACTTATTGTAACAAAAAGAGACAAAAATCTTTTTTAGAATAAATAAATGTTTATTACATATTTATAACAAATCACACAGATGTTGGACTTTATGCAAAATAACTAGGTTGATAAACATTATTTAAGAAGTAAAATATATAAGAAAAATATAATTAAATTACTGAAAAATGTGGGCATCTCAACACAAAAATTGTCAGCTGATGCAGCTACGTGATTGAGATACTATCATACTATCTTGTCAGTCTTGTTTCAGATTGCAGGGTTACTGATTGAGATACTATCTTGTCAGTCTTGTGTCAGATTGCAGGGTTATTGATTGAGATACTATCATATTATCTTGTCAGTCTTGTGTCAGATTGCAGGGTTACTGATTGAGATACTATCATTCTATCTTGTCAGTCTTGTTTCAGATTGCAGGGTTACTGATTGAGATACTATCATACTATCTTGTCAGTCTTGTGTCAGATTGCAGGGTTACTGATTGAGATACTATCATATTATCTTGTCAGTCTTGTTTCAGATTGCAGGGTTACTGATTGAGATACTATCATACTATCTTGTCAGTCTTGTTTCAGATTGCAGTGTTACTGATTGAGATACTATCATACTATCTTGTCAGTCTTGTGTCAGATTGAAGGGTTACTGATTGAGATACTATCATATTATCTTGTCAGTCTTGTTTCAGATTGCAGGGTTACTGATTGAGATACTATCATACTATCTTGTCAGTCTTGTTTCAGATTGCAGGGTTAATGATTGAGATACTATCATACTATCTTGTCAGTCTTGTTTCAGATTGCAGGGTTACTGATTGAGATACTATCATACTATCTTGTCAGTCTTGTTTCAGATTGCAGGGTTAATGATTGAGATACTATCATACTATCTTGTCAGTCTTGTTTCAGATTGCAGGGTTACTGATTGAGATACTATCATACTATCTTGTCAGTCTTGTTTCAGATTGCAGGGTTAATGATTGAGATACTATCATACTATCTTGTCAGTCTTGTTTCAGATTGCAGGGTTACTGATTGAGATACTATCATACTATCTTGTCAGTCTTGTTTCAGATTGCAGGGTTAATGATTGAGATACTATCATACTATCTTGTCAGTCTTGTTTCAGATTGCAGGGTTACTGATTGAGATACTATCATATTATCTCGTCAGTCTTGTTTCAGATTGCAGGGTTACTGATTGAGATACTATCATACTATCTTGTCAGTCTTGTTTCAGATTGCAGTGTTACTGATTGAGATACTATCATACTATCTTGTCAGTCTTGTGTCAGATTGCAGGATTACTGATTGAGATACTATCATACTATCGTGTCAGTCTTGTTTCAGATTGCAGGGTTACTGATTGAGATACAATCATACTATCTTGTCAGTCTTGTGTCAGATTGCAGGGTTACTGATTGAGATACTATCATACTATCTTGTCAGTCTTGTTTCAGATTGCAGGGTTACTGATTGAGATACTATCATACTATCTTGTCAGTCTTGTTTCAGATTGCAGGGTTACTGATTGAGATACTATCATACTATCTTGTCAGTCTTGTTTCAGATTGCAGTGTTACTGATTGAGATACTATCATACTATCTTGTCAGTCTTGTGTCAGATTGCAGGATTACTGATTGAGATACTATCATACTATCGTGTCAGTCTTGTTTCAGATTGCAGGGTTACTGATTGAGATACAATCATACTATCTTGTCAGTCTTGTGTCAGATTGCAGGGTTACTGATTGAGATACTATCATACTATCTTGTCAGTCTTGTTTCAGATTGCAGGGTTACTGATTGAGATACTATCATACTATCTTGTCAGTCTTGTTTCAGATTGCAGGGTTACTGATTGAGATGCTATCATATTATCTTGTCAGTCTTGTTTCAGATTGCAGGGTTACTGATTGAGATACTATCATACTATCTTGTCATTCTTGTTTCAGATTGCAGGGTTAATGATTAAGATACTATCATACTATCTTGTCAGTCTTGTTTCAGATTGCAGGGTTACTGATTGAGATACTATCATATTATCTTGTCAGTCTTGTTTCAGACTGCAGGGTTACTGATTGAGATACTATCATACTATCTTGTCAGTCTTTTGTCAGATTGCAGTGTTACTGATTGAGATACTATCATACTATCTTGTCAGTCTTGTTTCAGATGGCAGGGTTACTGATTGAGATACTATCATACTATCTTGTCAGTCTTGTTTCAGATTGCAGGGTTACTGATTGAGATACTATCTTACTATCTTGTCAGTCTTGTTTCAGATTGCAGGGTTACTGATTGAGATACTATCATACTATCTTGTCAGTCTTGTTTCAGATTGCAGGGTTAATGATTGAGATACTATCATACTATCTTGTCAGTCTTGTTTCAGATTGCAGGGTTACTGATTGAGATACTATCATACTATCTTGTCAGTCTTGTTTCAGATTGCAGGGTTAATGATTGAGATACTATCATACTATCTTGTCAGTCTTGTGTCAGATTGAAGGGTTACTGATTGAGATACTATCATATTATCTCGTCAGTCTTGTTTCAGATTGCAGGGTTACTGATTGAGATACTATCATACTATCTTGTCAGTCTTGTTTCAGATTGCAGTGTTACTGATTGAGATACTATCATACTATCTTGTCAGTCTTGTGTCAGATTGCAGGGTTACTGATTGAGATACTATCATACTATCTTGTCAGTCTTGTTTCAGATTGCAGGGTTACTGATTGAGATACAATCATACTATCTTGTCAGTCTTGTGTCAGATTGCAGGGTTACTGATTGAGATACTATCATACTATCTTGTCAGTCTTGTTTCAGATTGCAGGGTTAATGATTGAGATACTATCATACTATCTTGTCAGTCTTGTTTCAGATTGCAGGGTTACTGATTGAGATACTATCATATTATCTTGTCAGTCTTGTTTCAGATTGCAGGGTTACTGATTGAGATACTATCATACTATCTTGTCAGTCTTGTTTCAGATTGCAGGGTTACTGATTGAGATACTATCATACTATCTTGTCAGTCTTGTTTCAGATTGCAGGGTTACCTTCATTTGTAAAGGTTGTAGAAGTCGGCCCAAGAGATGGACTACAGAACGAGAAAGAGATGGTGCCGACAGATGTAAAAATTGATCTAATTAACAAGCTATCAGTTGCTGGCATTCCATCCATTGAAGTCACAAGTTTTGTTTCACCTAAATGGGTCCCCCAGGTTTGTTCAAAATAACTGTTACGTTTGTCATAGTTAATGCATTATTAGCCAATTAAAGGAACTACTTTCTGTTTTGGTAGCTTATGTGTAGCTTTTAATTAATCATTAAAATCAATTTTTATGATTTCAATGAAAACTGATAGATATGCATTCTTATGATTTTTGTGTGATTATGTGGATGTTTGATTTTACATCACACTACATGTATTATGGTCTTAATTAAATATTAATGTTAACATTCTGGGTGGATGGTAGCCTCATAATATATTGTATATATGGGTAATTCTATTGTAAACGTATATTTTGTCTATGGCTATACCTGGACGAGATTGAACCACAAACTTCACAATCGCTATATTGGGTGTGAGTACTGGTTAGTTAGGAAGCAGTCATCGATAGTAATTAATATAACTTCATGTTTCATAATTACTGCAAAACAATTACTGCTGTGATGTTATATGGAGGTGGCAGAAATATGCAGTCCTCGAAATTTCCGAAAAATAACCAAATGCCCCTGTGAAAGGAAATGGAACATGTATATTCTTATACATGTATGATGTATATGCTTGTATTCTCTTATCATTCTTATAAGCTTTGTGAAATGTTTTCTACGTTTTTTATTGTCTATGTATATTTTATGCTTGTACAAAAATGAGACTTGAATAAATTTAATAAAATGAAACATATTGTGTTGAAGATGGCTGACCATACTGAAGTGCTGAAGGGTATTCAACGGTATCCAGATGTACTTTACACGGCCTTAACTCCAAACCTCAAAGGTTTTACAGCTGCAGTAAGTATATGTTTTACATCTGCCACTTATTTTCGGGGCTAATTTAAGACGCTCCAGAGGGTGGAATAGTGGCACCATTCCCACTGCCAAATAAGGTCCTTTTTTCCCAATCTCAAGAAAAAATCCAAATAGAAATCACATGAATTAGAGAAGAAACAAGAGGTTTGTTATAGTGTTAGAGAAAGAGAAACTGTAGAAATGAAGTTGTAAGCCATTACAACATTAAACATTAAATAGTTCTAATTTTATGTAATTTGTTGATACATTTTTCAGAAACTTGACAATTTATTGTGAAAAACAACCTGTTTGATTAGTTCTTCCATTATTATGCCCAGATGTTTTGAACTAAATTATCTGCTATTACCTATTTAATTTTGATACTTTATTACTCTGATGACAGAACATTAGGGCCTTTACATGTAATCACTTTCATTGTTGCAGTTGGAAGCTGGTGTGAATGAGGTAGCTATATTTGGTGCGGCATCGGAGTCATTTAGCAAGTATGTATAGGTCACAAGCAATCTCATTAAAATCAGCTCCAGTCGCACGCTCCTATACTATACGCTAACTGGATCTGATGACTGCACAATACAGGTCACGTTCTTGTGACCTTTGAGTAGCCAATCAAATCGTCGGCTGCAAAATGCTTTGGTATAGAGTTATGAATATTCGTCGATCTTCGGCGAGCTCCGTAAGTTCCATTTGAGCGTAGATCACCAAGACGTTTTTTTACGTATTTTAGTCGATTTCAATATGGCTGCGCCCTTGGGCACAACTGCAACTCCTACACGGCAACATTCTTTGGTTGATAGGTGTTGTTTGTGTGGTGTTTCGTTTTTGGACATTTTTATAACCAGAAGCGGCAGGAAGGACGTTAAACAACAATATAAACAGAAACTCCAAAATAAATGATAAAGCCATTTTGAGATAGACGACAAACACGGTTTTGTAAGGAGAAATTTCACAAACGAGCACCTGGTTACGCATATCTTTTTTTAGAGAGGTTATATGAACGTGACGTCTTACGGAGTGTAGTCAGATCCTAACAGCGGAAAGTAATGGAGCTAAAGTTAGGGGCTGATTTCAATGAGATTGAGGTCACAAGCATACTAAAATATAAATCTTAAAAAATTCGATACTTCCTTAGGGTTGTAATTGATGACCGACCAAGTGTGTATCGATATATTGAGTCATATATATAACAACCATTTATCAATATTTGTATAAAAGAATGGAAAATTGGTGTTTTTCCTAGTGATATTACACAAACACTCTTTTAAGAGCCCAAAAGGGGAGCAGCCATATTGTTTCTATAGGCAGCTTTCATGAATGAAACATGTACAAATGCGCACATTGCAGACAGTCGACATCAACAACAGAAAATATATTTAGTATAAACAGCTAGTAACCACCGTTTGGTAAACAAACCAGATTTTTTTTCAATTGTATCGATGTCCATGTTGATCTTGAATCGTCTTGTTTGTATTGATATTATTTCTATCGATGACTTGAGTAGAATTCAGTGTCAGCAATGTGAATCTTCCTCTTCATTTTGTGTGGGGGCAAAAAATACAAAGTGAAAGTTGGTTAATTTTGTTTGATGCATGCAAGACAACTTTTCCATTTTTCGCTTACTATGGACATGTGACTGTTGTGTTGTTAACATATTATGTGGTGACACAACTTCCTTGACTTTATGTTTTCAGGAAGAATATAAACTGTAGTATTGATGAAAGTCTGAAGAGATTTGAATCGGTGATGACCGAAGCCAAGTCAGTTAATATACCTGTTAGAGGGTAGGTAGACATTGTATAATACTGTAAAACCAGGGGGCCAAGCTGTTATGGTCATTGACTGTGCAGTTCGAACTTCACTCTTGATGTAAAATTTGTAGTTGAGGAAGCTGCTATCTAGCTGCCTTGTAGAAACTCCTGATTCTATTTAGGTGTCTGTCTATACTCAAAATAATATTAGAAGGGGCACCTGTGAGAGTGAAAGAATTAGTGCATAATGTGCTATTTTTATCACTACACCTGCAGTCACTCATAAAACTCCACTGTTCAAAACTTGAAACATGTTGGGAATAATTTTCATAAGTAATGTGGACCTTCAGTTCTATTGTCACAACTTAACTACTGTCTAGACTCTAGCAATGAACATAACTGTTAGACAATATGATAGGAAATGATAGACTTGTTTTTTAGCGAGGACCCCCTAGCTGGCCGGTTACTTTTCTGTTTCAACCAAATCTTATTGACATCACTGCTGTATTAGATCTGTGTATAATTTTTCAAGTATCTACTTCATACAGAAAATTAAGTTTCAATATTTTACTTTAGTTTAGAACAGGAATGTTAAATTTTGTATATTGGTTGTTTTCAGTTATGTATCGTGCGTACTTGGCTGTCCATATGAAGGAAGTATCCCTGCTGAAAAAGTCGCGCAGGTTAGTTAAAGTAATAACTTCAAGTTTCTAGTTTCATTTTATAGTACTGTATGGATTAACAAATTGAATTTTGTACAAGTATTTCAATTTACCTTTTGTTCAGATTCCATTGAACTGAGTCTCCTACATGTTCTAGTAACTTTAATTTAAGCAGTAATGTGGAAATGTCATGTCTGAACATTATGATTTAGTAAACCTCTTTTACCAATAAAAGGCAATGAGAAACTTAGCGCTTAGTTTGCAAAGTCAAAAATTAGATTGGGAAATACTCAATGTCATAATCAATGTCACTAATACAGGTTTTCTCATCGCAGCTCTCATATACTTGTGTTGAGTTCATTCATTAAGTAAGAGAAGAATGTTATTTGCTAAGTATGTTGCAACATCCATTATCAAAGTTAGCTAACCCCTTTACAATGAAAATTCTCCAATGCTTTAGGTTGCCAAGTCATTGTATGATATGGGTTGTTATGAGATTTCCCTGGGAGACACGATTGGTGTAGGCACTCCGGGCGCCATGAAAACTATGATCGGTGAAGTGATGAAAGTCGTACCTGTAGAAAAGTTGGCTGTCCATTGTCATGATACGTATGGACAAGCATTAGCAAACATCCTGGCAGCTCTACAGGTTTGTGTTGTCCTTTGGCAATTAGTTCAGATTATAAAAATATAATTAGTCACAAAAAAAATACAAATATAATGAAAAAGCTGCTAAGGCTTAGTCTTAGTTTTATCAGAGCAGTGTACCCCATTTCAGACAAGTTGCTCAGCTTAATCACTAGTCTGAAATCATTCTTACTAGCCTGAACGTATATTACGCTTATTTTAAAAAGCCTGAAGTGATAATTATGTATGTATACTATTTGTTTAAGTCTTGGATAGATTTCATTTTTTTCTCCATTTCAAAAAATAAATTCACTAAAATTTACCTGTTCGGGCTAGCACTCAGGAATTTCTGTTAGCCAGAAATTATTAAATTTACTAGCACCGGGCTCCGAGCTATTGAGTTACTGTGAAGACTGACTGCATCATTGTCAATTGAATGAATTTAAACATATGTTTACTAGACATAAAGGAATAATATTTTCCTAATCACTGAAGAAAAATAGGTATTTTATGCATAAAAGATCAGCTATTTTTAGACTTGATTTGCAAATGTTATATTTACCAGCCTTTTGTTTTCATTCAATCTAAATGAACAAAATTTTGTTTGAGTAGTTGTTGTAACCCACTGAACATGTTCACCAATTTTTTATTAAAAAAATACTGTTATAACAACATGGAAGCAAAAAGAACATTTAATAGTTTAAAGTCTAAGTCTGAGTTTCAGTCTTAAAATGTTTGTGAATAAGGCCCTAGATATAGTTTGTTATAAGTATATTGTTACTTCAGATGGGCGTGAGTGTAGTAGATAGCTCTGTAGCTGGACTTGGTGGTTGTCCGTACGCTAAAGGTGCTAGTGGAAATGTATCGACTGAAGATGTCGTGTATATGCTACATGGATTAAACATTAAAACGGTATGTTCAATTTTCTCTCTTCTGATTTAATAGAAAAAAAGCTAAGAATTCTTGTCATAGCTTGGTCGTCATCGTCAGTGTCCCTGTGTCTGTTAATCTGTTTCTGAGCAAGTGTCATACACCAATTAACAGTTTCAAAAGGCCCTGTATTTCCTGGATTTTTAGCAAGTAAATATTACCGTCAGCTTAAATCACAATGTAAATATTGATTCAATGTTTGTGGTTACGTCAATACATTAAATTGCACTTGATACACTTCTAATATTAACGTAATACAGCGTTGAACTGGTGTATAGCTTTGAATGAACTTGATTTTTGTGTTTTGAATTTTTTTATTGTATATCTTGGACATACACTTAAAAGATTTTTAAATAAATATAGATGATAAGCCCCTCTGGTCGATGATCATATCACTGAAAGCTTCAATAATCTCATCAAATTAGTTGAAAATCTGTTCAGTCATTTAAAAGAAGTAAAAGTCTGAATATTCTGTCCTAAAATTAAAACATAAATTTTGGGGAACCAACTTTTCTTTTCTTAATGTTTTTATTATTTTTTAGGGTATTGACATACAAAAGTTGATAGAAGCTGGACAATTTATATCTCAGAAACTTGGACGCAACACCCAGTCAAAAGTAGCCCAAGCTACGTGTACCAAATCATCACTGTAAGGAACTATGTACTCATGTTTGGATATTATCGATACATCACTGTGCTGAATAGTGTACTGTTGTTGTGATTTGTCACTACATGTATACAGATTTGAGACCTGTGTGCAGGTGGAGAAATTTCACTGTTTTGAAATGTGAACTTTCATTTTACATGAGATGAGATGTAATTGATCATCAGTAATTCACATCATACAGTGTAGAACTTCACACAACAGTGTTGTTTGAATGACACATGGTGTTCTGCTTTTTCTACTAGTAATAAATGGTATATATTTGCACATATATGCCACAGATCTAAACAGGAAGATCAGTATATTTGACATTCCAAACAGGCTGACAAGTGGCCATTTTGACAGTGCAGTGAAATTTTTGATATTCATAAGTAAGGAATTATCGCTACTATCCCTACTTTTAGGCAATAGAATCCCTAATTTTGCCCTACTTTTTAAAATAAAATGGCCCTAATTTTGCCCTACTTTTTAAAATAAAATGGCCCTAATTTATTCCTACTTTTTGAAGAGAGGTAAGCTGACAAGCTATTTTGGGTAAAGACCACAACCAGTCATAGACATATAAGTCTGTTTGTTGTGTCATTTATGTCTCTGATAGTAGACAGCTTGAAAGGAAAGGGATATCAGCCTTCCAGTGGTGCAATAACCTTTATGGAAGTGTATTGTTACGTATAACTGAGTTGGTGATGAGTCATATTTGCCTTGTAGTTCTGTAAATTGCTAGACCCACTGTAGACCACTTTTTTGTAGATTTTTACCTTGCGCCAAATAGACTTCATTAATTTAATATACAAAATATACATGTATGAAACAAAACCTTATACGAGTGTTGAACTTGTATTGTATGTTGTTTTTAGGCTGTGATAAGTTAGCTGAGTTTTCCTTTGTAAATTATTATTGAACTGTTGTTACTGATACATTAAAAGATTAACACATGATATTGTATGTATATTTAATCTTTTATTGATTATTGGTCATTCCTTGATTAATTAAATCTCACAGAATTGTTTATTTTCTTGAAAGCCTCAAGTGCCTTTTAGCCTGCCTGGCTAGCTCAGTTGGTAGAGCGCTAGACTGTCACCAGGTAGAAATTAGTACTGGTTGATAGTTAATTCCAGGAAAACTGGTTAGGTCAACTGGCTGACTGAAAAATTGTTGAAAAACGGCGTGAACCTAACAAATCAAGTGCCTTATAATGCTACAAGTCATTCTACAATGACTTTGCCAGTCCATAAGTTATGGCATATTATGCAGTTTCTGCACCATAACTGTAACTTACCTGTCTGTCCTAGTAGGACACGTTTAACTTGGCCAAACATGTTACTTGTACTTTTACATGGAGCATCTGTTAGAATTTAATCATCTTTCAGCCTTACTGACGTTGATCAGTTAATGTCTCTTCATCAAGAGAAAAATTGATCATCAATCAGCTATATTTAGCTCGTCCGTTTTGAAAAAATGGGAGTTATTATGGTAGCTTGATGATAATCAGTGTCTGATGTCCACAACAATGTTCTAAATTGCTTTTTGCTCAGTTTCTGAGGAAGTATAATTATGTCCTAATGATAATGTAATCCACAGCACCTTCTTGCTGTCCTCTTCTTGGTTTTTTGCTTGAGAATGAAATTGGCTGAAGCACTCAAATATTCGCGAGTGCAAAGTGGATATAAATGCATTGTTAGTGCTAAACAAATGTGATCCATTGTTTGAGCGAGAATTTACATGCCCGTAAATCTCAGATTTACACTAAAACTTCGCACAGTGGACCACAAAGTATGTTAATCCACTTACCAATCCCAAAGCTCTACCTGTTCAGCCCTAGAAATAGTGTATCCCTTGATTAAAGAAACACAATTTTGTTTTTAAAGGCCTTGAAAACAAGGCTAGAATTTATGTATTTATTTCTTATAGACAAAGTTACATTGTAATTGCATCATAAATAGAAAAGAAACTACACTGATAAAATGAAATATTTTATTGAATATGGAATGTGTAATTATCACTTTACAACATACATCATTGAACAATATAGCATTTTTTACTCAAATTTCATCAAAGCAAACCTATGTCACATAACAAGCCGACGAAATACAAAACTCCAGCACTGAATCTGGATACTTGATGGCCAATAGATAGGTTAGGCAAAATGGCCTTAAATACTAAGCACGTAATTTTTGACACATTATGATAAATTCTCACGGCAGATAGCCTAACAGTATATGTAATAAAAAATTGTGCATATATCTTTCATTGGGAAACATACAAGTAATTAACAAGGTATAGAGCAGCAGTTTTTATCAGTGTATATAAATAACAACAAATCTCGGGTTGAAGTCTCTTATAACATAAAATATTTTACATTCCATACATAAGCTGAAGAATATGATATGTTTATGTAGTTTATATACGTGTCAGCATTAAGCAATCTTTTAAACACTAAACATTTGACAAATATGGGTCGGATACTGATCACTATATTACATCATCTTTTATGTAAATAACATATTCTGATACCATTTTAATAAATGCATCATCACTGAAAATCAACAATAACTTGTTACAAACATTCAGCAGTTGAGAAGCAATACTGACAACAGTAGATATAGCAACTCCCCCATCTTCTTTTTTAACAGGTGCTCGATTCACCACTTTTTTTACAAAACAAGTCGTATCCATGATAATCTTGCGTTGAAAAGACAAATCAACGAAAAGCTACAATTTTCTGTTGTACAGTTTTTATTGCATGCAAAGCATATATCTGTTCACGCAAATAAGAGTAAATGCAGTGGAAAGACCGGCGGTGTCCAACTTCTATTTAATTTTGTGAATAGTTTAGCAGGATGTTGCACAGCGACAGTATAGAGATGCGACGTCCGTGGCTGGACTAGATTTGATGTAACAAAATCTGAGTTGGGATACCAGTCTCAATACTCGATCATTTGATTGGATGGTTTTATGCAGTCTTATAAAAACCCTGTGAAAAGCTGCGTACTGATACTGGTGTCTAAAATGAGTTTAGTATCCTTGCCCCACCCCAAAGGATTACAGAATGGTAAAACTTAGAAAGCATGTTATGGTAATCCGATTCATTGTTTGCTATTTATGTATTATTATTTATGTTGTATGTTTTTGCTTTGACATGCCCTGTGATGAACTCAGACTGGTGAAAAAGTTGCTAGACAATAAGAACTGGTGAACATTACTGTGGATTTTGTGAAAATTCATATAGAAGGTTGCTGTGGGAACATATTCTGTTGAGGTCATTTTGTTTTTCTGGTGCCAGTGTGTTGAAAAAGTTCAAATTAATGGACGTATATTGAATGTTGGTGCACACATTAATGGAATGAATCAAAACATGTACATGTTACCAAAGAGTCGTGTATTTTTGGCTGGTGTAAATAATGTGATTTTACAATGTGCTTTATTTTATGATGAAATATGTACATTATGTCTTGTATTTACTGTTAATATATTTTTCATAAAATGAAATGTAGATTTAACGTTTATTTTTGATGTCTCTTTTAATGTCGATTTATTTTTGTTTAATTACATCCCTTGTGCAGAAAGAACATTTTAGTGTGGGTAGTAATGTACTTGTCACTTGAAGCAAATCTTTTATCTTCTATATTTTAAGTGGATTTTCGGTTTCATACCTTTCATTAGTATTGTTGTATGTGATGCCAATCCTTAGACAAAACAACAGGAGATTGTCACGAGTTCTCTCCCTTTATCCATATGTATTCATGTACTAATAGAAGGGATAAAGCGAGAGATCTCTAGGAGGGATGAAGGGAGAGAACTCTCGACAATCTCCTGTGGATCCTGTAAGAAGACGCATTACAAAGGCCGGGGCCTCCGTGGTGAAGTAGTTATGGTCGCCATCATCAAATCTCTTGACCCTCAAACCTGCATGTTCATATCCCACCTGGAATGTAGAATGCGTGAGGAAGATGACTAGCTGGCTTAGGGAAGCTTGGTGGTTCAATCTGGGCGTCTGCATGGAGTCGTCCCCCACCCATATAGTTGGGATAGTCACTACATGACCCGGGCTGTTTACATGACTTAAAGCCCCATTCAAAAATACTTAACATTACAAAGGTATTTGATTTCATTCTTATACATGTTATGCATTGCTTGGTAACACATAAGTACAATGATGTATCGTATACTGGTCAAACAAATTATACCTGCTCTGCTGTTGTATTGCTTTGTAAGAGTGTTTGGAATTTGTGGAATTTTAGTATATTTGGTGTTGTTCTTTAGGAGTTCAGCTTAAGGACTCATTCACGGGTAAGGTAAATTATTGTTGTCTTAAAGCGACATTCAATATTTTAGACATTAATTTATGAACAAAATTGTTTGCATATTAGATAAGGAATGACAATTTTGCAGCCCAAACTTAATATTTATTTCTAACTTTGCTGTCACTGAATAAATCTAGGCATAACATTTTGAACGTGACAATTTCTGACATAAAAACATGTACAAAAAACTTGTAATGAAACCTTAAATTCATTCCATGTTCGTTGTCATAACAATCTGTCAAAATCCCTACTTTCTCTTTGATCACCTAAAGTAGGTTAAGAAATATGTCAATGTCAGACTGTCTGTACGTCTTTTTGTACAATGAAATTCAACTTGTGTGGTTTAAACTACCATATAGCTATCTGAGAAGAGAGAAATATATGTAATACCGCTTTAATACAACATCGTCCCGAGTGCTATACTGTGTTATGTAAACATTACCAACATCTTTGACAGAAATCCTATTATGCTAAGAACTATAATATTTGTGATTGGAATGCATTGAGCTGGGAATATGCTATAATAAGTACTGGATTTTCAAAGCCTGCTTCAGTTTTCTGAACAGTATATTATAATTTTAAATATATATCTTAAATTGAACAAGAGTCAGCTTTTTTGATAAATACATGATAACATATATATGTACAGTGGGATCTCGTTCTATTGACAACCTTCTATCCAGATACTTGGTTTCTATGTATGAACCTAGGTATTACTCAAATAAAATTTTGGACCTGATGAATTGAATGAACGAGCTCCGACTGTATTTCAAACTGAAATAAGAATTGATTTATACAATTATCAGTATATATCTACAAGTGTTTGTATTAATGAAGCAGTGTAAATAAAATTGTGATATAAATATGTGTTTGTTTGTGTGTTTATTGAGTCCGTCTGGTTAGCTCGGGAGAGTGCTGGAGAAGGAGTTCTATATTGCCCCAAAAACATTGTAACCATTCTGACACCGATGGAGCTAGATTGAATTTACAAATTTCTTTTATATCACAATTAGAATATAATATCAATACAGGTTCAAAATTTGTCCATAAAAAAAGGTTTCAACAAGAGTGACAAACTGTCACAAATGGCGCCTGTCAAGAGTTCGAGTCAAAGAGCAGACATGGTAATTTAATTTTGGATAATTCAAGGGCCATAACTCGTGAGTGCCTGGGAAGATATGGCTGATTATCAAATTTGAATGAGATATTATGCCCTTGAGACTGAAGTTTGCGGAAGATCCAGCGATTTGGCTGGTTAATGAACGTGAACAAGATAATATGCCCATGCAAAGTATCTCGAAATCTTGGCCAGAAGTAATTACAACAGTTATTCTTTCAATTGGACACAGGTTTTTAACCCATCACAAAAAGCTACATATTTATGAACAAAAGTGCAACGCAGTAATTCAGCAACTAGTTTACTGACACATTTTCAAAATAGAATTTTCAAACAAAATATAAAAGAAGTTCAACGCTTCGAAACATTTGAATTCATTATCAATGTTATTAATTTAAATACATATTGCACATACTATTGAAATGGCTCGACAATATTGAAATGAATATAAAGACTATAAAAATATTACAAATTTAATTTACGGCGAATGATCTGTAACAACGAGAGATCTATGATCTATAATGATAACGGCCTCACACACAAATATCGAGAACAGAAGCAAGTCGACAATCGTATTTTCATGAGAAATTCCTCGAAAAGTTTCCGTAAGTTTGAGTCAATACTTGGACAATTCATTTTCTAGTCCATTTTAATGTACTGTCACGTAATAACTTCTTGACTGCTGTCCAGCTCAAAACAATCTTCCAAAACCTTTGTTTCTAGTTGTTGTCTTACGTGACCTTTAACCTTGACCTTAGTTTGTGTCTTTGGTTCCAATTTGAGAAAAGGAAAATGTATTTTGTATCCAAACAACATCACTATAATCATCATCAAGACTATAACTAACACGACTAACATTACTGGCTGCCACTGAGATGGTATCTCGGAGAAAAACAGTCTAAATGCCCGACCCAGTCCCCCGCACAAAGTTTCCAATGGATAAACGATACAATTAGAGATCACGGAAGTTAACGCCTGAAAATAAACAACAAAATGTACAGATTGAATCGAAATATCAAGAGATTATAATTATGCTGTGAGGAAAATTTTCATTTGATATAAATGCTTAATTTTCTAAGGAAGTTAGGGATAACTGGATGTGTATGTACAAGTACAAACACAATAAAACAGGAGAAAACATAAAATATATGCACAGGAATAAAAACACAAAACAGTATTCATGTACATGTTCACTTCAAAGAACAAATCATACAATCATTAACTGGTAGTAATAGTCTCAGATTCTAATAATATAATCTGGTTGTCATGGTTTCAGATTCTAATAATATAATCTGGTTGTCATGGTTTCAGATTCTAGTATTATCTGGTAGTCATGGTTTCAGATTCTAGTATTATCTGGTAGTCATGGTTTCAGATTCTAGTATTATCTGGTAGACATGGTTTCAGATTCTAGTATTATCTGGTAGTCATGGTTTCAGATTCTAGTATTATCTGGTAGTCATGGTTTCAGATTCTAGTATTATTCGGTAGTCATGGTTTCAGATTCTAGTATTATCTGGAAGTCATGGTTTCAGATTCTAGTATTATCTGGTAGTCATGGTTTCTGATCCTAGGATTATTCGGTGTAATAGTTTCAGATTCTAGTATTATCTGGTAGTCATGGTTTCAGATTTTAGTATTATCCGGTAGTCATGGTTTCAGATTCTAGTATTAAGGTTCAAAACATGACACCAACCAGCAGTTCACCAAGTGCTGAATCTCAAGGGTCATTTGATAATTTTGAACTGGATTTTACCATTTTATAGCCAAAATACCTATAAATTAGAGAAAAATTGACACTTCAGCCAGAATCCTAATGGTCAAAATGTGGCCTTTGGAAAAGGTCAAATGAAGGGTCAAATAGAACCCCAGACCAACTTCACTCCACCAACACTGTACCCTCAAAATCTTCATATCAGTGCATGATGCATGGTTTACATTAAATAAAATACTGGACGTATTCCGCTACAGATATATAATCAGAATCCTACAATTACGCACCAATAGTGGCGTTACTTGCCAGACTGGGTCCACATGCAAAGCGGTATGATACTGAAAACAAGCATCTGATGACCAGGAGAAATGCCATCTCATCCAAGATTTCAAATACTGTAAGTAGGTCATCTTATTCCACACACATTCTTCCGGTATTCCCTAAAAATAGTAAAGATATGCAGTAAGGTTACAAGAAATTATTGCCTCATTATAATCCTCCCTATTTCCTATTTGCAAGCCATTCTGAGAGTCAGAGAAATGCAAGTTGAGGGTTTTGTGTAATAAATTAATAACAATTTGCAGGGGTTGCACTAGGGGCTGAATCTCAAGGTTGCAAGATTGCATACTCTGTAGGCTATGTTTTAACTTAGTCAAGGGCCATAACTTTGCACTTACTGGGCACAGCCAAACATAAAACCCCAGGTGCACAACTACACATGCTGGTGAACATTCCTGTAAAGTTTTATGACTCATGGAGAGATTTTGTGACGGACGGACGGAGAGACAGACGGAGAAGGGAAAATCTATCCCCCCCCCCTTTCAGAGTGGGGGCATAAAAATGGGCAGGGGGCATTAAATAGGGTGGGGTGTTAAATAGGGTGGGGTGTTAAATAGGGATTTTACGGTAATTTCATGTTATTTTTTATATAAAAGATGTTATAGATAAACAGCCCCATGTTCACAAGGAATTACCCTGGTAGTTCTAAAGATTAAGATGAAATACTGATATGGTTCCCTTCAAACTGAAAAAACAAGAAGTTACAAGAAACTAAATTCCTTTAAAATAATATGACACACACTGATAGATATAAACATATTGCAAGTTTCTTAACACTTCAAATTCAGAGATTAATTTATTTCAAAAATGATGGAAGCTCTTGAAAATTGATCCCAATTAAATCCTGATCATTTTCAGTCCAAATTAAAGTTAATTTTATTTCTAAACAAAATCATAATGGTAGTGTTTTGAGTGTTTTTGCAAGGTCTATTAGAAGATATTTAGAGATTTTTGTGTCAGTTTCCAAGAAATATAATTGAATTGAGTATTTGGTTGCCCTGTGCTGTCTCTTCTAATAACCACTAACCAGACACTCCCACAATTAATTGGTTAATTGTTTACATCTCTCAGTAACACTGAATATTAAATACCAATTAAATGTATCCCATGTTAGGCTTAAATTAAAATTAGGTTTGTTTGCCCTTTACCGACCGACCCGAGATTTGGCCGCCGACTCAAATAATTTTATTGCAAAATTCGGATTTTAATTTTTTTTTTTTTTTTTTTTTTATTTTTTATTTTTTTTTTTATTTTTTTTTTGGTTTTAAACCCGACTATACACCATTATGTCACACTACGATGTGTGCAGTTTGTTCTTCTTAGTTACAAAACAATGACTATTTTTGTTTCATTATGTTTGCCTTATGATAACTTCCTCTTGCTTAGAAAAACTTTGGAACCCAAAGATAGAAAAAAGTATGACACAAAAATGGTCATAGTTGCCCTTATAATATTTTCATCAACAATTATTGAAGCCTCGTGCTCATACTCACTAAAACAGACGGGCTATATAAAGTATTAAAAATAAGTACACATAAAAGTGTCAATTTTGCTTTCATTTTACCAACATTAATTTTTTCTGAATTGATCCGAGCTTATGTTAACCATGTTTTTGACAACCACATGACTTTGTCATTTAATCGTATCTTTTTTAATATTTACAATTATTTTACTGTACCCGCCCACATGTACCACGTGCCAAAATTACCACGCACGAACAATACATTTCGACTAAAACATATTAAAATTTCCACAATAAAATAAAATATTTTTCCTACCTACCTACCCACCTCTAAAATCTAGGGTCGGTAAAGGGCAAACAAAGACTTTTTTAATTATGGCCTTAAAGATTAAAATTGACAGGAACACAAATTAAAGACTAGAAGTCCAAAAGGCAACATGTCAAACCTGCTAATCACCAAGAGATGAAGAGAATAGGATTATAAAATGCTATACAGTGCATATCAATTATACACTAGACACATTTTGACAGCGTTAGCTGGCAGGTTGCAGCATTTTAATAGCCAATATCTATCTGGCAACCTACTAGCGCTAGCCTAGATAACTGATAATGACAAATCACATTTGACAACAAAATACAGGAGATTGTCATAAGTACTCTCCCTTTATCCCTTGTGGTCCTATTATTGAGGTGGTCTTTAGGTGAGGTTATACCGTATATACATATACTATAGAAGGGATAAAAGGAGAGAACTTGTGACAATCTCCTGTGAACAAAACCAAAAGAATTTACCTTTGAGACATGTGTTATTTTCTCAGCAACCCTGAATTGATACAGTCGCACGAACTCCCATGGAATACTAATGAGAAACGCTAAAAATGTCAAACAAGGTAACCACCTCCAAAGTGATCTCTGTGACTTTAAACATGTGTCAGAACTTTGTTCACAACCATTACATAGTGAGATGTCTCTGGAATCACGAGTTAAACTTGCAATTCGGCCGATTTTTCTTCTTTTTTCTAATTTCCAGGAATACACTAACCATATAAAAGCACTAAGAAAACAAATTGTTAAAGAGATACGAGAGATCAACATAATGGTGTCCACATCAATTGAGTTCGAAGAGTTTCTAATGAAATTGTCAACAAACTGATAGGTTACACTAAGATCTTCAAACACGGAATTATAAAGAAGAATATAGAACTGTCTGTCAGTGATTGATAACTCGACAGTAGATTCTACTCTACATGAAAACAGTCCCAAATAGCACACTCGATCTTCCTCATCTGTCCATGAATGGTTGTGAATGTTATCTGAAAAAAATAGAAAAGTTCAGTAAAGCAGCCTAAGTAATCTGCATAACATCTGAAGCAAATGAAACAGCTGTTGATTCAATCTATACAAAAATTAGGATAAAATTTGAAATTTTTATATTTTTTACCATTCCAAAAAAAGCAACAGCCCCTTTCTTCTCTGAAAAATGTTAGCTATTAAAAATAAAATGATAAATGAAAAGTTTGTTTTATTCTATTACATGTACTTAAGTAACTTGAAACTTAACAAATATTTGAGTGCATAGAAAGGGTTGCCTCCCTTAGATATTTATATAAGTAATTAGTGTTACGAACTTATCAATTAAAATCAATGAGACAAATGATTGTATAGTAAAAAGGTGATAAAAACTACACTCACAGCATTTCTTAAACAAGTAAGCAAATGTCATGAATGTAAACATTCCACAAACACGGCAGATTGTTAAATAATTAGATTTTTTCTGTGAAATGGGTTTCATCAAATTATGGTCCACACAGCTGTTTGAATCCATGTGGTGCTGTTTAGACTTGGAGCCATTCTGACTCTGAGCAACTTTCCCATCCTTTTGTTTGCACAGTTTAGCCATTTCTCCTTACCATCTGAAGTAGTAATCTCTGAAAAACATAGAAACATCATGCATGAAGAAGACATTATCAATATGTGATATATATTGAATAATATTGAGACTTGTCTACAACTTGTACAAGTTGTTAAAAAACCTTTTAAAGAACTAATAATGTAACTATTAATTGATGTTTAAAATTTGTGAAATTTTGTAGTCTTGATGACCATATTAAAAGTGCTGTAATTCCCTGTTTTGTAGTGACCTACATATAGACAGACCGAAAAGTATGCGGACACTTTTTATTGCATTTTCTAACCTGTGTAAATTTGGCTGTGTTTCAAATCAATTAGTCTTCGCAGCTTTTCAGAAAAATCCTTGCTCTAAAATTTAACCAGTACGCGGACACCAACATTTACTGAAGAAGAAAGACTCTAATGAGGAATCAGCGTCAGAGAAGTTTCTTTGATTATTTTATTTCAAGATTTTAAAACCTGAAAGAATGAAAGATTTATTAAATTTTATTCATTTGACTTTTAATAGCCACATCACGGACCTATATACTGTATATAGGTATATAGGTCCATGGCCACATGTAATAAACAAACTTTAACAACGTGTGTAGTATACGTGTGAACTACGGTGAACAAAAAATGGACAATAAAACGAACTTTTAAATGACCATAATGCAGTCTTCACAATAATTTTTTTGAAGGACTTGCCCATTCGGGCAGACAGCTTGCAATTTCCACTTGCCCGAATTCACTTTCACTTGCCCGAATCAAATTAACAGCACCGTCTAAAAAGGGAAGAAACATGATGTTCTGATTTGTTAAATCGGAAACGAAGACTGGTAACAATAGTTGATGAAAAAGTGGATTTACACAAACAAAACTGACAAAAAATGAAAACCAGTCGAAGTATTGCGTACTACTACATCATCAATTTTTGTGACAGCTTTGGTAAAAGCTAGTAAGACCGGACCACGAACACGACTTGCCCATTCGGGCAAGCGAAGTGGATTTTTTACTTGTCCGAAGGATATTTCACTTGTCCCGGGCTTCGGGCAAGTGGGTTATCGTGAAGACTCATGACCATATATAAAAATGTTTTCATAAACTGGCACTATGCAATGGATGGCAATAGTAAGAAAAAAACTTTTGGTGCATACCTGTACACATCGCGTCACATGCATGCGCCCAAATGATTAGGGTGTAGTTCAGGAATTGTAACGAAACATACTAGTGATATATTTCAGGCTTCGTGTTGAATAATTTGCTTACACATACGCGTTCAATACCGGAATAAGTACAAGTACCGTGCGAGTAATTGTGAGTAATATCGACGTCAGGCAAGGAAGTTTAAATCTTTTACGGAACGATAAATATGCAGGTGTCCGCCTACTGGTAGTGTCCGCGTACTGTTCCTGTCTATCGACCAAAAAATCTTAAGACTAAGAATAACACGAAAAAATACTGGATTACTGTATTTTACTACACCAGATTTGTACGTATCAGACACACCTTTTATCAGTTTAAAAATACGATGGTTTGAATATCTTACTCCATAGGCGCCTCCATGTTGGGTTGGCTAACTTGCCAAACTTTGTTTGTAAACATTGATTTCATTGGCTGTTTGTTGTGTCTATTTCTGTCTCCTACGCAGTGGTCTCCCCTTACATGTAATTCAAGAAATCCTTAAACGTGTATTTTGATAAATTCCTTCAAAGATAAGATGATGAATGCCATGCATGTCTTCCGGGAGATAAACTATGTATACATGTGTTTGGCGAGGGCCACGTCATGAATGTTATGTTTGTTTCATCGGGTTTAACGCCGTTTCTCAATGATATTTCAGTTATATAACGGCCGGCGGCCGGTTCACCTAACCAGTTTTTCCTGGACTGAAATCTAACCAGTACTAACTTACCCTTCCACAAGGAGCCAGCAACTTCTCCACATGTGGAGGAAAATCGACATTTTTGTCAAATTTCCATTGAAGGGTATGCCCTGCTGCGACCGGTAATCGAACCCGGATCGCCGGATTTCAAGTCCAGCGGACTAACCACTGGACCTCATGAATGTTACCAAACACGTCGATTGAGACTGTAAATAAATTAACTTCTTCTTTCAATCTGTCTCTCTGTTTCACAATTCTGTTATGTATTTTTAAATATCAAAAGTATTTTTGGAAAGGAGAGAAAGTATTCTAGCTTATGCTTTCGAGATTTTTTTCAAAATTATATCCAAAAAAATATATAAAAAAACAGATTTTCCGTCCTCATCCCTTCTTTCTGTTGTTGTTATTTTGGAATACTTAATTATATGGAGTTAAAAAAAATCTCGATAGCATGTTACACGTGCGCTACCGGTCCATTAAACATATAAATGGATGAGTCAAGGGAAATAACTGAATATATGTTCACTTTGAAAGGGAAATAATCAGCAATTGAACCACTAAATCAGGTGGAAAATATGACCCGGTTACATAGTTTCCCGCCGTGAAAAATGACGTCCCGTCATCGTCATGTCAAAAAAATATTTAGTTTTGTTCATTGATATTGTGTTCTCTCAAAAACCCACACGTTAACACGCCGTCATTAAAATAAGTATACCTGCATGTGCACTACATATATCACTATACAGTTGCGGTTTACACTAAGCTAAACCTCATACAAATTTCTACTTACAACTATGCAGTCATTACCTCTGATTAACAACCTATACAACACTTACAACTACTCTAATACAACGATCCCAACTACAACAGCGAGCAAAAAAGCAGTCAACATCACAGCTATTTCTACATAGCTTTTACTCTCCTTTAGCATCGGGCGCTTATTCCGATACCTTCATATTCATTCATTGAATGGAACGGTAGTGGAATCAAAGCGCTGTGTGGAGCGTACATAGCTTTATGTACCGCATCCGTATAAAAAAAAAGAAATATAACAGTCTGCTTCCTCACCTGAAAATGAGAAAAATGCAAACTCGTCCTTTCCTGAAAACAATGCGACTACACATTAATAATAATAAATCTCAAACTAGATAATGTGTTCAGATAATGTAACGTTAAAATATGATTAAAATACACACAAAACTAACGCATTACGGCATTTATAACCCGTCTGGCAGTGTCAACGTCCATATTGCTCAAAACGGCTACCATATAGCATACTTTGCACTAGGCTGTACGTCTGAAAGTCTTTGTATTTATTCGGCATCCTTCTTTTCCTCTCCGATTTCCTCGGCGGAGCTGTCGGTAGCTGTCTTCTACGCCTTGGCTCTGACCTCTGGACAGTCTCGTCTTCTAATGTGTTCTCTACTGTGTCTTCATCATGTGGAGTTGAGTTGATTTACCCTCGCCACCGGGATATCCCATATGGGCGAGCAGTCTTCATCATTTATACCTGGGACCAATATATACACTTTGGGCTTTTTTTCGTTTGTAGCGAGTCGAAAGTTGGGTTATAGAAATACCTTTATAGTTGTATTATCATCATCATGTCGGTGTCCTTTTACAGATGACATATAGATGTGTGTCAAGTAATAATTTTTACCAGCATCTGTGTGAAATAGTTGCCTAAAAATGTAATTAAAATATTGCATTTTTTACAAAATCACCATTTTATATTGGCGCCTCATTATTGATTTTATTTACATTTATATATTCTTACAAAATATGGTTTCATAGGTACATGTATTGGTATATGTAATCTACAATATATCTACATGCTAAAAGAACATAAAATTATTTGTCTAAACTAAAATAATTGACCTTTACAATCATTTAAGCAAGTATTTGTATTTTAATTTATTTTAATTGCTTCACCAGATATTAAAAAAATATACTAAAACATCTAAAGCTCGATCTATAAACAATTGCAAAAAACATTTTTGGCAACCATACGCAGCTTTTCGTGCCTTTTAGCTGGCTTATCGCAGTGGATCGTCTCCCTTGAAAATGACTCGAAAATCGATATCGAGTTTCCAGCTCTACCAGTTTTGATCAATAGATTATAGAGGGAAATTATTTTCATACGTAAATTTAAACATTTTGTCTTAATACTGGAATATTTTAGCAGTTATGACAATATTCTTCAATGTATTCTCTTTCATTTAGTGTAAAAATATTTATCCTAACTAAACATCTTCTTGCTTCCAATTTGATTTTAAAAGTATCACCTATCATTACATAGAACATAGAGTAAAAATCAGTAAAATTTTCCATTTCCAAAAGTTTAGGGGCTAATAAATCATAATTTCCAATAAGTGGAAACATTTTAGTAGTTATGCCTGTTTTCTTGATTAAACGAACAATATCATGGTGTTTTTATAATTTAAAATAATTAATTGCTTCTTGCTTCCATTCTTTGTTAAAGTTAGTAATGTACTAAAATAAACTCGATTTTCTTTCATTATTCTCGTCTGCTATATTGTTGTTGTTGTTGTTGTAACTATCAATGTGTTAAATTGATTGCCGGTTGTTATTGGCTGGTTTTAAATATTATAAATAATTTTATATATTATATTTTAATCTTCATTTTTATATGATTTAGATCCGTTCTTCAGGCGCGTAGGAAGGTATTGAGCATTAGGGCCGCGGATGGGATGGGTGCTGGAGCGGTATCCCCTCGCGATGAGACATTTTTAGGAAATCACCTTTCTCAGGCGCAAAACCTATCACTTTTAAAATGATATTTTCCGAAAAGTTTTTTTCTGCTTGTTAGGTACATTGTATTACATTTATTCATACATATGTGTAATTTTGTAAAAGGATACGGGACTGTTAAGGATATATTTTGAAACAGTTCAGTCGCATTATAATGTATTTATTTATGTACATGAAAGCAATATAAACAATGATATATATCATCATCATGAGCAAATGCGAAACCACGAAAACAATGCGTGCAATAGTTCTCAAAACACAAGTGCAGCAGATGTGTTATCTACTAGTTTAAAAAAGAAAAAATGAGTGAATTAGCATATGTAGTGTTTAATTATACAAACAAATGTAACAAATCACATTCGGTGGTAATTGGATAGTCCCGCGTCAACGCATATTCAGAACTTTCCAAACACTGCAATGTCATTAACGAACCAAAATAAGTATACTTGTCACCTGGTTCATTAATCCGCTGACTGATGACAGTCAGTGTACTAGCGACGGCCCTATCTGGTAGCGATGATAACACTTTGTTAGGTGCATTAAATATCTTGACTGAATGCCAATAAAATGTGTGGCTGGTTTTTGAGGCGCTTTAGCGTCTCTTTGCTATCATCGTCTCAACCGGAAGTATACTCGAAGTACCGCCACAATCATATTCCTCCTCATGAAAAATAGTACACGTAAAGTCTTATGATTTTATTATAGATTTGAAGAGTGTAATTTATGATTTGTCAGGAATAAATAATTAGTGGAATGGCGGCATCTTTGATATACTGACGGCTTTCCTTGATTGTTTTCGAATGAGCGAGATTTCTCGAATAGTCGCGTATTAATTTGTATGAAAGTTCTGCGAGTGCGTTATCAACCCGACCCACAGGTTGTTGAAAACTATTTGTTTAGTTATCTGTATGACCTTATCTGTATGGTCAACGTTTAAATGGTATTCAAGTTCCTCTGGAATCGACACCAGAACATCGGGCAACTTGTGGGATCGTGTGCAAATTTATATTCTGCGTCGTTAATCCGACCCACAGGTTGTTGAAAACTACTTTTTTATATCTGTATGCCTTATCTGTATGGTCAACATTTAAATGGTATGTTTCAAGTCCCTGTGGAATCGGACACACCATAACATCTTGGCAACTTGTGGGGACGTGTGAAATTTTTTATTTTGCGTCGTTTACGGCTACTGGACTTCTCGATATTTGATCAAGGTAAGTTTAAATTTCTTTGTTTTCAGCTTGTAACTCGTGTATATAATGATAACGATGTGTTTTCGTAATGAGTTGGCAATGTTGTGTACCGGTAAGATTGATTATTTGAGCGAGATTCTGAATATTATTATTAATTATTATTATCAAAGTGCCATTTTAAACGAGTAACACTGATTGATCATGACCCAGATTTGTTCGATTGTACCAACTTCGGATAGTCACAATTTTCGGATAATTTTATGACAATGTTTCAAATTTGTCTATTTTAGATGACAGCGGTTTAAATCCAGTGAAGAAGATAAAGGGATAATTGATGAATTTCATCCACAATCAAGTCAACCACTTACTGCCCCAAATTGAATTATACTAGACTCCTTATTATGATTTTTGGACTCATATTTCTTCCCAGGGACGCAAATCCAACCAATTCCTAAAGTGAGAACCTCGACTCCTATGTTGATGTCGCATACCAAGATGACTGGTATACCCTGTCCACTATTTTTGCCTCAGATATTTATGACAGTTGTAAAAGTCGCCTTTTCGAGAGACTAGAACATACAACATGTGACCATGCGGAAAAGACGTTAAATGAATACAGAAAGCATAGATCTGTGATAAAATGTGACTTGATTCGAGATGTTGTATACATTCAGAGAGACAATGGTTATACTGGATTGTCGGAAGATAAAAAAACTTTTAAATTTGTAGATGAGTATTTTTGAGAAGAAATATTACTGTATTTGTACTTGTTATTCATTGCTTTTCTATAAATGTGTACCAAAATAACTACAATGGAATGAAGGAAATAAAATTACAATATTAGATCTTTATATTGGTTTTTGATATCAAGAAAGTTGGAAGTAAAATGTTATGTCAGTCTGAGTTAATGAGGGAAAGTAATAATTAATATTTTACTACCTGTGTTGCTAGACACTCATTGAAAACAAAAAGTATGCAAGACACTGTACGTCAATTAAACATAGTATTATATACTGTCTATACGGCTTGAACAAGTTTATACACTGCATGAATGGGAGTCTTGATGCTGAAACAATTAACAGCGTAAACTTTGCGTTGTATACATAAAATTGTCATTCTTGGTATTATTTGTTAATCCAATTTAGCCCTCACAAAAGCAAGTTGATGGTTATGTATGCATAATTACAAATGTATTTCAATATGAAAGTCCAGACTCCTATATTGCAAGTCATATAGTGATATACTACAGCTATATACAAACGTATTGTTATTTTACAATTGTAAAGTAACAATATGTTTTTAAAGTTGAAGACTGAATCATTTCATTGAGATTTATTACTGCACTATATTCCATCTGGAATGGGTCAGGTTACTTGAGTTCATCATGTTAATTCTTGAAAGTACAGAATATTTCTCAATTATATACCAAAAACCCAGATGTCCATATTAAACTGATTATCGAAAACAGTTTAGAAGGTTTTCGAGTCTAATTCCTTTATAGAATTTTCTGGAAATATATATCGATCAAGCATGAGTGTGTGATGGGGTTAATTCCAAGAAGAGAGCGGATGGATGGCATAGGAAGATGATTATTGAAAATAATCACCTTCAAATATTATAGAAAACGTGCCCTGGAAGCGCCTCTCAGGACCTTCAGTCCTTTGATTATTAGTTTAAGATACAGATGAGAAGTAGGGGTCATAAATGTGACGGCGGCTCCTGCGGTCCCAGCTCATACGCGCATGTTCTTGTCACGGCGGAAGTTATTATTATTGAATTATTTTTATTATTGAATTATGAAGGGAAAATCTTTTTAAACCGTGATAAATCAACTTTCGTGCGCAAACAAATGAACAGACTTAACTTTCTATACTTTGTCGTGATGCAAATATTATGTTTCACTTTATCACATTGAAATTAAGATAGGCTAAAACAATAATTTATATTTTAATTTAAACACTATCCAATAGAGGTAGATACATTGTGCACATATATATTACGAGTATTGCTCAAATTATGTCCTTTGGATGGAACTTTTTTGCTGTAATGTGGATTATCTTTCATTTTAGCGTTTTAGTTTTTAACGATTTTTGTTGATAATAGTCAGATTCAGTTCTGTTCTGTTTTAATTTATAATACACTAGGTACTGTTTTGTACGCTTTAATGATAAGTGAAAGAATATAAATTGCAGAAGTCACTTCTCCACTTTACTGTATATAGATGTCAGATTGTGACTGCAAATATTGGTTGTATATTGGAGTCCCACTGCGCCAGACACTGTGAAATGCTGATAAGGGGTATTGACAAGATTGACTTCTAGATAGTGCACACAGGGGCCAATATTGTTTATTGCGAACATTATATAATGTGTCCAATCTGATATTGTCCTTGTTTCTTGTTGACTTATCCACACCAAGGCTGTACTAAAGGGGTCGTATGTTTAGATAGCAATACGACACTTCATATTGGTGAACTGCCGACATGGCATTGTCAGTCTTTCGGACGAGACTTTAAAAACCGAGGTTCCGTGTATAATGCTTTACATCGAGCACGTACAAGAACCAGGGGTGCTTCTGGAACTGGGGCATCTCCCGTATCATGCACTATCCTCCAAAAATCTAATATGACTAACATTCTTCCGGAGGCGTCACCCATATAGGAAACCGGTGGCGACGATAAATAAACGCAAATACAAAATTAAAGGCATTGTCACCATTACTAGCATCTTTCAGAATACCACAGTCATTTCAATTAAAGTTAGTAGTAAAATAGTCAGATGCCTCACAATGAAATCTTGGGATCACACCGTTTACAACAGTACAGTATTTTTATATCGCAAAGATCTCCATAAGTCTATTAAATCAATCGACCAATACGGGTCGAACAGCCACTATTTTGAAATCTGATGATGGTTTATATGTCCGTGGTATTGCCCATTATAGTTATAGCCGATCAATACCTTTAGAATATATTATGATAATTTCTGCATGCTTCATTACATATTTCACATTAAAACGACAAATATATTACTTAAATTTATTTGAAGTTTGACCAACTAAGAAAGTAAGCACTAGAGGTGTGACAAACGTACACTTTTTTTGAATGATATTATTGTCATTAGGTTTGACAACAAAACAATACTCAGAAGTACTTCTGTTTGGAGACCATAAACCATTATATATTCTTTCCAAAAATGTGTATATTAATGATATGTATATGTAATTCATCGAAAGAACATTTACAGCTTTGAAAACAATTCGTTATAAATTGACAGGATGATTTTTTCTATACATAAACTTTGTTTCAGTATTGCGCGAGCAGTGTTGTTTCACCATTTACCCGATTTTTACTGTCTCGTGAAACTTCGAATTTCTGAGTGTACAACCTAAACAAGAGCAATTTTCTGGGTTTTTATCGAAGGATATTATATAAATATGACTTAAATACTGTTGAAATTATTGGTATTTTTGCAAACGAACCGGGTTTAGTTTAGTACCGTTTTTGCATGATCCGAATCGCTATAACTCGCCGTAAAACTTACAAAATAATTAAGTAATGCATAAATTTATAATTACACTAAGTCTATTGTCTTAGCTTTTTATGCATGTATATTTTGTGAAAATGACCGTAACAATGTTGACATTATTGATATTTTAGCAAACGTACCGGGTTTATCTTTTGCCAACTTTGCATTACCCGAATCACTTTAACTCGCCATAAAACTTAGCAAAACAATTAGTTATGCACACATTTATAACCAGAATAAAGGCAATTTTATTAGCTTTCTATCGATGCATACATTGTGAAAATTGCTTAAATTGTTTTCAGATTATGGCTATTTTAGTAAATACTAGTCGATTTTCACGCGTTACCGCGCCGCTTTAAATCATTAAGCGAGCGTTAAATATTTTGGAGCAATTATTGCTTTATCGCATCCGTTGCCAATCCCTGTATATAATGGTCCCAGTTTATACTTTCTACTTCAGTAGTCTCCAGAGTTTCGTCTGTTTCTTCTGACTCTTGAGTAACATCGGTATCGTCTATCGCTTCTCCAGTTACAACCTCAGTGTCAGCAACCTTTTCAATTTCTGTATCTATGTCTACCTGAATGTCAACTGATACATCAGTATCAACTGAGTCCTCTCGTGGTTCTACAGTATTAGAATCACTACTTACCTCCTAGAGAAAGGTCGAAGTGAACGAAGAAGGTCAGAGGAGCGCCTCTATATTATACCTCATCCCAAATTGACAAACGGCCGCCGGATCGCGGCCGTTCTTCGCTGGCCACTCGACAGGCACACTACAGATGCCCGCCCGGCCGCCGTACGGCATGTTAGAATTGGCCGGCACCCGGACGGATACCGCAGGGGTATCACAGGAACATAGACAGGACATCGGACGAGTGCCTTTCGGACACCGGCCGATAAACGGGCCAAGAATTGGACCCCATCTTCTGGGAGGTCGGCCGATTCCCGTCATGGCAGCGTGCGGGGCACTTTTAAGCGTGACCGCCCTATCGTTCGATTTTTCGCCGACCTCTACACACCGACCGATGCCTAGAAATCGAACACGCCGCCCGGTCACCGCTTTAATTGTGACTTAGGTATTAGTAAAATGGTCTGTTATGACAAGAATATAGCCGTAGCCACCCTTAGAAGGTTCGAGTGTAAGGAAATCGAAACAGACCAACTCTAGCGGATAGGTTGTGGACACATTAACTAGTGGAGCTCTACATGAGGCGTCATCCAACTTTGCAGTTGTTAAGACGTACATAAGTGGGTTATTATCAGTAAATACTATGAAATTATTTATGGCCAAATAATCACTGAATTTTTCGGTAATTGCCCACTTCAACGCTAATAATTCTAATTTGTAGGCCGAATAGTTCTTTCGGATTTCGAGAGGGATCGTGAAGCATATGCAATTCCTCGCTTTCCATCACCCTGCTCTACTGTTGATAGAGAAACGGCTCCGAGTCCTTGCGCCGAAGCGTCGGTATGTAATTCGAAAGGTTTCTGGAAGTCGGGGTATGCCAATGTGGGGGTGATTATAGTATCGTTTTCAATTCCTCAAATATCCTTTTGTGCGTTTCCGTCCCATTCCATTCTTTGGTTTGTTTCTTCTTACGTCGTTTCTTGGAGGTAGGATGATGAATCAATTCCGCCAATGGTCTTACTGAAGTTGTGTATGAATTTTCGGTTATATCCAGCAAAGGCTTAAAGTGAATGCAGTTCTTCTGGCGATTTGGGATTTGGGTCAATTTCTCACTTTTTCTATCTTATCCGGATCCGTCTCAACACCATTGTTGATGACAACATGTCCTAAAAATGTAACTTTTTGACTAAAGAAATGACATTTCTCAGGATCTAGTTTCAGGTTACATGATTTCAGTCTGTTGATTACCAGTTCCAGTCTTTCAAGATGTTGCTCATATATGTATGTGTCACTGAAAATAATCAGGTCATCTAAATAAATGACACAGATGTTCATATTGAGATCAACTAAACATTCCTCCATCAATCTCTGATAGGTAGCTGGGCTGTTGGTTAGGCCAAACGGCATCTTATTAAATTCCCATAATGCAAGAGGTCCTACAGTAAAAGCGGTTCTCTGTTTATGTTTTTCTTCAACCTCCACATAGTGGTACCCATACTTCATGTCAATGGTGGTGAAGAACTTAGCTCCATGAAGGCAATCAAACACCTCCTCTATCCTAGGTAAGGCGTAAGAATCCTTAATGGTTCTTTCGTTCAACCATCTGTATTCCACACACAGTCTATGCTTTCCATTATTCTTCCTTACTAATACAATAGGAGAAGCACAGGGTGATTTGGAGTGCCTAAAATGTTGCATGCCCTTAGTTGTTCTAGATGTTGTCTTACTTCACCTATCATGGCTGCTGGAATTCGTCTATGTCTCTGTTTGCAAGGAGTGGGATCCATTAAATCAATCCGATGTTTTATCCCGTTACATTTTCCTATATCCAAATCTGAAGTGGAGAATATATCTCTATGTTTCATTAATACATTTCTGAGTTCAAATCTCTGTTGTTCATTCAAAATGTCCTTATCTAAGTTAAGTTCTTCTATGATCTGTTTCCTTTCTTGATCTAGCTCCTCTACTCTTTGCAGTACTTCATCGGTAACTTCTACTCAGGGTTGCAATTCACAAATGACATATTTTGGAGGTTTTACAACTGTATTGGTAATGACGTTTGATAAGGTTACCTGCATAGCATGGTTCTTTCCGTTTTCATAGTTCACTATACCAGGCGTTATGTCAATGAAACTGGAAAAGGTTGCATCAAGTTTTAAATTGAAATTATTTGAAAAATTAAGAAGTAAAGGGGGGTGGCCGTGTTTTCCATTTTCGCCGTAATTTCGATAAAAAAACCGGTCATATTTTAGACAAAATATAATAAACTTTTAATTGTAATAATTTCAATATAAAATGTTTTAGGATAGGCACGAGATGCAAAAATAATTTTTAAGATATCTTAAAAAATAAAGAAGTTAAGAGGGGTGGCCGTGTTTTCCATTTCGGCCGTAATTTTGATAAAAAACTGTACGACTTTTAGACCAAAATTAAATAAACTTCTAATACAAATAATTTCAATTTAAAACTTGTTTAGAATAGCCACGAGGGTGCCCTCTAATATGCATTTTTTTTAAGATTTCTAAAATAATAAAGAAGTTAAGGGGGGTGATACTGTTTTCCTTTACAGTAGCGCTGTATTTTACGGCCTTGCCGTGTTTTTAACCTGTCCATTTTTTTCAACATTTTTACAAAATTATCGCAGTATTAGTTGAAAGACTGTATAACGATAAAACAGCATACATTTCATCTTGCTATATCTGGTTGTTAGATAATTGTTGCTAAAAAGCAAATATGGCTATTTCCTTCTGCCTATGTCGCCTTTAAGCTGGTGACAGACAGGGGCGTAGCTAGCCCTCTATTCATGTGGATTCATAATTGTGCTAGGGGGTGCGGGGGCATGGCCCCCCGGAAAATATTGAAAACAATGGTGCATTTTGTCAGAATCATGTGGATTCAGCCGCGTACTCGCGTATAGGCAGCTGAGATGAGCTCTCCCCCGAGTATATAGCTGGTTTGCTCACATGACGACGCATTCTTTGATTGTACAGGAGAATGCACATTTCCATCAGCAGTACTGGCAAAGACAATTCTTCTGTTTCTATTTGATTTACTTTGAGTGACAGCTTTGAACAGGAGCTTTGAAAACTTGATTTTAATTGTTGATGTTGTGGTTCATGCACGGTTATGTACATTCATTCATCTAGAAATTCGTCAACAACTATGTTTTATATAGTTTATTTTATATGTTGTACAGCTGTACTCTTTGACTTATTAAACTAACTGTTTGTTCTTTTTCGTGAACGACAGGTGCAATGAACATGGTGATATTAATGTGGTGCCTGCGGTCAGTCTTAGGTGAGAAAATTTTCCACTTCTGATTGAATTGATTCGAAACAATGATCGAGTAGTAAACGCGTAATTAACAGTCAGACAAGCAAATAAATGAAAATTTCGGTAAATGAATTTACATGACATAAATATCACATTTGACTTCATGAGTATGTATAGATGTCCATATCTGTTAAAACAAACAACAGTCAGTTAGAGATTCGTTCCCTCTCTACAACAACCACTCTGTCTGTCGCTCAAGAGAGGAACCACTGTACTTTCTATACTAAATATATAGGCCAAATGTTTTTCCTAGCTTGATGAATATCAGGTGGACAATCTCTGTCCACGATTCATCCCGTTCCAGCTAAGCAATGCGAGTTCTTCATGTCACGTCTTCGTATCGGAAAATCACAACACGTATTGTCATTATCCTAAGGCGCTGTGTATTATGACGTAGGTAATCAGTAAGCTTTATTTTACTAAATATTCTCTGCCCATAAACACGCCCGCTTACTATTCAACCGCATACGCATGTACGTAGTACATCAATTGGGAATCGAGTAGCATACATCGGACTAAACATGGGGATCGTCTCAAAGTGGTTTTACACCAAATTCATTAAACTTTTACGCATTTAAAGCATGCTGCACGGACGGATCATGACATGTTACAAGTGAACGAGTGACATTTAATTTGTAACTTTGCAAAATCACGGATATATAAACCATGGATTGGAAACATCCTACTATGTGTGTTTTGATTTGTTTGAACTCTCGCAACCCGGCGAGATTTCCTTCCGAGATCGAACCAACGATATTAATTTTGTCACGTTCGCCATTTTGTATCTAAAACGAGAGAAGTTGACATTTTGATCCGCCGTAATCGTCATATTTAAAGATTTCTGAAGTCTTTATAAATACATTTTTTAATAACTATATTTAGACAATTAAGAATTACACAGATCAATAATTACACGGACGGATATCTCAGTCATAATATGAGTTTTTATATATCCTTGGCAAAATGAAAAAAAGAAAGTTTTTGATTGTCAAAAAGTTGTATTGGTTTTTTTTACAATATTTAAAATTGGACGTTCTATTCATTATCATCATCCGAGCTACTGAAAAATAACTGTCGATTAAGCTTTTGGACTTTCCTTTGATTTTTTAAAAAATAATAAAGGAAGTGATCGTTTAAGAGGTCGCTTGTCTTCTCGTGCTTTGTCAAGCTCTCGATGGTCCAGGTTGTTGCTAATGTTCTGGTCGTGATTCTGATATTAAATGACATAATTATGTTTGAGTCATTAACTGAACATCAGTGTATACATATATGCGTACATTTTACAAAGAAATAAATTGCGTCCTTAAAATGAAAAATAACACCGGCAAATTCAAGGTGGAATGTACAGTATTTTAATGCTTTACATATGAGTTTAACGAAAACATCCTCCGCATGAGCAGACGGCCGCTGGTCGTCTGAATCCGATAGTTCTCGGACGATTTCATCCCTTCGATCGATCGTTTGTGGGGCAGGATTTGTGTTACCAGATCGCTGGACCAAACACTATGCAGCTTTTATCATTGTTTGAAGGGACATCATTATGTAACATGGCACTATATCAGTACACATTGGTAAAATACAGTTATATGTTTGTCCAAATAATTGCTACGCATTCTTTGAATATTTCTATCAGATGTTACGTTGAGACAGAATGAATATAATACTTTGAGACCCCCCCCCCCGACGTCATCCCAAGCTAGATATTAGACACGAAGTTAGCCGCATTCAAACATATAAGCAACAGTGGGCAGGTGTAGTGGATTATTGTTTTTGAGAAATCGTTAAAGCGTTGTATTTTATATTAAAATATTATCTCCAGAATACGAATACGTATTTAACTCGTGAAATATTTCTCTTGTATATTTATTTACGTGTCTTTATCATGAAAGTGGTGATAGCGTTCGTCTGTTTGGCTGTTTGTACTATCGGAGGACACCGTATCCGTCAATCATATAGGCGAACATACATACCGTATGGACACGGGTACCATTGTCCACAAACACCATCACCAACCGACAAATCAGCGGCAGCACGTTTAGGAGTAAAAATACCACCAGCCAACTGTGTTATTTCGTGGAGCCAATTTGAAGATAAGGTGAATAGTAGTTTGCTTAAGTCATATATTAGACGAGATACTTAAGGGATGTGTATCAATATATAAATTAGGGATGTCAACGAATGGCGATTTTAGAAATCGAATGTTTGGTCAATTTTCCGAACGAATATTCGAACATTGGATTTTCATTCATTAAAACGACAACTCTATCAATTCATTTTCAGTTTGCAAAAACATGTACGGTCTACTCGTCTTACTACTAAAAAATCTCTGTTAAAGGGTGTTAAGAAAATTGAGCGTTGCTTGTTGCCATTGTTTTTGCAATCGGAAAACGATAAATATCAGGAACATTCGAATAGCCCATTAGTACCATTCGAATAGCCGAGTATTCGTTGGCATCCCTTATAGATATGCATTTAGTCACTTAAGTATTTGGGTTAGATTACATCTTTTTCAGTATGTTTTTGCATCCAGTGTTTACTGCTATCAGACGTAACTGTATTACTCGATGTTTACTGCTATCAGACGTAACTGTATTACTCGATGTTTACTGCTGACAGACGTAACTGTATTACTCGATGTTTACTGCTATCAGACGTAACTGTATTACTCGATGTTTACTGCTATCAGACGTAACTGTATTACTCGATGTTTACTGCTATCAGACGTAACTGTATTACTCGATGTTTACTGCTATCAGACGTAACTGTATTACTCGATGTTTACTGCTATCAGACGTAACTGTATTACTCGATGTTTACTGCTATCAGACGTAACTGTATTACTCGATGTTTACTGTTATCAGACGTAACTGTATTACTCGATGTTTACTGCTGACAGACGTAACTGTATTACTCGATGTTTACTGCTGACAGAAGATATTATCACTATATATGGTATTTTCGAACTTCAATAGTTGATATGTCACAATTTCATAATTATCAAGCTGTTGTGCAATGTCACGGTCCCATTGTTGCGATGTCTTAACGCATCGTCATGCGTCGTGCTTTACACTTTTGCTTGCCTCGATTCACGACAGACCTCCTAATGAAACTTTTAAAACCTGATATAACCTTTAATTCTTGGAAAATCCTTTTAAACCTTTATTTTCAGTAATTCTCTCTCCAAACTCAGCGTCTTTTGGGAGCTATTCATATTACATTTATATTATACTATTCACGTGAGTTGTTCAAACTGCAGCTTTATAATACTACTTGTAAATACAGCAAAACCTCAAAAAAGGCCCTAGGGACCCGTGAAAACTGGTCTTCTTATTTAGGTTGTCTGTATATGGAGTTGAATAAATAGCAAAACAGTGAAAATGGCCTTGGAAATTGTGTGCTTAATTTTGAGGTGGTCTTATTATTGAGGTGGTCTTTAAGTGAGGTTTTACTGTATATCATCTCGAGTATTTCAGAATGCTGTTTTGTTCATGTATACCATTTATGGTCTGGTGAAGATTCTGAAGACGTGATCATAAAGCCTTGTAAAATGGTAGGAATAACGGATCCGCAGCAGTATTCCTAGGTTTTTACTGCAGCCAAAAGATGCAGTATTCCTAGGCTTTGACTGCAACCAAAAGTAGCAGTATTCCTAGGTTTGACTGCAGCCAAAAGTTGCAGTATTCCTAGGCTTTGACTGCAGCCAAAAGTAGCAGTATTCCTAGGTTTGACTGCAGCCAAAAGTTGCAGTATTCCTAGGCTTTGACTGCAACCAAAAGTAGCAGTAGTCCTAGGATTTGACTGCAGCCAAAAGTTGCAGTATTCCTAGGATATAGCAGCCAAAAGTAGCAGTATTCCTAGGATTTGACTGCAGCCCAAAGTTGCAGTATTCCTAGGATATAGCAGCCAAAAGTAGCAGTAGTCCTAGGATTTGACTGCAGCCCAAAGTTGCAGTATTCCTAGGATATAGCAGCCAAAAGTAGCAGTATTCCTAGGATTTGACTGCAGCCAAAAGTAGCAGTATTCCTAGGATTTGACTGCAGCCGAAAGTAGCAGTATTCCCAGGCTTTGACTGCAGCCAAAGTAGCAGTAGTCCTAGGATTTGACTGCAGCCAAAAGTAGCAGTAGTCCTAGGATATAGCAGCCAAAAGTAGCAGTATTTCTAGGATATAGCAGCCAAAAGTAGCAGTATTCCTAGGATATAGCAGCCAAAAGTAGCAGTATTCCTAGGCTTTGATTGCAGCCAAAAGTAGCAGTATTCGTAGGCTTTATTCCTAGGATATATCAGTTCTATTGCTGTAACAACATCTACGGCCATTTTTACACAGATTTTTGTGTATTTGAATGGAATTTATAGAATTGCAACATATTGGGGATTTGTTTTATGCAGATTGTTGGTAGAGACTGGATAGGTGTGTATGCAATAGAGGATGAAGGGGATTTGTTCTCAGACCCGCAATTCAAAAGTAAAGCAATGTGGACTTTAAACGGAACAGACGTAAGAAGACAAGGAATATTCTTTCTCGACATGTAATTGCTCTTTTTATTTATATGCGTGTTGATAGATAAATATTAATGCGGGTAGATTTGTAATCACTTACAGAATTAAGTTTTTAATATTCGTTTCGTTAATTTCTTGATAAGTACATTGTTATGGTATTTGAATGTACCATATACATAATAATAAATAACCAGGATTCGCACTACAGCAACTCTCAACAAAGAGGCATGCATTAACATTTTATACAAGCACTATAACTAATAATATACATACATGTAATTAAGGTCGGTATTATCATATGTACGCATTCTACCATAATTATGGTGACATACTTCTGCCACCTGTTAACTAAATAATTAACTATAAAAGTATGTAGTTTTCACATACAAATTTGACACAAAGTAATTACTGTTCACTTGAAATTTATTGTTATTACATGTATTTGCATAATTCGGAGTAATTTGAAACTTTAAATTGAATTCCACTTGTTGAATCTGATGATTCCTGCGTCACGAGCGCTCATGTGCAAAGTTCAATACACGAATATATAATGTGTCGAGAGTGGCGAATATTGATGAGTGCCAGTTTCATGTTGTTGTATATATACCCACGATTTTGTTTACACGACATGTTTACATTCTGAAACCCCGAAATATATATTTTAATAGTCAGATGTCAGAAGTATACACTCAGTACATAATCTTTATGTTGCTTTTCATGTTTTAAGTAAAGGTACACCTGGAAAGTGCACCTTGGTGGATGGTCAGTTCTTTCGGGCAAGTAAAAAACGTGCAACATTAAGAACTCGTTCGAGTAAGTTGAACATACTTGCGATTTAAATTGAATTCAGTTGATGTTTTAATGGTTGAGAGTAAGTTGATATGCAGTTCGGACAATTCTCTTGAAGAAATGCCGCATAAATCTCATATATACTGTCGATGCGATTATTATGTATTGTTACACATTGCTTCAGTCCATGTCTTCAAACAAAAGTTTGAAAGTATCAATTAACATTGGAAATACAGTCGGACATCGTTTTTTTCGAATACTCCGAATAATACATGGTTTCGAATAACCATTTCAATCAGTGTATAAGAAGATATATCGGGACCTGATATTTATTTCGGATAGTACCGTGTATTCGGATTAAAGGTGGTCGAACAAACGAGGTCTGGCTGTACATATCATTAATTTTATTGAACTAACCAATTTGGCTAAAACTATAAGACAGGTAATGTTTAGATTGTATGTCTATCTGTGCTTTTGAGCGACTGTGCTACCTGAGCAACTGTGCTACCTGAGCGACTGTGTTACCTGAGCAACTGTGCTACCTGAGCAACTGTGCTACCTGAGCAACTGTGCTACCTGAGCGACTGTGTTACCTGAGCAACTGTGCTACCTGAGCAACTGTGCTACCTGAGCAACTGTGCTACCTGAGCGACTGTGTTACCTGAGCAACTGTGCTACCTGAGCAACTGTGCTACCTGAGCGACTGTGTTACCTGAGCGACTGTGCTACCTGAGCAACTGTGCTACCTGGGCGACTGTGCTACCTGAGCGACTGTGTTACCTGAGCGACTGTGTTACCTGAGCAACTGTGCTACCTGAGCGACTGTGCTACCTGAGCAACTGTGCTACCTGAGCAACTGTGCTACCTGAGCGACTGTGTTACCTGAGCGACTGTGCTACCTGAGCGACTGTGTTACTGTGCTACCTGAGCAACTGTGCTACCTGAGCAACTGTGTTACCTGAGCAACTGTGCTACCTGAGCAACTGTGTTACCTGAGCAACTGTGTTACCTGAGCGACTGTGCTACCTGAGCGACTGTGTTACTGTGCTACCTGAGCAACTGTGCTACCTGAGCAGCTGTGTTACCTGAGCAACTGTGCTACCTGAGCAACTGTGCTACCTGAGCAACTGTGCTACCTGAGCAACTGTGCTATCTGAGCAACTGTGCTACCTGAGCATGGCATTTCCCACTGACACGTTACTATTTTGTTAAGAAAACTGGCCGAGTATAAGCTTACTAGTAACGTACGTGGACCGTAAATTGACCGTTAGTTTTACCACACCAATTATAATTAATTGACTAGAAATATGATGAGTTTGAGACTTGGTTCCGCAATATACGCTTCCGTCATGCTACAGGAATCAATACGCAAAGTATCAATTTGTGCTTGATAATAAAACAAACCCGTTCTTTAGGTACTTCAGGTAACCAATTTGCCCCCGGTGATCGCCAGGACTTCTTTGTCAGCTGTGATCCAAGCCGTTATGTCATTTTGTACATGTGTTTTGTGACACAAGCCTGTGGTAGATGTTCGCAATCTAATATTATCCTAATGGTGCCAGTAAGTATAGATGGTAAACAAACAAGACATCACATCTCTTGTATTTAAGAATTTTATTTCACTTGCTTACAGACAGCGTAAAACAATTCACATATTACTGTAAACCTATAAATTATTTCGCGCGTTTTAATTTAGAGAAGTTCACGAGGATAGTCATTCCGCGAACTTAAGTCGTCGCGAAATCGTCACTAACAATGAAATCGCGAAAGTTTCTAGCTATTGTTATTGTCAATAGCCATTTGCTCTAAGTACTTGTATATTGCGTTAAGGCTTATTAAAATCATAAAAGGGAAATAAAGTGGAGGAAATGAAATAAACAGTAGTTTGAACATTTCTAGGTTTACAGTAGTTTGAATGAACATCAGCATACCGAAATGCATTTGATTCGTAATGTTTGGTGTATCATTAATTTGTGACGACATTTATGAAAAATAAGGTCAAATAGACAGCATCTGAAATGTAGAATAGCTACTATGGCCTAGGGCTAACGCCCCATGTCAAAAATTAGTTGTGTGATATTGTTATTGTCTTAATGAGGGAATGTCTGTGTATTGATTTTTTATCTTAATAAACTTGTAAAATGCGCAGTTTCACTTACAAATACCATTTCCAAATATATTTAGAGTCTTGTCAGAGGTTAAATTGACATCAATGTTTTATTTATGTTTTCTTTTGGATTTCTCAAACAAACTGTTTTTGTGATGTTTGACATTATCTTACTCAGGACCAGCGGCCCGCTCATCCTGATGGCGACATGAAGAGACAAGGAGATATTCTTCTGAATAACATTCCGTGGACACAAATTGAGGCGGATTTCAAGCGTTGCTTGGACCAAACATTTGTCGATTCAGAAGATCCTAAGATCAAGTGGATATGGAGTTCGAAAGGTAAAGATTCCTGATGATGTAGTTAGTGATATGATAAAAAATGCATATTGTAATTTATTCAGTTTTGTTCTAATCTGGAACACATACGGTCCCTGTTCTAATTCACAAAAAGGAATCAACAAATCTTTCTCATGCGGTAAATACAAGTACAGTAATTTATAATAAGACCACCTCGAAATTGAGAACAATACCATTTTGACTGTTCCGCTCTTTATTCAACCTCAATAATAAGACCACCTCAATGTTCAGACCAGTTTTCAAGGATACAAAGGGTGGTCTTTTTATTGAGGTTTTACTGCATGTGCTTTACATTGCTTATTGACAAAACCTCGATTCTAATTAGTACACATCATCATGTACTGCATTTACGGCAAATACATAAAATATAAACAATTTATTTTTCAGAATGTCCTCATCCTAACAGCGTAGAAGCTCAAAAGTTTAGATGAGAATCAAGTAACATTGTCTTGGTTGGGAGGTTTCACGTCGCCATCTTGTCTTGAAATATTCTGTCAACTTTCACATACTTAATAAAGTGAACATTGGCATTTAGACGTTTGTTTGTTTTAAATGCTGAATGTAATCTGTGATAATTTAGTAGCTTGGTTACCAATTTCATTATATCTCATTACATGCAGATTCTGTATTTTTTAAAAAGACAAATGTACAACCAAAGCTTAGCAAAGAAGAAAGAGAATTCAGAAAATAACCATTTGGAGGGAAGTCAATAAAAATATTTTGATCAAGTTATTGAACAATATGGTCCTACAAAACTCCTTTCACGGTTTTCTTCTGAATAAAACTTGAAATCTCTGCCCCATTGACTAAATCATTGTGATTGACAAATAAAACGGAATTTTCAAAATACGTGTCCTGTCTTCAAAGAATAGTTCGGCTAAGATTAATCATGAATTTAAATGATAGACATGTAGGGTTGGTTTCAAAGTCCGTAAATCTTACATTCAGAGAGAGATAATACGTAGCTACAGAGAATGCCACATACATAAGACAGTGCCTCCCCACGCAGACCTCCAGGAAAACAACAATCCACATAACATAAGACACTTAAGGAGGTTAGAGGGTACATACGTTAAGGAACAGAGGCACACGGACCATAAGTATAACTAGGAGAATCAAAGTGGACAATGAAGGAGGGGGGGGGGGGTTAATGGATGGAAAAGATCACAGGACAAGTCTAGACAGCTGGCAGCAATAGGCCGAAACTGGACAGAAACACTATATAAAGTGACAGGGAAAGAGAAATACAAAACACAACTTGTCATGTTTTGTCTAGAGCTACGCTTACTTGTTGAAATGAATCACTACATACATTGTACAACATATTATACGGTATTGATTGTTGGATATTTTAGTGGTGTCACCAACTGATGACCACACTATGACAACAGTCATGTATTTCACCGACTTTCCATGCACGAAAATCGAAAGCCGCAATCATGTTGTTTGTTTAGTTGTTGAACAATGGAAGTTGTTTAACAGAAAATGCCATAGATTCATACATAATTCTACAGTTAACAAGTTTTGCATTATCACATTATAAATCTGCCAATGGTTACCTCAAATCTGGAACACACTATATAATTATGGTCCCTGCTCAAATATAGTGTAATAAATTGCACCCAGAGTTACAAAATTAGGCCACGCCAAATTGGAAGTTTGTTAAGCGTCAACCTAAGTTCGCGAAACCTAGCTACATTCCTAAGATAATAAGCGATGCATCATTTTAGATATTTAAATGAAAGAAACATCATAAAAACAAAACAAAATGGTTTGTTTCAAAACTAGATCTTTACATGAATAAATCTAATTTAAAACTGACTAGTTTTCACACAAATTGACGTTAAACAAATTTCTACAAGACAATAATAGTATGTTAAGAATTCAGGCCTTTTTCTATCCATTTTGGGAAAAAGGCCCTAGATAAATTACAAGTTTGACCCAAAACGTCCTTGAATGATTTTGTGATAGATCCTGTACGTTATGAACACAGGCATTGGTCGTATAAAGGTCCTATGTCTTTTTACAAAACTACACATACGTAACTTAATGATTAAATGTAATAAACAAATTTTCAGAAATCATCATTTTAAAAGTGATCGATTTTGCGCCTGCGAAAGGTGATTTCCTACAAAAATCTCATCGGGAGAGGTATCCCCTTCCGCACCCAACCCATCCGAAGCCCAAATGCTCAATACCTACCTACGTGCCTGTATCACACCTATTAGTGTTGGTCTTGGCTATTTACATGTACTGTACATGATGCCGTGTACAGTTTCATACTGTCGCATAAAGTTGTCATCGAAGCAAATACTAACTAATTTAATCAAAACAGTCAATGTAACTACGTGCATCTTACAAACGTACAACACAGTATATATATATATATATATATATAATGCTTCGAGCAATTAGTCTTGACAATTCAAATTAATCAAGTTTGACAGACAGTTTTTCAAGTATATCTGTCAACATATAGACGCATTTTTAAGAAGCAACACACCTCACCGAAAAGTCGACTGTAATGTACAATTTGACGTCATTTATATCAACTATCTTGACGTGGCTCAATTGACCCTTCCTCATTCGCACTGTAGCCACGCCCACCTTAGCAACATGTGCTCGTTGTAATGTAGCTGTCACATAGTGCCGGGTAAGCCTACCGTGTGCCACCGTGTGGTAAATTTCGTGCGGACGGTGGAACACGGTGAGGGCACACGGCGGGGCGTTGAGCGGTCGGTGAACACGGTTGGGGCCCGTTAGTGGCCGGCGAGACCCGGCGAAAGTTTTGAACATGTCCAAAACTTTCGCCGTGTGGGTACAAGCGGTGGAACACGGTAAGAACCCGGTATGAGGACGGTAAGAGGACGGTATAAGGACGGTGGGCCGGTACGAGGGCGTTATGGAACCGTTCATTGGGCGGTGACGACGTGTTACCGTGTTCATACCGGCCTCATACCGGGCTCTCACCGTTTGCTCAACGTTGACACACCGTCTCATACCGGCTACATACCGGCCCCTTACCGGTCTCTTAACGTTTAACCGGTCTCTTAACGACCTAATAACGTCCTGTTACCGTTCCACCGTCTTCATAACGTCTCCATACCGGCCTGTTGCCGTGTGTTTTCATTGCGCCAAAAACCGTGCCAGACACCGTGACTCCATAGTTTACTGTATAAAAACGACGACAATTGTCAAAGCTTCATTTAGTGCCTGCTTTCCATCGGACCAGTCGTCACCATGGAGTGTCATGAGAGGCTTCGGAACATTTATATGTTGGCCCTTGTCCAACGTGAACGCGACCAACTAAATATCGACCTGGCATTCCACATCCGACGGCAGCAAAGACGGGCTCACCGCGGCCAACGGGGGAGATGTGCATGGACCAGGGGATGGATCAGTCGTCGCAAACAGTTCGGCGTGTACCATCAGCTTATGGTCGAACTGCGGCGTGAGGATCCCACGGCTTTCAATAACTTTATGAGAATGCCTCCCGAGATGTACGATGAAATATTAGAACATCGCCTCACAAAGCAACATACGTCGTATCGGGAGCCACTCGACCCAGGACTCAAGTTGGCTGTTTCGCTGAGGCACCTTGCCTCGGGTGCAAAGTACACCGAACTCCAGTATGGCTGGCGCATACCACCAAACACGATATCCATAGTGGTCCGGGAAGTCTGCCAGGCAATCTGCGATGAATATATTGATGAAGTGATGACCCCTCCGACGACACCTGAAGAATGGCAAGCCATAGCAGAAGGATTTCTGAAGCGGTGGAACTTCCTACACACCATAGGCGCCATCCGCTGCCCAGCCAAGTCAGGATCCCTGTATTATAATTACAAGGGGTTTTACTCAATCATCCTTATGGCTTTGGTCGACTCGGACTATAAATTCATCTGGGCAGATATTGGTGGTAAGTATCTCATCATCATTTAATTTTTATTAAATAGACCCGTTCATTTTAATTTTAGTCTGTTTATTTCATGTTTCCTAATACGATTCTTTGTTGTTGTGTATTTTCATGAAAGGGAGCAGCGTCCGATGCTCAAATCTATTATGCGTCAGAGTTGAAAGAATGTATGGACGACGGTACTCTGAACCTCCCCGAGCCCTCTCCACTCCCCAACGACACCCACGATATCCCGTACTTTATCATTGCGGATGATGCATTCGGTCTGAAACCCTCTCTCATGAAACCATTGTGGCAGAGGAAGGACAGTAGAGGAGCGAATATTCAACTGCCGCCTGTCCAGGGCCCGTCGCTGCGCGGAGAATGCGTTCGGCATCCTCGCCAACAGGTTTCAGGTCTTGCTCACAACAATGGGTCACTCTCCATCCACGGTACGCCTCATCGTCAGGACATGTATGGTACTTCATAACCTGATGCGCATACGCTACCCCCAAATGCAAAACTAGCTCGTCCAACATCACGGTGCTAACTGCGCCCAAGCTGGCCAGTGGCGCGCCGCGCGCAATCTCGAGGACACGGTCCGAGTCGTTGGACCAAACTGTGCCAGCAGGGATGGGAAGAAGCAGAGGAATTTGATACGTCATTGGTGTAACTGTGATGCTGGCTCCGTGCCATGGCAAAACACCAAAATATGAGGAGTACATGTACGTACAATTCGTGAACTGATGTGTAACCGGACGGGTGAATTTCCAGCTTTAATACATGTATACCGTATGTGACGGCGGCGCGAACGTTTAGCGAACGGTATGGGGGCGTTCCGGGCGGTGAGGGGCCGGTAGCCACACGGTGAGGACCCGGCATGGACCCGGCAAGAAAACGGCCAACACGGTGACACTGGCTGGTACGAGGACGCTGTAAGCGGTAAGGACCCGGTATGGAGACGGTATGGAAACGTTGAGTACACGGCTGAAAAAATCAAAAAAATCACCGCTTGTCATTTAAATCAAACGGTATGGGCCCGTTGGGCTTAGCCGGTGCTATGTGACAGCACCATAACTACGTTAGACAAGCGCTTTACAAAATGGCGACCGACAATGATAAACGTAATGTCATTTTGGAGTGTCTTCCAAGCGAATTTGTGTTGAATTATCTTTGTGATCAAACTTTGACGTTGCATTTTACTCCTGTCTGGTTTCCTGATAAGAAAATAGTACTCAAAACCGTCCGTGACAGACCAAAAATGATCAAAGAAAAATCTATATCATAGTAAGCGTCGGACATATTTTATATTACAGCGACAAAAAATGCACAAAATTGACATCTTTTGGATAATATAAGGATATTTTGTAATGTCTATTATAATCTGACATCAAAAATATTTGTTAAAAGTCCATGCGGTAAACATTTTGTTTTGATATTGACAAATAAGTATGTTTAATAAATGATTTAGAGAGTGGACAGACATTACAATATTAGGATTTTTCTCAAATCATCAATAAACCATTCAACACATATTTCTAAAAATCCAGAAATTATGTCTTAAAGAAACAAGGCCAGTTTTGTCTGGGACAAATTATATAATATTATGCAATAAACAATATTGTCCCCTTTGTGCACTATCTAGATATCAATCTTGTCCAGACCCCTAATCAGCATTTCTCTTTGTCTGCCCCAGTTGGAATCCAATATACAACCAATCAGTGTTTCCTGTCATCATCTGACACATATATACAGTATTGTTGAGAAGTGTTAAATATTTTTAAAGACTTTAACTAAAAGACCACTGATCAGGTCTGTGTTGAATGTTATAAAAGAATTAAGAACTTAATTCAACATTGGTGTGTTTTTAAGGGTTTAAACATGATATATTACTCATTTCTGCCCTATCATAAACTGCAAGCACCAGTGAAAATGAAATCATGAAGAAATCAGCTCTTTTCTAACTCTTATAAATTACGTTTAAAAGAAATACTCAACAATGAGTAACCAATACCAGTAAATCACCGGTATTTTCATTTTTTCACTAGTATTAACATAAGTAAACATATTTTTTCGGCATACATGTGTATGATTATACAATTTTTTATCTCAATAATTATTGATGTTATAATTGATTCTGCGCATTTTTAGTTTTGCAAACTAGGCCATTATAACTAATTTAACCACCCTAGGCAAATGAAATATCAAAATACTTACTTAAATGCTGGTAAAAGTAAAATATTGTAGTTTATCAAAACAATATATTAATGTTCATTCAACACGCAGATATATTGATCTTAATTCCAACTTATTAAAACCAGAAGATGAGAAGGATAGTTTGGTGAAATATACCTTCACTGCTTTCTTATTATTGATACGAATAACATAATTAAGCAAGAAAATAGCAAATCAGTGTAAAATTGTTTAACAGTATGTTGTTGCTTGCAAATGTATGTAAAACAAACATATTTTAAGTTGTTACATTGTGTTTATTCATCTTTTAGGGCTATACTTTTCATTAACGTCTAATGTCTGCCCCCTCGAAGTAAAGACGATATAAATAAATATTTCATTTTTTGTAGTCTCTCCGGATTTCTGCTGTCCGAGTTACACAATCCGTAGCTGCATCTTTTCACCATTGTCACATATTAACATAATATAATCACAATGCTATCAGGAATCTATTAAACCTTATGTTTTTATCGCGCAGTAATCTCTTCCTGTTTGTCTAAGGTTTGTCTAAAAGAATACGTAACTACAGGGAAAGCCATATACATAAGACAATGCCTCCCCACACAGATCTCCGGAAAAAACAACAATCCACAAAACATAAGGTACTAAAGGAGGTCAAACGGTACACATATTAAGGAACTGAGGCGCAAGGAATGGCCCAGCAGACCACAAGGAATAACTAGGAGAATCAAAGTGGATAGTAAGGGAAGGGGAGGTGGGAATTAATGTAACATAATATAATCACAATGCTATCAGGAATCTATTAAACCTTATTTTTTTATCGCGGAGTAATCTCTTCCATAATATTATTATATTACAAATAAGGTAAGCGAGCTGCTGGGGGTGTGTCGAAATCCTGTTATCTGATTGGCCAATCGGACTGTCAATCAAATATCTGAGGAAGGGTCAATTTAGACTTAAAGGTTATGTCAGTCATTGTGTGGGGAGGATCTATACTACCTATGAGAGCATTGTAATTTGATAATGTAAACACAGAGTTCGTCTGCTTGATGTTGAAAAATGCAGGTTCGGTCAATAAATAAGAGAACTTACTTATTTTATTAACTGGAAAAAACGAAGTGCTTTTATTTTTGCAAAAAATTAGGCCTAAATATTAAAATTCCTTTGAAACTATTGATTGAATACAATTATTTTAATGAAATCAGTAATAAAAGGTGTTGAATTTTCACAACTCCTTTCATTGTTTATCACTAAAACAACACCACGACAGATTTCTGTGTTATACAGAAGTTTTCAATAAAAATATATATTAATTTATGATAAGTAATTTGAAAGCGCCTGGCTGATGTAGAGTGAAAAGCATATGATTTTACTGGACGTCACAAAAGGCTAAGGTGCACAACAGGGGGTCAAATTGATGTGTAACATTTAAAGTGCTAGAAGAATAGTAACCTTGAGACCTAATCTGGTCACTTCACAGCCGATTTGGGGGCCAGAGCCCCCTTCGCCCCCGGTGGATCCATGCCATGGAAGGGGTCGTAGATGACGCAACGAGTATAATTATTTAAAACAAAAAAATGTCCTGAATCAAGTGTATTTGATTTCCCATTGAATGCATAGTTGCTTATTCAATATACCTATAGTTTACTGTTTTATGTATTTTGTTTGTTTGTATTTTTATCTTTGTATGAATTGTTTTTGAAGGTCTCAGTGAAGATTAACATGTCATAAATCGTTAAATGAGTTACCTTCGTCAAAGACCTAAATGGTATTTAAGTCTTTGCCTTCGTTAAATAAAGAATTATTAATTATTATGATAATAAACGGACAGGTTGTTTAAAACACGGCCAGGCCGTAAAATACAGCACTACTGGAAAGGAAAACACGGCCACCCCCTTAACTTCTTTATTATTTAAAATATCTTAAAAATTCTTTTTGCATATTAGAGGGCACCCTCGTGGCTATCCTAAACAAGTTTTAAATTGAAATTATTTTTGAAGTTTATTTAATTGTGTCCAAAGTTTGATAATTCTGCACGGTAACATTTGATACATACATATTACAAGATGTTATCAAAGCAAAACTGGACGGTAAAAGTTTTTCATTTTGTTATAATATACTATGTTAAAGAGGTGTTGAGGATAATTTTGATGTCCATTATATAAGAGTACTCACGTTATAATGTATGATTATGCTACCTTGAAAATTAGAACTTCTTATTGTGACTTAAAAATTACGTCATTTACAGGAGGGTGTATGCATATTTTACGAAGCGTTTGAAGGCGGGGGTTTCTTCACCGTTAGTCGTTTCACTAAATCTAGTACCACTGTAAACAGCACGCAAGGCGGATGTCGTTCTATTCATTTTTATTCCACACAAGTCCAAAATAATAACAATAAGTATAATAACAGTTCACAGTGCACATATGTTTTTATGCACAAAGTTGCCAATAGTTTCGTATAACTCAAAGTAAGTATTTCACAAAGTAAACTTTCACAAAGTATGTTTCACAAAGTAAATTATTCTAAGCTTCCTTTTTTATATTATATTTCTTTTCTTTTTTTATTTAAAGGAGCATGCCTTTATATAGACCTAAACCAAAGATGATAAGGAAGCCAGACATTAAGGGCTTTGATGATAAATAAACATACCAAAGTATCAATTAAAATTGTTCGCACCTAATCACAATTATGCAAACATGGCTTTGCACCTCCATACGGATGAAAGGAAGTTGAGACATGAGAATTATGCCAGATAAATTATGGTTTAAATAGTTTTAAATGAAAATAAATGTAGGTTTCTTAATATCAAAGGAATTGCGCTAAAGTAAATGACAAAAATGTTAACACCATTATAATCAACTGGTTTATGAAGTTATAATAACTTAAACAAACATGTCAAAATATAGAGTCTGGTTTTGTGTAACAAAATCATATCAATGTCATTTCATTTTAAATCAATACTTTCTACTCAATACAATTATCTTACAAACATTTGTTGTGTGCAATTTTATCATAATTTACGGCATAATACATACAATATACAATACAATTTATTGGCAAAATCGGCATAGTACATGCCTTTGACCATTTACAAATAAGGTAACGATATATGGTCAAGACTCAAAACATATTTACAAAATGTACATACAAACAAACATAAATATATATATATATATATTACAGACTCTAGCAAATATACTGTATAAACGTTATTATCATGTTAAGAAGCAGCAATTAAAGAGGTAAGTTTTTCTTGTCTATACTTCATGGCGAAGTGAATAAATTTGGCGATATTGTTTATTTTTTTCCTACTATTTGAAGACAGAAGATTCTTATAAAGTTCAAGACTGGGCCAACTAAATTTGATATTGTATTTATTTCGCAATGTTACATATAATGGGCAGGTAAGAAGAAAGTGATATTCAGACTCAGTAACATTTTGGTTGCACATATTACATAATCTATTTTGACGTGGAATACCTGAATATCGGCCTGTTTCAATTTCAAGCGTATGTGCGCCGAGGCGAAATTTAGTTAATGCCATCCTATGTGCATTATTGCTAATGTAGTCTAGGTAGTCTTCATATCTGAATTCTTTTTTAATCATACGATAATAAAATAATTTAGGCTGATTTTTTAATGTTGTCTCCCATGACTGAATATATTGATCACGGAGCCTTTGTTTAAGGATATGTACAAAATCAGTATTAACATTTTCTACATCGAGTAAAAAATTAAACCCGAGATCATTTATTACAGTTTTAACATTGTTGCACCAAAGATTTTTAATCGCGATATTATTGTTGGAATTGTTGCTAATAATTAATTGTTCATTATATATTCTATACATAGCAGAATCAACAGAAGATTTAATCTTAAGCCAATATTTCATAGCACGTTGCTTAGCGACGACTGATAATGGTACTCTACCCAGTTCGCCTAATACTGCCACATTAGAGGTTTGGACACGGACTCCTAGCAAGTATTTACAGAATCTTATATGAATTTTATCGACTTCTTTATAGTCGTAAATTCCCCAAACCTCCGAGCCGTAAAGAATTATAGGGGCAACTAAACAATCGAATAGTCTCAATTTCGTATTGGTATCCAGCTTAACTCTACTAAAAATTGAAATCAAATTATTATAAGCTCGTAATGCTTGGTCGTTTAGGGAGTTCACAGAATGTTTCATGCTTCCAGTATAATAAAATGTGATACCAAGATAGCGAAACTTATCGACAATTTCCACAGGCTCATCATTGATGTACCAAGTATGGTTACAGTTACTTTTTCGCGGTTCGAAAATACATATTTTAGTCTTTTTTACATTAATTTTTAAACCCCATGTATTTGAATAATTAAAGATAGAGTTTAATTGGTGTTGTAAACTAGACGGCGAAGTAGTGAAGAGGGCTATGTCGTCAGCAAACAATAACATATTCATTGATAACATGCGTAAGTCTGATTCCGTTAGATTATCTAAATCTAAAGAATTGTTTACGTCATTTATGAATAAAATGAACATATGAATACATATGAAGTACCACCTATATTTATTACAAAGCATATTATTTTCGATTTTTTCACTTATGATATCACTAGCTCTTTCTTTTATAATAATAACACAAACAAATGATAAAATAGGCTAATTAGTTTTGAACAAAAATAAGTTTTTTATGCATGAAGAACTTGAGTGGAATGTTTGACCTCTCAAAGCAAGTCTGTTCAATCTTAAAACTTGAAAATCTGTAAAACGGCACGGTAAAACTTTGTAATATTTTGCATTTAGTTGTCTTAATAAACTCATGGAAACAATTTAGTTAAAATTCTTGATGATGAGTATTACAAAGCATACTGACAGAACAGTGGTACAGTACATGTGTATATAATAACATAATAAAGAGCATGCTCATTATTTTGTGGAGAAGATATGCGAGGTACAGCACATGGGTCTATTACCTATTACGTTACATTACAATGTGTACACAATAATATATACATGTACACAATAGTAAAACATACACGTACACAAAAGACAATCAATTCAAATACAACATTTTATTTCTAAGCATAAATGCATGATATGTAAACAGGCTGAATTGACATTCTAGTACAAAAATGATATTCATCTTTCAAAATGTTACATTTTTGACATTTTCGTTCATTATAGGGATGGCTATTGGTGTGAATGTACTCTAATGAGTAAGACAATTAAGTCTAAGAATAAGCAAGAACGTGTTGATACTACAAGTTTAATCTTGGAACTGCCCAAAGCTTAACAACATGTGATGGTGAAACAAGCATGCTATTCTAGTCTCTTTCAAATACATGACTGAAATGTCCCGTTTTATGCCTCGCAATTCAGTGAATGGTGAAGGGGCACGTTACCCTTGTCCGTCCGTCCGTGCAAAAGGACTGGTGGATTCAATTCATATTGGGCACATATGTGTATAGGATTATAAAATACATGGTCAAGTTCGATATCGTTTGCAATTCACCAATTTTTGGAGGAGTCAATATGGCAATTTTTCGACTTATAAATGGTTTCCGATCAATGATTCTTGGAAGATGGATGGATGGATTCAATTCATATTGGGCACACTTTGTTTCATCGGGTTTAACGCCGTTTCTCAACGATATTTCAGTTATATACGGCAGCCGGTTCACCTAACCAGTTTTTCCTGGACTGAATTCTAACCAGTACTAACTTACCCTTCCACAAGGAGCCGGCAACTTCTCCACATGTGGAGGAAAATCGACATTTTTGTCAAATTTGTGTACACTTTGTATAGGCATAGGATAATCAATTATACATGTCAAGTTTGATGTCCTTTACAATCCGAGTTATGGCACTTTTTCGACTAAAGAATGGTCTAATTCTCCTGAAAGGATGGATGGATTCAATTCAAATGGTCACATACGCATATGAATAGGACTGTAAAATGCTAGTGAAGTTTGCTTTCCGCTAAAATCTGCCATTTTTTTTTAGAATTTATGGCCCTTTTTTATTTAAACAATTATTTCCGATGAATAACTCTTGAAAGGACGGATGTATTTAATTCAAATATATATATATTTATCATTTAAACATAGGATAATAAAATACAGGTCCAGCTACATCTACAGGATACTCCCAGCAATCAGTAACTTGACTATGACAGGGAGGCGCAAGTCAGGCGACAGTGGATTAAAAGAGATTTAGTCTCGTGCTGTGCAAGTTAAAAGTATAAAAAGGCTAGTGCAAATGTTATAAAGCTTGATTTCAGTTACATTCTGCCAATTTTATGGAGGAGTTATGGCCCTTTTTGTAGGTTTTCCCATTGATGTTTCTTCGACCTTTACTGCATTCTATGGAAACGGGGGCACATCCGTGTCCTATGGACGCATAGATTCTACAAACTACAAACTATTTGTATAAAAAAGAAACAAATGCATTTAGGTACGTTTTGGTTAAGGTTACGTTTTGACTCGTTACGAAATGGCGGCGATCAGTCGTGCAAAATTACTGAGATCAATATTACGGTTTAAACGCAGTGTTTTTGGAGTTAATTGTAATGAAAATGTATCACGGGGATATGCACAGATATCCGTAAGCCTTTGTATTCAAACGACAATTGTTATTTCTTTTTATACTTTAATCACAGTTATTTATTATGATACCGTCAAGTATTCGTTCACAAACTCGTTCGTAACTAAGTTGTGAACTGGCCAAACAATCTCCGGACCGGGTTGATATTCTTTGCTCTCACATTTTATGAATGTCAAGAGTGGTCCGGCGTGCTGATTTAAAACATACCCAACTCACCACTGTGTAATGGTTACCATGGGTTCCCCTGGGTGCTGAATCTCGTGTCATGGACTCGAGGGTCATTTTCATTATTTTCCACGGGTCTCCCTAATTAGCGACAAGAAGCGACACGAATCGACAAGAAAGAAAAAATTACATTTTATGAATAAATTATGATTACATATGTATGAAAATATGTTTATATATTATTTCGAGTGATCCATTGCAAAATTATTAATTTATGCATTCAATTTATGCACCGTTTATGCTGCTATACAAAGTTCTTATGACAGCGTAAAAAATCCAACTCTATACAGAAGAAGTTGACTAGCGACAAGAATACGAACGTGTAACATTTTTGCATTTTATAACTCCAGTGTGGTTATATATTTACAAGCAAATGTTTATATATATATTATACCGCTTGGTTATAATATAAAATAATTAATTAATGTAACATAAATCTTGCAATTTTAGGCTATTATCGACAGCGTCAAGAAACGGCCAATGACAAGAAGCGACAAGAAAAAAAACCAATTTAAGAATAAATTATGATTATATATGTAAGGAAATATGTATATATAGATTATTTCGAGTGAACGTTTGCAAAATTATTAATTTCTGCACCATTTATGCTGCTATACAAAGTTCTTATGACAGCTTAAAAATCCAACTCTATACAGTAGAATGTTGACTAGCGACAAGAATGTGATGTGTAACAGTATAAGACTCATGCATGTATTATATTTACCCCCTTTTTTATGGATTACCAAAGTTTGTGGTACTGCTATATCATATGGTATTTGAAAAAGAGCTGTTCATATCAACAATCATTTGGAATTTACTTTGTAATATTTCACAATTTCTCCATCTCGCGCTTGGAAGAATGTTAAACGTGATCATTATCCTTGTTCAGTGTGTAAATTTAATGTTTAAAAAAGTGATAATTCAGTGTATTGTAAATTTTTGACAAATGGGTACATGCAAATTTTGATGGTATTATATTACACACTTTATCATAGACGAAACAAACGGTCTTCAACGGACTCCTTTGTCGATATCTTTGGCGGCAATCCATTATGGGTGTTCTATGTTAAATTATATATTGTACTATATGACTTATTACTATGTATTTTTATTGTTGTGCAATCACACTTAGTAAGCTACTTACACTTTGACTAAATGTATATAAACATGTATGTGCTGTAGATGACGTACATTGTACAAGTCTTAATAAAATGTATGTTCTGTTCTATTACACATACATGGGTAATAAAATTAATCCAATTGTCAAAATGACACTTATTAACGCGAGATATTGTATATTCAGCTGTTAACACGTTGTGCGCTAAGTTGCTAAGCTTGGTCAGGGGTTTGTATTGTATGCGTGCGGCATAATCAAACATTTATAATTAAAATTACCATTTAAAAATTCATTTGATTGTATTACACTAACGTATATAATGGTAATCTGTTTAAAAATAAAATTTATTTAGTTTTTTCGCTTCTTGCCGCATACCAGCATAAATGGTGCAGAAATTAATAATTTTGCAATGGATCACCCGAAATAATATATATAAACATATTTTCATGCATATATAATTATAATTTACTCATAAAATGTATTTTTTTCTTTCTTGTCGCTTCCGGACGCTTCTTGTCGCTAATTAGGGAGACCGTCTTCCACCTGACTCCGCCATTTTACACGCAAATTAGCTATAATTTAGAGAAAAGTTGACCCTTCAGCCGGAACTATTTTTATGGTCAAAATGTGGCTTTTAGGAAATTCCAGGTGTCAACTCCAGGCCAGGATCAAATGTCACCCCTGGTTTCATGGAATAATGTTTCCATGCATGTGAATTAGTCATGATTTTAAATTTTTTATCAATCACTGCATGAAAATGTTGAAATGAATTATAAAATGATTGTTTACAACCACTTTGAACAAGGAAGAAGTGACCTAAGCATGCAAAATATTGGTTAGACAATCTTGCAGTCTGTAGAGTTTCTGTGAGATGACATTCTATCTTGTTAGAATTTGAAAGGTGCAATTATAATTTGAAGACATTTTGTTGAATAATCAAAGTTGATTAAATTTAATTATTCGTTGGCATAGTCAGGTCAGGTGTTGAAGAAGGAAAATGAATCTTAACCTGTTGACAAATAAAGGAAGAACTTAGAAGTTGATCGAATTGTTTCACTTCATCCTTGCCAGTGGTAAAAACTGGGGGGAAAACGGCAAACATGGCAAAATCCTCCTCCAGTAGATGACAAAGTTATCAGTGCCAAACTTATTGTAACAAAAAGAGACAAAAATCTTTTTTAGAATAAATAAATGTTTATTACATATTTATAACAAATCACACATATTTTGGACTTTATGCAAAATAACTAGGTTGATAAACATTATTTAAGAAGTAAAATATATAAGAAAAATATAATTAAATTACTGAAAAATGTGGGCATCTCAACACAAAAATTGTCAGCTGATGCAGCTACGTGATTGAGATACTATCATACTATCTTGTCAGTCTTGTTTCAGATTGCAGGGTTACTGATTGAGATACTATCTTGTCAGTCTTGTGTCAGATTGCAGGGTTATTGATTGAGATACTATCATATTATCTTGTCAGTCTAGTGTCAGATTGCAGGGTTACTGATTGAGATACTATCATTCTATCTTGTCAGTCTTGTTTCAGATTGCAGGGTTACTGATTGAGATACTATCATACTATCTTGTCAGTCTTGTGTCAGATTGCAGGGTTACTGATTGAGATACTATCATATTATCTTGTCAGTCTTGTTTCAGATTGCAGGGTTACTGATTGAGATACTATCATACTATCTTGTCAGTCTTGTTTCAGATTGCAGTGTTACTGATTGAGATACTATCATACTATCTTGTCAGTCTTGTGTCAGATTGAAGGGTTACTGATTGAGATACTATCATATTATCTTGTCAGTCTTGTTTCAGATTGCAGGGTTACTGATTGAGATACTATCATACTATCTTGTCAGTCTTGTTTCAGATTGCAGGGTTAATGATTGAGATACTATCATACTATCTTGTCAGTCTTGTTTCAGATTGCAGGGTTACTGATTGAGATACTATCATACTATCTTGTCAGTCTTGTTTCAGATTGCAGGGTTAATGATTGAGATACTATCATACTATCTTGTCAGTCTTGTTTCAGATTGCAGGGTTACTGATTGAGATACTATCATACTATCTTGTCAGTCTTGTTTCAGATTGCAGGGTTAATGATTGAGATACTATCATACTATCTTGTCAGTCTTGTTTCAGATTGCAGGGTTACTGATTGAGATACTATCATACTATCTTGTCAGTCTTGTTTCAGATTGCAGGGTTAATGATTGAGATACTATCATACTATCTTGTCAGTCTTGTTTCAGATTGCAGGGTTACTGATTGAGATACTATCATATTATCTCGTCAGTCTTGTTTCAGATTGCAGGGTTACTGATTGAGATACTATCATACTATCTTGTCAGTCTTGTTTCAGATTGCAGTGTTACTGATTGAGATACTATCATACTATCTTGTCAGTCTTGTGTCAGATTGCAGGATTACTGATTGAGATACTATCATACTATCGTGTCAGTCTTGTTTCAGATTGCAGGGTTACTGATTGAGATACAATCATACTATCTTGTCAGTCTTGTGTCAGATTGCAGGGTTACTGATTGAGATACTATCATACTATCTTGTCAGTCTTGTTTCAGATTGCAGGGTTACTGATTGAGATACTATCATACTATCTTGTCAGTCTTGTTTCAGATTGCAGGGTTACTGATTGAGATACTATCATACTATCTTGTCAGTCTTGTTTCAGATTGCAGTGTTACTGATTGAGATACTATCATACTATCTTGTCAGTCTTGTGTCAGATTGCAGGATTACTGATTGAGATACTATCATACTATCGTGTCAGTCTTGTTTCAGATTGCAGGGTTACTGATTGAGATACAATCATACTATCTTGTCAGTCTTGTGTCAGATTGCAGGGTTACTGATTGAGATACTATCATACTATCTTGTCAGTCTTGTTTCAGATTGCAGGGTTACTGATTGAGATACTATCATACTATCTTGTCAGTCTTGTTTCAGATTGCAGGGTTACTGATTGAGATGCTATCATATTATCTTGTCAGTCTTGTTTCAGATTGCAGGGTTACTGATTGAGATACTATCATACTATCTTGTCAGTCTTGTTTCAGATTGCAGGGTTACTGATTGAGATACTATCATACTATCTTGTCATTCTTGTTTCAGATTGCAGGGTTAATGATTAAGATACTATCATACTATCTTGTCAGTCTTGTTTCAGATTGCAGGGTTACTGATTGAGATACTATCATATTATCTTGTCAGTCTTGTTTCAGATTGCAGGGTTACTGATTGAGATACAATCATACTATCTTGTCAGTCTTGTGTCAGATTGCAGGGTTACTGATTGAGATACTATCATACTATCTTGTCAGTCTTGTTTCAGATTGCAGGGTTACTGATTGAGATACTATCATACTATCTTGTCAGTCTTGTTTCAGATTGCAGGGTTACTGATTGAGATACTATCATACTATCTTGTCAGTCTTGTGTCAGATTGCAGGGTTACTGATTGAGATACTATCATACTATCTTGTCAGTCTTGTTTCAGATTGCAGGGTTACTGATTGAGATACAATCATACTATCTTGTCAGTCTTGTGTCAGATTGCAGGGTTACTGATTGAGATACTATCATACTATCTTGTCAGTCTTGTTTCAGATTGCAGGGTTACTGATTGAGATACTATCATACTATCTTGTCAGTCTTGTTTCAGATTGCAGGGTTACTGATTGAGATACTATCATATTATCTTGTCAGTCTTGTTTCAGATTGCAGGGTTACTGATTGAGATACTATCATACTATCTTGTCAGTCTTGTTTCAGATTGCAGGGTTACTGATTGAGATACTATCATACTATCTTGTCAGTCTTGTTTCAGATTGCAGGGTTACCTTCATTTGTAAAGGTTGTAGAAGTCGGCCCAAGAGATGGACTACAGAACGAGAAAGAGATGGTGCCGACAGATGTAAAAATTGATCTAATTAACAAGCTATCAGTTGCTGGCATTCCATCCATTGAAGTCACAAGTTTTGTTTCACCTAAATGGGTCCCCCAGGTTTGTTCAAAATAACTGTTACGTTTGTCATAGTTAATGCATTATTAGCCAATTAAAGGAACTACTTTCTGTTTTGGTAGCTTATGTGTAGCTTTTAATTAATCATTAAAATCAATTTTTATGATTTCAATGAAAACTGATAGATATGCATTCTTATGATTTTTGTGTGATTATGTGGATGTTTGATTTTACATCACACTACATGTATTATGGTCTTAATTAAATATTAATGTTAACATTCTGGGTGGATGGTAGCCTCATAATATATTGTATATATGGGTAATTCTATTGTAAACGTATATTTTGTCTATGGCTATACCTGGACGAGATTGAACCACAAACTTCACAATCGCTATATTGGGTGTGAGTACTGGTTAGTTAGGAAGCAGTCATCGATAGTAATTAATATAACTTCATGTTTCATAATTACTGCAAAACAATTACTGCTGTGATGTTATATGGAGGTGGCAGAAATATGCAGTCCTCGAAATTTCCGAAAAATAACCAAATGCCCCTGTGAAAGGAAATGGAACATGTATATTCTTATACATGTATGATGTATATGCTTGTATTCTCTTATCATTCTTATAAGCTTTGTGAAATGTTTTCTACGTTTTTTATTGTCTATGTATATTTTATGCTTGTACAAAAATGAGACTTGAATAAATTTAATAAAATGAAACATATTGTGTTGAAGATGGCTGACCATACTGAAGTGCTGAAGGGTATTCAACGGTATCCAGATGTACTTTACACGGCCTTAACTCCAAACCTCAAAGGTTTTACAGCTGCAGTAAGTATATGTTTTACATCTGCCACTTATTTTCGGGGCTAATTTAAGACGCTCCAGAGGGTGGAATAGTGGCACCATTCCCACTGCCAAATAAGGTCCTTTTTTCCCAATCTCAAGAAAAAATCCAAATAGAAATCACATGAATTAGAGAAGAAACAAGAGGTTTGTTATAGTGTTAGAGAAAGAGAAACTGTAGAAATGAAGTTGTAAGCCATTACAACATTAAACATTAAATAGTTCTAATTTTATGTAATTTGTTGATACATTTTTCAGAAACTTGACAATTTATTGTGAAAAACAACCTGTTTGATTAGTTCTTCCATTATTATGCCCAGATGTTTTGAACTAAATTATCTGCTATTACCTATTTAATTTTGATACTTTATTACTCTGATGACAGAACATTAGGGCCTTTACATGTAATCACTTTCATTGTTGCAGTTGGAAGCTGGTGTGAATGAGGTAGCTATATTTGGTGCGGCATCGGAGTCATTTAGCAAGTATGTATAGGTCACAAGCAATCTCATTAAAATCAGCTCCAGTCGCACGCTCCTATACTATACGCTAACTGGATCTGATGACTGCACAATACAGGTCACGTTCTTGTGACCTTTGAGTAGCCAATCAAATCGTCGGCTGCAAAATGCTTTGGTATAGAGTTATGAATATTCGTCGATCTTCGGCGAGCTCCGTAAGTTCCATTTGAGCGTAGATCACCAAGACGTTTTTTTACGTATTTTAGTCGATTTCAATATGGCTGCGCCCTTGGGCACAACTGCAACTCCTACACGGCAACATTCTTTGGTTGATAGGTGTTGTTTGTGTGGTGTTTCGTTTTTGGACATTTTTATAACCAGAAGCGGCAGGAAGGACGTTAAACAACAATATAAACAGAAACTCCAAAATAAATGATAAAGCCATTTTGAGATAGACGACAAACACGGTTTTGTAAGGAGAAATTTCACAAACGAGCACCTGGTTACGCATATCTTTTTTTAGAGAGGTTATATGAACGTGACGTCTTACGGAGTGTAGTCAGATCCTAACAGCGGAAAGTAATGGAGCTAAAGTTAGGGGCTGATTTCAATGAGATTGAGGTCACAAGCATACTAAAATATAAATCTTAAAAAATTCGATACTTCCTTAGGGTTGTAATTGATGACCGACCAAGTGTGTATCGATATATTGAGTCATATATATAACAACCATTTATCAATATTTGTATAAAAGAATGGAAAATTGGTGTTTTTCCTAGTGATATTACACAAACACTCTTTTAAGAGCCCAAAAGGGGAGCAGCCATATTGTTTCTATAGGCAGCTTTCATGAATGAAACATGTAAAAATGCGCACATTGCAGACAGTCGACATCAACAACAGAAAATATATTTAGTATAAACAGCTAGTAACCACCGTTTGGTAAACAAACCAGATTTTTTTTCAATTGTATCGATGTCCATGTTGATCTTGAATCGTCTTGTTTGTATTGATATTATTTCTATCGATGACTTGAGTAGAATTCAGTGTCAGCAATGTGAATCTTCCTCTTCATTTTGTGTGGGGGCAAAAAATACAAATTGAAAGTTGGTTAATTTTGTTTGATGCATGCAAGACAACTTTTCCATTTTTCGCTTACTATGGACATGTGACTGTTGTGTTGTTAACATATTATGTGGTGACACAACTTCCTTGACTTTATGTTTTCAGGAAGAATATAAACTGTAGTATTGATGAAAGTCTGAAGAGATTTGAATCGGTGATGACCGAAGCCAAGTCAGTTAATATACCTGTTAGAGGGTAGGTAGACATTGTATAATACTGTAAAACCAGGGGGCCAAGCTGTTATGGTCATTGACTGTGCAGTTCGAACTTCACTCTTGATGTAAAATTTGTAGTTGAGGAAGCTGCTATCTAGCTGCCTTGTAGAAACTCCTGATTCTATTTAGGTGTCTGTCTATACTCAAAATAATATTAGAAGGGGCACCTGTGAGAGTGAAAGAATTAGTGCATAATGTGCTATTTTTATCACTACACCTGCAGTCACTCATAAAACTCCACTGTTCAAAACTTGAAACATGTTGGGAATAATTTTCATAAGTAATGTGGACCTTCAGTTCTATTGTCACAACTTAACTACTGTCTAGACTCTAGCAATGAACATAACTGTTAGACAATATGATAGGAAATGATAGACTTGTTTTTTAGCGAGGACCCCCTAGCTGGCCGGTTACTTTTCTGTTTCAACCAAATCTTATTGACATCACTGCTGTATTAGATCTGTGTATAATTTTTCAAGTATCTACTTCATACAGAAAATTAAGTTTCAATATTTTACTTTAGTTTAGAACAGGAATGTTAAATTTTGTATATTGGTTGTTTTCAGTTATGTATCGTGCGTACTTGGCTGTCCATATGAAGGAAGTATCCCTGCTGAAAAAGTCGCGCAGGTTAGTTAAAGTAATAACTTCAAGTTTCTAGTTTCATTTTATAGTACTGTATGGATTAACAAATTGAATTTTGTACAAGTATTTCAATTTACCTTTTGTTCAGATTCCATTGAACTGAGTCTCCTACATGTTCTAGTAACTTTAATTTAAGCAGTAATGTGGAAATGTCATGTCTGAACATTATGATTTAGTAAACCTCTTTTACCAATAAAAGGCAATGAGAAACTTAGCGCTTAGTTTGCAAAGTCAAAAATTAGATTGGGAAATACTCAATGTCATAATCAATGTCACTAATACAGGTTTTCTCATCGCAGCTCTCATATACTTGTGTTGAGTTCATTCATTAAGTAAGAGAAGAATGTTATTTGCTAAGTATGTTGCAACATCCATTATCAAAGTTAGCTAACCCCTTTACAATGAAAATTCTCCAATGCTTTAGGTTGCCAAGTCATTGTATGATATGGGTTGTTATGAGATTTCCCTGGGAGACACGATTGGTGTAGGCACTCCGGGCGCCATGAAAACTATGATCGGTGAAGTGATGAAAGTCGTACCTGTAGAAAAGTTGGCTGTCCATTGTCATGATACGTATGGACAAGCATTAGCAAACATCCTGGCAGCTCTACAGGTTTGTGTTGTCCTTTGGCAATTAGTTCAGATTATAAAAATATAATTAGTCACAAAAAAAATACAAATATAATGAAAAAGCTGCTAAGGCTTAGTCTTAGTTTTATCAGAGCAGTGTACCCCATTTCAGACAAGTTGCTCAGCTTAATCACTAGTCTGAAATCATTCTTACTAGCCTGAACGTATATTACGCTTATTTTAAAAAGCCTGAAGTGATAATTATGTATGTATACTATTTGTTTAAGTCTTGGATAGATTTCATTTTTTTCTCCATTTCAAAAAATAAATTCACTAAAATTTACCTGTTCGGGCTAGCACTCAGGAATTTCTGTTAGCCAGAAATTATTAAATTTACTAGCACCGGGCTCCGAGCTATTGAGTTACTGTGAAGACTGACTGCATCATTGTCAATTGAATGAATTTAAACATATGTTTACTAGACATAAAGGAATAATATTTTCCTAATCACTGAAGAAAAATAGGTATTTTATGCATAAAAGATCAGCTATTTTTAGACTTGATTTGCAAATGTTATATTTACCAGCCTTTTGTTTTCATTCAATCTAAATGAACAAAATTTTGTTTGAGTAGTTGTTGTAACCCACTGAACATGTTCACCAATTTTTTATTAAAAAAATACTGTTATAACAACATGGAAGCAAAAAGAACATTTAATAGTTTAAAGTCTAAGTCTGAGTTTCAGTCTTAAAATGTTTGTGAATAAGGCCCTAGATATAGTTTGTTATAAGTATATTGTTACTTCAGATGGGCGTGAGTGTAGTAGATAGCTCTGTAGCTGGACTTGGTGGTTGTCCGTACGCTAAAGGTGCTAGTGGAAATGTATCGACTGAAGATGTCGTGTATATGCTACATGGATTAAACATTAAAACGGTATGTTCAATTTTCTCTCTTCTGATTTAATAGAAAAAAAGCTAAGAATTCTTGTCATAGCTTGGTCGTCATCGTCAGTGTCCCTGTGTCTGTTAATCTGTTTCTGAGCAAGTGTCATACACCAATTAACAGTTTCAAAAGGCCCTGTATTTCCTGGATTTTTAGCAAGTAAATATTACCGTCAGCTTAAATCACAATGTAAATATTGATTCAATGTTTGTGGTTACGTCAATACATTAAATTGCACTTGATACACTTCTAATATTAACGTAATACAGCGTTGAACTGGTGTATAGCTTTGAATGAACTTGATTTTTGTGTTTTGAATTTTTTTATTGTATATCTTGGACATACACTTAAAAGATTTTTAAATAAATATAGATGATAAGCCCCTCTGGTCGATGATCATATCACTGAAAGCTTCAATAATCTCATCAAATTAGTTGAAAATCTGTTCAGTCATTTAAAAGAAGTAAAAGTCTGAATATTCTGTCCTAAAATTAAAACATAAATTTTGGGGAACCAACTTTTCTTTTCTTAATGTTTTTATTATTTTTTAGGGTATTGACATACAAAAGTTGATAGAAGCTGGACAATTTATATCTCAGAAACTTGGACGCAACACCCAGTCAAAAGTAGCCCAAGCTACGTGTACCAAATCATCACTGTAAGGAACTATGTACTCATGTTTGGATATTATCGATACATCACTGTGCTGAATAGTGTACTGTTGTTGTGATTTGTCACTACATGTATACAGATTTGAGACCTGTGTGCAGGTGGAGAAATTTCACTGTTTTGAAATGTGAACTTTCATTTTACATGAGATGAGATGTAATTGATCATCAGTAATTCACATCATACAGTGTAGAACTTCACACAACAGTGTTGTTTGAATGACACATGGTGTTCTGCTTTTTCTACTAGTAATAAATGGTATATATTTGCACATATATGCCACAGATCTAAACAGGAAGATCAGTATATTTGACATTCCAAACAGGCTGACAAGTGGCCATTTTGACAGTGCAGTGAAATTTTTGATATTCATAAGTAAGGAATTATCGCTACTATCCCTACTTTTAGGCAATAGAATCCCTAATTTTGCCCTACTTTTTAAAATAAAATGGCCCTAATTTTGCCCTACTTTTTAAAATAAAATGGCCCTAATTTATTCCTACTTTTTGAAGAGAGGTAAGCTGACAAGCTATTTTGGGTAAAGACCACAACCAGTCATAGACATATAAGTCTGTTTGTTGTGTCATTTATGTCTCTGATAGTAGACAGCTTGAAAGGAAAGGGATATCAGCCTTCCAGTGGTGCAATAACCTTTATGGAAGTGTATTGTTACGTATAACTGAGTTGGTGATGAGTCATATTTGCCTTGTAGTTCTGTAAATTGCTAGACCCACTGTAGACCACTTTTTTGTAGATTTTTACCTTGCGCCAAATAGACTTCATTAATTTAATATACAAAATATACATGTATGAAACAAAACCTTATACGAGTGTTGAACTTGTATTGTATGTTGTTTTTAGGCTGTGATAAGTTAGCTGAGTTTTCCTTTGTAAATTATTATTGAACTGTTGTTACTGATACATTAAAAGATTAACACATGATATTGTATGTATATTTAATCTTTTATTGATTATTGGTCATTCCTTGATTAATTAAATCTCACAGAATTGTTTATTTTCTTGAAAGCCTCAAGTGCCTTTTAGCCTGCCTGGCTAGCTCAGTTGGTAGAGCGCTAGACTGTCACCAGGTAGAAATTAGTACTGGTTGATAGTTAATTCCAGGAAAACTGGTTAGGTCAACTGGCTGACTGAAAAATTGTTGAAAAACGGCGTGAACCTAACAAATCAAGTGCCTTATAATGCTACAAGTCATTCTACAATGACTTTGCCAGTCCATAAGTTATGGCATATTATGCAGTTTCTGCACCATAACTGTAACTTACCTGTCTGTCCTAGTAGGACACGTTTAACTTGGCCAAACATGTTACTTGTACTTTTACATGGAGCATCTGTTAGAATTTAATCATCTTTCAGCCTTACTGACGTTGATCAGTTAATGTCTCTTCATCAAGAGAAAAATTGATCATCAATCAGCTATATTTAGCTCGTCCGTTTTGAAAAAATGGGAGTTATTATGGTAGCTTGATGATAATCAGTGTCTGATGTCCACAACAATGTTCTAAATTGCTTTTTGCTCAGTTTCTGAGGAAGTATAATTATGTCCTAATGATAATGTAATCCACAGCACCTTCTTGCTGTCCTCTTCTTGGTTTTTTGCTTGAGAATGAAATTGGCTGAAGCACTCAAATATTCGCGAGTGCAAAGTGGATATAAATGCATTGTTAGTGCTAAACAAATGTGATCCATTGTTTGAGCGAGAATTTACATGCCCGTAAATCTCAGATTTACACTAAAACTTCGCACAGTGGACCACAAAGTATGTTAATCCACTTACCAATCCCAAAGCTCTACCTGTTCAGCCCTAGAAATAGTGTATCCCTTGATTAAAGAAACACAATTTTGTTTTTAAAGGCCTTGAAAACAAGGCTAGAATTTATGTATTTATTTCTTATAGACAAAGTTACATTGTAATTGCATCATAAATAGAAAAGAAACTACACTGATAAAATGAAATATTTTATTGAATATGGAATGTGTAATTATCACTTTACAACATACATCATTGAACAATATAGCATTTTTTACTCAAATTTCATCAAAGCAAACCTATGTCACATAACAAGCCGACGAAATACAAAACTCCAGCACTGAATCTGGATACTTGATGGCCAATAGATAGGTTAGGCAAAATGGCCTTAAATACTAAGCACGTAATTTTTGACACATTATGATAAATTCTCACGGCAGATAGCCTAACAGTATATGTAATAAAAAATTGTGCATATATCTTTCATTGGGAAACATACAAGTAATTAACAAGGTATAGAGCAGCAGTTTTTATCAGTGTATATAAATAACAACAAATCTCGGGTTGAAGTCTCTTATAACATAAAATATTTTACATTCCATACATAAGCTGAAGAATATGATATGTTTATGTAGTTTATATACGTGTCAGCATTAAGCAATCTTTTAAACACTAAACATTTGACAAATATGGGTCGGATACTGATCACTATATTACATCATCTTTTATGTAAATAACATATTCTGATACCATTTTAATAAATGCATCATCACTGAAAATCAACAATAACTTGTTACAAACATTCAGCAGTTGAGAAGCAATACTGACAACAGTAGATATTGTGTTAACACATAGCTGTGTAAATTCAACATGTGTAAAAATGCATACATATTACATCTGTCATATAAATATGGCTCGAATTATGCATCTGCATATGATCTAAATACAATACTTAACAATGTTGGCTCGGATTCAACACAATTTTTTTTCAAAAAGAAGTGATTATGTACACAAATATTTATTAGTCTTTATGATGGTCCAAATTGTAAATAAAATAAATATCACAGAAGTAGTATCCATGGAAACAGTTCTTGAAATTATGAGAATTATTTTATTTCTTTGGAGCAATGATTCCTTCTAACTGGGTCTGAAACAAACAAAAATATGACAATTAATTATTGAAGTAATATCCTGCTAATTTTTTGTTCAATTTTACCCAAACCAACACGAAAAGGTACCTTGTATGTTAAAACATAAAAAAATATATATTATAAAAGAATACATCAATAATGTATTCCTCTGTGTTTTTTAAAAAAAGAAAAAGCTTTTTGTAATATATACAAATTAACAAGCGACATTGTTTACAAGTTGGATTGACCACAAACAGGTGTATGAAATGTTATGACCGATCCATGACGTCAATTAAGGTAAAGAAATTCTCTCGTGCGTAAAACAATAACTGCTGTCTGGTTTACTTTTCTATCAAAACACAAATGACTATTTCTCTGTCAAGCTTACGTACAAACATGTACATTTCAATACACCTGTTCTGAATGGTAATGGTCCAGGTAATATATACGTGTGTTTGTGGTCAATAAAACAGCACTATAACAAGATAATGCATGTGTGATTTCATGAATCATCACTGCACAGAAGAATTTCTATTTATGTTTGGTGTACAGTAAAACCTGGATACAACAACCATTGGTGCTGAAGTTGGTCGAAGTGGTGAGTTGGTCTGATTGACAAGTTAAATTATGGGAGAAAAATTAAAAACTAGTCTATGACAGTACGGTCTTATTAATGAGGTGGTCTGGTGAGATTAAATTGTTGTTCTATTAAACCAGTGAAGAAATAAGTAGTAGTAATAGTAGTAATAAAAAATAACATATTTAAAGCTAGGGTCTCGAGACTATGTTTGCCGTTATATCATACCTTAAGCTGTTGGTTTGTTCTCTTTAAGAACTGAATTTCTTCCGTGTGTTTCTTCTCCTCAACCTGTCTCTGCTCTTGAGCCCTCTTCTCAATCTGGTCGCATTTTGCCTTCAATTCATTTACGCTCTTCTCAAGTTCACGTTTCTCCTCTTCGAGTTCTGATATCTGTATTCGGATAATAATTAAATGCATAAGAAGGTTTCATTGTAAAATATCTGTGCAAGAAATGTATATACTTTTTGAGAGTTGATAGTTTAAAGTTCTGGACAGCGTAGAATAGATGTCAGTGTCAGGCAAGTGGCGTTCACATGCATCTAACATTATATTTCATACATTACATTCACTGCAATTACAAGTTTACATTTTCTTCATTTTTTGAGTGTTCAGATAGATTTTGTGAAAAAATAGCATTATTATGTGAGTAGTGAATTTTACATGTTACACGAGTGAGGAATGATGTGTATTGACTGGAGGCATGCTGGTCTGATTTGATATAATTATTGAGATTATAAATCCGATCTTCCATAAGAATATTTTCAGATTATGTCCGGGTTTCTTTTTTCTTTAGATCCTATGACTAACAGTGAAGCGACCTTCATATGTTATGTTTACTTGGATTGTTGCCCAATAAAATTTACCCCAAAAGATTCCCCTCACAGCATTATTGATTGAATCTTTTTAACAATATGACTAACAAGCAGTTTATTGTATGTAATATTCAAACAATGCATATCAGCATGTTTATAAATAATTGTACAGTGGTAAAATGATAACAAAGTAAGATGTTGTTTTATATTCGTATTAAAAATAAGAATACCAATGATAAGGATAAAGAGGAGTAATAGAGCAACTAGATTGAATGAATTTATATCAGTTATGTCAGACAGTGAGACATATTTCGCAAAGTTTGTTCATAAAAAACACTCAGTGAAGCACAACCACTTATTGTGAAACAACATAACAAATGGACAATATTAAATCACGATGACGAATTTCAAGTGGACAGAAACAGGCAACCAACTATATTGTTAGTGTAAAATGAATTTTGAGGACATGCGATACAACAAAGTCTATTGCAAAAAATAGGGAAATATACAAAAAAGTGAAGCTTGGGGGGAGTTAAGTTTTGCAGCTCAAGTCAGGAAATGCATCTAAAAGCAGTGACCAGGAGGTAAATGTATATAACTGGTATATACAAACAAGAAAAATATTCAGACTTAATTGTAAATGACGTGATTTTGTAACGTTGAACTAATGTCCACTAATGGCTTGAACAAATATATACAAGACAGACACACTGGTATTATATAATTTACATTTTTGATTATCATAATAAATGTATTAAGTTTTATGCTACTAAAGTACAATAATTCAAACCGAAATATCAATGTAGTTAATTTACATTGACTTAACAGATCAATCATTTCCACTACCAATATACACATTTTTTGTGACTTATTATAATTAAAGGATGAACATAGATCATTTTGCTCAAGTTAAATATAAATCAAAATATTGGCTTAATAAAAAATATCTCCACACTTATCGGCTATTTCGAAGTCATACAATGTAAACAACTCAATACTTTACTGGACAAGAATAAAATTACCTTTGTACGAGAAGAGCTCTGCAGAAATATGTTCATTCAAACGTACAAAATGTAAATGGAACTATATAATAAGCTCTTTTGTTCTCCAGGCATACCGAAATAGTAAACAGTTAAATTAATGTTTTCCTCAATCACTCATTACTTTAAAGTAGGTTTACAAACATATTGGATATAATTTCAAATTTACAAAAAAATGTGAAATTACAATTGTATTTCATAACAGAAATGCTGGTAGAGCCAAACAGAAGTATGCATTAATACTGTATCAATAATGATAACAATTTTGCTGTGTAACCTTACCCGTTTCTCCATATCAGCTTTGCCTTGTTCGGCCTGAAGAGCTTTACGCATACCAAATGCAACGCTGCTCTCATACAAAGTCTGGTAAGCAGCAATTGTCATTCTAATCTCATCCCTGACTCTCAGTAGCAACAAACCTCTCTCAGCACAATTGATTGTAACTTGACGAATAAGTTCATCTGCATTTAAAAAAGTACCAGAAATTCATTACTAATTTTTTTATAACAAAATGTGCCGAGAAATGGTCAAATGTATGTAACAACATGAACGATGGTAATGGACTTATTGTGGTGTTTTAATTCAACATTGTCACTTCTTTCATGCATTCCAGTTCTATACTTAACAGTTGTTTCGAACGCACCTTGACAATAACTACAAATATGTGAAACTATGTAACTTATTGAACTTATTATTGGCGTATGACATGCATTGTATGTCATAAGGTATAAAGAGTGAATATTTACATTTAAAACAAATTACACATTTATCTAGCAGTTGAACAACCACATTATCTTAAGTACATACATAATTTCATATCCAAACTGTAACAGCACAACCTTCCCACAGCAACACTCCCTGAGAGATGCCAACTTTGGCTGTTTTTGAGAAGTTGTTGCTCTTTTGAAATTAAATTGATAGTAAATTGTCACTACTGGCAAAAAGAAATTATACTGTTGTTTCATTGCGTATCTAGCACGATGTTAAAGGTATATTGTTGTTTGTACCGCAGGATTAGAGGGACATACCCATATTTAAACTAATCCGGAGTAAGTCTATTAAAAGAGCTGATGCAAAAAAGAAAATGATCTTACCAAAACATTGAGAATACAGTTCCCTGCGCACAGGACAAATGCCAGTTTCTCTGGCTTGACGTTGTTGTAGCCGTCTGTCAAGTTCTTCTTGTAAGTTTACAACATCAAGTCTTGTAGCTGGTGTGCTTGAAACTTGTTGTACCCACAACTGTCCTCCTTCAGTCCACTCTCTATAAAGGAAACACTGTACCATTGGAGGCAGGCCAAAATGTTATTATAAATGTTGATTTATATAAAATGAATTCATTGAGAATTACCTTCAAAAATACACCATATACTATTAAATATACACATTCCAGATAAATTATAATTTTAATGGTATTAGTAATAAATTAATATTTGATGCTATAAAAAATAGATTTACCCAGTGCCTGGTAAATACAGGGGTGTCAATACATGCCGGGAGCTGGTAAAATTACCCAGTAACCTACTGATTCAAACATTAGTGACACCCATGTGCATACCTTTCATTTCTCAACCCACCCAATCTATATTATATATATATATAACAAAAAAGTCACATACATGAAACAACATTACCTAAATTTCCCTTGTTATTCAGAATAAAATAAGTATGTAAAAGGGTAATAGAAATTCCTATTAACCTTGGTGGGAGGATGGAATTCAGAATTTCATCAGTTTGCTGTGCAGCCTTGGCATCAACTGGAGCCAGTTTCTGTTTTGCAGGTGGATTGGGTACTGGACCAGTGCCAGTTGGTGGAACTGGGCTTGCCTTTAATGCCCTAGCCTGAAACAGAGTAAGTAGTGAATTAAGTATATTAAAAAATAATTTTTAAATTCTAACTCAAATAAAATTCACATGCTGTCAGCAATTAGATATTGAAATTATTGTACATATACACCAAACTAGTCCATCACTAAGACAAGCTTTAATTTCCATATGGGACATAACAATCAGCACATCCTGATATGTATAACAAATACCATATATCAACAACCCCGCGACTGATGCTCCATTAATGAGGCAACTAGCCCACCTTTGAAGGTTCCCTCTAGAAGCAATATGATTAACAAGCAATTGAGCTGCAAAACATTTATGCCACCAACAAGCTATCCACTGACAATTACTAACCTAGCTTATCACCTTGTACTAACCGTTAAATATTGAGTGCCTAGTAAAGAAACTACCAGTATGACTGTTCAAATCTGGGCTTGACACAGCCAAGGATCAAACATACGACCTCCTGCACTCAAAACAGTCATTCTACCTAGTTAGGCAGTACAACTGGGTGTTATCTTGCTTCATCGATTCAAGGCTTTATAGGGCCCCATTTTTCTGATTTGTGATTATCACTAAGTTACAGACTGTTCGATTGCTTTTCAAATTGCAAGAACTAACATTCAAGTCTGTAAGAAACTGTCTGTAATTTATTACAGCGTTGATATTGTATTAGGACAAATAAGCATTAGGCAGACTGATACGCTAGAATATCTGAAGACAAATGGCAAAAACAGACTTTCAGCATGTCAAGAATGTCCTACTCCTAATACTTCTTGAATTAAGAAAAAATCCCTTACCTTAGGCGTTTTCTTATCCATGTTTCTGCTGACAAGGACGGGGTTGTCATATTTGACGAGTGATGCGTTCGGTGGGATCATTTTGATAAATAAGAAATAGGCTGAAATAAAACGACAAAAAAATCAACAACGATCCAAAATGATTTACACTGGTGTCCTTGGATACGGCGTTCTACGCATGCGTCAAAACATCTCGCCCAAAACAACGTTTCAGTACTTCCGACGAGATTTCAACACGAGAATGTCTCGACAAATGTCTTGGGAAGGTAATTTCAATGATTTAGTGAATGATTTTAAATTATTTTGTTGAATGTAGCTTTAAAAACTGATCAGCCATGTTGATAAGATTCAAGCTATATGATTTCACCACACGGTTTACTTTTGTTTATTGTCAAAACAGAGAAACGACATAAACTTGTGGGCAAGGGAGATAACTGATGATGCCCGGACGATTCGCTACCAAAATAACTCGCCTCCGTTTTGTTTCAGGCAACTCGTGTTTAAAATAATACTCAGTATTTGTCATTCAGCGTGGTGAATCACGAGTCGACTATTACTCCTTTAGTCTTAAAATCTCTTTATTTAACTCTCTGCTCATCCTTTCATATAATCCGAGCCTTCTCTGTCCCTAAACCAGCCCCTTTTACGATTTTTGATATTTCATGTTGCTGGTTAGGGTCAGAGGAACTCCTATAGTAAAAACCCGGGGATTTCCTCTCCCGCGCGGGAGAGGAACTTTAAATCAATATATCTATGTAAACATTCATTGGATTAACATTTCAAGCATATACATCTATTATCAATATATTAATTAACCTATCTGAACCGTAACATTTGTTTTGAAAACCTTGAATACGTTGTAACGGTCAATCCTTTTCAGAGTAAGCTAAAAAAATAATTTTCTTCATGTAAATTTGTATTTGGGTCAAAGCACCTGGCTGTCACGTGATCGAAAACGAGAGGAATTTTAATGCCTTCACCGCTTGTATGACGTCACTTTTCCTCGTGAGAGTACCGCGTTATTATGCAAATGAACAATATGGCCGATTTCGTAACGATTTCAGTACTGCATAACATAAATGTTTTTTTATGAAACTACAGTAGATAAAGGGGCAGTTTTATCATTGCAGATTGGTAAATTAAATATCAATTTACCGATTTGTTCGGCTAACTTTCCGTTAAAATGAGACCAAACGCCACATACACCGTTGAAAGTACATGACTGTACACGACTGTGTGGTTTTCAGTAATCCCCGGGTTTTTACTATAGGAGTTCCTCTGACCCTAAGCCGCAAAAAAAAAAAAAAAGGCTATAGGGTCAGAGAAGTCTCGGATTACCTTTCATATTAATTAATATTTATATGATCGTATTTAAGAATCTTGATTGCCCTGTTTCGGTGAGATGCAGGGTCAACTCGGCCCTCTTATCCACTCGGCCCAATAATTATAATTGCGGCGTTACGTTTACCTTTTTAGTATTAACTACAATATATTTTTTTGGATACCCTGATCATTACTCGTTGAGTTTAAACTAATTAATTGTAAGTTTATACATTTAGACACAACCCCAGTACACGTTTAAGAAACTTTAATTGAATCTTTACGAGAACATTGTTATTACCATAGCCCGACATGAGAACATTGTTATTACCATAGCCCAACATTCGCTGTTAAATAATGTCTGCCATATGACCCCCCCACCAAATTATTGATTCTTTAGTATGTCGAAGGTGTGAAAAACTTTGCCTTTTCATTGCGCTTCAAAAGTGGGCCGAGTTGGACCTGGCCGAGTTGAACCGGACCGAAATGGTAAGTGGGCCGAGTTGACTCTTTACCTTCGGTGACTTCCCTATTTCGGCGACCTACCTTCACCTAGTGAATGCCGAATTCTGTCTTCAGCATTCGCATTCTTTTGTGTAAACACCTTTCACAGCATCTAGAAAAATATTGAAAATGCGCTTCAAAGACCTAATTACTCGCTATTTCTCAATGTCATGCTCCAAATCAGTCAATTTTCTTAATACTTTTCTACCATAATCCTTATTATGACCCCAAAACTGTCCAGAAACACATTTTTCAAACAGGTGCTTGTCTTAGACTTCTAAAATCCCGCCCATTTTATGTACAGCAAATTCACATATTTGTAAGCCACTCTTTAAAAGTTCACTCTACAATTCCTATATAGATCTAAGTTTTTATTTGCGTATATATACACTAAAATTACTGAAATCTCAAAAAGCAGCCTTAAGATGTCTACAAGAGGCAGAAGAATCAAAGAATGTTTTTTTAAACTTCAGTTACATTCAGTCCAAGCTTAGGAACAGCTTCAGTATAGAAAAAAATGCCCGCAATATTCAGTAATTTGATGATATTTTTCTTATAGTGCTGAGATGCTATTTGCCATCAAAACCCCAACCCTGGATATAATCTTATTTGCATGTATAGGACTGTCAGAGAGACACACATCATAAATCTCATATAGTATGACATATTTTACTTTTAGATGCAAGAGATGCTTTAAGAAAGATACGTGAGGAACAAGTGCGTGATGGATCAAGGGTTATACAATTATGGAAACAAATTCTTGCCAACTGTGCACACAAATTGGGAGATGAAGGTTGGTAATAATTTGTCACTGATGCGCTCCAATGTGTTCCAGTGAAAATTTAATTCTAGGACTTGGCTATATTTGTAATGTTAAGACAAGTGCAGTGATTTATCAGCTCAGATTTAACAGTACATCAAATAGGTTCCATGGTCTTTTATTCCAGAACTAGTCTCTAAACCAGGTAATATAGATAAATATTATCAACATGCACACATAGATAAGACTGTATCAGTTGCCTCCCCTACTTTAGCATAATAAATAATACTTTATAAACAGTGACTAGCTTTTAGAGCTTCAACGATTCTATGCGATGCACCGGAATTCGACTACGGAGCTCAAGATTTGTTTCACGATTCATACCCTGGTATTTTTGATTCGATGTTTTTAGTTCCAGTTCACCGAACTGTTATTTGGTACAGTCATCACAGGTTGTTCTAGTCACATTTTCACAAATAAAGAAAGTCACTTCGTGAAAGGTTATGTTTTTTTCCAATATATTTAAATTTGAGAAGAAAGACCACTGTGAAAAAATACTAAGTTGTTTCTTTAGTCTATTATTTTTTATTTGCAAAATTCTTGATTTCAATTGGCCTGAAATTAATGCAAATGCCTAAAGATGAATGAGAATGCTGTTACATATACATATAAAAAAAGAATCGAAAAAATCAAAATCGAAGGAAAAAAATCGAATCGGTTATCAGTTGAATCGTTGAAGCTTTTATTTTTTGGCTATTTTCATTCTCTCATTGAGTATAAAGTTTATTGACATGACAATCTTTCAAGTAAAGATAAAAGCGGGCGATGCAGCACTAACATTTCAGCTCGCATATTTCTTCCCGGGACATCGAAATGTAAAAAACTGCTGATCACAAGCAATGTTGTCTACAGTCTAGGTTGCTTAGCAACGATGTTACATGAACTTGATTCTTGTAGAAATTATGATTTTTAATTTTGACTCGCGCTAAATCGGACACATATATGTATATGCAACGATTTGTACGTCATGTCATTTTAGCAGTGTGTCGCTGAATATTTACCTGGTAGTATTTATCATGCCTTATTATGCATGAATGCAAAACCCTGAATTACGCGGGTGTGAAAGGACCGATGGGAATAAGTGTAAGCAGAGGTTTAATGGATTCATTAACTATACTATACTCTATCCCAAATTATTTTGAAAATATCAAATGATATGATACAACACTTCAACAGAGGATTAATTAATGGGTTTATTATGGGCACGTATTTATTTTTTTATGTAAAATGTACGTGTATTTCGGTAGTATTCCGGTAAAATGTACGGGTATTCTGGTATTTCGGTAGTATTCCGGTTAGTTGTGTGACCGTGATAGGAATGATGATAATCGATAGCGTCAACAGTAGAAGAACTAGTAGAATAACTGATTTATGATTTACCTGGGGCAGGATCATTTTGACACCATAACTATAAATGTATACTTATTAGCTGTTTAGAGTCAGGGTCAGTTTAGACTGAAATTCACAAACCATTTCATTTTTTTCACATTGAGATTTTTCTTTCATTTTAAGTCAGATGTATACATACATTTCTGTTTACTGAAAATTACGAAAAACTGTTTCAACTTCACTGGCAGTGCTAGTGTGTGTAAATCTTGTCATTTTCATCAGACATTTTCTTCAAACTGTGTCTGAATCCTCTCACTACAAAAGTCACTGCGCTGTATTAAATGTGTAAAATGTACTTGTCATAATATATTATATATTTCAGTATGGACAGTACAAGAACAAGTCACAGTCGCTGCCCTAGATTGTCAAAACTTTGATCTTGCAAATGTAAGTTCTTTATTATCATGCTTATAAAATTTCAAATCTGAATTGTTACGAATGATATACCATTAGTGATGACTCCTCCGAATCCATAATAGCTGTATGTTTATTCTGTTAGTTGTTTCATAAAATCCTTTTTGAAGGCCTAACAGTAATTCGGGGATGAGAATTTGACATGAAAATGCTTAACTTGTATTTTTATGATAACTAGACATTCAAGTAATTGATCCATATATTTTTAACCTCACAGTATTATATTATATTGCCAACATTTGGAATGCGTAATGTTACTCCATTTTGGCACATTTTTAGACTGTACCCATTCTCCTGTATTTTCCTAGCATAATATCAATATTTGTATCAATAATCGATTGACCAAAAAAAACGTTGTTATTGATCAATTGTATCAATGCCAGCCTTAATAAGTACAGACATGGTAATTTCTTTGAGTGTTTGAGGGTGATACAGGTAGCAGTTTACAAAATGTAGATATTGATAAAGCCCATCTGTTTCTTGTCAGATTGAAATAAGTTATCCAATAAAAAATGGTGTCCTGAATCATTTAGAAATGGTATCAGAGGGACAGTTGTAATCTTGGGAGATTTTTATTGATTTTCAGGAGTGCATTACTTCATTAAACAGGAAGTTTCCAAACTCAATGAGAGTTCTACGTCTGTTTGGAATGTACTTTGAAGCACTCGGAAGGTAAAATTTAATTTTTAGATTGTCTGATAAGTTGATGACCTGATCTACCTAAAAAATTGTGGAATCATTCTAAAATGTTCTTAGTTTGATAAAATGGCACTTGACTGTTATTATATTAGCTAGATTAACCTTTAACAATTTCTCAGAATTATAGGTTTTATGTTTGGCACAAATTTGATACATTCAACTTTGATAAACTGAATGGAAAATGTCTTACTTCCTTCTCTTAAGTGACTTAAAATTTGAATACCTGAATCGCACACACTTTATATGGATTTGTATTCGTCCTTTTCAAGGTATGAACAAGCTGTTGAACAGTATGAGAAAATTCTTGACGAAGATCCAACCAACATGGTAAGTAACTCCTCTATAGAATGCGAGCAATGAAAAGGCATTTGTAATATTTCTCAGAAGTGTGATCTGCCAAAATTGCTGGATGACAATGTTTTTGTAGAATTGCTATGTAAAGAATTTTGTACTTAGTTTGCGGAAAGACAATTTATGTACCAAACTGCAAATATTCTGATACATTGCTGAATGACATGTTGACACGATTTTGAATAAGCAATGTTTAGTACGAAAGTCATGTTTTACAAAATTAGACAAATAAAAAGAAGCTTTGTCAAACTTCGCCGAAAGAAATGCTTATATTTTGATATTTGACATTGTTATTAATGATTATTATAAAATCAATGAGGACTTTTTTATCCCCAAAAAGGGCATAAAGTGTTCTGTGTGAAAAATTGGTTTCCAATCAATAACCCTGAAAAGGATGGATGGATTCAATTCATACTGGGCACATATGCATAGAATAATAAAATAAAGGCCAACTTCGATTTTGGTTACAATCCACCAATGTTTGGCTGAGTTGTGGCTCTGTTTTCTGCTCAAAAAATTTGTTTCCGATCAATAACTATTGAAAAAACCCATAGCAGGGGCATGTATGTTCTAAAGAGTCTTTTAGTTTCCAAATACTCTAACAAATATGTATATTGTTTTTGCAGTTTGCAAGAAAGCGACAGATTGCTATCTTGAAAGAGCAGAATGAAATCCCTGAAGCCATCGAGAATCTCAACAAATATCTTGAAATGTAAGCTTTTATTAATTGGCTCTTATTCAGATTGAGGGGACAACTTTATTCATATGCAGATAGACTGGTTTTCATCTTCTAACATGCTTTACCGAGAGTTTATGTCAGGAACTTAACAGTTACACTACAATATTTATTGAATTCCCACTTTCTCAACAACCTTCATGTTCATTAAGAATGTCATTTATCATAACTTTTGGATCACCCCTCATTTTCTAATATGTTCATGTACTATAACTTTTGGATCAACCCTCATTTTCTCATATGTTCATGTACTATAACTTTTGGATCACCCCTCATTTTCTCATATGTTCATGTACTATAACTTTTGGATCACCCTCATTTTCTTATATGTTGTCTTATAGGTTTATGACAGACTTCGATGGTTGGATGGAATTGTGTGACTTATACTTGCAATTACAGGATTATACAAAGGCAGCTTTTTGTTTAGAAGAACTCATTATGTCAAATCCACATAATCACCTTTATCATCAAAAGTTTGCCGAGGTAAATTGGTTTCTTCCTAGTTTGTCTGAATAAATATGCCATCTTCATAGGCTTGGGGTGAGCTTTTCAGGTCTCATGATGTCTGGTGAAAGTAAACCTTTATACATCTGGCATAGAAAACATATTCTGATATGACTGCATTATTTCTGCATATTTCAATCCAACTTATACTATAAGATGATGGTTTGCTGGGTCACCCGTTTGGCCTAATGTTACTTATTATTGTCAGAGTTGTAGCTCTTTAATAGTTTAAGCATACATGACTAGAGAACATTTTTCGAAAGTTTTTATATAATAATTTCATTTCTTTTTCCTATCCCACCTACCCGACCAGTTTGCTCAGTTGGTATATAGCTAGGTTGTCACCCTGGAAATCTGGGTTTGATTCCCTGGTGGGCAGGTTATGTCCTATCATGACATTTGGACGATTTGGTTCCAGTCATTTGTTTTTGTCTTCAGCGTCTGTCTGTCGGTTTGTCAGTTCACTTTAAGTTTGTCTGCACTTCATCTCCAATACTTCTGATTGGATTTCAGCCAAACTTCACAGGATTGATAAGCATCAAGACTTAGTGTAGTTGTGCATCCTCATTGTTTCGTTCTGCTCGGATAATTTTTCACTGAGTTATGGCCCTTTGATGTTTTTATACATATACAGTGCATGGTTAAGTTTTTCTGCTCTTCATCTCAATTACCGCTGGTTGGATTTGAACTAAACTTCACAGGATTGATAAGCATCAAGTGTAGTTGTGCATCCTCATCGTTTCGTTCTGCTCGGATAATTTTTCACTGAGTTATGGCCCTTTGATGTTTTTATACATACACAGTGCATGGTTAAGTTTTTCTGCTCTTCATCTCAATTACCGCTGGTTGGATTTCAACTAAACTTCACAGGATTGATAAGCATCAAGTGTAGTTGTGCATTTTTGTTGTTTCGTTCAGCTTGATTGATCAGCATCTAGTCGAGGTGTGCTTTTTGTCCCATGGTTGTGCTCAGATGGTTTTTTGACTGTGTTATGGCCTTCTGCAATTCCTATATACTGAGTTATTGGGAGCCATATGTTTTTGTGTCAAAAACAACCTTTAGTTTCAGATGATATACACACTTGTATATAAATGCACATACTTTTCAGGTGAAGTACACACAAGGTGGTGCAGATAATTTAGAGATAGCTAGATCATACTTCGCTCAAGCTTGTAAATTGAACCCTAATAACATGCGAGCACAATTTGGATTAATATTAGTAAGTATTATAGATACAATGAATTTCTGAACCAAAACATTTGTTAACCATGTTGAAAGTATGACGTTAACCATTAAACCAAGGACTAGGATTATAACTGATACTTGCGCTCACAATTCCTTTGCTTTCAACAGTAAAAATGTTCTATTTTATATTCTTGTTGGAAAATAACTTCACTGACTTATAAACAATCATTATATCTTATGCATAGTCATAGATATACATTCCACAGATGGCAAAATTCTGAACTTGCTTAATGGCGTATAATATATTTGCTGTTGAGAGTACTTATTATTTTTCATTGTTTGATTGATTTCAGACTGCGAGTAACTTAGCAACAGGATATTCAAAAAATCAAAAAGAGAAAAATAGTAATAGTAAATACACAGTTTGGGCAGCGGAACAGATTATAGATAAATATCAGGTAATGTGTTTTGTGTTTAAAAGTTTTAATCATTTCTTTTTAGCTCACCTGAGCACGAAGTGCTGGTGGTGAGCTTTTAGGATCCTTGGATGTCTGTCGTCGTGAATCATGCGTCGTCCGTCAACATTTTCTTTAAACAACATCTCCTCCTAGACTACTGAATGGATTTTGTCCAAACTTCACAGGAATGATCCTTGGATGGACATCTTTCAAAGTTGCATAAATCGTTTGTTGCATGAGTAGGTCACAGGAGCTAAAAAAATATTTTAAAAGTGTAAACTTTGAAAATCTTCTTGTCCCAAACCATAAGGTCTAGAGCTTTGATATTTGGTGTGTAGCATTCTTACAAGATTGCATAAATTATTAAGTTCTGTCCAAAACAATGGCTGCCAGGGGCGTGGCCATGTTCCCTGTATGTATATAGTAGAAACAATAAATGACATTTCCTCCTAAACCACTCAATTAATTTTGATCAAATTTTTGGATAAATGATCCTCTTTCGATGGTTTTAATTATTTTTTGTAAATATGAATTATTTCATAAATACAAATTATTATTTGGTAAAAACGACTTAAATACGAATGGCAGTGTACTCATGTGAGCGATATAGGGCCATCATGGCCCTTTTGTTTTGAAAATTGGTTAAGTTTCCTCTCCTGGTTATATTTAACCTGCCTCCCCATTGTTTGATTTCAACTTATATTATCTGTTAATACACAATGGTACAGTTAATTTCCAGAGATTTGTAGGTAGGTATGAAATGATGAAACAAAATAATCGCTGATTCCTGTGGATGATTTATGACGGCCCTTTAATGATGGAAAATTGCATTGTCTTGACTAGCAGCCATCTTGGATTTTGTCAAAAATATGTCTGACAAAGTGATATTGCAGGGTTATTAATCACCGTCAGCAAAAGTTCTAGTTCATTTAAGCTTCGCTTGGAATAAATAATGTCAATAAAATAGTTTTACATTATCTCGTTTTACAGAGTACACAGACTGAAGAACAATTACAAGAAACCAAAGTGTTGGAATTAATAAAAAAGATGCAAGAAAACTTGGTGCCCCAGTCTGACAGTTGATAGTATATGTCTACCATTAGTTGAAGCATTTAAAGTGTTCAGTGACTCAAATATTTAAACAGCGATGGGTGAAGTTTTGTCATAAAACCAACGTTTGAGAACATAGTGCCAAGTGCTTGAAAATGGATCAAGGTGCGATAGCGATATAAATCAGTCTGCGTCTTTGATCATATGCTGATAGACTAGTTTCACATTCACTCTTTGAAGTAGACTTTGTCAATGATGCTCATTTCTCTTATAAGATCATTTCATTTTTTGGTCAATATGTATTATGTTGTAAAAGTACTTATGGATTTGAAATATGTGGAAAAAAGTTGTTTTAAGGTTTAGATGGGAAGATTCGTCCTCTTTGTTTTGAAGTTTTTACTTTTATGATTTTACTCCTTCCATAATAGAGTATTGGTCTTGATAAACTGACACCGAAACCAAATTGATTATTTGAAAGAAAGACATTACTGTGTCCCTTTGAGACATGTTTTATGAACCAGCATTTTGGGTCATGAATTTGTGTTTGTGAACCAGTCTTAAACTAAGGCCTGTCATTGGTTGGTGATGAACATAGGCTTGAAATTGACCAATGGCAAGGCTGCATTGGGAGACTGGCTTTAAAAACTAGTTCAGCCTTGGGCTATATGTATGTGTATTTTATTGGAACTGGTCTTAGTTAAAGTATTGACTGTTCAATGTGTCATAATTATACGTTATATCATTATTTATATTGAGTAATTGTTTCACAAAGGAGTGAGAAAGTCATCCTGTGTTGTATGAACTTATGTGTATTAATATATGTATTTCCCTTATTCTCTGTCTTTATGTAAGTAGAATTTTAACACCAACTGCCGTAAACTAAGAAATATAGTGACATTTCATACTGTTATATTTGGCATCTTCACTCATTTAATACTGTCCATATTTTGTGTTGCTCTAATAGTTCTGCTTTGATTTATACTTTTCCATATTCAGGGGTTCCATTTTGACCCTCAGGATTCTGGCTGAAGGGTCAATTTTCTCCAAATTATGGGTAATTTAGCTATAAAATGGTAAAATTCCTCTCAAAGTTATCAAAAGGACCCATGAGATTCACCATCTAGTGGACACCCCTGTTATAGATTAATCTATTTTTGGAAGGCAGACCTATCTCATCCATATATTTTGATTTACAGTCTGTAGTAAAATGATTGAATGAAAATATTCTGTGGTTCATTATGTAATGTTGTCATTATAGTCTTTATTGATTTATACAATGTATGCAGAAAATGTATGAATGTGTCTCCTAATCTTATTCAGTCTGATAGTTTGTGTCTGATAACAGCAAAGAAATTTGTTGCCAGAATATTTATAATTGTGTCATTATATCTTTACAACATGTTAATTATTCTGAATGTTTTCCTTTACTTAAGTTAATCTTGTATACATTTATTTGGGTCAAAATAAACAACATTAAATATTAGAAAAATGTTTTTTATATTTGGCTCGGCTCTTATTGCCATATTCCCAACGTGTGGAATTGATCTTTATTCATAGGATTGACTTCTGTGGTGGAAAAACGTTTTTATTCATTAAAAATTCATCAAATCGAGCAGCAAGTCAAAACCTACAAGTGTATGAACATGCTTGTGGAAGCTATCTCAATGTAAGCCACAAACATACACGTGTATGAACATGCTTGTGGAAGCTATCTCAATGTAAGCCACAAACATACATGTGAATCTGATAAAAACAAAGATGTATGTCTGTGGATGACCAGTTGCTGCAAGTCTAGCCACTCAACTTGTTTAAGTGCAATGTATATTTAAATCACAGACTAATGTGCTTGAAGTCATCTAGATATCAGTTAAATGTGATTAATTAAAAATGCTTGATGCTGCCATCCGGATGTAAGTCACATGTGGCTATATATTATATGTCCAATGTTGCCACCCAGACATAAGTCACATGTGGCTATATATTATATGTCCAATGTTGCCACCCAGACGTAAGTCACATGTGGCTATATATGCCCAATGTTGCCACCCAGACGTAAGTCACATGTGGCTATATATGCCCAATGTTGCCACCCAGACATAAGTCACATGGTGCTATATATGCCCAATGTTGCCACCCAGACATAAGTCACATGGTGCTATATATGCCCAATGTTGCCACCCAGACATAAGTCACATGTGGCTATATATGCCCAGTGTTGCCACCCAGAAGTAAGTCACATGGTGACGTAAGTCACATGGTGCTATATATGCCCAATGTTGCCACCCAGACATAAGTCACATGGTGCTATATATGCCCAATGTTGCCACCCAGACATAAGTCACATGTGGCTATATATGCCCAGTGTTGCCACCCAGACATAAGTCACATGTGGCTATATATGCCCAATGTTGCCACCCAGACGTAAGTCGTGGCTATATATGCCCAGTGTTGCCACCCAGATGTAAGTCTCATGGCGCTATATATGCCCAATGTTGCCACCCAGATGTAAATCACATGTTGCTATATATGCCCAATGTTGCCACCCAGACGTAAGTCACATGGTGCTATATATGCCCAATGTTGCCATCCAGAAGTAAGTCATATGTGGCTATATATGCCCAGTGTTGCCACCCAGTCATAAGTCACATGGTGCAATGTTGCCACCCAGACGTAAGTCACATGTGGCTATATATGCCCAATGTTGCCACCCAGACGTAAGTCACATGGTGCTATATATGCCCAATGTTGCCACCTAGACGTAAGTTGTGGCTATATATGTCCATTGTTGCCACCCAGACGTAAGTCACATGTTGCTATATATGTCCAATGTTGCCACCCAGAAGTAAGTCACATGTGGCTATATATGCCCAATGTTGCCACCCAGATGTAAGTCACATGTTGCTATATATGCCCAATGTTGCCACCCAGACGTAAGTCGCATGGTGCTATATATGCCTAATGTTGCCACCCAGGCGTAAGTCGTGGCTATATATGTTGAATGTTGCCACCCAGACGTAAGTCACATGTGGCTATATATGCCCAATGTTGCCACCCAGACGTAAGTCACATGTGGCTATATATGCCCAATGTTGCCACCCAGACGTAAGTCACATGTGGCTATATATGCCCAATGTTGCCACCCAGACGTAAGTCACATGTTGCTATATATGCCCAATGTTGCCACCCAGACGTAAGTCACATGGTGCTATATATGCCCAATTTTGCCACCCAGACGTAAGTCACATGTGGCTATATATGCCCAGTGTTGCCACCCAGACGTAAGTCACATGTGGCTATATATGCCCAGTGTTGCCACCCAGACGTAAGTCACATGTGGCTATATATACCCAGTGTTGCCACCCAGACGTAAGTCACATGTGGCTATATATGCCCAATGTTGCCACCAAGACGTAAGTCACATGTGGCTATATATGCCCAATGTTGCCACCCAGACGTAAGTCACATGTGGCTATATATGCCCTATGTTGCCACCCAGACGTAAGTCACATGTTGCTATATATGCCCAATGTTGCCACCCAGACGTAAGTCACATGTTGCTATATATGCCCAGTGTTGCCACCCAGACGTAAGTCACATGGTGCTATATATGCCCAATGTTGCCACCCAGACGTAAGTCACATGGTGCTATATATGCCCAGTGTTGCCACCCAGACGTAAGTCACATGTTGCTATATATGCCCAATGTTGCCACCCAGACGTAAGTCACATGGTGCTATATATGCCCAGTGTTGCCACCCAGACGTAAGTCACATGGTGACGTAAGTCACATGGTGCTATATATGCCCAGTGTTGCCACCCAGACGTAAATCACATGTTGCTATATATGCCCAGTGTTGCCACCCAGACGTAAGTCACATGGTGCTATATATGCCCAATGTTGCCACCCAGACGTAAGTCACATGTTGCTATATATGCCCAGTGTTGCCACCCAGACGTAAGTCACATGGTGCTATATATGCCCAGTGTTGCCACCCAGACGTAAGTCACATGGTGCTATATATGCCCAATGTTGCCACCCAGACGTAAATCACATGTTGCTATATATGCCCAGTGTTGCCACCCAGACGTAAGTCACATGTTGCTTTATATGTCCAATGTTGCCACCCAGACGTAAGTCACATGTTGCTTTATAAGTCCAATGTTACCACCCAGACGTAAGTCACATGATGCTATATATGTCCAATGGTGTTTCATGAACAACATAGTCCTTAAGAATCAATGAACATTTACATTTTCTATATTTATTTCTTGCTTTTTATATAGAACCCCCTTTAACACCTTTCATGAATTAATTGTCTCTATAATCATTCACACGCCAGTTATCCTTCTATTGTCAGTGTTTTCCTTCTTTGTACATATTGTTAGCATATCTGTCAGCGTTGTAGACCCACCGAATATTTTCTTTGTGTAATTAAAAGGATTGAAAAATTCTTGTACATTAATTTTAAATATCTTGGATAACATATTGGTAACTTGAGGTATTAAAACAAATATAGCGAATGTTTTCTACTCTGGTTTTGTTAGAGGTAGGAGTAGGAATTTGCCAAATTCTTGCACAGTATCCGCACTGACACATGCATGAACCGCACCCTGTCTATCCAGAAACACAGCTTCGTCATCCACTGGATACAGAGGTTGGTGCCAAACAAATGGATGGATATGAATTCCGAATGTACCATCACAGTAAAAGGCTTGGAAGCTATCTAGGGTGAGATCGTCTCCAGGTAATGCAAGAATAGCCACAAAGGCCTCTCCATTCATAGGATAAAACACCTGGCTCCCATCTGGATGATAACCGATGTCCTTGACCAACACATGCGTCCGGTTGCTTGGCGACACATTCTTTGGCAACTTGCCAGTGACATAATTTCCTTCTTCAACTGCCTCATTTACCGATGTGCATAAATCGCCACTCCATCTGTACTTAAATAGCCCACTGCGTACTCCACCCTGTGTCCCTGTACCGTCACACAGCTTACGCCAACCTGTCAAATAAACATTCTAAGAATAATTGCAACACTATGGCTAAGAGCCTCCATGTTCTAGTGGTAATGGAAACTAACTGTAAATCACTTCATCCTAACTGTTGTGGGTTCGAAATCCATTCAGGATTTATGGAAGATGGGTGGATCTACCATGGTGTCCATCTAGGGTCTTCCTCCACCGTAATTGCTTATATAAAAGAGTCACTGCATGACCCCGACTGTTTATGTGACATAAAGTATCGCTACACAACTACACTGCATGACACTGACTGTTTATGTGACATAAAGTATCGCTACACAACTACACTGCATGACCCTGACTGTTTATGTGACATAAAGTATCGCTACACAACTACACTGCATGACCCTGACTGTTTATGTGACATAAAGTATCGCTACACCACTACACTGCATGACCCTGACTGTTTATGTGACATAAAGTATCGCTACACCACTACACTGCATGACCATGACTGTTTATGTGACATAAAGTATCGCTACACAACTACACTGCATGACCCCGACTGTTTATGTGACATAAAGTATCGCTACACAACTACACTGCATGACCCTGACTGTTTATGTGACATAAAGTATCGCTACACAACTACACTGCATGACCCTGACTGTTTATGTGACATAAAGTATCGCTACACAACTACACTGCATGACACTGACTGTTTATGTGACATAAAGTATCGCTACACAACTACACTGCATGACCCTGACTGTTTATGTGACATAAAGTATCGCTACACCACTACACTGCATGACCCTGACTGTTTATGTGACATAAAGTATCGCTACACCACTACACTGCATGACCATGACTGTTTATGTGACATAAAGTATCGCTACACAACTACACTGCATGACCCTGACTGTTTATGTGACATAAAGTATCGCTACACAACTACACTGCATGACCCTGACTGTTTATGTGACATAAAGTATCGCTACACAACTACACTGCATGACCCTGACTGTTTATGTGACATAAAGTATCGCTACACAACTACACTGCATGACCCTGACTGTTTATGTGACATAAAGTATTGCTACACAACTACACTGCATGTCCCTGACTGTTTATGTGACATAAAGTATCGCTACACAACTACACTGCATGACCCTGACTGTTCATGTGACATAAAGTATCGCTACACAACTACACTGCATGACCCTGACTGTTCATGTGACATAAAGTATCGCTACACAACTACACTGCATGACCCTGACTGTTTATGTGACATAAAGTATCGCTACACAACTACACTGCATGACCCTGACTGTTCATGTGACATAAAGTATCGCTACACAACTACACTGCATGACCCTGACTGTTTATGTGACATAAAGTATCGCTACACAACTACACTGCTTGACCCTGACTGTTTATGTGACATAAAGTATCGCTACACAACTACACTGCTTGACCCTGACTGTTTATGTGACCTAAAGAATCGCTACACAACTACACTGCATGACCCTGACTGTTTATGTGACCTAAAGTATCGCTACACAACTACACTGCATGACCCTGACTGTTTATGTGACATAAAGTATCGCTACACCACTACACTGCATGACCCTGACTGTTTATGTGACATAAAGTATTGCTACACAACTACACTGCATGTCCCTGACTGTTTATGTGACATAAAGTATCGCTACACAACTACACTGCATGACCCTGACTGTTTATGTGACCTAAAGTATCGCTACACAACTACACTGCTTGACCCTGACTGTTTATGTGACATAAAGTATCGCTACACAACTACACCACTGATCCCAATGCACCTTTAATTTGGGTATTGTACAAATGCAAACAATTTGGAAATCCAAAATGTAAATTAAATACAAGCCTTCCAAATAAATTGCCATCTATAAACAACAAATATTTTGGGCCTTAAAGACGTTGTATACATGTATAATTTTCCAGCATAGAATTAACAAGAAATATCTTTAAAAAAGATGATCGGCGCAAGCTGAAATAAGCGAAGTTGGTTTTTGGTTAAGACTTTGAGTTATTGCACGTACACCAATAAATAAAGCCACCCACGTACATGTATTATATTTCTGCTTCCTTTCATTTACATGTATTTGAACTTTTGAATATTTCAACAATAATAGCAGGCAAATGGTGCAAATACTTTGCTACATGTTCAATAGAATTTAAAAAAGGGCGTAAATTAATGTACATGAAAACACATTGTGGCATATGGTCCATTGGTATCAGAGATTTCTATAAAATCACAAGTTAGGTATTTATTCTTTATAAAACACGTACTAATACATTGATACGATATTTACTCATTTATCTCATGTCTAAATTAAAGAAAGAATACGAGGTACGATTAACAATATTTGGATCCAATTTCTTTAAACGTGTATATCAAAATATTAAAACTTTCGAATCGACGAAGGCGTAAAATGATTAGACAATATTTATTCCATAGTCCTCACCGTACTTTGTGTCCACTCTGTTTGACTATCACAACTATCACAATTCCTGTTGACTTTGTCTGATTAACATAATATTGGCAAACACAACATTGTTTTATGTTGATGCAAAAAGTACATAAAACTGCAACAATAATTCGCCAGTAGTTAAAAGTCTATTTACTTTCTGTAAGTATGTGCAGCACAATCATGGATACGTATATCTACATTCTAACCATAATTCAGGAAATACGAATCCATTCATTCCCAGTCGAGCGTTAACACATGCAGAGTTAAACAAATCAGCGTCCTGTTTACAGACGAAGTTCGGCTGTCTAAATTTTGCTTCGACGTTTAACTTGAGATTTGATTGGCTTACGCACTCATGTAGCTGCCTGGCTCCAAAGCCAGCACAATACAACATCATTTGTATTTTAATTAAATGTATATAAACTATTCTTGAAAAAACCCTGTAAAGACTATTCATAGCAAACTGGTCATTTAATTAAAAAAAATATTCTTATTTATATTATACATGTATATATGTATTTTATGGCTCTATGTGCTTTTGGGCAGGCTGTGCACTTTGCATGTGTCATTTCCTGCTTGACTTATTTATTCATTTTAGCTTCCAGTGCCAAGTAAGATATTAAGAGGAAAATTATTTCAATTTATGCCATTCATGTTCACAAATAAGTTCTTATTGTACCTTGAACAGGCCAAGGGAGAATATCCACTTCTTCTTTGTCAAAATCTGTTACTATGGTTCCATAGCCTCGCAGTGTTTCTTCTGTTGCCATGACAATAGGTACAGGGTGTGGATCACCGTATTTCGTATCGAAGGCGTGTGTGAAGTCTCCATACCCCATAGTTTCTTGCCAATAATTCATTCTGCCAGTACTTTTATCTGCCCTATGTAAGGTACCTAATATATAGGATATAACATGAGTGGATATAAACTATGGAATTTATCTGCCCTATGTAAGGTACCTAATATATAGGATATAACATGAGTGGATATAACATGAGTGGATATATAGGATATAACATGAGTGGATATAACATGAGTGGATATATAGGATATAACATGAGTGGATATATAGGATATAACATGAGTGGATATATAGGATATAACATGAGTGGATATATAGGATATAACATGAGTGGATATATAGGATATAACATGAGTGGATATAACATGAGTGGATATAGGATATATAACATGAGTGGATATAACATGAGTGGATATAACATGAGTGGATATAGGATATATAACATGAGTGGATATAGGATATATAACATGAGTGGATATAGGATATATAACATGAGTGGATATATAGGATATAACATGAGTGGATATATAGGATATAACATGAGTGGATATATAGGATATAACATGACTGGATATATAGGATATAACATGAGTGGATATATAGGATATAACATGAGTGGATATATAGGATATAACATGAGTGGATATATAGGATATAACATGAGTGGATATATAGGATATAACATGAGTGGATATATAGGATATAACATGAGTGGATATAACATGAGTGGATATAACATGAGTGGATATAGGATATATAACATGAGTGGATATAACATGAGTGGATATAACATGAGTGGATATAGGATATATAACATGAGTGGATATAGGATATATAACATGAGTGGATATAGGATATATAACATGAGTGGATATATAGGATATAACATGAGTGGATATATAGGATATAACATGAGTGGATATAGGATATAACATGAGTGGATATAGGATATAACATGAGTGGATATAAACTATGGAATTTATCTGCCATATTTAAGGTACCTAATATATAGGATATAACATGAGTGGATATAAATTATGGAATTTATCTGCCCTATTTAAGGTACCTAATATATAGGATATAACATGAGTGGATATAAACTATGGAATTTATCTGCCCTATTTAAGGTACCTAATATATAGGATATAACATGAGTGGATATAAATTATGGAATTTATCATACAAGTTTTCTGAAAATGATAGAAATTAAGGACATTTTGGCGAGTTTGTAACGTTTTCTGAATACGTATTTAATAAATTATGCAATTCATGAACATAAATATGATACATTTATGTTATTCACATACATGTAGTTATTAATTGCAAAGAAACGTAATATACATTGTATTGGTAAAATTCACCTTTTCGCGCATAATACACGGTGTAATAGAAGCTGTCGTCACTGTGAGTTACGGTATATAGTTTAATTATATAGTTAACAGGTGACAGAAGTATGCCACCGTGCTATTGGTCAATATTTTCTAAAACGTGTTTTCATTGGCATACCGACTAACAATAGATTCATAATCGTTCTTCAGTTATTAAAAATGAAAGACTATTTCCAAATGAATATAAACAGGTTGTAAACAAAATGTGGGGTGTTCAACCTATGATAAAATGTTTTGGAACCTATTGACCAATAGTCAAAGTCTACATAATAAAGATATGCACACCTTATTTTGAATCGACCGTGTATGTTTCCACAAGCTAGTTAACATTGTTTTATATGTAGTCCTACATGTATACAATCCATACAAAAAGTAACACGAATGATGTATTAAAATTAATCTTCTAACCACGCCTTTACAAGATGTAAAGAAGATCTGTAAACAATCTACCAAAATTTAATTTATCCTTAGAGGAACACACCACAAGTATTCCATTTAGTGAGTATCAGTAAACTTAAGGAAAACCATCAATTCATACACATAGGCTATATACTCTCCTCAGGCTATATACTCTCCTTAAACACACGAATAATGAGATAAATTTGCGTTCCTGTTCACCAACTGTATGCACATACACTCCTGGCAAAAATACATCATTTAGAACTAGATTGGTAATCGTGGGCTGGTAAATAAAGAACACATATATGTATATGGCTAGTGTACCAGTTTCCCATGGATAAATGCAGTTTGACTATAGTCTATAGCATTATTATGTATAAAATGAAAGACAAAGATATTACCTACGTCTTATCTATTCTCCTGTGCTTTGGTATGTAAGTATTTCTACAGATAACAATATGTAGACAGCTATATACATATAACAAAGCCAGGTTACACGCAAGTACATAAATCATGATACATGCACGTATATATAATTGTATTAATTAGATTTTCTACAATACTCACAAATACAGCAGTGTTGTAATTATATGAACTGTCACGTTTGTGAACTTTAAATATGTGTGACAGCTCAGTTCAGTGCAGGTTTATTCAGGTATATATATTATATTACTGATTTATGCACTGTCGCCAAACTTGTAATAATCAACGAGTCCAAACATTAAATGCATTTAGAACTATACAAATATTAGAAAATGCGAGCGATTTTACCTCTTGTGTGTTCATTATATATCAAGTATCCATATACAAAATATTTCGACATAACATTTATACTTTTAGAAAAATGCCAAACGTTTAAGCGCTAAGAATTGAAAAGGGATATTTAGCTTTCTAATCTACGAGTGCTTTACTTAATTAAGAATGAAAATTTAATGGCGCAACATAAAGAAACGATATTGGTTGCAGTTTGTAGACCTGATATAATAGTATATAGGGTACTTACAACAAATTTGGAGCGTTCCAGTTAGCAGTAGAAATCACGTCGATGCTTTGTATTTATTTTTATGTTTGATTTTCTAATCTACGAGGCCTAATTTACGGGTCGAAACCTTGTCTAGACTCATCATTCTATCGGTTAATTCGCTCCATTTTGCTTATTGATACCCCTTTCGTTGTTTATTGCACGACAGAGTTGTAGTCTGCAAAATGGCTCAAACTAGGTGAGTATTTATACGTGCGTTCTAGAAGCAAAAACATGACTGACATTGGATTCTTTGCATGAATTTGCGTGTTCATTTATTGCGGATAAATATTCAATTAAAATACATTATAGAAGTTTGTATATATCTTGGTGGTTCCCCGTCAAATGTCTGGCTCGTAGATTAGAACAAATGTCTCGTAGAATAGAAACAATAAGATAGTTCGACTTAGTGCAAATAATATGGTGAAGGAAAGATTGTTATGTCCAAAGTTGTGAGAAACATATTCTTAAGAGGTAAATATATACATAAAGACAATTTATTTTATGTTTCAATCTATCTTAATGGCAAGAAAAGCCAATGAAAGTTAATTTGAATTGGAATTTATTAATTTTCCATGTGTCTCAATAGTTGCAAATAGTGTGTGGTGTCTTACACTGGAAAAGTATGACATTGTTTTATTCGTGTTAACATATGAACATTGAAGTAAAAAATAGAAAAACTTTATCAGTAAGTATTTATATGACTGCACTTTCGTTTATCTGAGCGTCCCGTAGATTAGAATTTATTTGTCAAGTAATGAAGGAATAATTTCCCCCTGTTTTTTCTGCTTTGATTAAATGTATCGCACTAGATTGAAAGGCTTTCACATAATAAAAAATATTTATCACGTAATTCAACATTTTTTTATTGAATAGTTGAAATTTAGAACACTATTACATTAAGGGCGAATTTGTTTTGCAAAACCTGGTTCAGGTTTGAGGTTTCAGTTTTGTTGCAGTTTGGTTGAAAAACTTAAACCAGTTAAGAACAAGATTGGTCTGCGAACAAACAGATGATTTAGTCGATGAAAACTGGCCCACGTGATTTTGATTGTGCTAGATTGCAGACAGATTGGTGCGTGATAAGAAACTCAGAGTTAATAACTTTTAAACGTCTGTTTTGCAACGTAACAGAGTGGACAATTTTAAAGCCAGGTTCCCATGTAGCAAAGAAACATTTATTTTTAAACATTGCCCCACATATGAGTGGCACGGTCACCCGCCATAAAATCAGATAAATCAAACCAGACAAACCACACTTGAAGGTAGTTCGGTCAGTTTGATTAACCAGTTTAAGATTTGTTATTAACAAATACAGAAACTTGTTCAAGTTTGAAACCAGTTAGTTAAAACAAATGAATGGTTTGACAAACCAATTTTGGATTCAAACCGGTTTGGTACAAACAAATTCGCCCTTAAGTAAGGTGTATATATGCACGAAGTCAACAATATATTTATACGTGTATTGTTATCTCAGGATGGCCAAACATAAGTCCCAACGAATGAAATACTTGTACATATCTGTTCATGCGTTTGTTGAAGACAAAGATAACATATTGGTACATAAAGAACCAACATGCGTGTGTCAGCTCTGTTATGAGAAGACGGTAAGACAAGACGTCCAGATGTAGAAGGGACGGAGTAACTTTGAAGTTTCAAGAAATGGTGATAGCGTTTCCTTAATGAATGAAAGAAACGAAGAATCGTAACAAATGGAATAAATAAATGAAAATGGTGCAAGCAAAATTAAAGTGCCTGACTTTATAGGGGCTGTACAAGACATCTGTTATATTGGACAGTTGTTTAAAATTGATACCATAGATGAAGTCATGCATGTAAATTAATGTTGAAAATGAGTTAATTCAGATTCATGAGACCGCAGAAGATTTATCAAATTTTGATCGAAGTAGGAAATGTTCTTCGTGAGGTGGTCTTGCAGTAGCAACACAGATAAATGGGCGAATACTTCCCATCCTAGAAGATCTAATACATTTCATGGAACTATCGATGAGCTCATTATAATTTACGGGACGAGGAAGATTTTAGTCGGATATACTTAAAAATCATCATAATTACGTAAAATTATGTAAAATCTCGAATGGGATATATTCAAACTGAGGATTTTAAGTCGTTTGCTTGACCGGCCCAAAACTAACTGAAATATATGGCAATTAGTACGCCATTATTGGCTGTAAGAATGTTCAACATTGAAATTTAGTTAAAAGTTGACATTAAGTCACTCACATATATGCTTTCCACAATTGAACTTACTTACATACATTCGCATATGTATTTTTCTTTATCATTCTGATGTTTTAGTAAGTTTAATTTGACATACTCCACACTGAAACGTGGGTCTAATCTACGGGACAATTTGTTCTAATTTATGAGGCGTAATATTCACATTCTCACTACGTTACCAACATAGAAAACCCCTAATTAAATTATTTCTATGGTCATTAAGGTAATATGTAACTGGGGTAATTGTATTTTTATAGCATTGTATTTATATGTATGTTAAAGTTAAGAAACAGATAATTCAAAATGCACAAAATATAAAATATTATTTGTAGCATCTTGAATTATTTTCCTAAGTTACGACGCATGAAAACCTTTGAAATCGATTGATTCATAAACTTTAGTTTCCCTGCTAAAATGCTACAAACTGTCCATGGGATGAAAGTGGTAGATGATTTGATTTAATTGTTTTTACCTTGGGTAGGGTTAATTGAAATAGAGTCCTTTGAAAACTAATAGTGGCACAGGTATAAAAAAAAAATGTACTTTACTTTTGAGTTGCATTTGAACCATTTTGGAATTAAACTTAGCAGACATCATGATGACCTCAAGCAATGCTGAATATGAAACTTGCAAATATGAAAGTCGAAAATTCAACTTTGTATTATACGAATTGGCAATTTTTCATAAGACTGAGTCACACGTGTAGTTATCCTCCAAAAATCTAAAATTACTAAAATTCTTCCGGAGGCGTCGCCCACATGGGAAACCGGTGGCGACGATAAATAAACGCAAACACAAACAGAACTTCTTATCCAAATAAACATTTGTGCGAAGTTTGGTGACTCTTTGTCAATTAGTAAAGGAGTAGAAAGGGACACAAGATTTTCGGGACATAATTACGGACGGACAAGGTCAAATATAGATGTCCCCAAGTGTGGGGCCTAAAAACGGACTGCTTATATGATAATGTGTATAAAATATATGCGAGGCCATCCTTAAAGCTGTGTGTTGGCATAACCCTACCCAGCAAAATCTAGTTGGATATATAGGTAGGTGATTATTTTTTATTCATTATTTGAATTATTTTCTCAGTTGTCAGGCGCGTAGGAAGGTATTGATCATTGGGGCCGCGGATGGGGTGGGCGCGTGGTAGGTATTGATCATTGGGGCCGCGGATGGGGTGGGCGCGTGGTAGGTATTGATAATTGGGGCCGCGGATGGGGTGGGCGCGTGGTAGGTATTGATAATTGGGGCCGCGGATGGGGTGGGCGCGTGGTAGGTATTGATCATTGGGGCCGCGGATGGGGTGGGTGCGGGAGAGGTTTCCCCTCCGGATGAGAACATTTTCAGGCAATCCCCTTTCACAGGCGCAAAATCCATCACTTTATGAATGATATTTTCCGAAAATTTGTTTGCTGCTTGTAAGTTATTACATTTATTCATACATATGTGTAATTTTGTAAAAAGTTAGGGATACATTTTGAAACAGTTCAGTCGCATGTTAATGTATTTATTAAGGTACATGAAAGCAACATAAACAATGATATATATCATCATCATTAGCAAATGCGAAATCACGAAAACAATACATGCCATAGTTCACAAAACACAAGTGCAGCAGATGTGTTATCCACAAGGTTCTGGAATTTGGAATCATTGGGCGTTGAATGCTCTCGGTTCTGGAATTTTTAATACCAAGCGTATTTGGAAACATAAAATATCGAGGTTGATTTAGAACGTCCATTTCAAAGTCTACTTTCATAACGGAGATTCAGAATATGTATTTAATTTGTATCTGCGTGCACTGTTAAAAATACTTCATGCGAGTAAATGGGATTATCACCATTTTAAGATTCAAAACAATGCCAAAATAAATATACTTGTCACTTGGTTAGTATGCTTCCTTTCATGCCTTCATTAATCCACCGACTGTTTTCATACTAGCGAAGGCACCTGTCTGGTAGCGATGATAACACTCGTAGCGGAGCCGTGGTCCAGTGGTAACGTGCTGGACTTGTAATCCAGGGATAGCAGGTTCGATTCCCCGCTAAATCACGGACAGTACTAACAGTCTTTCGGACGAGACTTTGCAAAACCGAGGTCCCGAGTACGATGTTTTACATCGGACACGTAAAAGAACCAGGTGTGCTTCTGGAACTGGGACATCTTCTGTATCATGCACTATCCTCCAAAAATCTAAAATGACTAACATTCTTCCGGAGGGGTCGCCCATATGGGAAACCGATGGCGATGATAAATAAATGCAAATACAAAAAAAAAGATGATAACACTGTGTCATACATATTAAACATCTTGGCTGAATAGATTAGTTTAAGATACAGATGAGAAGTAGCTAGGGTCCTACAATGTCTCCTGCGGTCCCAGCTCCTACGCACATGCTAATGTAAACTTTCAACTGGGACCAATATTGGTCCCAGCTATCAATATACTCCCTAAAAATTCCCTCAAAGACCCCTCAACATTTTTTTTTTGAGTTGGGGCCATTTTCATGGGTAGGTAGGCCCTATAGGGTTGTATCAAACTAAATAAGGTTTTAATTATGACCTGACTGAACAGTATGAAGGTTGAATAAAATTATTTAAACAACTGAGTGATCTCTTGGGTACTCGTTTCGTGGTTTGTGGTTCAGTACAAATATGGAAGTTTCAGAAGCGGCAAATGTAAAACCCGTATTATATTACTTCGTTTAGTCTTTCAAGGTACTAAACTGTCAGTCACTGGAATAGTCTTCTTGCAGAAATCCAAACCCTACTTACTGTAAAGCATTTCTCAATGGAGTACAAAGACACCAAAAATCTAAATACCATTACTAAATGGTATTTAGGTCTTTGGAGACACTTATATGCGGGGCTATAGGCCTATTCTCAATGCAATCTATCAACACTCTCTATACTCTTTAGTATTACTGCCGTCTGCTTCTACTTTATTTCTTTTTTTAAATGAACATTATTTTCTTGATTTTACTCCTTCATACATGTGTCCCTTTTGTGCCTTGGCGCGCCGAAATGTCTTATAATACGGGGATCGACATCGTGAGAGAGATGTTTGGTAAGACGATAGCGATGACGTAAGTAATTAGTTTGCTTATTAGCCTTGTTCGAACAAAACAACACAATTTGGACCGATCGCGTTGTTGATCTGTTGCTTCTGTTGGTGAATGTCATAGTTCGAATTTATTGATATTCTACGCTTCATTGTCATACTTATGCTCGGCATATGAAATTCAAGAACACCAATTTTTGACAGAGCTAAGACGATCTTTATTTGGAGTGTACTAGTAAGTGGATAAGTATAATTCGGATAAGAATATATTTTCATCTACAATGTCCGCATGACCTGAATATTGACATGTTCTCATGTATCATTCACAAGTTTATAATTATTGTAATAATTTTTGCTTGATTTCTTCTCGTTCTGACTTAAGTTAATTGGGTAGCTTATATTTCTGATCAGATGTGACCACTAACTGACTAGTCATTCACCTGTCAATATTTTGGCCCAGGGGGGACTGGCGGGTAGAGCGAGGGAAATTATACTTTTTTTATTTTTTGGGGTCTAATTCCTCACATAGAGACAATCATTTTGTTTGAATCCCAACAGCAAATATTCTAATTCCCCACTTCCATACATGCCATATCTCAAGCCGTGAGACCTTATCTCACGTATTTTCATGCTTCCTCACAGTCTAACACCGTTAGATTAAACCTCACGTAAAATTGAACCTCCAAGAAAAAATCACTAATCGGGCAAAATTTTGTATCTCGGACATGCTATGACGCTTCGATACTACCCGAAAATGCCGATTAAAGGTAAACGTAATATTAGCAAAGTTGACACTTTGTTGATTGGCTTTGATCAGCTGTTGATTGGCGTGTTTTTTACCACCTCGGGCAGTATGTTGTTTGTTAAAGCGGTAATTTGGCTTTAATCATCTTATTGACAGGAAAGGTGTTAATCTGCTTGTTTTAATGCAGGGTTTTCCCTGACGCACAAATTTGTGCGTTTTGATGTACATTTTGGTTAAATAAATAAAAAAAACGAAAAAAAATCTTACTTTGATCCGTCATTTATATCTATCACCCGCAGGCCCGTAGCTGGGCATACGCACATACGACCGTGCGTATCATCATTTTCAAAAGTCGAAACACTAAAAACTTTAAATCAGCATTAAAAATCGAAGGCTGGGGGGGGATGAAGGGTTACAGCGCAGCTATTTAACTATACGTATATATATTGACATTAACCAAGTACATACAACATCACCATTATTTTAGATATGGAATATAACTGCTTCTTAAAAGTTTAATCATATACATGCTATTCTTAGGTTAAAGGCTTTATGGATAAACAATGACAGATTTTTAACTACAGTCTTATTTTCTAAGCTTTAATATTTTAACAAATTTTGGTATATTGTATTTGGTAACACCTATTATTGTTATACTGGACTGGAACTTCATGTGTACAAATAGAAAAGAGAGCATTTTATCAGTAACAAACTAAACTTAAGGTAATGTCCTTATCCTGCAGATGTGAAGTTATTTAGTCAAGAACTACATTATTTATATCATACGAACAATAGCATCTCCAGGAATATAATAGTTATGTATTAACATATTTGACAGTTGTTGTTTGCATACACTTTATTATCACCAACGGACAGACGAACTTACGGGATCCTTTCAGACAAATAATTATATGTTTAATATGGAGATAATTAAATGGCAGGTGGTGGTGAAATTCATGCCTGGTGTGCAGACGGAAATGGAGGACCCAGGCGACTGCCTGTTGGAAGCGTTGGGTCAGGCAAATAAGGACCTCTCCCCAAATGTCTGTGCCTGTATGTCTATATTGTTAGCCTGTGTCAACAGCGACAGTCGAATGGTCCGTTAGCACGATGCGACATATTAAGACCTATTTGCGAAGTACGATGACCACTGAAAGACTCAGTGGTCTTGATCTCCTCAATATCTATAGAGAGAAGGAGATAGATAGTGATGCAGTGTTTGAAATATTTCCCAGGAAAATTGAAAGACGCCTGGCTCTTTTATTTAGGATTTAAACGTGCCTAAACTACACTCATTTAATGTATATGGCTTACGTTTTAATGAGGGTAAACATATGCCGTTATACATGCAATGTATCATTTTAGTATAAATAGAAATACATGTACATGTACAAACAAACTTTATGTCTCTGTTATCTTTAGTAGCTCTGTTCCATAATGCCATGTTAAATTGAGGATGTGAACATTGAAGACACTATTAGAGTCAGTTTATACTGACTTTACTATAATGCTATGTAAATGTTTGTTTTATATTGGTGTGAATGTTGACGGACAATGTATTTTTTTTAATAAACGGTCCCTATAATAAATAAAAATTTCGACTCCGTTTATATCAAACTATATCATTAAACGGGTTTGGATATCCAAAACGCATTCAGAGTTCACCATTTGCACTCGACTATTCAACAAATCTCCGGGGAAGTACCCTCCATGTCCAACAATATCGCTTATCGCATCGGCCAAAAATCGATATTTCCAGTCGTCTAATTTGCATCGATTAGATGGGGAACGCTACATATTTATTATTCACAAGTTTCAACCAGATTTGGAAACCGCAATGTATCGTCTTTTCAATCGTATAAAAATATTGATATTTTTTAGATGTTTAGGCGGGGGAATTTACAGTTTTCTTGAGCCACCCAGTTTCTTATTGAAATCAGTGTGAACAATGGTTAGTCTCTCCTGTGACAAGTTTAATCTCCACACGTGGTCTCTTTAGATATTATCTTGATCTAACTATTCACTGTTTATATGTCCGTGACTTGACCATGGTTTATGGTGGTAAGTGTAGACTGCAGTTATAGTGTAAAGCTTCATGAAATTAATTTCTTCTTGGAGATCATATCGCGACTCTTGTGTCGTATTTTCTTTAGTAGCAGCTTAATTTCAATTGTGATAAACATTTTGTTTTATTCAGCGCAAAGATATAGGCAGTGGTCACTGAAAGTATCGCGCACAAACATGCATAAGTACAAAATGTGTGTAAAAATCGATTATCATCTCTGTCAGACAGTAGATGAACTGCATGAGAATTTTCCGCAGATTGATTTGACGCTCGCAAGGGCCGTTTTTGAGACAATTTAAACCATCTTAGATGCTTAAAAGCCAGGAGCTTCAGCGGCCCCCCTAGACCCTTGCTGAATTTTCAGCTGATTTGAAATTTTGCAATCTCATGAATAAACACTTATACTTAGACATGTATATACTATAATCAAATATTTCACTGAAGCGATCAAGAATTTATGACAGTTGCAACATTCAGTTGTTTATTGTTAAACAATCTAAAATGCATTATGAGGATGCGTTCTTCAAAAAGTAAGCAATTTATTGATGGTTATGCAGTACATATGTATTTTATGAAATGCATAAAATTGCTTCAGATTTTAATCTTTAAGTTGTTAAGCATTGGTCTGGTGAATTTTATTACATGAACGTAATCATAGGAACAGATTGTGAAATTTTAAATTGTTGTTGATGTGCCGACAAATAGTGTAAGGTGGTGCAAAACGGCCATATTAAGCAACATTTTACGATATAATAATAACCACGAGTTTGATCAAGCACATAATTATATACACTGTATAAATTAGATTTGAAATATCACCTCCTATATGCATCTAGCGTGTCGAATTTAAAGCTACGAACATTTAATTTTGGAAAATATGAGTACTTCAGGATGTCATCAGATGAACCAGGGAGTTAAACTGTAAAAGAAAACTGTAGTTCATGTGAAACAACAATTAACATCCTTCGGTGTCGAGACTAGTTATTCAACCACATTGACTAAGCCAGGAAAGAAAGGATTACTTAGACAAAGCTGTAAGACCGTATGTGCAACCTGCGTATCAGGACATCACTTGTTCAGCTCCAACAATCCAGTGATATTATTGACTGTTTGATTTTGTTTGTCTACGATTTTGTAATTTTCTCGTAATAGTAAATATAGTAGTGATAAATAAACATGTGCGCCTTGTTTGATTTTCTGTCATTTATTTCCTTATTGTGGATTAAATACACCTTTAATGTACTATCACTGAATACTATCCTGAAAAAAGTAAGTAAAAAAACAAAAGCTATAAGACCATTACATCTAAAGCTATATGAAAATGATCTGTTAAAACATGGGTGATATGAAATGGCCAAAAACCCCATTTCCGTCATAGAACATTCAATGATGTTCAGATGTCGTCGCCAAAACAAAATGACGTTGCTGTGAGCATGACACGTGTTGTCTTTAAAACGTTATAAAATGACAATGAAGTAGTATAGAGTCATACGGTTGAAAACCTGAAAATCGAAAATTTGTCATTAAGCCCCGTATTCTTGGAGAACGACCCATATAATTATATTGGTCCCAGGTTTCATCAACAAAATCGAACTCTAAATGTTTTTTTCTTTATAATAATAATACATAATGTTTTAAACGTTTATAGGATAAATAGATCTAAGATAGCCCGAGGCTACATGTTAATGTGTTATACCAGTTATCAATCGGTGATCATCGGAAAATTTACGATCACTAACGGAAACTTCCGACAGACTGACTGCTGACCGAAAGCCCCATTGATATCGATCTGCATCAATTGGATTTATCTGATAAGCGATATTGTTCAGTATGGTACCCCCGCTATACAAACGAGGGGGACACCCCCTCCTTCTATCCCCCAGTCGTGCGTATCATCAAAAACAGCCCAGCTACGGCCCTGACCCGTATATCCAATGTATCAAAGAATCAAAATGACACTTCAAAAAGCAATGTTCACACAATAAAAGCATTAACTGTTACAATAGAATGTTAAATTTCTATCACTTGAACTGTAAAACAGTCCACTATTGGTATTTAAAAACTTCAAAACTCGGTGAAATGAGGCAAATGACAAAGATCATATAGGCACATGTAAGACAGGCAATATTGCTAGCTTTGACGTAATACTGTGCTCTCTGTGACGTAATACCGTCGGGCAGATCAAAGGGGTTAGTTTGGAAGATATTTAAGACTAGTTTCGACACTTCGGTTGGATCAAAGGTTAGAAAACGGCTATTGGGTACCGTACTTATTCTAATAGATGCATATAAGTCTTAAAAAAATAAGTGACTTTTAGTGATTTTTTACCTTTATTAAATGCCTACTCCTCTCAAAATGTAACACCTTGAGGTATTTATTAGGAAATATGTTTTAATGTATACAATAGTTGCATACCAGTATGTCGTGACTGAGTATCATATCTGGTCACTTGTATAAATGACCCCCAAATGAAGCCCCTAGGGGTCACTGTGGCCCCCTCAAAGAAAATTCAAGGGAAAACCCTATTAAATGCTAATTGATGAAGGAATTTACGACAAAGTAACATACGTAAAATTTAATTGGTTTGGCGACTGCATGTACATTTATGATGATGATAATTAGTTTTTCACGATATTAGGTTCTTTTGATAATAAAATACTTAAAAATGAGTTTACAAAGCTGTATTAAGCGCCCCCAAAAATAGTGATTTCAGTCTCACTTATTTTTCCCAAATCTCACTTAAAAACAGCCCTGCTGAGGAAAATCTCACTTATTGACCTTCTGAAAATATAGCATGTATGCACTTCCAGGATCTATTAAAAATCAGACCTAAGTCCTGGGGCAAAACATTGATAAGTGCGCAAGTTGTGGACTACTTTTTTCTTTAACTCAAAATAAATTAAAACGGCAGTAAGATGATTTGATTGTTTTGGGTTTTATGATGTTTCACGCTTCTAGGTTACCAACCAGAACTAACCTGTTCTTTTGCAAGCAACTGATCTTTTTTCCACTTAAATTTGAGTTCAGAAAGTGGAATGCACATTCATTGGATCCATTATCTTTAGTCATAAAAAACGCATGCGTGGCTGGGTTTTGGCACCCACAACCTCTAGATTAGCATTCAAGCCCTCTACAGACTGAGCGAACATGGCTGACTGGCAATAGGATGAAAACTAGATTCTATAATTATGATGGTGATGGAAAATTAATTTTAGAAAATAAATTTTCCTTCAAATGAGACTTCTTAAGCTGTATAGAACTTTGAATGTTATGGATAGTGACTACATTCACATGCTCTGCTCCATGATTCATGAAAGAGCAGTAACTCCAAACATGCTCTGCTCCATGATTCATGAAAGGGCAGTAACTCCAAACATGCTCTGTTCCATGATTCATGGAAGAGCAGTAACTCCAAACATGCTCTGCTCCATGATTCATGAAAGAGCAGTAACTCCAAACATGCTCTGCTCCATGATTCATGAAAGGGCAGTAACTCCAAACATGCTCTGCTCCATAATTCATGAAAGGGCAGTAACTCCTAACATGCTTTGCTCCATGATTCATAAAAGGGCAGTAACTCCAAACATGCTCTGCTCCATGATTCATGAAATGGCAGTAACTCCAAACATGCTCTGCTCCATGATTCATGAAAGGGCAGTAACTCCAAACATGCTCTGCTCCATGATTCATGAAATGGCAGTAACTCCAAACATGCTCTGCTCCATGATTCATGAAAGGGCAGTAACTCCAAACATGCTCTGCTCCATAATTCATGAAAGGGCAGTAACTCCGAACATGCTCTGCTCCATGATTCATGAAAGGGCAGTAGCTCCAAACATGCTCTGCTCCATGATTCATGAAAGAGCAGTAACTCCAAACATTCTCTGCTCCATGATTTATGAAAGGGCAGTAACTCCGAACATGCGCTGCTCCATGATTCATGAAAGGGCAGTAACTCCAAACATGCTCTGCTCCATGATTCATGAAAGAGCAGTAACTCCAAACATGCTCTGCTCCATGATTCATGAAAGGGCAGTAACTCCGAACATGCTCTGCTCCATGATTCATGAAAGGGCAGTAACTCCAAACAGACTAATTGCAATTAAATATTTCATTCAAGGTTCAAGTTTTTGTTATTAATTTGCGCTTTAACTGTTTATCTGCTTACAATGTTATTCAATCTTTGTTGTTGCAATTTTTTGTATTCGCGAGTCTTGGACCCCTCCCATCACATTATAATAGAATTGTACATATTAATGCTGTCTTTTGTATGTAGCTTCTTCAATTTGTCAACTTTAATTTGTTTAAACAGAATTTTATTCATGTTTGTACCTTCTGGTGACCTTATATAGTTCTTGAAATATTTTTTTATTTCTTTACCATTAACTTGCATATAGTTATATCAATTTGTCATTTCAGGACAAGCACCATGTCTCAGTCATCAACATCAACACCAACACCTACAAGTCCAACGTCACCAGTTGGTGCTAAAGAAGAAGGTGTTCTCCAGTCTTTTTTCTTGTTTCTTAGCCAGTTTGCATTTGATAAGGCCAAGGAACTGGTGGTAATTATTTCTTTGTTAGTTAATTGGTATATTTCATTCAGAAGGTACCATTGCAGTGTTGTTGTTTATAAACATTTAAACCTCACTTAAAGACCAGCTCAGTAATAAGACCACCTCAAAATTAAGAACACAATTTTCAGGTCCATTGTCACTGTTTTCCTCGTCAACCTCAATATTAAGACCATTTTTTCAAGGGTTCCAAGTGTGGTCTAATTATTGAGGTTTTACTGTATATGGAATGGTGATGGGGCCCTATAAGAGGGGAAAGAGTGTCTGTAGGGGAAAATAGGGGGAATAATTCACTTGTCAAAGTAAACAGATTAGTACCATAATATATATGTGATATTACCCAGTCTGTGTTTTCTGACTGAAAGTATTAACTGTAGTGTTACAGGCAAATTTTAAAAGAATCATACATTTCACAGAGGAGAATTGGGCCAAATTTTGATCCACTTGGGCCTGAAAAAACATTACTGCTGCATTTGCGACAGGTTATGCTGTTATTGCGGCTGTATAAATTTGACAATTCATTAAACCTTGCATAGTTACTAATGCTCTGTGATGTAAATGAAAAAAAAGAGATAAATGCCTTTATTGTTTTAATAAAGGTTGCACTGTTTATTCAAATTGGTTACTTTAAGAAATCACTAATTATGTAATCAATCTATTAGTTTCTAGATCTTGTTGGAGGTCTATATGAGTTGTGTTATAAACCACAATTTGAAGGTTATGTATTGTTTTTACAAGGGATGTCAACAAACATAAGTCCGAATATTCGAATACTGATTCGGCGCTCAAATAACAATAAAAAATCAATATATAAAAGCTAAAAGCAAAAGTATATATTTTTATGTTCTTGTCATCATTCAATGACTTGAATGACATGTTACATGTGAAATGATACCTACAGGTGTTATTACATGTCTTATTTCAAGTTGTACATTAGAGGGCCAAAAGAGAAACTTTAACACTCTGGTGATGACATTTTGGCCCTGTCATTAATCTGTTCTTGCGCATTTACATTGAACTTAATCTTTCTTTTACAAGTAAGACAATGTTGAATTAATATTTCTCCATGTAAAAAAATTAATTACAATAGAAATTCTTAAAGGTAGTTTCAGCACACTGCATGTTGGAATACAAACGATGCAAACTGTTTAGGCCCAAGAAGTGCCGAGTACTGGTTTGGGAATTCCAACCTCTTCTGTAAGTGACATTGTTTCCAGAAAATGTCACATGTGATGTCACTATGTGCAAACAGGAAACAATATTTATGGTCACTTAGTTTTCATATTGCCATATGGGGCAAATATCTATCGGTACATGATGACATCACATGTGACATTTTCTGGAAATGACCTCACTAATAGAAGAGGTGGCGCTCATATGTTATTTGATTACTTTCAGTGTATTGATTTTTATGGCATATATACTTTTAGGACAAAGAAAGAGAACTGCACAAACCATCATTTGGATCATCGTGGGCTCTGATGGTTCACTCCCTTAACCAATTCTCAGTTGCTGAAAAGACTTACATGTCACTAGGATTTCTTCAGCAGAAACGATTTGGACGCGCAAAAGAAGTATGTAATTTTTTTGTCCACTTCATTCCCACTTTGTTGCAAGCTTCCCTAAATTATATCAATTGACTTTTGATCAGAAATAGTCACAATAATTATCTGCCAAAAAGAAATTTTGTCAAAATGTACTGGTTTTGAGTGTGTGGTAGCTTGTTCAACTTACTAGATATTTGGTCAGCGATGTTGCACAAAGCTACAGGTCCTGTTTGAAACTTGTCTGACATGTCAGATGTATGGGCTATATATACATGCACTATGCTATAGAAGAGATAAAGGGAGAGAACTTGTGTGCATGAAATAATGGTACAGTATATGAGTAAATAATCTGTTGAATGCAGATGATAAATAAAACCAGATGCTGTCATACAATCTTAATTATGTTACAATTTAAAAAATTAAACATGAAACTCATTTTGTAGTTACCAGGGGTTCCATTTGACCCTGGAGTTGACCCTTTGACCCCTGGAATTTCCAAAACGCCATATTTTGACCTTCAGGATTCTGGCTGAAAGGTCAATTTTTCTCTAAATTATAGATATTTTGGCTATAAAATAGTAAAATCTGGTAAGAAATTATCTAATTGACCCTTGAGATTCAGCCCCTAGTGATACTCCTGATTTAATAGCCAGTGGATCAGCCACTTCAGTGATGTTTGTGCTTTTTTATTAGATGTTTCAGACCCTAAAGAACTCATACAATGCGTTACTTGGGGAGTTAAGACAGATTGAGGACTCGGTCAAGCAGCAGGAGCACACAGAATACGGGCTTCCAGGTCCGGCGATGGAATTTGAGCTGCTTTTGTCTCATCTATGCGGACAGCTTTGTGAATACATCATTGCTCGACAGAAAACCATGGACTTGTATCCTTCTGTAAAACTTATGTACATCTAGATTCTGACAATACTGTGGGAGAAACTTCCTGAATGGCAAATCAGGGGATTTCCCTTTTCTGCTTTTAGATTGGGAATTGTGTAACTATATTTAGATTTTTAATTCATGTTTGGGATGCAAAACGTCACTTATAAATAGGGAAGTCATTGATACAATCGATATCGATTTATCGACGATTTTTGTGTCAATAGATATTCAATACAAATATCGATATTATGCTGGGAAAATACTGGAGAATACAGTCTAAAAATGTGCCAAAAAAGCGTAATGTCACTTCGTAGTCAGCCCCTTGTTAAAACTGACAGCCCTACAAGTTAGTCAGCCCCTTGTTAAAACTGACAGCCCTACGAGTTAGTCAGCCCCTTGTTAAAACTGACAGCCCTGCGAGTTAGTCAGCCCCTTGTTAAAACTGACAGTCCTACGAGTTAGTCAGCCCCTTGTTAAAACTGACAGCCCTACAAGGGTTGTCCTATTAAATCGTAGACAATGGCTGGAAAACAACAAAACATTAACAAAAGTTCTCAATTTTTTTATTGGTATCAACATCTTCTCAATAGGTATACAAAATTATATTGGACAGTCTCACAAATTGTTGAAATGACATTAAAAGGTATAACAGGACATACAGATATGCGGCGCGCATATTGACGTCATAACGTTGTTTTGTGATTTTGATGTGTCTGACATTTACTCTTTCTCGAAATATTCGCCGCCATATTGTACGCATTTTTATGGCACTGCATCCAACTCGCAAACACAGATTTAAACCAGTCCTTATTTAGACTTTTGTTAAATACTTGAATTGCATACTTGATCTCATCGCGATTTTCAAACTTTCGCCCTCACAGATGAGACTTGAGAGCCGGAACGTAAGCAGAATCCAGGAGTTCGAGGTCCTGTGAGTATGTGAATGATCCACTCTCTGAAATCCGAGATTGTCAAAATCTCTTATGCCACTTGAATACTTGCAACACATTACTGTGCTGCTCAACAGATTTTATCTTCTGCAGAGTGTCTCTGAGGGTCATTCCGCACTCCACACATAATCTCATGACTGCATGATGCGCCGCTGCTTTCCCAGATGTCGCCATTTTTTCAAAATTCACTATACACCAATTTGCGTAAAATAGCGCCATGCGGAAATAACAGACATTACATTTATGAAATTTGAAAATATGACGTCAAAATGATCAAAGAATACTTGTACGTGTGTAACGTAATTTGGCGGAACAATGAAGTTTGTCACAGATAGGACAAATTAATTAAAGCTAGAGCTATTTCAGTAATCTTATGAAAAGACGTGCAACTTATTTAAAGCTAGAGCTATTTCAGTATTCTTATGAAAAGACGTGGGCCACTCCTGTGTATGTGAGTTTCTATAATGCTACACAAAATACACAAGAATGTTTTATTTTCAAAAGAAAATGCAATAAAACTGATAAAAAATGATTAAATAGTATATGTGTGTAAAATTATTACATTGGAACGTCAAATAATTATGTTTTAGGCATAGTCTACGATTTAATGGGACAACCCTCGTACTTTAATAAACAAACTTCCTGAACTGGAAGTCAGAATGGCCATTTTGTTTGTCTTATTTCCTCATTGGGAAGTCTGGTGTTTAAATCAGGAAGTCTGAACTTTACCACCAGATTAAATATAAACTGGACAATTTGAAAACAATCCAAACTGTGAAAAATTAGATATGCCTTTCCTGTGTAGATATCCAATGTCAAAGTATTGTAGCTCAACAAGAAAGTTTTTATCTGGACAGTTTTCTACAACCATAAAGAAAGTGAGGTTTTCCTTCCTGAATGTGAATAAAAAATCTACATATTGTAACACACTTCCTGGTCAGGAAGCAGGAACGGGGAATCCCCTCATTTCCATTCAGGAAGTTTCTCCAACTGAGTTTGACACCTCATTGGTTATATGGTACACTGATTTGAGAATTGAAAAATATAATACTGTAATTATAAAGTTATTAAGGATTTCTTCTTAACATGCAATTTGGTGATTTCAAACTTATCTAAAATTTCTGCATAACAGTTGATTAGTTCATTTAAAACTTTTTTTGAATATCTGAAAATATGATTGACGGAATTTGAGCTCATCTAAAAAAAATGAATATGGTTAGCTATTTTCAATTTGTCTTGAATTTCTTCTTAACATGTGATTAGCTATGAGCAAGTAAGCACCATGGGTACAAACAAGAACATGAATTATGAAGATTTGGTGAATGTCGTAGCTGACATAATTCAAGTGCACAGTAAAAACTTCCATCACCCAATTTTAGTCAATCTGAAATCAAGTTTCATGTAAGTGGAAAATCTGTAATCATTATTTACCTTTTAGGAACATGTAAGTATTTATTTCATGGAAATAGATGTGGAATCTGTGAGCTCTGATCATGGAAATATGAGTGGAATCTGTGAGCTCCGATCATGGAAATATGAGTGGAATCTGTGAGCTCCGATCATGGAAATATGAGTGGAATCTGTGAGCTCTGATCATGGAAATATGAGTGGAATCTGTGAGCTCTGATCATGGAAATATGAGTGGAATCTGTGAGCTCCGATCATGGAAATATGAGTGGAATCTGTGAGCTCTGATCATGGAAATATGAGTGGAATCTGTGAGCTCTGATCATGGAAATATATGTGGAATCTGTGAGCTCCGATCATGGAAATATGAGTGGAATCTGTGAGCTCTGATCATGGAAATATGAGTGGAATCTGTGAGCTCCGATCATGGAAATATGTGGGAATCTGTGAGCTCCGATCATGGAAATATGAGTGGAATCTGTGAGCTCAGATCATGGAAATATGTGGGAAATCTGTGAGCTCTGATCATGGAAATATGTGGGGAATCTGTGAGCTTCGATCATGGAAATATGTGGGAAATCTGTGAGCTCTGATCATGGAAATATATGTGGAATCTGTGAGCTCCGATCATGGAAATATGAGTGGAATCTGTGAGCTCAGATCATGGAAATATGTGGGAAATCTGTGAGCTCTGATCATGGAAATATGTGGGGAATCTGTGAGCTTCAATCATGGAAATATGTGGGAAATCTGTGAGCTCTGATCATGGAAATATATGTGGAATCTGTGAGCTCTGATCATGGAAATATGAGTGGAATCTGTGAGCTCAGATCATGGAAATATGAGTGGAATCTGTGAGCTCAGATCATGGAAATATGTGGGGAATCTGTGAGCTTCGATCATGGAAATATGTGGGGAATCTGTGAGCTTCGATCATGGAAATATGTGGGGAATCTGTGAGCTTCGATCATGGAAATATGTGGGGAATCTGTGAGCTTCGATCATGGAAATATGTGGGGAATCTGTGAGCTTCGATCACGGAAATATGAGGGGAATCTGTGAGATTTGATTATGGAAATATGTGTGGAATCTGTGAGCTCAGATCATGGAAATATGTGGGGAATCTGTGAGCTTCGATCATGGAAATATGTGGGGAATCTGTGAGCTTCGATCATGGAAATATGTTGGGAATCTGTGAGATTTGATCATGGAAATATGTGTGGAATCTGTGAGCTCCGATCATGGAAATATGTGGGAAATCTGTGAGCTCCAATCATGGAAATATGAGGGGAATCTGTGAGCTCCAATCATGGAAATATGTGTGGAATCTGTGAGCTCCAATCATGGAAATATGTGGGAATCTGTGAGCTCCAATCATGGAAATATGTCGGGAATCTGTGAGCTCCAATCATGGAAATATGTCGGGAATCTGTGAGCTCCAATCATGGAAATATGTTGGGAATCTGTGAGCTCCGATCATGGAAATATGAGGGGAATCTGTGAGCTCCGATCATGGAAATATGAGGGGAATCTGTGAGCTTCGATCATGGAAATATGTGGGAAATCTGTGAGCTTCGATCATGGAAATATGTGGGGAATCTGTGAGCTTCAATCATGGAAATATGTGGGAAATCTGTGAGCTCCGATCATGGAAATATGAGGGGAATCTGTGAGATTTGATCATGGAAATATGTCGGGAATCTGTGAGATTTGATCATGGAAATATGTCGGGAATCTGTGAGCTTTGATCATGGAAATATGTCGGGAATCTGTGAGCTTCGATCATGGAAATATGTCAGGAATCTGTGAGATTTTATCATGGAAATATGTCAGGAATTTTTGAGATTTTATCATGGAAATATGTCGGGAATCTCTGAGATTTGATCATGGAAATATGTGGGGAAATCTGTCAGCTCCGATCATGGAAATATGTGGGGAATCTGTGAGATTTGATCATGGAAATATGTCACAAATCTGTGAGATTTGATCATGGAAATATGTCGGGAATCTGTGAGATTTGATCATGGAATTATGTGGGAAATCTGGGAGATTTGATCATGGAATTATGTGGGAAATATGTGAGATTTGATCATGGAATTATGTGGGAAATATGTGAGATTGATCATGGAAATCTGTGAGAAATCTGTGAACTTAGATCAAAGAAATTATGTGGGAAATCTGTGAGCTTTGATCAAAGAATTATGTGGGAAATCTGTGAGCTTACCTCATGGAAGTGTATGAGCTATCAATAGATGAAATCCAGAATTTGCTAACAATGGGTTTTTACTGTATATTGTTGTTTGTACTGTATGATTAGTGGGACATCCCCATACTTAAACCAATCTGGAGTATATCTACTTGTACTGTATGATTAGCGGGACATCCCCATACTTAAACCAATCTGGAGTATATCTACTAGTATTGTATGATTAGCGGGACATCCCCATATTTAAACCAATCTGGAGTATATCTACTAGTATTGTATGATTAGCGGGACATCCCCATATTTAAACCAATCTGGAGTATATCTACTAGTACTGTATGATTAGCGGGACATCCCCATATTTAAACCAATCTGGAGTATATCTACTAGTACTGTATGATTAGCGGGACATCCCCATATTTAAACCAATCTGGAGTATATCTACTAGTACTGTATGATTAGCGGGACATCACCATACTTAAACCAATCTGGAGTATATCTACTTGTATTGTATGATTAGCGGGACATCCCCATATTTAAACCAATCTGGAGTATATCTACTAGTATTGTCACATGATTTCATCGTTGTCTGTGCAAAAGCATTTATCCGATGGAAGTCTGTGCAATATCATTTATCAACTAGAAGTCTGTGAAATATCATGTATTACATGGAAATCTGTGATAGGTCATTTATCACCTATAATTTGTTAGCTTTCATTTATCCCTTGTGAATTGATGGGTTATCATTAATCATATAGAAATTGTAATTTATCTCATTCTTTGAAACATCATTTATGCAAGACAAGGTAGTTTCTCCTTCTGGTGATGGGAATTAAGCACTTTGTTTGTTTTACATATGTACTGCAATGAATATATGTATCAGACAAACTTCAGGCCAAACAAATGAATACACAGAAATTTCACCATTGGCTAGATTCACTAAAGAAGATAAACAGTTGACGTCACTCATGTCAGTTGCCTTTGGAAGAGCTACATGTAGTTAGTACTGGTTGATAATCCAGGAATTCTAGATAAGTAAAATGATTGCTTTAACCATAAAAAATATTGTTTATAGTAGCATTGAACCTTATGTTAATCAATCATTCAATCAATCAATCCAACCTTTGTATCCAGTCTCACTAGTGTAGCATATTTGTATAGATGATCTTAATCAGATTGCGTTATATTTAAAATGCTATACATGTATACTTATTTTTAGGTCTGAATGTGATATTATCAATCATTTACTGACAAGTCAAGTTCTGATGTCCCAGGCTCAGTTTTTAGAGACATTGCTTCAACTCCACCAGGCTCATACTAAGCTGGCAAGCTGGGGTGCTTCAGCTCAAACAAGGGAGGTAAGACTTGTTGTCACTTGTTTTAAGTGTCAGCTCAAATAAGGGAGGTAAGACTTGTAACTTGTTTGGGTGCTTCAGCTCAAACAAGGGAGGTAAGACCAGTTGCCACTTGATTTGGATGCTTCTGCTCAACCAATAAATGATACCTCTTAGGTATATGTCAGAATAAGTGGCTTGCTGAATTATTTTTGGTGTAAATTGTCCTGTGAGAGCTGTACAGCAGGACAGGGGTGCTGAATTATTTTTGGTGTAAATTGTCCTGTGAGAGCTGTACACCAGGACAGGGGTGCTGTCAAAATTCCGATATTGATGTGATCTTGTTTCATATCAATGTAATTTGTCTGAGTTTCAACTCCTTTGAAAGGGACCTCTGTGGTCGATTGGTTGTGATGACTTTTTGATCATACCCAGATAATAATTACTTGTCCCTGGCATCCGGCATGTCTGTAATGTAGAAGATGTTTCAATACTACCATCTGAGATCATTGTTATCAAGTTTTGTTTTGATGTTTGATTTTTACCTTCTATTAATTTCAGACAACCAAAAAAGGCATGTTTGGTAGTTCTACCAAGACAGTTTCGTCATGGCCGCCATTGTATCTCTGGTTGCTAAGATACAAAGGCTTATTAGTTGCTAAGGTAATTCATTTAAAAAATCTGCTTATTTAAAAAAATGTTCACTTGATAATTTCAAAATAAAAGATGGATGGTCATTGAGCAATTACAGTAAAACCTCAATAATACGACCACCCTGGGGACCCATGAAAACTGGTAATTTTATGGTGGTGGTCTTAATATAGAGGTTGGATAAAGAGCAAATAGGGAAAATGGACTTGAAAATTGTGTTTTAATATTGAGGTGAGGTTTTACTGTAATTTACACAGAACCTGGATTTTTTACTCAACTTGAATCTAATATTAAAGTCTGGTGTAGTTTGCCATGAATGAAAAAACATCATCCTGTGTTTACCTGCTCACTCTATGAGTCTGTGAAGTAATCTCTTATACTTTCAGTTCAGTTTGTACTTCTACGATGTCCTTGTGCAGCAAACTACTCCATTAGACATGAAAACTTTATCTGGAAAAAATGTTGAAGATTATCATGCAAGGTGAGACAAGATTGTGTACAGTGCAATTAAGGGGTGTCACTATACGCCTGAAGCGTACCACGACATATCACAATACTTCAACAGCCCATCACATATCGATTCTCTAACCTTACCTATGACTGGAGATATTTTTTGTACTTGAACACTTACTCAACTCAAAAGTCTCTTCAAATATGTTGCAAATATAAACATTCATAATGTAAGATAAAGCAGTAAACAATCTCATTTCACTTCTTGATTTGTTATATGAGGTTTCACGACAAGGAATAATAAGCTAAAATTAAACAATTATCATTCTCATATCGAGACTCGTGATCAGATAATTTCATATTCTTTGAGTTTGCAGTCAGTAACTTTCTAGCAGACAGCAGGAAAAATGTACATGTATAAAAAAGACGGTGTTTATTTCATATCGTGGTACAAAACAGTTTGGCTGCATACTGTATTGCAATATACTGATCTATCTAGACATCCCCAGTGCAGGCTGCATATTGCAATATACTGATCTATCCAGACATCCCCAGTGCAGGCTGCATATTGCAATATACTGATCTATCCAGACATCCCCAGTGCAGACTGCATATTGCAATATACTGATCTATCTAGACATCCCCAGTGCAGGCTGCATATTGCAATATACTGATCTATCTAGACATCCCCAGTGCAGGCTGCATATTGCAATATACTAATCTATCTAGACATCCCCAGTGCAGGCTGCATATTGCAATATACTGATCTATCGTGACATCCCCAGTGCAGGCTGCATATTGCAATATACTGATCTATCTAGACATCCCCAGTGCAGGCTGCATATTGCAATATACTGATCTATCTAGACATCCCCAGTGCAGGCTGCATATTGCAATATACTGATCTATCTAGACATCCCCAAAGCAGGCTGCATATTGCAATATACTGATCTATCTAGACATCCCCAGTGCAGGCTGCATATTGTATTGCAATATACTGATCTATCTAGACATCCCCAGTGCAGACTGCATATTGCAATATACTGATCTATCTAGACATCCCCAGTGCAGGCTGCATATTGCAATATACTGATCTATCTAGACATCCCCAGTGCAGGCAGCATATTGCAATATACTGATCTATCGTGACATCCCCAGTGCAGGCTGCATATTGCAATATACTGATCTATCTAGACATCCCCAGTGCAGGCAGCATATTGCAATATACTGATCTATCTAGACATCCCCAGTGCAGGCTGCATATTGCAATATACTGATCTATCTAGACATCCCCAGTGCGGGCTGCATATTGCAATATACTGATCTATCTAGACATCCCCAGTGCAGGCAGCATATTGCAATATACTGATCTATCTAGACATCCCCAGTGCAGGCTGCATATTGCAATACATGTATACTGATCTATCGTGACATCCCCAGTGCGGGCTGCATATTGCAATATACTAATCTATCTAGACATCCCCAGTGCAGGCTGCATATTGCAATACATGTATACTGATCTATCGTGACATCCCCAGTGCGGGCTGCATATTGCAATACATGTATACTGATCTATCGTTACATCCCCAGTGCGGGCTGCATATTGCAATACATGTATACTGATCTATCGTTACATCCCCAGTGCGGGCTGCATATTGCAATATACTGATCAATCGTGACATCCCCAGTGCAATTTCTCTGGAGTAATACCTTGTTTGAGATAGAAAGTTTTTTTCAAAAATGCTAAACGAATATTCGAATACCTGATTTGATATTCGTTGACGTCACTAGTTTTTTTAGATGTTTTTGCTCTGGAGGGATAAATTTATAATGAAATTGTAACAAAAAAATTGAATTGGAAAAACTGATACTGTTGTTAAAGAGAGAAAGTTGCTGAAGAGAGGAGCCACTCTGTATATAACTCACCACCATTGGCAGTATTCACTAACTATGTATGATAATCCAGATAATGCAAGAATATATAAGAAACTTTTTAAGGACAGCAATAGGTGTCAATTTAAACGACTGATAAATATATTTATTTTACCATTGTGGAATTTCTGTTAGTTTAAAAGGGAATGCATACATTGCTGTTAAGGCTTCACGCGTGGTAATCATCTCCGCCTGATCACGTTATTCTTGCCTCCTGTCATTGAACATTTGTACTAGTTAGTACCCTAGGAAGCAGTCATCAAAAGCAAAAAATTGTAAGGACATGTTGCACATTTGATTTAAAATTAATATGAATAAACTATAGAAACTAAGAGGATGGAACAAGGACCCAACATTAGAAACAAGTGGTACAGTAATGGATGTCATTGTTGTTGGAGATTTCCATGAGAATCGTACCTACCCAACATTTAGATGAATATTTGATTATTTAATAGTTGTTTCTTATTGAGGCAAGCAAGCACATAAACAGGCTCCTTGTGCTCTGTCCATCTGTCCATCCGTCTGTCTGTCTGTTTGTCTCATTAGTGCTGAATGGCTGGTTGATTTCAACAAAACTTTGTGGACAGTATCAGCATTGCATGTGTTATCAGCACTTCCTGGTTTATGGATTGAAGCACAGTTGACCCCTTGAATTTTGTAATGAAAATAGGGAGACCAGTCTACAGGCAATCTCTAGTTTAATGTAACTTTATTTAAAAAAAAAGACAAAACTATAGACTCTAGGATAGAATGTTATAGTGTGGTTCAAATCTGATTTTATTTGTGATTTTGAAAGTAATTCCATTGGGAATCATGATAATGAAAAACATCAATATAAACAATCTGGCAATCGGACATGTATGTAGCCCTGTATGTAGCCCTGTATGTAGCCCTGTATGTAGCCCTGTATGTAGCCCTGTATGTAGCCCTGAATGTAGCCCTGTATGTAGCCCTGTAATTTATTTTTCACTTTCGAAAGGCTTGATTAGTTGAAACTTATTCTGTAATCTGTTATAACTCAAATGTTTTGCATTTTTCAGAGTGATGGCATTTCAGAAGAAAACTGATGCCTTAAATGTATCGTTGGTTCTTGATACAGAGTGTTTGGATTATGTGTATAAGGGTCCAGGCTATCATCATCCTGACAGACAGATCGAGCAACCCAAGGGGCTGGATAGCTTTCCAGCAATTTATTCTTATCCTGGGGTAAATGTTCTTTTCAACACATTCAGTTATGATCTTCTTAACATGTTTTATGTTTTCATAACTTCGCTCATATCTCGGCCACTTGGCGATTCTGCGTTTTCTGTCAAAATCCGATATATAACGTGTTCTTCCGGTCTCCTGAATTGGCAAGTAATTCTCCGGGTTGTTGAATATACATGAAATTTTTAAAAAAACTGCTCTACTTAATGCATAATAATCTTGATTTATTTATGTTTGAAATGGTTGTATTCAGGAGTATCCAGCCAGTCATTGGCCGAATGTTGTTATGATGCTGTCCAGTAATGATCGACCAATAGAAACTGATAAAGTCTGCTGTATATTTGACAAGGTATGATACTTGAGTTAGTACCTGTAAAAATTCAAATCATCACTGCAAAAGATGTCTGGAAGATATATTGCTTATTTGTATATTTTTACACTGAGTGGAAATGTTATTGGGGTTAACAAGTATATCATCATGGGGTAGCCAATCGGACAATATCTTGGCATTGTGCACCAATTAGAAGTGACCAATGAACTGTCATCTTATGTATTAAAAAAGAATTATTGTTTCTTTTGTATAGAAACTTACATTATATCGGCTATTGTTTGTTGATATTAACTTGAGATCGGTTGTAAACAAACTTCGAGGTAGTCAGCCAATGAACACCTGTTTAACAAACAATTGACCAATAGACATTGTGAACACTACATTCAGATTTCTTAACTAATTTTGAATTGATAGTATCTCTGTTTCAGTACCAGTGTAGTATTAAATTTTGCCACCCAATCTGTATCCAGCATTGTTGTTCCTGCTACACTGCCATTCACCTGCATCAATGTCTCAATTACAAGAGCCTTGTTAAACCCTAAAATATGGATGTTAAAGAAAGGATCAGTCCTTTAATTAAGGGGGTTTCTACTCAACTTGCTACACTAAGGCACTGGAATCTGTATATTTTCACAAAATTGGGACAAATATTAAATGGAATTATTTAGTGTATTGAAAGGATGCAAAAAGGGTAATAAAAGGGTCGTCTTTGTCTGATAATTTCGATGATGCGACAGATCGTGAAAAACAAACAAAACTATCAATTTTATTTTATGATGTTGTATCTATGGATGCCATTTTTATCACACCCTTGATCTTGTCAAAGTCGTGCTACTGATGGACTTCTTTCTGACGTTGGCAGAAATGTAAGTGGAAGCGTAGCAGGAAGGACAACTCTGGATAGAGATTATTCGGATATTCAGCTTACTAATAATCACTATTTATTTTCTGTATTCTTGTAGGGTGTAACGAGCACTTACTTCATTACCTGTGTTGATGTGAAGATTTACATTGTCGTCGTTTATGAATGTAAAAAGTCGGAGAAGGATTCTTATGTTAACAATTTCATGCTGGAATTAAGTTCAATGTTGCGGTGTGTGAAACATTTTGCTAGTTTGAAACCTGGCTCATGGGTCGGTGGTTCCAGGAAGTAGCGGTGGATAGTTATGTTATATCATATTTGACATTGTCATGATTTTTGTAAATTGCCGATGTGCCTCCTTCATTATTGGTGTGCTATTTAGATATTCATCAGAGCCTTGATGTCAAACACAACTACAGCAGTCACAACTAAGCATATTTAAAACTGTCATCATGTGATGAGATGTCTTCAATTTATGAGCACCTGTCAGATGCAATGTGGAAGATCGACAGTCACCAAATGTAAACAAACACGATAACTTTGGTTAAACTAACGGGTTGACAAGATAAGAATTTACTGTTTTTTGAGTTGATACTGATTCTTCTGAACTTCGATTGGAGAGTATTAGTGCATAAAATAAGATTTAGGGTATACTTAAATATGGGAATATTCTGGATAATGCAGATGTTTTGAAAACATTGAATTTACAACCCTTATGGGACTTTAAAGGTGTTTATTCCACATGTTTAAATTTGTTGTTGATTCGCAACTTTCATTTTTTGTTAAATTCTGAATCATGATGTACGTACAATACAATAGTGTTCTGCTATTGAAAAAGAGTAGCTGTGAGTAGTTGAATACCATATCCGTTTTCATGTTATTATTTTGTGGGAAAACTGGACTTACTGTCAGAAGTTAGGGAAGTATCTGAACAGATTATGTGTGTATGGTGTCTTGATCATTATTATTGACTTTCAGAATTTTTGATGGCTGAATTTGATTTTGTGAGAATGGTCGACTTTTAATATTTTTGTGACGGACTCTATTTAAAAATTTAACAAAAACGATTTTATGGGTTCATTATTCCCATTGCCCCAATGAATGTTTGAATGTCACTTATCTCGTTAAAAAACTCATTCATGCTCTTTTGTCAAGATAACTGTCATATTTATACCATAACCTAGAAATTCATATTGTTCCGTAAATATAGACAGAACAGTTTATAAAACTCTCACTTATTTTGCGATTATTAAATGTCCCCAGAGTATACCTAGATGGTCAAACTTCTGATATTTACAATTTGAAACATGAGAGTTGTTTCTAGTCATATTTTGTTATGTTTTTTGTATGTCTTGTTTGTTTGACGTTGATGCAAAATGAACATTAAATAAAAAGAAAACAGTTTGCCTTTTCAATTTTGTAATTTCTTTTCCTTGCAGTTATTCATTTCAAACAAATTAGTATCACAATTGCATGATGCAATATCAATAGCACTGCAATAGTCCTTTCAGAAATATCAATAGCATAGCAATAGTCCTTTCAGAAATATCAATAGCATAGCAATAGTCCTTTCAGAAATATCAATAGCACTGCAATAGTCCTTTCAGAAATATCAATAGCATAGCAATAGTCCTTTCAGAAATATCAATAGCACTGCAATAGTCCTTTCAGAAATATCAATAGCATAGCAATAGTCCTTTCAGAAATATCAATAGCATAGCAATAGTCCGTTCAGAAATATAAATAGCTTGCAAAATTATTTCAGATATATCAATAGCATTACAGTGGTCCTTTGAGCAATATCAATAGCATTACAGTGGTCCTTTGAGCAATATCAATAGCACTGCAATAGTCCTTTAAAAATATCGATAGCATTGCAAAATTCTTTGAGAAATATCAATAGCATGTTATAAGTCCTTTGAGAAATATCAATAGCATTGTAATAGTCCTTTGAGAAATAGCAATAGCATTGCAATAGTCCTTTCAGAAATATCAATAGCATTGTCACAGTCATTTCAGAAAAATCAATAGCACTGCAATAGTCCTTTCAGCAACATCAATAGTATTGCTTTAGTCTTTCAGAAATATCAGTAGCATTGCTGTAGTCCTTTCAGAATATCAATAGGACTGCTGTAGTCCTTTCAGAATATCAGTAGCATTGCTGTAGTCCTTTCAGAATATCAGTAGCATTGCTGTAGTCCTTTCAGAATATCAATAGCACTGCTGTAGTCCTTTCAGAATATCAGTAGCATTGCCATAGTCCTTTCAGAATATCAGTAGCATTGCTGTAGTCCTTTCAGAATATCAGTAGCATTGCTGTAGTCCTTTCAGAATATCAGTAGCATTGCTGTAGTCCTTTCAGAATATCAATAGGACTGCTGTAGTCCTTTCAGAATATCAATAGGACTGCTGTAGTCCTTTCAGAATATCAATAGGACTGCTGTAGTCCTTTCAGAATATCAATAGGACTGCTGTAGTCCTTTCAGAATATCAATAGCATTGCTGTAGTCCTTTCAGAATATCAATAGCACTGCTGTAGTCCTTTCAGAATATCAATAGGACTGCTGTAGTCCTTTCAGAATATCAATAGGACTGCTGTAGTCCTTTCAGAATATCAGTAGCACTGCTGTAGTCCTTTCAGAATATCAATAGGACTGCTGTAGTCCTTTCAGAATATCAATAGGACTGCTGTAGTCCTTTCAGAATATCAATAGGACTGCTGTAGTCCTTTCAGAATATCAGTAGCACTGCTGTAGTCCTGTCAGAATATCAATAGGACTGCTGTAGTCCTTTCAGAATATCAATAGCACTGCTGTAGTCCTTTCAGAATATCAATAGCACTGCTGTAGTCCTTTCAGAATATCAATAGCACTGCTGTAGTCCTTTCAGAATATCAATAGCACTGCTGTAGTCCATTCAGAATATCAATAGCACTGCTGTAGTCCTTTCAGAATATCAATAGCACTGCTGTATTCCTTTCAGAATATCAATAGCACTGCTGTAGTCCTTTCAGAATATCAATAGCACTGCTGTAGTCCTTTCAGAATATCAATAGCACTGCTGTAGTCCTTTCAGAATATCAATAGCACTGCTGTAGTCCTTTCAGAATATCAATAGCACTGCTGTAGTCCTTTCAGAATATCAATAGCACTGCTGTAGTCCTTTCAGAATATCAATAGTATTGCTGTAGTCCTTTCAGAATATCAATAGCACTGCTGTAGTCCTTTCAGAATATCAATAGCACTGCTGTAGTCCTTTCAGAATATCAATAGCACTGCTGTAGTCCTTTCAGAATATCAATAGCACTGCTGTAGTCCTTTCAGAATATCAGTAGCATTGCTGTAGTCCTTTCAGAATATCAATAGGACTGCTGTAGTCCTTTCAGAATATCAATAGGACTGCTGTAGTCCTTTCAGAATATCAATAGGACTGCTGTAGTCCTTTCAGAATATCAATAGGACTGCTGTAGTCCTTTCAGAATATCAATAGGACTGCTGTAGTCCTTTCAGAATATCAATAGCATTGCTGTAGTCCTTTCAGAATATCAATAGCACTGCTGTAGTCCTTTCAGACTATCAATAGGACTGCTGTAGTCCTTTCAGAATATCAGTAGCATTGCCGTAGTCCTTTCAGAATATCAGTAGCATTGCTGTAGTCCTTTCAGAATATCAGTAGGACTGCTGTAGTCCTTTCAGAATATCAGTAGCATTGCTGTAGTCCTGTCAGAATATCAGTAGCATTGCTGTAGTCCTTTCAGAATATCAGTAGCATTGCTGTAGTCCTTTCAGAATATCAGTAGCATTGCTGTAGTCCTTTCAGAATATCAGTAGCATTGCTGTAGTCCTTTCAGAATATCAATAGGACTGCTGTAGTCCTTTCAGAATATCAATAGGACTGCTGTAGTCCTTTCAGAATATCAATAGGACTGCTGTAGTCCTTTCAGAATATCAATAGGACTGCTGTAGTCCTTTCAGAATATCAATAGCATTGCTGTAGTCCTTTCAGAATATCAATAGCACTGCTGTAGTCCTTTCAGAATATCAATAGGACTGCTGTAGTCCTTTCAGAATATCAATAGGACTGCTGTGGTCCTTTCAGAATATCAGAAGCATTGCTGTAGTCCTTTCAGAATATCAATAGGACTGCTGTAGTCCTTTCAGAATATCAATAGGACTGCTGTAGTCCTTTCAGAATATCAATAGGACTGCTGTAGTCCTTTCAGAATATCAATAGCACTGCTGTAGTCCTTTCAGAATATCAGTAGCATTGCTGTAGTCCTGTCAGAATATCAGTAGCATTGCTGTAGTCCTTTCAGAATATCAGTAGCATTGCTGTAGTCCTTTCAGAATAACAATAGGACTGCTGTAGTCCTTTCAGAATATCAGTAGCATTGCTGTAGTCCTGTCAGAATATCAGTAGCATTGCTGTAGTCCTTTCAGAATATCAGTAGCATTGCTGTAGTCCTTTCAGAATATCAATAGGACTGCTGTAGTCCTTTCAGAATATCAGTAGCACTGCTGTAGTCCTTTCAGAATATCAATAGGACTGCTGTAGTCCTTTCCGAATATCAATAGCACTGCTGTAGTCCTTTCAGAATATCAGTAGGACTGCTGTAGTCCTGTCAGAATATCAATAGGACTGCTGTAGTCCTTTCAGAATATCAATAGCACTGCTGTAGTCCTTTCAGAATATCTATAGCACTGCTGTAGTCCTTTCAGAATATCAATAGCACTGCTGTAGTCCTTTCAGAATATCAATAGCACTGCTGTAGTCCATTCAGAATATCAATAGCACTGCTGTAGTCCTTTCAGAATATCAATAGCACTGCTGTATTCCTTTCAGAATATCAATAGCACTGCTGTAGTCCTTTCAGAATATCAATAGCACTGCTGTAGTCCTTTCAGAATATCAATAGCACTGCTGTAGTCCTTTCAGAATATCAATAGCACTGCTGTAGTCCTTTCAGAATATCAATAGCACTGCTGTAGTCCTTTCAGAATATCAATAGCACTGCTGTAGTCCTTTCAGAATATCAATAGTATTGCTGTAGTCCTTTCAGAATATCAATAGCACTGCTGTAGTCCTTTCAGAATATCAATAGCACTGCTGTAGTCCTTTCAGAATATCAATAGCACTGCTGTAGTCCTTTCAGAATATCAATAGCACTGCTGTAGTCCTGTCAGAATATCAATAGCACTGCTGTAGTCCATTCAGAATATCAATAGCACTGCTGTAGTCTTTCAGAATATCAATAGCACTGCTGTATTCCTTTCAGAATATCAATAGCACTGCTGTAGTCCTTTCAGAATATCAATAGCACTGCTGTAGTCCTTTCAGAATATCAATAGGACTGCTGTAGTCCTTTCAGAATATCAATAGCACTGCTGTAGTCCTTTCAGAATATCAATAACACTGCTGTAGTCCTGTCAGAATATCAATAGCATTGCTGTAGTCTTGGTTTGCATGTAAATTCCTGTACAATCTTACAGAGCTACTGAATAATTAATGGACATCTTATATTGATTTTGTTTCTAGTGTAAGTAACTTTATCCATTAATTGTAGGGGTATTTTCTTTAATTGATCCGTGTGAGAGTAAATTGCTCTGTTATGTGCGTATTAAACATTGTTCAGGCTATAAGAGTGTCATAGATCACTGAATAGGACAACAAAATTATGCCACTTAGAGAATTAAGCTGAAATTTTCATGATGATTGTACAGTTTTCATTAGTCTGTCTTTTAACAAAAATTAACTTGTTTTTTCCGAAATCTTATACACTGTTTTACCATGGACATATAAACCATGGATTGGAAATGGGCTGATATTGGTGAAACGATAATGATAAATAATTTACCCGGGCTGATATCGGTGAAACGATAATGATAAATAATTTACCCACAATCCTTGGTGCCCACTCGGTAAGTATTGTGAATTTCCACCTCTTTATTGATCGGCCATAGTCGGCAATCTCTGTTCATTTCCGTCAGTTCCTGGCTCGGTTGATTAGCACTTAAATGTCCGTGTAATTACCTTTTGATCTGTGTAATTCTTAAGTGTCTAAATATAGTAATTTAAAAATGTATTAATTAAGACTTCAGAAATCTTTAAATATGACAATTATGGCAGATCAAAACGTCTACTTCTCTCAATTCAGAAACAAAATGGCAGACTTCTCAAAAATGTTATCGTGGATTTGATCAATGAAGAAAATCTAGCTGGCCGCGAGAGTTCTAACAAGTCTTAACACACGTAGTAGGACGTTTCCAATCCATGGTTTATATGTCTGTGATGATGTTTTACCTATGGAAACAAATAACTCCTCCAACATGTTATAAATTCTCCATATACATGTAGTGTCATAGTTCATGATTATCTTTTCACCCAATTCAAAGAAGTAGAAAACATAAAGTGTTGGATCAACAATGTTGAAAATAAATTCTACAATTTGTCATAAGTATGAAAGTGTTTACAATGTGTCATAAGTACAAAAGTGTCTACAATTTGTCATAAGTATGAAAGTGTTTACAATGTGTCATAAGTACAAAAGTGTCTACAATTTGTCATAAGTACAAAAGTGTCTACAATGTGTCATAACTACTAAAGTGTCTACAATGTGTCATAACTACTAAAGTGTCTACAATGTGTCATAACTACAAAAGTGTCTACAATTTGTCATAAGTACAAAAGTGTCTACAATGTGTCATAACTACTAAAGTGTCTACAATGTGTCATAACTACTAAAGTGTCTACAATGTGTCATAAGTACAAAAGTGTCTACAATTTGTCATAAGTACAAAAGTGTCTACAATGTGTCATAACTACTAAAGTGTCTACAATGTGTCATAACTACTAAAGTGTCTACAATGTGTCATAACTACAAAAGTGTCTACAATGTGTCATAAGTACAAAAGTGTCTACAATGTGTCATAACTACTAAAGTGTCTACAATTTGTCATAAGTATGAAAGTGTTTACAATGTGTCATAACTACTAAAGTGTCTACAATGTGTCATAAGTACAAAAGTGTCTACAATGTGTCATAACTACTAAAGTGTCTACAATGTGTCATAACTACTAAAGTGTCTACAATGTGTCATAACTACTAAAGTGTCTACAATGTGTCATAAGTATGAAAGTGTCTACAATGTGTCATAACTACTAAAGTGTCTACAATGTGTCATAACTACTAAAGTGTCTACAATGTGTCATAACTACTAAAGTGTCTACAATGTGTCATAACTACTAAAGTGTCTACAATGTGTCATAACTACTAAAGTGTCTACAATGTGTCATAAGTATGAAAGTGTTTACAATGTGTCATAACTACTAAAGTGTCTACAATGTGTCATAAGTACTAAAGTGTCTACAATTTGTCATAACTACAAAAGTGTCTACAATGTGTCATAACTACTAAAGTGTCTACAATGTGTCATAAGTATGAAAGTGTTTACAATTTGTCATAACTACTAAAGTGTCTACAATGTGTCATAAGTACAAAAGTGTCTACAATGTGTCATAACTACTAAAGTGTCTACAATGTGTCATAACTACTAAAGTGTCTACAATGTGTCATAACTACTAAAGTGTCTACAATTTGTCATAACTACTAAAGTGTCTACAATGTGTCATAACTACTAAAGTGTCTACAATGTGTCATAAGTACAAAAGTGTCTACAATTTGTCATAACTACTAAAGTGTCTACAATTTGTCATAACTACTAAAGTGTCTACAATGTGTCATAAGTACAAAAGTGTCTACAATTTGTCATAACTACTAAAGTGTCTACAATGTGTCATAACTACTAAAGTGTCTACAATGTGTCATAAGTATGAAAGTGTCTACAATGTGTCATAACTACTAAAGTGTCTACAATGTGTCATAACTACTAAAGTGTCTACAATGTGTCATAAGTACAAAAGTGTCTACAATTTGTCATAACTACTAAAGTGTCTACAATTTGTCATAACTACTAAAGTGTCTACAATGTGTCATAACTACTAAAGTGTCTACAATGTAATAGGGACAGACATTATTACTAAAGAAGAGTCAATACTTTTAACAGAAGTAAAGGGAGACTACTAGTGTGTTCTTACTGGTAATCTGTATCACGGGAGGTAAGATCATGGGTTATTAATTTCTGGTATGATTTATCGCGATATTTCCTATATTTATCTGGTTAAGTGTATAAAAAAAATACGACAGAAATATTAAGGTTTTATAACAAACATCTGAAGAAAATGAAGTAAAAAATCGGCGAGAAAGGAAGATTTCTGATAAAGGTATTTTCCCGAGTTATTTTTAGAACATGAAAGCACTCGAGTGACGTTGATGCTAACTCAGCGGGATTCCGTAAGTGGCTTAACAGTGTGATTCATGGAAGGGAGTTTTTAATTGTTTTCCGCGTGTTGGTTTCACTTGGGTGTGTAAAATTGATAGATACGGAAATCTTATAGTTAGATGGTTTGGAAAAGTTAAATTGAAAGTCAAGTTTGTGTTTGAGTAATTTGTGGGAAGTGGTTTTTGAGTCACATGTAACGGAATAAACGGACATCTATCGTGTATAAGTAACATGGCCGACTTTATAATATCAGTTTCTCAGAACAATTTAAAAACTTGATACTTTTCTGCAGATGAAATGAAAGTTTAAGGATATGTGGGAATTTATGGAATAATGTTCCTGAAAATCTCATGCAGGCTAAGAAAAGATATACGACCGCACTTATATGTGGTTTAATAATTATAGTGTTAATTATTGTATTGAAAAAGCTTCCCAGTCGCTTTATTCAAAATGGAAAGTCTATTTCCTTGGAAACATCAGAATTTATTTCCTATATCGATGGCAGCGATTACACCTTCAATGAGGATATGCATGTGTCGGCACGACAACGAAGGTCGCCGCACACTGTCGTCGATTATTCAAAATGTCGAATGGAATCCTGCTTCGACAATTCGTTGTGTACCAATGGATTTAGAGTTTATGTCTATCCAATTGAAGAGAAAGTGTCGCATAGCTATAACAAAATTCTTGTGTCCTTACAAGAATCACGATTTTATACGTCGGACCCAAAGCAAGCTTGTTTATTTGTCTTAGCTGTTGATACTTTAGATAGAGACGTTTTAAGTCCTGACATGGTCCAAGAAATGGATTCTAAACTTGCTAAATTGCCATATTGGAATAATGGAAAAAATCATCTAATTTTTAATTTGTACTCCGGCACATGGCCGGATTATGTTTTAAATGTGGACTTCAATATTGGGCAAGCCATGCTTGCCAAAGCTAGTATGTCTACAAATACATTTCGTCCTGGGTTTGATATATCATTTCCCTTATTTGCCAAAGATCATCCCCAAAAAGGTGGAGAAAAGGGACATTTATACACATCAGCAAACAATATTCCGCCTACTAGGTATTATCTACTTGGCTTTAAAGGAAAACGTTACTTAACTGGGATTGGGTCGGAAACTAGGAATTCTTTATATCATATACACAATAAAAAGGATATTATTCTACTGACAACTTGTCGCCATGGAAAAAATTGGCAGAAAACTGCCAAAAAGCTCAACGATACACGATGTGATACCGACAACGAGGAGTATGATAAGTAAGTACCATGTAATCTACAATACATGCCGAAATCAGTCTGTCTGGGAGGCAGTTGTTACGAATGCATTGCATTGAATCCATGTTATGATATCATGTGCTATAACACTATCTTTTAATTGGTGACATAATTTTACTTTTACCGGCTAGTCCCTTTTCTCACTGCTCTAGAAGTAGAACAGCAGACTTGAGCAGATGTCTCACTGAGTCACTCTGCCGTCTATTTACTTACTCTGTCATGAATAGATTGAATCAGCATTATTTGTTACCTAAAAGTTTATGAGTACTTTGTCGATTTCCTTCTTTCTCTATGTTGAATTTTTATGTTGTAATATAAATTTTGATGAGTCAGGGATTTTAATGTAGACAGGATATTGTATGTATATCAAACTTGAGGAATGAACTCGAAAAAGTTTATTCAACTTGTCGGGTTAAATGATGGGTGTAAAAATGAGTATTTAAAACCTGCTGTGGACATGTGGTGAATACACACAGAGTGAAGATAAAATGATACATGCCAGTGATCTTTTTTTGTTACTTTTATTGCCAAATATAGGCTGTTTCCCTTTATCGAAAAGTGTCCGTTTCCCCCCAAAAAATCATAACTTTTCCCCAATTCTTTGTTCATTTCCCCCTCTGACTGAAATTCTTTTTATAAAGTCAGGTTTTTGTGTATTTAACCTGTTACAACAGAGTCTTTGCTCTTACATCACATCATGTATATATATAACAAACACCAGCCACAGCTGACAAGTAATGAAGTTATTTTAGTAAGCAAAAAAAACATTACCTTATTTTCCCAAATTTGGGATTTATCACTCCTATTTTACCAATTGTAAAGGCACAGGCAGTAAAATTATTTTCAAAAAAATCACTGGGGCCAGCTCCCGCCAACGAGAGGGCCCTAGTGAGGGAAATGATAATATTGATCACTGTCCAATATTGTTTAGGATATTAAATTTGCTGAATTACTAGTATAATACCAATATTGTACATTCTACTGGTGTTGAATTTGTTCAAAATCTGCAATGCATTTATGCATAATAAAAGCCCATTAACATAATACAAATAACTTGCTTTATCGGTGTATAAATGAAATATCATTTACACTAATGCTAAAATATATATATCGATGTATGTATGTATGTTGTCACAAATACTTCTTGATATTTTTATATTAGCTTAAATATACAGGCTAGTCATTTGAATACTATAAGCTTGGCAGTCAAGGAATTTGTTACTTAATTGCCCTGTTGGGGGTCAATCATTTGTACTGTATGGACCCCAAAAAACAGAGTCATTCATTTAATCATTATTGAAATATTGGTCAGGATCAACACTTCTGATATGTCACTATGATTTACAAAAACAGACACCCTGCTGTGTTAATTACACTACAGTTAATACCTATTATCTAATCACTGATTTGTTGATTCCAGTTGAGGTTGACATACATGTATATAGCTTTGAGTCTAGGCCTTTATGAGGGACAGAAACAAAGAAATTGGCCTTATCATATTGTCGATGTAATACTGTGATAATACAGGATAATACAGGATAATACAGGCTTATGGTTTATTGTGGTTGATAAATCCTGATTATCTCCTGGTTTTAGCTTTACCAGCGTAATTCCTTTCCTTATGTTTGCCTTAACTTTCCCAATTTACGAAGTGGTCATAGTAGATTAGTATGAATGTGTACGTCTTTCAATTCTATGTGTAGGCGTATATGACACAGGGACAAAGGGCCGGTATTAAGTTATTGAAGAGTTAAAGGTCAAATCCCCTACCTACACTTACTGTGAGTGTCTGGGAATTATATTTGATGCTTGTTCCGTTTCCTTTTTCAGCGTTTTCTTTTTTCGATTTCTTTTTCACCGTTTTGGGAATGCTACACACACAGACACAATTGGGAAATATAGTGTTGTAGATAATTTACATTTGAAATTTAATTGAAACTTAGCATTTTTAAAAGAAGTAAAAATTTTTTACATTTAGCCCAAATGTAAAGGTAAAATGATTACATACCAAGATCACTCTAGACAATAAATGCACAATAATGCTAAAATAGCCAGCTGACAATTTTGATGTCTGGAGTAAGTAAGAAAACATACTTTTTGTTGTATGAATTCCTCCATTTTTCGGAGGTTATTTAATAGAGGAAACAGGGCCTTAAAAGTTACTGCACATGTAAATAATGAGTACATGTAGGCATTCATATGTTTGTTTAGTTTATACTGGCACTAAAAACCAAGGTGTTTTTGTATATATTGTATTGTAAGATTTTTGAAATTTGTGTAACCCCAAATGCTCAATCCCTGTCCAATTAGTTAGACTTGTATAAATGTTGTATTATTACTAATGTTGCCATTTCCACAGAGTTGATGTTACAACAATGTAATGTTTCTGTTCATAAATTTATTAGGCTTCGTTTAATACATTATTATTTTAGTCAACATTCACAGCTGTCAGATTGCACATGATTTAAGTGGGTCTACTAATGATATTTATGCTTGTTTCTGGACTGAAATCTCTCGGCATTATTCAAATTTCAATTGAATCGGAAATGTTGTCCTTAAATACTTCCACAACTTCAATGTCTTTGTATGTCTTCACTTGTGAACGGCTGTGTTCGATTCATGGAGAAGGCAAAAAGAAGTAAACATCTGCGTTCTAATCATACAGACAATACATCGTTCGTTTTCATGGTATTGACATGTCACCAGTCTACAGAGCCGTCTTGACAGGCAGACCCTGTGAAATTAGGGTATTGACAAGTGGTTGATATTGTCTGCTCAATTAAACATTCAAACTAAAGCCTTCCTTGCAAAATTTTACCATTTCTATTCAATATTTATAAATTGTTGTTGAAAAATGGTTGGCTGGCCCTCTATTTAAATATTAACGTCAGCAGAATTGAGTTGATACATGTATATATTTTTCGGTTTAAGTGATTTTTTGCTATCTTCAACATACCCACTTTTCCAAAGCCCTGAAAAAGAAAAAAAGTATTCGGTCGTGTGCAAAATTGTCATTGTACGTATTAAATTTATAGCGGAAAAAATGTAACTCAATTTGACCATTTTGTCAACCAAGCTTGAAACAATTATATCTGTATCACACATTGTTTCCTGTATAAGGCTTATGTCTGTGACTCTCCTGTATGACAGTCGGGGTTCAGGCCTCCTAATTAGGGAGTTTTTGAGAACCCTGCTTGTTCTTGTTCCCTGATGTACTCTGTCTTCATTCAAAGTCATCGACAACCAACAAAAGCCTAAGAGCGTGGACTGTTGTAGTAAAACAATTCAATGATTTAATTCATGGTAGGACTCCGACTGGTATATATTATGCAATATACATTTGTGGTGACAATGCAACCCTTGTTGAATCTGAACTTTTTTTTCCAAAAATATTGAACATTGAAAGTATGTTGGTACTGAGCATTATCCATCTGGTTGACTACAGTTCATGTCAGGTTTAGGAAATTAAGGGTCCAGTGATTTTATGGTTGATTATAGTGTTTAAGGCCCAGTGTTTATTGTTGATATGATCTTTAAGGGTCAGTGGTTAGGGTTCATATGATGTTTAGGGCCCAATGTTGTATCATGGTTGAACAAGGTATTTGGTCCAATGTTGATAGATTGTGTGGCAGTTTGGACGCATGCCTTTGGGTATATATAAAGCTGCCATTTTCAAGGAACCTCTCACTGGTCTTGAAGGGCAATGATTGATATTACATCTTTAACAATAAATGATATTCACAGAAAAGTGAAAATACGATTTTCTGTCAAAGGAGAAATTGACTACACCATCTAAATATGCAAAATAGCCTTCCAATGTTTCATTATCAGATATTGAGATAATGGTATTTTTATGGAAAAAATGCTCCTATTTTGTTCAGACATTTTTATGCCCCCCCACCCTCCCGGCATTTTTCAAATGACGAAGAGGCATAAAATATTACCTCTCAGTGTCCGTTTGTCTGGTCTTAGGGTCTGTCCATGTGAACAATTTGTTTGTGATCATTACCTCTTGAAAGGATGGATTTATTCAATTCATATTGGGCTTATAAGCATAGGATAGATTAATGAAATACAGGTCGGAAACTGTTCTCAAGTTTTATAACCAGGGGCCTTGCTCATGCAGTTCCATTTGACCCTGGAGTTGACCATTTGAACCCTGGAATTTCCAATAAAGCCACATTTGACCCTTAGGATTCTGGCTCAAGGGCCAATTTTTCTCTAAATAAAAGTAAATTATAGGCACTTTGGCTATAAATTGGCAAAATCTGGTCAGAAATGATCAAAATGACCCTTGAGATTCAGCACCTAGTGGCATCCCTGATATCTTGTACAGAAGACAACTGAGAGGTCAGAGTGAAACAAATTTATCTGCATCTTCAAATTTATGTGCTTTTATCCCGCAACAGGGACATTTTAACAACGTCTGGGCTTGTTGCTGTTTGTAGGTAACATAATCGCCTGTGTTACATGTTTCATGAAATGTGGCCAAACTACGAGGACATTATTGTAGTATGGCAAGTACGTTACAAGCAGCAGACGTAAAGTGTAGATTTCATGATGCGTAAAAAAATGAAATTTGATTTATGTCGGCTTGAGATAGGGTGGAAAGCAGAATAATACGCCCATTAATGTGTGTCATTCTTTACACAATAATTATAAAGTCTGCCGTAATTCTGTACCACTGAAAGTTTTGGTTGGTTGAGTGGTCATGAATGAAGAATAAAAGTACTGGGGTGAATGTCTCGTCTGATGTATACTTAACTATGTATGAATGTTCATGATTAACTTATATTTTCATTTACTGGTTAGCAGTTTTGATAGATCTATAATATGCATCCAAAACCAATACATTTTGGTGAGAAATATTTATTAGAATGTCTTTGTATTAATAATTATTCAAAATTAGGAATATTGTTGTGCCTCATGGTATGATGATGAAATAGTGATGTGCAGGCTTTCACTGATCAATTGTCTGCTCAAAACAGAATATCTCAAATAGTAGGGTCTCCAGAAAATAGAGTTACAATATTCTTAATTTGTTAAAAATACACAATATTAAAAAAACCATCATGTTTTGGGCATTATATCTATATTAGATCAACATATATATCTTTCAGCTTATTCAGAATATAATTTTTTTAAATTCGGTTCATGGATTTTGTTAAATTAATGAGTGACGTATATTTACTGAGATACTACGCCTTTTAAAACTTTGCCATTATGACTCAAATGTTTTTCACTGTGTTACAGGATTTTGATATAATGGGCCAAAATTCAAAAAAGTAGTTTGTTTAATGTTACTTAAGAATAAGACCACCTCAAAATTAAGAACACCATTTTCGAGTCCATTTTCACTGTTTTACTCTTTATTCTCAATAAGAAGACCACCTCAATATGAATACCACCTCAATAAGAAGACCACCTCAATAAGAAGACCACCTCAATATGAATACCACCTCAATATGACTACCACCTCAATATGAATACCACCTCAATATGAAATCACCTCAATATGACTACCACCTCAATATGAATACCACCTCAATATGAAATCACCTCAATATGACTACCACCTCAATATGACTACCACCTCAATATGACTACCACCTCAATATGAATACCACCTCAATATGAATACCAGTTTACAAGAGTCCCAAGGGTGGTCTTATTAGTCTTATTACTATAAGGTTTTACTGTACAGAATTAGATGGTTTTGTGCAGAAACAAAAAAGCTATGCTGGCCAGTGTAAGGAAAAAATCTCCTGAGTTTCTGATATCTATTGATGCGCTTGAAAGTGTTCTGCATTGATTACCTATACATGGGTTTAAATGTTTTCCTTAGCTCCATCACTGACTAATTTACATCTATTATTTATGTATTGCATGAGTAAAACTTACTGTGTTAATCTATGGTCGATATATATACGGTCATCATAAAACGTAATTCCTTATTTTGACAAAAGTGTGAGCAAACATGTGTACACATGCACAGGGAAAAAGTTCCTAGGGGAATTAGGAGCCACCGTCTGTTAATTCCTTTCGCCATCTGTTTTCATTTGTATTAGAACTGAAGATGACCAGAATTCATATATTCACGTTTTCTGAAGTACAGTTTGATGGGTATTAGCTTAGTTTCTTGAAGAACATTTAAATTCTAATAATTATGTCTGTTGTCATTACTGCAATATGGTCTCATTGTGGTCTCATTGTGCTGAAATCAGGTCACATGACACTGAATCTGGTTGGTGAATCTAACATTGTGGCACAAACCTGTGCTTGGCACTAAAATATGGTTTCATGGCATCAAAATCTGGCACATGGCACTAAAATAATAACATGATATCTGACATGGTTCTAAAATCTGGTATTGTTACATTAAAATCCTGTCGCATGCCACAACAATCTGGTCTCATGCCTCTAAAATCTGGTCTCATGCCTCTAAAATCTGGTCTCATGCCTCTAAAATCTGGTCTCATGCCTCTAAAATCTGGTCTCATGCCTCTAAAATCTGGTCTCATGCCTCTAAAATCTGGTCTCATGCCTCTAAAATCTGGTCACATGCCTCTAAATCTGGTCTCATACCTCTAAATCTGCTGGCATGCCTCTAAAATATGGTCTCATGCTTCTAAATCTTCTGGCATGCCTCTAAAATCTGGTCTCATGCCTCTAAAATCTGGTCTCATGCTTCTAAATCTGCTGGCATGCCTCTAAAATATGGTCTTATGCCACTTAAATCAAATGTTGTGGCAAAATAATTTGCTTTGTTGTTTAAGATTTAACTTTAGAGACATTAATTTAATGACAGACATTTGTTTTGCAGGGCAAATAGGATATACTCTGTCTGTGTAGAATATTGTTATGGTCATACGACTATAAATCATTTTATTTTGAAGTCTAAGGTCTGACACCACTAAATTTTGTGGAAAGTATTCTAGTCTTGATGAAAAACAATTTATCTTACGCTTGTATGCATTTACATATTGATTTGTCTCCATGACAAATTGCAGTTTAACTTCGGCAAGTAATTTACGATGTGCAGGAAATATAATTTACCAGAAAGCTTTGAGTATAAGCTTTGGAATAGATTAGGTTTAATCATATATTCTCTCTCAATGTTATTTTGTGCAAATATGAACTGAAATAACATTTTCATACCGCAATCTCTGTCAGATTCAAGAAGCTCTTCTGAATGTTAATGGTGATTATCATTTTTTTTTACTGTCATCATACATAATTTATATATACATGTTGTAATTGAAATATAATTCTTCCAGCTTGTGTGATAACAACTGTTGGGAAATGTTTTACTTCCGGTCTAAGGCTAAATTAGCTTTTATAGTCATGAAAAATTGAACTATGTATAAGTTTAAACTTTTTTATTTTATGTGAATTTTGAAACAAGTTTATACTTCTTCCTTTCAATGGTTTTCTTCCTACTAATCAACCAATACTTGTGCCTAATTATGGGATAGTGAAGATTGTGGTTCAACCTGGCCCGATGTGGTATTCGAACATCATGTTCTTTAAATCAGACTTCAGCCTGGCTCTGCCCCCGACGCTTGTCTGGACTTTCATTAGATCGATACTCATTAAACTTTCCCATTACTTTGTGCCCAAACACCCGTGAGTCTCATCTAGAGGGCAAGTGATATTTCTACAAGTCTTCATACATTGCTGACGATAATTTACGGATTTGTATGAATATTCATGAGTGGCAAGTCAATATTGTTCAACTACACCCAAACCCAGAAATTGTGGATAGCCAAACCGCAAGCAATAGGTATTTTAAGGATGGTATGTTCAGTCCTGTTTGTCTGAGTGATAGAATCGAAGAAGTGTCAACAACAGGATGTGGGGAAGCCTCGAAGTCACCATATCCGACCGCAGGAAGTTAAAATAGATACCTTAACTCACCAAATAAACAGGTTTCTTCCTAGTGATAAATATTGAGGATAAAATGAGAACTTATGTTAATAATTTGTTGAATCAGGACACTTATTTGTTTGTATAGATAGTTCCCACACCTACAATAATAACCTCCCTTGTTCTTAATCATAGGCAAAACTGATAAGCCCTTATCGGAGTATATTCCAAAATGTGATAACTGAGAAATACCAACGCAGTTTGCATGTGACAACCACTTTCTCTTTAAATTTCTGAGCCATCTGCCCACATGAAGATAATGAATAAGTAATTTTTATATTTCTGATTATTTTATCATTGTTTATATTATATTTCCTTTAAATTTGCCTATCAATATGGCCGACTTATGCAGAACAAGGGAGGTAAATATTTTAAATGTAGGAACTATCATTTGTGAAAAACCAATATCAGTTTTTATAATGCTGCGAATTCCCCTCCCACTTGCTATTGAAGTGTACTGTGATAAAATATCAATTCATAAATACATCTATCTACTGAATAGCTTGTGTCTGGCCTTCACTGGGCGTGTTTGAGTATTTTTTATGATCTTTTCAGGCTGTGTAGTTTGTGTATCTGATTTCAATACAGACTGTGACCTAGTTTAATCCATCGAGACTGTGACCCATAATCTCAACTTAGACTGTCACTGTGACCTATCTTAACAGTCCACATTGACTCCTTGTGATACAAAGTCCCAATGCAAACTGAGCCCTGACTTTATGAATCTAGACTGGAACACTAATTACCATCCTAGACTGTAACATAATTCTATCAGTCCAGACTGTGACCCAAAGTTCTAACCTAGACTGTGACCTAAATTCTGTCAATTCAGACAGTGACTTTTGATTGCAACCTAGACTGTGACCTAACAATTTTAATCCAGACTGTGACCAAAAGTCTCAACAACTTCAAAGCAAATTTGTCACCTGCATTCCAAACACAGCACTTGAAGCAGCAGATAAGTATGTTATCAAGTATGGGTACTTCTGTATGGAGTGTCCTCACAGTCGGTTACACCGCAGTCATTTAAACACACTTGTTATCAATGATAAAACAGTTACACATGCTTGTTGTTCTCCTGATTTCATATGTAACAAATATTACAGTTTTTACAATACACCCACTTCATAATATAATTTTTCAGTTTTTTTTCCCTTATAAAGTCGGGTCTGGTAAAGCAGGGGTGTCACTAGGTGCTGAATCTCGAGGAACATTCTGATTAATTTTGACCGGATTTTATCATTTTATAGCCTAATTTCCTATAATTTCGATAGAAATTGACCCTTCAGCTAGAATCGCTAGGGTCAAAATGTGGCTGTTTGGAAATTCAAGGGTGGCAAAAGGTCAACCCAAGGGTCAAATGAACCCCTCATTTTGTTTGGTATGCGTATATCTCCTGGTGTGTTTTGTGTACATTTCATGTTTAATCAGTTCAAACTTGGTGTGATTAGTATATATGTGTATCAAAAGAGAAAACTTTGGCTCCTATAAATCAAATGGATGATATTTATAATTGATTTGTGGCTCTGTTACTTATTGTTCGACCCTTATGATAATAAAATGATAAGATGATACTGAATGTACTTTGTACCGACCCTGAGTCTGTTCAACTGATTGTTGTAAGAAGTTTATATTTTTATATTTATGTTGTAATTTAAGGGTCACAAATTTAACTAATCTTGACTGTTGCTGTTAATTTCACGCTGTTATTTGTCAGAGCACTTTTCTGTTTGTGAAAGTTAAAAAACCAAGTAGGAAAGGGTTAGTACTGATTAGTAACCCTGGAAGTTTGTAACCTAGTTTATATGTACAGCCAACATTTATAACCTGTATTGCTGCATGCACGTGATCGAAAGTAATTTCAAAGAAACACTAAAAAGGATTACAGTGAAAAACCAAGTCCTTAGCTATCGAAAATAGGGGAACAAGGGGAAAAACTGCCTTAAATATCTGTAGAATTGGAGCAAAAATCATTAAAAAATAGTTTTGGCAGAGAAACTTAACTTTAGTCTTAAAGAGGCAAATCAACAGCGTTGCGTAAAAGCAGGGATATGTTTTCAGTCTTCTTGCTGACATCAAAAATGCCCAATTAATGGCAGCCACTTTGTGATCTCAATAGCAACACTTGACATCAATCGTATTATGTCATACTAGATTCTGCACACTGCCTTTTCTTTAAGAGGATTTGAAGGTTCTTTTAAGACTTATAAGGGTTTTTAGTAGCTTGTGTTTTTTTGGAATGAGGTTTTAAGTCGCATAAACAGCTAGGTCATGCAGTGACTTTTCCAGCTATTGTTTAGTATTTTGGTGAAGGAAGAACCCATGGGCCCCTTCTAGCATAGCCCCTTTGGGCATAGGATAGAACCGCCGAGATTTTGGACATGCCCTTAGCCAGATGGATAGCTTCCTCACTTACAAATCAGCACGGGATTCGAACCCGGAGCAATGAGAGGCAAGTGATTGAAGTCTGCGATAGAGACACCTTATGTAACTTGGTTTATGTTATGTGGTAGGAATGTATATTTACTAGACTGGTGACTTCTCAAAAATTGTTAGCCAGAATCGATGAATTACTACATGTAATTTGATAAACTTGTGCAATTTTATTATGACATTTGCTATTTTGAGACAATTTTGGCAAATATATCTAGCCAGATTGAAGTTACAGTAACCACTGACTATTTGGCTATCTACTAGCACCTGTCTAGTATTGATGTTGAAGTACATGTATCAGGGGTTCCACTAGCACCTGTCTAGTATTGATGTTGAAGTACATGTATCAGGGGTTCCACTAGCACCTGTCTAGTATTGATGTTGAAGTACATGTATCAGGGGTTCCACTATGCTCAATATCAACGCTCATTTTGATAATTTTTACCCAATTTTACCATTATATAGTCAAATTACCTATAATTTCTTTTACCAGTTTATAGTCAAATTACCTATAATTTCTTTTACCAGTTTATATAGCCAAATTACCTATAATTTCTTTTACCAGTTTATAGTCAAATTACCTATAATTTCTTTTACCAGTTTATAGTCAAATTACCTATAATTTCTTTTACCAGTTTATAGTCAAATTACCTATAATTTCTTTTACCAGTTTATAGTCAAATTACCTATAATTTCTTTTACCAGTTTATATAGCCAAATTACCAATAATTTATAGAAAAATTGACCCTTCAGCCAGAATCCTTGGAGTCAAAATGTGGCTTTTGGGAAATTCCAGGGGCGAAGAGTCATATGGACCCCCTGTGTATAGAAAGATGATTTACAGACATGATGTTCCAAGTACCCGCTGTCTCAGACATGATGTTCCAAGTACCCGCTGTATGGTTGGATATTTTTTATTCATCATTATAAATTTCTATATTTTAAGTGAAGTAATTTCATATATATATATAACCGTTTGGTGACAGGGACCTGTATGAATTTCAAATGCTTATACAATGTTTGGATGCTTCCTTGATTCCCCTCATTGAAACTTGTAAGGAAGTTTATATTGGATGGTAAGTGTTACAAGACTTGCCACATTTATCATATATTCGTCAGATCTTAACATGTACTTGATTATTGATGTGACCTTAAACAATGTTTGATTTCTGTATGATGACAAACAGTGGGGTCGTACATGTAGAGTATATTTATTTAATGGTCCTTTTGCCACATGTTTATACAGTAAAACCTCGAGAATAAGACCACCCTTTGGATCATCGAAAACTGGTCTTAATATTGAGGATAAATAAAGAGTAAAACAGTAAAAATGGACTTGAAAATTGTGTTCCTAATTTTGAGGGGATCTTATTATTGAGGTGGTGTTTATGTGAGGTTTTACTATACATGGTTATAGTACGGTTACAGGTTGGAATCTGACTAAACACCGATTCAATAAGTCAGACTAAAATTTAACGGAATTCCTATTTTAGAAATGGAATTCAATAGTCATACTAAAATAGTCATAATAAAAGTGTACATTGTGTGCATTTCTTTTGAAACACTTGACTACTAGGTTACTTGTATCATGTTGTATCCATTCACCAAGTGGATTGATAACACTGCTTTGATTATTGCCAATAATAAAACTTATGCAACACAAATAGGGATGATACCTATTAAAGCATCTGGCTTATGGGTTAAGATAAAAATATCAAAATTTAAAACGAAAAACTTCCGAAAAATTTGTATTTATTACACATTAACTGTAAATGAATACAAATGGATGAGTACATTTTATAGTTAAAGCAGGTCTAACTGTTAAAGGGTGTGTTGTAGTTTATATAGTTATTTAATAAATCAGTAAGATAGTTATATGGTATTTTAATTTTAAATGTGTTAGATTGCATGATATCACATTTCATATTAAAGGCTTGCACGTTACAGTTGACTGTAAAACATTTTTCGTCTGATTCAAATGTCCCTTCTGTCCAGAAGCCCGAACGTTAAGAATTTTTATCTCATATAATTATTTTGATGTGAATTTGCAAGCAAGCTCCTTTATATTGGAATGTCATAAAAATAGCAGCCCCCACATACCACACTGCCTACACTGTCTACACTACCTACTTCACATCAGTTTATAGCATGTGTAGCAATAATTTCCAAACATGAAAACTGCAGACATAAGATGAGAGGCTTGTGGTCAGTTAAAGTACACTCTTGTCTCGAGGATTGGCCGCGTAAATCATTGAACCTAATGACATTACATTTACTGAAATATCACAGTGCCTGCACAGCTTTTACTAGTAGTACTATGTGGCCAAATTTCGGCCCCTTTCCAATTGCAAATTAGTGTTGATGAATTCCCAATAGAAAATGAGGGAAAACTAAGGAACAAACTAGCAGTAACCAGTGTCCATATTATCGTAAATAATTAATTTATCACATCGTAAAATATCTGCAATATCTTAAGAGACAGTAAAACTAGACCTTGGCTCAAATTAATAAGACTAACTTTGGAGACCAGTCTAACAATACAGCATTGCAGCCATTGGTCAATGTTACCACTGTCCTCATAACCAACCAATTGGATGCTTGAACTTTTATACCTGTTTTGTTACTTAAATTTCATTACCTCAGACCCATATACTTCAAGTTATAGAAAGTATGGACAGTCAAGAAGTCTTGTAATTGTACATGTACTTGAAACTGAAGCAATTAATAACACATTCATTAGAGTTGTCATTGATTGCAGGCCTTCTTCCATAGTTTGCATGAGTCATACTATCTTACCCATTTCAAAAGCCAGATATATCTTTTTTCCCCGAATGAGAAGCATCTACGACAATTTGTCTACTGGTACGACCTGGTATATTACTGGGGGGGGGGGGGGGGGGGGGGTATGAAATAAACATCGAAAACATGCATTCGGATTGGCAAATTTTACCAATTTATCTATAGGGTCTTTTTCCCAAAATGAATCATTGACAGCCCCAACAATCCCATAATGTAACTCGCTTACTATCTCCATCTCTGTTCACCGGTATATTGAAATATTTGATGAGAGTGAAATCTCAAATTGAGGCATTTCATAAAAAGCGAGTCTAGAACATGAATAAACGTTAAATGAACCATAACTTGTGGTTTTAATTAAGCAATTATTGTAGTCTTGACATTTATGTAAAATAAAGTAATATTAATGTATATTTGATATTGACTGGCTCCTGTGGTCAATTATTTGTGTTCCGCTCCATTTAATGTACGTTAAGTAAGGCAGTTTAAACAATACTGAGAAATGAGCGCCCTTATTCTTTGGTACTTCACCGATTTAGTAAAATTTGAACTAATTATTTCTTAAAAATGTGCTTCAGTGTAAATTTCTGTACCAGTGAATATGTTTCTGGAATGAAGACCTGGATTATGTATTGCCTACCAAACCTTGCATGGTGGGCATTCGTGCTCTGTACACAATCTCAGATATTTCTCTTTGGGGTTAAAGTTTTGGGAACCCCATCTTCGCTCGGGAGTCGTGGACATTGGGCTCCTGTTCCCTATAAACGTCAAGAAAATTTGCTTGTTTGTTTTGGGTTTTACGCCGTTTCTCAACAGTATTACAGATATATAGCAGCCAGTTGATCTAAACACTGCTCCTGGGGTTACCCACAAGTATGAGCCTGCTCCTCCGCAAGTAATCATTTTGAGAAATTGCACGTCAGTGTTTCTTTTCACTTCTATGGGAATGGTGGCGGGGCCCTAAGATAGGGGAAAATAGCGTTGTGAGGGGAAAATAGGGGAAAACTAATGTGCATAAAAAAAGTATACATTTCTATGTATGTATTCACTAAACTTCTTTGTTGCATTGATGTAAACATCTAAATATGCTAACAGATCAGTTAGTTTCATTACAGGTCAATGTTTCTATCTTTCTGACTAAAAATATCAACAATACTGGCAGCATCTCCAATTTAAAAAAAAGCTGTAGGAGGGGAATTTTTATGGAGGATAGGGGAAAAAAACATACTTTTGAGTGAGGGGAATGGGTCCGAATTTCGGCCCCAAAAAGGCCCCAAAAAAAACACTGCACGTTTATGCCTTCATACTGATTGCATTATGACTGGCTTAAAAGTTTTCTCGAACTGTAAAACTCGAGTCCGATGCAGGTATATCTTATGCTATCACTAACTCGATCTGCACGTAGGCCAGAATAGAAAACTCCCGTATGGGACACTAAGTCTTGTATTTGTGGTTGTGAGAAAGACGTAAGACAAGTGACAATACAGACTTGTAGAGTATGTCTATTTAAAGGCATTTACCACTGACTATCTCATATTTACGACCAAAAAAATCTGCCTTTAAATGTGGTGTATTTGCTTTTCTGTGGTGGGAATGGTTTCAGTCTCTAGCGAACATACATAATAAATATTCATGGAAGATGTAAACTGTAAAAGCTGTCTTTTCTGGTGCTTATGTAATTGTTAAATGAAGACAGATTCATGTGAAAATAACAATGTGTGGTGAGAATTGAATTTATCCTATCACTCTTTATTGTCCGCTGTAATTTTACAAAGAAACTTGTATGTACTGCATGATGATATCCGATTTTGCATGTTAGGCTAGATTTTTGGTAAACAGTGTTAAATATATTCAAGATTGATGATAGGACATATTTGGAAAGTCGACTGTTTAGATATTAATCATAATTTTGACTTGAATTTATTGAACTATTAAACAACATAATGGGAAATAAATTGTACTCCAGTTTCACACGATAATTCATCTTTAAGTTAAGTTTGAAAATGTCAGCAAAGATAGAACATTGTTTACGAGTATTAAACTTTAAAGTCTTTATTTTTAGTAATTCGAAAAATTATTGATGATTTTTTTTAAAGCCTCATGCAGTCCTTGTTTGTATTAGCAAGAGAGTAAAAGAAAAATCACAGGAGGTCTAGATTGAAATGGTCAGATATAAGTTCCCACATTTAATGTTTATCGGAGTCCCTTGTTTTCTTCTGGTTAATTGGACATTTTAAATTCATTTTTACAAGTGTTACTACTTTCAAGGATCGTTATGCTGTATTTCACTATATTTACACTGTTACAGGCTTGTTTACGCTGTAGAGATTAAATGTACAGTCAATTATTATTAAAGGTGGTTGCTTTAGAGAGATTAAATGTACAGTCAATTATTATTAAAGGTGGTTGCTTTAGAGAGATTAAATGTACAGTCAATTATTATTAAAGGTTGTTGCTTTAGAGAGATTAAATGTACAGTCAATTATTATTAAAGGTGGTTGCTTTAGAGAGATTAAATGTACAGTCAATTATTATTAAAGGTGGTTGCTTTAGAGAGATTAAATGTACAGTCAATTATTATTAAAGGTGGTTGCTTTAGAGAGATTAAATGTACAGTCAATTATTATTAAAGGTGGTTGCTTTAGAGAGATTAAATGTACAGTCAATTATTATTAAAGGTTGTTGCTTTAGAGAGATTAAATGTACAGTCAATTATTATTAAAGGTGGTTGCTTTAGAGAGATTAAATGTACAGTCAATTATTATTAAAGGTTGTTGCTTTAGAGAGATTAAATGTACAGTCAATTATTATTAAAGGTGGTTGCTTTAGAGAGATTAAATGTACAGTCAATTATTATTAAAGGTTGTTGCTTTAGAGAGATTAAATGTACAGTCAATTATTATTAAAGGTGGTTGCTTTAGAGAGATTAAATGTACAGTCAATTATTATTAAAGGTGGTTGCTTTAGAGAGATTAAATGTACAGTCAATTATTATTAAAGGTGGTTGCTTTAGAGAGATTAAATGTACAGTCAATTATTATTAAAGGTGGTTGCTTTAGAGAGATTAAATGTACAGTCAATTATTATTAAAGGTTGTTGCTTTAGAGAGATTAAATGTACAGTCAATTATTATTAAAGGTGGTTGCTTTAGAGAGATTAAATGTACAGTCAATTATTATTAAAGGTGGTTGCTTTAGAGAGATTAAATGTACAGTCAATTATTATTAAAGGTGGTTGCTTTAGAGAGATTAAATGTACAGTCAATTATTATTAAAGGTGGTTGCTTTAGAGAGATTAAATGTACAGTCAATTATTATTAAAGGTTGTTGCTTTAGAGAGATTAAATGTACAGTCAATTATTATTAAAGGTGGTTGCTTTAGAGAGATTAAATGTACAGTCAATTATTATTAAAGGTTGTTGCTTTAGAGAGATTAAATGTACAGTCAATTATTATTAAAGGTGGTTGCTTTAGAGAGATTAAATGTACAGTCAATTATTATTAAAGGTGGTTGCTTTAGAGAGATTAAATGTACAGTCAATTATTATTAAAGGTTGTTGCTTTAGAGAGATTAAATGTACAGTCAATTATTATTAAAGGTTGTTGCTTTAGAGAGATTAAATGTACAGTCAATTATTATTAAAGGTGGTTGCTTTAGAGAGATTAAATGTACAGTCAATTATTATTAAAGGTGGTTGCTTTAGAGAGATTAAATGTACAGTCAATTATTATTAAAGGTGGTTGCTTTAGAGAGATTAAATGTACAGTCAATTATTATTAAAGGTGGTTGCTTTAGAGAGATTAAATGTACAGTCAATTATTATTAAAGGTTGTTGCTTTAGAGAGATTAAATGTACAGTCAATTATTATTAAAGGTGGTTGCTTTAGAGAGATTAAATGTACAGTCAATTATTATTAAAGGTGGTTGCTTTAGAGAGATTAAATGTACAGTCAATTATTATTAAAGGTGGTTGCTTTAGAGAGATTAAATGTACAGTCAATTATTATTAAAGGTTGTTGCTTTAGAGAGATTAAATGTACAGTCAATTATTATTAAAGGTGGTTGCTTTAGAGAGATTAAATGTACAGTCAATTATTATTAAAGGTGGTTGCTTTAGAGAGATTAAATGTACAGTCAATTATTATTAAAGGTGGTTGCTTTAGAGAGATTAAATGTACAGTCAATTATTATTAAAGGTTGTTGCTTTAGAGAGATTAAATGTACAGTCAATTATTATTAAAGGTGGTTGCTTTAGAGAGATTAAATGTACAGTCAATTATTATTAAAGGTGGTTGCTTTAGAGAGATTAAATGTACAGTCAATTATTATTAAAGGTTGTTGCTTTAGAGAGATTAAATGTACAGTCAATTATTATTAAAGGTGGTTGCTTTAGAGAGATTAAATGTACAGTCAATTATTATTAAAGGTGGTTGCTTTAGAGAGATTAAATGTACAGTCAATTATTATTAAAGGTGGTTGCTTTAGAGAGATTAAATGTACAGTCAATTATTATTAAAGGTGGTTGCTTTAGAGAGATTAAATGTACAGTCAATTATTATTAAAGGTGGTTGCTTTAGAGAGATTAAATGTACAGTCAATTATTATTAAAGGTGGTTGCTTTAGAGAGATTAAATGTACAGTCAATTATTATTAAAGGTGGTTGCTTTAGAGAGATTAAATGTACAGTCAATTATTATTAAAGGTGGTTGCTTTAGAGAGATTAAATGTACAGTCAATTATTATTAAAGGTGGTTGCTTTAGAGAGATTAAATGTACAGTCAATTATTATTAAAGGTGGTTGCTTTAGAGAGATTAAATGTACAGTCAATTATTATTAAAGGTGGTTGCTTTAGAGAGATTAAATGTACAGTCAATTATTATTAAAGGTGGTTGCTTTAGAGAGATTAAATGTACAGTCAATTATTATTAAAGGTGGTTGCTTTAGAGAGATTAAATGTACAGTCAATTATTATTAAAGGTGGTTGCTTTAGAGAGATTAAATGTACAGTCAATTATTATTAAAGGTGGTTGCTTTAGAGAGATTAAATGTACAGTCAATTATTATTAAAGGTGGTTGCTTTAGAGAGATTAAATGTACAGTCAATTATTATTAAAGGTGGTTGCTTTAGAGAGGTTGAATTAACAGTCAATTATTATTAAAGGTGGTTGCTTTAGAGAGGTTGAATTAACAGTCAATTATTATTAAAGGTTGTTGCTTTAGAGAGGTTGAATTAACAGTCAATTATTATTAAAGGTTGTTGCTTTAGAGAGGTTGAATTAACAGTCAATTATTATTAAAGGTGGTTGCTTTAGAGAAGTTGAATTAACAGTCAATTATTATTAAAGGTGGTTGCTTTAGAGAGGTTGAATTAACAGTCAATTATTATTAAAGGTTGTTGCTTTAGAGAAGTTGAATTAACAGTCAATTATTATTAAAGGTGGTTGCTTTAGAGAGGTTGAATTAACAGTCAATTATTATTAAAGGTGGTTGCTTTAGAGAGGTTGAATTAACAGTCAATTATTATTAAAGGTGGTTGCTTTAGAGAGGTTGAATTAACAGTCAATTATTATTAAAGGTTGTTGCTTTAGAGAAGTTGAATTAACAGTCAATTATTATTAAAGGTGGTTGCTTTAGAGAGGTTGAATTAACAGTCAATTATTATTAAAGGTTGTTGCTTTAGAGAAGTTGAATTAACAGTCAATTATTATTAAAGGTGGTTGCTTTAGAGAGGTTGAATTAACAGTCAATTATTATTAAAGGTGGTTGCTTTAGAGAGGTTGAATTAACAGTCAATTATTATTAAAGGTGGTTGCTTTAGAGAGGTTGAATTAACAGTCAATTATTATTAAAGGTGGTTGCTTTAGAGAAGTTGAATTAACAGTCAATTATTATTAAAGGTGGTTGCTTTAGAGAGGTTGAATTAACAGTCAATTATTATTAAAGGTGGTTGCTTTAGAGAGGTTGAATTAACAGTCAATTATTATTAAAGGTGGTTGCTTTAGAGAGGTTGAATTAACAGTCAATTATTATTAAAGGTGGTTGCTTTAGAGAGGTTGAATTAACAGTCAATTATTATTAAAGGTTGTTGCTTTAGAGAGGTTGAATTAACAGTCAATTATTATTACAGGCAAAGATTAAACTGTTGTTGAACAGAGGTTGTTGGTGCCTTGAAGCGGTTGCATTGTACTTGATTGCTGACATGACAAATACTTGAGCTGATTTCTTGTCCGGGTCAGATTTCGCTGGCAATAGGACTTCCCTATGATTGGCCTTATCTTGTTAGTAATTGGCTGGAAATCAAACTGTCAACTTAGAGAAATAAAAAATAAGTCCTAGTTGATAAGATAGGGGTACATTACAGTTAATTTGGTTCTTGTATTTCTGTGTGAGCTGTCAGCCGTAAGTTATTGGTAGCAATGTGTAAATGACTTAGTGTATAAAATTTAATACTTGGCCAAAATTCCAAACAATTATTCTTTGGTCATTAACATAAATTTCAAATAAATATTTTCGAGTATCTTTTACATTGCTATTGTATCGTCCGCTATTGTACGTTATAACCTGTCTGAATTTTTTGTGATATTTGATAGAATTGAAAATGATATGAAGTTAATCTTCTACATTTTAATTCAATTTTATCTTTCTACTTCAGCAAAAGTTGATAACATTTATGGTAACCAACTGGTATGCACTTTACACTGAGGGGCTAAACTATTGTAAGGGCCAATTTAGGGGCCAATTTATGTAAATAAGGGTACCTTAAAGTAGGTATTGGGTAGCACTCAAATATTCAATAGGTTAGAGGTAGCGGAGTCAATCTAAATTCTTTCGGTACCATACCAACCTTGTAATACACTGCAATACGAGACGTGTACATAATCAAACAAATTAAACATACATGAATTGGTTCCCACAAAAAGTTCAGTGCAGGTTTCTATAAATGAATTTAAATGTTTGTTTCTGTAATGACATAGTAAAGCTATTATAATATTATTACAAATAAATTATACAATATTTGTGTTTGTTTTAAGATCGATTAAGAAACCCCACCACTGCTTCATTTAGGAGTTTTCTTTTTTTTGAATTAGGCCATAATTAAAAAATGTTAGTTTGGCATTTAACCCTACCTACCATGAAAAATACCTTACTTAAAAGAATTGTTTAGGCGTCAAAAGTAGTATGATTATAAAATAGTTAAAAAAAAACTACCTAGCAATCTAAAATTTTCTGGGTAGGGTTATGCCAAAAAAACAATTTCTTAAGGATAGCCTTACAAAGAAGGAAGTCTATAAGCTTTCTAGAAACCTTTCTCCAGACTCCTTATTTGGAATCCTAGTGAAAACTCATATATTTATCTCTATATTTATTGAATATACAACAGAATGGTTCCAGACAGTAGATGTAATAATGATCCTTCTAATTATCTATAAGTTATTGATAATTAACGACCTCTGAATAATTACTAGCGCAGTCTAATGATTGCTGTTAATGACCATTGTTAACGATTAATTGCCCTGCAGATTGTCCTGTATCGCCTTGCTAATATTGCCCCCCTCGTTATGTGATCGTGCGTACATCAGTGTGTTCATGTACAGTACTACCCTGAGTCTTATAGGGACTGATATTACGACTGTAAGTTTCGTATGCTAATTCCGTATAAGTGCGAGCATTAATTAGTAACCCATTCTTTGCTTTGGTAACCAAGGATAACTTGTTTTCACTCTTTGGTAACTTGTCATATGTTGTGAGAATTTTTCCAACATACCCTAGTATAATCCTCAAAAATATGAAAAACTACCCTTTCATTTTCAGTCACCAGGTAACTTCACTATATTTATGGTAACTTTTCGGTAACTTGGGGTAACTCAGTCAATACAGTGGTAACTTTTATAATTCTGTCAAAATATGAAAAACTGTAGGGTTTTTAAAGACGGCCTTATTAGAATTTCTTCTTTAAAACAACGAATTTTAAAACTTAAATCAATTCATCGATGGTCTGTTATTGATTGGTTTGTTAGGTAAGCAAAGGATATTATTAGATATCATTATACCCATTAATCTTCGCTAATGTCTGCGTGCACCATTGCCAATCTCATCGAGCTGTCATGTTATAATTATACAAATGAAAGCTGCTTCTCGTATTTGGCTGTGATAATTTACAGATTCAAACGAAAATCAATGAGTCATTGAATGCCTGTGAAAGATTGTCTGTCAAACTACAATGTATATTTACACTGTTAAATTAAAACCCTATTTACTCAGATATCAACTATGCAATTCCATATATTATACAATTATTGACTTTTCAGCTGTTGTACGTGATGTGATATGCACTGAATATATCATTATTGACCGAGGCAAAAGTGGAGTTTTGGTGCATATATATCAACATCATGCACAATGGCTGTAAAGTCCGTAATTGTTTTATTATATAAATCTTGTCATGTCTACCTGAAACATTTCACAGGATATTACCCGCTGAGCCGAGTGCAAACTAATGTTTATCCATTTATTTATACCTGTCGTTCGGTGCTGACGTGAAATGATCTCAGTCACTGAACAGCTTGAATGCACTAATCATGGTCATCTGAAGAGCGCTTCGGCAATTTCTGTTGCATTCATTATAAAGAAACTGACTGCCATATAAAGAAAAATTATGTGGATTTCCGGTTGCTATAAGTAAACAAGTAAATATCGGTGAAAATTGGTGAATATTGCATATTACGGACATGAAAATTTTTACCCCTCGACCAATCAGAAAACGTTTATTTATAGATTATGTAATAATGAATGTGATTTATGTTGAAAATCAGACAGGAATAGAGTATATTGGGGGGGGATTTGACTGGAGATAAATACAACCAAAGTCAATCGTCCTCCACCTCTGACTGATTCATGTGGGCAAGTTGTCTGTTGTCTGCGCTAGAAATCAATGGTCCTCCACCTCTGACTGATTCATGTGGGCAAGTTGTCTGTTGTCTGCGCTAGAAATCAATGGTCCTCCACCTCTGACTGATTCATGTGGGCAAGTTGTCTGTTGTCTGCGCTAGAAATCAATGGTCCTCCACCTCTGACTGATTCATGTGGGCAAGTTGTCTGTTGTCTGCGCTAGAAATCAATGGTCCTCCACCTCTGACTGATTCATGTGGGCAAGTTGTCTGTTGTCTGCGCTAGAAATCAATGTAGAAAAGAATGGTGTAAAACTCAAGTACTACAAGAAATGCTAGAAACAATTCATTCTTTTATATGCATTTCTCTGAATGGCCTCTTGATACACTTCAATGTGGGATTTGTGGGCAGAACATAGCAGTCACTTCTTGTGGGCAGAACATAGCAGTCACTTCTTGTGGGCAGAACATAGCAGTCACTTCTTGTGGGCAGAACATAGCAGTCACTTCTTGTGGGCAGAACATAGCAGTCACTTCTTGTGGGCAGAACATAGCAGTCACTTCTTGTGGGCAGAACATAGCAGTCACTTCTTGTGGGCAGAACATAGCAGTCACTTCTTGTGGGCAGAACATAGCAGTCACTTCTTGTGGGCAGAACATAGCAGTCACTTCTTGTGGGCAGAACATAGCAGTCACTTCTTGTGGGCAGAACATAGCAGTCACTTCTTGTGGGCAGAACATAGCAGTCACTTCTTGTGGGCAGAACATAGCAGTCACTTCTTGTGGGCAGAACATAGCAGTCACTTCTTGTGGGCAGAACATAGCAGTCACTTCTTGTGGGCAGAACATAGCAGTCACTTCTTGTGGGCAGAACATAGCAGTCACTTCTTGTGGGCAGAACATAGCAGTCACTTCTTGTGGGCAGAACATAGCAGTCACTTCTTGTGGGCAGAACATAGCAGTCACTTCTTGTGGGCAGAACATAGCAGTCACTTCTTGTGGGCAGAACATAGCAGTCACTTCTTGTGGGCAGAACATAGCAGTCACTTCTTGTGGGCAGAACATAGCAGTCACTTCTTGTGGGCAGAACATAGCAGTCACTTCTTGTGGGCAGAACATAGCAGTCACTTCTTGTGGGCGGAACATAGCAGTCACTTCTTGTGGGCGGAACATAGCAGTCACTTCTTGTGGGCAGAACATAGCAGTCACTTCTTGTGGGCGGAATATAGCAGTCACTTCTTGTGGGCAGAACATAGCAGTCACTTCTTGTGGGCAGAACATAGCAGTCACTTCTTGTGGGCGGAACATAGCAGTCACTTCTTGTGGGCGGAACATAGCAGTCACTTCTTGTGGGCAGAACATAGCAGTCACTTCTTGTGGGCAGAACATAGCAGTCACTTCTTGTGAGCAGAACATAGCAGTCACTTCTTGTGAGCAGAACATAGCAGTCACTTCTTGTGGGCAGAACATAGCAGTCACTTCTTGTGGGCAGAACATAGCAGTCACTTCTTGTGGGCAGAACATAGCAGTCACTTCTTGTGGGCAGAACATAGCAGTCACTTCTTGTGGGCAGAACATAGCAGTCACTTCTTGACTTTAATGTCCATTAAACATTGATTGCTACATCATCCAATGTTTTCCTTCCAAGAAGAGGATAGAGTTTTTTTAATCTTTATTTCCTGAATTTTTGTAATCCTGAGTACAAAGTAATGGCGCTATATTGTGGTTGTCTTGCATTATGTCTGTTTCTTTGATGCTTGGCTTATAAGACAATTTTGATGGAAATATACATAAAGTTATTTCATGAAAGTACAGACCACTTTTATATTTCGGCACAGCCGTACTAACATGGCTTTGCTATTTGCAAATCAGTATTGTGTAAACCAATCAAATCTTACGTTAACCACTTTGATACGGTCAGCCAATTAAAACATGTTTTGTAAAATATCAACCAATAGTCATCGTGCACACATTAATCTATTAATATGAACTGTTAGCAGTAGGTGGAGGCTGGATGGTAAACATATTACTGATATTTGTAGCCCGTCAGAAAATACGTAATCAAAATAGCTTCAATGAAATGTGCGACTAATTACCGTATTTGACTGGAATGTATAGAGAGCTCAAATGACGGAGTTTTGTTACACAAAGACTTTGTTCAAATGTTTTTGTATTAAATGATTAAATTCTGTACAATTTTCCACGCCCTTTTCTCATGAGTATTACATTATTGGGCTTCATATAAATGTAACTATGTCTTTGTAATTTTTTCTGATTTTTTCGTGGACTTTCCTTGATTAGAAAATACTGTTTCGTCCCAGCAAAGTCATTAGGACCGATAGAAAAATGATCCTGTCCCTTCGGGGAATATCTCAACTGTTGCTCATAAACACCTGAACCTTAATAAACTAGTCTCAAAACTTTTCCTGACTTCACAAGTCAACCAACAAATTGTTGTGGGACTTGACTGATAGATATATTGCTCTTTTTGATCCCTTCTGGTCATACAAAATCATTTATGAAAAACTTAAGTAGTTTTTGTTGCATGACATTTGACTGCTTTTGATGTTCTTGTTGACATTTTGCCCTATTTTTATATATATTTCTATTTAATTGTTGATCATAATTGTCTGGTTTGTATCGGATTATACTAGATACCCTTTGTAGTAGTCTTATTCTACAAAGTTTTGTTAGTATTATACCCAGTGACATTTGATTTTTGGTAACCGTATTTGTAGCAATAAATGCTCCATGAAATTTCTGTAGCAAGCACTGTCAGTTTGTGATTTGCAATAACGGCATATGTTTAGTGGCTACATTATTTGCTTAAACAGGCTGGTGATATTTGGTAAGTTTAAACTTACTTATAAATTGTACATGGATTGTGAAACAAGTTCTTACACAACGTATACTGATCACTCTTGATGACTGCTACCAGTACTTGCCAAATTTAGGGATTGTGAAGCTTGTGATCAAACTCACTCATCATGCGGCTCGAACTCACAACCTTCAGATCAGGTATCAAACACTCTAACCCTCTAACGTCTCCGTTCAACCACTACATCTACCTTTGACCACTACATCTACCTTCCACCACTACATCTACCTTTGACCACTACATCTCCCTTCGACCACTACATCTCCCTTCAAACACTACATCTCCTTTCGACCACTACATCTACCTTCCACCACTACATCTCCCTTCAACCACTACATCTCCTTTCAACCACTACATCTCCTTTCGACCACTACATCTCCTTTCGACCACTACATCTACCTTCGACCACTACATCTCCCTTCCACCACTACATCTCCTTTCGACCACTACATCTCCCTTCAACCACTACATCTACTTTCGACCACTACATCTCCCTTCAACCACTACATCTCCTTTCGACCACTACATCTCCTTTCGACCACTACATCTCCTTTCGACCACTACATCTCCTTTCGACCACTACGTCTCCCTTCCACCACTACGTCTCCCTTCGACCACTACATCTCCTTTCGACCACTACATCTCCTTTCGACCACTACATCTACCTTCGACCACTACATATCCTTTCGACCACTACGTCTCCCTTCCACCACTACGTCTCCCTTCCACCACTACATCTCCCTTCCACCACTACATCTACCTTCGACCACTACATCTCCTTTCGACCACTACATCTCCTTTCGACCACTACATCTCCTTTCGACCACTACATCTCCTTTCGACCACTACGTCTCCCTTCCACCACTACGTCTCCCTTCGACCACTACATCTCCTTTCGACCACTACATCTCCTTTCGACCACTACATCTCCTTTCAACCACTACATCTCCTTTCAACCACTACATCTCCTTTCCACCACTACGTCTCCCTCCACCACTACGTCTCCCTTCAACAACATATTATCGGATAGTGGACTTTTGCAAAATCAAATGTATTAAATTCTCTGAAAAATGAGTTGTACTGAATTCGATTTTGTCTTGGAAATCATTTTCTGGTTCTGGAATTATAATATTTACGGTAACTGTTGAACATATTAGCACTCTAATGCCCAGTGTTTTGAACCAGCAGCTTTGGAATAGATACAATCAGTATTTTGTTGGCAGGTATGAAGAGATACACTGTTGAAGAACAAAACTATATGTTTACTTGTTTGCCTTTAATGTTAATGCCCAGATCAATATCAAATTTTGTTCAGGTGGGAGTTTGCGTAAACAAAGCCACCATTTAAACAGCTGAGTAAATGAAATCCCCTTGTGAACCTGCGAAAAAATGCTAATTGGGCGAAAGACAAAACAGAGTTCTAATTCCTAATTGAAAATTAATTGACTTTATCTGCTCTTCTTTGATTTTAGCAGGTGCTACGATGTTGGTAAGTACACGAGGAACAACTGTTTTTGAAATTTGAGAGCCGGCTTACATAAACTTTATGTCTTTGTTTTTTTAAGTATGTATTTGTAAACATGCACTTTTTTCTTTAAATGGTGAAATCATGTTATCTATGGTATGATCAGGTAATTCGAAATCTTTGTGTAGAAATTAAAAGTAATTGTAATACGACACATTATATTTCTCAAAACTAGTTTAGTCGTTCAATTATACTTGTCAAAAGAGCTAACCTACCAGTTGTTACTTTGAAAACCTTTACTACATAATATGACAAAGTAATCTAAAATTAACAGAATACATAATGTATCCAGTAGCAATAAAGGTAGGGAGTCTTATCTTCTATCAAAATATGCTACCTAATAATTTTGAGAAAATGGTATGTTAATACCTTCATACAGATGTAGAGTATTGTAACTTTTCTAGAAGGGTTCTGGAACTGCAAAACATGAGTCCAATTCAGGTATTTCCTATTCTAGCGCTAACTCGGCACATTCAGGTCTGGATAGAAAATACTGGTATTGGACTCTTGTATTTGTGGTTTTGGTGAAACATGTAAGAAACAGGACGTTACAGTGTTGTACATCTGTATGATAACAATTACCACCGAATTTCTCATGTTTATAACTAAAGATATTTTGTCAAATAAATAATATGTACCTTTAAAGAAACTATCGGAAATAGTAACTTGCGGGTTGGCACTTCTGACCAGTGTGTAGACACGCTATATGATAGCTCGGTTATAACTCATTGTGTACCATATGTAAATATATACTGATATTTGATTAAATATAATTTATTACTTGGTTCAGCTTGTCATAAAACCATTACGATTTTCAAGGTAGGAAAATTATTATTTCTAGTACGTTGTAATATAATTCCTCTTGTCGATAAATTCATTGTGAAAACTTTGTCGACCCCAATATACCGACCCAATATACCGTGCAAATATTTAATCTGTCTGACTTTGATTTCTGCCTTTTTTGTGTAGTAACAACTAATAACTGTGTGAAGAACGGAGTATTGTTAATTGAGAGCCCATTGAAAACTATCAAATACTGTATTTCTTCAATCAGCCTACAAAAAGGAGAAAAACTTGTCATAGGATACTGTATATTCCCTAATAAACGACCTGCCAAATTTCAAATGTGTGGGACCCCCTGCAGGCATAAATCAAATCTTGTCCTGTACAAAGTGATGGATTCAAAGTTATAAGTGCTTCCTTTGATTTACTGAGTATTCTCGGATATTTTTTCTCAGGGTTTGGTGTCATACTTATATTTGGTTCGGTACTTCAAATGACATTTTTATTCCTGAAGCAAAATTCAAGTCACAGAAGTTGACAGAACTCAGAAGTTGATACTAATTATCTTTTAGTCACTCCATAATAAGGCATAGTGGTTGAGAGATAAAGAGCACCTGTCTCTTGATGTGACGTTCATGGGCCTGAAAGTTTACAGTCTCTGAAGATTCAATTACCTGTTAGTTACCCCGAAAGCAGTCGTCAAGAGTAATCGGTATAAGCTGTAATAATGTGTCACTACCCTTGTAATTAAGTTTAAAGTAAAATGACTTTAGAGATTATTCAAAACTGACCTTTGTATTGATATATTATAAGAAATATATTGCGTCCACTACAGAAAAAAATTATAAGTATTTGAACACACAATGTTAAATGTTTACTGACTTGTCTTGCTATGTTTTAAATATAATATGTACGGTAATATAAAAATGGTTGGTGGATCCAAAATTAGTTGAGAATACAGTAAACTATTTCTATTGGTCAGTATTTTCCAAAACTCTTTTTCATTGGCTGGCCACATCACTATTTCTTCACAGCCATTTTCAAGGTATATCTCCATAAGTTACTGCATGAGCATCTCAACATTATATAAGTTTTAATATGATAGGTACGGTATTATGAAAAATCAGAATTTAATTTCATATTAATTATACCATTACAACAGACGTTTTTTGATGTTATATATATACAGTATTGCACCACAAATTTGATGTATACATTTTGTATAATGTTCCTGGGCTTGTGAATAATTGTTAGCAGACGGTGAGTCACTGGGACCTGAAGTTATATCAGTGAAAACTTTCAATGTATCCTATGAATGCTTTCATTCTAGGACAGGATTTGAGATAAATATGTCTATAAAGGCAACCCTGTCACTCCCATAATGCTTTATTTGAAATCTATGTAAGATTTAAATTTGGCTTTCTTAACAGTTAGTTACTGTTAAATGAAATTGTGCTTCGCTTGCATTTTTAACCACGTTTCTGTACCTTGAATTTGTATCACAGGTTGGTCGCACAAGTGTCATACCCCAGGGTTGTCTTACCTAACTGGAGTTACGATTGTTTACGCCGTACTCTATGTATGGCTTATGGTATTCCAAGCCAAAAGTCTTTTTTAAGTACAATAAAACACTTTTTAATGTAAGAAATATTGTTGTATACAAAACATGTATGATTGATCAAGGTTTTGTGGGAAAGCATTGATTTAACACTCAGTTTATTCAAGGTTTTGTTGGAAAGCATTGATTTAAAACTCAGTTTATTCAAGGTTTTGTCGGAAAGCATTGATTTAAAACTCAGTTTATTCAAGGTTTTGTTGGAAAGCATTGATTTAAAACTCAGTTTATTCAAGGTTTTGTTGGAAAGCATTGATTTAAAACTCAGTTTATTCAAGGTTTTGTTGGAAAGCATTGATTTAAAACTCAGTTTATTCAAGGTTTTGTCGGAAAGCATTGATTTAACACTCAGTTTATTCAAGGTTTTGTCGGAAAGCATTGATTTAACACTCAGTTTATTCAAGGTTTTGTTGGAAAGCATTGATTTAAAACTCAGTTTATTCAAGGTTTTGTCGGAAAGCATTGATTTAACACTCAGTTTATTCAAGGTTTTGTCGGAAAGCATTGATTTAACACTCAGTTTATTCAAGGTTTTGTCGGAAAGCATTGATTTAACACTCAGTTTATTCAAGGTTTTGTCGGAAAGCATTGATTTAACACTCAGTTTATTCAGATATTCCCATTTAAAAACCCTTCGGTAAAATACATAAATCTGTCCATCACTTGCTTTGTGACATAAACTTACGAAAATATTAATCAGTAGGACTTTATCGCCATGGACAAATTTTCGTTGCTTGCTCAGAAAAAAACACAGCGTAACCTGTCCATAATGGCCCTCTCTTGAGCAATGAACTCTCTTTAACAAACCCGATCAGTTTTTCCTGAAGTAAGAATTTACTATCAATATACCTCTCTTGAGCAACAACATTTCGTTAACAACATTATCGATTTTACCTGCAATAAGAATATACAAACAACTTAACCTCTCTAGAGCAGCAGATTGCCTCAACAACAGATGAATCTTGTATCCACTGAAGGCTTGCTCCGGAGAGGTTGCATTTACTTTAAATATCGATATATTCATTTTGGATGTTTTCATAAATGAAAGACAAATTACAGGGAGTGAAACCTTGACAACATTTCATTCTCCACACTTGACATTTTTCACTCAGTTTGCTGCATCTTATAGGAGCAATGAAACTATTTATATATCATGGGTATCCCGAATTCTTGAAGTAGAATGCTATTCACCAAAGGTAGACGGGGTTTGGGGGGGGGGGAAGGGTAGTACCCTCAATTATGATCAGTAAATTGGGTGATGATGCTTAAGTTACTGGGTATTTTTACCGGCTCTTATTGACACCCCTGTATACTATTCACTTGTGAAAACTGCTGCCTTATATTTCATATTGAGTTTTTGTGAAAAATATCTCTGATTGCCCGGGCAGGATCCTGTTATCCTTGCGGCAGTGGGAGCAATGCTGGCTTTATTTTATCTTTATTTTACAGGAATCATCCAAAAGTTTGCTAAAATTTCAACCTTTATAAAAAGCTTTATCTTCATTGAGTCTTGCTAGGAGGTCTGCAAATATATTATAATTATTTTAAAATACTGGTATATAATGTTTTGAAGCAAATCTAAAGGTGACACTCACTTTTAATTTGGTTATAAATCAGGACGTGCAGGGGATTGTTGGTATATAGGTGTGTGCAAGCGTTTGATTAATCGTTGTACCTGTATTAAACTAATGGAAAATAACCTTGTTGCTATTTGCATGAAATACTGTAGAAGTACGAAAGTTTGTGGTGTCAAACTTTTTGTGGATTTTGCTAATTTCAAGATTGTCGCGAAAAGATCAGCCAGGGTAATTTTCCTCATTTGCATAATGTACATTTCAATATACGTTGCTATTAAACAATAATGATTCTCATTTTGGCGATTTGCAAACAATTCTGCTCATGGAATATCTGATATCCACGATCGACACACAAATCTTTTGATTCACGAAAATATCCTCTAATACAGTAAAATATGTGATTAAGTCATCATTATATAAATATATGCCTTCCTATACTGTCTTTATAATTTTCATTGTACACTTTCTAGTCCAGCGGCGAAAAACAGTCTTAGTTTTTTGCAGCTTTTCTTGTTTTTAGACACAAATTGTGGAAAGACGTCTGGTATTGTCACATAATTATCATTTTGTAGTTGAGGTAGTTTCTATATATTTGTCGACCACTTGAGTTGAAATCCTCTTGTCGTTAAACTGGTTGTTTCTGGTGTACATCATGCGTGTGTGCATTAATGCATACTTATTTGCATATGTATATCTCATCTTGTCCTGACAGGTGTTTTTCATACATGGACTTATGTAGACAGTAATTTGCAGGCACGTTCACTTAATATAACATGTCAAGGCAAAGATAGAGCAGTGTCACTGTATTAGCCTGGTCAATGTCGAAATGGGGCGGTCAATGTCAAAATGAGCCTGGTCAATGTCGAAATGGGCGCGGTCAATGTCGAAATGGGCCGGGTCAATGTCGAAATGAGCCTGGTCAATGTCGAAATGGGCGCGGTCAATGTCGAAATGGGTCGGGTCAATGTCGAAATGAGCCGGGTCAATGTCGAAATGAGCCTGGTCAATGTCGAAATGAGCCTGGTCAATGTCGAAATGAGCCGGGTCAATGTCGAAATGAGCCGGGTCAATGTCGAAATGGGCGCGGTTGATGTCGAAATGAGCCTGGTCAATGACTAAATGGGCAGGGTCAATGTCGAAATGGGCCTGGTCAATGTCTAAATGAGCCTGGTCAATGTCGAAATGAGCCTGGTAAGTGTCGAAATAAGTCAGGGTAATGTTGCTCGATCAATTAGCTGAGGCAATGTCACAGAATAGATGAAGGCAATATATCCTTGTGAGAGTTTAGACTAAATCTTGAGTAAGTCAAGGCTAATTTGGGAATAAAATCTTATTGGGTATCTATTGCACAAAGTAATTCATTATTCTCAAATGGGTGGGGTAACTATACTGGTTTACATCTCAAGGTATGTTAACAATGTGCGGAAATCTGTTTACCTTCTATTTAGTGTATTAATTAGGTATCTGATATATGTCTCATTTTATACTGCATTATCTGTCTGTCTGTCTAGGAACATTACTATTTGCAGTCATTAGGTTTAGTGAGCATTCTGCCATGTCTTATAAAAATTTTGGGTGGTTATGGCTATTATAAACCTATTTCTAGATAATTATAATTTTTTTCTGGAAATTAGTGAGTGCTAGGTTTACATCCCGCCTACAATTTTTCATTTATTTGGAGATGGTGTCTACTTGCAGCAGACGTAGTGTTGCCAAACTGTGATAACATGCCGTAAACACCCGACATGATACAACATGCCGTAAACACCCGACATGATACAACATGCCGTAAACACCCGACATGATACAACATGCCGTAAACACCCGACATGATACAACATGCCGTAAACACCCGACATGATACAACATGCTGTAAACACCCGACATGATACAACATGCCGTAAACACCCGACATGATACAACATGCCGTAAACACCCGACATGATACAACATGCCGTAAACACCCGACATGATACAACATGCCGTAAACACCGACATGATACAACATGCCGTAAACACCCGACATGATACAACATGCCGTAAACACCCGACATGATACAACATGCCGTAAACACCCGACATGATACCACATGCCGTAGACACCCGACATGATACAACATGCCGTAAACACCCGACATGATACAACATGCCATAAACACCCGACATGATACCACATGCCGTAAACACCCGACATGATACAACATGCCGTAAACGCCCGACATGATACAACATGCCGTAAACGCCCGACATGATACAACATGCCGTAAACGCCCGACATGATACAACATGCCGTAAACACCCGACATGATACAACATGCCGTAAACACCCGACATGATACAACATGCCGTAAACACCCGACATGATACAACATGCCGTAAACACCCGACATGATACAACATGCCGTAAACACCCGACATGATACAACATGCCATAAACACCCGACATGATACAACATGCCATAAACACCCGACATGATACCACATGCCGTAAACACCCGACATGATACAACATGCCGTAAACACCCGACATGATACAACATGCCGTAAACGCCCGACATGATACAACATGCCGTAAACGCCCGACATGATACAACATGCCGTAAACACCCGACATGATACAACATGCCGTAAACACCCGACATGATACAACATGCCGTAAACACCCGACATGATACAACATGCCGTAAACACCCGACATGATACAACATGCCGTAAACACCCGACATGATACAACATGCCGTAAACACCCGACATGATACAACATGCCGTAAACACCCGACATGATACGTTACGGAATGGGCTTGAACCGTGACCTTCACACTTGTGAATAGTCTGTCTCTGAGTCTGTGCTCCAGTATTTCTAGAAATTAGGGGGGGGGGTAATTGACATTACTTATTAATCTCTTTGACTGAAAAGCACTATTGGTCCTTTTGTTGCTGTTGCTTCAATTCGATTGGCCGATTTGAAAAAATTCATCAACCAATAGTTGCTGATTCTGAAATGCAAATTTTCTAAGAAAATTTTCTGTGAATGAATGAATGTTTCATAGATAACCGAATTGAATCAATAAATGTTCTCAGTAACACCTGATGTATTTCTACCTGTATATTTTGTATGCAGTTGTTATCTTCCAATGTTTGTTTGAAATAACTGATGTTACATAAAACTGTTATATGATTGATCAAGTTTTCAGTCTTGCTGATCTTACACTATAAGAAAGAAAAATGTATTCCTTGTCGATTTTTGCTTTACTGCCTGTGTGTTTGCCTGGATGGGGTTTAGTGCATTATGCCATCTTAGATATTTATGTAGATTACTGGATTTTCTGAGGGTTGATTAGCCTAATCATGTTTTCATGCTATATTTCCTCATGGTAATCTTTTTTTTGTCAATAAACGACATTTCGCTCGATCAGCAGATTGTTTGCAATAGAAGTGATGGATATGCAATTTTGGTTTCTTTATGTCAGTCCTGACGCCATTTTCAACATTTTTTTCTGTTCTACATGGCCGTCAGTTTGATCTAACACATGTTTTCTTGAATTAATTACAGTAAAACCTCAATAATAAGACCCCCATTGGGACCCTTGAATATTGGTCTTAATATTGAGGTTGAATAAAGAGCAAAACAGTGAAATTGGACTTGAAAATTGTGTTCTTAACTTTGAGGTAGTCTTATTATTGAGGTGGTGTTTATAAATGTGAGGTTTTACTGTATCAACCAGTTCTAACTTGCCCTTCTACAAGCAGCTGACAACTCCACGTGAATCAGAGGTGGAGGAGATGTGACTGTTACAGTCCAATGTCACTGAAGAACGTTGCCTGGCCTGAATGGGAATCAAACCCGGAACTCCTGGGTGACAGTCGACATCCCTGCCAGCTAAACTAACCAGACATGCACTGGGTATACAAATGTTTTCTTCTAGAGAGATCAATATTTTGTGGTTTTGGTGCTTCATTTTTTTGTGCAAAATTTCACTCCAGACTTGCAACCAGCCTTTGATGATATGATCGAGGTTTTGGCCATTCCGAGGTTTCGGCCATTCCGTACATTTTTGTAACCTTTCTTGGTAGGATTACTGTGAGGTCCTTTTTCATTTACATGAAAGTGTAAAATGGCTGGAAAAAAGGATCTGAGGCAGGTGAGGCCTTAAAATTAAGTTTGTTTCTTGTTACAGACTGAAAAAGGTCTGTAGTTTGGATTTTTGGTTAATTTTTTTTCTAGGCTAATAAAAGTTGAAAAATCCAATATACACTTCCTATGCCGCTTGTATTAAACCGAGTTACACATGTATATTCCCAGGTTTATTTCCCCTATTTTTTTTTATGATATTTTTATGCTTGAGCGATGTTCGCAACTTTTTAAAAAATAGTGAACATAATTTTGGATAATTTTTTTTTCGGATATGGTTTTTGGGTCAGGGTAATAATTATTGTAGTTGGTGTAAAAATTTATTCACCAGAAACAAACATTTTTAGACCTTACAAAGCAATTTATTTTGGCCTTAGCAGGTTCAAATACATCACTGCATTTATTACTTTATCATGAAGTGAAACATCATTGTGACATTTTGTATGAAGGTGTTAAATATGCACATCATTGTGTTACATAAAATAACATTTCTTTGCATTATAGATAAGCACATCACTTTTAGATAAATAGGTCTTTTTTATCCAAGGTGGGTTTTCAAGCGAAAAACCTAAGTTCTCATATTACTTGTAACAAAATTAATTTTTAGGCCCATGTGCACACTGTACAATACGCCATTGTATGCCACGGTATCGTAGGATTGAATGCAAAGTAAATATTTTATATAACATGATAATGCTGGCAAATACCTGTAACTGAATTAATGTCTCGGTTTCTCAGTGCTGATTAATGTTCTAAGAAAACTTGAGACAAACAAATGGTTGTATATGACCACAAGGCTATCAATTTTGATGGCATATGTAACTTGACACTTGTCAGACTGTATCAGTTAACTGGTATAATGTTCTACAAGTAGTTTTATTTGCTGTTTGCTGAATGGATGCAGTGTGTTAAAATTTTGTATTTACTTTGTTTTCAGTTGAAAAATATGATGTTTTTTTATTTGTTTAACAAGCTTTAATCTTGATATTTGTCAACATGTGCGTTGTAAATATCCGAAATTAGGCGGTAAATGCTTTCATAAAGATGTAGGATAAAAAAAACATAACATGTTTATGCTAAAATATTTGTGAATAAGGCCCCACGTACTTTCAAACTGTTGTCAGATACAGTAAAACCTCACTTTAAAAGACCAATGGAATAGTAAGTACACCTCAAAATTAAGAACACAATTTTCAAGCTAATCTTCAACGTTGTGATCTTTACTCAACCTCAATATTAAGACCACATCAATAAGAAGACCGGTTTTCAAGGGTCCCAGGATGGTATTATTATTGAGGTTTTACTGTATTTATATTTTTCACATGACAAGCCAGAAAGATGTAATTGTATTGAATATGATTTGACTTTGAGACCTGGTGAGAAACTTTCCAAAAGTGCAGTTTTTTTAAAATCGGGGATGATTTACTGTTGACAGGGGATGATTTACTGTTGACAGTAAATGGAGTATTTAGGAATGCATGATTGCCTCGTCTTTTAAACGGCGAATATTTGTCTTTTGTCGGTTTGTTGTGCTGTGCTGATCTTTTGTTCTCATACTTATGTATAATTTTCTATGTGTTCAAAGTACTGTTATTCTGTAATTGCTTAATTTGGCTAGCCTTTTCTTGTGCAATTATGAGTTGGAGTCATTTGTCTAGTTTGTGTGAAACATATCTGTTCAAATCAGGGGCGTTTGGATAGTTGACTCATCGTTAATACGGAGGTGTTTAACTGATTAAATATACTGTTTTGTTTCGTCTCAACTTTCTGTGGGCTTGACTTTGGGAGAAGCAAATCTTGGCTGCTGTGCCGAGGTTTGCACTCTAGACAGGTTAAATTGGTAGTAAATTTTTACTGGGAAAAATTGATAATGTTGTTGAATAGCAGTTGTTGCACAAGTTAGGGTCACAATCTGGAGATGTTGTATTGTATTATACAGAATTCATGTATACTGCTAGAATCGTGCACAGCTCTGAACCGTTTATATTATATGACATTAAGAATTTAGATGTTCACATACAGGATTCAGTTGACCTGAAAAGCTTTTAAAAGGATTGTCCTTTTATTTTTCAATAGTTGGATTATGATGTGTTTTTGAGTACTTGATAATAATTGCACTGCATTCTGGCTGTACACCAACGCAGTGCACAATGAACTAAATGTGTTGATGTATACTGTAAAATCAGATCTTTTCGTGAGAACAATATTTCGCAAATTGAAATTGCATGGTTATAAGTTTGTGAGTTTCTATTGTCAGTTTATTTCACAAGCACTTATTTTCAAGAATATCACTATCTCGCAAAAATAGCAAAAAATGATCGCTTGCGCATCCCTGGCAGAGTATACTGCATCCCTCTCGCATCCCTGGCAGAGTATACTGCATCCCTCGCGCATCCCTGGCAGAGTATACTGCATCCCTCGCGCATCCCTGGCAGAGTATACTGCATCCCTCGCGCATCCCTGGCAGAGTATACTGCATCCCTCGCGCATCCCTGGCAGAGTATACTGCATCCCTCACGCATCCCAGGCAGAGTATAATGCATCCCTCACGCATCCCAGGCAAAGTATACTGCATCCCTCACGCATCCCTGGCAGAGTATACTGCATCCCTCACGCATCCCTGGCAGAGTATACTGCATCCCTCACGCATCCCTGGCAGAGTATACTGCATCCCTCATGCATCCCTGGCAGAGTATACTGCATCCCTCACGCATCCCTGGCAGAGTAAACTGCATCCCTCATGCATCCCTGGCAGAATATACTCTTTGGAGGCCAGAATTTATTAAGCATTAAATTTTGTTTAAAGGTTACAGTGTTATCTGATACTTTAATGAAAACCAGATGTGATGTGCAGTTGTAGTTTAAGCATCTCAGTGCATGCATGGTTTGAGCATTTCACCGCATATGACTGATATATAGAGAATCTCGGGTTACTGTCCGGTGAGAACAATGTTATCAGGCGAGGTGATATCGTTTGTGGTGGCGAGCTTTAGCGAGTCACCACGAACGATATCGCCGAGTCTGATAACATTGTTCGAGCCGGACAGTAACTTGAGATTCTATTTATCATGAAACTTAATTTTCCGAGCATGTTTTAGTGTGTCTTTACCTAAAATTTAGTGTGAAAGTAGTCCGTCAATTTGTGGGCGGAGCTTAAAAGTGTTATCATGCTACTAGCAGCCTATTGACCTGAGAACACTTTATGTTATCAGGTCATGTGTTATCAGTCTGTTACCATGGTAGTTGCATGATAAAATGTCAGTGCCATTTTTTTTTACCGTTTTCAAAAAATGAAAAGAAAAAACAAATTGAATAAAAATCCAGGTGCGGTACCAAGTATTCGTACCGTTGTGACTTTTACTCTTCCATGAGAGCGCCTCCTGAATTCAGAGGATTTCCCATGGTTAGGGTTAAGCCAAACAAACAATTATTGAAACATGGCCTTTGAATTGATGGCTATGCCTCTAACACTGTGAAGCAGTCTTATCATTTAAAGAAAGTAAAAACAAAAAGTCAGATAGAAAGAATTAGGGGCTGGCAAAGATGATTCATTTATTTTGGCTTTATTTTGTAACATTTACCATCAGTGTATTTATAAACCCATTTATTTTTAAAACCTGCTGAATCAAATTTATTAAACACATTTTCAGTGTCGGATGAGTCAGTTAACTTTATTATAAGCAGTGTTTCAGCTGAATTTCCATCCAGGACTGACCTGTGTGCGAGACAGACCTGGGTGCGAGACAGTCCTTGGTTCGAGACAGTCCTTGGTTCGAGACAGACCTGGGTTCGAGACAGACCTGCACCCAACATAATGCTAGAATGGGCACATGTGGTGTTCCTCCACCGAAATAGATGGAATTTAAGTCCCTACATGACCCTGGCTGTTATGTCACTTAAAGTCCTATTACAAAAAAAAATATATATACATTTAAAAATCCTGTGATATGTCTTGTGTCATTTTGTTGTGTTTGAACTCCTTTTGATATGAAATACTCCTTGATTGAGAGAAAGTTTAATGTTCATCATTGCGTAAAATTAAATAATATCAAGTTATGTTCTTATCTTGTATGCCTAGGTAAGTTCATGAAATTTGAGAAATCTTTCGTTTTGCATTTTTAAATGTACTGAGTACATATATATTACAACATATATATTTTACTCAAATACCTTTCTTAACTATTAAGATTTTCAAGGTCCATTTTGGATCTTTCAACATTTTGGGTATTTATCCAAATTCATCATCGTCCCCCAGTCTCCAAATATAGTATGGTATGTATTTATTTAATGACCGTAATTGCCTATGTCTGCAAGGTAGTTATAGCTATCCAGACACATTCTTTTATCTGTATGGTGTCATTTATCACTGGACAGATTTAAAAACCACCCATGATGTGTGAAAAAGGGAGTGGATCAGTTTCGACAGTCGCTCGACAGTTGCTCGTTAACTTTTACCCAATTAGAAGTCTGTCCATTGTGGACACATTGTCACATTGTTATGATCGTCTCCCCCTAGACACTATGGATCATTTACCCAAATCTATTCGAGCGACTGATCATTTTATGGTTGTTTAAATTGCTGTCCAAATGATGCATGATAGATTTGTGTTAAAGTGTTTGACAGCTTACTTCGAGGACAGATTTGAAAATGTTAATGAATTTGAAAATGTTTCGTACAAATTGCTGAGTTTTCTCAACTTAAACGCAGCAATCTTCTATATTATTCCCTTTAAGGCTATGATGCATGACTTCATGACTTCAAGTTCTGACTTTGTTTCATTTGCTATGGAAAATATGTGATGTTACTATATTAAGATCATACCGTGCTGTTTGCGGAATGCCAGGCCGAGGTTGCAACAGTCTCCCATGCAACATTTGAAAAGTCAGGTCAAAACATTCAATTTTTGTTTTTGATATTAGTTGTGGCTATATACCATTATACTGCAGTCAGTTGGCTGCGTTCCACATATTTGTACGAGTCCTTAAATTTTAATGTGAGAATTTAACATAGAGTTTTTTACTTACCGTGTGTCATGTTACACTTTATGCATACTTCCTGTCATCTGCGTGGAATGATGAAAGACGTGTTTGGAATTCTCATCATAGTTTCAATATCTGCATAAATTTCTCTTAAAACTTGTCTTCATTTTTTAACATAGAAATGCGAGAACTAGTTTTACCCTATAGACTAGGCAGTGTGTGTGACAGACGATTAAATTAATCCTCATAAAAGTGCCCTTGCAACTATTTCTTCTCGGAAATAATACGCATTTATGTCATAAACTTTAATAAAATAGATGCTAGTATGCGGCACTTTGATCCAGAATCCCATAAAGGGTTCATACCCACTACCTCTTGGATGAAGGGGCTCTATTGCATTTAAAGGTACATAAATTCCTAAGGGATAAATATGAGAAAATTGGTGATAATTTCCTAAATTTAAGATATATCCACAACACTACATTGTCAATTTTGTTACATGTTTCCCCAAACCACAAATACAAGTGTCTGATACAAGTATTCTCTCTCCTGACCTACGTGCTGAGTTAGCGCTAGCGTAGGAAAAAGGACTCCGTGTTTTGCAGTTCCAGGAAGCTTTTAAGAAAAGTTACAATGCAGTGTTTTAGAGTGCATTCTGTTTGAAGGCATTAACATGCCATTATCTCAAAATTATCAATTAGAATATTTCGATAGAAAACTTTGAACAATCGCTCTTCTGAATCGAGGAGTTGAAGTCCGAACTTAAGTCGTATTTACTTACAATGCTGCTTGATTCCTTCCTTACTTCAACAAGTAGGTCACCATCAGCTTATAAGTTAAAAACCTAAAAAGTAATAATCATTTTTTTTAGCGATTATAATTTGCATAAATTCAAGTTTTCCTGGGTGTGGGCGTGGCTGTGTTCACAGCGTCACTTTTTTATCTATATAGTTAGATACACTTGTTCAGAATTTTATTTTTTTCAGTCGTAATTTCAATTTGATTGTTATAATTTCATTGTAAAATATCTTAGAGATTAATTTCTAAAGAGTGGGAAATAATTTGATAAGACAATAATATGGAAGAGGTTTTTAAATGTAAATAAGGTTTCCAGACTCATTGGAATGTAAGTTTGACTCTATGATACCAAACTATCGAATTTCGTCTGAATAGCGGATACTGTGATACAGAACTTTAAATGTCGTCTGCTGTAGTGGGTAAGAAATTCAGGAGTTGATGAAATTATGCTGAGATATTAATGTATAAGTAATGAATTTCTGGCCTATGTCACTAGTTGTCTGACTGCGACAGTGTTCTATGGTATGATGTATTGCATCAGACGTCACTGTTTGCCACAATGCGCTATATGTGGGATCAGTCAAGCATGAGGACAGTTTTACAAAAATCTTAATTTGTCGGCTGATGTGTCATGAAGATGCGATCCTGCTGCATAATACAAATGTGGAGATTTTGTACAAAATGAAAATTGAAGTTTTGAAGAGCAATGACAAATATGCAGTGTGTATCAGTGTCCTGATTCTTTCATGCTTGTAAATTTTATGCAGTTTTGAATACTGAAAAACTTCAGTGCTTGCTTGCTATTCAATTGCATCATCAAAATAATTGAAAATTTGAATAAGAAATCAAGAACAGTGAAAAGATTATTTAATTTATACACTTAGTGATGTTGCTACTAAATGAGTATATTTACAACCTCTCTAGAGTGCCCCCCTCTCATGAGCAATAACCTCTCATCAACAACATCATAAATGTTTTCCTTTAGTTAGTATTTAAGTTGAAAACAACGACCAGCTTAATGCCTGATCAATCTTTTCTTCCGTCAACGGACTTAGACTCTGTTGACTCCTCCCCTCTTCCCGCCCACTCTGTTGACTCCTCCCCCACTTCCCGCCCCCTTGTCCTGTGTCAAATTCAAACCTTTTCTTGCTCCATGATGGTACAGTTATTAGTAGATGATATAATTTAAGAAACGAAATCAAAACAAATAAAATTTTCAAATTTGAAAATAAAAAACATGCCATGTTATGAAAATTATGTTTTCTTTTTCGTATTTTTGTCTATTTCAGTGTTAAAACAAAGCGAGATATTTATTGGTTTGTTCCTCATGTAAACATGCATCTTCCTGGTTTTAATGAATGAAAATGAGATCATTGTATTGCAATATTGCATGTTGTGTTAATTTACCGATGGTGGCGAATCTGTGTATGATATCAAACATAACGAGCGTGTAACGTGATGTTTGGTGAATGAAAAGTTATTTATTCATCATCATTTTATTTTATTTTTTTTGTTTCATTATTGTTATCAGAAAGAACGCAACAGGAAGTGAGGTATACGACTTCTGCATGGAAAATAAGATACAATTAAGTGGTTAATTTAAAAATGTCCCGATAAAAGTTCAAAGTCAAATTTTAACTTAACTTTTTTTTACCAACAGTTGTGATATAAAAGTTGTCTGATTTGGTCAGAAATGTGCAAGAATAATAATATCTTTCATAGATATTTGCTGGGGTCTTCCACTGCCCTTATAGCTGAAAAAGCCCGTTAAATACAGTTGTCCCAGATTAGTGTACATGTTTCTTTTGACCTGTCGGACATGGGAGGCTAGTTGGTCGGACATGGGAGGCTAGTTGGTCGGACATGGGAGGCTAGTTGGTCGGACATGGGAGGCTAGTTGGTCGGACATGGGAGGTTAGTTGGTCGGACATGGGAGGCTAGTTGGTCGGACATGGGAGGCTAGTTGGTCGGACATGGGAGGCTAGTTGGTTGGACATGGGAGGCTAGTTGGTCGGACATGGGAGGTTAGTTGGTCGGACATGGGAGGCTAGTTGGTCGGACATGGGAGGCTAGTTGGTCGGACATGGGAGGCTAGTTGGTCGGACATGGGAGGCTAGTTGGTCGGACATGGGAGGCTAGTTGGTCGGACATGGGAGGCTAGTTGGTTGGATATGGGAGGCTAGTTGGTCGGACATGGGAGGCTAGGTGGGTTGACATGGGAGGCTAGTTATTCGAGCATAGAATATGGTATGGATTAACAGTTATGCATATCAGACATGTCCTGGACTAAAAGTTCAACTATTAATCAAACCTCAGGTGTGTTACAGACTTGGTGAACTATTTACATAGCATGTTTAATGTGTCTGGTAATAATGGTGCATTGTCGGCATTTAAAAAAAATATACAATCATTCAAGATGGAATAATCTTACGTGTGGTAGGGCCTGGCACTCTTTGGTTGCATAATCTGCTTAAAAGCTTGTGCACACCTCCTTCCCTCCTCTGCTCTGTGTACACCTATACATTGTGCATTGTGTTAGACACCACCAACAGATACATACAGTCAAACATAATGTCTAATATTTATACTGACAAGTTTAATTACTGTGTGGTGTATTTATGTACTTTACTATGCTGTCTTCCTGTTTTATTCTCATTTTAACAAACCAGAGGTACAACTGTAGATGTTATGGTGGCATTCACCTAAGACAACTAACCTTTACCAGACAAAAAATGATTCTATTCTTTGAGGGGAGGCCTTGTTTTGTTTGTGTACCTTCCCCAAGTGTACATTCCCTAGAGGCCCTGTTTTGTGGGTGTACCTTCCCTAGAGGCCCTGTTTTGTGGGTGTACCTTACCCAAGAGTACCTTCCTTAGAGGCCCTGTTTTGTGGGTGAACCTTCCCCCAGGTGACTTCCCTAGAGGCCCTGTTTTGTGGGTGTACCTTCCCCCAGGTGACTTCCCTAGAGGCCCTGTTTTGTGGGTGTACCAACCCTAGAGGCCCTGTTGTGTGGGTGTACCTTCCCCCAGGTGACTTCCTTAGAGGCCCTGTTTTGTGGGTGTACCTTCCCCCAGGTGACTTCCCTAGAGGCCCTGTTTTGTGGGTGTACCTCCCCCCAGGTGACTTCCCTAGAGGCCCTGTTTTGTGGGTGTACCAACCCTAGAGGCCCTGTTTTGTGGATGAACCTTCCCCCAGGTGACTTCCCTAGGGGCCCTGTTTTGTGGGTGTACCAATCCTAGAGGCCCTGTTTTGTGGGTGTACCTTCCCCCAGGTGTCTTCCCTACAGGCCCTTTTTGTGGGTGTACCAACCCTAGAGGCCCTGTTTTGTGGGTGTACCTTCCCCCAGGTGTCTTCCCTAGAGGCCCTGTTTTGTGGGTGTATCTTCCCAGAGACCCTGTTTTGTGGGTGTACCTTCCCTGGAAGCCATATGCTTCTCTTTCTCTTTTTTTGTTGGAAAAAATTCTGCATCCAAGTTATAACAGTTTTGTGCCATATTTAGCCCCAGTCTGACCTTTATCTTGTCCTCCACCTCTGATTCTTGCAGGGGGAGGGGGGGGGGGGGAGTTGTCAGTTACTTGCGGACCAACAGGTTAGTGCTGGTTGGTAAACCTAGGAACACTAGTTAGGTCAACTGACTGCTGCACATAACTGATGTTCTGTTGAAATCTGTGTAAATCTGTGTAAAACTGTGTAAATCTGTGTAAATCTAGCACAGCAGTTTTTCTGAGACATTGTTGTCATACATCTAGATGGATTAGTTCAAAGAGTTTATTATTAAAACCATGTGTGCCAGAAAATGTGCAATACTTGAGTTTTCTGCTGGTTAGATTTAGTTGTAAATTGTTAGTTGAGTGGAGGCGTTCTGGTGCATTTTGCCTTTAAGTTTTCACCAAGTACTTGAAAGTTTCCACTAATGCTGCGATGGTTATACATGTATTGCAAATCCTCTACATTTTGTTAAATTTTAAGACAGGAATTTTCAGAAGATTTTGTGGAGTCTTTAGATTTGGGAATTCAGATGGACAGTGATATTAAATGCACAAGGATTTGTTCAGTAATTTTTGGCTTCAATATATTACTTACAAATTGAGGGGTGGTGCAAAAGTACCATAACTAAATTTTGGAAAAAAGCAGCTAAATCAATTTTGCATCTAACTCTCTTGATGTAAATGTACTTAAAGTGATCATAAATTAAATCACCTAACTGAATGTTTTGCTTGCTGTTTTTGTTGGTACAAATCGACAACTTGCCAAATATGATAACGATCACCATAATTTTTGTTTGGTACGCAACAGATGATTATTATGTCGTGTTTTGCAATTACATCAACTTCAAAAGATGTCTCTGTCAATTTTTGTCAGTATTTTTTTTCACAGTGCACACCGCACACTTGCTGTTCGGTTCTTTTAATTTTCGCTTTCGTTTGATGTGGCAATTTCATTCCCTCCCGCCACTTTCAGAAATAGTTATTTTGTCACGATTTTTGTTCGCATTTCTTTTCAATTAGAGATATTATGCTTTATGCAGGCTTGAAAAAAAGCCAGGTTTAATTGGCATAAGTTTGATACAGAATCATTATTTTGAATCATTAGGTGCGAAAAGTATTATAAATTTCAAAACAATACCGAGCTTGAGCAATATTGCATGATTTTCTGGATTTTATGAGAACCTCCTCAAAGAAAATCACAATTTTGTTCTGTTTGTTTTTCGTTTTTTATCAAACGTGAGTTTCTTCATCATTCAGTATTTAACACAATTTCCAAGGTGTAGCATTGATAAGGGGTGTAAACTATTCACGTCTGTTTGCCTGATTTGTTGACAATTTTTCTAAAATTGAACCTCGGCGACTGATTAACGATATAATGATCTGAGTACGTTCAGTGATTGCGTGGCTGGGTACTTGATCAACTTTTACATAATCTTACGACTGAACAACTCTGGGCGTATTTTTGTTTGGCTTTTTTTGCCTTTGAAACGGGAAAAAAAATGTTCAATTTGATAAGATGAAGGTTTGAACTACTGGTTCGATTATTTCACACAATGTGGGTCTGTGAAAAGGGAGGTCATCCATTCTCAATTATTATATTTCATTAATCTTGCTGTATCAAGTTTCCGTCTGCTTTTGGGATTTTAAGTGGTGTTCTTCAGCTGACGGTTAGCTATTTACATGTAAAATGGCCTTCTGTTAGTTTAGTATAGTTTAACCTTATTTATTTTACATCTATTGTGAAACACGATCTTACAGCTGATTTAAATCATTCTCAGCTACCCAGCACTCGTGCTAAATTTCAGGAAGTTCTTGATAGAATTCCACTCAGAATGAGGCTCAAACTCATGATCTTTGGATCAGCAGTCAGGTACTCGACCCCTTAACCATTTCACCTTCCCAGGGGGTTTAAATGTTGTTGTTGTTGAACATCATTTCAGTTATATCTACGGTAAACCCTGACTTAATGAACACCTCAATAATAAGGAAACATGAACATTGAGAACAAAATCTTCATGTCCATGTTCACTGCTTTGCTCTTTATTCAACCTCAGTATTAAGGTCACCTCAATATGAAGACCAGTTATCATGGGTCCAAATGTTGGTCTTAATGTTGAGGTTTTACTGTATGTATGATGTCAGTCTGTTGACCTTAAACCAGTTTCCTTGGCTTTCCAACTTGAGATGGAAATGACTGGGAAGTTGTGTACACTGCTGACAGTGGCCGGTGACTGGGAAGTTGTGTACACTGCTGACAGTGGCCGGTGACTGGGAAGTTGTGTACACTGCTGACAGTGGATGGTGAATCATCTTAAAGGTTGATGGTCTTATTTTCTATCAAAATATGCTAAGTAATAATTTTGAGACAATGGCATGTTTTTTTAATGCCTTCATACAGACATACTCTAAAGCATTACATTGAAACTCAAGTATTTCCTACGCTATTGCTAACTCGGCATGTATGTCAGAATAGAACATACTGATGTTGGACGCTTGTGTGTGTGGTTTTGTGAAACTTATTAAAAAAGTGACAATGCAGTGTGGTAGAGAACATCATTCTGTACAAAGGCATTTACCGCCCTGATATTTTGTCAAATAAATCTGACTATGTACCTTTAAGACTCGGTACTTCAGCCCAATTAAGTACTTTAATTTTTGGAGTAGATGCAAAGTAATCTGCTCCAAAAACCCAAGTACTTATAATTCTGCTGAAGTATGGATTCTTTTGTTAGCATTATTTACAACTTGCAAAGTGTATGAGTCATTGGGCAAATGTCATCTTGCCTGTCTGTTGAGAGTATAACATGTTACAGTGAACATTATACAGTAAAACTTCACTCTATTACAAGACCACCTCGAAATAACAATTTTCTAGTCCATTTTCACTGTTTTGCTTTCTGTTCAGCCTTAATATTAAAATTGAATGTCTACTCTCTTTTTTTTATAGCAATTCAAATATTGGACACAAGAAAATGACGTCAGAAACGTTTTGTTAAAATATACAATAATTCTTAAAAATCTTAAGAATCTTTAAAAAAAAAGTATGTAACATTTTCATGCTCATTTAATTATATTAATCCAAATTAAGCAACTTTAGACACTTCATAGCAGGCACTTAGTTTATGACGTCAAAACTTCCTTGAGAAATACTCAACATCATATCCACAGTCACTAACACAGGTTTGGTCATGGAAGTGTCTATATATATAATTGCAAATAGAAGTAATGGTTTAGTGGATGTTGAAATGGACATCCTCAATTCAAATGCATGTTAGTGTCTGGATTATAGTGATATAAACAAAGTTTTTCCGGCTATTTTTAAAGCTTTTATTCGGCTACATACCCAATGCCAAAGAGTGTATATTTTTCCGAATTCAAATCTAAAAATTTCCAATGAATGTGAAGAAAAAAAATGGGTTTAATTGAGCCAAATATTGACGTAGTCAGAGACTTGTCTCACAGGCAGTTTATACAAGTAGCAATTGTCCATTAATTTGTAACATCCTTTACTTTTATTCCTAATATTTTGCTGTAATTTCTAGACCTTTCCAAAATTACTTAGTTTCCCAATTTGAAGGGAATATATGTGTCATCTTCCCAAAATAGCCAAAATAAACCATGGCTAATTATATAAGTTACTGAGGAAATTCATAAGCTTTCTAGACATTTGTTGGTGACATTCTGTGCACCATGTATTTGTACCAGATTCTCCCGAAGTACTGAAAAGGGAAAATGTGTTATTTATTATTCATATCAAGTTGTGAAACCAAAACGTGTCTATCTGTATGTAAATGAAGCAGATAGACTTGTATTAGCTTTCAGCCCTTGATATATTAATAAAACCTTTAAGGCTGAAAAAATGGCTGTGGCCCAAAAAATTGATAAATGTTGGTAATGTATTGCATGCAGATTGATATATCGTGCAGGGTTGGTCTTGTTTATGCACCAATGTCTGATAAAGCTGTTGTATGTATATCGTCCACATCGTAGACACACTGACCCAGATCTGCGACTCACGTGGTCATGAATGCATCTACCTGGATTTCTGTCTGTGGTTAGCTACCCATATTTTTACTGAAATTCTTCAATCTAAGAAGCCCATGTTTTGTTTGTCGTTTACTGTCTGACCTCTTGCATTATGAGGATAAACATATGCTTGGTTGAATCATTGTCTAGTATCTGTGCAATGCAAATATCTACCGTAAACTCCTTTATTTTTTCTTGGGTTTAATTTTGTAAAATTCAAATTTTACGAGGACTCTACCTTGCAGAATGATCGATATTTTCCTCATAATTAAGTCTAATGATCGTTACTAAGTCTAACTTTAACTGCAAGAAGTCACAGTGCTGTATAATTCTAGAGTCAGAATAGGGAGAAGTGTGTAAAATGATATCCTCTACAGGATGAAATACCCAAACATTGGTTGATAAAGGACAGATATTATGTGGCAAAATGCAGGTTGATTAGTTTCACTGTGCTGTGTTATGTTAATAATGTCTACTTAATGTGTCTGAATGTTGGGTAACACAGTTGCAATGATTTCAGAATGCAAATTTTCTCTCTGTAATGAAAATTAATGTACAGAAATGAAGGCTTTTATCCTCAGTAATTTGTGTAATCTTTTCCACTTCCATTCAATGCATCGTATGACTTATAACACAGACCGAGTTCAATACAGTTTATTTTTGGCATTTTTCTGTAACCTAGCATAAATAATGGAACAGGGTTCACACATTTAGCCTGGAATGTTTGTCCATGAAAATTGTTTAAGCCCTACAAAAATGGAAGTGCTTGGATTTTGAAAATAGCAATATTTTTAAGCTCAGACAGTTAGCTTTGTCGGTATAGCAGTCAGCTGCTAATTTTGAAATAGTAGGCTCAAACCCACACAAGGTGTATGTTCTTGGCGAGAATTTAACTCTCGGTTGATTCTTCCAAAATAATTCTCTTACACCTCTTATTGGTGAGGGGAAGTAACAGTCATTGCTTGTGGAATATCTGTCATACTGTGGTCAGTGACCCAGGAATTCTGGTTATGTCGACTGACTGTCTAGTGCTGCAATATCTTAGAAAGAATAGCATACTACTCCAATGCTGCATTCGACATGTTTTGTCTACTTGTATGTAAATGTTGCATTTTCTACTGAAACAAATGCAAAATGGCTGAGCTACCAGAATTGCTAGGAGTATGGTGGTTTTCATAATGCACTTCAAGTACATTTTATTACTGCAATCATTCTGCCTACTTGTTTTTCTGTTATCAATGCTGTCAACTTGCATCATCTGTATGGAATGCATTGTCTTGTTTTATCAGGTAAAGATGCAAGGTGTCTAGGCATTCCATGAATTAGTGATAATCACATGTTTATTGTTCTCATGACTGTGTCATTTAGATGCTTTATCTGGTATCTGTGTCGGCTACATGCTTTATGTCAGTTTTCTCATCTCTATCAGCAAGTCGCTCATTACATTTGTCTGTCTAACTTACAGATTGCATTTCTCTTACAACTTGGCTGGGATGCAGTCTGTCCAATCTTCATTTCTCTTACAACTTGGCTGGGACGCAGTCTGTCCAATCTTCATTTCTCTTACAACTTGGCTGGGACGCAGTCTGTCCAATCTTCTCTTCTCTTACAACTTGGCTGGGACACAGTCTGTCCAATCTTCTCTTCTCTTACAACTTGGCTGGGACAGAGTCTGTCCAATCTTCACTTCTCACTATCTAAGCATTAAGAAATGATGTTTCTTATTAGTTCATTACAAAGTCGAAGGATGAAAGCGTGACAAGTCTATCTCCTTTTGTATTTATATGCAGATAGACTACGGCAGTTGTGTTTTCACCCATTGACATATTAACTATTTCTGATAAATCTGTCTGGACCGTTTCAGAAGAATGTTGTGTAAAGTTTTATGATTTGAAAGCACTTTTGTTGTTGTGAAAAATACTGATTCATCAGTCTGTGAATATGTGTGATCATAAGCATATATAATATGTTGCTTTTATATTGATATGATGCATACGTACTGTATTGGTTTAGGGGTTGAGTGCCTGACTCCTGATGGGAAGGTTGTGTGTTTGAATCCTACTTTGGGCAAGGTTGAATTGTTAATTTTACAACCCCTGAATAAGGTGTGAGTACGGGTTAATACCCTATGAAGCAATCATCCAGTATGATAAATATAAATTGTAAACTTGTTTCACAACTGATGTAAAATATATAATTTTAACTGTAAATTTGATAAGTAAGTCTATATAAACAGGTTCTGATGCACTTCTCCTGTGTCATTAATGTGCAGTGATCTAACCATGGCCATAATAATTGTATTTGTTGAATTACCCCACCCGCCCCTAATGTTTTGTAATTACCCCACCCATTCTAATGTTGTGTAATTACCCCACCCACTCTAATGTTGTGTAATTACCCCACCCACTCGAATGTTGTGTAATTATCCCACCCACTCTTATGTTGTGTAATTACCCCACAAACTCTCATGTTTTGTAATTTTTAGTTATCCGACCAACTCTGATGTTGAATGTAATTACCCCACCAACATAGTGTTTTATCATTACCCCACCCAGTCCTAACATTGTGCTGCCTGAAAGTTTTTTACACATATAAAAGTACCTAGAACACCTATTATTGGAAACAAGCAGTTAATTATCTTGGGAAACAAAAATGCTCTTACACACAATTTAAGACAGCAATGGATGATAATCTAGCTAATTACTTTTTTTCAATGACCTACAATAGGGTTTTATTTGCAATCCAGAGTTTGTGACAAGCATTTTGGTTGTGCAATGCATCATATTTCCTGTTACTATCATCTGTTGAAATGAGTTCTTCAGTCAATATTGACATGTTGGTTTTATTCGCTAGATGCAATTTTGTTCAAATTATCTTCCTAGCTCTAGTTGCTAATGCATCTGTAATTGCACAGTTATTCAATTTGTAGTTCATATTAGTGTCACTTTATTTGTTGATCCTGTTGCGATAGTGTGGGCTTTAAATGACTCTGCGATGTTAGAGAAAATCTAAAAAAATTGTTTGAATCAAATCATGTTCAAGTTTGATCAAAGTACCGTAATTACGAGTTAACTCCATTCTTGATGAGTTTGTTTACTTGTCAATTTCCGACAGAAATGTACCGTCAGTTTCTATCTACTGACATTCATTTCAAGAGAATTTTCACTTCTGAACACAAAGCTGGCGGAAACAATGCATGATGGGAATTTCTTGTCAGTGACAGTTGCATTTTCTGTTTCCCACGCAGCCGCAGAAAATTTGGAAGTGAAAGTGTAGTACACCCTGGCTATTCGATACATTGTCGTGGTTCTCAGCTAAGCATTTCCTTTCCCCGTACCGTGATTTTCTTCAGTACAGACAACAAATACAGAAAACCTAGAATATATTTGGCACTTTTAAAGTTAGTGGTTTTTGGAGGTTGGTTTCTTTCCATGAAAATAAAACGCCACGTAAAACTGACTTTATAGTGGTGATGTAAAGCGATTGATGTATTTCCTCAAATTATAATAGCTGCAAACCTGTCGACGTTGTAATGAAAAGGTGAAATTTTCTGTTTGCGAACCTTTCTAAGTTTACGGTATACTTACAGGTCTGAAAGCTGAATTTATAAGTGATCCCTGTATGTATAAAGTAATACTTCCCTCAAACTTAAGTTCACCTCATTAAAAACTCCATATTTTGAAGGTCCAATTATTAATATTTCTTCCATATTTTTCAACTCATCAGACCACCTCACAACTACGACCAACTTTCTTTGTAATTGATGATGGTCGCATGATTTAGGCCAGTGATGTACTTAGCTTCATCTTACATTTGATTGCATCTCACTCACCCCCCCCCCTCGCCCTCTCTATGAGTTCTATGTATCTACCACAGAATATCTTAATTGGCTTGAACTTTTTATTTCAATCCCTTAAATTTTTTTTGTCAAATCGACGCAAAAAATCATCCTAAACATTATTTGTATAGTTTTATATGTTTTTAACAGTTTTATGCTGTATCTCGTATTGAAGATAATCCGACATATTTGTTCTTTCATGTAGTAATTCGCATAAATCGCTCCATTTGCTGTAATGGCAATAAAATGAAATGTTTAATGTAAGAAATTATATGGTTAACTTGAACTAATTGGTCGTCATGCACCTGATCATATCTGATTGTATGTGTAGAGTCAAGTGTGGTAAATGTTTGCTCAATTGTTTCTTTATATTTGTGCAAATGGATGCACTCCGTCAATTGATATTATAGCCATCTAGTTTGCTTATAGGTTGTCAATTGTTGTCTGAGGTTAGCGTATAAATATTCTTTCGATCAAGATTCCTTTGAAAAATCAGTTGGTAGGTCATTAAAATAATTTGTTATATTCATTTTCAAATTCAGACCTATCTCTGATATTTAGATGAAATACATGAGGTTGGAATTTGTTGTTATAACATCAATATGTTCTTCTGAGTAATATTTTTCTTGCACATTTTTAATTACATTTTTGCAATAACAAATTGCATAGGAGAGTCCGTATACACTAAATAGTGCTTCCCCTTGCAGATTCATTGAGAAAATTAGAGGGGGTAAAAATATGATAATAACAGAGGGGGTAAAATAAAATAATTAGAGAGGTTAAAAATAAAATATAAAATAATTAGAGAGGGTAAAAAATAAAATATAAAATAATTAGAGAGGGTAAAAAATAAAATAATTAGAGGGGATAAAACTAAAATATAAAAGAATTTTAGAGGGGGTTAAAATAAAAATATAAGATAGATATAAAGGGGGTGAAAATAAAATATAAAATAATTAGGGAGGGGGTAAAAACAAAAATTAGGGGTATAAAGTCGATTACTGTTAATTAGGCATTACAATATTTATGTATTTAACAAGATATACTATATGATTACTATAAAAACAGTGGCAACACATGATATGCAAGATCGTTATATATACATACTTTACAGACATATCAATTATTATTTGTTATCGGTTATCAATCTCCTGCGCACATAAATACTGCTGCATACTCTCAGTGCTTTGATAGTTGTATCAGTTGGAACATGCGAAGTTAGTTGATCTCAATGTTCTAGACTTACTCTGTAAAACTCGTTGTTCATTTAATAGCGTCTACTCTTGATAATGGCTATTATATGACTTATAATTCAGATCATAAAAATTCTTGCCAAATGTGTAACATTAAAAATATATTAATATTATTATATATAATTAATGATTATTGTTTTGTAAGTATATAAGGATTGACATTTCTGTTGAGTGAGACTGGAATAAACTTGTACAGTTATTTATTTGAGACTATTCTAGATAAGCTCGAACGGGCCTGAGGCCCTTCATGGATAAGCTCAGTTGGAAGTTTCTGAGGCCTTTCATGGATAATTAAGTTAATTTTGAAGTTTCTGAGGCCCTTCATGGATAATTAAGCTCAGTTGGAAGTTTCTGAGGCCCTTCATGGATAATTAAGCTCAGTTGGAAGTTTCTGGGGCCCTTCATGGATAATTAAGCTCAGTTGGAAGTTTCTGAGGCCTTTCATGGATAATTAAGCTCAGTTGGAAGTTTCTGAGGCCCTTCATGGATAAGCTCAGTCAAAGGAGCTTTAAATAGAACCTTCTCAGATTAGATCAGTGGAAAGAGTTTGACGCCTTTAACATATTTTCTCAGTTGTTGGTTTACAAGATTGCCAGCTTGACTTTTCTTACGACCAATCCTTGCTATATCCTGTTTTCGAGACATTTCAAAGCGCTGAAGTCTACTTCCAGAAACAATTTAAGCTTGCTAAGTCCTTCTACTCTTTCTGTTGTCTGATGGTAACACAAGTGTTTATTTGTGGAAGGTTTTGTTGGGGTTGTGTTTGATGTAGTCCGTACTGGGCTGCTTTAATGCCATAATTCTTATTGTTACATAACAATGTGCTAACACTAAACACTTGGTTCTTAGTATTCAACAACAGTAACTGTATTTGTTCTAAGATCATCATTTGATCAAACATGGCTTAGGAAACAGAAGTTTCATGTTTTCTTTGACCCTCAAGTATGTAACACTTCAGAAAGTGAATGAAGTATGTCATATGTTCTATATCCATAGGATTAATCACATCTGGTACATTACTGCAAAATCAGATATTTTGGCGATGCCAATATTTCCCGAATTGAAGTTACCGGGTCTTTGGCAAGGTTAAATATTCGTTTGTTTATACTGTCCAGTTTTGTCATAAAAGTAAAAAAACACTATTTAGCAAGTATTTATTTTTGCCACCTTAACAATTTTAATTAATCCCTAGCAAAAATTTCAGATTTTAGTACGTTACATATATATACCATAAGCTGTATGCTGATAATCTGATGTATAAATGTGTACATAATTATTTAATTCTATTTTATGATTAATTGTGATGAAGGCAATTAATGCTTGTGCAGATAATTATTCAGTCACATTCTAGGAAAGTATGTTTTTCTATGGTATCATTCATGGGGGCATGATGGTAACCTTGGTGGGGTTGGAACTCACCATCTCCACTGGTATTAGTGGCTGAGTGACTCATTTTCCACTTAACTTATAACCTCCACCACTCTATTAACTTATAACACACCCCTTTAAACCTATAAGACAACCTGCTAAACTTATACCCTCCTCTAAACTTATAACACACCCCTTTAAACCTATAAGACAACCTGCTAAACTTATACCCTCCTCTAAACTTATAACACACCCCTTTAAACCTATAAGACAACCTGCTAAACTTATACCCCCCTCTAAACTTATAACACACCCCTTTAAACCTATAAGACAACCTGCTAAACTTATACCCTCCTCTAAACTTATAACACACCCCTTTAAACCTATAAGACAACCTGCTAAACTTATACCCTCCTCTAAACTTATAACACACCCCATTAAACCTATAAGACAACCTGCTAAACGTATACCCTCCTCTAAACTTATAACACACCCCTTTAAACCTATAAGACAACCTGCTAAACTTATACCCCCCCTCTAAACTTATAACACACCCCTTTAAACCTATAAGACAACCTGCTAAACTTATACCCTCCTCTAAACTTATAACACACCCCTTTAAACCTATAAGGCAACCTGCTAAACTTATACCCCCCTCTAAACTTATAACACACCCCTTTAAACCTATAAGACAACCTGCTAAACTTATACCCTCCTCTAAACTTATAACACACCCCTTAAAACATATAAGACAACCTGCTAAACTTATACCCCCCCTCTAAACTTATAACACACCCCTTTAAACCTATAAGACAACCTGCTGAACTTATACCCTCCTCTAAACTTATAACACACCTTCTCTTTATTTGAAACATCACCCAGAAAACATACCTCCCTCAATTGTATTCTCCCCGACCACCTAATGCTGTTCACACAGGACCTCTTTCCATAGCCAAAATCATGCTTCAAATATCAAAATATATCCAAGATATGTACCATAAAGGGAGAGAACTCAATATGGAATAAAGGGAAAGAACTCATGACAATCTGCTATGTTTCATTATTCCCAAATTGTCAGAATAATGATTTAAGTTTCAACTTTGGGTAGAATATGTTTTTATGGATATAGAGTGTGAAAATCTCACAAATCTGGTTTTAATAAAGCCAGTGTTAGCTCTCACATAATCTTTCATTTATTATAGTATCCATACAAATTTCTTGATTTTTTTCCAAGAATTCATATTGAAAACAGACCAAATGTTGTTAATAGGCCAATTGATGCTAAGTAATATTTTTCAACACTCTTTTATTATCCTACAACAGATGCCAATAGTGAATACATAATGATTGTGTTTACTTTAACACCTGTTTCTAAATATTTATAAAAACATTGTGTCTGATGTTTTGACAGTTGCTTTTTCTGTTTCTATAACCCTAGTTATACTAGAATACTATAAACAGAAAAAGCAAAAGTGATTGTATTTAACCCTGTGAGCTCTGTAGGAACCGGCCAGTTCAAATTTGCAAAGGTTGCATTTTTTATCACCGGATGAGGAAAAGGAATTTAAAAATATAATCGATATATTGATATATCATCGATATTCGTTTTTTCGATATATATCAATCTCGTCGATATGCAAACATTTGAAACGAACTGACAGCCCTTGCCTTAGATGGACAAAATTGTTTTATCCAAAATGAATCTTCATGTCCGTGCAGGGGGGTATTTTGTCGGCTTGTGTGTGTCTGACTGTAAATGATCTAGTAATTAACAATATTTGTATGATTATATAATGTTTCATTATTGTATATTTTCAGGTATGATTACAAGAAGTTATTATATAATGCCACATTCTGTATGGTGCCGAGGGGTCGCCGACTCGGGTCTTTCAGGTAAGTTAGGGGTCAAATTCCTATATTTCTTATTTTGGTAGTCAGTCACGAAACTAGATATGGCCGAATTTGTATACCTCTGCACAAGTGGCTATATTACACTGTCTCAAAATTTTTCCTCGAAATTGAGAACAGTTTTAGTGAGGCAATCGTGTTTTCCGATATGCATCGCTCACCTTTTACAAGTGAAAACTTCTCTTGTGCATATTGGAAAACATAATAGCTTCGCTTACATTGTTCTCAATTTCGAGGAAAGCGAGCGTTTGGAGGCCGTGTATTAGTAACACACTCTTTGCTTTGGTAACCGATGACAACTTGTTCTACTTCCAAGAAAGCTTCCAGCGATCCGGAGCGGACGATGAATGCTTGATTCTTTAAAATACCAAAAAGTAATTCCTAAATATTTGTTATCAAAATTTCACTGAACCTGATTTTACTGGTGAAGTTGGTTGGATACATTTTGTGAACTTCACCCAATGGTGATCATATTTTTGTTGTCTGTAGAAATTCTCTCATTTTCACTTTGATCAGTTGAATTTGTTGTGACTGTTAGGTATCAGTGGTCAGTTGGCCATATTTCTTGACCGAATATTGCTGCATCGAGTTTGCTCTATTGCGCTCAATACTACATCAGGCTTGATACATCACGTGAGATGTTGGACTGGCTGTATTGGGCCTGCAGCATTGAGTGTGCTGCATGGAGTATGCTCTAAATCACCAATGCTGCATCAGGCTTGATACATCGCGTGAGATGTTGGACTGGCTGTATTGTGTCTGCAGCATTGAGTGTGCTGCATGGAGTGCTCTAAATCACCAATGCTGCACAGACACAGGCATAGGTTGGCTTGATCCGGCTTGCTGCATCAGGTTGGCTTGATCCGGCTTGCTGCATCAGGTTGGCTTGATCCGGCTTGCTGCATCAGGTTGGCTTGATCCTGCTTGCTGCATCAGGTTGGCTTGATCCATCTTGCTGCATCAGGTTGGCTTGATCCGGCTTGCTGCATCAGGTTGGCTTGATCCGGCTTACTGCATCAGGTTGGCTTGATCCGGCTTGCTGCATCAGGTTGGCTTGATCCGGCTTGCTGCATCAGGTTGGCTTGATCCGGCTTGCTGCATCAGGTTGGCTTGATCCGGCTTGCTGCATCAGGTTGGCTTGATCCGGCTTGCTGCATCAGGTTGGCTTGATCCTGCTTGCTGCATCAGGTTGGCTTGATCCGGCTTGCTGCATCAGGTTGGCTTGATCCGGCTTGCTGCATCAGGTTGGCTTTATCCTGCTTGCTGCATCAGGTTGGCTTGATCCTGCTTGTTGCATCAGGTTGGCTTGATCCGGCTTGCTGCATCAGGTTGGCTTGATCCTGCTTGCTGCATCAGGTTGGCTTGATCCTGCTTGTTGCATCAGGTTGGCTTGATCCGGCTTGCTGCATCAGGTTGGCTATTGGTTGACTCACTTTCAGATAATTCTCAGCTCTCTTCTTTTTCTTCTTTATTTTTGTCGTGCCGCTTTCGGTTAGCTCGATATAGTCGCCACAATGGAGGATTTTCAAATGACATGGCACAAATGTTCACCATGATGAGAAGGAGTGTCGCATGCAAGACCCATGTCTGTAGCTCAAAGGTCAAGGTCACACTTAGAGGTCAAACATCAAAAATGGGTCTAAAAAATCTTGTCCAGCCATTACACTGTAATTTATAGTGGGATTTTCAAATCACTTGGCATAAATGTTCACCATGGTGACCTCATGTGTTGTGCAAGAAGCTACCAGTATATAGCTCAAAGGTCAAGATCACACTAAGAAGTCAAAAATAAAAACTGTGTATAATAGATATGCGCTGTATAGCATTGTATATTCTCTTCATCTCTTGACAATTGGAGGGCCCTTGGGCGTCTAGTTTTTCATAGGTATCTACGAGAGTATAAATTTGACAGTAAGGTTTATCCTTTCCCCCCATGATTCCTCATCCACCAGTCTAAGACAGATCAATATGCATTATGCAATCATGTAATATAGATACCATAATGCAAGAAATAAACATATTTGCAACAATACCTATATAGTTACCTGTTTGATGTACATGTAATGTTAACAAATCTTATAACTTATGTGTTGTAACTTTTTACACTTATTTTCAATTTAAAGTCGGTGGTATTTATTCGATAAGATATCTTACATTGACTATTTAAATAGTAATTTGTATATAAAATATATTGTATGAATGGCAGAAGCTTCTACTGGAGATTGGTGTAAGTTAATGTTTTCTTGCACGAGACTGCCAAGTTTTAAATCTGGTTGGAATCTTGTATAATGTAGATTTTGTGGACAGGTTGAAAGGTTTTATTTGTTAGAGTTAATAATAATGTCGATCTGAATTAGGGGTTGCCGAATATATAATCAAAATCGTGAACTGTTTCCTCGATCTTGCTAGAAGTACGCATAATATTTTGTTAACATTGTCTGCATGCTAGGAATGTCATAAATTTTTCCTGTCTGTGTCGTTATGTCTGGTGTATTGTATTCTGCTGATAGCGGCAGTGTTGCTGACGGCAGTTTTGTGGCAGTTTCACGGCATTTTCTCTGGTTTCATTACAAGACAGACGCGAGTCGTCCATGTAAAACTGTCAATTTATCCGGAGGCGAATGCCAGAGGATCTATACATGCTATTATATAATGTAATAATTCTTCCCCTCTGTACACAAACCAAACAAATAAAATGGCAGTATGTTCTGAATTTTCCTGGATAAAGTTTGTTTTTATTAATTCTGTATCAGCAAATTGCATTAGTTCATACAGTAAAACCTCAACAATAAGACAGCCCTCGGGACCCTTGAGACTGGTCTTATTATTGAGGTGGACTTAAATTGTAAGACGACCTCAAATTTAAGACCACAATTTTCAAGTCCATTTTCATTGTATTGCTCTTCTTTATTCAGCCTCAATGTTAAGACCACCTCAATAAGACGACCAGTTTTCCAGCATACCAAAGGTGGTCTTATTATTGAGGTTTTACTGTATTTTATTATACTAATCAGTTAAGGGGTCTATTACTGCACCCTTATGAGTGATTGGTAATTAAGCATGTATATATCGTTTTAACTCAAATCATGCATTGATGCCATATTAACACCAACTTATTCGCTGTGTAATACACAGACTGGTAAATGTGAGTTTGTTCTCTTGCCATTTTAAAATTGACCTGTTTTTTACTTGATAAGTGTTTTGCAATAGTTTCAGCTAAGCTACAGGCCTGTGTTTGGTAGGGTGATGTTTTCCTGGGATCTGTTTGGGAAGGAAGGCATAAAGTCTTGTGAATGTGGTGTTCCCTGTTACAACTTAATCCTTTCTTGCAGATTGGTAAAATGGGTTTTGTTCTCAGGTCACCCTGTGGTTCCATGCCAGTGCTTGACTTGCAGTGTCTGACCTTATTACCCCCGCGTCTTCCGTGACTCAGGGAAGGGCTGGTCTTCATCAAGCATGGCTGATTGTTACACTTTACTCTCAATGTCTCCTCCAAAGTTCCCATCTGTAAAGTTGATTTGATGCTTTAAATTGTTGATGTTTCACAATTTTACAATGATTTCCTGTTTATTCATTTAATTTGAATCCAATTAACACTGACATATTGTTATTTATTCAATGTTATTGTATAAATACATTGTAATCATACCCAGACTCGAGCTTAATGTGAACAGAAATTGACTGGTAAAATTTCCAACGAAAAATTTTGACATATTAGTTGGTTTGTTTCATCGGGTTTAACGCCGTTTCTCAACGATATTTCAGTTATATACGGCGGCCGGTTCACCCAACCAGTTTTTCCTGGACTGAATTCTAACCAGTACTAACTTACCCTTCCACAAGGAGCCGGCAACTTCTCCACATGAGGAGGAAAATCGACATTTTTATCAAATTTTCATGGAAGGGTTTGACCTGCCGCGACCGGGAATCGAACCCGGATCGCCGGATTTCAAGTCCAGCTGACTAACCACTGGACCACGGCCGCGGCTCTTTGACATATTAACTTACCTATGTTGTCATGCCATGTCGGCTTTGGATTCTTACTATTTTGGTGAAATTTCTTTAATTCTTTTTATTAAAATGTGACTTTATTTGTCGGTATACTTTCACAACTATTTTGGTAAAATAATCTCTCTGACGACTGGACTCTCTGAAAACCGAATTTCTTAGAAAACCGGACTTTTGTCTGTACTTGATTTCGAGATTGGTTGACTTTAAATCTCTCAATTATTTTGAAAGCCTTTATTTCTTCATGCTGATAAAGAATTTACTTATTTTTTGCATAATATACTAAGTATGCAAGATATCCAAAACTTCGTAGACTATAATGTAGGGGGACAAGAAAAGAATTTAACATATTATTTCATATTAAAGCAACATTTACGCTAATTTTCTTTCCAGCTGAGGGATATTTTCATATAAAAACTGAGATCAAAATGCAATAAAATAACACTTAACAAAAATATTACTTGTCAGAAACTGTGCATATAGCTTATGTGTCTGACATTACCTCGAACTTATGTTCATATAATGTATATCTGCTTCAAAGGTTTTGTATAATTCAGCAAAATGTGGACAGTCATAAAAATAGGGTTTGGCACATATAATTGATCAATTATCTTTGATAATTTTCAGGATTACCCAGGAAAAATAAGCTTTTCTGCTCTGCCAATATTTTTTTGAAATTTAAGTCGTTAAAAATATTTCTTTCATAAGATTTTATTTTAAATTTTGAATAGTTGTATTTGAAAATTTAAACATATTTAAAAAAAAAATTCATTTTACTTAAAAAATTCAAGAATTTTAAAAATTATTTTAAATATAAATAGCTCATTGAAATTTTATTAATTTTTCTTTAAAATTCTAAAATGATTCTTCAAAATTCTAAAAAAATTTAAGTGAAATAAAACAAAAGCAAAGATCTTGATTGAGAAAGAAACTTAATGGAAGAGATTTAAGCAGATCTATGAGATCTTCTGTACCTTCTCCCCTTCATTGGTTTGTTGATTGAAGTGAGTCTGTTTTTGTGATGACAAGAACGTTTTCCTGTATCAATCAATGTAGAAAGGAAAATAAATGAAGGTGAACCGACAGGAAGTGGAAAGCATCCTGGTTTTACTGAACCATGTGTGCGTGTATGTACGGCTTTTGATGTTACAGTCTTGTCTCAAATCTGCATTAAGTCTATTCACGGTCTTGCAGTTTTACCTGTATATAATATTTATCTGTTCATTAATAAATGATCATAAAATTTTGATTGTCACCACAAATATGTTCTCAGTTTGTTGATTACATTATAGATTTTCTTAAATTTATGGACACAAGAAAAGTCTAATTCACTCCATAATGATTGCATGTTTAAGCGCCATGCTAAATTTCCCTGCAATCAATGGGTAGTTTCCCATGAAAAACAAGTTTCTAAATTACCTGTTTTAAATGTCAATAAAATGTTGCTTTTACATATATGTCATTATTTCAAAATTGTGCATTTTGAGCGTAGTTGACAAATCTGCTGTGTAAATTGTCAAGAATTCATTGACATTGTTGATTGGATGCAAGGAAGGCACCACAGGGGTCTGCATGGTGGATTCACCTCACCACAGGGGTCTGCATGGTGGATTCACCTCACCACAGGGGTCTGTATGGTGTAATCACCTCACCACAGGGGTCTGCATGGTGGATTCACCTCACCACAGGGGTCTGTATGGTGGAATCACCTCACCACAGGGGTCTGTATGGTGGATTCACCTCACCACAGGGGTCTGTATGGTGTAATCACCTCACCACAGGGGTCTGCATGGTGGATTCACCTCACCACAGGGGTCTGTATGGTGGAATCACCTCACCACAGGGGTCTGTATGGTGGATTCACCTCACCACAGGGGTCTGTATGGTGGATTCACCTCACCACAGGGGTCGGTATGGTGGAATCACCTCACCACAGGGGTCGGTATGGTGTAATCACCTCACCACAGGGGTCTGCATGGTGGATTCACCTCACCACAGGGGTCTGTATGGTGGATTCACCTCACCACAGGGGTCTGTATGGTGGATTCACCTCACCACAGGGGTCGGTATGGTGGAATCACCTCACCACAGGGGTCTGCATGGTGGATTCACCTCACCACAGGGGTCTGCATGGTGGATTCACCTCACCACAGGGGTCTGTATGGTGGATTCACCTCACCACAGGGGTCTGCATGATGGATTCACCTCACCACAGGGGTCTGCATGGTGGATTCACCTCACCACAGGGGTCTGTATGGTGGATTCACCTCACCAGAGGGGTCTGTATGGTGGAATCACCTCACCACAGGGGTCTGTATGGTGGATTCACCTCACCAGAGGGGTCTGTATGGTGGATTCACCTCTCCACAGGGGTCTGCATGGTGGAATCACCTCACCACAGGGGTCTGCATGGTGGATTCACCTCACCACAGGGGTCTGCATGGTGGATTCACCTCACCACAGGGGTCGGTATGGTGGAATCACCTCACCACAGGGGTCGGTATGGTGGAATCACCTCACCACAGGGGTCTGTATGGTGGAATCACCTCACCACAGGGGTCTGTATGGTGGATTCACCTCACCACAGGGGTCTGTATGGTGGAATGGTTATGGACGCTGACTTTAAATCACTTGCACCTCACCACTGTGGGTTTGAATTCCACATCGGATATAGAATTTGTATCTGAGGAAGCTATCCAGCTGGCTTACAGATGGTGGGTTGCTGTATCTAGTTTCTGGCCTTCTTCCAGATGAAGCTGAGACCTGGGTCTACCCTGCTCCCTAGCTGCAAAATTCACCAAATGACCCTGGCTTTTTATGTTACTTAAAACCGCATTACATTGCAATGAAAATACAATGTCCTCTACCGGTAGGGGTTTCCTCTGACCCCATTTAGGGATTTGTGCATTAAGGGGCTTTTAATTGTAACTCCTTTTTGGTAATTTAGATGCAGTAACAATAGTTATGCACCCAACTCTTGAATTAGAGTGAATTGGAGCAATTAATTGAAATCTCTCGTGTGGCAATGTAATTAAGCCTATCATTTCTCTCCCATCGCACTTACACAAATACCAAACTTTGTAGGTGAAAATGTATGAGATCCCCTGAAGGCCATTATTAAAACTGAATGGTATTTCTCACTTATACTAAGAAAATGGTGTAAAAACTGCTTTAGTGAAAATACTGGCTTTTTGCCGAGATTGCATGTCCGAGATTTAGATCAACATAACTTCATCTAGATGGTTACTGGTTTTGGTCATGTTGGTATTTGAACTCACAACCTTCAAATTGGCTGTACGGACTGAGCTTACTGGGTGGACTTAGGTAGCTGCGCCGGTTATGTTAGGAAACTTTTTGTTCTTGGTTAAATGTAAGCATACATAAGCTTAAATACATATACATATATATGTTAAAACGGGCCATATGTAAAAATCTCATCACTTCCACAGGGGTGTCACTAATTTTTGAATTAACAGGGAAATCATCAAAAGTAGGCGTGTGTCTGGGGGGTTACCACTCCCCTTCATTATGATCATTCATGCAAGAAAAGTAGCCGGGTGATGGTGCAATAAGTTACCAGGTAATTTTACCAGCTCCCGGCTCTATAAATGACACCCCTGCTTCCAAGAATAACCATTGAAATGGTTTACAAGAGCCTCTGTCCAAGTCTCGGGAAGTTACATGATCAACTTTGGAAGATAATGAATGAATTATTTTTCAAGGGTTTGGTTAAAAACTTGAATTACTCACGCCCCTGTGAGATTACTCACGCCCCTGTGAGAAATTAGAAAATAAATTCTTGAACAGTCTCAATAAAAAGTTCTTGAATAGTTTGTGAACAACAATTTTATGAACTAAAAGTTCAAGAACGGGTGATTCTTTACCAAAACAGAATAACCGTAGAATTGCTGTGTGCCAAATCCTTGATTTGTTCTGTGTTATGAGAATCTTCCAATGGCTTCCAGTAAGGATAGAAATATCCGGCTCCAGGCTTGTTAATGTTTTGCGAAAACAGTTACCCTACAGCCGGATCCGCATACGAAGCCAGAGATAGATTCCTTTTCTTGCTTACCTTTTTTTAAAGAAATAAATGATGAGATTAAATGAGGACTTTTTACTTGTAATTAAAAATTATTTTACGAATTCATTGAAGTTATTACTGGATGAAACGTGTACTGGATGAAACGTGTACTGGATGATACGTGTACTGGATGAAACGTGGGAAATCCCGGTCTGGTATGCAAGAAAATCTCCATGACCATAGTAGTTACTGAAATATGTAAAAAAGTAAAGAAAAGAGTAAAAGAACACGTATAAGAACACGGAACCGGAATATATTTCTATTTTATTCACCGTATTTCACAATAATGGTTTCTTCAGAATAACGAAACACAGCTGTCCGTCATTGTCTGTCGTCTGTGCTTCAACATTTTAATAATGATCTGAATTTTAAGTTCTCAAGATTTTTCAGGAAAACCTTAATTTTTTTTTAATTAGGTAGATTAGATATACGTTCAATTTCTAGGTCAGATGTTGGTTGGATTTTCTATCCAGCTGGGTCCATTTTGATTATTTGGTAATTACATTTCTGATATTACCATTTTTTTTACTGAATTTAGGGAAATTATAAAATTTCTTTTTTAATATGCAGCAAAGAAAAATATGGAGATTATTGTAAGAACTTAGACTGAGCAAACTCGATTAATCATCTGGTAGATGATGACTGTACTGTGAACACCGCCGGTACAATATGTATGCACTTGTTGACACTTCAAAGTCTGTCTGTGTGATGTAAAGATTGAATTCAGAATTTTAACCGCACTCTCCGCCTGTTATTTCGATAGCAGAAATAGTTTATATGTAAATCTGTTATTATTTACCATGCCTTCTTCAGGCACTTCAAAAAATTCCATTCCTTTTCTTATTAATGCGAAAAAATGAACACTTTTAACTGCATTATAAGCTTCGTTAAGCAAATAACTTGTAGTGAATCGTGATGGATTATATTTCAATTTATTGCACTTATGTTTCTGGAATTTGCAGCTGTCATTCTGTTGCGGGTAACCAGCAAATTCCGCTGAAGATGCAGACGCTTAAGTTTATGCAACATTATAATCGAATGATATTTGTCTTCGATGTGTTTTATATGGCAGAGTATACACTAAAAATACAAGTATGAATTGTTCTTGCTTGAGATAAATCGTACCAATGAGTCTGGTGCTTTGCCTAAAGCTATAGTAAATCCATTCATTGACTTATTTTCCATCCCATTTTCCCACTTTGCCTATTATGATTATGTAACAGCCCTTGAAATCTGAACTGCAGCAATCGTACACAATCGAGGGGTAAGAGCCAGAACCAACCATCTCCTTAATTCATTCATATGGAGATTGTTGATTCTTGCTCTAACCTCTTGAAATGTCGTATTTGAAGATTGAGGGTCGTCCAAGACTTATGTTGAGTTTCTTGTGAGGTATGTAATACATGTAATGAAACATGTGCCAGCAAGATAATGTTGCAAATGTATTATAAGTATGACAATTCTGGGACGCCCCTGATATATACCGGTATATAAGATTTTATCTTCCGCAATGACAGTATATCAGACCTTAATATTGAGGTGATCTTAAAATAAGGTTGAACAAAGAGCAAAACAGTGAAAATTGTCTTGAAAATTGTGTTCGTAAATTGAGATGGTGTTATTATTGAGGTGGTGTTATTATTGAGGTGGTGTTATTATTGAGTTGGTGTTATTATTGAGGTGGTCTTATTATTGAGGTGGTCTTATTATTGAGGTGGTCTTATTATTGAGGTGGTCTTTAAGTGAGGTTTTACTGTATCTGCTTTTAACTGTTAAAATCATTAATAAAACACTTCTGCATTAAATTTGCAACTTGTGTCATTTGAATTTTACAAATAGAAATGCATTATTGATGATTTTTTGGCAGTGTGCCAGTCATTTGTGCATAAATTACGTTTTACACCTGCAGAATATGGGTTAATCCGGGAATTTGTAACCTCTTACAGGAAATATTTTCATCTAATCTGAAGTTAAATAAAATTGCAGCAGTACTTACACATATTGAAACATTTTTCCTACAATGAATGATGAGTTATAAATGTTTCCTCAATAATTTTTGAATAAAAAGTGGATTAGATATATATGTTTCATTTCTAGGTCAGATGTTGGTTTGATTTTCAATCCCGCACGGTCCATTTTGAATATTTAGGTAATATTTGCATATATATAGCATTGCACTGTGAAATAACTTATATATGTGACCTACGCATATGTTTATTTTTCTGATTCTGACTGGATTTAAAAGTTTTTACCATTAATTGATTGTGAAACAAGTTCTTGCAACTTATATTAATTATACTCTTGACTGCTGCTTCTTGGGTTTCTAACAAGTATTCCCACCTATTTCAGTGATTGTAATAACCACAGTGTATTAAGCTTGTCCATGACATAATTCAAACCCACTCATTACCGCTGTGCAATCTCGACCATGACAGAATTCAAACCCACTTATTACCGCTGTGCAATCTCGACCATGACAGAATTCAAACCCACTTATTACCGCTGTGCAATCTCGACCATGACAGAATTCAAACCCACTCATTACCGCTGTGCAATCTCGACCATGACAGAATTCAAACCCACTTATTACCGCTGTGCAATCTCGACCATGACAGAATTCAAACCCACTTATTACCGCTGTGCAATCTCGACCATGACATAATTCAAACCCACTTATTACCGCTGTGTAATCTCGACCATGACATAATTCAAACCCACTTATTACCACTGTGTAATCTCGACCATGACATAATTCAAACCCACTTATTACCGCTGTGCAATCTCGACCATGACAGAATTCAAACCCACTTATTACCGCTGTGCAATCTGGACCATTACGGAATTCAAACCCACTTATTACCGCTGTGCAATCTCGACCATGACATAATTCAAACCCACTTATTACCGCTGTGCAATCATGACCATGACATAATTCAAACCCACTTATTACCGCTGTGCAATCTCGACCATGACATAATTCAAACCCACTTATTACCGCTGTGTAATCTCGACCATGACATTATTCAAACCCACTTATTACCGCTGTGTACTCTCGACCATGACATAATTCAAACCCACTTATTACCGCTGTGTACTCTCGACCATGACATAATTCAATCCCACTTATTACCGCTGTGCAATCTCAACCATGACAGAATTCAAACCCACTTATTACCGCTGTGCAATCTGGACCATGACAGAATTCAAACCCACTTATTACCGCTGTGCAATCTCGACCATGACATAATTCAAACCCACTTATTACAGACCATTATGCAATTTGAATCCACCTATTACTGCAGTACAATTTCAACCATGACGGAATTCAAACCATGACCTCTGGTTCAGGCATAAAGTACTGTACTCTCCATTCACTATGCCATCTTGTGGTACTTACACGTACAGCAACATTGCTGACTTATAATCATTTAATTACACACATGAAAGAAAGATTAAGATGTTACAGGGAATGCCACTTATACAAGACAATGCCTCCCCACCATACAGATACCAGTGTATGAGTTAATGTATATCTTACAGAGAATGCCACTTATACAAGACAATGCCTCCCCACCATACAGATACCAGTGTATGAGTTAATGTATATCTTACAGAGAATGCCACTTATACAAGACAATGCCTCCCCACCACACAGATACCAGTGTATGAGTTAATGTATATCTTACAGGGAATGCCACTTATACAAGACAATGCCTCCCCACCATACAGATACCAGTGTATGAGTTAATGTATATCTTACAGGGAATGCCACTTATACAAGACAATGCATCCCCACCACACAGATACCAGTGTATGAGTTAATGTATATCTTACAGAGAATGCCACTTATACAAGACAATGCATCCCCACCACACAGATACCAGTGTATGAGTTAATGTATATCTTACAGAGAATGCCACTTATACAAGACAATGCATCCCCACCATACAGATACCAGTGTATGAGTTAATGTATATCTTACAGGGAATGCCACTTATACAAGACAATGCCTCCCCACCACACAGATACCAGTGTATGAGTTAATGTATATCTTACATTTCTAAAGAAGACAAAAATGAGTTTCCTATTCAACTATTGATTCATTTAACTGGCCTGGCAAATGTCAAAATCTAGCGATGAAATCAAGAACTTTACCTGCGTTTTTATGTTATTAAGTGAACTACTATAAATATGACTACTCACAGCAAGTGCCTGAAAGTTATCTATGTTTTCCTTAGGCAAACCACCTGTATTGTACTTTTGTCTCTTCTGATGGTTGAATGTCTTTATCTTTTGTAAAAAAGTGGTAGTCTTATGATGCTGCACAAATTATTAATGAACTTCATTGCATTTGATGGTTGAGAGGGATAGATACATGTATAAACACTTTTTATATATATTTGTATTCCATTCCAAAATTGCAGTTTTAGAAAAAATGTTACACTACACCAAGCAGAATTGCCCCCCCCCCCCCCCCAGCCTCCTGAATTGACCAAACAAAGATGGCTATTATGTGTCTAAAATTTAAGTGTCACTGTATTTTCAAGTTTGCAATTCTATCAAATTGCTTGTTACTTCTCTCACGCTCCAGCTTGCCCTTATCAGCGCAATGTTGTCAATGATCTTATGAGAACAACCCTGGTAGTTGTTTTCTCTGTCTGCCTGTAATTCTCATTACTATTTTCAATTATGTATGTATACCATACATCCCCTTTCAACTTTCCCTGGTTAAATGTTGTTCTGTTCAATGCTGCTCTGATAAAGACCTAAATAAATCCTGCTCTAATAAACACTGATAAATCCTGCTCTAATAAACACTGTGATAAATCCTTCTCTGATTACCACCTTGATAAATGCTGCTCTATTAAACAATGTGATAAATCCTACTCTAATAAACACTGTGATAAATGCCACTCTGACAAACAATGTGATAAATGCCACTCTGACAAACACTGTGATAAATACCACTCTGATAAACACTGTGATAAATGCCACTCTGATAAACACTGTGATAAATGCCACTCTGATAAACACTGTGATAAATGCCACTCTGATAAACAATGTGATAAATGCCACTCTGATAAACACTGTGATAAATGCCACTCTGATAAACACTGTGATAAATGCCACTCTGACAAACAATGTGATAAATGCCACTCTGATAAACAATGTGATAAATGCCACTCTGATAAACACTGTGATAAATGCCACTCTGATAAACAATGTGATAAATGCCACTCTGATAAACAATGTGATAAATGCCACTCTGATAAACAATGTGATAAATGCCACTCTGATAAACACTGTGATAAATGCCACTCTGATAAACAATGTGATAAATGCCACTCTGATAAACACTGTGATAAATGCCACTCTGATAAACAATGTGATAAATGCCACTCTGATAAACAATGTGATAAATGCCACTCTGATAAACAATGTGATAAATGCCACTCTGATAAACACTGTGATGAATGCCACTCTGATAAACACTGTGATGAATGCCACTCTGATAAACACTGTGACAAATGCCACTCTGATAAACACTGTGATGAATGCCACTCTGATAAACACTGTGACAAATGCCACTCTGATAAACACTGTGATAAATGCCACTCTGATAAACAATGTGATAAATGCCACTCTGATAAACAATGTGATAAATCCTACTCAAATAAACACTGTGATAAATGCCACTCTGATAAACACTGTGATAAATGCCACTCTGATAAACACTGTGATGAATGCCACTCTAATAAACACTGTGATAAATGCCACTCTGATAAACAATGTGAAAAATCCTACTCTCATAAACACTTTGATAAATCCTGCTCTGATTACCACCTTGATAAATGCTGCTCTGATTACCACCTTGATAAATGCTGCTCTGATAAACACTGATACATCCTGGCTCTAATAAACACTGTGATAAATCTTGCTCTTATAAACACTGTGATCAATGCCACTCTGATAAAGACTGTGATAAATCCTGCTCTAATAAACACTGTGATCAATGATGCTCTGATTACCACCTTGATAAATGCTGCTCTAATAAACACTGTGATCAATGATGCTCAGATTACCACCTTGATAAATGCCACTCTAATAAACACTGTGATCAATGATGCTCTGATTACCACCTTGATAAATGCTGCTCTAATAAACACTGTGATCAATGATGCTCTGATTACCACCTTGATAAATGCTGCTCTAAGACAACACCGTTGTGATAAATTCTGCTCTAATGAAGAATGAGGTTCTGAAGTATATTGTTATGTTGAATGTAGCTGGCTCAGATTGTCATCAGTCCTTGCTGTGATATTCAGCACCCTTTTGAACATAATATACTTATAATTGTTGCAGTGCCAAACTTCTGTTGAAATTTTATGGCATATGGCATTGTTTTCATCAATTGTGATTTCTTCCAATGACAACACCTTGTATCATTGTTTTATTTGTCTGCTGACAGGCATGTGCTATACTTTAAGACTTTGTCAGTCAAATCGTTATTGCATGGCTGAAATTGATTAGCTTGTTTGAAGTGGTCTACTGGTCTTCATAAGGGATTATGTCTATGCTCTTCAGTGTGAAGGAATGTATGCTGCTCTTCAATTAGGAGGAAAGCCTGCTGCTCTTCAATTAGGAGGTGGTAGAATATGATAAATGATATATTCTATGCAATTGATTTGTCTTTTGATACAGAATATAGTGTCTGATGCAGGGTAGTGAAATTATATTATGCAATTATCGTACACAATTTGACAGTTCAGTGTGAACCATGGTTCTCGATGCGTTGGTATGTAATTAAAGATCTAATTTGATATGAAGTGAGATCTGTCTATGCATACTTAATATAACTGTGTGATTGCTAGTTGCTAGTTTATTTAAGATTGACCAAGTGCAGTGAAGTCTGTATCTAAGCAATGTTAGAATTTAATGAAATGACTCATGCCGTCTGCTAAATTGTAGTCAACATTGGGCCATCCGTAAAAAACATTTGATATCTGCACTCTGATGGTGGATTTTCTTCAAAACAGATTGAATTGATGGTTTCCATGCTTGAAAACAAAATCAATCAAGTCAAAAGTAATGTTGCATAATAAGCAAAAAGTCAGGCATTTCATTAACGTGCTTTCGCTCAGTAATTTGACCGATCATGTTATTATTAGATGCCGGAATTTCAAGAACTGTCTTCTGTTGTCTACTGATTGTAATGAAAATGTTCTGGGAACATATTTTGATATTTTATGAGTTTTGACGTGATGATGTCCGCACCTTGTATCTTGCCATAAGGTACCCCAAAGATAGGTTTTCCTGAAAAATCAAATTAATTTCATTTCAGTTTTTTGACATAGGAATGTAATTTTATGACTGACTAAAATAAGTTTTTTGTTAATCATGTTTCTCTTATTTCACATATAACATTCCGTGTGTGGTGAGCAGTGCTCGACTGTACGTTAAAATCAAGCTCTTACTATTCGTGTATAGAAAGAAGTCAAGGGGATTGAATCAAAATGAGTTTGGTGACCAGTCTCAGAATGCAGTGTTACCACTGGTCAATTTTAAGACTGAGGTCATGAACAACCAATCAGAGACTTGAATTTAGAGTTTACAGACTGGACCCCTTTTGTAGCTCAGTTTTGTAACATCAGACGCAGCCACGAGTTCTATATTTAGAAAAGATGAAGACTTTTACGTGGACAGTAAAATATTACATAAGCCAAATAAGCGGACATTGTTATAGTCTATAAACTGATCCACAGTTGAATTTTGTTAGGTTGAATTTTGTTGAGTCGGAAATAAACTACAAGTTGCGTCTGTCTTTGGGACAAAAGTGATGTATAGTTAACTGGTTTGATATAATGGGGCAGTCTTTTCCGCAAGAATGTCTTTGTGTTCATTTAATCTCCATATTATGTTGTAGCTTGGTTAGACGTAAGTTCATGGATTGTACAAAAGTTCAATCTATGCAATGTATAATTTATGTCTTAAATGCAACAGAAAGCTTACCTTGTATTCATCTTATATTCTTCTATTCTTGGCAATCACTTTATCTAAATTAATCACCATGAATTTTTAAAATTTTATTTCGTACTGGTTTAATGTACTGTGTTGTTGCTATATTTAGAATCATATTCATTGATGACATTATTTTTTATCACTTTATGGGCAATAGATAAGAATAAGGCTTTTTATAAATGTCGGCATTTTTTTGTGGAAACTTTTTAAAGGTTATATACTTCGGACTGACTTCAATCGCAGATGTATACAGTGTAGCTTCTCCAGAGCAGGTCCCCTCTTGAACAGCTACCTCTTTTCAACAACTTTAACAACTTTTTCAATTGTGAATATTTTCTACTTATTTATCCTGTCTACTGCAACGACCTCTTCATAACAGCTGAATTCAGCATCTCTCAGAGGTTCCTGCTCTGTTGAGGTCTGTCTTAACTTATTTAATTTACTGTGGAGTTGAGTCTTAGTATGCAGTCTTGCCATTGGTCAATTTTGTGACTGCACTTCGAACCAACCAATCAGACGCTTGAGTTTAGTGACTTTTCTCCAAACTTGGGTTTGTAACCTCAGGCCCTAATAGTAAGGGTCTGTCTGATCAGAAATAGGAAAATAGTCGTCATGATAATAGAAAAAATAATGTCTTACTGTTTTTATTTATAATTGCAGATTTTTAGAGGTTCTTCAGGCTGGTTGTGTTCCAGTGTTGCTAAGCAATGAATGGGAATTGCCTTTTTCAGAAGTTATCAATTGGAATAAAGCAGCTTTATGGGGCGATGAACGTCTACTTTTTCAGGTTGGTTACCTCCCCTTTAATTCTACAATTATACACAAGTTATTTCCCTTTAATTTAAAATTATATTTGAGTTACTTCCATTTAATTCAATTCTTACGTTTGTGTTACTCCCCTTTCATTCTATACTTATATGTGAGTTACTTCCCTTTCATTCTATAATAGTATGTGAGTTACTTCCCTTTCATTCTATTCTTATATGTGAGTTACTCCCCTTTCATTCTATAATAATATGTGAGTTACTTCCCTTTAATTCTATAATTGTATGTGAGTAACTTCCCTTTGGTTCAATACTTATATATAAGTTCAGGCCTTTTTCTGTACATTTTGGGAAAATGACACTGGATAAATTGGGAAAATTTGCTAATTTTGGAAGAAATTTAATCGCTTCTACTCAAATTTTGGGAATTTTCATAGTTAAAAGAACAGGCTGTCTTATCTAAGTTTTATATAAAGCAAACATTCTAATCTACATTTCTTATATCAACTGTCAAAAAGGCACAAAATGTTCACAAACATTTATGATACCAGGGACAATAATGCCTAGAATTATTCAAAGAGCTTCAAGATGGGCAGTGGGCAGTTAGGTGTACCATTTTACCATGAATACACTAATTCCTACAGCGATTCTGAAATATTAAACGTGTACATGCCCGTTCCTTATGTTGTTATTTTACTTTCACTTTGCATGTAACTTATTAACTCAATGTCAAAATGTGAAATAAGTTTTGTAGGGTCGTATTTATAGGTCTATCTAACAGCCCATTATCATTGACAGCAATCTATCAGAAAAGTTCGTCTTCAAATTGTAAAATAAACCAACATGATTCGTAATATAAACAAACTTGACAAAGTGCACTCCATTGAGGGATTTGATCAGTGCGATGTTCATCGCCAGCAAAAATAATTTGAATGACCATTGGACTCACAGAGAGAGTTCTGACAGAGGGGCACTCGACGCCGTCTCAAACATAGAATTAATCGTTTTCAATCCCTTAGAATCTTTCTTTCTTATTTTGACGCAGTAATATTGACTATTTTGCAACATTTTTCTTATGGTTCCCGTTCACGATGAATGTACACCTACGTAAGCCGGCGGTCACCGGGAATCACATGTTATTTGCCGAATGCATTTTTTCGGTAATATACAGGGTCGCTGCCGTAGACGATTTTTCGTAGATGCTTCACATTGGGAAATTATTTTTCTGATTGGGAAAAAACCCATATATTTGGCTTTGGTAATGGGTCTGATAGTTGGACCCGTGGGAACTATAGAAAAAGGCCTGAAGTTACTCCCCTTTTTTCTATAATTGTATGTGAGTTACTCCCCTTTTTTCTATAATTGTATGTGAGTTACTCCCCTTTTTTTCTATAATTGTATGTGAGTTACTCCCCTTTTGTTCTATAATTGTATGTGAGTTACTCCCCTTTAATTCAATACTTACTTCCCTGTTGTCTAAGATAAATCTAATTGCATTAGCTAAAGGTCAAAAGGAAATAAATACATTCGAACTGCATTAATGTAAATTAATGTAATTAACATTCCATCTGATACCTTATGTTCAATATTTCTAATCTATCCTAATGGATCAATTTTCTTGCAATATATTCCTGAATGGCCATACTTTATTGTCTGTTTATTGAATTATTGTGCTTCTAAATACATTTCCATTTGCTTATTGTGTTACACTGGCATCCAATTCATACAACTACGTCTGTGTGCAAATATAATGGCCAAAAGTGCTGACCCACCAATTCTATTGTAGCATACAGTCTATTTGCGACAACTTGAATGCTCTGAACAGACTAACAAAAATTATGCGATAATTTGCATCATTATTGCATAATGGCATCATAGACAGGAGCGCCATTTTATTCTGTGTTGTAATAATTACGTTTGTCTTGAAAAATAACATTAATATACATAATTATGTATACTGTTTATAAATAAAGAAGAAACAAGATATATTTCTCTTAATACAAAATTGCGGGTTATCTCTTTTGACCAGTATATAACACTATAATACAATCTACATATTTTCTATAAATGATTGATGGATCGCAACACGGTACAAAATGCATTGTGGGAATATGAATATCCCAATGATTATATCGAGAAATTTTACTTTCACCTAATCGTGTTTTATTTAAGAATGGTTTGTGGTATTTATTACTTAAATGTACGTCTGTTGACTCTCAAGCCTCTGATTGGTTGTTCTGAAGACAGAGTCTTAAAATTGACCTATGATAAGGTTGGATTTTTTGGTTCAGCAAGTCCACTTAAGAACAGTATAACATCAAGCCCTTTATGGAAGTCCTTAGGCTTGAAGGCCCTGTGTTGTGAATGAGGCCTGCCCGGTTCTACTCTGTCTTGGTATTAATTCATATCTCTGCAATGTGTGGCTCGGTTTTCTTACACAAACAAGTCTCCCTATTCCCGATGTGCCAAAACAAATCCTGCCATGATTATTTTTTCGTATTTTGTTCGTGTGTTTATGTTTTTTTCTTGCCAGGGGTTGGTTCGTTTGCTCGCTTGCACAAAAGCCTTTGTGTTTGTATTTGTGTCAGAGAAATGCATTAAAGTCTGATAGTTTGACAGGATGTATCTCTAATCATGATGTTTGCTACTTTGTGTTGTAAATTCAGTTTCTCAATTCAATATTTTGGCAGGAACTTGCCCTGAAATTGCTTCGTTTCAAATTTTCTGGGAAGGTTAAAAAGTGGATGTGATTAACCACTACGCCATTATATACATGATGATTAGAGTTTTTACATTCACCAGTACTTGTCTGCTTTTTATGTGTTCACTTGTTGATTAGAAATGCAAACATAAATTCTGAGTAACAACGCCATCACTAGTGGATTCAGGAGGGGGGGGGGGGGGGTTATCATGCTGGCCTATAGGTGGAAATGTCAATGATTTCTAGTTATCATGCTGGCCTACAGGTGGAAATGTCAATGATTTCTAGTTATCATGCTGGCCTACAGGTGGAAATGTCAATGATTTCAAGTTATCATGCTGGCTTACAGGTAGAAATGTCAATGATTTCTAGTTATCATGCTGGCCTATAGGTGGAAATGTCAATGACTTCTAGTTGTCATGCTGGCCTATAGGTGGAAATGTCAATGATTTCTAGTTATCATGCTGGCCTACAGGTGGAAATGTCAATGACTTCTTGTTATCATGCTGGCCTACAGGTGGAAATGTCAATGACTTCTAGTTATCATGCTGGCCTACAGGTGGAAATGTCAATGACTTCTAGTTATCATGCTGGCCTATAGGTGGACATGTCAATGACTTCTAGTTATTATGCTGGCCTACAGGTGGAAATGTCAATGATTTCTAGTTATCATGCTGGCCTACAGGTGGAAATGTCAATGACTTCTAGTTATCATGCTGGCCTACAGGTGGAAATGTCAATGACTTCTAGTTATCATGCTGGCCTACAGGTGGAAATGTCAATGACTTCTAGTTATCATGCTGGCCTACAGGTGGAAATGTCAATGACTTCTAGTTATCATGCCGGCCTACAGGTGGAAATGTCAATGATTTCTAGTTATCATGCTGGCCTACAGGTGGAAATGTCAATGACTTCTAGTTATCATGCTGGCCTACAGGTGGAAATGTCAGTGGCAGACATAGGTTTCCATATAGGTTGCTTATTTTAGTTACAATTTCAAGTGTTAAGAAATTAAGAAAATACAACGTTATATGTAAATTGTTTAATTACGTAATTAATATGCAGACAGCATTTTGGATGCAGTAACGAGGTATATATGATGAGGAATGATGTTGACGTTGAATAGTGACGGAAACACCTTTCACTGTCGACAGGTATGTATACTCTGTCGTCAGTTTTTGTTGAATAAGAAGTGTGCATTCATGATATATATGCAAATTACTAACATAATGTGATATCAAATCTAATAGGCAACTTGTAGGAACGTGTTTTGACAGTTTGGTCGAGTTTAAAGGACATTTTCTTTGTTTTATCGTGTCTTCCATATTAGGCGTAAACGATAGTACATTAGTCATGGTGCAGCTATTATTACGGTGTACACACTGGAACCCCTTGTTGATTCCAGAAACCCCTTTAAACCGAACATTTTCCAGTTGTTCACTTTGTTAATCTCACCTTTAATTAGGAAACTTGGAATTCAGACCATGTTTTTGATTGCAAACATGAATTTCACATTTGAAATTACCCCTTTAATCTGGACTCCCCATTAAACTGGACATTTTTCATGGTCCCAACCTGGTCCGGGTCACAGGGGTTCCGGTGTTTCTGTGTACCATGTAAGCTATGTACCTGCTAAGCACAAGTTTTGAAAAATATCTAAAATTATAACTAAATTATAAATAGCCCCCACCTGTCATGTCCATTAAAAAAATTACTGCAGTAATTCTTTATGAGGGTTGTCTGTGTAAACTTATGAGGGTTGTCTGCGTAGACTTATGAGGGTTGTTTGCGTAGACTTATGAGGGTTGTCTGTGTTAACTTATGAGGGTTGTCTGCGTAAACTTATGAGGGTTGTCTGCGTAGACTTATGAGGGTTGTCTGTGTAAACTTATGAGGGTTGTCTGCGTAGACTTATGAGGGTTGTCTGTCAACTTATGAGGGTTGTCAGTGTAAACTTATGAGGGTTGTCTGCGTAAACTTATGAGGGTTGTCTGCGTAGACTTATGAGGGTTGTCAGTGTAAACTTATGAGGGTTGTTTGTAAAAATATGAGGGTTGTCTGCGTAAACTTATGAGGGTTGTCTGTAAACTTATGAGGGTTGTCTGTGTAAACTTATGAGGGTTGTCTGTGTAAACTTATGAGGGTTGTTTGTAAACTTATGAGGGATGTCTGTGTAAACTTATGAGGGTTGTCTGTGTAAAAATATGAGGGTTGTCTGCGTAAACTTATGAGGGTTGTTTGTAAACTTATGAGGGTTGTCTGTGTAAACTTATGAGGGTTGTCTGTAAACTTATGAGGGATGTCTGTGTAAACTTATGAGGGATGTCTGTGTAAACTTATGAGGGATGTCTGTGTAAACTTATGAGGGTTGTCTGTGTAAAAATATGAGGGTTGTCTGCGTAAACTTATGAGGGTTGTCTGTAAACTTATGAGGGATGTCTGTGTAAACTTACGAGAGTTGTTTGTAAACTTATGAGGGATGTCTGTGTAAACTTATGAGGGTTGTTCATGTAAACTTATGAGTTATAAGGTTTAAGTCCTAGTGAAAGCAACATCTTTCTACATAAAGTATACCAGTAATATTGTTACTTGCAGTACGTATTTTGTACACAAAGTTTATTCGTGTTTTTTTTTGTGGGTGGGGAAATGAACAAAACTTTGCCTTTTTAAGTATAAGATACTGCTGGGATTTGAAGTAAATCTGTATGCTTTAAAATGATTGATGAGTTTACTTAACAAAGATTCACTCGGCATGCATATGTCATAACGATAACATCCCGTAGTACTGAGTTGCATTATGGGAGATAACATTCCCCTTGCTGCTATTAATATGCAATAAAATGCATCATTTAAGATATTAAGAATGTATAACACTGAGTACATGCAGTTCACTTTCCATTATCACACAACACTGGAATTTTAAAAACAATATTTAAATTTTATCTTTTTGGATTTCTATCATACTTTGGTAACGCTGTCTGCCACAAAGTGTTCACTTTATATGTATGACTTTATATTGTGTGATGAAACCATTTTTAAAATTTATTCTCAGTAAGGCCATCCTTAAACAATTGTTTGTTTGCAGTAAAAAAAATCTGTTACGCAACCGGCTCATGAAAAAATGCTGCAACGCAATTATTTTTTCAGATTCATCTTTTTTTTCAGCCACTACACTGTACAGTACTTAGTTAAACAAACTACTTAACTACCCACTGTTAAAATTGCGGGTCATGTAACTGCAAACAAACAATTGTTGAAGGATGGCCTGTCATGCACTGTTCGTGTGTCTGTCAACTTGTGCTTTAAAGATGTTCAAAGTTTGTACTTTCAATTTTCGTAAAATGAACTCAGCAATATTTAGCGAGCATTTAATTTCACAATTATAACAATCTTGTGAAAATAGAAAATAATCCCTCATAAACATTTCTGATTTTACAGTCTGAGTAGTCTGGACTGTTTTAATTTGATTAATTATTTGTATTTCCTTACAAAATGTGCTAATTGCTATAGTTAATTAAATTGCATAATGACTTATTTCTGGGAGGATGTGCACAATATTAATGTTGTGTGCTATAAATTTGTTATTAGATATAAATTGCTGTATCCCACGTATTGTTAACCGTCGGCATTATAAAGTGAACGCAGGCTCAATCTGTCGGTTTTTATGGCGTCGCTGAAATGATAAAAGATGTGTATTTTTTATGAGAATTTTAATTGAATTTCGTAAAACGATAATTAATACTGTAATTATGCATCCACTTAATTAAAAAAACAAACACTGCATTTCCTGTCTGCTAACGTTTCAAGTTTTCCGCGTAAATTGCAGCGTTGAGTAAGAATATAGCACAAATGTCTAGGCTTCGGAATTTCGTAGACGGCAAATTCGTGATTAGTAATTATTTGCTGCAGTCTTGCACTGACAACTAAAATGATAAATGAGATGATAACATTAAGAGTATTAATGGCGAACTGGGAAATGTGTTAAAATTGTTAATCAATACGGTTGAAAAAAATCCTGGATTGTTTTTCCATATTGTTTTTGTAAGCAATGATTTGCCTGTATCGTTTCTTTGTCATTTTAAAAGAAAAGTTGGTTAAAGTAGATTGTGTAAGGTTTGAAATTTGTTTGTAATGTCTGCCTGATGATTGATAACATGGACTGAATTAACTCATCATATTGTCGTTTGTCTGCAGGTCTTAAACATATGTGTATTGTTTTAAGACTATTGAAATAGAATATTTGATTATAAGTAAAACCTCAGCATGTTGGTACAGTAGTCTGTGTTGGTTTAGTGTACAGAGAAATCTCTCCTGAACAACACCACTGGGACATTGGGTACAGTAGTCTGTGTTGGTTTAGTGTACAGAGAAATCTCTCCTGAACAACACGGTGCCCTGGGACATTGGGTACTGTAGTCTGTGTTGGTTTAGTGTACAGAGAAATCTCTCCTGAACAACACGGTGCCCTGGGACATTGGGTACAGTAGTCTGTGTTGGTTTAGTGTACAGAGAAATCTCTCCTGAACAACACGGTGCCCTGGGACATTGGGTACAGTAGTCTGTGTTGGTTTAGTGTACAGAGAAATCTCTCCTGAACAACACGGTGCCCTGGGACATTGGGTACTGTAGTCTGTGTTGGTTTAGTGTACAGAGAAATCTCTCCTGAACAACACGGTGCCCTGGGACATTGGGTACAGTAGTCTGTGTTGGGTTAGTGTACAGAGAAATCTCTCCTGAACAACACGGTGCCCTGGGACATTGGGTACAGTAGTCTGTGTTGGTTTAGTGTACAGAGAAATCTCTCCTGAACAACACGGTGCCCTGGGACATTGGGTACAGTAGTCTGTGTTGGTTTAGTGTACAGAGAAATCTCTCCTGAACAACACGGTGCCCTGGGACATTGGGTACAGTAGGCTGTGTTGGTTTAGTGTACAGAGAAATCTCTCCTGAACAACACGGTGCCCTGGGACATTGGGTACTGTAGTCTGTGTTGGTTTAGTGTACAGAGAAATCTCTCCTGAACAACACGGTGCCCTGGGACATTGGGTACAGTAGTCTGTGTTGGTTTAGTGTACAGAGAAATCTCTCCTGAACAACACGGTGCCCTGGGACATTGGGTACAGTAGGCTGTGTTGGTTTAGTGTACAGAGAAATCTCTCCTGAACAACACGGTGCCCTGGGACATTGGGTACTGTAGTCTGTGTTGGTTTAGTGTACAGAGAAATCTCTCCTGAACAACACGGTGCCCTGGGACATTGGTCGTCAATTCTTACTACAGGAATTTTATATGGTTGTTGAAGAGAGGTTGCTGCTCTAGAGAAGTTAAATTGATGGTCAATTCTTACTATCGGAAAATTGATATGGATGTTGAAGAGAGTTTGTGGCTTTAGAGAGGTTGTTGTAGAGAGGTTGTTGATGAAGAGAGTTTGTTGATGAAGTGAGGTTGTTGATGAAGTGAGGTTGTTGATGAAGTGAGGTTGTTGATGGAGAGAAGTTGTTGTTGAAGAGAAGTTGTTGTTGTAGAGAGTTTTTTTGATGAAGAGAGTTTGTTGATGAAGAGAGGTTGTTGATGAAGAGAGTTTGTTGATGAAGAGAAGTTGTTGTTGAAGAGAGTTTGTTGATGAAGAGAAGTTGTTGTTGAAGAGAGGTTGTTGTTGAAGAGAGTTTTTTTGATGAAGAGAGTTTGTTGATGAAGAGAAGTTGTTGTTGAAGAGAGGTTGTTGATGAAGAGAGTTTGTTGATGAAGAGAAGTTGTTGTTGAAGAGAGTTTGTTGATGAAGAGAAGTTGTTGTTGAAGAGAGTTTGTTGATGAAGAGAAGTTGTTGTTGAAGAGAGGTTGTTGTTGAAGAGAGTTTTTTTGATGAAGAGAGTTTGTTGATGAAGAGAAGTTGTTGTTGAAGAGAGGTTGTTGATGAAGTGAGGTTGTTGATGAAGAGAAGTTGTTGTTGAAGAGAAGTTGTTGATGAAGAGAGGTTGTTGATGAAGAGAAGTTGTTGTTGAAGAGAAGTTGTTGTTGAAGAGAGGTTGTTGATGAAGAGAGTTTGTTGATGAAGAGAGAGAGCTGTTTTGGATAGATTGTACTGTATAACCATTATAAGGGTTGTTTTTTAAAACGAGGTTAGATGTTTGGGTTTTAGATTATAAATCTTGATTTTGACACCAGGGTCTGAAAACTCAAGTCTTTGATTGGATGGTTCTCATTACATTTGACCAATGGCAAGACAGCATCTGAGACTGGTCAGTTTTATAACTCCACTATGACATTATATCTGAATTCATTTGTCATTCTAATTTGTCTGCAGGGCAGCTAGATTATTACACAATGGAAGTTACCCAGTAGGCCGGCATAGGTTAACTAACTTAAAGTGAAAAAAGCACTAAATCTTAATCAAAACGAAATATCTGTTAACTTACGTATTTCCGGTTTGTTTTGGACACATTTTTGTTTGTTTATTATCTGATTGAATTGCTTCTGATGAGCATTGCAATATATCATTATCTGAATACAATTTATGGTAATTATTCCTTACAGTTAATGTTAGTAAACAATTCTAATTGATCTGCCCGTCACTATCTTGGTTCAACTACCTCAGTTTGTCTACTATTATATAAAGGCATGAAATCAAGACAAGAATATTTAATTATTTTTTTATATACAGGTAGATTTAAGTTTCGTTTTTCAATGCAAAGTTCTGACCTCAATTGTCAAGTAAGCTTAACGTCTGCGTCTTCTTCCTGGTTGCGTTTTATGAAAGAGAAAAATTGTTTCCACAGCGATGCAAGTTTATGGTTTTTTTCTGGTTACTGGCTTAATTGTCCTTTAGTCTTTGTAATAATTGAATGCCAACCTGGAAGAAACTATGCACCAGGGAATACAGTGCAATGTAATCTGTCTTCTAGAGACAATTCCTCCTCTTGTTCACAGGATTTGTTACCATTTATGGTTTTGTATCTTACTTGCAATTAATGTAGGTCATGACTTTAAACAGTGAGATATACTCAACATTTCAACAATGAACATGAATTTGATATCATTGTGTTGATTATTTGAGCCTAAACCCAACAGTTTTATAGTTTGCCTTACATTTTATGAAATGACATCCTTGATAAATGCATCTGGCGTTCAAATATGATAAGTTGTGCATATCATTCATAGGTATTCTTGACTTTAAGGTGAATAAATTGTTGTATGACTGACATTATTGCCCTGATTCAGATACTTACCCTCTCAATTGAAATGTTCATGCTGGCAATGTTTACGGCTTTTTTGGTACGACTAGTATGAAGTGGTTGCTGGATTTTTCGAGTGAATTCGGCCACTTGACTGTGACTCCGGCTACACTCAATTGAAGTTTCTGAATACCTATTTAGTAGACACGTGTTAAATTAAGCACTTTTATAGTATTTCTGTGTTTTTTAAAGAATTAAACTACACAGATGCTCGTTTGGATCAATGCATATCGAGGGTTCAGTGCAAGACTATACTAACTCCTATATGATTACAAAGGAGTTAGGATAGTCTTGCGCTGAACCCTCGAATTATATAAATATTGTTATAATTTCTTTCTTAAAAGTATGATTATTCAACGATGATTAAAATGAAGATTAACATAATTATGCTACATTGAACAGATGGTATTTTATTCTTCGAAGCTTTATTAATGTTAATGCCAGTATTGTTTCTAAAATGGTGTTCAAACTATGTTCGTCGAATACGTGCTCAATTGTAACGATTCTCTGCACCATTTCCTTTTCTGCAATCATTTTAGTCAGTTTAACTGTTAATTGTTATAGAAGATATAGTTTTACAATAGTTTTACACGAGAGCATTTCCTTACCTAAATTGATATGGATCGATCCTGAAAGTTCATGCGCCTGTTTGCAGTCAGTCTAACAGCACTATACATATGCTGTAGAAGGGATAAAGGGAGAGAACTCTGGAAGGGATAAAGGGAGAGAACTCTGGAAGGGATAAAGGGAGAGAACTCTAGAGAAGTTCTTTTTATTTTTTGATAATGGGTATCTCTGAAGTATCTCTAAAGTATCTCTGAAGTATCTCTGAAGTATCTCTGACGTATCTCTGAAGTATCTCTGAAGTATCTCTGACGGAATGCTGTTGGAGATTCTTCATCATTTTTTTGAAGTGAATAAAAAATGGCTCAAGAAAAATAGGGAACAGAAAAAGGGGGCAAGTGAACTAGGGGGCAGAAGGAAGACATGTATGATGTATGTGTAATCTCAAGAAATGTATGTGTTGTCAAGAAATGTATGTGTTGTAAGAAATGTATGAGTTTTCAAGAAATGTATGTGTTGTAAGAAATGTATGTGTTGTCAAGAAATGTATGTGTTTTCAAGAAAGTTATGTGTTGTAAGAAATGTATGAGTTGTCCAGAAATGTATGTGTTTTCAAGAAAGTTATGTGTTGTAAGAAATGTATGAGTTGTCCAGAAATGTATGTGTTTTCAAGAAAGTTATGTGTTGTAAGAAATGTATGAGTTGTCAAGAAATGTATGTGTTTTCAAGAAAGTTATGTGTTGTAAGAAATGTATGAGTTGTCCAGAAATGTATGTGTTTTCAAGAAAGTTATGTGTTGTAAGAAATGTATGAGTTGTCCAGAAATGTATGTGTTGTAAGAAATGCATGCATTGTCATGAAATTCATGTGTTATCAAGAAGTTTATGTTTTGTCAGGGAATGTGTGTTGAAAACATGAATCTAAAATATTTGTTTTTGTAGGAAAGTAGGAAAATTTTTGATTGAAAAATCACACTTTGAAGATCAAGACCGGATAATTAGCTTTGAGAATTTAGGTCCTCGAGTTCTCAGCACTCCATAATTCTGTAATTTAACTGTTTTCCTCGAGCAAGTTGATTTGTGTAATATTTGGTGCAACTTTAATACTATATTGATCTTCCTATGTTATCATATTAGCCATAAAAACGTAAAACTGATTAGGGTAACTTATACGGCCTGGTGGAAAATTTGATTTTTTCGACAGTTTCTGGTAAAACTATTTATTGGTTTCCATGGCAATTGGTTCTTATTTTGTGTGTTATTTTGTACTGTTCATGATGAGTTTCGTCTTTTTTGCATTGAAAATAAGTTTCATAATACACAGAATCTACTACAGATATTGCAGCAAACAATTCTCCCCTTGTACATTTGGCATTTAATCCATCATCAAAATGTACGTAAACGATAGGAAATATAGAACACATCAACAATAAAACATTACAACCAGTTAAATATAATTTTGTTTGACTTCTCTAGGGTCAGATTAGGGACTATTTGTCGATATAGTTTGATATGTAGATCACTCCCATCAGGGACCCGGCCAGGTTAGTGCAGTGGGTTGAGAAATGGGCTGTCACTTGAGAGGTCCGGAGTTTGATTCTTGGGCAGGGTAGGCCATCAAAATAGTTGCTATTTTCTCGAAGTAATTGAACATTTTTTTCTGTACTTCTCATAAATTTACCCCAAAAAAACACCTAAAAATCTTCTCATTAACGTAGTGAAAACATGCAAAACTTCACTGAGTTGTTGAGAAATTAATTTATTGCATATACATCTGAAACTAATCTAGGATTGAGGATCAGTTTTGCAGACTCAATATTATGAAATACATGCAATTCTCAATGACTGATCAGTTTTGCAGACTCAATATATGAAATACATGCAATTCTCGACTGATCAGTTTTGCAGACTCAATATATGATATACATGCAATTCTCAATGACTGATCAGTTTTGCAGACTCAATATTATGAAATACATGCAATTCTCAATGACTGATCAGTTTTGCAGACTCAATATTATGAAATACATGCAATTCTCAATGACTGATCAGTTTTGCAGACTCAATATTATGAAATACATGCAATTCTCAATGACTGATCAGTTTTGTAGACTCAATATATGAAATACATGCAATTCTCAATGACTGATCAGTTTTGCAGACTCAATATATGAAATACATGCAATTCTCAATGACTGATCAGTTTTGCAGACTCAATATAAAATACATGCAATTCTCAATGACTGATAGTTTGATAACTTGTAATGACATGTTTTAACTACAATAACATTGCTGACATCGGATAGATTTCTCACAAATTCTAGGTAGTGTTTCAAGGGATTCAAACCCGCAATGATGAGGGCCAAGTGATTTGATGTCAGCATTTATAACCACTAGGCCAACGTGGTCCCTCTATCATCCCCTTATTTATACTAACCAGTTTCAGTGATTTTGTTTGTTAATTTTGCTGCCAAATCAAAAAGTGTAAATTTTTCCTGTTTACCTGTTAATTGTTATAGAAGATATAGTTTTACACATGAGAGCATTTCCTTACCTAAACTGACATGGATCGATCCTGAAAGTTCACGTGCCTGTTAGCAGTCAGTCTAACAGCACTATACATATGCTGTAGATGGGATAAAGGGAGAGAACTCTGGAAGGGATAAAGGGAGAGAACTCTAGATGGGATAAAGGGAGAGAACTTGTGAGTCCATGTATCCACTTGCTTGTAAACCTAAACTCAATAGGGTAAATCCCAAATTTACAAATCTCAGGCTGTCATTAGCGGTCCTTATTTTTCTTATTGTTTTATTTCTTCCTACTTTTTCCTACCTTTTGGTCCAAAATTCCTGAAATTTCCTACTTTTTGGGTTCAAAGTGTGTACTTCACAGAGACCTTATATATAATAGTTAGAAAATGGCAGTATATTTGTAGCATCTTTTCAATTGGGAGTGCATAGAAGACTGGAATCATCTTGTGAGACTGTACAGACTGGGGTGCAGACTGTGGGCCTGTGGCTGCTTACTGAATGATCATGCCAAGGTGAAAGATGTATACGAGTCAAAAGACCTGTCTATGCAGTCTCGTCAAGATGTATTCTAGTTAATAGCAATTTATGTCTGTGAGTAATGCAAAGTTCTGCACAATCGTATGTAAAAACTCCTACTTTTTTTAGTACAAATTCCTTATTTTTCCTACTTTTCTCCTCCTTTTTGGTAAATTTTATTTCTACTTTTCTCCTACTTTTTGAAAGAAGTTTGCTTGACAGCCTGAAATCTGTAACATTTTTATTATCTTAAATGCTATTTATCTATTAAAACTGAAATTTAATTTTCTCAAAATGGAAAGGAATGAGATATAGATTCGTAGAATGAAGACAGCGATGTATACAACACATAGATTCGTAGAATGAAGACAGCGATGTATACAACACGAAATTAAAATACTGTAATGATGTACTTGGTTTACAGTATCAGTTGATTATTGATAGATTACATTGTTCTTGCTGCTTCCAATCCTTCAGATAATGTGGATTTGTATTGGATTTATAGCTTTCTTATATTTCTGCAGGCTAGAAAGAGTAATTGAGCTAAACTCTGGAATTCTGAGATTTAGTCTTTTTTTTCACAGTTCGGAGATTTGCAGACAGATGGTCAGACAATTGTGTGGTGTATATTTAACATCAATTTTTTATGTCGAAATGTGAACACTTCTGTCGGTCTTTGCAAATTTTCCTTCGAATAATCTCATCTACGTGTTGTGTTACACTATAATACTGTTAAAAACGCAAGTTATGTTAGAAAAAGCAGGGCCCTCGATTAACCGGCCGAATATCGACCTCATTCCCCCACCAAAATACCATCTTTCACCCTCATTCAAGTTCATTTTGTCCTTCCGAATTAAAAAAAGCTATTTTAACTAGAAAAAATGTTTTTAGACAGTTCCCGTTCTCCTGTTCCCCCCCCCTCCTATTTCGATCAACTATAATTATGTGACTGTCTAAAAGGTGTCAAAATTGGCTAACTCAACATTTTTCTTTCATACTTAATCGGTGTTGACTTTTCATTTATCGGGCAACAAGTGTATTTCGAAATTTGTAATTGAGTATTGAATACCGATCGACAAATAAAATTGTTCGTACATTCGTATATCGATATCAATTGTATCATTGACAGCCCTATTGAAATTACTACAAGATATTCCAAAAGTTGCAAAATTCTAAATTTTGTGTTATTAAAGGTGTTACACATATATTTGGGTAGCTCTTTTTTCAATGTACAAGACATCTCCATAGCAACACCTGTTGGTTGATGTGAACGTTTATACAAATCCTTCAATGTATTACAATATCATTAGCCTCGTTTTTCTTAGTAAATTGTTAGATTTTAATAAGTCATGGTTGTATTGTTATAACTAGGGACTTTTCAGATCTTTGAAATATAATATTTGGGTCTCTCTCATTCTGTGTTTGTCTCTTGTACCTGCCTTTTGTACTCAAGATCGTATCTCTTAACAGACATAATCTAATTAAACTAAATCAAAGGAATTAAATCTACCCCAAATTATGTAAGATTAAGCCAAAGAGCCTGGCATTAATAGCATCTAATTTTGTCTTAGAGTCATGCTCTTCAATTTCCATTAATTCAAATTAGTCATATCATGACTTGGAAGTGGAATCTTGCACCCATGTGGGAAGGTGCCTGTTGTCATACCTGCATAAAGGTATACCGATTAATGTCTTTCTGAATTCCAGGGTCCAGGATTATAACCAATACTTACACTCAGCACTCGATCAGCACTCAATCAGCGCTCAATCAGCACTCAATCAGCACTCAATCAGCGCTCAATCAGCGCTCAATCAGCACTCAATCAGCACTCAATCAGCGCTCAATCAGCACTCAATCAGCGCTCAATCAGCGCTCAATCAGCACTCAATCAGCACTCAATCAGCGCTCAATCAGCGCTCAATCAGCACTCAATCAGCACTCAATCAGCGCTCAATCAGCGCTCAATCAGCACTCAATCAGCACTCAATCAGCGCTCAATCAGGGCTCAATCAACACTCAATCAGCACTCAATCAGCACTCAATCAGCACTCAATCAGCACTCAATCAGCACTCAATCAGCACTCAATCAGCACTCAATCAGCACTCAATCAGGGCTCAATCAGCACTCAATCAGCACTCAATCAGCACTCAATCAGCACTCAATCAGCGCTCAATCAGCGCTAAATCAGCACTCAATCAGCACTCAATCAGCACTCAATCAGTACTCAATCGCCACCTGGTACCATGTTTCAGCCTCCTGGTACCATGTTTCAGCCTCCTGGTACCATGTTTCAGCTTCCTGGTACCATGTTTCTGCCTCCTGGTACCATGTTTCTGCCTGCTGCTACCAAGTTTCAGCCTCCTGGTACCATGTTTCTGCCTCCTGGTACCATGTTTCTGCCTTCTGGTACCATGATTCAGCCTCCTGGTACCATGATTCAGCCTCCTGGTACCATGTTTCAGCCTCCTGGTACCAGGATTCAGCCTCTTTAGATAGATTGAGTTTTAGATTTATTCTACCAGGCAGTATGACATTAGGCAGGTCTTAATCCTGTAAAATATCTCGAGTAGAAATTCCTATTCATCTTGCTGTGGTAAACATATTTATACTACTGTTGGCTCAAGTGGGTAAACATAATTACTGACAAAATGATTTTTATTTTCAAGTGGAATACATTATTTTATAGTCGGCTGTAGCGCTTAGCATACTGTTTTTGTTTTGAGAAATTAATTTTTTTGAACATTTTGTTAAAAAATCTGTTGTCTGTTGCCAAGGTTACTCAGGTTATAGGTTTGTTTTGCGTTGGGTTTTATTTATTTACTGCAGGACTAAAAATGCCGTCTAAACTGATATCTGATAAATTGTCCAGTCATTCGGTGTATGCCTGGCCAACATCCGGGTGTTTACAGAGGGAAAATACAAACTGTATTCCTAATTGAAATAACTGACATTCAAAGTGGTGGGACTATTGAACCGAAGACATTTATATGTGATTAGACAGACATTTGTATCATACTGATAAAGAAATCCAAGAAGCTTTTGTGCACACCGTATCTCATACAATTTGTAGCCTCCTGACTATTTACATTTTACTTTAATGTAGACCAAGCTCAACGCAATCCAACCAATCAGCGGCCTCTATTTCAACTGTAGACCATGCTCACCGCAATCCATCCAATCAGCGGCCTCTATTTCAACTGTAGACCATGCTCACCACAATCCATCCAATCAGCGGCCTCTATTTCAACTGTAGACCATGCTCACCACAATCCATCCAATCAGCGGCCTCTATTTCAACTGTAGACCAAGCTCACCACAATCCATCCAATCAGCGGCCTCTATTTCAACTGTAGACCATGCTCACCACAATCCATCCAATCAGCGGCCTCTATTTCAACTGTAGACCAAGCTCACCACAATCCATCCAATCAGCGGCCTCTATTTCAACTGTAGACCAAGCTCACCACAATCCATCCAATCAGCGGCCTCTATTTCAACTGTAGACCATGCTCACCACAATCCATCCAATCAGCGGCCTCTATTTCAACTGTAGACCATGCTCACCACAATCCATCCAATCAGCGGCCTCTATTTCAACTGTAAACCAAGCTCACCGCAATCCATCCAATCAGCGGCCTCTATTTCAACTGTAGACCATGCTTACCACAATCCATCCAATCAGCGGCCTCTATTTCAACTGTAGACCAAGCTCACCGCAATCCATCCAATCAGCGGCCTCTATTTCAACTGTAGACCATGCTCACCACAATCCATCCAATCAGCGGCCTCTATTTCAACTGTAAACCAAGCTCACCGCAATCCATCCAATCAGCGGCCTCTATTTCAACTGTAGACCAAGCTCACCACAATCCATCCAATCAGCGGCCTCTATTTCAACTGTAGACCATGCTTACCACAATCCATCCAATCAGCGGCCTCTATTTCAACTGTAGACCAAGCTCACCACAATCCATCCAATCAGCGGCCTCTATTTCAACTGTAGACCATGCTCACCACAATCCATCCAATCAGCGGCCTCTATTTCAACTGTAAACCAAGCTCACCGCAATCCATCCAATCAGCGGCCTCTATTTCAACTGTAGACCATGCTCACCACAATCCATCCAATCGGCGGCCTCTATTTCAACTGTAAACCAAGCTCACCGCAATCCATCCAATCAGCGGCCTCTATTTCAACTGTAGACCATGCTTACCACAATCCATCCAATCAGCGGCCTCTATTTCAACTGTAGACCAAGCTCACCGCAATCCATCCAATCAGCGGCCTCTATTTCAACTGTAGACCATGCTCACCACAATCCATCCAATCAGCGGCCTCTATTTCAACTGTAAACCAAGCTCACCGCAATCCATCCAATCAGCGGCCTCTATTTCAACTGTAGACCAAGCTCACCACAATCCATCCAATCAGCGGCCTCTATTTCAACTGTAGACCATGCTTACCACAATCCATCCAATCAGCGGCCTCTATTTCAACTGTAGACCACCATTTATTTTTATTTTACCAAGGAGCCGTTTAAAAAAAAAGAAAATGAAAAATGATTTTTTTTTTTTAAATACTCTGTATTGGTGCTGTCTCAGCTTTTATACTTGCTATGATCTCAGCTTTTATACTTCCATGTGAGTGCCTTGTGGAGTCGCAGGATTTACTTTTTATGAAACAGCAAAGTGCCATTTAGGTGGTTTGGTTGGATATTTTAATGGTTGCTGAAAGCTTATTGTTCTGCATGTCTGCATTGAAATTTTGATAATTTATGTTTCTTTTCACTGATTATATTTAGGTTTGTCTCGATCAGTGAATATGTCAGTTTGATTACATGTCTGTTTGTGTGTGTACAAATGCTTCCAATACCAAAGATAAAATCTGGAATTTCTGAAAAAGTTTTTATTTCAGGGGTACCAACAACATTTATATTTCGAGTCTAAAAATGAAGTTCATGGTCAGTCTGACGTTAAATCCGTTCTTTGTTGTCTACGCAATTCAAGCAAGATTTTAATAATTATAATAATGACTTTATTTATAAGATGACAACACAGTTGGACAAGCCCATAATCTTCCCTGTGCAGCATATTGTTATTTTTCCGCAGATTTGGTGGGAAACTGCATACATTTGGCAGTTGAAGCAGATCTATCCATTACTCGATTGTTTTGTATACTTTCAGGTGCCTTCCATAGTTAGATCCGTGTCTCATCCAGATATCCTCGACATGAGACAGCAAACACAGTTTTTGTGGGACACATATTTCTCATCTGTAGAAAAAATAGTTCTCTCCACATTAGAGGTAAGTTTATAGTATCTGAACTATATCAAATCAAAGCACTGAAGGTGTTACTGTTACATAGATAGTTCAACTCATCTTGAACATCACTTTTGGCTGATTATCCCTTTTCAAAATCAAAGCACTGGAAGTACAGTGCGGGAGATAAGTCCAGAGGGAAATATTTAGTGGCCTTGCTGTGCATATTGAAACCTTCTTCACTGTTTTAAAGTGACATTTTGTTTTGCGTTTTTGATGTAAGATCAGTCAAGGTAAAATTATTTTGTCCCAATGTGTTTTCAAGCTGAGCTGAAGATCAAATTATGCTATAAATATTTCTTATCTAATTTTCATTCATTCAGTTGGATCTAAATTGGAATATAAGTCAGAAATCCATTTATTTTGTTGATGCTTTATCGTCTTAACATTATTTGCCTCGTTGGAGAATTGTCCATTAAAGGATTAAGAATTACTCTTCACCGGTTCCACAGATTTCTGGAAATTATCGTAGAATTCGATTAATCTGCAAGCGATTTGATTGGCCTTGGAATTTTAAGAACTTTTTATTTGTGTGGTTTCTGGCAATCGGCAGATTTTATGGGCTGCTATGGAAGTTACAGTTTGATAGCAATGCTATAAATTCAATTTGAAATCTCTTGCAGTTATCACTAGTCTGTTTAAAAATTGAACATTAATGTAACAAAGTCCCAGTAATTTATTCCATTCCAGTCACAATCTAATGCACAACATTCTTTTTTCAAATGATGGAGAGGACACACTTGACATATGCCAGATTGATTATGTATTGTTTTCTTGTTATTCAACTGGAATAGTTTCAGTCCTATGCAGATCTATTTAAAAGTACAGTCGAACCTCGTTAATGCAACAACCTTCTATCCGAATACTTGGCATCATCCCAAATAGATATCAGGTCCTGATGTATCTTCTTAGGCACCTTGAATTGAAATGGGCTATTCGAAACCTTGTATTATTCAAAATAAATTTTCGGACCCGATGAATTCTAGTGAACGAGATCGGACTGTATTATCAAATGATTGAGGTTGTTTTACGCTTGTCTGTTTTGAAGAGCTGTTGTCGTAGCTTGATCCCCCTGTCGTCTGTGTTCACGAAAATGTTTAACATTGTGTTAAGCCCAGTTTTTGAGTCCCAATGATAATGTATTCTCAGATTACATTTGTGTCTGCCATGGTTATAATGCTCTTCTTCGAATTGGTTGTGAACAATGGAATAATTTGTTTTTATGTTCTTGAAATTTTTCATATTTTTTCGGTACTGAAAACTGAGCATAAGTCACATTGATATTCTTGTGAAAAAGTTAAAGCTTGACCCCTGACCTCATTGTAGCTTGCTTGCTTAGTAAAAAACGGGTTATAATCTTGGAAATACTTTATAATAGGTATTCTGAAAATTGTTTTGGTTTGTTTAAAACATTTGTAAATTGTCAACAAGTAGACATTCAACTAGATTATATAACTAAATAGACTATTAAGGAAAGCCAATATTTAGGTAAATCCACCATTTAGGAAACGTTCCAAGTTAAATACAATACTGTTGCTAGTGGTTGAGCATTTTACATTGCTGCGTCTAATTATAATCCTCTTGATTGATGATAATTGGTCTTTTACTTGGTAATATTTTACATTTTCACCAATCTCACCGTTTCAGTATTTCCCAATTCACCTGTATACAATCTGAAATATATTAAAAGCTTGGAGATGGCTGCCACCCACACATACCTGTTGACAAGAATTTTTTTTATTCATCTCTGAAAAAAAAAATCAAAAAATTATTGGTCTGGCAGTGAATTTGTTTCCAAATTACTCAGTATGTGACAATTCAAAAACCTTACCACAAATGATTGAAGATTTTATGTGATAAATTAATACTTTCTTGGCAATGTTTGCGCATGATTTATTTCATTGGTAGACAGACAATTCTGTACTATCAGTAAACTGTTGAACTCTGTTTACCTGAGAATTTTAATGCTGGTTAAGAATTGGAATTTATTGCCATAGCTGAGTTTGACTGTCTTGTGAAAGGAGAAAATTTCTATAAAACTTGAAGTCTTTCTTCTTATCCTTTCTTGTAAATTGAGATTTATCCATGTTGAATGTAATTATTGTTTGTACAAGTAAGGGATTAAATATATTTGACATTAAGTTTTGTGATAAGTATACAATTCTTCATCTGCTGGCATTCGTCCCTGTATGTCAAAAATTGTTTTAACCCAATTATCTTCCCTGGTACACTAGTCAGCCTATATTACTCAAATTGGCCTGAAATGTGAAATTTTAAAGCCTAAACCATACAATCCTATGTGAAATATTTTAAGCCCATACTGTACTATCATTAGCAAAATCTTAAAAGCCTATACCATACTATCCTAAGCAAAATCTTAAAAGCCTATACTGTGCTATCTTATGTGAAATTTGTTTTTGTCCATCTGCTGGCATTTGTCCCTGCTTTAAACCAAGTCTTTCTTGGGACACTAATTTCTCTTTACTTAACATTTGAGCACCGCTGTAAAATTTCCAACCTCTTCATTTCAATAAAATGTCACATGTGATGTCACCAAATACTGACAGTAAGCAATAGTTGACCTATATGGCAATGTGATAACGAAGTGACCATATGGAGAAAATATTGTTTCCTGCTTGCAAATAGTGACATCACATGTTGCATTTTGTTGAAATGAGGTCACTTACAGAAGAGGTTGGAAATCTTACAACGGCGCTCATTTGTTCTTTATCTTGGAGTTTTCTGTTTTTAATTATTGAATAGTGAACGCATTTGAGGCAAAACAGAATCAATTAAGAATGTTTTCAGCTGAAATGAATTTCGCTCCCAATTACCTGACTGGAACATAGTTCGCATTTCTCTATAGTTACCTGTCATGAATCAAAATTATGTCTGAACATTTCTTAAAATGCTTTTAATTAGAACTTATAACACCTTGCAAAATTTAATTCAGTCTGTCTAGTTGGCTAATTCTGACTTCTTGTTCTGATTACTGCAATTTTCTTCTAAAGTTTTACATTTTGTTGTAATTGGGTAAAATTGCTTCCTCTTCATCATCGTTAGCTCTGGAATTGTCAGACATTCTAAGATTGATATTGTTTTTGAAATTTTTAACATTCCAAACCGGTTAGTGGTCAAAATGTTCTGTTGGACTTTTAGGCATTAAAACTTAGGCTTACTTTTGTAAGCATTGTGTTCGTCCATCCGTCTGTACATCTATTTTTACATTACTATGGTAACGTGTCTCTAACGTAACACTCGTGCTAATCTGACATTCTCCCAATTCACTGTGAAATTGTTTGGAAGTGTTTCATTTTCTAATAGTTTGATTTGTTAAATGTGAATTATGGCTGATGACTTTTATCCTTTTGTTAATGCAAGCACCTGCAAAGAACATTTCGGAGCAAAAAATATGCTTCGTTTACCTTGCAAGAATGTTTCTTGTCTTATTTTAGGTCAAAATTTAAAAAAACAGAAATATTAATTTAAAGTTTCAGTGGATTTGTATTAAAGGCTCAGGGTACCATGAGGATCGTGATGCATAAACTGACTAAAAAATTTAAGATTTAAAGCTTCAGTATCTTTCATTCCTGTTAGGAAAGACTTAGATAAATAGGAGACTTCTGGGTATAATTCTATAATTTTAAGGCCTAACGGTTTGGGGGGGGTTACAGGGCCTGACTCCTGATCCGAAGGTCGTGTGTTGAGCTCTGCATTGAGAGGGGTTTGATTACTAACTTCCCGACCCCTGATCCTTATTGGGGTTGAATATAGGCCCCATTCCCCACCAAGATAGTAGCCAACACCTCGGAGCCAACACAAAATAAAAACTGGAAAAGACTATTTTAAGTAGAACAGTAAATTCTCTGAAAAGCAGATGTAGTATTTGATACATTTTCATATTGTGTTTACTGCTGTTGTAACTGTATGAGGACTGCTGTATGTCTACATATGTCTGTGACCCCTTCCCCTGAAGTAGAGACCCCTGAACTTTATAATCACTGAATTTGGCATAACAACTTTTTTAAGTAAAGCCGGAAGCAGTCATCAAGTGGGATAAGTGTAAGTTGTAAGAACTTGCTTCAGAAATTGAAGTAAGTAAGTTTAAACTTAACTAAGTATAGAATTCCCTTGTAGCATTGTTCTTGTATTTCTTGCATCAAAATCCCCTCAATACTTCCCTTGTAATATACAGTTGGACCTTGGTCATTCAAAGTCATTGGGTCTGGAATTTTATTTCGAATAATACATGGTTTCGAACAGCCCATTTCAATTTGACGAGCGTTAGAAGATACTTTGGGTACGTGATATTCATTTCTGATTATACCAAGTATTGGAATCGAAGGTAATCTAATAAATGAGGTTCAACTGTAGATAGGTATTTGGGACAAAGTTGTTACAGATTGCTTCGTACATGGATGTTGGTCAGCAATAAAAAGTTTTATTGGTCCTTTTATGGATGAGAGGAATTTCCTTATACAAATGTTGTAGAACATTTGAGCCTTATGGGAATGTTTTCTTAACAATGTTCTGGAAGGCGAATATCACTTTCCGGATTTGAGTGCGGATAAATGTGACAACTAGAGGAGCAGGTGTTAGCTATGGTTAATTATCTCCCTAATTGCTAGCTTTATGTCACCAATATTCTGTTTCGAAACGATAATGACAATTAGTATTAGGCTATTTTAGATTGATATGTCTTACAGAAGGAACCATTTTGTAAATGGGTATTGGTTCTTCGTTTCTTCACATTTATTGGCTGGATTCTGCAATATGCCTCTGCATCATACGGTCCGATTCTGGTTAGTACTGAATAATATAGGTTTAAAGTTTTTGCATGGAGTGATACTGATTGATTGTAAAGGTTTTAAGTCATCCTACTGGTTATGCAGTACAATATAGTATAGGCTTTCAAGTTTTCACATAATGTTAGTATATGGTATATGCTTTAAAGATTTCAAATACTGTAGTATGGTACAGACTTGTAGGATTTCACATAGTATAGTATGGTATAGGCTTTTAGGATTTCACATTGGAAAGTATGGTATAGGCTTTTAAGCCTACACTAAGGATAGTACGGTATATAGGCCTTAAAATGTCCACATGTGATAAGTCTGTTAAATGTAGATTTTCATGGTTTTACCTAGGATGAGACAATAGAGTTTGGTGCTATTAAATTTCTCATTGAATATCATGGTATGGTATAGGTTATTACAGGTACACATAGGAATTATAGTCTATTTCTTTAATAATTATAAAGCAAGTGCTGATTTTCCTCTTCAACACCTTGTTGGTGACATTAATGGCATATTTCATTGTTAACATATATTCCTGATGTATATCAGATGATGCAGGTGTTTGATAATTCCGTCTTCTCAGAGTTACCTGATGTATATCAGATGATGCAGGTGTTTGATAATTCCGTCTTCTCAGAGTTACCTGATGTATATCAGATGATGCAGGTGTTTGATAATTCTGTCTTCTCAGAGTTACCTGTCTTGTTATATTTTGTCGTACAATGAACTCATATCTTGGAGAAAACATGACATTAATAAGCAATGTTTATCATTGTTTTCTTGTTGTCTTTGTGTTCATTGACGCACAACTTGTTTTAAGGTTAGAAGAGTACATGAGACCAATGGTGTCTACATGAATTTTCGTTTCAATAGTGGAATCTTGCAGACATTGGGAAAATTGGCAGTGTGACACTGCATAATTTTGAGATTTTTTTGTTCTTCTAAAAAAATTTGACATCAATTTAATTTCAGAATGATATCGTTCTGCCCTGTGATTGATTGAAGGCACAATTTTTTTGTCTATCGTACAATATGCTTTAGTATTATCTTCTGTTTTCTAGATCATCAAAGATCGTATAGACAAACACATTTCAAGGTCGCTAGTGATGTGGAACTCTCTACCAGGAAGTACAGCGCTGTTGCCGGAATTTTCAGACTCTCTACAGTCCTTCCCGTTCTTCTATGACCAACTTGGTGTGCCGCCAGCAGAGAAGTTTACTGCCGTTATTTATGCAACTACTCCTGTGATGTTTTCCTCGTCACCTTTGTTCAGGTTAATTCGGACCATTGCAAAGTCAACCTTCACTCACAAGGTCAGTTCAGCATCTGTTGTCTATTTTGCTAATACCTTACCCAATAACCTTATTTATTCACTTGATTTACCCAGATTGTTGCATCTTTGTTCCAATTTTTCAGCTTTCACCTACTTTTAGTTAACTTTGCCATACTTATTTTATATTCAACGGTGATACAAAAGACATTTGCTTCTTTTGTTCTCTCTGTGGAATTGTCTGTCTGGTCCTCGGCTATTTTCAAAAGAAGGAAGTAGCGTAGCGGAAAAGTAGTGCAAAATGGCTGCCAAAGTGAATGTATGTAGTCTCTGTGGAAAGTATGTCAGAGATCTTTTAAATAATAGGAATACAAGGCAGACACAACATTCAGATGATGTTGTACTGTGTTTCCCTAATCAGGTGAATGCTAGTGAATAAACCGCATCACATAACAAGATTTTAGGTATATTCATACACATAATTTCGAGGTCTATTTCCATCTGGTTAGCTCAGTTGGTAGAGCACTTGATTTTCCCATCTGGAGGTTCAAAACAATGGATGCACATGAAGTTTATGATCTTTGTGACACTTTGACTGATGATGATACAGCAAGTCATTTGTCCTCCAACACTGGTTAGAACTGGTTGGTAAATCAGGAACACTGGTTAGAACTGGTTGGTAAATCAGGAACACTGGTTAGAACTGGTTGGTAAATCAGGAACACTGGTTAGAACTGGTTGGTAAATCAGGAACACTGGTTAGAACTGGTTGGTAAACCAGGAACACTGGTTAGAACTGGTTGGTAAATCAGGAACACTGGTTAGAACTGGTTGGTAAATCAGGAACACTGGTTAGAACTGGTTGGTAAATCAGGAACACTGGTTAGAACTGGTTGGTAAATCAGGAACACTGGTTAGAACTGGTTGGTAAACCAGGAACACTGGTTAGAACTGGTTGGTAAATCAGGAACACTGGTTAGAACTGGTTGGTAAATCAGGAACACTGGTTAGAACTGGTTGGTAAATCAGGAACACTGGTTAGAACTGGTCGGTAAACCAGGAACACTGGTTAGGTTAACTGACCCACCTTACCTAACAGACTTCTGTGAGGTAAGGTTGGTGAAAAATGGCATAAATTCCAAACACAACAACTCACTGAATTAAATGTTGAAGCTGATTTTTTCTCTTTTAATGATTTTGTCAGATAAAAGTATCTCAGTGCCGTAAGAAATAAATTTAGCGAAAAATATTACTTTTCTGTGGTATTCATAATAATAGCTCTCCTGGGTGAAATTGATGGAATTATTCACGGCACTGCAAAAAAGACAGAAAAACACAAAAAAAAACATTTGGACCTGTTTCAAAGATTTAAATAGATTTTTTTCAGCTGAGAGAGCGGATAGATAATGTAAACAGTTAGCTCAGCGTAATGGTGCGATAATTACTCGTGTTATTTCACATCATTTTTCCTGACAAGAGGGATCAATCAATTTTGTATGCACATTTTTGCGCAAATTATTTTTAAGAATTTTGGCGGAAAATAAGAGGGTTTCTTTATTTCTGAAATTATTCTCTTGAGTTCTCTAATTGACAAAGTAAAATATGTTTTTGTGCAAATTGGAATTTTAATGTAAGATATTTTTTTATAACTTGTTATATTTGTTTTCACAAAGCAGTAATTATGTATGCATTTTGTTTTTGATTAGAAAAGCTGGAGTTAATTTTGGTAACGACTATTGTTACCAAAGAAACTGTTGAGCTTGCATTATACCCTGTCATAGATTGAGTTATAGTCTTCAAGTGCTTCGTCTCTGTAATGTCGGTCATTCTGTCCATCCAGTAAAATATAGCTCCAGAAAATGCTATGAAGGAATTTATGAAATTTGGGTTGTATGTGTTCACCTCATCAAGATAATGTTTAGAACTTACTTGTATAACAATTACGCTTCAAAAAACCTGTATAATTTATTTTAATCTAGATAATTGATTTATTATTGATTTTATTAGAACATATTATTATATTATATATATATTTTATTTTGTTCAAATTTGTTAGTACTCATTTTTTCAGATGTTTCTATAGTATTTATTCAGTCAATAATTATTGTTGGATTTTTCCCCAAAATTAAATGTAGAATTTCCCAAAAGTCCTCTGATAAAAACATATCCATAAATAGCCAAAACAGATGCACAGACATCAGCCAAAAACAGAAATAGATACCAAGGTGCAAACAATTGTTTGTTTGGCCTAACCCTACCTAGCAAAATTTAGATGGGTAGGTAATTAATTATATTTATTATTTGATGGTCATAACACTAATGGTAACTATTAATACACTGCCAAAAAGTTCCCTTTCAGGCCCTTGAAATATTTATTTGAGTAGGGGCAGGCTTTTCATGGGTAGGTAGCATTATGCTGAACAAATATTTTTTTAATTATGGCCTAATGAACCTTTTTGCCAAGTATCCTCTATTTTCCCTAATTTTGACAATTTTCAAGCGAAAATTCCCTATTACAGTTTCAAGATTGACTACATGTATAAGGACAGGATTGGGGGCATTAATAAAAGTAGTGATGCAACGATTATCTGTAGAATTCAATAATCATCACCAACAGTTTCAGGTTGCTATCGATAATTTTGTGTTGGGGTCTTCAAACTATTGAAATCTTTTCACCACGTTCAGTGACTCGAGGGCGTTAAATGTGGTAATAATATTATATTCAGTGTTTAAAAGTTCTTATAAGTTTTGAGTGTTTTAAACTTAAGTGCTTAGTAAAAAAAATATGTCTTCAATTATGTGGTTGCTTTTAAGTTAAGAGCAGTATAATACTTAACTCAATGATAAAAAGGATTCTGAAACTTCACTCAAATGAGTTATGTGATTAATATCATTATAATATATATACAGTAAAACCTCAAAAATACGACCACCTTTGGGACTCTTGAAAACTGGTTTTCTTATTGAGATGGTCTTAATATTGAGGTTGAATAAAGAGCAAAACAGTGAAAATGGACTTGAAAATTGTGGTCTTTATTTTGAGGTGGTCTTATTATTGAGGTGGTCTTTATGTGAGGTATTACTGTACATTAGTGTACTGTATACACTATTCTGAAACTAGTGTATTAGTGTACATTAGTGTACTGTATACACTATTCTGAAACTAGTGTATTAGTGTACATTAGTGTACTGTATACACTATTCTGAAACTAGTGTATTAGTGTATATTAGTGTACTGTATACACTATTCTGAAACTAGTGTACATTAGTGTACTGTATACACTATTCTGAAACTAGTGTATTAGTGTACATTAGTGTACTGTATACACTATTCTGAAACTAGTGTATTAGTGAACATTAGTGTACTGTATACACTATTCTGAAACTAGTGTATTACTGTGTATTTATAAAAAAAATAAAACAATTCATTTTGATTATTGTGTTTGGAGCCTGTTTTTACGACACTAAGTAAATGTAAGTTTTGCAAGAATCCTACTGCAATACATGTACATTGGGAAACTGATAGACGCTAAGACAGCATCAAGAATAAAATCATTGCTGTTCTCTGGAGAGGTTTTTGTTACATTAAGCTGACAGGCAAGTAGATCTCAACAGAAGACGAGTAATAGGCAACCATAATTAATGGAATTTCCTAGTAAGCGTTTTTGATTTTTTGTGGAAGTTCAGGAGAAATTGTCATTAATTGAGCTCACAAAGTGTCTTACGCTGTCTGTCCCAGTTTTGTTAGCTTTAGGTCAATATTAGCGATCCGTGTGATTGAGCTGGTATATTAGATTATTATAAATATTCCATCTACTTCATATATATTCATTACGGCTTTGCCTCTTGTTGCTGTTCGTGTTTTCTTGTGCTGTATTCTATGAAGACAGAGTTTTTATTAGCTGTCTCGCGGGGCAGAATATGGACACTATTCCCAATGCAAAGTAGGATCCTTTTTCTACCAAACTCAAGAAATTACATCAATTTTGAGCAATTAATTCTTCTGAGAAAATGAAACTAGAAAAATGAAGTACAGTGGAACCTCCCTAAACCGGACTCCTTCGGGACCGGTTGAACATTCCGGTTCGCAGAGGTTTCCGGTTTGTAGAGTTTTTTTCCATTTTGATGCTATTTCATACTTGTACCTAAGGTTGAGGTCATTATTTCATTGAATGATTGTACAACTTTGAATTTTACATGGTATAACCACATGATATTTCAAGAAAATGAACACAGCTCAAACAAACATGACTGCCTTTAATTTAAAGATGTACAAGCAAACTTAAAGAAATTCATATTATTTGCTTTGAGATGCACATGAAATAAAATGTTATTTATGAAAAGAAAGACTCGTCAAAGTGATACTTACTGCTTTTTGACAACATTGTATGTTTATGTTTTACACGAGATCCTAAAATAATTCGTTTATTCTTATTTTCATCACGAAATTACAACGACAATGTACTATTTTAGAAGAACAGTAATAACAAGTTTGCCGTTCATGGAAGACAAACAATAAGAACATGTATACATCAATTAATGATTCAAATCAAATAAATTTCCAGTCGAATTCATACCAGTCATGACATCGGATTTGACAATGAAGTTTGCCCTATTGTTTAAAATTTCTCTTCTAGTGATTATTAAGTATTTAATGATCTACTTAACGATTGTTTGTCAAATACGTACATAAATATATTATATATACAATGTAGCACGATGTACTTGTATATAGTACAACAGTCATGTAATTTGCACAACGTGCGAATAAAATATGTTATAAGAGACCCTATAAGTATACACCTCATACATAAAATTATACAAAGTGTATACGATATATTATAACTAGGGATGTCAACGAATATTCGAATATTCGTTCATAACTTCGAATATTCGAATCCTGTTTCAATATTCGAATATTCGAAAAAATATACTTAATAAAAACTTAGCAGTAATGAGGAGTGATTGCTAAATTGTAAATGGCGATAAACTTGTAAAATTTTATGCTAATACATATATGTATGATTAAAAGACAATCAGTAGTAGTTGCCATCGAGATTAATCAGACCGGACGTCCGTAACAGGATGTGATTTTCACACCTGTGTAGTAAAAACGCGCACCACATTTCAACTGTTAAAAATACACTGTCAACGTAATGAAAGTTTTGACACGCGCAGTCGAAAGTCGTTCCGGTTTTCGAAGGTGAAATTATATAGAAATCGAACCAAATTAAGTTTAACTTTCGTCCGGTTTCCGGAGTTCAGAGGTTCCGGTTTTCAGAGTGTTTTTATACAATAAAAAAAGAAGAAGAAAACTCGGGACCGCAAAAAATGTCCGGTTTGGGGAGTATTCTGGTTTTTAGAGGGTCCGGTTTGGGGAGGTTCCACTGTATTAAGTCATTTATGAACATACCCATTTACACAATACATTTTTCTGAAACTTTGACAGTTTTTCACGAACAAAATATAGTTTGACCTGAGGGTCCCTGTCCTGAATAAAATCCAGAATAAGCTGTGGAAGACCCTGTCTAATTTCTTCATGTAAGTACAGTGTAGTGGTGCTCTCTCGAGCAACAACCTCTCTTCAACAACAGTATCATTTTTTCCTGTTTCAATTTTCCTACTGTAAAAATTTACTACCCATTAAACTGGGTGGAAGGGAACCTGACATGCCAAATGATTCAGGGTGCCAGGACATAGACTTGAATCGAAGTTTTAATTTGAACACTGAAGTGGGAATTAGACATCTCCCACTGTAGGGATTAAGACAAAATGCTTGGCTGTAGGGTGGGGAATTACAGCCCGAAGAAAGGCAAATTGTCTAATTCCTCTGCGTCAGTCCCCTGTGGCAAAATATTGGGATAGGCGATTGCGACCACTAAACAATACTCAAAATGTGCATCTCCCAGAAGGTATTGTAGCTGGGGCATTCTACTATAGATGCTATATCAAACTTCTAGTTATATTTTGGAGGGAGTTATTTTCTCAAGTCTTGGCTTTTAATTCAAACTTTGAGAGAAAATTCCATTATTTGACTGAGTTAAATTATCTCTAAATCAGTCTATCTAGGATACTAAGTTCACCTCCTCATTTGATGAGTTTGAAGCATTCATTTTAGATAGCTTTTTACCTCCTGTGATGAAGAGCTACATAAATGTATTTTACGACCATTTAGCTAATACTCAAAGCAAATTAAGAATTCAGAGTCAGAAGACCAATAATTATATAGAAGTATCTGTAGCTTGGAGTGTTTTGCTGTTTCCTGGAAACGATTCAGGTCAAATTATTAGTTTGTTTTGCTTTGAACTATCTGAAAGTCGTTGGGTTTTTTCTGGTGTCTAGACAAACTATGCTTGTGAACCTCTTTCGCCTTCAGTTTTGAAAGCTATCACAGGGAATAGACAGGAACGTGGATGAATGTCGTTGCAATGTTAAGTCCCTGGAGTTATTAATTCGACCGATCATTTTGCAAGTTAATTCTTCCAGTACAATGGCAAAAAAATAGACTAAGTTGTCATGTAATTACAATCTGTCACTGAGGCTATTTTACCATGAAATTGTCTTTATGTTTTGGGTCAACAGTTTCGGTAACTTGTATCATACATGTTGTATATGATATCTTAATTTGATTTTCAGTAACAATCAGATGGATAGAACTAGATAGTCCCTTTGATGCTTAGTCATGACAATTCCTTGAAAATGGAAAAGTCCCCCCAAAGCCTTGAAATGTACATGAAATTTTTATAAAGTCAAAAAGAATTTGCCACTGCTTGAATAAAAGTTCTTTCTGTGAAGTATAGAAAAATTGAAAAAAAAAATCAAATACATTGAAAAAAGGGATATTACAAGGGCTCAACGCAACGCTGTCATAACTCCTATATAAATACATAATACATGTTACGTTGAGCCCTCGAATTTAGGTTAATTATTGAGAATTTTATGTAGAGTTTTGTTTCGGTTTTAAAAGAAAAACACGACCTTCTGCCATTTTGCTAACCGTTTAGTGAGTTGATGATCAAAAAGTACTTGGAAGAGTCCTTGAAAAGGACTTGAATTTATAATGTCTCTGTATGAATCTTGGCGACTCGGTTTTGAATTTGAAGCATGTACTATACATGTAGTTATATGCCACGCCCCATGTATGCAGTTTTGGCTCCTGTATAATGTTCTGTATCAGACTACGGTCGAATAAAGCTGGCTCAGTTTGTAGGGAGCTGGGCTGTAGCCTGGGAGGTCTGAGTTGGATTCCTTGAGGGGCAGGTCATGTCCTTCTGGTACAGTTGGCTACAGTCATCATTGTCCTCTACCTCTGACTCTTGTTGTGCCATTTTAGTTGTCAGTTTCTTACAGAGGGACAAGTTAATACTGGATGATCATTCCAGGAAAAATGTTTCGGCCAACTGACTGCTGTCTATAACTAGAAAAAAATGTTTAGAAATGCCATTAAATCCAATAAATGCAAAAATGTGGGGAACTGAAATAGAGTTTGAAATGAACTAGTCAGCATAATTTTATATTCACGGGATTATACTTTTGTTGGCTGGCAAATTCTTTTACTATGTAAGACTCTTTTGTTTTTCGTGTGTTTTGTCTCAGAAATAGAGAATCTTTTAAGACGTTTGATTTTGTTATGTCAGCGAAACAGGGGAGAAGATTGTTCCTGCCTCTATGAGCACTGAGACGTTCAGAGGCAACTTTTTCATCTTAACTTGGAGCAGATTGTATTAAAGTAATACCTTGGGGTTACCTCCATGTTATTAGCTTCTCGAACCTCCGATCTAATCTTGTTTCCCAGTATAAATTGGGTAAAAAATAATCTTGACAGAAAATTAGCTTGCGTTTTACTACAACAGCTATGGTTGTAAATGTTTCTTCTGAATATTGCAGGATACCTTCAGGACGCCTTTCACATTTATGTCTTCTTTTGTGGAGAGCTTCCATTTTTCCTTGACTATGTTATCTCCCTTTGTTTATTAGATAAACTTTGTTCCATTCAAGCAGTTTTCTTAGCTTCCTGTTTGTGCTGTTAAACTATGTAGCATGATGTGATGTCATCTAAACATTATGTAGCAATATGATGTGATGTCATCTAAACATGATGTAGCATGATGTGATGTCATCTAAACATGATGTAGCATGATGTGATGTCATCTAAACATTATGTAGCATGATGTGATGTCGTCTAAACATTATGTAGCATGATGTGATGTCGTCTAAACATTATGTAGCATGATGTGATGTCATCTAAACATTATGTAGCATGATGGGATGTCATCTAAACATTATGTAGCATGATGGGATGTCGTCTAAACATTATGTAGCATGGTGGGATGTCATCTAAACATTATGTAGCATGGTGGGATGTCATCTAAACATTATGTAGCATGGTGGGATGTCATCTAAACATTATGTAGCATGATGGGATGTCATCTAAACATTATGTAGCAATATGATGTGATGTCGTCTAAACATTATGTAGCATGATGTGATGTCATCTAAACATTATGTAGCATGATGTGATGTCATCTAAACATTATGTAGCATGATGTGATGTCATCTAAACATTATGTAGCATGATGTGATGTCGTCTAAACATTATGTAGCATGATGTGATGTCGTATAAACATTATGTAGCATGATGTGATGTCGTCTAAACATTATGTAGCATGATGTGATGTCGTCTAAACATTATTGCCAAACTGACGTAGTTGTTTTGAAGACTTATAAAGCGTCTTACCTTGAAATGATTGTCCGTTTATAGTGATTTTGAATATCCTGCTAACGTCCCTTAATGACATATTTCAACAGGCTTCATTCAGTGTTGTTGCTACATTGGTTAAAACATCTTTGAAATGAACAACTGCTATGTATTGCTGATCTTTTTATCTTGTTTTGCGTGGATAAAAAATTCCTTCTTTGAAGTTTTTTACGATTGAAAGATATTACATACTTTTTTCCAACAAATACTGAGGAATACTCTCATTGTGTTTTCTTTGATAATGATATTTATTGATGTTTTTGACTTTATAAAACGTATTTTTCATGTTTCTTTAAAAAATGAACAAAAAAATGAGCATATTAAATGGAAGAATGGACTTGAAAGTTGTGTTCTTAACTTTGAGGTAGTCATATTATTGAGGTGGTCTTTAAGTGAGGTTTGACTGTATATTGAAATGTTTTAATACTGATCTGTTAGCGCCCCTTTCAGCTTCCTGCACCAACATAATTGTCAGCATCTTTATGGTCTTTTTGATTCTTGGGGGTAGAAACAAACAACATTAGCAGCAATTTTTATTTGAAAGCATGATTGAATTAACTCCTGATTTCCAGGGTAATTGAACAGGAATGCGAAGAAATCCTTTAGACATTATGTCTGTAATTTCCCATGAAATGAATAAAACTTGTAAAACCTCATAAATGTTAAACAGTTTTCTGTAGAGTCTTTGAGTTAGAAATAAATACTTCGGCATCAAATTAAGTGGAATTCTTGTGGTATTAAATTATTCTACCATATTCTCTCTTTTATGCGTCTCTTTTTTAGCACACATTGAAGAGGGTTTTCAGACACAAAATATTTTTTTAGCATTTTTTGCGAAGTATCACCTTTCTTCAACATAACGGTTATACTGAAAGTCAAAGCCGTACAACGTCTTTGAACGACAACCTCTCTTCAATGATATAATATTTTTATTAATAAGAATTTACTATCTATGAATCAGTTCAACAAAATTTGTGTCTGGGTGTGAATTAAACAATTACAGCTGATATTTGTCTAACAGAAGTATTACGGTATTTAAAGAAATGTGAAAAAACTTGATTAACACTGTCTGAGTTGCAATTAAAAGTTTGAAGTATCACATAACTGCTACAAAATAACAATTTGGGAGGGGTATTTCAGTAAGTTGAAAGTAATGAATAGTTTCTGAAACATACTGTAGCAGTGAATAGTTTGAATGTGTACTTGAAAACTCCAAATAAAATTGCAATTATTGCAGATGTTTTTCATTCAGTGTTGTATGTGTGAACTGCCATGTGAGGAGAAATGAGTATGTCACCAAGTTATTGTTTCTTGAACTGGAATGCTAATTTATCCTTGTAATAAATGATGGTTCAGTGCTGTCATGAAGCACTGACCACCAGTTGAAATTGCCAATTCTAATGACACTTAGGCCGGTTCAGATTTGCAAAGGTTGCATTTTTTGCTACTCCACCCCCACCCCCCCCCTGGCTTATTGGCTGAACATTAAGATCAATGTCCTTTTGAAAGTCAAATGAACAAAAATTCCTCTTGAAAAGGAAAATCGTGTGAAAATTCCGCTATCAAAGGGCACATGCACTTGGCCCCCAAGATGGAGAGATCCTTGATTATTTTAGTGATTTGAAGTTAAATATTAATTACTTTAATTATATTTTACATATTAAATTTCAGATGATTGTGATTTGGCACTGTGATGTCTCCCCTCCTCCGTCTCATAGATGGCCAGCTGATCTAGGTGTTCCTGTGTTAGTAAAAACAAGAAATATCAAGGTAGGTTACTCTGTGAATTTTGCATAAATAGAGTTGTGTCCCCTGATACTTCTCCGTTGTATTCTAGTAAGGATTGTATATTTTGAATTTCCAGATATCTTGTTTTCTTGCAGTACTTATAAGTTTAGATATAATGACAGGAAAATCATTGTGTTAGTTTTATTTACAATTGCATTTCTTGCTAGTCAGCAGTTTTATTCGGGTTTGAATTGTCTCCCCCTAATTGCCAATTAAATTGTATGCCTTTTTGCATTATTCAAAACTATAAATATCAAGGCATGCAACTCTGAACCAGCTGATTACAAACAGAATTTAATTGTAACAAAAAACTTTTAATATTTGATTAAACATTATGTGCCAAGGGAGATAAATCTTTGTATTATTCAAAGAGTTTCTTCCCTTGAATGTTTATACAGTACCCATACAGTTTTCTGGTCTGATATTGAATTTTGATGGATTTTGCTCAGTTTTCTTTGTTCTTTAGCATTTTTAATTTTTGAATTGAAAATAAAGTTGTTTGTCTTACAAAAATTGCTTTCAATTAACCAATGGTGATACTATTTTTTCCAGACTATAAGTTCTAGATTTTACCCATACCAGGAAATAGAGACAGATGCTGTGTTTAGTTTTGACGAGGATGCTCTACTTACTACAGACGAGGTTTGTAAAACACTAAATTAAAATAACTGTGGGGAACTTGCTGACAGGGCTTTTTCATGGGTTTTTCAGAAAAGGGCCTGTGGTCAAATTTGGATTATTTTTGCGATAGTCCAATTTGGGAAAAAGTGTCAACGATTTTTATTTAAACAGATAATTATAATTAATGAATAACAACTTCATATTTTTAATTTTACTGTCTCATAAAATGTTGCAGATAATTTAAGAAGTAAATAAATTGTAAACAAGATCTGGTCTCCTGAGGTTCTTGTCTGATTATTTGTTTATTCTTTCCCTCAAAATCATCCAGTTGCAATTGGGATTTGTTTGCTTGAGACTGGGGAAAATAAACACTATTTTGCATTGAAAACGGGGCTTTACTCAAAACGGGGCTGAAATTTGGGCACCTGGGACTGCTGCAAAAAGCACTGGTTGGTATTTAAGAGCCTGTTTTGGTGAGGGAATGGAAGATGGAGGACCATGTACTGGTATTTTACTTGGGTCTGAATTATACTGAATTATACTGCACACACGAGTCAAAGTCTAACCTAGGGATGAATGCTATCTCCCAGTATAGCCAGATAGTTATGCCCCTTGATACCTATTCACTTATAGTTGAACGGTCCACTTTGAATGCTGGTATGTGTTGTGAGCGGAGACCGTGATTTGAATATAATATAAATAAATTTATATTTATAGATTGATTTTGCATTGAGTGTATGGCGGGAGTTTCCAGAGAGGATTGTGGGATATCCAGCACGATCTCATCACTGGGATGATGCTAAAAACCGTTGGAGCTACTCTTCACGATGGAGTAATGAATACTCCATTGTGCTCACTGGAGCTGCTGTATATCATAGGTAAATATCAGCGAAGGAATGTTGGGTATTATCATTGTGTTATTGAGTACACTGGCTCGGTGGCTTCATGGTAGAGTATATGCCTAGGGTGCGGAGGATCTCATGTTGAGCCCTGGCCACAACATCTTTAAAATCTTAAATGTTCTCTCTGCTCTTATGTTGTTATAACATGATCATTTTTTATAAAACTTGGCAAAATTGTAGAGTGGGTTACAACACTTATTCATACAAAATTTCATTAATTGAGATTTAATGTAAACAAAATCCTGGTCAATTTAACGTCTGGAAATTTATAGGCTAATTCAACTCGCTGGTTACAACAGTCAAATACTTTTAGCAATCATGAAATTCCAATTTTGAATGTCATTGAATCGTGGCAGTATTATCTCCCAAAGTAACAGTTGCGCGTGATTTATGAGAAGGAAACTCGATTCAATTGAAATCTAGAATCTGCTTTTGTTTCACTGTGTTGCTGATTAACAAATGCATTTTTTTTAGTTTTTTATGCACACGTTTTTCTTTGAAATTTGTATTTCTTAATTTGTTTTTCCTTAATCTTGATGCTAGTAACTTTGTATGCCCTCGGTGTTTGAAGAATGGTGAAGTGTCATAAATTGTCATGCCTGTCCATCCGTCTGTCCTTCTTTCAGTCTGTGCGAAAAATTGGGTTTCCGAACAATAACTTTAGTGAGGATGAATATATTTAATTCATATAGGGTACGTAAGCAAAGGATGATAAGATACAGGTCCGGATTAAGTTTGGTTAAAATTCACACATTTTTGGAGGAGTTCTGGCATTTCTCAAATTAAAAAATTTGGTTTCCGAAAAAAGGATGGATGGATTCAATTCATATTGGGCACAAAACCATAGGATAAAAAAAATACAGGCTGGTTCAATTTTGGTTACAATCCACCAAAAGTTTCAGTTCATATTGCTTCAGAAATATATAACCTTTACAAACAAAATATTTGCATTCTATTGAAAAGCCCACAGTGGTGGCATCTGTGTCCTATGGACAAGTCTTTGCATGGAAATGAATGATATGTAAAACAAAGGGGAGCAATCGTGACTTGGGATAATGTCAGAGGCACATTTTTAGAGGAAGGAAAAAGAGAATTCTACCTAGCGCTATGTCCGGAAAGTGGCAATGCCCTTTCATAAATGTAGGAAAAGTAGTCCCTATCTTTAGATAGGTAGCGTGATCTGTGAGTGCTAGCATTGCTAAACAAAATGGCGTCCATGTGGAACAATGTCGTCTGGTCTGATGGATGCTATTTTGTTGCTGGCAAAGCATTCAAGTGTTTTATAGACACCTACATTTTCTACCTTAGCTGACTTTTCCTGCTTACTTTCCTACCTCTGAGGACTTTTGATATTTGTTTAGACATTAAGTATATGGCTATATTTGTATATTGCATTATTATGTTAAGATAATGTTAAACATGTTACTTCCAAGGGTGATCATGTTTGTGTGAGGCATGGTGTTCTAGGGGTCGTGGGTTGTGCTCCTGATCTGATGGTCATACGTTGAATCTCTCTATGGACCATGTTCTTCGTAGTATCTGATTTGACCTGTCACCATTGGTCACTCTTGTATTCAGTTGACCAATAATGGGATTATATTTAAGTAGTAAATGCAGTTGGTTGCATAATCCAATGTATTCACATGATAGCCTTAGAATAACAGTCTTAGACAAATAATTAGGTGGAGCAATCTCTGCACTGATCAGTTTGTAAGTTGGGGTAGAATCACAGAAGACTGTCATTAAGAGAGATTAATATTATTTGTAATAAAATGTTTGAGAATTACTGTTTTCATCTAAATGTTTTTACAATGATTGTTATTGCCTGTGTTAAATATTGTGTTTAGCTCAATTGTTGAGGACGTATATGGTATAGTGGTAATGTAACCCAAAGATGAGCTGCTTGTTGTGCTCTTGTTTTTATAAAAATCAGACGATAATCATGCAACTTGTGTCATTATAAGTACAGTCGGACCTCGTTTATTTGGCAACCTTCTATCAGAATACTTGGTATCATCCGAAATAAATGTTAAGTCCCGTTGTACCTTGTAGGCACGTCCAATTAAAATGGGCTGTCCGAAACCATGTAATATTTGAAATAAAATTTTGGATGAATTTTAAGTATTCGAATGAACGAGGTCCGACTGTACTTTCTTTGTAATGTTCTTTTTTATATTCACATGTTTTCTGTATTTTTCAGATATTACAACTTTCTGTATACAAACGGTCTAAGCTCATCTCTCACCAGAACAGTGGACGAATCTCAGAATTGTGAAGACATTCTTATGAACTTTCTTGTTAGTCATGTGACCAAGCTTCCACCAATCAAAGTGACTCACAGAAAACAGTATCGTGAATCGTTGTTGCCAAATAATTCTAAAAACTCCCAGTGGTTGGATTCTTTCCATTTTGCACAGCGCCAGATTTGTGTTGATACGTTCGCCAATATTTTTGGATATATGCCTTTACTACGCTCAAAGATGCGAATGGATCCAATTCTTTTTAAGGACCCTGTATCTAATTTGAGGAAGAAATACCGCCAGATAGAGGTGGTAAACTCGTGAGGCTTGTCACGTATTAGGTGTGAAGAAACAGAAACATAAAAACGTGTATCGTTGATCCAACTAATTCAAGAATGGGCTGCAAATGTGGCATTTTTCTTAGCGACAAGAAATCAAAAACATGTGTATAGACCAATTAAATTCAAGGTGCTTTCTTGTGAACGCATCAAATGATAAGCTGTGATGTTTTGTAAACATTAAGACTTTTAAATGTGTACATATGAATATTCATCTAACAAAGGAGAAAATGTATTCTTATTTTATTGATTAGCGGATCCGCTTCTGTTCAGTAATTGCTTTAATTCATGGAGCAGATTGTGCACAGTGATTAAATTCATTGAGCAGATTCTGTACTGTGATAGTTTGAATTCAAGGTGCAGATTCTGAGAAGTGTTCAATTGAATTGAAGGAGCGGCCTTCTGTACAGTGATTGTAAGAATTCATCGCACAAATTCTATATGGTGATTGAATGAATCGAAGATGATTCTGCGCAGTGATTGAATGAATATATGCTGCAGGTTCTGTACAGTGATACAATGAATTCATGCTGCAGGTTCTGTACAGTGATACAATGAATTCATGCTGCAGGTTCTGTACAGTGATACAATGAATTCAAGAGCCGATTGTACGGTGATTTTAACAATGATTGTATGAATGTAACTTACGGACATTATTATTTATGGAATATGATTGACAGATTCAACACAGTGATTATGTACAAAGTTGATGATCAAAACCCTGGCATTAATTTTTTTCTTACAAGTTCTTTATCAAAATCTAGTAATGCCTTTTTATTGAGGATAATGAAATTACATTGAAAAAAGCTTTCCTCTTCGTGTTTTGAATGCTAGTAGATATTTTGCTCTATAAGATTAATAATAATTATCTTTATCAATGAGGCCTAACAAAGTGAAGGTTGTTGTCTGCTTGCCCTCCTCTCCCTCATTTTTGACACGCATCCCAATTTTTCACTAAAAAATCTGAAAAAATTCATGCTAAATTATTGCCATAGTAAAAGATGCAAACATTGCCTTATCATGCATACATGTATATCAGGTATGAATCAAGTCAGTTGGGAAAGAGAAATCAAACTATTGTCATGATTCAGACCAGCTGCACATACTTTTATTTATATTATAATAGATTTTCAAATAATACCTGACTTTGGAAAAAGTTCCTAGCTACATAGCCGTCTTTATTATAAAGAAACAATTATTTTTGTATTCGCAAACATTCTTTCCTTAACTTGATCAGTTATGAAATAAATACTGCGGCCATAGTTTGATTTCTTTTTGATAAATGATTTACACATTTATAACAATAAATGCGCTTAACACTTGGAACAAAATGAAGGCTAAAGTGATTAGTTGCATTTTAAATGGCGTTTAGTATATTTTAGGCCTTATTTTGATCTATAAATGGAACCATTAAAAAACTTCATTCTTCCTCCAACCTCTTGTTTGTATAGAAATACTGTAGAAGAGATAAAGGGAGAGAACTCTAGATGGGATAAAGGGAAATAACTTGTGACAGTCTCCTGTGGTTCATGACGAGCGTGAACATGTCACTATAATTTACTATACTTTTGTGAGGGAAATAACCGTATTGATGCTTTCTTCATATTTTCTTTATATCGTCAACGCATATGAATTTGTAGTCCTACAAAGTTTGATAAAAATATTCTGAATATTACCAACTATCTGATCAAATTGTATTATGCCTTGTGACTATCTAAATAAACCCTTAAATTGTTCCCTATTTTAAAAGTGTTCAAAGCCGTATCGACAATGTATGAGACATATTCCAGACTTTCAATTCATAAAACTGTTTAGTTTATTCGAAATCATAAAATTATTTCTTTTTCTTAAGCGAACTTGAACATTTGCAATTGTGAAACCAGTATTTTTGGTCTAAGATTTTCTTGGTAAAATAAATAAAATTTGAAAGTTTTCATTAATTTTCTGAACAACAGGGGTTTGACATGATACTTTTGTTACTGCTTCTTTACCTAAAATGGGTTACCATGGTTACGGATGTATTTTCTACATTACTGTCGCTGCAATTTATCTTCTTCTTTCCATAAATCTAGATGGTATTCCGTTGCAATTTTTACAAACATGGAGATAAATTTCATTTGAACAATTTGTCAAGTGATTATTTCAAATATTATAGTGCTGTTGTCTGTCAATGCCTTTCCATTTAAGCCACAATTACGTGTGTCAATTTGTATCAGTTTCTGTCAAATTTGAATCGTCATCGAATATTTGTATTCAACATTTGAAAGATGTATATATGCTTATTTATTAACGATGCTAATGGACGGTTGCTTTTAGCCCTTGTACATTATATTATAAAATGAGGGTGGAAATGGATGGTTGTTGTGGTCGTCATGGTAATACAGTTGGTTGCTAGGTCAGATTCGTTGTTGCTTAGCAACGTCCCTGTAAAATCTCATCAGATATCATGTTACTTCTATTTTTTGATTTTACATTACTAGCAGACTTCAAATCATTATTAGGTTTAAAGTATTGTACACATATTTTGCTGTGTTCTGTAATAAATTTGATTTATATGTCACTTATATATATTTTTCAGCCTTAAAGGCCAGTTTTGTGTATATGAGACAGTTTGCGTGTGAATTTCATATTTAAGTTGTAAATAATGGACATCTTTATGTAATTACAGATAATGACGAAATTTATGTGTGTGAAATTTTTGTTTTATTTTATTGTGTACATGTGCATATGTGTTTGAAGCTTGCGAGATTTATAGATTGAGTCGTAAAATTTATTGTTTTGCACAAATATTAAATGTATTTTCGTATGAATGCATATCAGTACAGATAACTAAGTCCATTTAAATTTTATTAGAAATGTAAACAAATAATCATTCATCCATGGTATTTATGCTGATGAAAATGTACTCATAATCTTGATGCTTTCATATTGTGTAAAAAGCCGAATTCATACTTAATACATAAACTGTTATATGCTTTATTTGAAAATGTTTCGAATCTTGAACTGCTTTGTTTGTTTTATTCATTGAATTGTGTATTTCAGTATTGTTGCCAAAGTTGAATATGTTATTGCCAATGTAATGCTATATTTTCTTGATATATGGTAATGTTTTTGCGTGAGATATGAAGGTTGATCATTTCATGACAATAATTTCAAAAAGTGTGCCAGATTTATTCCTGAATCACTGTCTTATGTTATCATCATTCTTGGAATAATTTTTTGCTTTTGCAACAAAATGAGTCACTTGGATATTTACTGTACGGTACTTTTCAAATGTGTGTTTTTTATGAATTTAATGGCGTCTTTCTTCAAGCGGTTCCATTTCGGCTAGGTTGTAAGATTTTAATGTACACTTTTAAATCCCAACACGTATTACAATCATGTTTGTATAATGAAATTTAAAACTGTTTTTATGGTCTAATTTGAAAAAAACACACGCTTTTAAAAATGTAGTGAAATGAATTTGGAAATTCAGAGAATTAATTTTATGTACTTTGGCACTTGAGTTAGAATCTGACATGTGAGCCCTTGCCTCTAAGACGAGTTTATTAGCAAAAGCTCACATAGATTAATTAATAAACAGTCGACTTCAAAGACTTACATAGGGGTGAGAAGACTCATTGGCCAAAAAAAGGGAAAACCGAAAAACCACCCACCCCAAAAAAACTTTTATTTCATTTGTGTTCAAAAAAGAGGAAATCAGTTGAAAAGTGTATGATTCTTATTCCTGCTGAACAAATTGTATGAACTTTGAACAACCACTTTCCTACCTTATCCATGAAGAGTCAGACATAAACTCGATGGTCGTACCTCAATTCTTTATTATTTTCTTTGACTTGATACAAAATGTGGTTCTTCCACATTTCTTATGCACTGTTGTTTTATTTTTGCTTGAATTGCATTTGATTTAAACTATATTCACGTAAAATTATTTGTTCAAGAGAAAACTTTTCTTTTCGTTATTGCTAGATAGAGATTAAATGATAATTGTTGCTTTAAAAAAATACCTTTTGAAATGCTTTTGTGAATCCATTGACCCCATTTTACTGCTATTCACACTATTAACTTGGTCAATGGGTAAATGTATTGTGTAACTAACTATATACATGTAGTTCATACACAGTGTACCCTCTCTGTATCAGTGAACCCTGTCTAAAACAGTGTCCCCCCTCTAAAACAGTGTCCCCCCTCTAAAACAGTACCCCCCTCTAAAACAGTACCCCTCTAAAACAGTGTACCTTCTCTGTAACAGTGTCCCCCCTCTAAAACAGTGTTTCCCCCTCTAAAACAGTGTCCCCCTCTAAAACAATGTCCCCCTCTAAAACAGTGTCCCCCCTCTAAAACAGTACACCCCCCCCCCTCTAATACAGTTTTGCACAAGAGAGATTGTCACTTAATACAGTTTTGTTAAAGAGAGTTTGTCACTTAATATAGTTTTGCAAAAGAGAGTTTGTCACTGAATAGAGGGTTTTGCTGAATGGAGGGTTGTCATTAAAGAGAGATTGTCACTTAATAGAGGATTTTGCTGAATGGAGGGTTGTCATTAAAGAGAGGTTCTCACTTAATATAGTTTTGCTGAATGGAGGGTTGTCATTAAAGAGAGGTTGTCACTTAATAGAGGATTTTGCTGAATGGAGGGTTGTCATTAAAGAGAGTTTGTCACTTAATAGTTTTGCAAAAGAGAGGTTGTCACTTAATAGAGGATTTTGCTGAATGGAGGGTTGTCATTAAAGAGAGGTTCTCACTTAATAGAGGATTTTGCTGAATGGAGGGTTGTCATTAAAGAGAGGTTCTCACTTAATAGAGGATTTTGCTGAATGGAGGGTTGTCATTAAAGAGAGGTTGTCACTTAATAGAGGGTTTTGCTGAATGGAGGGTTGTCATTAAAGAGAGGTTGTCACTTAATAGAGGATTTTGCTGAATGGAGGGTTGTCATCAAAGAGAGGTTGTCACTTAATAGAGGGTTGTCATCAAAGAGAGGTTGTCACTTAATAGAGGATATTTGCAAGGTGTCACTTTACTTAAGGGTATGGACACTGTGTTATGTATTTTATCAGTGTGTTGATTAGGGTTGTAAAGTGCCTTTATTTAACTATTTTAAAATGTTTACATTTTTTAAAACACACTATGTACAACATATTGTTAGTGTCATATCACTGGATTCGGGAAAACATTTTTATAAAATGTTTCTCACTAGAAATGTGTTGTTTTAAATGTCTTAAATGTACTGGTTTCCATACTCTGTGGGTTAAATGTCTAAAATGTACTGGTTTCCATTCTCTGTGGGATTTATAAATGTCTAAAATGTACTAGTTTCCATTCCCTGTGGGATTTATAAATGGACTAAAATTATCATCTTTGTTACATATTTTTTTCAATTTTTATTTTTTGGATATAGACAAATCCAGACCATATTTCTGTGTAATGAAATGTTAAAATAATAATAAATGACTACGACCTTGACCTACCTTTGTTTGACCGACTCGGGTGCAGTGCAACCTGTCCAGAGCATCAACCTTTAGGAGACGCACATTTTGGCTTTTGCATAGAGGTTTTGCTCTAGAGAGGTTATATTGAAATTCTTATGACAGAAACAATTCTCAGTGTTTGTTGAAGAGAGGTTGTTCCTCAAGAGAGGTCACTCTGAAGAGGTTGTTCTTCACGACAATGCACTCTGTTGGTTGTTTCTCAAGAGAGGCCACTCCCTGACAGGTCGCACTGTATTCTACAATTTCCTCTGAATATTTATTAATACCATGCGACTGTACAGACCATAATAGGATTTTTAATTTAACTTTCCTGAAACAATTGAGTTTGAACTTTACAAAACTAATTTTCTGTTGTTTCCTCAATTCACTGTACTACTTGCTTTGCCAGACCAGTCACAGGGTTTGAATTAACCAAATATTGAAACATCTAAACTTAGATGCCACTTTTGAAAAAGGAAGACATATTTCATGCCATTGCTATTACAGCTTATATGACATTGTGTTTTGTACATTTTAATAAGGCATTTATATCTATTGCTACATAGCACATATACTATGAAGCTGCTCGACTGTTAATATAACAAAATTTTAGGGCCTATTTTGGCCCCTTTTTGTCAATACTATGAACATTTTTATTCCTTAATTTCAATTTTTGTAAATACAAAAAATATTTCTTGTTCATTACTGTTTTATCCAAGTTAATTATTGAATGTAAATTTGATGACCATTTTAGTAACAGTGAAAAATGAGCGCTGCTACGGGATTTACAACCTCTTCTTTAAGTCATTTCAAGAAACGCAACATGTGACGTCACTATTTGCAAGCAGGAAACAATATTTACTCCATATGGTTACTTTGATTTCATATTGCCATATGGGGCAAATATTGCTTACGTACATGGTGACGTCACATGTGACGTTTTATTGAAATGACGTCACTTAAAGAAGAGGTTGGAAATCATACCAGCAGCTCTCAAATATTCATAAAACTGACTTCAATGAGAACGCATGATCACATTTGTTTTATCAACACAGTAATCTACAATTATGCTACGGCAGTATATCACCGATGTCACAACTTGGCACCCCACCATTACAACCTTTTCCTGTAATAATTCATCGCACAATGCTAGGTTGATAACACCAAGATTTAGTTGGGGTAATTAGTACTTGGATGGTATGAAAAAGGACCCATCGGTATTTGATTTGAAAAGTGATCAGCATGGGGGAATTCTTAATATTCGTTTGATAGAATTTTTGTAAATTATTGTGCAGTGATAGCATAATTCTTCGTTTCATATTTTTTCATTTATTGGCCATTACCTTTCTCTCTGAAATTCTTCTATGACATTTTTCTTTGCTTTTGAAGAAAATGGTGAGTACATTTCGAGGGCCCAGTGCAAGACTTTCTTACTCCTATATAAATACATAGGAGTTACGATAGTCTTGCGTTGAACCCAGATTTATAGATAATATATTTTGGCCTAGAAGTTGATACTTCATGTTTTTGTTTATTGGAAAATGCATTTTCTCTTGACAAATTGAGACTTTTGACGCGATATTCTGACCATGTAAGGTTTTTCTGAAACCAGTAAAGTTGTATTCACGATGTACAAAATACCCAGTGTTGTTAAAATATGTTATACGTTGCCATGGATACCGATGAAGACATACATGTAAAATTGCTTTATGTACTCAGAAATGTGTTTAAACAAAATTCTATGTTCTGTATTGATTTTTGTATATGAATTAATGCTATTTGCTGCAGAGTTGTTATAACTATGATCAAATAAAAGCAGTTACCTAAATATGAGTTTTATTTTTTTTATTTTTTTGGGTCAACATTTGCATTATGCTGCAGTGGCATGAAGCTTCGGCGTACAGACTTCCACCTGTATGTCTCATCTGACAGAGACTTGAAAATTGTGCATTTTAACGTTCTGGGCATATTGATGCTGTTGCAATTATCCACATGTTCTTGTGGTTTGGGCCGTTATGTGGTCTGTAAACTGCCAGAGAGCTTCATGTAGGCATTAGTCCAACGTAATCAGAAGTATTAAAACACAACCTGTCTAAGCCTTTCTTGCATTAAAGTCAATGATATAGTCAACATGTTTGTAAATGCACTTCTGTGAACACTAAGGGTGTAAGGATAGGCTCACCTTACACATTATATGTTTCGTGAAACAGCCGACATGTTCAATTGATGCGATGTTCTGCGATACAGCTGACATGTTACGATGTTCTGTGATACAGCTGACATGTTACGATGTTCTGTGATACAGCTGACATGTTATGATGTTCTGTGATACAGCTGACATGTTACAATGTTCTGTTACAGCTGACATGTTACAATTTTCTGTGATACAGCTGACATGTTACAATGTTCTGTGATACAGCTGACATGTTATGATGTTCTGTGATACAGCTGACATGTTACGATGTTCTGTGATACAGCTGACATGTTAAGATGTTCTGTAATACAGCTGACATGTTACGATGTTCTGTGATACAGCTGACATGTTACGATGTTCTGTGATACAGCTGACATGTTACGGTGTTCTGCGATACAGCTGACATGTTACGATGTTCGTGATACAGCTGACATGTTACGGTGTTCTGTGATACAGCTGACATGTTACGATGTTCTGTCATACAGCTGACATGTTACGTGTGATACAGCTGACATGTTACGATGTTCTGTGATACAGCTGACATGTTACGATGTTCTGTGATACAGCTGACATGTTACGATGTTCTGTGATACAGCTGACATGTTACGATGTTCTGTAATACAGCTGACATGTTACGATGTTCTGTGATACAGCTGACATGTTACGATGTTCTGTGATACAGCTGACATGTTACGATACATTTCGTGATACAGCTGTCATATGATACATACCGCGGGACTCGTTTGATGTGTAGATAAGAAACCATTTGTTAAGTTTTAATGAGTAATAGGTCTTGAACATCTTAAGATGCCATGTTAAATTTGACAGTAAATTACTATACTGAACTATACCGTAGACCTGAATTGACCACAACCCTTGCCCGTAATGCTACCGTGAGTTCTTCCACTTAAAATTTTAGAATGTCGGCAGGATCCTCTTGAGTGTAGAAACACGACATTGTTAGGGGAAAATAAGCAACAAACAATTTCATCAGTATTAAATTTGCATTTCTGTATCCTAACTTTGTCTGATTCAACTTTCAGCAATACAAATATATACACGACAGATTAGGATAACAAGAAATATGTTATCACAGGTCAATAATTTTGTCCAACATAAAATATCAACAGCGTTGTAAAACAACTTTAACACAGAATAAGGGATTAATGTATACCTTTCTGAGGGGAGAATGGGGTAAAACACAACTTTAACACAGAATAAGGGATTAATGTATACCTTTCTGAGGGGAGAATGGGGTAAAACACAACTTTAACACAGAATAAGGGATTAATGTATACCTTTCTGAGGGGAGAATGGGGTAAAACACAACTTTAACACAGAATAAGGGATTAATGTATACCTTTCTGAGGGGAGAATGGGGTAAAACACAACTTTAACACAGAATAAGGGATTAATGTATACCTTTCTGAGGGGAGAATGGGGTAAAACACAACTTTAACACAGAATAAGGGATTAATGTATACCTTTCTGAGGGGAGAATGGGGTAAAACACAACTTTAACACAGAATAAGGGATTAATGTATACCTTTCTGAGGGGAGAATGGGGTAAAACACAACTTTAACACAGAATAAGGGATTAATGTATACCTTTCTGAGGGGAGAATGGGGTAAAACACAACTTTAACACAGAATAAGGGATTAATGTATACCTTTCTGAGGGGAGAATGGGGCTTAAGTTCATCATTTGATGAGATGTGAGCAAGCGGGTCAAACTCGGGATTAACACGGCCTGATGCTCAAGTTCTAAACAGTTATCACCTCATCCAACACACACTTGTTTCACTGCAGTCCATTTACTTTATCACTCAACATATGACATCATGCTCCGCATCCAACACACACTTGTTTCACTGCAGTCCATTTACTTTATCACTCAACATATGACATCATGCTCCGCATCCAACACACACTTGTTTCACTGCAGTCCATTTACTTTATCACTCAACATATGACATCATGCTCCGCATCCAACACACACTTGTTTCACTGCAGTCCATTTACTTTATCACTCAACATATGACATCATGCTCCGCATCCAACACACACTTGTTTCACTGCAGTCCATTTACTTTATCACTCAACATATGACATCATGCTCCGCATCCAACACACACTTGTTTCACTGCAGTCCATTTACTTTATCACTCAACATATGAAATCATGCTCCGCATCCAACACACACTTGTTTCACTGCAGTCCATTTACTTTATCACTCAACATATGACATCATGCCTCGTCAAATGTCAATTTAAACAGTTGTCACCGATGGTATACCTTGGAACATGCTGATGAGTCTATGCCATTACTCAAACTTTAAGGTTCAAACCCTCACTACAACCCCTTTTTGTTTCGATCTGCCCTTGGTGTGGTCCTACATCACAACCCCTTTCCATCTCACTCTCCGCTTGGTCTGATAACTCCAACAAGGTCAATAATACTTTAACAACTTTCTGCATCAAGTGACAACTTGTAGTCGTGGTTCAGATGGTGGGGGGTTAAACATCTGTTTTTCCAGATCAGAATATTCATGTATGATGGAATTCAGCGACTCTAAACTTTCAGAAAAATCTGACATTTCCATTCCTTCAACATGAGTATAGTGATGAATATGTGCCTGAAAAAAATGATTATCATTAGTCTTTATAATACATTACGTGAAGTCACAATGCAAACTTCCTTAATGCTAAGTGGCATTTATATCGTTTGATCATATGGTAGTTTCAACTAGTATTTAAGGTGATGATTATACAGCATTTACTTCTCCTTTTATGAACTGCTACTTGGTTGGAGCGCTACACTGTCACCTGAGACATCAGCGTTTGAATCCCGGGCTGGACAGGCCGTGTCTTTATATGACATTTGCCAAGGTAGTTTGTCCGCTGATTCATGCGGTGAAGTTGTCAGCTTTTGCAGATGGGCAATTTAGTACCGGTTGATAATTTTAATTCCAGGATTATTGTTGAAGAATGGTGTTAAACCTGATTTCAATAAAATATACAGTCGGTCCTCGTTCATTCAAATTTATCGGGTCAAAATTTTAGTTTGAATAATACATGGTTTTGAATAGCCCATTTCAATTCGACATTTCTAAGAAGATACATCGGGACCTGATATTTATTTCGGATTATACCAAGTATTCCGATTGAAGGTTGTCAAATAAACTAAGTCCGACTGTATCTGCATTACCCAGCATATTCACATGTTAAAGTAAACTGTATACTTAGTTTAATAGTGTCCCATCAAATTTCAGAAGATTAAATGCCGGTGCAAAAGTTAGTTAATTTAACAACAGCTAATGCAGATAGCTACCTTTTTAATGATGGTAAGTATAGTAGTAAACATTAGACAGACAACTTCAAACATTTTCCAAATTTGTAGTGAAAAACGTTTGCACGATTTCTGGCAGTGGAAAAATATCTGCACCATTTCTGCTTAACTATTATGATGCAATAAACATTAATTACGTTTTATAATCAAAACAGCTTTCATTAAGTGCATTAAACGGTAAGGATGCAGGTGCAAAGCTTATTGATTGCCTGCAATTTCCTGCATTACAACCACAATGAATAAACATGACAGATTCACTACTGGATAACACATAGTCTGAACCATATGTTCTAATCAGAAAAACTCAGCTAACAGGCAATAAGTGCATTGAAAGTTTACAAGAAAACCAATCCTTCTTACAATAAGCTGGAAATGAAAACAATTAACAGCTAACTATGTTTGTGTATTCCACTGAAATTTTCTGTCTGAAATTCAGATTAACAAAAAATAAAGCAAGAAGAATGGTATGAATCGGTCAAAGTAGCTCTGTAACAGACATGTTCTTAGACTTCTAAATTGAGTAAGTATGTCAATACGGGTTTTAATATATTCATAAAAACATCACAACAGGGGCGTGTCATACTGAGCACCAATCAAAAACCACAATTGATCAAATTGGTTACCTAGCAACCATTAGCCAGCAGATTTATATTGAAATATCATTATCATGTATTATTGTAACAAATCACTTTCTAGCAATAAGCCATGAAGCAAGTTTGAAAATTAAAGGACCATAACTCAAGATCATCAGAGTCAAACAGACTGTTTATCAAACAAGGCCTAACTATTGTGCCCAAAGGCTTTCCCACAACAGGTCAGACAAACTTAACAGAGTACTTGTGTTCAGATGTAAATTTGTATCACACACAATAAGTCAGGGAAGCACATCGGCAATTTACAGAAATCATGATAAGGTCAAACATGACGTAAACAAGACATGATGTCTTTCACAATTTCTTTTTGAAAAGGGAAGAGAAATTATTGATAACTGTCAGTCAATAAGCGTAAAATTGTTTTTTATACAAGCACATGTTACAAATGTTGCAGTTTAAAAGGATAAAATTACCCTTATTGGGCCTCTAAAGGTACTGGTTTGACACGGATGCAACTTTTTAGTAGATATGTAAAAATTAACTATTTTGGAAATTCTGAATCACAATAGAACTTTTGGTTAAACACAAAGTGACTGTCAAATCCCTTCCTAGTATCTAAGGGCATTTAATTTATGTACACTCTGGCTAAACTGCTAGTGACAAATGTTTATCCATACCAATGTTACTAAATGGAGGTTTGATATACAAGGGCGGTAATGCACATCATCAATAAGTATGCGCGACATGTTCTTACGTTTATTAGGACGAAATCAAGTATTTTTCATATTACCCGAATCGAGGTGTTTGTTTCGTGCCAAATAACACATAGGGATGTGTCACATGCCTTTGTTGATGACGTACCAACCTTGATGTATAGAACGCCCATTTTGTAACGTCTTAGAAAAGTAATGTTCAATACCTTTCTTTTATAAAGTTTTACAAATCGATCTTTCAGTTCTGTGAAGTTATTATGTATGCATGTATTATTGGCAAGGGTCAGTAAGGAGTATGACTGCCCTACTGGAGGTACTGAACATAAACCCGTCTTCCATCCTTCTGTGTTCCAATGTATAAATTTCAGATGTGGTTTCAGTCTGAAATAAATAAAAAAAAAAAAATGTACCAAGGCAACATCAATATAAGTCCTTGCTTGCATCTGAACTAATTGAGAAAGAAGAATTGAAATATCCAATCTTGATCATGACAACTTTTTTATACTCAAGTATTATTTTTGATTGGTATACCAGCAACAATATGCTGTCAGAAAGTATAAAAAACAAAATCATACTAAATAAGGTGAACACTCCAAGGGCAGGTAATTCTGATATATCTGACTTATTTACTAGTAAAGAGTAGATAACTGAACGGTCCGTTCAAAATAAGAAGCCAGTAGGATATTTCTTGTAATACTTGTAAAAGCTTTACACCAAAAAAGATAACAATCATATAAGTGATGAAAGCCCCCAAATATGCCCTCCTCTGTGACCTTGACCTTGATGAAAGCCCCCAAATATGCCCTCCTATGTGACCTTGACCTTGAGGACACAGACCCGCGTGACACCTTCTCATAATGCTAAACATACACATAAGTTTCATTAAAATCCCAAGAATTTTGTGTAGGTTATGTCTGAGACATAAAGTGTTACAGAGACAGATGAGCAAACAAACCAACTAATGGACAAGACAATTACTATATACCTCCATTCAGGGCAGAAACTACTTAACATGCAGTTGGACTGCACACAACTACTGTTTATAGTGGTAAAGTTCATGACGTGAAAATGTTTGCATATTTCGCAAATTCAGGAGTGTCGCAAAATTATCATCCAGTGTATTTACTTTAATATTGAATATTAACAATAGTCACTCAAGCGATTCGCAAACATTACTGCCTCCGAAACGTCTGAAAGTGACAATTCACAAAAGGGCATTAAAAGTGACAAAATCTCTTTATTGAAGACATAATAAATAATCAATTATTTTACCTTAAGGACAGATAACTCTTGATTGTAAGGATTAAATAAATGGCCAATTATCTTACCTTAAGGATAGATAACTCTTGATTGTAAGGATTAAATAAATGGCCAATTATCTTACCTTAAGGATAGATAACTCTTGATTGTAAGGATTAAATAAATGGCCAATTATCTTACCTTAAGGATAGATAACTCTTGATTGTAAGGATTAAATAAATGGCCAATTATCTTACCTTAAGTATAGATAACTCTTGATTGTAAGGATTAAATAAATGGCCAATTATCTTACCTTAAGGATAGATAACTCTTGATTGTAAAGATTACATAAACAGCCAATTATCTTACCTTAAGGATAGATAACTCTTGATTGTAAGGACTACATAAACAGCCAATTATCTTACCTTAAGGACAGATAACTCTTGATTGTAAGGACTAAATAAATGGCCAATTATCTTAACTTAAGGGATAGATAACTCTTGATTGTAAGGACTAAATAAATAGCCAATTATCTTACCTTTCAATATTTCTTCTGACATCTGACACTTCCACATTCCCTCTCACCATCAAAGCACACGCTAGATACAGACTGTGCTTTGGATCTGTTTTTAATAATTGATAATCTTTTGAAAATGCATCAGAAAACATTTGATCCAGTCTGTAAAGACAAAAAATGCAAACCTGATCATAGCTGTAAAGCAACCTAATTTAATCAAAATGCAGTTATTAATGTGAACAAAGTTAGTTAAAATTTTGACAATATAATACTTTTAAATTGATAAAGATAGACAGGATAGCTAAATATAATACATGTATAAGAAGACAATATGTCCTATTGATATTGATACAAACATAGGTACTGACAGTCAATATTTGGTCCACATAAGACGCTGTTAACAGATAAAGATTGACAGGGTAACTACATGCATAATAAAAAGACAATTTAGAAATAAGTTTTATGATGTTGATACAAACTATGTTACTGGCAGTCAATATTTGGTCAATATAAGACAACATTAACCTATAAATATTGATAGGGTACGTAAATGCTAATAAAGAAGTTTTTAAACCAGAAAAGAATGGTCGTTCCATAATAAGCAGGGAGCTTGAACCCATAATGGGCAGCATGTTTATATTTAAAATCATGTAAGGGAACTGTAATATTGAGATACCCCTTAAATCATACAATATCTTTTATATATTTTATTATATTTTTTATGTCTGTAATACCCATAAAGGGTATATAGGGACCATTAACCTATGAACAGTGATTTTACTTTCAGGCCTATTTCATACATTTTAAGACATTTTGGACCTAAGAAAGCCACACTAGATGCGTCCATACCTCTACTATGGATTTTTATGTCGAAAAAAAGAACCATAATTCTTTGAACGGCAGGGATGTAACAAATCCGACTTGATGGCACAGTGGTATAATATTCACCCCGGGTGCTGAAGGTTGCATGTTTGAGCCCCGGCCATTGCGTACCAAGATTGTTGAAAATGGTGTTACCATGTAGTAGCTTCCTTGTCTACATTCGGCGAGGATTTTTCATCCTGGTCAGTAAAATATAAGTAATACATCAACCAAACAAGATGACAAAGGCATGACATACATTTTTTTAACAAACACTGGATTTAAACTCACCTTCTTGGTGGTAGACTGATATCAGCCAATGTATATAATGGTGACTGACTCGAGACCAGATAATGTAGCCGTGGAAACGGTACCAGATTCATTGTGATTTCGTTCAAATCAACGTTTAGAGAACCTTCAAATCTCGCTGAACTAAAATGTAATAAAAATATAGAAATTGTTATCTAACAGAACATGAACCATCTTTTTGATGGTTACCCAATGATAAATGCTATTAGATGGATTTAAATTCTGAGTATTGGATTCAGTAAAAGATTGTCGCCGATCTCTTTCTAATCATGTTGTCAAGATTCTCAAAGAACTAAATTGCACAATAGCTCTGTTGACAAGCAAATAGACAAGCCCAGCTTTCTTTGTTCAATGCAGAAATGAGCTTCTTGCAAACCAGACTGGGATTTCCCGCGTTTACACCAGTGCTGGAAACCTCCATCTTACACACCCCTGTAGGATGAGTCTCGTGCTGGAAACCTCCATCTTACACACCCCTGTAGGATGAGTCTCGTGCTGGAAACCTCCATCTTACACCCCCCCTGTAGGATGAGTCTCGTGCTGGAAACCTCCATCTTACACACCCCTGTAGGATGAGTCTCGTGCTGGAAACCTCCATCTTACACACCCCTGTAGGATGAGTCTAGTACTGGAAACCTCCATCTTACACACCCCTGTAGGATGAGTCTCGTGCTGGAAACCTCCATCTTACACCCCCCCTGTAGGATGAGTCTCGTGCTGGAAACCTCCATCTTACACACCCCTGTAGGATGAGTCTAGTACTGGAAACCTCCATCTTACACACCCCTGTAGGATGAGTCTCGTGCTGGAAACCTCCATCTTACACACCCCTGTAGGATGAGTCTAGTGCTGGAAACCTCCATCTTACACACCCCTGTAGGATGAGTCTAGTGCTGGAAACCTCCATCTTACACACCCCTGTAGGATATGTCTAGTGCTGGAAACCTCCATCTTACACACCCCTGTAGGATGAGTCTCGTGCTGGAAACCGCCATCTTACACACCCCTGTAGGATGAGTCTCGTGCTGGAAACCTCCATCTTACACACCCCTGTAGGATGAGTCTTGTGCTGATGACGTCATTATGTCATCTTATAACAGCAATTAATAACCTGAATGACATGCAAATAGTGAGTTATTATAAGTAAAAAGTCCTTAAAACGAAAGTCATTCCATTTAATTTCATTCTTATTTCTCAAAAAAGGTATGCAAGAAAAAGATTTTATCACTGGCTTTGTGTGCAGATGGGAATATCCGACACTCGAGTAACAGTCACTTAGCAAAGACTAGTTCCCACCAAAACAGTAATCCTTGTGTCTGATATTTCCAGTCATACTGGAAGCCAGTGAAAGATTCTTATAAACAAAAACAAACCTCGTCATATTCAACATCAAATTAGCTACAATGTTGTTCATTGAATCAAATGGTTTTTCACTCGCCGGTTTCACCACACTTCCGTCATTGGCAGTTATAGCGCTTCCTGCTTTCACTTCACCCCCAACGCTGGAATACGTTCTTTTCCCGGTCTTTGTTGGTGGGAGAGCTTGATTGATTTTATTTACAAGAGACATCAAGGCCTGAAAATATAGGGTCAAATGTACTGCCGGTGCAAAAACAATTATTCAAATATTTAATACTTTGTCACTGACTGAATCAATGAAATAGATAAATCATCACTCACTGAATCATTTATATCAATTAATCACATGTTAACTTAAAATGTCACTCACTCAATCAGTCAATCAAATCAATTATCTAACCTGATTTTCTATGGGCAATACACAATCAGCTTTTTCTGTAAGCTCTCTCATAGCAAGGACACTGTTGTAAGGGGAGGTAATCACGTCATCATCTACTGATGGATACAACGCGGTAACAAACCTGTAAATAACATTTAACTTATCAACCAATCAAGTTATATAATCAACAGGAGATTGTCTCCCTTTATCCTTTCCTGAGTTATCTCCCTTTATTCCTTTTAGCTTCCTCTCCCTTCTATAGTATATGTATATATGTTTTCAATCATTTCCTTAAGTGTCATTAATCTATAAGCGAATAAATAAAATACTGACCGAAATGAATATCATGTAAGAATTTACTTGTTTGTTTAATATTTGTTTATCATACTCTTCCACACTTATCACATAACTACATAACTCCCTTTGTTATACAAAATGTATCCTCATAAGCACGTCAAATTGAAATGGGTTATTTGAAACCATGTATTACTCCAATAAGCGAGGTTTGACCGTGTATACAAAAGGATAAAAGGGAGAGAACTCATGAAGGATCTACTATTCTATGTATTGTAGAATAAAACAACCGTAGCACAATAGCAACAACTGTACAATAATCATTGTGAAAAGATCTTCTATTATATGCACTGCAGAATAAAACAATTGTAGCACAACAAAATGCACTGTGAAGTTATACTCATATCTGTCATCATTAAAAACTTTTGGAATCAGGCCATCCTTAAAAATTTGTTTGTTTGCAGAATTTTAACAGTGGGTAGATAGGTAGCTGTTTGAGTTTAGAACTTTAATGGCTAAAAGACCAAAACAATTTGTTTTCATTGATGACCTTGAAAAAATAGATTGAGTTGTATCATTTTTCATGAGTCGGTCACGTAACTGCAAACAAACATTTTTTAAGGATGGCCTCATTTGAACTTGTGTAAGTTCTTCTTCATAATTTATTTTATGTAAACTTGGCAATATTCTAAGTTAATTGTTCAACATCATTTAAAATACAGCATAGCATTCAAATAATTTGGGCGTAAACATTACTGAACACTTAATTATACAATAAGGCATAATGAGCAAACTTATAGTTGATATCATTAAAATTACCTGTTCTTAACGATGCTTGACAATTATACTTGACAATTAGACATGGCAGGTGATTCTTATTTTCATTAAATTTGCTAAGGGTCATAACTAGGCACTTAAAATGTGCATGTCTGTTTGCTAATCGAATTACGATAAAGACAAAGGAAGTATTTAGCATTTTCCAAGTACTTAATGATAATTTTTTCCATGCCAGATACTGTGTACATGTACTGATAATCCCTATCAAAAAGAAAATTTCGGATGTTCAGTTTCGCGAATTCTTATATACCAGGAAGTAACCACTCAAGCTTTTATCAATGTTAAGAAGAGGGTGGGGTCACACCCAGGAGCATTTAACAAACAGCAAAATGTTTTGTCTAAACCCAAACCCTGGAGCACTACGTTTTGTCTAAATCAACAGGGTAGGATCTTTCATAGGCATAAACAACCTCCTAAACTCCAGGCAAGTCTATTTCCAAAGTGGCAGTCCCATCAGGCGTGACAAATGTCCCATGACAGAAATTATCTGTCTAGAGTCCCCAATATGCCCACTCCCCCTCGGGGCGAAACATTGAATCTGAGGTGGAGGACAAATGACTGTAGCCAAAATATGTCATGGAAGGACATGACCTGCCCAGTCTGGAAATCGAACCTAGACCTTCTGGGTGACAGCTTAGTGCTCTACCAACTGAGCTTACTCCAGGCGAAATATCAAAATCATTTACCTGTAAACATCTGGATACTCTTCCTCCAGGAGGTTTAAAATGAAAGTACCAACACCAGATCCAGTGCCTGCAAGTAGAAATGATCATCATGTGAATACATGTAATTATAAGTAACACAGGAAAGGTCACATTTAACAATTTACTAGAGTGTCGCTATACAGCAGTATAAAGGTACAATGCCAAAGGCTGCCAAACTGAATTGTAACACAAAATTAAATGAATATATATTTTTACGATAATTTTTTTTCTGCTGTCTGCTAGAATGTTACGGACTACAATAAATATGAAATTATCAAGTCCTGAAAACCTCATGTTAGTCAAAACTGAAATGAGAATGATACGTCTGTTCCGCTTATTTCTTTTGGTCGTGAAATCTTGTATTTAATTAGTAGTCAAAAAATGAAATGAGGGTGACAACTGTTTTGTATTAGAGTACGTACGTTTGTTTTGCAACACAATTGAAGAGTTTGGAGTTGAATAACAGTGTTAAAGTCAGACAAATAGCTACAGTCATAAGTTATGTGAATGAAACCATATATTGTGGTACATATTGGGATAATTCGTTAAAGTATTGCAATATATTGTGGTACATATTGGGATAATTCGTTAAAGTATTGCTAAATAGCGTGGTACATATTGGGATAATTCGTTATTGAAGTATTGCAATATATCGTGGTATCATGACACTCCTACAAAATAGCCACTCAATTAAGATCACTGGCCCATAAAAAGAAACTAAAAATCAAGCTAAAACATGCAACTGCACAAAATAGGGTAGGGAGATAAACTTGCAATACTATTGTTCACAACCATGGACATTTGATAGACGTGCCTGGTCGCTAGATGCGTTTCTGTGAAAAGTAAACAAAGCTACTATTTCCAGTGGGTTTTTAGCATGCAAAACATCTTTTGCTAAAAGTGCATTCGTTGGCCGAGTCTATTTGAATAAAGAAATCTGAGCTAGGATTTTATATTTTATGATAACCACATCGTGCATTTCTCCAAGTATTTTAACTTATTACATATGTATTGTAAGGTCAGTATGGGAGGGTCCCCCAAATTATACTTGCTATTGGATGGGGAGAAGAAATGACGTGTACATTCTATTTGCAGCCTTCCTACAAACCAAATTTATTGGTGTGCAACCATATAAAATATTAGTGGTGTGCAACCCAACTGGTCCCCAGCAACTCTTCATAGTGGAGGTACGTTGCTCATGTAAACAAGGTGGGTGGGAGTTAACTCCCCCGTATTCCTTTTTTCAAGTCATTGTAAAAAACTTCAGAACATAGGTGCGTCACAAAACATAAGCGTACAGTGGAATAGAATTGGAATCAAACGTGTCTCCGGTACGCAAGCTCTATCTAAGGGAGGCAATCTAATGTGGGGTGACTAATTTTCAGATGAAGGTTGAAAAATACTTCCGGTTTGAATTCGATGCATATTTTAAGCGAGTTATAGCTCATGGTTGATTTGTCATACCCTATTGACTGAAATAAGTGATGTATAATGCTAACTCTGTTTCGATTCTACTCCGTATATCTATTTTCTATTGTTTTCCTTTTGTACCAGTGTTGGATTGTATTCAAACGTACACAAAACAAAACGTACTCAAATTCAGTGTTCTAATTTACTGGTGAAAACCTTCTTCACGACTGAATGTCACTAAAAATTAAAAACATATGTACTCTATCTAGATAATGATAATCTTACAGATTTACCTAAAGATTAATAAATAGACTTGTCCAATGACTGTAAGACTTCATGTGTGCCATTTTTGTTTCAGTATACTTTCTGTACTTATCTGTTTATACTGTCAGGACTCCCCAGTATACTGTACCTATCTTTTTATACTGTCAGGACTCCCCAGTATACTGTACCTATCTGTTTATACTGTCAGGACTCCCCTTACGTGTATTAATGACGGGTGCGCGTCAGTACAATTTACAAAAGAAACTATAAAAGATGTGATAGCAGTCTTCCAATAACCCACTTGCCCGAAGCCCGGGACAAGGGAAATTGCCTTCGAACAAGTAAAAAATCCATTTGACTTGCCCGAACAGGCAAGTTGTGTTCATGGTCCGGTCTGACTAGCTTTTACCGAAGATGTCACAAAAGTTGATGATGTAGTATGCAATACTTTGTCTGGTTCATTTTTTGTCAATTTTGTTTGTGTAACAGCACTTTTTTCATCAACTGTCTTTACCAGTCTTCGTTTCCGATTTAACAAATCAAAACATGTTTCTTTGTTATCTAGACGGTGCTGTTAATTTTATTCGGGCAAGGGAAAGTGAATTCGGGCAAGTGGAAATTGCAAGCTGTCTCTCCTTCAAACGAATTATCGTGAAGACTGCCACCTAGTGGAGCCTCCTCACTGCTGATAGAAGAATGTACAGTGAGATAGTAGAGGATAAAAATATGAAAGTGTTAAAAGTGAAGTTTAGAAGTAAAAACATTTCACAATTGGTTCAATGGTTTGGGGCAGCACAACACTTGCTTGAACCCCATAAATTTGGTTTAGTTACTGGTGTGAAAGGAAGGTTGTTCCATAACACCACTGTACTTGGGGGGGGGGGGGGACAATATTTTAAGTATTTGATGAAGTATGTACAGGTATGTAAATGAAGGGATGCATGTGAGGGGTCATCCTAGTGGGTCTCTCAAATTATTATGGTAAAATAATTGCCACAAACTAGTGATCTATTTTGTAGACCATAACCGTTCTTGTATTAATTTCAGACAGACTTGTGAAACATGTCGGACCTCATTCCACAACAAACGCTTCGTAGTCGTATTAAAGAGGACTTCCTGACGTGTCCAATATGTTTTAACAACTTCACTCAACCGAAGGCATTGCCCTGCCTTCATACATACTGCTTAGAATGTCTGCAAGATTATGTAGCCAGTTGCGCAACAGCAGAAACTTTTCCATGCCCTATGTGTAGACAAGAGGTCCCAATACCACCACAAGGATTGAATGGTACATTGTATTATCAGGACTTTTTTCAGCTGTTATTGGGTGATGTTCTCCATTGAAAAGAGAATATTTTTCCCAAATTTTTAACAGAACTTTCCAATCTTAATCCCAAAAAAGTGTTCAATTTAAACATTAGACCTAGGGACTTGGCTGTATACTGTAACATAGGTCGGCCTCATTAAAGAACAGTAATGTACTCTGTATTATTTTTTCAGAATAAATTACCAATTTAAAAAATTTGCCAAAATGCTGCTACAATTCCTAGGGTCAGGGGTATGGGTTTGCTTCCCAAATTCTGAAAAAGCCCTAAATATCAACTATTTTTAATAATTATATACTTTCAGATATCAGTACTATGATAACAGTTTAAGAAAATTAGACAACATTTTATTGAATTAATATACATCTGTAAATGTTGACATCAATTGTAAACATAGACATCCAGGTGTAAACGAACGCATATTAATCTGCAAGACAGTGTTTTTTATTGTCAACTCAAGCATTTCTCTTTCATTTATAGACCTTTGTCTTTGGCACAAGTTCTGAAACATATTTTATCAAATAATCAAATCTAGTGATGTTGTTTTACAAGTAATGAACTTCGTTTTGTTTATTGAAGTTGAACCCACTTTTCTTAGTGTTACAACCATTTAGATGCTGTTTATTAATGTTTTCAGGACTGCCAGACAATTACATGGTTTCAAACCTTGTTGAAACGGTCGAAGAGACCAGTAAGACACCAGTTGTTCCTCCAAGGCCCAGCGATACCAGCAGAACACCGTACAAACCCACTCCAGCGCCTCGCTCCATCTCGCCACAACCACCTCGGTCATCATCCTCGCCCGTTATTCCTCCACGCCCGAAGAGTGTCAGTCCTATCCCCCGGAATGATCCGAGTTCAGGGGAACCAAACGTACATCATCTTACAGGTGCATCTGGAGGTAACTTTGGTAAATTGGTTACAGACAGTATAGGGGGTGTTGTAGGTGTAGTCGGTACAGCTATATCCGACATTTCCGATTATCTTAAACCTCCTAAACCAGCCAACTTGCAAGAGACTCCAACATCACCTTTTGAATTTGTACCAAGACCTGAAGACAATGCCAATAATTCTCAGACGCGAGACAAGCAACATGCTGCATTGTACCCAACTCTGACACCCAGTGGTGGTGCCAAACCGTGTTCCCATGGTCTGTTATTATCTTTCGGAAAATTTGGACAAACCGTTCATGACTTGATGAAACCTTACGGTCTTGCAGTTGGAAAACAAGGTGAATTTGTACTCTCTGATAAAGCTGGTAATAGAGTGTTTGTGTTTTCAAACACAGGTGAGTTTCAGACACGTTTTGTAACAAACTGTTTGGTGAGTGGTGTTTCCATTACAGTTGACAATAAGATTCTCCTAGCTGTTTCAAAGTCGGGCTCTTCAATTATGCGGTTATATTCTATGCAGGGTAAACTTCTGAATTCATATGGAAACTTCTACAAGTTTGATATTGCCAGTGGTATTGCAGTCACTCCATCCAACCAAGTAGCAGTTACCAACCTTGAAGCTGACAATGTTATTGTATTCACTGAGCAGCGAAAGTTATCGGTAACATTCGGTCGGAAAGGTCATGGGCAGAATCACTTTTCACAACCCAGTTTCATTGCATCCACAAGCAAAAATTATCTTGTTGTTACCGACACTAAGAACCACTGTGTAAAACTGTTTGATATAGTCGGCAATTTTAAACGCAAATTTGGAAGTCTGGGTGGTAACCATGGGCAACTGAATTCTCCTCTTGGTGTTGCTACTGATAAGGAGGACTTTATCATTGTTGCAGACGCTGGAAATTTTCGTGTTGAAATATATACAGTGAAAGGTGAATTCTTCACTACCTTGGTTCAGGATACAAACTTAATTGGACCAGATGTTCGGCCGATCAATGTTGCAGTAACAGCTAATAATAATATTGCTGTGTTACTGTTTGGAACAGGATTTTGTGAAATTCGTGTTTTCCATTGGAGGCCATGGACATCACAAGGTCCTACGGTGTGATTTCTATATGTGCAAGCATGTTCATGCAGTTAAATACAAAATGTGCTAAGTTTATTGTTAAATTTGTGACAGTATAATGTAACTGATGCTGCAATATAAGTATTTGTTTAGCTCTAGATAAGATGAGGAAGTTATCAGTTGTATTTATTGTATATGATAAAACTAGATAGATTATGTTGTTATGTAGTACATTGTACTATCATATTTATACACCATTATCATTCAAACCCAGCTCAGTCATAATATTTATGCATTTTTATGACCCCACTCTGAAAGGGGGGGGGGGCATATAGATTTGCCCTTGTCCGTCTGTCTGTCCGTCCGTCACAAAATCTTGCGTCACTCATATCTCCAAAAGTATATGAGCCAGAGTCATTAAACTTTACAGGAATGTTCACCAGCATGTGAAGTTGTGCACCTGGGTTTTCATGTCTGGCTGTGCCCAGTAAGTGCAAAGTTATGGTCCTTGACTTAGTTAAAATATAGCCTACAGAGTATGCAATCTTGTGTCACTCATATCTCCAAAAGTATATGAGCCAGAGTTATAAGACTTTACAGAAATGTTTACAAGCATGTGTTATATTGCACCTGTGGATTCATAATTCGGTGAGCCCAGTAAGTGCAAAGTTATGGCCCTTGATTTATTGAAAATATAGCATACAGAGCTTGCAATTTTGTGTCGCACATATCTCCAACAGTATATCAGCTACACTCGCCAAACTGTACAGGAATGTTCACCAACCTGTATAGTTGTGCATCTGGGGTTTCGTGTTTGCCTGTGTCCAGTAAGTGCAAAGTTATGGCCCTTAACTTATCACCATAATCAGTACAGCTGTTCACTTGGTAATTTGGATACCCATTCACAAACTATGAGCAGAATAATAGCATTTGCTTTTCTGACAAAGGCTGCAAGTGGGGGCATCTGTGTCCTATGGACACATTTCTAGTTCACCATAACTTTCAATGCAGTAGAAATACAACATGTATAGTGTACTGTGTACAGTGTACAGTGTGCTGTGTACACTGTGCTGTGTACAGTGTACTGTGTATAGTGTTCACTTGGTGTCTGAAGTATGACCTTGTAGTACAGTAAAACCTCAATAATGCGACCACTTATGGGACTCTTATAAACTGGTCTTATTATGGAGGTGGTCTTAATATTGAGGTTGAATAAAAGAGCAAAATAGTGAAAATTGTGTTCTTTATTTTGAGGCGGTCTTTAAGTGAGGTTTTACAGTATGCAAACAATGATTTAGTCTTAGTTGTGTGTAAAATGGCAGTTGCTAAATTTTTATGTATTTATGATAAGGCTCTCTGTGATTGCAAATTTTGTATCGGTACATCAACTTAAAAATACTGACAATATATCAACTCTTTCCTTTAGGCAGTAATGATGAAATGTTTACGCAATCTTGAAAACGAACTGTCCAAGTGTTCAAAGTCAGAAAGATTTACTTTATATAGAATATGTAATGATAAAATTATAGGCATTAAACTGAAAATTGATGTAAAATCTACCATCAAGCATTCCCAGTAAAAACATAGATTTTGACCTTGTAAACAAATATGTTTGGAATGTAAATTTCACCAGTGTCTTCCAGATAAATGATCATTTTTATAGCTCTATATAAAGTATTTTGTGAACAGTTAATCTTTAATTGCAAAGAATTATAGACACTCCCAAGACTTAATCAATATATCATCAATTTGACCACATCGTTGAAACATCGTTAGTGCGATTAACAGCACCAGCAGCCTAGTGAATACAATGTCATTTGTAATTATACCAATTATATTATGGGATGATAAATAATTTTGTATCGGAAACACACAGACTGTCTCAAAGTGGTGTTTGTATTTGCAGTCCATGCTGACAAGATTACACTACATATGTTGTACATAATTATCAATTGCTCATATAATATACTTTGATTTTGTTTTGCCTTCCTAAAGAACTAACATGTATATATTTTACTTAATAAATAAGATTTTTTTCCCCAAGGTACTGGTCAAATTTTGCAAATATGTGCCATATATTTTGAAGTGTATTAAATAGTCTGTTGATTGTTCTACTAAAAGCATTGAATTATTTAAAAACATCTGTTTATGTATTATACATTGTGTTATATTTAATACATTATAAATCTATTTATTGTGTTTAATACGCCCATTTATATATCCACTGGAGTAAAAAACATGGCACCTGGGGTTTCATGTATGGCTCTGTCCAGTAAGTGCAAAGTTATGGCCCTTGACTTATTGAAAATATAGCATACAGAGCATGCAATCTTGTGTGGCGTGTATCTCCAAAAGTATAGGACCCAGACTCACACAACTTTACAGGAATGTTCACCAGCATGTGTAGTTGTGCACATGGGGTTTCATGAATGATTACGCCCAGTAAGTGCAAAGTTTGGCCCTTGACTTATCACCATTTTCAGTATAGTTGTTCACTTGGTAATTTTCATACATATTCACAAACTATGAGCAGATTAATAGCATTTGCTTTTGTGACAAAGGCTGGAAGTGAGGGCATCTGTGTCCTATGGACACATTTCTAGTTTTTGTGTTAATATGCCAACTATTTTCCACTCGAGTCAGAGCAACAGATAATTTTTCATGCAGTTAGTTTTTCAGTTCCATATTTTTTATTCAAATAGTTTTCACTCCCAAAATTAGAAAATCTTTTTTTCATGTTTTTCTCTTATTTTTCATTAGTGACAGTTTAATCAATTAATTTAAAGGAAGTGTTTTTACCTTACATGCTACTTTTTCACTAAGAGGAGGAATTACTATGGCATTGTTTGCCCTATTAAACACACTATTCATAGATGTTCAGACTTCATTGTTGACTGTATTCATGCAGTGCATGAAGCAACTACAATTTGATTTCAGGAAATACAATTAAATGACTGCTTTTGAACTTAAAATCGTTTTTAGTGGGAGATAAATTCAATTTTTGGTTATCTGTTGCTCTGTGGAGTTACTAGTATTTCACGTACCAGTACATTTAAGATGCAGAATCACATTCATAGTAATAGATAAGAGAGTCTTGCAGGATTTAAGGGACATAAAATACTGTTCTCACAAACTATCACACCGATGTCTTACAACAATTCTATACCTGATTATTTCATTCACCTGGTAACCTCGGTCACCTTGGAGGCTGTAGGTTGAAAGTCCAGGTGCGACATATCGACAGAGTCTATCCGAAACCCTGTTACTGGGGGTGCAGCATATTTTAGTCAATGTAGCAAGTCTGCAAAATTTCTGTACAGAACTGAATAAAAGAATCTTTCTCTGGGTTTGTGGATAGAAGAATTCAGCTTGAGGCTTACTGCTTTGGTGATAAGAAGGCTCTGCTGAGTTACCATGTCAACTGTTGCCCAATAGCCGGATATTTCTATCCACAAGCCTAGCGACAGATTCTTTTTTTTTTAAGAAATAAAGGATAAGATCAAATAACATACCTGATGTTTTAAAGACTTTTGTAACAGTAACACATGCATTAACAAATTCATTCAAATTATTATTTGTTGTTATTGTTATGTAATAATGTGACATCATCAGTACAAAACTCGGCCTACCCGCGGATGGTTGGGGGGGGTTGAGATATTCCAAGCAAAGGTGTAAACAATGACCATTCCAAACTAGCATGCAAGAATATAATACTATGATACCTTATGCTTGCATTCTATCACAAGACTCACCTCCGCCCATGGAATGTAAGATGAAGAAACACTGCAAACAATCGCAGAATTCAGCAGCACGCCGAATGATATCACTCAGATGTTCCCTGTACTGGTTCCCATACATCTTGTGACCAACTGCCCTGAAAATAGGTACCAGCAGCAGGATTTGAAATTTGCATTAGATTTTGTTAGATAATTATATAGGAAATTATACATCAAGAATACAGATATTATCTTTACAAAGGCATGTCTGAGTCTAAGGTTACACATTGAGTTTGGAGAACAGTCTCGGAACTCAAGAATCTGATTGGTTTGTTCTGAGAACAGTCTGGGAACTCAAGAATCTGATTGGTTTGTTCTGAGAACAGTCTCGGAACTCAAGAATCTGATTGGTTTGTTCTGAGAACAGTCTGGGAACTCAAGAATCTGATTGGTTTGTTCTGAGAACAGTCTGGGAACTCAAGAATCTGATTGGTTTGTTCTGAGAACAGTCTCGGAACTCAAGAATCTGATTGGTTTGTACTGAGAACAGTCTCGGAACTCAAGAATCTGTTTGGTTCAGTCTTAGGCTTAGAGATATTTGTAACCTGACCATCTCTAATATATTACAAGCAACAATGGTCTTTAAGTTCTCATCATTGTTGAGACAGCAAATGGATCGCTACAAGCTGATGTACGGATTAGTCCATTGAAAATTTCAGAAAGTAAGGTTTATTACCAATTGTTTCCAGCTCCCGATGAGTCTGTGAGTAACTGTTTAAAATCAAACACTTCACGTAATGGACCTTTCATCATCTCACTAACGACGCCCTCCTCCATATCTACCAGTACTGCCTAAAAAATGTAAGAAATATTTCAATCAAGCACTTAAGCTTCGAATAATTTCTACTTCCAGTCATATTTAGAGTAAAACTAGAATGCGTCCATAGGACACAGATGCCCCCAATTGCAGCCTTTGTCACAAAAGCAAATGCTATTATTCTGCTCATAGTTTGTGAATGGGTATCCAAATTACCAAGTGAACAACTGTACTGATTATGGTGATAAGTCAAGGGCCATAACTTTGCACTTACTGGACACAGACAAACATGAAACCCCAGGTGCACAACTACACATGCTGGTGAACATTCCTGTTAAGTTTAATGACTCTGGCTCATATACTTTTGGAGATATGAGTGACACAAGATTACATACTCTGTAGGCTATATTTTAACTAAGTCAAGGACCATAACTCTGCACTTAATGGGCACAGCCAAACATGAAACCCCAGGTGCACAACTTCACATGCTGGCGAACATTCCTGTAAAGTTTAATGACTCTGGCTCATATACTTTCAGAGATATGAGTGACACAAGATTTTGTGACAGACGGAAGGACGGACGGACAGAAGGACAAGGGCAAATCTATATGCCTCAGAGTGGGGGCATAAAAATCATGATAAGTTTAAAAATATGAAATAATGATCATGATAACACAAGCCCTCCTGATTACTAGACCGTGAACCTGCCTCTTGAGTATTCTAGTTGAATAAAGTATGACCTGGCTAAAATGCTAATCAGTGTTACGAATTTGTCAGCAACTGATCTTATTCCACACTAACAGAACAAATGTATCTATTGATTTAGATGTATCAAGTACAAAAAGACAAATAAACATAACAATGGATGCATCAACTATGTTTTACATTTTTCTTTATCACAGCAAGCAATTTCCAGAATTCCATTTACATACTTATATTTATGTGAGGACAAGTTGTCTGCAGCTACTTAAATCAATTGTGAAAACCACACAACTTTAAAAGCTCAAAATGTTTTCCAGATGGACATTACATGTACACCAGTAAATACAGTGGAATTCTGTTCTTATAGTACGAGTCTGCTTGTGGTTACGTGACCCGGAATTTTAACAGTGGGTAGGTAGGTTTTTGTTAAGTCTAGTACGGCAATGGCTTCATCAACAGTCTATATGTGCATATATGTCTTGATGCATTATATGCATTATTCATCGATAAACCAGAAAAAATAAATTAAGTTGCGTAACTGCAAACAAACAATGTTTTTAAGGATGGCCTCAGGGGTTCATGTTTATACCTATACTTACTCTAGCCTTCAAAGCTTTTATTTTACCAGTGCCTTGATCTAATGGAATATCAGCCGGGTCTTCAAATCTGCTATCAACATTGCGGAAAAAACTGCTCAATGATTCATCATAGGTGCCATTCTGAAGTAAAACAATTTGTTTTTGTGAAGATTTTTACCATTATATTACATGTATATCAGCACCAAGCAAGTTCTATTGTCAAGCGAGTTCTCATGTGTACAATGTATATAACAATGAAAATGAAAAGTTTTATGAAACAAATTGACACTGAATGCCACAGAAGTCCATGCCAGCTCTCTTACCGCAGGGGTACAGCAGATGTGTCGGGAGCCAGGAGTCTGTAAGTATCCCCAGACCCCCACCTACTTTTGGTGAAGAATTAGTGACATCCCTGGGTACAGACGTGTTCTTGCACATGACACACCCAGTGATTTTTTTGAAAATCATTTTATTTTCTGTGCCTTTTGAATTAGGAAAATAGGCGCGATAAATCCCAAATGTGGGAAAATAAGGTATTAAATGGTTGCTTTGCTTATAAAAATAGTTGTTCAGCTGTGGCTGGTGTTCGTTAACCAGGTTTTTGAAAAAAACCAGGTTATTAGAATGGTGTGTGTTGTTGGGCGAGCGGGCGTCAAACTGGGTGGTTTCCAGGGAATAACTTGAGTTCTGTTCATCATATTGTAACCAAACTTGGTGTACAGTAAGAACATATGGAGAGCTCGCTTGGGATTGCTTTTGGGTTCGGTCCGACAAAGGTCAAGGTCACCGTACCTAAAAATAGTAATTTGGTTTCCGGCGAATAACTTGAGTTGCATTGATCATATTGACATCAAACTTGGTGTATAGTAAGAACATGTGAAGATCTCGCTTGGGATTGCTTTTGGGTTTGTTCCGTCCAAGGTCAAGGTCACTTAAAATTTTAAAATCAGTTTCCACTTAATATCTTGGCTATTCGTGGGTGTATTGACATCAAAGTTGTTGCATATATATATAATATATCTAAGTGTGAGTGTGTATATGCATGTATCACCTATGGCACCTTTGCAGCATTGATGATCATCATGTATTCATTATACAAATTGAGCCTTGGTTACAAATAACTACGTACTAAACCTGGTTTGGGGGCATTGCCCATTTCTTGTTTTATATATATATGTGGTGATGTAAAAGCAAAGATTATTTTTACAAAACTTTATACACAAAATCCTGACTTAATAAAAAAAATTCAGTCAGAGGGGGAAAAGGAACAAAGAATTGGGAAAAAATTATGATTTTGGGGGGGAAATGGACACTTTCTGATAACGAGCAACAGCCTATATTCGGAAGTAAAATTAAAACCAAAAATCACTGCACGCCTCATCATGCTGGTCATTTGCGTTCAGTTTCATTGCATTTCCAGGGCAAGAGAAAGCTTTTTGGGACATTTGCATCGTCGGAAGAAGAAAAAGTGAATTTTGAGAACACACTAATAAATGTGATCAATTTTTTACTTTTTTATACCAAGTTTTAATCAGTTCTGACAACATACCTAACTCTCTGACAACTAACTTAATATCTTTATAGAAATGTGAATCAATCCCAACTAATTGTGAATTTTCTTTTTCTTCATTGTGGCTGGAATTTGAAATGGAACTATTAAAGGGGAAAACATACAATTTTATTCATACTATTTCAATTGGGAATGGTACCAATAAACAGCCTTAAAGTAGTCAAATGGTTTGAATCAATAAAAACCTAAGACACAAAGTGTTGTAGATGGATAGACAAGTATCAACCAACTAGCCAGCGCGATATAAGAGGTCAATAACGAAGTATAGATTTGCATAAAAAGATCCATTATAAAGCTACACTTCTCCTTCATGACTAACTTACACAATGTGCAGTCTAGATAACAGATAACAGATGTTGTGGACTGCATTTTGAGATCTATACAGTGGCCTACATAAATGAACCAGTTTGGTAGGCATATAAGATGATGTTGCATTAGGAACTGATGTTTACAGAACTTACTTTGTTAACAGTTGCGTGTTCCCGCAGAGCTAAGTCCCAAAAACGACATCCAATTTGATTTCCACATTGTCCCACTGATAAATAAAGAATAAAAAATATCACATACTATTCGATATTGTAACAAAACATCCCTAGTTGAATTCATTGTTATACCTAGTTGAGAAAATATCCAAAATGATGGCATTGGCTATGTATAAAAATATTCACTATAAATGATTAATACTACATTCATGTGTTTCTGAAATATATATATTATTTTTGCAATAATCAAAATCATATTATAATACAGTAAAACCTCAATAATAAGACCACCCTTGGGGCTCTGTTAATCTGATCTTATGTAGGAGGTGGTCTTAATATTGTGGTTGATTAAAGAGCACAGTCAGAGAAAATAGGGTTTTAAACATATGTTCTTAATTTTGAGGTGGTCTTTAAGTGAGGTTTGTCATATAATTGTAATAGGTAATTGAAGTGCAATATACACCTTTACACAATTCATACCGAGGTATATAAAACTCCAGTCTTAAACTGTTTCAAATAACACAAGGAATGAGTTATAGCCAGTAGTAAAATCAGGTGTTCACTATAATTAAAACATGATCAGTTTTATGTATAGTGATATAATTAAGTGTTAATCACAATGTAAATTTGCAACCACTTCTTCATAAAACTAAACCAAAAAATGGGATCCACTAACTTTAGCAGGGAAATACCTAGTCCAAACAATTAGACAACCATGCTAGATCCTTCATGTTTACCTTCATTTTTCAATTTTTGTTTTACCTTCATTGTCAAGCATTGAGTCTAAAAGCATCTCATCAAAAATGCGTAGCAAAGTCAGTCTCAGCTCAAATTCAAACACAAGAATGGATTATATTGTTTTACCACACATTTTTCGGATAGATATGTCAAATGCTGCCAAAATCTGATTTAGTTGCATGCATAACACCAATGAAAAACGCAAAAAATGGTAATTATCACGATGTCAAAAACTCGCTGTATGTCACTATCCGTCACTACATAGAGCTGTTTACTCGACTACCCATCGGATTTAAACTCAATTTGCATTATCAAGGCGAGTGTTTCATTCATAGTTTTTGTTGCAGCTGTACCATAATTGATTATTTATTAATGTGTCGTAAGTTTTATTGGTGAAATATTTGATTTTATATGCATAAAATCGTCCCGACCAAAATTCAATAGGCCCCTATATAAAAAGTGCTACGGGAAAATGACGATAACACATCACATGACTCCGCATTTGACAGAAAACGTAAAATATCATCAAAAATGAAGGTAAAACGTGAAGAATACAAATGCTTGGAGTTATGTGTAGGACTAGGAAATACCCTGCAAGTATTTTTTTATGGAAAATTGATGGTTCTGATTAAACTATATGAGAGTTTAACCATTTTTCTTATCTAAGGCTTAAACTGAATAACTATAAAACATACCAATCTATATATTGCCGGGTCGTGTAGATTAATCAAGGCACGAAATCATATTGCAAATAGAGTTTTACTCGCTATTTTAAATAACACTATAGTAACATGCGTTCGAAAAGATAGACATAATCTATATTACCTTGAATCACTATTGATTGCGTCATTTTATGGACTATGTACAATTCTGTTACAAATAAAATCACAACTAACACATCGTAACTTCGTTAGTCAGCCATGTTGTTTACAGTTCACTAAGTTATTGATAAATCCCAAATTATCCCGGCCCGTATCCGACCCGTAAAAGTCCGGATGTGAAATACCCTGTCGCAGATGCGAAATCGCAATTATAAATGTATACTGATGAGGTTCAAATTTCGGTAAAATATCGACCATGTTTAATTAAACATATATGTAGCTTAATTAGTTATACAACGATTGCAATCATAAAAGTCATGCACAGATGAACAAGTTATTTTTGTTTTCTTAGCGCATTGTCTTGTTACTCTGAATGAGTGCATGCGTAGCTCGGGAGGCTTCATAATCTATCACTTTTTAACCCTCACGCATGGCCAATTTTGAAGATTTGCCATTATAAGAGAAGAAGAAGTTCTTGCAAAAAAAGTTGTGGAATTTAAACCCTGGAAAATGTATAGCATGGGACATATGTCCAAATGTGGATAGTTTATATATATAAATCGGCATAGGTTTTGCAAGTACATGTACCTCTATCGTCGGTGATGGGCAGGTTTAAAAATGAATGAAGAAGTTTAGCAGGAAGTGTCAAATACAAAATACACAGCCACTCCAAAAGCAGGAGACATGCAAACATCTATATACAATCAAGAAAACGGTAAAAAAGACTCACAGACCTCCGGGACAACAACAGTCCACAAACAGACTCAAAAAGAAATATGGGTGAAAATAGGACTACGGCTTTGGAACGGTCAGATGCAACATCGCCACTAGGGATTTAAACAACCTCTCACTTATCCTACAATCACCTGTATCACCCAAATAAAATGAACAGTGTAAATAAGAAAAATAAGCGATGACAAACAGGCCAAGAGAAGCAACTACGAATATGACAAGACGGACAAAATAGAAACACCAGACGCCTTCTTTCTGTTTCTGGTTGTGAGTGATCACTATCACTGCATCGATGTAATACATCTACTACAGTCTACTACATTAGTCATGCAGCCACACAAGCAAATGATGTAGTGTAAAGGCCAATGGTAACGAGCGTTGACCATCAAGCAATCAGTGCATAATTGCTGCTAAACGGGATCATAATCTTAATAATCTTTTGATGTATACAATAAACAAAACTTCCGTTACATAGACCAGGCTGTGATATTTTTGAAAACTATGACTAAGTTTGCTTTCAATGTGCACCGTTATGAATATCATTAAAGGGTTTGAATGATTAATCATAATTAATGACATTAATGTGGGATGAATGATCAATTAGAATATAAAATATAATAATACAAAATCGTTACGTCCTGCTCGACTTTTTCATTCATTAAAAAACGTCAATTCAGAAGTCGCGCATGAAATGCAACATACACAACGTACAGCCACCAGAAACATGAAAATATGCAAAGCGAACAAGACAAAAGGGATAATGCAGACAAGAGCATAAAGGATGGGTGAAAATATATGAGTATCATATTGGAATGGTCAGTGGCATAAAGCCAAAAAAGGATTAAACGAATATAGTAGTAGAGAAGAAAACGGTTACAGGTTGAAATTATGTGGTTCTTCTGAACCTATTTTTAATGGACTTCACCCAGTATTGTTGTTACATAGACTAAACATCGTTAATCAGAACCAGAACCATTGCAATGCATAACAGATTACGACAATCGTGTTTTAACATACATGTATTGCTAAGAGACAAATTTGTGAAAAGACGTTTAATTTCATGATAATACAAACTTCTTTTTGACAAATACCAGGGAATACATTATTAGTGTTTTTTTTGATAATGCATATTTTTTACTATGTCACGGACATATAGTGGTTAATATGTCCGTGACTATATAAAGTACAGTAAACCTCAATAATACGACCACCCTTTAAGGGACCCTTGAACACTGGTCTTAATATTGAAGTGGTCTTAATACTAAGGTTGAATAAAGAGCAAAACAATGAAAATGGACTTGAAAACTGTATTCTTAATTTTGAGGTGTTCTTGTTATTGATCAAGGTGGTCTTTAAGTGAGGTTTTACTATATATTTGTTCACGTTTGTTTTGGTACACACATGAACAACAACATGATTGCTGTGCTCCTTCACCTCCTCCATCAGTGACTGTGCTTATCACCATGGCAATACGAGAATGTATCTTCTGTATTTTGTAAAGGGAGAAAATTATGCAGGAAATCCATACATTCGTGAAGCAGGGGCTTCATTTCTGTATAGCAGAATCCTTCGGGTGACAACATATACATGTATACAATGGGTTAACTTTAAACCAGATTAATCAAGCTTTAATCTGAATCACTTTTAAGTGTTTGCATATTTAAAAACAATAGAGAACATTCTTCTTACAGTTTTAATATTTGACATATTTAAATAATAGGAAAAGTGTAGGAGCTCCAGGCTTCGGATGTGGCCAGCCCTGCTCCGCATATTCTTCCTTCTGGAACAAGCAAATATCTCAGAAAATGATGAATATGCATTCATTTATTTCAAATTGTTTTGATATATTATAAAACTAGAAAATAAAACATTTAATGTCATATTCAAAGCATTTGGCCCACAATCTGGCAAAAATAAAAAGGGACGCCGTGTTTTCAATCAATTAATAGTGAGGTACCGTGTCTGCCTTTCATAGGTTTGGGTTTTAACATATTCGAATGTCAAATTCTGTGACGCCTTTCTGTGATTCTGTCAAATATTTGTTGCAAAACTTGCATGATTGTTAAAAGATGACTGCTGTGGTACGACGAGGCATACAAAAGGTTTGTTTGTTTCATCATCCGTGAGTGACATTCAGGTTTTAACTCGTATACCGTGTTTATATCTTGAAGTGCACTAGTTTTCGGATAGTAACTCGTCGTCATATTTCAGTTACTCATTTACATGTATCGTGTTAGCCTTTTGCAAGTCTCCTCCACTTTATCGATGCTTGTGATGCAATTTTACAAATATTCGCTACTTTCTACTTACTAAATACCTCTTGTCTACTTACTAACTACTACTTACCTACTTTCTACAAGTTTACTAACTACTACTTTTAGTACTTACCTACTTTCTACTTCTAACTACTACTTACCTACTTTCTACAAGTTTACTAACTACTACTTACCTACTTTCTACAAAATTACTAACTACTACTTACCTACTTTCTACAAGTTTACTAACTACTACTTACCTACTTTCTACAAAATTACTAACTACTACTTTTAGTACTTACCTACTTTCTACTTCTAACTACTACTTACCTACTTTCTACTACTAACTACTTCTTTTAGTGCTTACCTACTTTCTACTACTAACTACTACTTTTAGTACTTACCTACTTTCTACTACTAACTACTACTTTTAGTACTTACCTACATTCTACTACTAACTACTACTTTTAGTACTTACCTACTTTCTACTACTAACTACTACTTTTAGTACTTACCTACTTTCTACTACTAACTTCTACTTTTAGTACTTACCTACATTCTACTATTAACTACTACTTTTAGTACTTACCTACTTTCTACTACTAACTACTACTTTTAATACTTACCTACTTTCTACTAACTCACTTCTACTTACCTACTTTCTACTACTAACTACTACTTTTAGTACTAACCTACTTTCTACTTACTCACTACTACTCACCTACTTTCTACTACTAACTACTACTTTTAGTACTAACCTACTTTCTACTTACTCACTACTACTCACCTACTTTCTACTTACTAACTACTACTTGCCTTGGGCAAGTGGGCATCAGGCCGTTTGTGTCAAGACAGATGTTGGTGTTGTTCCCAACTGGTCTTAGATAGTAGAAGGCATAACATGCTTTTCCCATCCTGAATTTCACATCCTCATTGGCACCTCCTTTCCCACTCGCAGTATTGTCAGAATATGTGAAGCCTCCTTGTCTGCGATGGTCAGTCTGTCTAGATAGATGGGAGCATCTGCATTCAGTATTTTGGACAGCTTGGTGTTTAATGTACACAATTATTTTCTGTGTGAAGCCTGTTTATATTACTGCTTGTACTGTAGTATGTTGTATAGAATTTACATAAATTCAATGTTTGTATTTATTTGGTATGTTTTCTAGATTTTACACAATTCACCATTATGGAGAGGAGTGTCAACAGGTGCTTGTTTGCATTCTCAGGATAAGAAGGGGTACACCATGACAACAGAATCCGAGGGGATCAGGACTATTTGCTTAAATGATGTGAAGAAAAGGTCAGATACTGTTTCATGTAATTGTACTTAAAGCAAAACTTATTCGTTATATTACAAGTTACTTCCTACATGTAAATGTTTGTATACTAATAAACAGAAACAAATCAACAGAGATAACTGATAGATTATTTTTATTCTTTTCAAATTTCTGTCTTGTGTTTTAGTTTTATTCCATATTCCATGCAAACCATCTGACATATTTACATATGCATGTAATTTGATATTATAAAACTGTTTAGTTACAAAATGGAAACTTGTATGCAACAAGTTGCCAGCTTGGCTACAGAGATGAGTGGAACCGTCCCACAGCACTTTTGTGCTTTGATTTCATACAGTACAACCTCTCCAGAGCAGCCCTTTCTTTGAGCAACAATCTAACTTCGATATCAATGTTCCCTGTAGTGAAAATATACAACCATCAAGTAATTTAATTTCCATTGTTTTATCTTAATTGTAGTTTGCATAAAATACATAAAGGCTCAATATAAACACCTACTTCCAGTGCTTTGATACAATTATAGCATTTGTATATTCAATGACACATTAGATGAGATGTTGATCTTTCACTCAAACAACTTTATTACAAACATTTCATCATTGTATGATATTAGTGATGACATGGATGATTAAAACCAATTGAGATTGTAATGAGTTCTCTCCCTTCACATATACCACAAAATGGATAAAGGGAGAGAACTCTAAAAGGGATAAAGGGAGATACATGGAGGTATCTCCCTTTACATATACTAACAAAGGGATAATGGGAGTGCACTCTAGAAGGGATATATATACATACACACACACAAACTATAGAAGGGATAAAGGAAGAGATCTCTAGAAGGGCTAAAGGGAGAGAACTTGTGAAAATCTCGTGTTAAATTACTGTTTACTTGGTTCAACTATATTTGTAAACCTGTTGGACCAGTGACTATTGATATACTCTAGTAGTCTAGATAGTTTTCCCTCTATTACTGCAGTACTAGCAATAATACATGTATACAGTTAACATCATGCTTGAATCACAGTGAAAGTAAAGACGGGATCTAATTATTTGATTGAATTTCAATAGATCTAAAATTAAATTATTCTTTGTATCTCTGGTAAAAGCCCATTTTTAGTGAATTCCTGATTTCATTCATTTAGTATTTGCCAGTTGAATTTTCTGGTCATTTTATCTTACAGAAAAAATTGACAACCTTGTCAGGTCATACCATATATGAATGAAAATTTTTGGTAAAAACAGGTCATATTATCAAACCTTATCTACATGAAACCGAGACAGGATTTTTGTAATGACGAAATCTTAATCAGTATCAAAACTAGGACATCTAGGTGCCACACTTGTTAACTGGATCAAATCATAGATGCCACATTTTCTTCATGAAATTGATAAAATGTCTTTCTTTATGAAATGTAGGGCAAGTTTGAAAGTACTTAAAGATACTAGTAATAAACCCTGTATTTTTTATGAAAATGTAAAATAAAAAAGAGCATTGAAATGGAATATTTGTGGCTTGAGTTATTACAAGTTATTATTTGAGATATTACAGTTGCAGATAATCATATTTTTCTCGTTAAAATAGTTTTTTTTTTCAGTTTTCTTTGGCTTCGAGGGGGAAGATTGAATTTGTGTGGGGGAAAAAGATACTATTTTGGTGGGGATTGGGGCCGATATTCAGCCCCAATAATGGTGGATCAAGGGCCTTGGTTACTCTGTTATAACTGATTTTTTTTTAACTTGGACCTTGAGATTATCATACAATATGATAACCTTTAACGATTATTGCCCTTGGAAGGATATTTTCTGACAATTGTATATGAAACCTGGTCAGAATATTTTCCTTTTGTGAATGAAATATAGGCCATGTTACAAACTTAAAAAGTACTTAGGCAAGTGATACAGGGCCATCGTTGCCAGAGCTGTCATCCAATGTCGAAGTATCGTTGATATTTTCAGTTGATCCATGATTGATACATGCCTGAATATTACATGCCTGAAAATGATGAAAATTCACTCAAAACAAAAATGGAAGCTCTGTCAAAAGGCTATGTCCCAGACTCTGCTGCACCTATCAAATGTGTTCAAGGAAAAGTAAACAACTGAAGATTATTAATATTTTTCTTATTTTTCTTGACAAAAAACACACATACTTTATAATTGTGAGGAAAAAAAATGGTCAAAGTAATACATTTATATATAAGCATGTAAGAAACATAACTAGAAGAGAAAAAATATGAAATCATGAACTGCAAGCTTGTAAATTGATGTATCGTCGATACTTGATACATTGATGTATAGTTGATACTTGATAAATTGATGTATCGTCGATACTTGATACATTGATGTATAGTAGATACTTGATACATTGATGTATAGTCGATACTTGATACATTGATGTATAGTCGATACTTGATACATTGATGTATAGTCGATACTTGATACATTGATGTATAGTCAATACTTGATACATTGATGTATAGTTGATACTTGATACATTGATGTATAGTTGATACTTGATACATTGATGTATAGTTGATACTTGATACATTGATGTATAGTAGATACTTGATACATTGATGTATAGTAGATACTTGATACATTGATGTATAGTTGATACTTGATACATTGATGTATAGTTGATACTTGATACATTGATGTATAGTAGATACTTGATACATTGATGTATAGTCGATACTTGATACATTGATGTATAGTCAATACTTGATACATTGATGTATAGTTGATACTTGATACATTGATGTATACTGTGGATTCATTAATTTTCGTTGGTACCAAATTTCGTGGTTTTGTCAAAATGGGCATTTCGTGGGGTACTTGAATTCGTGGTTTTTTGATTTTTGAAGCATAAATTAAAAAAGTAGTCTATAAGTCCAAAACAAATAAAATATATATGTCAATTAGAAAACAGTGACACGGACCCGAAAGATATACAGGTATTTTCTCACCTTTCATTGTTATCGATGTTACATCGTGTGGCCCCGTTCCCTTAGTTAGCCACACTATGCAAGTGTCAATTAACACATTATATTGAGAATTATCTACCTATTGTTTACATCACATGTCATTTAAATATGTCAATTAAGCACCAGTTAATCTGGCGCTAAACGAATTAACAATCAGTCAATAAAAGTTAATGCAAATCATCTTCGAAATCACTCGCTTTTGAGAAACCAAACTATCGTCTACACACAAGCTAAATATAGAATTATGTTGATGTCGTGGCTAAAGTCCGGTAACGTCGTTACACGGTTACCGTCAACTCCGGGGTTACCGAATCCAGAAGATGCTGCATCACCAAGAGAGGCTCGTACATTTCAAGCAGCCAACGACTACGTAGATATACAATCAGAAAGTCAGAAGCAGTCCAGAAAAAGAAAGCGGGGAGATTACGGCCACTACGATGACGAGTCAAGGGCTAAAATTGCAAGATATGCAATTGATAATGGGGTTGCTAAGGCCTCGAGGAAATTCTCCTCTTTGTATTGTCGAATAGTTTATTGTTATCAAATATTTACATTATATATACACCAACATGCTTATAAACTGACACAATTCACGGGAGGTAACCGCGTGTTAGCGGCGATGTTTATCTGGAGTGTACTAGTTTTCGGACATAGACTTTTCGGATACGATCGTAAGACAAAATTTTCGTTGGGTACTTGAATTCGTGGATAAGCTCAACCACGAAATCCACGAAATTTAATGTTCAACGAAAATTAATGAATCCACAGTAGTTGATACTTGATACATTGATGTATAGTTGATACTTGATACATTGATGTATAGTTGATACTTGATACATTGATGTATAGTTGATACTTGATACATTGATGTATAGTTGATACTTGATACATTGATGTATAGTAGATACTTGATACATTGATGTATAGTTGATACTTGATACATTGATGTATAGTCCATACTTGATACATTGATGTATAGTCCATACTTGATACATTGATGTATAGTAGATACTTGATACATTGATGTATAGTCCATACTTGATACATTGATGTATAGTCAATACTTGATACATTGATGTATAGTTGATACTTGATACATTGATGTATAGTAGATACTTGATACATTGATGTATAGTAGATACTTGATACATTGATGTATAGTCAATACTTGATACATTGATGTATAGTAGATACTTGATACATTGATGTATAGTCAATACTTGATACATTGATGTATAGTAGATACTTGATACATTGATGTATAGTAGATACTTGATACATTGATGTATAGTCGATACTTGATACATTGATGTATAGTTGATACTTGATACATTGATGTATAGTAGATACTTAATACATTGATGTATAGTTGATACTTGATACATTGACGTATAGTCCATACTTGATACATTGATGTATAGTCCATACTTGATACATTGATGTATAGTAGATACTTGATACATTGATGTATAGTCCATACTTGATACATTGATGTATAGTCAATACTTGATACATTGATGTATAGTTGATACTTGATACATTGATGTATAGTAGATACTTGATACATTGATGTATAGTCAATACTTGATACATTGATGTATAGTAGATACTTGATACATTGATGTATAGTCGATACTTGATACATTGATGTATAGTCGATACTTGATACATTGTTGTATAGTCGATACTTGATACATTGATGTATAGTCGATACTTGATACATTGATGTATAGTCGATACTTGATACATTGATGTATAGTCGATACTTGATACATTGATGTATAGTCGATACTTGATACATTGATGTATAGTAGATACTTGATACATTGATGTATAGTCGATACTTGATACATTGATGTATAGTCAATACTTGATACATTGATGTATAGTCGATACTTGATACATTGATGTATAGTCAATACTTGATACATTGATGTATAGTAGATACTTGATACATTGATGTATAGTAGATACTTGATACATTGATGTATAGTCGATACTTGATACATTGATGTATAGTCGATACTTGATACATTGATGTATAGTAGATACTTGATACATTGATGTATAGTCAATACTTGATACATTGATGTATAGTAGATACTTGATACATTGATGTATAGTCGATACTTGATACATTGATGTATAGTCGATACTTGATACATTGATGTATAGTAGATACTTGATACATTGATGTATAGTAGATACTTGATACATTGATGTATAGTAGATACTTGATACATTGAGGTATAGTAGATACTTGATACATTGATGTATAGTAGATACTTGATACATTGATGTATAGTTGATACTTGATACATTGATGTATAGTTGATACTTGACACATTGATGTATAGTAGATACTTGATACATTGATGTATAGTCGATACTTGACACATTGATGTATAGTAGATACTTGATACATTGATGTATAGTCGATACTTGATACATTGATGTATAGTCGATACTTGATACATTGTTGTATAGTCGATACTTGATACATTGATGTATAGTCGATACTTGATACATTGATGTATAGTCGATACTTGATACATTGATGTATAGTCGATACTTGATACATTGATGTATAGTCGATACTTGATACATTGATGTATAGTAGATACTTGATACATTGATGTATAGTCGATACTTGATACATTGATGTATAGTCAATACTTGATACATTGATGTATAGTCGATACTTGATACATTGATGTATAGTCAATACTTGATACATTGATGTATAGTAGATACTTGATACATTGATGTATAGTAGATACTTGATACATTGATGTATAGTCGATACTTGATACATTGATGTATAGTCGATACTTGATACATTGATGTATAGTAGATACTTGATACATTGATGTATAGTCAATACTTGATACATTGATGTATAGTAGATACTTGATACATTGATGTATAGTCGATACTTGATACATTGATGTATAGTCGATACTTGATACATTGATGTATAGTAGATACTTGATACATTGATGTATAGTAGATACTTGATACATTGATGTATAGTAGATACTTGATACATTGAGGTATAGTAGATACTTGATACATTGATGTATAGTAGATACTTGATACATTGATGTATAGTTGATACTTGATACATTGATGTATAGTTGATACTTGACACATTGATGTATAGTAGATACTTGATACATTGATGTATAGTCGATACTTGACACATTGATGTATAGTAGATACTTGATACATTGATGTATAGTAGATACTTGATACATTGATGTATAGTAGATACTTGATACATTGATGTATAGTCGATACTTGATACATTGATGTATAGTAGATACTTGATACATTGATGTATAGTAGATACTTGATACATTGATGTATAGTAGATACTTGATGCATTGATGTATAGTCGATACTTGATACATTGATGTATAGTCCATACTTGATACATTGATGTATAGTCCATACTTGATACATTGATGTATAGTAGATACTTGATACATTGATGTATAGTAGATACTTGATACATTGATGTATAGTTGATACTTGATACATTGATGTATAGTTGATACTTGATACATTGATGTATAGTAGATACTTGATACATTGATGTATAGTCGATACTTGATACATTGATGTATAGTTGATACTTGATACATTGATGTATAGTCCATACTTGATACATTGATGTATAGTAGATACTTGATACATTGATGTATAGTCGATACTTGATACATTGATGTATAGTAGATACTTGATACATTGATGTATAGTTGATACTTGATACATTGATGTATAGTAGATACTTGATACATTGATGTGTAGTCAATACTTGATATATTGAGGTATAGTAGATACTTGATACATTGATGTATAGTCGATACTTGATACATTGATGTATAGTCGATACTTGATGCATTGATGTATAGTCGATACTTGATGCATTGATGTATAGTTGATACTTGATGCATTGATGTATAGTAGATACTTGATACATTGATGTATAGTAGATACTTGATGCATTGATGTATAGTCAATACTTGATACATTGATATATAGTCGATACTTGATACATTGATATATAGTCGATACTTGATACATTGATGTATAGTCGATACTTGATACATTGATGTATAGTAGATACTTGATACATTGATATATAGTCGATACTTGATACATTGATGTATAGTCAATACTTGATATATTGATGTATAGTCGATATTTCTCATCCGGTATATCGATATTGTCGGTATGCATTTTGCCAAATCAATGACGGCTCTAATCATTGCCCTCTTGTTTTAGATTTGTTGATACACAACATATCCTAACAAAGTAGGGCCGTACCTATTATTTGGGGCCAAATCGATTAAAGTATAGGAGACAAATATTGTTTATGCTTGGCTTAACAGAGTGGTCATTGTATTTCAGGAATGCTTTGTCGCTTGCTATGTTACAAGAGATACAGAAAGATTTATATCGAGCATCAGATGACCTTAGAGTGATTATACTTACACATAATGGACCTGTTTTCTCTGCAGGACACGACTTGAAGGAACTGGTTAGCATATATCTATTGTGGTCATTTTGTATGTCTGCTCATTTATACCTTACGCAAAGTCACAATACAAAATTCCATTAGGCTGAGCGTGTGTTATTTCACATTGCAATATCACCTGCTATTACAAGCACTACCACCAAATAACTTTCCAAAATTGTTGTAGTTGGATTTGATTGTCTGTGGTATGTCAGCATATCTGAGTAGTGGGTAGCAAGCCAATATAAGTTCTAAGTGGACTACTTAAGGAAGTGCGTTGTTTAGTTTCCTTGTCAGTATTAGTGTGCCTCCGCCTCTTTTTAGTTTCATCTGGATCTACCCAGAGAAGTTCTGTCTTTTCTGTGTATTTGACCTATACAGGGGATCCACTACGTGCTGAATCTCAAGGGTCAGTTTGATAATTTTTTACTCGACTTTACCATTTTTTAGCCAAATAACCTATACTTTACGGAAACATTTACCCATCTGCCAGAATCCTTATGGTCAAAATGTGACTTTTTGGAAATTTCAGTGGTCAAAGGGTCAACTCCAGGATCAAATGTAACCCCGGCTTTAGTCACAATATTTTAAAGGAATGTTAATTAAGTAAGAGCAGAGTTGTGCCCCTTGATCCGGAGTAAAGTGGGGCACCTGAGTCCTATGAACACATTTCTAGTGCAGTATTAAAGTCTAGCATTGTGATACTTCTCACTGGGATATTAGTATCATGTTTTTATTGGATTATGTTTGACTTTCAGACAAGTAAAGAAGGTAGGGAGTACCATGCTCAGGTGTTTTCAACATGTACAGCGATGATGTCATCATTACAAGATCTACCTGTACCAGTCATTGCACAAGTCTCAGGTACAACTGTTTTTTTTCTTTAACAGGGTTATTAGCACTGGCCTTGAAAACTCCTTGAATTTGATGCTAGCCTTAAAAACTCAGTGAAAGTTGCTAAAACCCCAAAAAAACCTGGAAAAGTAATTGAAATCTGAAACAAACTTCTTGTAGATCTCCTGAAACTGGTTGAAAAACCTTGTGTTAGAAACTTCGCTGGGTGAGAAAAATGAAGATAAAAAAAGAAAATTAAATTGAAAAAAAAAGATAATATGACACCTTTCAATCTTGTATGTCTTGATAGTACATATTATTGTGATTTATACAATGCCATTTTTACTGTTACAAATTTTGAGCATTTTTCTTTCCATTTTGAAGAAAATCACTGCCTGTTGCCATATTTGTGAACATTCTCATAACTTGGCACAGGCAGTCCTTGAACATTTGAACAGTCCTTGAAAAATACTTGAATTTTTGACTCAGATGTATTTAAAAGAAATAGGTTGTTATGATTGTTTTATTGTAGATTTTTTTGTGTGAAATAGCCCTGAGGTTGCATGTTCTATCTGATCTACATGAAATTTGGTAGGAATGTATGTCTTTTTAAGATGTCAGCCAAATTCGAATATAGTTTGTGTAGCTAAACACTGGGTTTATAGGTCAATATTTAAACAGTAGGACAACCTTGCCATGTTTTCTCACTGACCTGCATGAAACCTGAGCCCTCGATTATAATGGATACTTGGAATACAAATCTAAAATCACAGAATCTACTCTTCTGAATTTGGTATTGAATGTGAAAATGTATGGTTAAATGTTAAATGAGTGCTGATCATTCGTTGTGGCCCATTTTGTTAAAGATTTATATGTAATGTGAGGTTTTGGAGTAATTATTAAGACTTAAGAGAGTGTGGACTGTAGCGCTAAAATCCAATAATAACTCCCATATCTCATAATTTCACTCAAATCGAGAAGAAAATGAAATAAAAGAATAATTAGCGCTCATTTTGTGATTTGTGTTTGAGTGCTGAGTGTAAGTATCATATAATCACAGGCCCAGGTCAAACTTTCTCATGTACACAGGTTAGCAATACAGGGCCATCATTGCTGTCTTATTTATGACAAAGTTGTATTGTACCAGTTATTTACCTCTCAGTAATGTGCCTTGGTGTTTCATGCTTAGCTGTTGCTAAATTTTCAATGCGTTATTTACAGGGGTTGCTACAGCAGCTGGTTGTCAGTTGGTTGCTAGTTGTGATATTGCCATAGTAACAGAAAATTCAACATTTGCCACACCAGGGTATGTACAACACTGGGGGGGGGGGGTAACTGTATCCTCAGTACCACAAATTATACAAATCATACTTTTATCAGACTATGTTGAAAGTGATAGACTCTTTATGGTCAGCCAGACCATTCCTTGCGCCCCTATTCCTATACATGTTTACCCTTGCACCCCTATTCCTATACATGTTTACCCTTGCACCTCATCAGGGCCTAATGTTTTGTGAACTGTTGTTTTCTGTGTGTAGAGGCATTGTCTTGTGCATGTGGCTTTCCCTGGTATCTTCTTAGACACTACAAAATTGAAATGGGTTATTTGAAATCATGTATTATAAAAAATTTCACCCAATGTATTAGAAATGAATGAGGTCTGACTGTATTGAACTATCTAATGGTCATATGGTTGAACCCAGGTGCATAAGTAGGTCACAGGAGCTAAAAGTAGATTTTAAATGGGTAAACTTTGAAAATCTTCTTATCCCAAACCATAAGGTCTAGAGCTTTGATTTTTAGTGTGTAGCATTGTCTAGTGGTCCTCTTACAAGATTGCATAAATTATTGAATACTGTTAAAAAACATGGCCGCCAGGGGCGTGGCCGTGTTTCCTATATGTATATAGTGGAAACTATAAATGACATTTCCTCCTAAATCACTTGATAAATTTTGATCAAATTTTGCAAAAATGATCCTTAGGTGGTCGGGCCTCTTTCGATGGTTCGAAAATACAAATTTCATTTCGTAGATACAAATTATTTTTTCGTAAAAACAAATTATTATTTCGTAAAAACAAATTATTTCGTAAAAACAAATTATTTTTGTAAAAACGAATTATAATTTAGTAAAAACAACTTATTTTTGTTATATTTTCTAACAGATCTATATATTTCAACTTTCATTTTATAAGAAAAATATTTAAATCGGACGTCTTCTTTTCTTTTTAGAGCTATTCCAATATTAGGAACAAGATGCAAAACTAATCTACACAATGGTGAATGTAAACAATTCTTAAAAAGTCTTTGCTCTTCAAAGGGAAAATCAAATTATGCAATATTTATAAATATTTCCACATTGTTTTAATTCTATATATCACAATTAAGCCTCCAATATTTGTCATGGAAGCGCTCATTGTATTTATACATATGAAAGTGGTTTGTCTTAACTTTTTCAGGGTGAATGTTGGTTTATTTTGTTCCACCCCAGCTGTTGCTGTGGGAAGATCTGTGCCAAGCAAGGTTGCCATGGAGATGTTATTTACTGGAAATTCTATTACTGCCCAAGGTATAGCACATTATGCTCACATACTTTATTTAAATTATCACATTATTTGGGGGGTGGGGTAGGGGTAAATGTTTAAGCTTCAGTGGATTTCAGTGATTTCTTCATAATACAAAGCTGTCTTTGTCTGAAAACTCATATTTATACTTTTGTAACTCTTTCATACTATTTACACCAGTCTACAACTCTTTATTCATTATGTTTATTAATACACATTGTACTTGCATTTATAATTGCTGTTTTATTGTTCTGCTTCTTATGAGAAAGGCATTGTTGTAATATTTTCTGCCTTCCAATTCCCATGTGATTACCCATCCTTTTCCTTTAAGATCGGCAATTAGAACCGATAGCCAACTCAATTCCCACCACTCAGCACTTTACATTGCTGGGTTTGATAAAGGAGATTTGAGCTTTGTTGACCTCTCCAAGGCAGTGTGCCTAACTCTTGTCACTCCAATGTTGATGTCACAAATCTAAGTCAAAATGATGACCTTTTGTGTATGGTCTGTTTCGTGAAACTTAGCTAAAATGCAGGAATTGTGCCTTTCTTGTGCCAGTCATGTGTAAAATAGTTTAGCTGTACATTTCCAAAGTCAGGTTTAACATGAAATAAAACATCTTCAACAGGATTACCAATTGATTTGATGTATTTATCCAGTTTTGAGGACACAATCAGTTTGATGTGATTTGTACAATTCTAGCAACTCAATCAATGGTTTGGCATTTCATGTACAGTTGTAGTGCCTCTGTCAATGGCTTGATGTTTCATATACAGCTCTTGCACCTCTGTCAATGGTTTGGCATTTCATGTACAGTTGTAGTGCCTCTGTCAATGGCTTGATGTTTCATATACAGCTCTTGCACCTCTGACAATGGCTTGATGTTTCATATACAGCACTTGCACTTCTGTATATGGTTTGGCATTTCATGTACAGTTGTAGTGCCTCTGTCAATGGCTTGATGTTTCATATACAGCTCTTGCACCCCTGTCAATGGCTTGATGTTTCATATACAGCACTTGCACTTCTGTATATGGTTTGGCATTTCATGTACAGTTGTAGTGCCTCTGTCAATGGCTTGATGTTTCATATACAGCTCTTGCACCTCTGACAATGGCTTGATGTTTCATATACAGCACTTGCACTTCTGTATATGGTTTGGCATTTCATGTACATTTGTAGTGCCTCTGTCAATGGCTTGATGTTTCATATACAGCTCTTGCACCCCTGTCAATGGCTTGATGTTTCATATACAGTAAAACTTCGAAACCTCGAACAGTTTTGGGTCGAACACAGTAGATACCTCGAACAGGTTCTTAGGTCCCGGCAAAACCCCTTCTTATTTCATATTAACGAACAGTAGATCACTCGAACGGAGATAGGTCGAACACTCGAACAGGTTGTGCGGTCCCTAGATACCATTTCATTCATTGTTCACCCCAGATAGGTCGAACAATACAATAATTCACACCTTTTATGGACCGAGCGATATTCTATTCTTTGTTGACAGGGAAGATTGGTGACACGTGTTATTCGCACGTAGTGATAATTACTTGATTGTTGCACTATAAACAATACAGTGTACATGTACTTATGTGACAAACAAATCACTTAAGGGATCTATTAAATATTTAATGAAGTCCAAACGGGAAATTTTAATTGTTAATTGTCTATTGATTGCCGAGTGAATAAAATTCAGAAATAACAAATTATCGTATTTTATAAATATCTTAATCATAAGCGCAAACATCATTGAGTAAAATCCTTCAAATGTTGATATTGATATAAATACGATCAGACATTTATTACCCTTATCATTATCAAAATGAACAACAACGAAAAAAAATAGAACATCGTAATTGTTTACTATCTCGTCTGTATATTATTCTTGTGTGTAAGAATAAACGAATCAATTACTTAAATATGTTTTAGTTTTCTTTCATTTCTTTTTAAATTATTATTATTATGAATAATGCTGTGACTATTGATCGACGTGCATTCAGTATGAAAACACTAACAACACACAAATACCAAGTGTTAAGCATGCTTAGTACACTTGCACCGGTGACAGTTCGTACATATATACGTATACGGTAGATGCCTCGAACAGGTAGATGGCTCGAACTAATTCCTCGGTCCGACGGCAGTTCGAGGTTTCGAAGTTTTACTGTACAGCACTTGCACTTCTGTATATGGTTTGGCATTTCATGTACAGTTGTAGTGCCTCTGTCAATGGCTTGATGTTTCATATACAGCTCTTGCACCTCTGACAATGGCTTGATGTTTCATATACAGCTCTTGCACTTCTGTATATGGTTTGGCATTTCATGTACATTTGTAGTGCCTCTGTCAATGGCTTGATGTTTCATATACAGCTCTTGCACCCCTGTCAATGGCTTGATGTTTCATATACAGCACTTGCACTTCTGTATATGGTTTGGCATTTCATGTACAGTTGTAGTGCCTCTGTCAATGGCTTGATGTTTCATATACAGCTCTTGCATTTCTGTTTGTGGCTTGATGTTTCATATACAGCTCTTGCACTTCTGTCATGTACAGTTGTAGTGCCTCTGTCAATGGCTTGATGTTTCATATACAGCTATTGCACCTCTGTCAATGGCTTGATGTTTCATATACAGCTCTTGCACTTCTGTCATGTACAGTTGTAGTGCCTCTGTCAATGGCTTGTTGTTTCATATACAGCTCTTGCACCCCTGTCAATGACTTGATGTTTCATATACAGCTCTTGCACTTCTGTATATGGTTTGGCATTTTATGTACAGTTGTAGTGCCTCTGTCAATGGCTTGATGTTTCATATACAGCTCTTGCATTTCTGTTTATGGCTTGATGTTTCATATACAGCTCTTGCACTTCTGTCATGTACAGTTGTAGTGCCTCTGTCAATGGCTTGATGTTTCATATACAGCTCTTGCACCTCTGTCAATGGCTTGATGTTTCATATACAGCTCTTGCACTTCTGTCATGTACAGTTGTAGTGCCTCTGTCAATGGCTTGATGTTTCATATACAGCTCTTGCATTTCTGTTTATGGCTTGATGTTTCATATACAGCTCTTGCACTTCTGTCATGTACAGTTGTAGTGCCTCTGTCAATGGCTTGATGTTTCATATACAGCTATTGCACCTCTGTCAATGGCTTGATGTTTCATATACAGCTCTTGCACTTCTGTCATGTACAGTTGTAGTGCCTCTGTCAATGGCTTGTTGTTTCATATACAGCTCTTGCACCCCTGTCAATGGCTTGATGTTTCATATACAGCACTTGCACTTCTGTATATGGTTTGGCATTTTATGTACAGTTGTAGTGCCTCTGTCAATGGCTTGATGTTTCATATACAGCTCTTGCATTTCTGTTTATGGCTTGATGTTTCATATACAGCTCTTGCACTTCTGTCATGTACAGTTGTAGTGCCTCTGTCAATGGCTTGATGTTTCATATACAGCTCTTGCACCTCTGTCAATGGCTTGATGTTTCATATACAGCTCTTGCACTTCTGTCATGTACAGTTGTAGTGCCTCTGTCAATGGCTTGATGTTTCATATACAGCTCTTGCACCTCTGACAATGGCTTGATGTTTCATATACAGCTCTTGCACCTCTGACAATGGCTTGATGTTTTATATACAGCTCTTGCACTTCTGTCAATGGCTTGATGTTTCATATACAGCTCTTGCACTTCTGTCATGTACAGTTGTAGTGCCTCTGTCAATGGCTTGATGTTTCTTATACAGCTCTTGCACTTCTGTTTATGACTTGATGTTCCATATACAGCTCTTGCACTTCTGTTTATGACTTGATGTTACATATACAGCTCTTGCACTTCTGTTTATGATTTGATGTTACATATACAGCTCTTGCACTTCTGTTTATGACTTGATGTTTCATATACAGCTCTTGCACTTCTGTTTATGAGTTGATGTTTCATATACAGCTCTTGCACTTCTGTTCATGACTTGATGTTTCATATACAGCTCTTGCACTTCTGTCAATGGCTTGATGTTTCATATACAGCTCTTGCACTTCTGTCAATGGCTTGATGTTTCATATACAGCTCTTGCACTTCTGTCAATGGCTTGATGTTTCATATACAGCTCTTGCACTTCTGTAAATGACTTGATGTTTCATATACAGCTCTTGCACTTCTGTTTTTGACTTGATGTTTCATATACAGCTCTTGTACTTCTGTCAATGGCTTGATGTTTCATATACAACTCTTGTACTTCTGTTTATGACTTGATGTTTCATATTCAGCTCTTGCACTTCTGTTCATGACTTGATGTTTCATATACAGCTCTTGCACTTCTGTTTATGACTTGATGTTTCATATACAGTTCTTGCACCTCTGTAAATGGCTTGATGTGTCATATACAGCTCTTGCACTTCTGTAAATGGCTTGATGTTTCATATACAGCTCTTGCGCTTCTGTTTATGACTTGATGTTTCATATACAGTTCTTGCACTTCTGTCAATGGCTTGATGTTACATATACAGCTCTTGCACTTCTGTTTATGACTTGATGTTTCATATACAGCTCTTGCACTTCTGTTTATGACTTGATGTTTCATATACAGCTCTTGCACTTCTGTTTATGACTTGATGTTTTATATACAGCTCTTGCACTTCTGTAAATGGCTTGATGTTTCATATACAGCTCTTGCACTTCTGTTTATGACTTGATGTTTTATATACAGTTCTTGTACTTCTGTCAATGGCTTGATGTTTTATATACAGCTCTTGTACTTCTGTCAATGGCTTGATGTTTCATATACAGCTCTTGCACTTCTGTTTATGACTTAATGTTTCATATACAGCTCTTGCACTTCTGTTTATGACTTGATGTTTCATATACAGCACTTGCACTTCTGTCAATGGCTTGGTGTTTCATGTACAGTTCTTGCACCTCTGTCAATGGCTTGTTGTTTAATGTACAGCTCTTGCACTTCTGTCAATGGCTTGTTGTTTCATGTACAGCTCTTGCACTTCTGTCAATGGCTTTATGTTTCATATACAGCTCTTGCACCTCGGTCAAAGGCTTGTTGTTTCATGTACAGCTCTTGCACTTCTGTCAATGGCTTGTTGTTTCATGTACAGCTCTTGCACTTCTGTCAATGGCTTGATGTTTCATATACAGCTCTTGCACTTCTGTCAATGACTTGATGTTTAATGTACAGCTCTTGCACTTCTGTAAATGGCTTCTTGTTTCATGTACAGCTCTTGCACTTCTGTCAATGACTTGTTGTTTAATGTACAGCTCTTGCACTTCTGTCAATGGCTTGTTGTTTCATGTACAGCTCTTGCACCTCTGTCAATGGCTTGATGTTTCATATACAGCTCTTGCACTTCTGTCAATGGCTTGTTGTTTAATGTACAGCTCTTGCACTTCTGTCAATGGCTTGTTGTTTCATGTACAGCTCTTGCACTTCTGTCAATGGCTTTATATTTCATATACAGCTCTTGCACCTCGGTCAAAGGCTTGTTGTTTCATGTACAGCTCTTGCACTTCTGTCAATGGCTTGTTGTTTCATGTACAGCTCTTGCACCTCTGTCAATGGCTTGATATTTCATATACAGCTCTTGCACTTCTGTCAATGGCTTGTTGTTTAATGTACAGCTCTTGCACTTCTGTCAATGGCTTGTTGTTTCATGTACAGCTCTTGCACTTCTGTCAATGGCTTGTTGTTTAATGTACAGCTCTTGTACTTCTGTCAATGGCTTGTTGTTTCAAATACAGCTTTTGCACTTCTGTCAATGGCTTGTTGTTTCATTTACAGTTCTTGCGACTCAATGGCTTGATGTTTCATGTACTATTCTAATGCCTCTTGTCAATGGTTTGCTGTTTCATGTTCTATTCCAATGTATCCTGTTAATGGCTTGATGTTTCATGTACTAATCCAATGCCTCCTGTCAATGGCTTGATGTTTCATGTACTATTCTAATGCCTCTTGTCAATTGCTTGATGTTTCATGTACTATTCTAATGCCTCTTGTCAATGGCTTGATAGTTCATATACAGTTGTATCACCTCAATCAATGGCATGATGGTGCTTGCATCATCAGCAATGGTCTAATCTGATATTTATTAAATATTAAAGTTTGTAATGGTCACATAGAATGCAAAATCATTGAAATGTATGATAATTGTTATGCAATAGGGAGAATGTCAAATTATCAAACTTTCCATCCCAGTAACTGTATTGTGCTAAGATTTCGTGAGTTTTGTTAGCTACGATGATTTTTAGAATGTACATTATGTTGTTTTACATATAATTCTAGCATCTCTTTTAATGGCTTGATGTTTGATGTTTTGAGTCATCTAAAACGAATGTGACATTGCTATTGTTGATTTGTTTTCCTTGAAGAAAAGAGAGAGAATAAGCCAAACAGTTTATATACTACTATATTGTTTTAGATGCCCTTCTACATGGCCTTGTTAGCAAAGTTGTCCCTGAAGATAAACTTGAAGAGGAGGTATGTATAATTTTGTCATTTTTAGCTCACAGGATCTTGAAATGCTCAAGGTGAACTATTGGGATGTCCTCTGTCGGTGTTTGTGTGTTGTGAATCGTAATTCATGTGTCATCAACAGTTACATTGTTAACTCTGTAGATGTCAAATCTTTTACCTGATCTGCATGAACCTTGGTCAAACTGATTGTCTCAATGATATCTAGGTTCAAGTTTGAAAGTGGGTTGTTTTTGTCAAAAACTAGGTCACTAGGTCCAATTGTACAATTGTTGAAAAACTTTGTTAACACTATAGGAGTCTCATTTTTTGCTCACCTGACGAAGCGCTCAAGGTGAGCTATTGGGATCCCCCTGTGTCCGTTGTTCGTTATCTACAATTTAGATTGTTAGCACTGTAGAGGTAAGCTCTTTTACCTGATCTGCATGAAACTTGGTCAGAATAATTGTCTAAATGAATTTTAGGCCAAGTTCGAACCTGTGTCATCTGGAGTCAAAATGTAGGTCATTAGGTCAAATTATAGTAAAACCTTGTTTACACTCCAGAGGTCACATTTTTCTCTAGATTTATATGAGACATGGTCAGAATGTTTGCCTCAATTAAATTTAGACCAATATGGAAACTGTGTCATCTGGGTTAAAAAACTAGGTAACTATGTCCAATTATAGTAAAACCTTGTTAACACTCCAGAGGTCACATTTTTGACTTGATTTATATGAGACTTGGTTGAAATTTTTGCCATTATAAGATCTTGGTCAAGATTGAAACTGGGTCATCTGAGGTCAAAAACTAGGTCACTGAGTCAAATAATCGAAAATCCTTGTGGATTCTCGGGAATCTGCATTTTCTACCAGACCTACATAAAACTTGATCAGAATGTTTGTCTTAATAAAATACAAGTCCAGTGTGGTACTGGGTCAGGTTGGGTAAAAAAGTTGGTCACAAGGTCTAATCATTGAAAATCTTTTTGGACTCTCTTGAAGCCAACATGGCAATGTACACAGGTGAGTGATATAAGGCCACCATGGCCCTCTTGTTTTACATTATCTCTATAAGATAGGGTAAAAATGTTTGTCTCAATTAAATCTTGGTCAAGTTTGAAATTGGGTTATCTGAGTAGCTAGGTAACATGGTCAAATCGTAGAAAATCCATGTGAACTTTCTAGAGGATCTTGTCGATTTATAACATCATAACACTTATTTAGTTCAATGTGTATGTTCATCAGCCTACATATAGCCATATTAAATCTAACTTGGTCTAAGTTACAGAGTAAATGTACATTTTAATCAACTTAACACATTATTATTTATTGATCCTATGTTTCTTTTGATGTAGACAATGAAAGTAGCTAGGAAAATATGCGAGACTAGCAAGTCAGTTGTGGCTATGGGAAAAAGAACATTTTATCGGCAAATAGCTTTGGACAGGAAACAAGCTTATCAGTAAGATAACCTTACATATGTTCTATAGGTGCATGAACTAACTACATGTAATAGTTAAGGAGATAATTTAATGATAAGGTCATATTTGAACAAACATTGTGCCATTGTGTGCCAAGTTGTAAAATTTGCAGACATTGAATCATTCGCACCTGTTCACATCATTCGCATCTGTTTACATCATTCGCACCTGTTCACATCATTCGCACCTGTTCACAATTAACTATAGACCCACCAAGTTTGTGATATTTTAATATGAAGGAGACTTTGAGCTTTGTTTGTTTTCAGAGAACTTCACTGTTTGTGATGACAAAACTCTGCCATCACAAATAATCTTTTGCTTGAGCCTACTTGGGATGAGCTAAACATAGTCGCCACGATTTTCAAATTACTTGGCACAAAGGTGCACCATAATGAAATGGTGTATGCATGTAAGACCAAGGTAAAAACTGTGTATAATAGATATGCACTGTAAAGCATTATATAACCCTATTCTCTTCATCTCTTTACAATTACCTGGCTCGACATATGCCCTTGGGCTACTACTTTTCAAATATCTGTTATTACATGACATGTTGTGAATGCAGTGATTAATGTACTTCTACGGGAGATACAGCACTGCAAGGAGCAACCACATATCCAGTGATATATCAATGGCGCCATACACTCACGATGTTTAATGTCTTGTTATTCAGATTAACAGAGCAAGTGATGGTTGAAAATTTGTCAATCACAGATGGTCAGGAAGGAATACGAGCATTTGTTGAAAAACGGAAGCCCGTCTGGAGTCATGATGATGAAAAAGTTCATTAAAAAACATTGGATGCACCAGACTGACAAAACCTTGCACAGTATTTATGCCTATCAATATTAATATTCTATACAGAATGGAGGGAGACCCATTGTTTGAATCTTGGCAGCTGGTTTCTGTATCCAATATTGTTATTCAGTTCTGTTAGGGGAATTTAACTGTGCAGTATTTAATGTAATTATTTCAAATTTTTATCAACGACATGATAAAAAGTTGACTCTTGATTCATAGTCTATCAGTGTCTTTGTAAGGATTTCATGTAGACATATTTCTCGCTGTATCAACTAAACTATCACAGTTGTGCTCGCATTTTCGACAAGGGGACCAGTACGTTGAGGAGATGATGTAAAATGTACCACATAATATTACTGACAAGGGTATAACTCAAAAATACATTTTCCACCCCAAGTTCTTGTCATTGGCTTTTAGATTTTTAATGTTGAATCAAATTCAAAAGTGCCTGCTCGCAGATAATACAATTAATTCCAACAAACTATAACACTTTAACAGTTTACCTCATAAAAAGTCGATAAATCCAGTTTTGTTTACTCCATCCAGAAGTTGCAACATCAAATGACACCTGTTAAGGTGTGTTGATGCCTTGCAATTCATTTTTTCCAGATATTTACAGAAATCAATGCGCTAGAAAAGGTTGTGCCAGAGTGACATATTGTAGCAGTTTAGATGCTGTACAATGTAAGGATATGGACTGAAACACAGTAGTGTAGCAGTCTGGTTGTTACATAACTCCATAGCTACTAACATAGTGAACTTAAGTGACCTCACCTGGTCCAGATGGAATATAGTCAATCAAATGTCTCATCAATGAAACGCTTTGTCCGTAAATTCCTCCGCAGAAATGAATAACAGTACGTGGTTCGTTGGATTTTAATGAAACATATATGACGATATGACTGATCAATGTCTGTTTGGATTGTTTTGCTATTATTTTTTGATACACGTTTTAGATGTTACTCGAGGTATTGGATGATGTGTTATACCCATTTAAAAGTCAAATTGTTAAACATGTATGTTGCCTACCTACTTTCACCTGTCATTGTATTATACCACATTGGACTGTTGTTTTCCTGGGGATATGTGTGGGGAGGCATTGTCATATTTATAATCACTGTTCTGTACCAATGACTGTGTAAATACATTTTAAAGAACGACAAGCTTTTATTGTATTATATATATTTCACATATAAACAAACAAAATAAGTGGAGCAACATAAAGAAAAACAAATTCAAAATAAAAAAAAACACTAAAATGTTAATTTGATATATGGCTCAAATTTGATACAAAGAGTTCCTTCGGTTCCTTCTACCAAGATTATTCAAATTATTTTGATTCGTCAAAACATGGCCGCCAAGGACGGGGCTACTTTTCCTGTATGTGTACATGTATGGCGGAAATATCGAAAGAAAATTGTAAAGAACCAGTGTCCCAATCTTGAAGTAATTTCATGCAAATGCACATTCCAGACGCTATACCCAGATTGTTCAAATTGTGAGATTCATTAAAAAACGTGGCTGCCAGGGGGCGGGTCACTTTCCCGATACGTAAACATTTGTACATTATAATTACATAGTGCGTACTCCTGATATGTTGGAAATCAACATGTTTGCTTAGCTTGTGAGTAGCTTAACTTTAACTTCAACAACATTTTGCATCCTATGACACAGGACCATGATATAATCATGTTTATATGCCTTAACATTGGTGTGCATAATACTGTTATACCAATGTTTTGTATATTTCCCATTCATAAATGTGTGTCTCAATGTGCTACTAGTATACAATTATTGTTAATATGAAATAATGATAATGGTATATGAACAAAATTATTGGTTCTGTTAATCACGATCATCACATTTGATAGCGTGCCAATTGCTTTGTAAGAATATACAGTCTTACAGTATTTAAAATGTACTTAACTTTTGGCAAAAGGATTTCTGATTCCTTTTTTAAAGGCTCAAACATTACGAAATGTAAAAAATTGAAAATTGAAAATAATGTCCCTAGGTCGGGTTCTCATGGCGCTTCACCCTATAACATGTGTCATGCTAGCATGATATGCTTTCAATTATATCATGAGATTCTAATGTTTATAGATTGTATGTGGAAAGTACAGTAAAACTTCGAAACCTCGAACTGCCGTCGGACCGAGGAATTAGTTCGAGCCATCTACCTGTTCGAGGCATCTACCGTATACGTATATATGTACGAACTGTCACCGGTGCAAGTGTACTAAGCATGCTTAACACTTGGTATTTGTGTGTTGTTAGTGTTTTCATACTGAATGCACGTCGATCAATAGTCACAGCATTATTCATAATAATAATAATTTAAAAAGAAATGAAAGAAAACTAAAACATATTTAAGTAATTGATTCGTTTATTCTTACACACAAGAATAATATACAGACGAGATAGTAAACAATTACGATGTTCTATTTTTTTTGGTTGTTGTTCATTTTGATAATGATAAGGGTAATAAATGTCTGATCGTATTTATATCAATATCAACATTTGAAGGATTTTACTCAATGATGTTTGCGCTTATGATTAAGATATTTATAAAATACGATAATTTGTTATTTCTGAATTTTATTCACTCGGCAATCAATAGACAATTAACAATTAAAATTTCCCGTTTGGACTTCATTAAATATTTAATAGATCCCTTAAGTGATTTGTTTGTCACATAAGTACATGTACACTGTATTGTTTATAGTGCAACAATCAAGTAATTATCACTACGTGCGAATAACACGTGTCACCAATCTTCCCTGTCAACAAAGAATAGAATATCGCTCGGTCCATAAAAGGTGTGAATTATTGTATTGTTCGACCTATCTGGGGTGAACAATGAATGAAATGGTATCTAGGGACCGCACAACCTGTTCGAGTGTTCGACCTATCTCCGTTCGAGTGATCTACTGTTCGTTAATATGAAATAAGAAGGGGTTTTGCCGGGACCTAAGAACCTGTTCGAGGTATCTACTGTGTTCGACCCAAAACTGTTCGAGGTTTCGAAGTTTTACTGTAAGCCCATAAAACCCCAAAACATATTTTACAGTATCAAGATTCTATATACACTTTGTATCTTTATTATATGTGTAGGAAACATAATGTAAACGATGATAAACTAATCGGATATAAAAAATAACTTATACATTATATATATATAATTACGCTCATTTGGGCAGTTGGCTCAGTATTTTAAAGTTGAAGAAAAAGTGGTTGTCACATGCACATTTTTTTGGTATTTTCTCAATTATCTTGTATATAGAAATTACTCCTATAAGGGCTGATCAGTTTTGCATATTAAATTGGCTGATGATTAAGAACAAGGGAGGTATATATTGTAGATGTGGGAACTATATATTGTTGCTTTGTGTGTATTATGTGTTACTTTATTCATGATCTCAATTATTTTTTATTTATTTTTTTGAAATTCTACACACTTTTGTTGCCTTTCCTCTGTAGAATATTTGAATGTTCTTGTTTTAAGCCATCGTTTTTGGCAAGTCTCAAACTTTATTGCTGCTGATATGCAGTAAAAAAATAGCCTTAATATATTTGTGTTTGGGCTTGACGCCTTGTCAACAGGTTTGGTCATTATAGGCATTGCCAGCTAGCCTATACAGGATCTACATGGGCTCGATAACGACTGCTTCCTCGTTTCACTGCAAGCAACTGACAGCTTTCTCACTTGCATAAGCAGTGTGATGCAAATTACCTTGGAAAGATCAAAATCACCACTGACCGGAGTAGGCCGGACCAAGGATCAAACCCAGGACCTACAGAGGGATAGTCATGTGCGTTACCAACTGCGCTAGCCATGCCAGTTTAAGTCCTAGTGGATGTTACATGTTTAGATTTCCAAGGAATGAAATGAAAACAATCTGGATGCATCTCAATGCAATATTGTATTAATCTAAATATTTACCACACACAACTGTAAGCAGAACTAGTGCAGCAAGGTCACTTCACCTGTGGTTAAATTCAGTTGGCTCAGTGCATTCTTCTGTAACGTTTGGTTAAGTACTGTTGGGTTTAATAATCAACAGCTTTGGTCATTTAAAGGTGTTGTCAGTCTATACACGTTCTACCCGGTCTCCATAACTAGTGCATTCCTTAGTGTCACTGCAAGCGACAGATATCTTTCCAATTTAAGTCAGCAGTGGGAGGCGAATGACCTCGGAAAGATTCTTTGATCAAATCACCATTATGTCTGTAGCTTCATACATGTAAGAATGAAGAGTAGTGTGCATTGTGCGTCTGACTGTTAACAGATAAATTATTTTCAGATAGATACTAATATGCAGCATTCGCAATACTTCAAATGCCAGGTTATCGCCATCATGTCTAACCGATCACACGTAGAAGAACGTACTCGGGTTCAGACTGCGTTTAAAATACATAATTTATTATAAATCGATCACAAATGATGTTGTTGTTGTTCTTTATTGCTATTTATAGTAGATATGGTCTCGTTATGCGCGACTACGAAAATTATCGTTGTCATCTCTCTATGTATATCTCACTCTGTGCTTGGAAAATTAATTGGAAAATACCCACCACAGCAAGATAATAACCTATGGTAAGCTAGTGTTATTATAACTTCGTGTCTGGACATACTGATTCTATTCTAATTCAGAGCTGATATTATTTATTTGGTCATTTTACAATTACATATCCACAAACGTTACATAACCGGTCTGATTTCTTTGTATTTCATTTGTTTACCATCGTGACAAACATGTCACTTGTTTTACAATCTTAAGGTTCTACTATTATTACTGACCATTTTTCTTTATTTAGGTTTGAAGATCTAGCATTTCTAGAACAAGTCGGATTGAAGATCGCTTGGATAAAAATGTTTACTATTTTTTCAATACGTTTTTATTCTTTTTCGCATTTCTGTGTTATGTTTTTGTTTTATTCCATATTCCATGCAAACCATCTGACATATTTATACATACACTTTGCTATTTTAAAACTGTTTAGTTACAAAACGGAAGTATGCAACGAGTTGCCAGCTTAGCTACAAAGACAACTGGTACCGTCCCACAGCACCTTCTGTGCTTTGATTTTATATTTTTGTCATTCCTTTTTCCATACCTAATTATTCAAGTGTCATTGATTGCAATAAATAAGAACATATTTATAAGAAACATAATATTTATTTCATGAAGTCCGCAACTTTACCATCTTGAGCAAATACATCTTTGGTCGTAACAATGTTTATGACCGTCGGAAATACAAGGATACGAATGCGCAATGCAGTCTGCCAGAGTTGCACAAGCTGAAAATACATAAATGCATTGCATTTTAGCTTGATATGTAGTAAAAGCAAAATTGAACCTCATGCACCGCAGAGTCATGTGCGAGAGATAAGTTATCAGTTGATGGCGTACAACTAATCGGGGAATGTCGTAAGTTAGTAAGTTACTAGTATACAGAAACAATCCTTTGAAAAGGCAGAAATAATGATTGGGTTTACTGACTAGCTGTTAAAAAACTTATTATTTCATCCCCAAAAAACTGCTATATTTCTGCAATTTCTAGATACATTTTTGGAATGGTAAGGTCGGACGTTTAATAAGCTTATATGAGCACGAGGTGGAACACATGATGAGCTTTGAGATCGCCCTGTGTCCGTCGTCCAAAGTTGGCGTGTTAACCATCTATGGGTTATCTCGAGTAAAAACGATGTCACTAGGTCAAACCAGGCAAATATCTTAATAACACTCTAGAGGCATTTGCATGAACTGTACACACAATATTCATGACACGAGAAAGTCTCACTACTGTGAGCAAAAACATCAATATATTATCAGAGAAAGTATCAGTCATTTTGTTGCAACACTAAGTTCTTACCGACGATAGAGCATTACCACCGTAATTGTTGCCTACACATTGATCGATTGAGATGATATACATTTGTATATATCCTTATATTTCTGCATTACTACTTGATGTATAATTTGAAAAATTGGCTGAAGTCTCAGCAATAAGCGTTTTTGTCCCTGCTAACAGCTTTTGCGCAAAAATGCATGTTGTAAACTGTCTCACATAAACAGGCTTGAGTGATAGTATCGTGGATAAGGTGTGGGCTGCTCTACTCGGAGGATGTGAGTTGGAAGTTAAGTTTATAATCAAGACTGGCTCTTAAGATACCAGCAAAGCTGTTCCAAGTCATAGACTAGCTTTTGTAGAACCATTTTAAAACTTTTACCACCACCAAGCTGGAATATTTTTTTATTCTAATACATGTACATTAAACGTCTGTCCTTTATGAAGAAACAAAAAAAAGTTTGCACTTGTTATTGCTGTCTTTTCGTCATAAGCAGTAGGAGTATCTTGTCTCAAAAGTGTTTTCAAAATTTTAACTTACTTAGATTTTGCACTGCGCATGTGCAAAGACCTCCGTTAGTCACAATTCCTGCACCTGTTGGATGTTGGCAAATAACGGTATATCCACTGGAGCAAGTAGTCGAAGTACAGTCGGCGTTAGTAGTACATACCTCACACCATACACATACGACTGAAATTACAATTAGCAAGTGAGATTATTACGAAAGTCAAGTGATTAATTAACGAGAGAATTGTGTGTGGTCTAGATCGTTCAGATACGTTTCCTCGTGTGATTATTTATTTACACCAGTTACACAATGACATTAATCACTCTCGATCACTTCATTCTTGATAACTAACCAGTTCTTACTTCAAACTAAGGGATTTATATATCGCTGTAGAACTCTCCCACGGTGGAATTCGAAACTACGAAACCAGTATGCCTCCCTCTATCAGAACCACAAATACACGTTAAAATAAACATACCATTCACATAAAACAAAGCCAACTTAACAACTACCCTAACAGAGCTACAGCCGTTAGAAAATCTCCTTCAACATTGATATACTCTCCACATACGGACAACATCATCTCTGCAACACGACCACAGCAACGAGAACAGCCCCACCACAACATATACCATTTCGTAAAACAACGTCAACATCCTTTATTAAAACACCCTCTGCTTCACAAGACCCTCCGCGCTAAAATATCCTCCGTACAACAGCGCATTTCGACAAACCCACACTCTTAACATGACAACACTGATCAAGCAACAACTCTCTCTACAGCTTCCATAAAACATCAACCGCACAAACACTATCTATGCGGATTCCTCCACCCGGTATACAGCATTCAGGTAACAACACCCTGGACTGACTCGAAAACACCCTCCACTCAATCGACAACACACTCCATTCGACAACACCCTTAACTAGACAACACCATTCACACTGACGCGCAGTTTGAATACTTTAAATTCAATAGTAACATTATATGTCGCGTCATTGAAAGTGTTGAACTGAACAAACGTATTACCAGCGACCGTAAATAATGCAAGCAGCAACAGAAGTTTCATCTTAAATGGATTTCTATGTTTCACCAAATTGAAATCTACTTCTCAAATTATATAGCAATTAATCACGTGGTCCATTTTCTTGCAAAAAGTGTTATCTTTTGTGAATGTAGGTGAATGGTGCTAAATATGTGCACTTTTAAATGAACACGTAGCCAAGTCTGCTTGTTGGCCCTAAATATATTTCGTTTCAAAATCATAGTAAGAAACAGGACTAATTCCAGTATCTACCATTCACCCAAAGACGTCCACAGACTTGAGTGTCTACCACAAACTCAAAGACGTCCATACATTCCAGTGTCTGCCACACATTCAAGGACGTCCATACTTTCTCGGATATCGTGTAAATCATAAGCCTAAGGCTAGCTACACCAATACTATGCACCATCGGCATCACGGGATCATGACTCTGTCAATGAAGAAAACAAATCAGCTTTGTGTGTCAATACTACCGAGTCTTGTCGTCGTACTGAAATCACGAGCTCCACGATTTCCGACGAGACTCGCTTTTCAAGCCAATTAAGCAGGAGACAATCTAAGTCAATCTAGATTTTACTGATAGTCTTGATAGAGACGGTTTTATTGTTTTACTTTCATCCTAGAAAACTTTTTTATCAGAGAAAATCCGGAGGCATTGGTTTTACGTCAAATCCACAATTTCAAATTACGTTGATGTCTTACATTGTTTCACAGAATACGATCTTAGATCTGTAGATAAGAAAATCACTAAATTATCGATTTTTCACTCCATTCATGTACTATTCCCATGTCTCCTTTTAATGGCTTGATGTTTCATGTACTATTCTAATGCCTCCTATCAATGGCTTGATATTTCATATACAGTTGTATCACCTCAAGCAATGGCATGATAGTGCTTGCATCATCAGCAATGGTATTATCTGATATTTATTAAATATTCAAGTTTGTAATCGTCACATAGAATGCAAAATCATTGCAATGTATGATAGTTGTTATGCAATAGGGAGAATGTCAAATTATCAAACTTTCCATCCCAGTAACTGTATTGTGCTTAGATTTCGTGAGTTTTATTAGCTAAGAGGATTTTTAGAATGTATATTATGTTGTTTTACATATAACTCTAGCATCTCTATTAATGGCTTGATGTTTGATGTTTTGTACAGTAGAACCCCGTTGGCTAGAACTCGGTTGCCTCGAACACCCCTGTTGACTCGAATTGATTATGAAGTCCCAATTGATTTTCTTATATAATCTATATTGTTCGACCACTATCATACAGACATTGCATAATTAAATCAATACATGCTGCAATTTTCTAGTCCTTTCATTTTAGCCACAATACATACAATGTATATCATCATAAAGAATTAAAGTACATCATTATGATATTTACAAAGTGCTTTCATTTTAGACACGATGATTTAGGGAACGTGACATTGAATGTATAAACATGAAGAAAGATAACTTCTTCCGCATAAGAACCATGTGCGTATAAATAAACGCCTAACGTAGAAACGATTGGTCAGGTTAAAAACCAGAGATAAAATTTCATTTGCATGAAATGTAAAAACACTCCAGGTGCGTCTCTATCGAAGTCGTACTCTGAACTGATCTACCCCGTGTTAGATTCCCGCCTAAACCTGTTTGACCACTCACGAATCACGTGACCCTACGCACCAGTGATTCGTCCAATATTACACATAATTTCTTTGTTCGGTTAAGACATACGTTATGTGGCTATACTCCGTAACGCTCATAACTTAAAATTCATGTGTCAGCAACAGTTAGATTGTTAACTCTGTAGATGTCAAATCTTTTACCTGATCTGCATGAACCTTGGTCAAACTGATTGTCTCAATGATATCTAGGTTCAAGTTTGAAACTGGGTTGTTTTTGTCAAAACTAGGTCACTAGGTCCAATTGTACAATTGTTGAAAAACTTTGTTAACACTATAGGGGTCTCATTTTTTGGGATCCCCCTGTGTCCGTCGTCGTCGTCCGTTGTCTACAATTTAGATTGTTAACACTCTAGAGGTAAGCTCTTTTACCTGATCTGCATGAAACTTGGTCAGAATAATTGTCTAAATAAATTTCAGGCCAAGTTTGAAACTGTGTCATCTGGAGTCAAAATGTAGGTCACTAGGTCAAATTATAGTAAAACCTTGTTTACACTCCAGAGGTCACATTTTTCACTAGATTTATATGAGACATGGTCAGAATGTTTGACTCAATGAAATCTAGTCCAATATCGAACCTGGGTCATCTGGGTTAAACAACTAGGTCACTATGTCCAATTATAGTAAAACCTTGTTAACACTCCAGAGGTCACATTTTTTACTTGATTTATATGAGACTTGGTCGAAATGTTTGCCTTAATAAGATCTTGGTCAAGATTGAAACTGGGTCATCTGAGGTCAAAAACTAGGTCACTGAGTCAAATGATCGAAAATCCTTGTGGATTCTCGGGAATCTGCATTTTCTACCAGACCTACATAAAACTTGATCATAATGTTTGTCTTAATAAAATGCAAGTCCAGTGTGGTACTGGGTCAGGTTGGGTAAAAAAGATGGTCACAAGGTCAAATCATTGAAAATCCTTTATGGACTCTCTTGAAGCCAACATGGCAATGTACACAGGTGAGTGATATAAGGCGACCATGGCCCTCTTGTTTGACTTTATCTCTATAAGATAGGGTAAAACTGTTTGTCTCAATTAAATCTTGGTCAGGTTTGAAATTGGGTCATCTGAGTAGCTAGTTAACATGGTCAAATCGTAGAAAATCCATGTGAACTTCCTGGAGGATCTTATCCATTTATAACATCATTACACTTATTTAGTTCAATGTGTATGTTCATCAGCCTACATACAGCCATATTAAATCTAACTTGATCTAAGTTACAGAGTAAATGTACATTTTAATCAACTTGACACAGTTATTTATTGATCCTATGTTTCTTTTGTTGTAGACAATGAAAGTAGCTAGGAAAATATGCGAGACTAGGAAGTCAGTTGTGGCTATGGGAAAAAGAACATTTTATCGGCAAATAGCTTTGGACAGGAAACAAGCTTATCAGTAAGATAACCTTACATATGTTCTATAGGTGCATGAACTAACTACATGTAATAGTTAAGGAGATAATTTAATGATAAGGTGATATTTGAACAAACATTGTGCCATTTTGTGCCAAGTTGTAAAATTTGCAGACATTGAATCATTCGCACCTGTTCACATCATTCGCACCTGTTTACATCATTCGCACCTGTTTACATCATTCGCACCTGTTCACAATTAACTATAGACCCACCAAGTTTGTGATACTTCAATATGAAGGAGACTTTGAGCTTTGTTTGTTTTCAGAGAACTTCACTGTTTGTGATGACAAAACTCTGCCATCACAAATAATATTTCGCTTGAGCCTACTTGGAATGAGCTAAACATAGTCGCCACGATGGCGATTTTCAAATAACTTGGCACAAAGGTGCACCATAATGAAATGGTGTATGCATGTAAGACCAAGGTCAAAGGTAAAAACTGTGTATAATATATATGCACTGTAAAGCATTATATAACCATATTCTCTTCATCACTTTACAATTAGCTGGTTCGACATATGCCCTTGGGCTACTACTTTTCAAATATCTGTTATTACATGACATGTTGTGAATGCAGTGATTAATGTACTTCTACGGGAGATACAGCACTGCAAGGAGCAACCACATATCCAGTTATATGTCAATGGCGCCATACACTCACAATGCTTAATGTCTTGTTATTCAGATTAACAGAGCAAGTGATGGTTGAAAATTTGTCAATCACAGATGGTCAGGAGGGAATACGAGCATTTGTTGAAAAACGGAAGCCCGTCTGGAGTCATGATGATGAAAAAGTTCATTAAAAAACATTGGATGCACCAGACTGACAAAACCTTGCACAATATTTATGCCAATCATTATTAATATTCTATACAGAATGGAGGGAGACCCATTGTTTGAATCTTGGCAGCTGGTTTCTGTATCCAATATTGTTATACAGTTCTGTGAGGGGAATTTTACTGTGCAGTATTTATTGTTAATTATATCAACGACATAATAAAACGTTGACTCTTGATTCATAGTCTTCCAGTGTCTTTGTAAGGATTTCATGTAGACATATGTCTTGCTGTATCAACTAAACTATCACAGTTGTGCTCGCATTTTCGACAAAGGGGACCAGTACGTTGAGGAGATGATGTAAAATGGCCTGTTTTGGCCTAAAACAGACATACAAGCCAAAACAAATGATACCACATAATATTACTGACAAGGGGTATAACTCCAAAATACATTTTCCGACCCAAGTTCTTGTCATTGGCTGTTAGATTTTTAATGTTGAATCAACTTCAAAAGTGCCTGCAGATAATACAATACACTTCCAACAAACAATAACACTTTAACAGTTTACCGCATAAAAATTCGATAAATCCACAGTTTTGTTTACTCCATCCAGAAATCGCAACATCAAATGACGCCTGTTAGTGTGTTGATGCCTTGCGATTCATTTTTCCAGATATTTACAGATATCAATGCGCTAGAAAAGATTGTGCCAGAGTGACATATTGTAGCAGTTTAGATGCTGTACAATGTAAGGATATGGACTGAAACACAGTAGTGTAGCAGTCTGGTTGTTACATAACTCCAGCTACTAACATAGTGAACTTAAGTGACCTCACCTGGTCCAGATGGAATATAGTCAATCAAATTTCTCATCAATGAAATGCTTGTCTGTAAATTCGGCCTCTGCAGAAATGAATAAAATGAGTCGATATTAACAGTACGTGGTTCGTTGGATTTTAATGAAACATATATGACGATATGACTGATCAATGTCTATTTTGATTGTTTTGCTATTATTGTTTGATACACGTTTTAGATGTTACTCGAGGTATTGGATGATGTGTTATACCCATTTAAAAGTCAAATTGTTAAACATGTATGTTGCCTACCTACTTTCACCTGTCATTGTATTATACCACATTGGACTGTTGTTTTCCCCGGGGATATGTGTGGGGAGGCATTAATTGTCATATTTATAATCACTGTTCTGTATCGATGACTGTCTAAATATATTTAAGAACGACAAGCTTTTATTTATATATATAGTTCACACATAAACAAACAAAATAAGTGGAGCAACATAAAGAAAAACAAATTCAAAATAAAAAAACACTAAAATGTTAATTTGATATATGCATGTAACTATGAAGCAGCAAAATGTATGTATAACGTGAAAACTTAAATAAACTAAAAAACGACAACTACTGGCTCAAATTTGATACAAAGGTTCCTTCGGTTCCCTCTACCAAGATTATTCAAATTATTTAGAGTCAAAACATGGCCCCCAAGGACGGGGCTTCTTTTCCTGTATGTGTACATGTATAGCGGAAATATCAAAAGAAAATTGTAAAGAACCAGTGTCCCAATCTTGAAGTAATTTCACGCAAATGTTCCTTCCTGACACTATACCAAGATTGTTCAAATTGTGAGATTCATTAAAACACACGGCTGCCAGGGGGTATGTAAACATTTGTACATTATAATTACGTAGTGCGTACTCCTGATATGTTGGAAATCAACATGTTTGCTTAGCTTGTGAGAAGCTTAACTTCAACAACATTTTGCATCCTATGACACAGGACCATGATACCAGATTTTTCAGGCACCGAACTTGAGCGATTCAGGGCCATCATCATTTTAAAACTATCTAGGTCAAAGGATATGTATGGATGCTGTTACTCTGCTTTAACATCGGGCGCTTATTGCGATACCTTCGTAATCACCCTCTGCTTTATAACTCACGTGCAACTGATATTTTCTATTTGAGACAGGCGAATCGACATGCGTACATAGCCATTCAGCGAATAGCTTTCAACGACTCGCGTATGTCCTAAAAGTAGGTCAGTAAACATGCGTAAATAAAGATTATGCAACTGTGCACTGAGTAGACAGCTCTCATTGTCATAGAAATAGCGCTGTGACAATGTAAATTGCTAGAAAAACAAAATAAAATTCGAACATTCAAGTGACTAACGTTTCGTCGGCATGCCCAAGTTATTCTGATGCCTGTTAATGCGTAGTAATTTAAAGCTATTCATACAGCTGTTGGTGCGGAATCTGTGAATATTTTAAAATGGGTTATCCCGTTGCTCAGCATTTTTCTTGATTCAAAAGAATAGAGCTACCATAGTTTTATTTTGTAATAGATACTAATGTACTCTTTGCAGTATATTGTGTTATACATTTTTTCTACACATTTCTTCTAGCTTTATTTTCCATAAATTTATGTTCATGTACTGTCAATTGCTGAATTCCTTTTTTGCTTCTAAAAACAAATCGTCTGAAACCACTTTGTGGAATACTACAAAATCTAAACGAAATGTTACTAGGGGCGAATTTGTTTGTACCAAACCGGTTTGAATCCAAAACTGGTTTGTCAAACCTTTCATTTGTTTCAACTAACTGGTTTCAAACTCAAACAAGTTTCTGTATTTGTTAATAACTGACCGAACTACCTCCAAGTTTGGTTTGTCTGGTTTGATTTATCCGAATAATCGTATACTAGTTAAACAAAATGGTGGACTGATTTTATGGCGGGTGACCGTGCCACTCATTTGTGGGGCAATGTTTAAAAATAAATGTTTCTTTGCTACATGGGAACCTGCCTTTAAAATTGTCCACGCTGTTACGTTGCAAAACAGACGTTTAAAGTTCTTAACTCTGATTTCCTTATCACGCACCAATCTGTCTGCAATCTTGCAATCAAAATCACGTGGGCCATTTTTCATCGACCAAACCATCTGTTTGTTTGCATATCAATCTTAATCTTAACTGGTATTAGTTTTTCAACCAAACTACAACAAAACTGAAACCTCAACCTGAACCAGGTTTTGCAAAACAAATTCGCCCTAGGATGACACTCTAAAAAAATACGAGGGGTTTGGACTTCCAAAAATCCTCTTGTCGAAATGTTCTGACCCATTTTTGATATGTTTCATACAAATGTACTTTAGGTGACTGGCTACCAAGATTGTTCAAATTTTTCGGATTCATCAAAAACTATGACTACCAGGGGACTGTGCCATTTTTCCTATATGTATACAGTGGAAATTTTCTATACAGGTCCAAATGTTGATACAACTTCACACAGATGGTCCTTAGGAATAGGTGACCCTCTACCAATATTGTACAAATTACATATACATGTATTTAGATTCATAAAAAACATGGCGGCCAGGGCTAAGTCACCTTTGATATATGTATTATAGTTGGAACTTCAAAAATCTACAAAAAATACAGGCCCAATTTCGATATAATTTCACTTGAATGATCAGTAGGTGATCTTCTACAAAAATTGTTTAAATAATTTTTATTCATAAAAAACATTACTGCCAGGGGACGGAGCCACTTTTCCTACATATGTTTACATGTTTTCGATACAGATTTCGATATTTATATATATGTGGTGCATCGTGAGAAAATCAGGTTTAAGGACATCAGCGAACTGACGTCAGAAACGACACATTTCGCCGTCATTATAATCATGTTTATATGCCTTAACATTGGTGTGCATAATACTGTTATACCAATGTTTTGTATATTTCCCATTCATAAATGTGTGTCTCAATGTGCTATACAATTATTGTTAATATGAAATAATGATAATGGTATATGAACAAAATTATTGGTTCTGTTAATCACGATCATCACATTTGATAGCGTGCCAATTGCTTCGTAAGAATACACTCACAGTATTTAAAATGTACTTAAATCAGAACTTTTGGCAAAAAGATTTCTGATTCCTTTTTTAAAGGCTCAAACATTACGAAATGTAAAAAATTGAAAATTGAAAATAATGTTCCTAGGTCGGGTTTCTCATGGCGCTTCACCCTATAACATGTGTCATGCTAGCATGATATGCTTTCAATTATATCATGAGATTCTAATGTTTATAGATTGTATGTGGAAAGTAAGCCAGACTTAGTAACCACCAGTGTCATATGGCTATTAATTTGAAAGTATTCATAATGTGAAGCAATGGGAAACTTTTAGATGTCTATTTGATAAACACACCAAATTTTGTATCCTTCGATTTATGTAGAGCATTTATTATAAACAAGACTAATGACTGTGTTATTACATATGTATATACTGTATGTTTTCCTTGCCTTTCATGTTCTCATCACAATTGGTTTGTGCCATTGTCCAAGCCCTTTATAAAGTCCTTTAAATGCATATGCTCCTGCATTAAGGCGATTTGTCTTTAAACAGGATACTTGCTCTCCATAAAGAAGTCTTTCTATACATCAAAAACTGTTACATTAGTAATTGCTCTGTTCTTTAATTTACACAGCATATGTCATCTATTTCTTTACAAATATTGAATGTATAGCATAAAACCCCAAAGCATATTTTACAGTATCAAGATTCTATATACACTTTGTATCTTTATTATATGTGTAGGAAACATAATGTAAACGATGATAAACTAATCGGATATAAAAAATAACTTATACATTATATATATATAATTACGCTCATTTGGGCAGTTGGCTCAGTATTTTAAAGTTGAAGAAAAAGTGGTTGTCACATGCACATTTTTTTGGTATTTTCTCAATTATCTTGTAAATAGAAATTACTCATAAGGGCTGATCAGTTTTGCATATTAAATTGGCTGATGATTAAGAACAAGGGAGGTTTATATTGTAGATGTGGGAACTATATATTGTTGTTTAGTGTGTATTATGTGTTACTTTATTCATGATCTCAATTATTTTTTATTATTTTTTTGGAAATTCTACACAATTTTGTTGCCTTTCCTCTGTAGAATATGTGAATGTTCTTGTTTTTAAGCCATCGTTTTTGGCAAGTCTCAAACTTTATTGCTGCTGATATGCAGTAAAAAAATAATAGCCTTAATAGATTTGTGTTTGGGTTTGAGGCCTTGTCAACATGTTTGGTCATTATAGGCATTGCCAGCCTATACAGGATCTACCTGGGCTCGATAACGACTGCTTCCTCGTTTCACTGCAAGCAACTGGCAGCTTTCTCACTTGCATAAGCAGTGTGATGCAAATTACCTTGGAAAGATCAAAATCACCACTGACCGGAGTAGGCCGGACCAAGGATCAAACCCAGGACCTACAGAGGGATAGTCATGTGCGTTACCAACTGCGCTAGCCATGCCAGTTTAAGTCCTAGTGGATGTTACATGTTTAGATTTCCAAGGAATGCTGCAATGAAATGAAAACAATCTGGATGCATCTCAATGCAATATTGTATTAATCTAAATATTTACCACACACAACTGTAAGCAGAACTAGTGCAGCAAGGTCACTTCACCTGTGGTTAAATTCAGTTGGCTCAGTGCATGCTTCTGTAACGTTTGGTTAAGTACTGTTGGGTTTAATAATCAACAGCTTTGGTCATTTAAAGGTGTTGTCAGTCTATACACGTTCTACCCGGTCTCCATAACAAGTGCATTCCTTAGTGTCACTGCAAGCGACAGATATCTTTCCAATTTAAGTCAGCAGTGGGAGGCGAATGACCTCGGAAAAATTCTTTGATCAAATCACCATTATGTCTGTAGCTTCATACATGTAAGAATGAAGAGTAGTGTGCATTGTGCGTCTGACTGTTAACAGATAAATTATTTTCAGATAGATACTGATATGCAGCATTCGCAAGACATAAAATGCCAGGTTATCGCTATCATGTCTAATCGATCGCACATAGAAGAGCGTACTCGGGTTCAGACTGCGTTTAAAATATATATATACTAGCGGAAAAAAGAAACTGTGCATGTCTAAAATGTTCATATATCCTTCAATTTTATAAATTAAAGCTTGAAACTTTACACAGGTAAGTTGTGTATCCCTCTCGGTCATTTACACTGGCCAGTGCATGAGTTGCACGGGTAGTTTGCCTGTCAGGCTAACGTCTTCTTTTTCACGTTTTTTTCGTGCAGCAGTCAATTGCAAACACGTTTGTCGCATAAACCTGTGTTAAAACATAGTGTTGTTACATGTAAGACACAAAATCAGGATAATTTTGAAAAACGTCGTTGATACGCCATGCCAAGGTTGAATGAAACTGACAGATGCCGCACCGTAGGCATGATTGAAGCTGGTGTACGTCATACTGACGTTGCCAGACAATTTGGCGTTCACCGAAATACTGCAGACGCCTTGTGGAGACGGTACTAACAGTTTGGGGCAACCAGAGACCGGCCTCGATCAGGACGTCCACGCGTAACGTCTATTCGCCAGGATACGTACATCCGGGTGGTTCATCTCCGTGACCGACTCAGAACTGCTTCTTTGACGGCTAGAAGTATTCCTGGCCTTAGAAGAATCAGTCCCCGAACGGTACGTAATCGATTGCGTAATGGGGCCGTCACACCATAACGTTCTGGTCAGCGTTCTATGAACGTTCTAAGAATGTTTAATCGTTCAATTTTCGAGCGTTCTAGGGTGAGATGGACACATCTGGCGTGTGACTAACGTGTGACTAACGCATGAGGAGCGTGTACCAGCGACCAAGTAAGACACCCCTGAAAACTATTAGCGTGTGCTGACGTGTCACTGGCGCGCGACGAACGATTAGTCAACGTTAGACGAGCGTGTTGAGCGTGTGACTAACGTGTGACTAACGACAGACTAGCGTGTTGCTGGCGTGTGGGTTTCATGTGCGCTAGGGGTCCGTTCAGTGGTCGTTGACAGGTCGCCAGTGAGTCATTTACTTCAAAGCAAAGATTGTGAACGATTAATAACAACCAAGTAACGCTAGGTTAACGACTGACTAACAATAGCCGAACGCGTGCAACGTTCGGCGAACGTTAGTACAACGTCCCACGAACGTTCTCCAGCGTTCTCCAGCGTTTAAAGTTAAACGTTGAAGAACGCTGGTCTCCATGAGAACTTTTGTGCATGTTCAAAACATTATTTTCGGACCAGCGTTCTCCGCCGATCACCGACGATCACCGACGATTACCGTCGATTACCAGCGTTCACCAGCGTTCACACAACGCTCTTCTGGCGCTATAACAGCGACCACGGACGATTACCAACGTTTCCTCAAACGTCATAGAACGCTGACCTGAACGTTATGGTGTGACGGCCCCATGAACGAGGCATACGTCCACGACGACCTGCCATACGTCCTGTTCTGCAACAACGTCATCGTGTAGCACGTTTTGCCTGGTGTAGAAGACACATACACTTCACGCAACAGGACTGGGCACGTATTCTTTTCACGGATGAGTCCAGGTTCCATCTCGACAGCAGCGACGGCCGTTCTAGAGTGTACCGTCGTGTTGGTGAACGTTTCCATGACAGTTGTGTGATTGAACGACGTCCATTCGGCGCAGGTAGTGTCATGGTGTGGGGTGGCATCTCATCCCGTGGTAGAACATCACTTGTGGTTGTAGACGGCACACTTACAGGCATCAGATATCGTGACGAAATCATACGGCCTCACGTCCTTCCATTTGTGCAGCAACGTAACGCCACGCTGCAACAGGATAACGCTCGCCCGCACGTCGCGCGGGTCGTCACCGACTTTTTGACACAGAACAATGTGAATGTGCTGCCCTGGCCTGCAATATCACCGGATTTGTCGCCTATAGAACACGTGTGGGATGAGATGCAGCGACGGTTACGTGGCCTCCAAAATCAGCCGTTGACGTTACCTGACCTATCACGTGCGCTTGTCAGAATCTGGAATGGTATTCCCCAGGCATTTTTCAGAACACTTGTCACATCAATGCGGCGTCGTTGTCAAGCATGCATCGATTCCAATGGTGGACATACACGGTATTGATGAGCTGAACTTTGTTTAGAGAACGTCTCTGAAAACTGATCTCTATCTACGACGCAGCTGATTCAATAACCATATCAATTGAGCTGGTGTTAAATAAAGGTAAGATAAAACCGTTGAAATTTTTATTACGATTCCTTACATACCTCCTAAGTTATAGCATATTATACACATGCACAGTTTCTTTTTTCCGCTAGTATATAAATCGATCGCAAATGATGTTGTTGTTGTTCTTTATTGCTATTTATAGTAGATATGGTCTCGTTATGCGCGACTACGAAAATTATCGTTGTCATCTCTCTATGTATATCTCACTGTGTGCTTGGAAAATTAATTGGAAAATACCCACCACAGCAAGATAACTCATAACCTATGGTAAGCTAGTGTTATTTTAACTTCGTGTCTGGACATACTGATTTTATTCTAATTCAGAGCTGATATTATTTATTTGGTCATTTTATAATTACATATCCACAAACGTTACATAACCGGTCTGATATCTTTGTATTTCATTTGTTTACCATCGTGACAAACATGTCACTTGTTTTACAATCTTAAGGTTCTACTATTATTAATGACCATTTTTCATTATTTAGGTTTGAAGATCTAGCATTTCTAGAACAAGTCGGATTGAAGATCGCTTGGATAAAAATGTTTACTATTTTTTCAATACGTTTTTATTCTTTTTCGCATTTCTGTCTTATGTTTTTGTTTTATTCCATATTCCATGCAAACCATCTGACATATTTATACACACTTTGCTATTTTAAAACTGTTTAGTTACAAAACGGAAGTATGCAACGAGTTGCCAGCTTGGCTACAAAGACAACTGGTACCGTCCCACAGCACCTTCTGTGCTTTGATTTTATATTTTTGTCATTCCTTTTTGCATACCTAATTATTCAAGTGTCATTGATTGCAATAAATAAGAACATATTTAGAAGAAACATAATATTTATTTCATGAAGTCCGCAACTTTACCATCTTGAGCAAATACATATTTGGTCGTAACAATGTTTAAGAGCGTTGGCAATACAAGTATACGAATGCGCAATGCAGTCTGCCACAGTTGTACAAACTGAAAATACATAAATGCATTGCATTTTAGCTTGATATGTAGTAAAACCAAAATTGAACCTCATGCACCGCACAGTCATGTGCGAGAGATAAGTTATCAGTTGATGGCGTACAACTAATCGGGGAATGTCGTAAGTTAGTAAGTTACTAGTATACAGAAACAATCTTTTGAAAAGGCAGAAATAATGATTGGGTTAACTGACTAGCTGTTAAAAAACTTATTATTTCATCCCCAAAAACTGCTATATTTCTGCAATTTCTATATACATTTTTGGAATGGTAAGGTCGGACGTTTAATAAGCTTATATGAGCACGAGGTGGAACACATGATGAGCTTTGAGATCGCCCTGTGTCCGTCGTCCAAAGTTGGCGTGTTAACCATCCATGGGTTATCTCGAGTAAAAACGATGTCACTATGTCAAACCAGGCAAAGATCTTAATAACACTCTAGAGGCATTTGCATGAGCTGTACACACAATATTCATGACACGAGAAAGTCTCACTACTAGGAGCAAAAACATCAATATATTACCAGAGACAGTATCAGTCATTTTGTTGCAACACTAAGTTCTTATAATAACTAAGTTATATAATTTGAAAAATTGACTGAAGTCTCAGCAATAAGCGTTTTTGTTTTTGCTCACAGCTTTTGCGCAAAAATGCATGTTGTAAACTGTCTCACATAAACAGGCTTCAGTGATAGTATCGTGGAGAATGTGTGGGCTGCTCTACTCGGAGGATGTGAGTTGGAAGTTAAGTTTATAATCAAGACTGGCTCTTAAGATACCAGCAAAGCTGTTCCAAGTCATAGACTAGCTTGTAATTTGTAGAAGCATTTTAAAACTTTTACCACCGCAAAGCTTGAATATTTTTTTATTTTAATACATGCATATTAAACGTCTGTCCTTTATGAATAAACAAAACAAAGTTTGCACTTGTTATTGCTGTCTTTTCGTCATAAGTATCTTGTCTCAAAAGTGTTTTCAAATTTTTAACTTACTTAGATCTAAAACTGCGCATGTGCAAAGACCTCCGTTGCTCATAATTCCTGCACCTGTTGGATGTTGGCAAATAACGGTATATCCACTGGAGCAAGTAGTCGAAGTACAGTCGGAGTTAGATGTACATACCTCACACCTTACACATACGACTGAAATTACAATTAGCAAGTGAGATTATTACGAAAGTCAAGTGATTAATTAACGAGAGAATTGTGTGGTAGGTCTAGAACGTTCAGATACGTTTCTTCGTGAGATTATTTACTTACACCAGCTACAAAATTACATTAATCACTCTCGATCACTTCATTCTTGATAACTAACCAGTTCTTACTTCAAACTAAGGGATTTATATATCGCTGTAGAACTCTCCCACTATCGGAACCACAAATACACGTTAAAATAAAGATACCATTCACATAAAACAACGTCAACTTAACAACTACCCTAACAGAGCTACAACCGTTAGAAAATCTCCTTCAACATTGATATACTCTCCACATACGGACAACATCGTCCCTGCAACACGACCACAGCAACAAGAACAGCCCCACCACAACATATACCATTTCGTTACACAACGTCCACATCCTTTATTAAAACACCCTCTGCTTCGCAAGACCCTCCGCGCTACAATATCCTCCGTACAACAGCGCATTTCGACAAACCCGCACTCTTAACATGACAATACTGATCAAGCAACAACTCTCTCTACAGCTTCCATAAAACCTTAACCGCACAAACACTATCTACGCAGATTCCTCCACCCGGTATACAGCATTCATGTAACAACACCCTGGACTGACTCGAAAACACCCTCCACTCAATCGACAACCCCCTCCATTCGACGAATGAACATGGAATGAACACCATTAACTAGACAACACCATTCACACTGTCGCGCATTTTGAATACTTTAAATTAATAGTAACATTATATGTCGCGTCATTGAAAGTGTTGAACTTAACAAACGTATTACCAACGACCGTAAATAATGCAAGCAGCAACAGAAGTTTCATCTTAAATGGATTTCTATGTTTCACCAAATTGAAATCTACTTCTCAAATTATATAGCAATTAATCACGTGGTCCATTTTCTTGCAAAAAGTTTTATCTTTTGTGAATGTAGGTGAATGGTGCTAAACATGTGCACTTTGAAATGAACACGTAGCCAAGTCTGCTTGTTGGCCCTAAATATATTTCGTTTCAAAATCATAGTAAGAAACAGAACTAATTCCAGTATTTACCATTCACCCAAAGACGTCCACACACTTGAGTGTCTACCACAAACTCAAAGACGTCCACATTACCCAGTGTCTATTACACACTGAAAGACGTCTACACACTTCAATGTATACTACTCACCCAAAGACGTCCACCAATTCTATTGTCTACCACATACTCAAAAACTTCCATACATTCCAGTGTCTGCCACACTTTCAAGGACGTCCATACTTTCTCGGATATCGTGTAAATCATAAGCCTAAGGCTAGCTACAACAATACTATGCACCATCGGCATCACGGGATCATGACTCTGTCAATGAAGAAAACAAATCAGCTTTGTGGGTCAATACTACCGAGTCTTGTCGTCGTACTGAAAGCACGAGCTTCACGATTTCCGACGAGACTCGCTTTTCAAGCCAATTAAGCAGGAGACAATCTAAGTCAATCTAGATTTTACTGATAGTCTTGATAGAGACGGTTTTATTGTTTTACTTTCATCCTAGAAAACTTTTTTATCAGAGAAAATCCGGAGGCATTGGTTTTACGACAAATCCACAATTTCAAATTACGTTGATGTCTTACATTGTTTCACAGAATACGATCTTAGATCTGTAGATAAGAAAATCACTAAATTCTCGATTTTTCACTCCATTCATGTACTATTCCCATGTCTCCTTTTAATGGCTTGATGTTTCATGTACTATTCTAATGCCTCCTATCAATGGCTTGGTATTTCATATACAGTTGTATCACCTCAATCAATGGCATGATGGTGCTTGCATCATCAGCAATGGTATTATCTGATATTTATTAAATATTCAAGTTTGTAATCGTCACATAGAATGCAAAATCATTGCAATGTATGATAGTTGTTATGCAATAGGGAGAATGTCAAATTATCAAACTTTCCATCCCAGTAACTGTATTGTGCTTAGATTTCGTGAGTTTTATTAGCTAAGAGGATTTTTAGAATGTATATTATGTTGTTTTACATATAACTCTAGCATCTCTATTAATGGCTTGATGTTTGATGTTTTGTACAGTAGGACCCCGTTGGCTAGAACTCGGTTGCCTCGAACACCCCTGTTGACTTGAATTGATTATGAAGTCCCAATTGATTTTCTTATATAATCTATATTGTTCGACCACTATCATACAGACATTGCATAATTAAATCAACACATGCTGCAATTTTCTAGTCCTTTCATTTTAGCCACAATACATACAATGTATATCATCATAAAGAATTAAAGTACATCATTATGATATACACAAAGTGCTTTCATTTTAGACACGATGATTTAGGGAACGTGACATTGAATGTATAAACATGAAGAAAGATAACTTCTTCCGCATAAGAACCATGTGCGTATAAATAAACGCCTAACGTAGAAACGATTGGTCAGGTTAGAGATAAAATTTCATTTGCATGAAATGTAAAAACACTCCGGAAAACTGTTCCTCTCGAATCTACGTGTATGTTCTTAACTACACAACAAAGTGAACGGTATGTATAAAATCACATATAATCACAAAATATCAACTCACCTATATTCAATAGGTCTACTATCAATAGATTGACATTGACAATATCATTCAAAATTGAACCAACATTCGAATTTGAATAAAAAATAAGTAGATAGGTGCGTCTCTATCGAAGTCGTACTCTGCCCTGCGTTCAGTTACGGCTATCAGTGGCGAACGTTTTGTATTTTATCCCTTGCCCACCATAGCACATTGGCTGCACACGGGAACCAAATTGCAAAACGTTACGAAACGATAGGGCTGATAGCCGTAACTGAACGCAGGGCTGAACTGATCTACCCCGTGCTAGATTCCCGCCTAAACCTGTTTGACCACTCACGAATCACGTGACCCTACGCACCAGTGATTCGTCCAATATTACACATAATTTCTTTGTTCGGTTAAGACATACGTTCTGTGGCTATACTCCGTAACGCTCAGAACTTAAAATTCATGTGTCAGCAACAGTTAGATTGTTAACTCTGTAGATGTCAAATCTTTTACCTGATCTGCATGAACCTTGGTCAAACTGATTGTCTCAATGATATCTAGGTTCAAGTTTGAAACTGGGTTGTTTTTGTCAAAAACTTTGTTAACACTATAGGGGTCTCATTTTTTGGTATCCCCCTGTGTCCGTCGTCGTCGTCCGTTGTCTACAATTAAGATTGTTAACACTCTAGAGGTAAGCTCTTTTACCTGATCTGCATGAAACTTGGTCAGAATAATTGTCTAAATAAATTACAGGCCAAGTTTGAAACTGTGTCATCTGGAGTCAAAATGTAGGTCACTAGGTCAAATTATAGTAAAACCTTGTTTACACTCCAGAGGTCACATTTTTCACTAGATTTATATGAGACATGGTCAGAATGTTTGACTCAATGAAATCTAGTCCAATATCGAACCTGGGTCATCTGGGTTAAACAACTAGGTCACTATGTCCAATTATAGTAAAACCTTGTTAACACTCCAGAGGTCACAGTTTTTACTTGATTTATATGAGACTTGGTCGAAATGTTTGCCTTAATAAGATCTTGGTCAAGATTGAAACTGGGTCATCTGAGGTCAAAAACTAGGTCACTGAGTCAAATGATCGAAAATCCTTGTGGATTCTCGGGAATCTGCATTTTCTACCAGACCTACATAAAACTTGATCATAATGTTTGTCTTAATAAAATGCAAGTCCAGTGTGGTACTGGTTCAGGTTGGGTAAAAAAGATGGTCACAAGGTCAAATCATTGAAAATCCTTTTTGGACTCTCTTGAAGCCAACATGGCAATGTACACAGGTGAGTGATATAAGGCCACCATGGCCCTCTTGTTTGACTTTATCTCTATAAGATAGGGTAAAAATGTTTGTCTCAATTAAATCTTGGTCAAGTTTGAAATTGGGTCATCTGAGTAGCTAGTTAACATGGTCAAATCGTAGAAAATCCATGTGAACTTCCTAGAGGATCTTATCCATTTATAACATCATTACACTTATTTAGTTCAATGTGTATGTTCATCAGCCTACATACAGCCATATTAAATCTAACTTGGTCTAAGTTACAGAGTAAATGTACATTTTAATCAACTTGACACAGTTATTTATTGATCCTATATTTCTTTTGTTGTAGACAATGAAAGTAGCTAGGAAAATATGCGAGACTAGCAAGTCAGTTGTGGCTATGGGAAAAAGAACATTTTATCGGCAAATAGCTTTGGACAGGAAACAAGTTTATCAGTAAGATAACCTTACATATGTTCTATAGGTGCATGAACTAACTACATGTAATAGTTAAGGAGATAATTTAATGATAAGGTGATATTTAAACAAACATTGTGCCAGTTTGTGCCAAGTTGTAAAATTTGCAGACATTGAATCATTCGCACCTGTTCACATCATTCGCACCTGTTTACATCATTCGCACCTGTTTACATCATTCGCACCTGTTCACAATTAACTATAGACCCACCAAGTTTGTGATACTTTAATATGAAGGAGACTTTGAGCTTTGTTTGTTTTCAGAGAACTTCACTGTTTGTGATGACAAAACTCTGCCATCACAAATAATATTTCGCTTGAGCCTACTTGGAATGAGCTAAACATAGTCGCCACGATGGCGATTTTCAAATAACTTGGCACAAAGGTGCACCATAATGAAATGGTGTATGCATGTAAGACCAAGGTCAAAGGTAAAAACTGTGTATAATAGATATGCACTGTAAAGCATTATATAACCCTATTCTCTTCATCACTTTACAATTAGCTGGTTCGACATATGCCCTTGGGCTACTACTTTTCAAATATCTGTTATTACATGACATTTTGTGAATGCAGTGATTAATGTACTTCTACGGGAGATACAGCACTGCAAGGAGCAACCACATATCCAGTTATATGTCAATGGCGCCATACACTCACAATGTTTAATGTCTTGATATTCAGATTAACAGAGCAAGTGATGGTTGAAAATTTGTCAATCACAGATGGTCAGGAGGGAATACGAGCATTTGTTGAAAAACGGAAGCCCGTCTGGAGTCATGATGATGGAAAAAGTTCATTAAAAAACATTGGATGCACCAGACTGACAAAACCTTGCACAATATTTATGCCAATCAATATTAATATTCTATACAGAATGGAGGGAGACCCATTGTTTGAATCTTGGCAGCTGGTTTTTGTATCCAATATTGTTATTCAGTTCTGTGAGGGGAATTTTACTGTGCAGTATTTAATGTTAATTATTTGAAATTATATCAACGACATGATAAAAAGTTGACTCTTGATTCATAGTCTTCCAGTGTCTTTGTAAGGATTTCATGTAGACATATTTCTCGCTGTATCAACTAAACTATCACAGTTGTGCTCGCTTTTTCGACAAAGGGGACCAGTACGTTGAGGAGATGATGTAAAATGGCCTGTTTTGGCCTAAAACAGACATACAAGCCAAAACAAATGATACCACATGATATTACTGACAAGGGGTATAACTCCAAAATACATTTTCCGACCAAAGTTCTTGTGATTGGCTGTTAGATTTTTAATGTTGAATCAACTTCAAAAGTGCCTGCTCGCAGATAATACAATACACTTCCAACAAACAATAACACTTTAACAGTTTACCTCATAAAAATTCGATAAATCCACAGTTTTGTTTACTCCATCCAGAAGTTGCAACATCAAATGACGCCTGTTAGTGTGTTGATTCCTTGCGAATAATTTTTTCTAGATATTTACAGATATCAATGCGCTTAAAAAGGTTGTGCCAGAGTGACATATTGTAGGAGTTTAGATGCTGTACAATGTAAGGATATGGACTGAAACACAGTAGTGTAGCAGTCTGGTTGTTACATAACTCCAGCTACTAACACAGTGAACTTAAGTGACCTCACCTGGTCCAGATGGAATATAGTCAATCAAATTTCTCATCAATGAAACGCTTTGTCCGTAAATTCCTCCGCAGAAATGAATAACAGTACGTGGTTCGTTGGATTTTAATGAAACATATATGACAATATGACTGATCAATGTCTATTTGGATTGTTTTGCTATTATTTTTTGATACACGTTTTAGATGTTACTCGAGGTATTGGATGATGTGTTATACCCATTTAAAAGTCAAATTGTTAAACATGTATGTTGCCTACCTACTTTCACCTGTCATTGTATTATACCACATTGGACTGTTGTTTTCCCGGGGATATGTGTGGGGAGGCATTGTCATATTTATAATCACTGTTCTGTATCGATGACTGTCTAAATACATTTAAGAACGACAAGCTTTTATTTTATATATATATATTTCACACATAGAAAAACACGTACCATAATTATATTGTAGGCCTATATATGGTCATCTTGCCAAAAGTGAATCTCACGATTCCGCAATATTAACGCATGCAGAAAACCACAGGGATACGGCTCATAAACGGACAAATAGGATTTTCGCAAAACAGACAAAGGACTTTTTATTCATATGTTTTATAGCAGGTTCTACATGTTGTGGTTATTACTGATTGTTTCATCATTAATGCATCCATCTATGTTGAATTAATTTGTTTCAATTGCGGTTACTTTGAGTTGAGGTTGAAATTTGTCAAAAATCACCTAGACTAAAAGTACTTTCAGTACTTTAATTGATCATATTAGAAATTAATACGCGACTATTCGGGTAAACCAAAACTGACTCAAATAATCAAGATAACCCGTTTATATCAAGATTCCCCTTCTACAATTGATATATCTCAGACAAATCAGTCACTATGCTCATTGAATCTATAATAAATCAGAGGAATGTACATGTACTATTTTCTTGACACGAATGAATATAGTTGGCGGTACTTTGAATCAACTTCCGGTTGATACGATGATAGCAAAGAGACGCTAAAGCGCCTCAAAATTACGAGGGGTTTGGATTTCCAAAAATCCTCTTGTCGAAATGTTCTGACCCATTTTTGATATGTTTCATACAAATGTACTTTAGGTGACTGGCTACCAAGATTGTTCAAATTTTTCGGATTCATCAAAAACTATGACTACCAGGGGACTGTGCCCATTTTTCCTATATATATATAGTGGAAATTTTCTATACATGTCCAAATTGTGATACAACTTCACACAGATGGTCCTTAGGAATAGGTGACCCTCTACCAATATTGTACAAATTACATATACATGTATTTAGATTCATAAAAAAAATGGCGGTTAGGGCTAAGCCACCTTTGATATATGTATTATAGTTGGAACTTCAAAAATCTACTTGGCAAAAAATACAGGCCCAATTTCGATATAATTTCACTTGAATGATCAGAAGGTGATCTTCTACAAAAAATGTTTAAATAATTTTTATTCATAAAAAACATTACTGCCAGGGGACGGAGCCACTTTTCCTACATATGTTTACATGTTTTTCGATACAGATTTCGATATTTATGTATATGTGGTGCATCGTGAGAAAATTAGGTTTAAGGACATCAGCGAACTGACGTCAGAAACGTCACATTTCGCCGTCATTATAATCATGTTTATATGCCTTGAAATTGGTGTGCATAATACTGTTATACCAATGTTTTGTATATTTCCCATTCATAAATGTGTGTCTCAATGTGCTATACAATTATTGTTAATATGAAATAATGATAATGGTATATGAACAAAATTATTGGTTCTGTTAATCACGATCATCACATTTGATAGCGTGCCAATTGCTTTGTAAGAATACACTCACAGTATTTAAAATGTACTTAAATCAGAACTTTTGGCAAAAAGATTTCTGATTCCTTTTTTTAAAGGCTCAAACATTACGAAATGTAAAACAGTTAAAATTGAAAACAAGGTCCCTAGGTCGGGTTTCTCATGGCGCTTCTCATATGTACACCCTATAATATGTGTCATGATAGGATGATATGCTTTCAATTATATCATGAGATTCTAATGTTTATATATTTTATGTGGAAAGTAAGCCAGGAGTTAGTAACCACCAGTATCATATGGCTATTGTATGAAAGTATTCATAATGTGAAGCAATGGGAAACTTTTAGATGTCTATTTGATAAACACACCAAATTCTGTATCCTTCGATTTATGTAGAGCATTTATTATAAACAGAAAGATCAAAATCACCACTGACCTGAGTAGGCCGGACCAAGGATCAAACCCAGGACCTACAGAGGGATAGTCAAGTGCGTTACCAACTGCGCTAGTCATGCCAGTTTAAGTCCTAGTGGACGTTACATGTTTAGATTTCCAAGGAATGCTGCAATGAAATGATAAAAATCTGAATGCATCTCAATGCAATATTGTATTAATCTAAATATTTACCACACACAACTGTAATCAGAACTAGTGCAGCAAGGTCACTTCACCTGTGGTTATATTTAGTTGGCTCAGTGCATGATTCGGTGACGTTTGGTTAAGTACTGTTGGGTTTAATAATCAACAGCTTTGGTCATTTAAAGGTGTTGTCAGTCTATACACGTTCTCCCCGGTCTCCATAACTAGTGCATTCCTTAGTGTCACTGCAAGCGACAGATATCTTTCCAATTTAAGTCAGCAGTGGGAGGCGAATGACCTCGGAAAGATTCTTTGATCAAATCACCATTATGTCTGTAGCTTAATACATGTAAGAATGAAGAGTAGTGTGCATTGTGCGTCTGACTGTTAACAGATAAATTATTTTCAGATAGATACTGATATGCAGCGTTCGCAGGACTTCAAATGCCAGGTTATCGCCATCATGTCTAACCGGTCGCACGTAGAAGAACGTACTCGGGTTCAGACTGCGTTTAAAATATATATATAAATCGATCACAAATGATGTTGTTGTTGTTCTCTATTGCTATTTATAGGAGATATGGTCTCGTTATGTGCGACTACGAAAATTATCGTTGTCATCTCTCTATGTATATCTCACTCTGTGCTTGGAAAATTAATTGGAAAATACCCCACCACAGCAAGATAACTCATAACCTATGGTAAGCTAGTGTTATTTTAACTTCGTGTCTGGACATACTGATTTTATTCTAATTTAGAGCTGATATTATTTATTTGGTCATTTTATAATTACATATCCACAAACGTTACATAACCGGTCTGATATCTTTGTATTTCATTTGTTTACAATCGTGACAAACATGTCACTTGTTTTACAATCTTAAGGTCCTACTATTATTACTGACCATTTTTCTTTATTAAGGTTTGAAGATCTAGCATTTCTAGAACAAGTCGGATTGAAGATCGCTTGGATAAAAATGTTTACTATTTTTTCAATACGTTTTTATTCTTTTTCGCATTTCTGTGTTATGTTTTTGTTTTATTCCATATTCCATGCAAACCATCTGACATATTTACACATACTTTGCTATTTTAAAACTGTTTAGTTACAAAACGGAAGAATGCAACGAGTTGCCAGCTTGGCTACAAAGACAACTGGTACCGTCCCACAGCACCTTCTGTGCTTTGATTTTATATTTTTGTCATTCCTTTTTCCATACCTAATTATTCAAGTGTCATTGATTGCAATAAATAAGAACATATTTATAAGAAACATAATATTTATTTCATGAAGTCCGCAACTTTACCATCTTGAGCAAATGCATCTTTGGTCGTAACAATGTTTATGAGCGTCGGAAATACAAGGATACGAATGCGCAATGCAGTCTGCCACAGTTGTACAAGCTGAAAATACATAAATGCATTGCATTTTAGCTTGATATGTAGTAAAAGCAAAATTAAACCTCATGCACCGCAGAGTCATGTGCGAGAGATAAGTTATCAGTTGATGGCGTACAACTAATCGGGGAATGTCGTAAGTTAGTAAGTTACTAGTATATAGAAACAATCCTTTGAAAAGGCAGAAATAATGATTGGGTTTACTGACTAGCTGTTAAAAAACTTATTATTTCATCCCCAAAAAAACTGCTATATTTCTGCAATTTCTAGATACATTTTTGGAATGGTAAGGTCGGACGTTTAATAAGCTTATATGAGCACGAGGTGAAACACATGATGAGCTTTGAGATCGCCCTGTGTCCGTCGTCCAAAGTTGGCGTGTTAACCATCCATGGGTTATCTCGAGTAAAAACGATGTCACTAGGTCAAACCAGGCAAAGATCTTAATAACACTCTAGAGGCATTTGCATGAACTGTACACACAATATTCATGACACGAGAAAGTCTCACTACTAGGAGCAAAAACATCAATATATTACCAGAGAAAGTATCAGTCATTTTGTTGCAACACTAAGTTCTTACCGATGATAGAGCATTACCACCGTAATTGTTGCCTACACATTGATCGATTGAGATGATATACATTTGTATATATCCTTATATTTATGCATTACTACTTGATATATAATTTGAAAAATTGGCTGAAGTCTCAGCAATAAGCGTTTTTGTCCCTGCTAACAGCTTTTGCGCAAAAACAGGCTTGAGTGATAGTATCGTGGATAAGGTGTGGGCTGCTCTACTCGGAGGATGTGAGTTGGAAGTTAAGTTTACAATCAAGACTGGCTCTTAGATACCAGCAAAGCTGTTCCAAGTCATAGACTAGCTTTTGTAGAACCATTTCAAAACTTTTACCACCACCAAGCTGGAATTTTTTTTTATTTTAATACATGTACATTAAACGTCTGTCCTTTATGAAGAAACAAAACAAAGTTTGCACTTGTTATTGCTGTCTTTTCGTCATAAGCAGTAAGAGTATCTTGTCTCAAAAGTGTTTTCAAAATTTTAACTTACTTAGATTTTGCACTGCGCATGTGCAAAGACCTCCGTTAGTCACAATTCCTGCACCTGTTGGATGTTGGCAAATAACGGTATATCCACTGGAGCAAGTAGTCGAAGTACAGTCGGCGTTAGTAGTACATACCTCACACCATACACATACGACTGAAATTACAATTAGCAAGTGAGAGTATTACGAAAGTCAAGTGATTAATTAACGAGAGAATTGTGTGTGGTCTAGATCGTTCAGATACGTTTTCTCGTGTGATTATTTATTTACACCAGCTACACAATGACATTAATCACTCTCGATCACTTCATTCTTGATAACTAACCAGTTCTTACTTCAAACTAAGGGATTTATATATCGCTGTAGAACTCTCCCACGGCGGAATTCGAAACTACGGAACCAGTATGCCTCCCTCTATCAGAACCACAAATACACGTTAAAATAAACATACCATTCACATAAAACAACGTCAACTTAACAACTACCCTAACAGAGCTACAGCCGTTAGAAAATCTCCTTCAACATTGATATACTCTCCACATACGGACAACATCATCCCTGCAAAACGACCACAGCAACAAGAACAGCCCCACCACAACATATACCATTTCGTAAAACAACGTCAACATCCTGTATTAAAATACCCTCTGCTTCGCAAGACCCACAGCGCTAAAATATCCTCCGTACAACAGCGCATTTCGACAAACCCACACTCTTAACATGACAACACTGATCAAGCAACAACTCTCTCTACAGCTTCCATAAAACATCAAACGCACAAACACTATCTACGCATATTCCTCCACCCGGTATACAGCATTCATGTAACAACACCCTGGACTGACTGGAAAACACCCTCCACTCAATCGACAACACCCTCCATTCGACAACACCCTTAACTAGAGAACACCATTCACACTGAAGCGCATTTTGAAAACTTTAAATTCAATAGTAACTTTATATGTCGCGTCATTGAAAGTGTTGAATTTAACAAACGTATTACCAACGACCGCAAATAATGCAAACAGCAACAGAAGTTTCATCTTAAATGGAATTCTATGTTTAACCAAATTGAAATCTACTTCTCAAATTATATAGCAACTACTCACGTGGTCCATTATCTTACAAAAAGTGTTATCTTTTGTGAATGTAGGTGAATGGTGCTTAACATGTGCACTTTTTTTTAAATGAACACGTAGCCAAGTCTGCTTGTTGGCCCTAAATATATTTCGATTCAAAATCATAGTAAGAAACAGGACTAATTCCAGTATATACCATTCACCCAAAGACGTTCACACACTGGAGTGTCTACCACAAACTCAAAGACGTCCACATTACCCAGTGTCTATTACACACTGAAAGACGTCCACCTACTTCAGTGAATTCTATTGTCTGCCACATACTCAAAAACTTCCATACATTCCAGTGTCTGCCACACATTCAAGGACGTCCATACTTTCTCGGATATCGTGAAATCATAAGCCTAGCGCTAGCTACACCAATAATATGCACCACGGGCATCACGGGATCATGACTTGGTCAATGAAGTAAACAAATCAGCTTTGTGTGTCAAAACTATTGAAAGCACGAGCTTCACGATTTCCGACGAGTCTCGCTCTCCAATTAAGCAGAAGACAAACTAGGTCACTCAATCTCCGCGGTAGTAAACATGCTCCGAGTCGACACACCTCATCTGCTATTAAATGCAGTATCACACCTATTGCTGCCCCCGCTTCTGGTGCTCCATCCCCGGCTTCCGGTGGTACAAGTATCCTACGACCTTGGGGCAATAACCCTCCTGATAGTAGCAAACAGCAGACGCAAGCTCCACCTCCAAACAATGTGAATAACTAGGACAACAATCGGGGGAAAATAAGTGATTGTAGTATCTTAAACTTTGGTTTTCAAAATGTTGCTGGCCTTAAGAAAATGCTTATTTATCCTGTCTTTGTTGAACATATTCAGTGTTATAATATATTGTGTGGCGCAGAGACTCACAGTGATTCTACTGATATTCGTGATATAGAAGGATTTATTGTTTTACTCTCATCCTAGAAAACTTTTGTATAAGAGAAAATCCGGAGACATTTTTCCATATATGTATATAGTGGAATTTTCTATACAGGTCCAAATGTTGATACAACTTCACACAGATGGTCCTTAGGAATAGGTGACCCTCTACCAATATTGTACAAATTACATATACATGTATTTAGATTCATAAAAAACATGGCGGCCAGTGCTAAGCCACCTTTGATATATGTATTATAGTTGGAACTTCAAAAATCTACTTGGCAAAAAATACAGGCCCAATTTCGATATAATTTCACTTGAATGATCAGTAGGTGATCTTCTACAAAAATTGTTTAAATAATTTTTATTCATAAAAAACATTACTGCCAGGGGACGGAGCCACTTTTCCTACATATGTTTACATGTTTTCGATACAGATTTCGATATTTATATATATGTGGTGTATCGTGAGAAAATTAGATTTAAGGACATCAGCGAACTGACGTCAGAAACGTCACATTTCGCCGTCATTATAATCATGTTTATATGCCTTAACATTGGTGTGCATAATACTGGTATACCAATGTTTTGTATATTTCCCATTCATAAATGTGTGTCTCAATGTGCTATACAATTATTGTTAATATGAAATAATGATAATGGTATATGAACAAAATTATTGGTTCTGTTAATCACGATCATCACATTTGATATCGTGCCAATTACTTTGTAAGAATACACTCACAGTATTTAAAATGTACTTAAATCAGAACTTTTGGCAAAAAGATTTCTGATTCCTTTTTTAAAGGCTCAAACAATATAAAAAAATAAGGTCCCTAGGTCGGGTTTCTCATGGCGCTTCTCATATGTACACCCTATAATATGTGTCATGATAGCATGATATGCTTTCAATTATATCATGAGATTCTAATGTTTATATATTTTATGTGGAAAGTAAGCCAGGACTTAGTAACCACCAGTGTCATATGGCTATTGTATGAAAGTATTCATAATGTGAAGCAATGGGAAACTTTTAGATGTCTATTTGATAAACACACCAAATTTTGATCCTTCGATTTATGTAGAGCATTTCTTATAAACAGAAAGATCAAAATCACCACTGACCGGAGTAGGTCGGACCAAGGATCAAACCCAGGACCTACAGAGGGATAGTCTAGTGCGTTACCAACTGCGCTAGCCATGCCAGTTTAAGTCCTAGTGGACGTTACATGTTTAGATTTCCAAGGAATGCTGCAATGAAATGATAAAAATCTGAATGCATCTCAATGCAATATTGTATTAATCTAAATATTTACCACACACAACTGTAATCAGAACTAGTGCAGCAAGGTCACTTCACCTGTGGTTATATTTAGTTGGCTCAGTGCATGATTCCGTAATGTTTGGTTAAGTACTGTTGGGTTTAATAATCAACAGCTTTGGTCATTTAAAGGTGTTGTCAGTCTATACACGTTCTACCCAGTCTCCATAACTAGTGCATTCCTTAGTGTCACTGCAAGCGACAGATATCTTTCCAATTTAAGTCAGCAGTGGGAGGCGAATGACCTCGGAAAGATTCTTTGATCAAATCACCATTATGTCTGTAGCTTAATACATGTAAGAATGAAGAGTAGTGTGCATTGTGCGTCTGACTGTTAACAGATAAATTATTTTCAGATAGATACTGATATGCAGCATTCGCAAGACATAAAATGCCAGGTTATCGCTATCATGTCTAATCGATCGCACATAGAAGAACGTACTCGGGTTCAGACTGCGTTTAAAATATATATATAAATCGATCACAAATGATGTTGTTGTTGTTCTTTATTGCTATTTATAGTAGATATGGTCTCGTTATGCGCGACTACGAAAATTATCGTTGTCATCTCTCTATGTATATCTCACTCTGTGCTTGGAAAATTAATTGGAAAATACCCCACCACAGCAAGATAACTCATAACCTATGGTAATCTAGTGTTATTATAACTTCGTGTCTGGACATACTGATTTTATTCTAATTTAGAGCTGATATTATTTATTTGGTCATTTTATAATTACATATCCATAAACGTTACATAACCGGTCTGATATCTTTGTATTTCATTTGTTTACAATCGTGACAAACATGTCACTTGTTTTACAATCTTAAGGTTCTACTATTATTACTGACCATTTTTCTTTATATAGGTTTGAAGATCTAGCATTTCTAGAACAAGTCGGATTGAAGATCGCTTGGATAAAAATGTTTACTATTTTTTCAATACGTTTTTATTCTTTTTCGCATTTCTGTGTTATGTTTTTGTTTTATTCCATATTCCATGCAAACCATCTGACATATTTACACATACTTTGCTATTTTAAAACTGTTTAGTTACAAAACGGAAGAATGCAACGAGTTGCCAGCTTGGCTACAAAGACAACTGGTACCGTCCCACAGCACCTTCTGTGCTTTGATTTTATATTTTGTCATTCCCTTTTCCATACCTAATTATTCAAGTGTCATTGATTGCAATAAATAAGAACATGTTTTAAGAAACAAAATATTTATTTCATGAAGTCCGCAACTTTACCATCTTGAGCAAATACAATTTCCGTCGTAACAATGTTTATGATCGTCGGAAATACAAGGATACGAATGCGCAATGCAGTCTGCCAGAGTTGTACAAGCTGAAAATACATAAATGCATTGCATTTTAGCTTGATATGTAGTAAAAGTTGTATATATTCTTATATTTCTGCATTACTACTTGATATATAATTTGAAAAATTGGCTGAAGTCTCAGCAATAAGCTTTTTTGTCCCTGCTAACAGTGTTTGCGCAAAAATGCATGTTGTAAACTGTCTCACATAAACAGGCTTGAGTGATAGTATCGTGGAGAATGTGTGGGCTGCTCTGCTCTGAGGATGTGAGTTGGAAGTTAAGTTTATAATCAAGACTGGCTCTAAGATACCAGCAAAGCTGTTCCAAGTCATAGACTAGCTTGTAATTTGTAGAAGTATTTTAAAACTGTTACGACCACCAAGCTTGAATATCTTTTTATTTTAATACATGTATATTAAACGTCTGTCCTTTATGAAGAAACAAAACAAAGTTTGCACTTGTTATTGCTGTCTTTTCGTCATAAGTAGTAAGAGTATCTTGTCTCAAAAGTGTTTTCAAATTTTTAACTTACTTAAATTTTGCACTGCGCATGTGCAAAGACCTCCGTTAGTCACAATTCCTGCACCTGCTGGATGTTGGCAAATAACGGTATATCCACTGGAGCAAGTAGTCGAAGTACAGTCGGAGTTAGTTGTACATACCTCACACCATACACATACGACTGAAATTACAATTAGCAAGTGAGATTATTACGAAAGTCAAGTGATTAATTAACGAGAGAATTGTGTGGTAGGTCTAGAACGTTCAGATACGTTTCCTCGTGTGATTATTTATTTACACAAGCTACAAAATGACATTAATCACTCTCGATCACTTCATTCTTGATAACTAACCAGTTCTTTCTTCAAACTAAGGGATTTATATATCGCTGTAGAACTCTCCCACGGCGGAATTCGAAACTACGAAACCAGTATGCCTCCCTCTATCGGAACCACAAATACACGTTTAAATAAACATACCATTCACATAAAACAACGTCAACTTAACAACTACCCTAACAGAGCTACAGCCGTTAGAAAATCTCCTTCAACATTGATATACTCTCCACATACGGACAACATCATCCATGCAACACGACCACAGCAACAAGAACAGCCCCACCACAACATATACCATTTCGTTACACAACGTCCACATCCTTTATTAAAACAAACACCCTCTGCATCGCAAGACCCACAGCGCTAAAATATCCTCCGTACAACAGCGCATTTCGACAAACCCACACTCTAAACATGACAACACTGATCAAGCAAAAACTCTCTCTACAGCTTCTATAAAACATCAACCTCACAAACACTATCTATGCGGATTCCTCCACCCGGTATACAGCATTCATGTAACAACACCCTGGACTGACTCGAAAACACCCTCCACTCAATCGACAACACCCTCCATTCGACAACACCCTTAACTAGACAACACCATTCACACTGAAGCGCATTTTGAAAATTTTAAATTCAATAGTAACTTTATATGTCGCGTCATTGAAAGTGTTGAACTGAACAAACGTATTACCAGCGACCGTAAATAATGCAAACAGCAACAGAAGTTTCATCTTAAATGGAATTCTATGTTTAACCAAATTGAAATCTACTTCTCAAATTATATAGCAACTAATCACGTGGTCCATTATCTTACAAAAAGTGTTATCTTTTGTGAATGTAGGTGAATGGTGCTTCAAATGAACACGTTGTCAAGTCTGCTTGTTGGCCCTAAATATATTTCGTTTCAAAATCATTGTGAGAGGTGCCATAGTAAGAAAAATGACTAATTCCAGTGTCTACCACAAACTCAAAGACGTCCATATTACCCAGTGTCTGTTACACACTGAAAGACGTCCACCTACTTCAGTGTCTACTACTCACCCAAAGACGTCCATCAATTCTATTGTCTGCCACATACTCAAAAACTTCCATACATTCCAGTGTCTGCCACATATTCAAGGACGTCCATACTTTCTCGGATATCGTGTAAATCATAAGCCTAGCGCTAGCTACACCAATAATATGCACCATCGGCATCACGGGATCATGACTTGGTCAGTGAAGTAAACAAATCAGCTTTGTGTGTCAATACTATTGAAAGCACGAGCTTCACGATTTCCGACGAGTCTCGCTCTCCAATTAAGCAGAAGACAATCTAGGTCACTCAATCTCCGCGGTAGTAAACATGCTCCGAGTCGACACACCTCCACTGCTATTAAATGCAGTATCACACCTATTGCTGCCCCACATCTGGTGCTCCATCCCCGGCTTCCGGTGGTACAAGTATCCTACGACCTTGGGGCAATAACCCTCCTGATAGTAGCAAACAGCAGACGCAAGCTCCACCTCCAAACAATGTGAATAACTAGGACAACAATCGGGGGGAAATAAGTAATTGTAGTATCTTAAACTTTGGTTTTCAAAATGTTGCTGGCCTTAAGAAAATGCTTAATTATCCTGTCTTTGTTGAACATATTCAGTGTTGTGTGGAGCAGAGACTCGCAGTGTTTCTACTAATATTCGTGATTTAGACGGATTTATTGTTTAACTCTCATCCTAGAAAACTTTAGTATAAGAGAAATCCGGAGGCATTGGTGTTTACGTCAAATCCAAAATTTCAAATTACGTTGATGTCTTACCTTGTTTTACAGAATACGATCTTTGGTTATCTGTAGATAAGAAAATCACTAAATTCTCGATTTTTCACTCCGAATCAATATGAATTATTCTCTAATTCTGTTTTGCATATTAACAGCCAGTATAAATACATAAGCACAGCACAGCATCCTTCCTAACTAACAATTCATTTTCAGTTCTTAGCAATTATGATAGCCCAGGAAAACCATCTTCATCATCCTCAACCAAACCAAACCAACAAGGACAGAGTCCTTAGAAAACAAAAAATGCAAATCGCCCCCTAAAAGTAATCTGCCTAAATTTCCAGTCTATTACAAATAAGAAGCCAGAACTAGATGCACGTGTAGACGCTGGATCCTTCCGTCTCGTCCTCAGAATTCTTTGATCCTAACCATTTTTTCAGTTTATAGAAAACACAGACCACCGAATAAAAAAGGCCAAAGTCATGGAGGCGTCCTGATTGCAATTAAAAAAGAATATAATTCCATACAGAGTAAAGAATTACAAACTGACTGTGAAATAGTCTGGGTAGAAGTAACATTATTTGGTAGCAGAAAACTTATTGTTGGCTCTTTTTACAGACCTCAGCCTTACGATGATGTATCTTTGCAATATTTAAATGAATCACTCAGTAGAATCAATCCTAACTCAAAATCAGTCATACTAGTCGGTGGGGATTTTAATCTGGGAAACATTGACTGGAAGTCATCTAGCACCATCTCTAGTAAACCAAACTTAAAACATAACCAAGAACTACTAGACATTGCTGCAGACCATCTACTTACCCAGTTAGTCGACAAACCAACTAGAAATAACAAAATCTTAAACCTGCTCTTTACAAATTATCCGTCTATAATTGATAATATTGAAACTATACCTCCCATTGGTGAAGCTGATCATGATATTGTTTTATCAACATGTAATATCTTCCTTCGTAGATGTAAATCAAAGCCTAGAAAATTCTTAAAATACTAAAAAGCAAACTGGGACGGGATCAAAGAGGACCTAAATAAAACATATAGTAAATTGCTGAAAGATCAAAACCATAAAAATGTAGATGAACTCTGGAACATGTTTAAATCAAACTTACAAGACTCAATCACTAGAAACATACCATCAGGGCTGAGTAAACAAAGTAACAGACTACCCTGGATCTCAAAAGAACTGAAAAGGAAACGGAACAAATTTAAACAAAAACTAACAAATCGCAATAAAAACCAACATAAAACTGACAATCTTAGGAAACTAAAAGCTGAACTCCAAAATGAACAACGTAAACCTTATTGGAATTACATTGAAAACATGATTTTTGACATCCCCATTCCTGATCAAGGCAACTCTAAATTTAGTAAAACCCCAAAAAACCTATTCTCATACATTAAATCACAGAAAACAGAATCTTCCACAATACCACAACTCCGCGAAAACGGAATATTAAAACCAGAAACAGCAGCAAAAGCCAACATCTTAAATGATCAATTTCAAAAAGCCTTTACACCAGCAACATCACAACCAATACCAAATCAGGGTCCAAGTCCTCACCCACAAATGCCAGACATTCTTATAAACCAAAATGGCATCACAAAATTATTATCCAATATTAACCCCCATAAAGCCTCAGGACCAGATAACATCCATGCAAAGGTATATCACCTATTTTAACCATTATTTTTAACAAGTCTGTTGTTTCTGGCAAAGTCCCATTAGACTGGAAACATGCAAATGTTTGCCCGGTTTTTAAAAACGGAGATAAGCATGATCCTATAAATCCTACCAATCTCTTTGACATGTATTTGTTGTAAAATTCTAGAACACGTAATTTCCAGTAATATCATGTCATACCTAGAAAGTAACACTATTTTGTACGATCTGCAACACGGTTTTAGATCTTCGCGTTCTTGTGAAACGCAATTAATCTCATTTATTCAAAACATATGTCAGTCTCATAATAAGAATATTCAGACAGATATCATCAAAATGGACTTTGCCAAGGGATTTGACAAAGTACCGCACAAACATCTTTTGTATAAACTTAAATATTATGGTATATCCTTTAACGCTTTGACTGGATTTCTGATTTTCTAGATGATAGGACCCAGACAGTTGTCCTGGATGGTGAAATGTCAAAGAAGGTGTCTGTGTCCTCTGGTGTCCCCCAGGGCACAGTTCTGGATCCGATCCTCTTCCTGATCTACATAAATGACTTTGCTGATTACATACAACACAGCACACTAAGACTCTTTGCTGGTGACAGCATTATATACAGAGAAATTAAAAGCATACATGATGCTGAGCTTCTTCAGTCTCACTTGGAGGCTGCTGTACCCTTATCAAGGCTTTTACGAATGCACATCGTTGTTGAGTTGTATACTAGTTTTTTCGGCGCAGCCGTACTAACATGGGTTTGCTAATTACATATTCAGTGTTCTGTAAACCAATCAAATCTTACGTTTACCACCAAGGCAATTTCGCGCAATTTCTCTTCAATTTAAAAATAGTTGTAACCTTGAAACAGATTGGTTAACATTTTCTATAGTGTATTTCAAGATTTATCCAGTAAGTAGCCTTGTTATTCATCACCACGGGGAATTCTCTGGTGTTGGAATTAAGAAGTTTTTTTTTGGTTTTATGTACCAGTCGTGAACATTTATATTCTTTTAATCAGATAAATCGCTATGTTACAAGTTTATTAACATGGATGTGTGAGTTCACGACTTACGCAATAAGTTATATTGAACTATATTGAAACAGACTATACTGTGTCTATGATTTGTTTGTAATTGGGTTTATTTATCGTCGCCACCGGTTTCCAATATGGGCGACGCCTCCAGAAGAATGTTAGCCATATTATATTTTTGGAGGATAGTGGAGATACAGGAGATGCCCCAGTTCCAGAAGCACCCCTGGTTCTTTTACGTGCTCGATGTAAAGCATCATACACGGGACCTCGGTTTTTAAAGTCTCATCCGAAAGACTGTTAGTACGGTCAGTGATGGAGCGGGGAATCGAACCAGCGATCCCTGGATTACAAGTCCAGCGCGTTACCACTGGACCACGGATCCGCTACTGTGTCTATGATCACACTACGGAATTATTTATTATGCCGTCTCATTCGGAACACCTCGGCATTATTGGCTCTGCCGAATTCCGCCAAGAAGTTACGATTGATGCAGTCTCAAACGCAGCGATCTCCCCTTACAGGTCTCGAAGTATTTGTAGTATATCGTAATTGCATGACATTTAGGCATGTTTTATGTTGTACAACATAATTTAACCTAGAGAGTGCAACCAATTTGCAAACTTCAAGTTGCGCCGACCATCTTTTTTAAAGATATTTCTTGTTTTATGTTTTGGTCATTCCTAAATAATTTTAGTGTTGCCGATTGCAATAAATAAGAACATGTTTTAAGAAACATAATATTTATTTCATGCACTCTGCACCTTTACCATCTTGAGCAAATACATTTTCCGTCGTAACAATGTTTATGATCGTCGGAAATACACTTGTAAGAATTCATAACGCAGTCACTTCGGTTTGCACAAGCTGAAAATAAATAAATGTATTTTATTTTAGTTTGATATAGACGTCCGTGTTAATAATAAACCCAAAATGAAACCTCATGCACCACTGAGTCATGAGCGAGAAATAATTTATCAGCTGATTGGCGTACAACTACTCGGGGAATGTCGACAATAGTAAGATATACAGAAACAAACCTTTGAAAAAGCAGAAAAAATGACTGGGTTAACTGACCAGCTGTTCAAAGTATTATTTCATCCCCAAAAACTGTTAATTTTCTTGAATTTCTATATACATTTTTGGAATGGTGAGGTCGGACGATAAATAAGCTTACATGAGCACGAGGTGGTACACATGGTGAGCTTTGTGATCACCCTTTGTTCGTCGTCCAAAGTTGGCGTGTTAACATTTTAGAAGTCGCATTCTTGAACCAAATGTTATCAAACCTGGTCAAAATGTTGGCATTTTTAAAGATCTTGGACAACTTGGATATTGGGTTATCTTGTGTAAAAGCAAGGTTACTATGTCAAACCATACAAAACATTGATAACACACCTAGAGGTCACATTTGCATGAAATGTAAACACATATACATCACACCTGGCCAGAGTGTTTGTCTTTATGAAATATAGGTTATGTTCGAAGCTTTGTCATCTCGAATGAAAATGTAAGTCTCTAACTAAAACATCTAGCGTAACACTCGAGACTACATTTTCTTCCAGATCATGAAACCAGCAAAGTTTCCCCGGTATTTTTGATGAGCGATCCATGGCCTTAATTGTCCTCTTGTTTAGATTTCTAAGCGCGAAAAACAATGAACGAAGATCCGAACAAACATCCGAGTGGATGTTAATTTCGGTCGGACACTCGGCGTATCCCAAGTAAACAGTTTAAAGGGCGGATTTACGAACTGTGCATTTAACAAAAACACAATACAGTCGAACCTCGTTCATTAGAATTCCTCGGGTCCGAAATGTTATTTCGAATAGTACTTGGTTTCGAATAACGCACTTGCAATTCGACGTGCATAAGAAAATACACCGGAACCTTATATTTATTTCGGATGATACCGAGTATTCTGATAGGAGGTTGTCGAATATACGAGGTCCGACTGTTTTACACAACGCGTGCTATTTAGAAATGTGTAAATGAATAACCCGTAAACTGCTGTTTTTTCTACTGTTTGAAAACCATTGGATTATAATTTCATATATGTTATATCGATTGTGAAACAAGTTTAGAACGGCTTCTTTCTCCGTCAACAGTCAGTACATCGGCCTTATTTCAAGGATTATGTGAGTTCACGATTTAACCACACACAATGTTGGATTCGAACTCACGACCTTCGGAGCAGGAGTCAGGCCCCGTATTCACTAAGAATCAGTTTTCAGCATCAGGATCAAGATCAAAAATAGGATCTTTCAAACTTTGTAAAAATTGTTATTCAAGGCTTAATCTTTTTACATAATGTGACAAATATGAGCATCCTGCAAACTTTTGAGACGTTAATTGCAAAGGTCATGCTTATTAAGAAAAAGACGGAAATTAATAAGTTATGATCGATTTTGGAGAATTGATCCTGATCTAGATCAGTTTCAGTCATAAGTATAATAAACAAATTGGTGAAGTTTAGTATGTTTACACGATGTTAATTAGAAGATTTTTAGATATTTGTGTATGTTTATGAGAAGTACTGGAAAAAGTGTTCAATTGCTTCATGAAAATGGCAAAAATTGTTATGGATGAAATTGATCCAGATCAGTTGATTCTTTGTGAACATGGGGCCTGGATAAATAGAAATTTCACCAATCGTTGTCAATAAACTGGTAATCATATACCAACAAAAGCAATCAAATATAACAGTTCAGAACGGAAGTCATAATTAGGCCTACTAATTAGTCATGGCCCAAACTCAGTCTAATAGTTAATAACTAACATTACTTTTAAAACAGGTGTCGTATACCGGTCTTTTTTGTCAAAAAAAATGCCTTTAAGTATCTTAGTGTACATGGTGACTGATGACCTTATGAACGAAAAACAAGACAAAAAACGTTATTTTTAACCTACTTATATCGTCTTTGGCGCAAGTGCACAGTCCACCCCCGGTTGTTACACCACCGTCGGGATGTTCACAGATCACGTGGAATCCGTTGCCACACACCGTTGCTGTGCAATTATCGTTTGTGGTACATTTTTCACCATTGGCACAAGCGACTGAAATATAATAAAGTTTGTTTAATCTTATTTTCACTCTAGATAAATTCACTAATTGTATGGCTTGTAAACGTATGTGACATTCGTTTCTCAAAAGTATTTTACTTTAAAGTGATATGATGGTCATTTTCTAACCGAAACAAACATTTTCGAAACATTTTTGAAATACATGTAGTAATACATTGTGCATATTGTTGACACCCGTTAAGTACATAACTAACTATAAATGTATGTGGTTATCTCGTTAAAGAAACGCGTTAACTACATAATTACCATGATAATTATCAGCTTAACTAGACAAGTATCGTGATAAGTTTTCATCCGAGATAAATATCTTAACAAGTTTACAAGTTTATTTTACTACGCTCAGTTCATGTATACATGAAAGCATGAGAATGAAAATCTTACAGTAGTAATTAATACAACAAGGCATATACTATAACACGAAAGATAGTTTGATAGTGCCCACAATTGTCGCCACTAACTAGGTATTTCTAACAGACAATGTTTTTTAGATATCTGTCAAGGGGTTAACGCGTACCTAGATAACTGAATGTTGGTAACTAGTTAAGTAACGTGATAACCACATAATTATCTAGTTCATTATCATGTAAACAAGATATGTAACGCATTAGATACATGCTTTTCTTGTTGAAATTATCTTGTTAACGCAGGGTGGCCACTTTGAGAAGTACTTCAGTGGACAATGCAGTATTTAAAGCGTTCAGTATTTATTTACTTTCGATCTTGATTGAAGCATAATATTTTTCTAATTTGAATCATTTTCGAGTATACTTTCTGGAAAACAGACACTGCTGCTGTCTTATAAGGTGGCGTGGTCTCTACCCTTGGGTGGTTCGAACTCACACACAGTACCACTACATTCCGATAAAATATCCACAATAAGTATCTTACCTACGACCGCCACGATAAGTGAAACTAACACAATTTTCATTTTGAAGCAATACCTAGGTAAATTATTAATTAATTGATCCGCTGTCAAATGGTCAACTTAACGGCCACTTGGTCGTAAAGCATTATAAAGGCAAGGAATATCACGTGACTTCTAAACTTTCTAAAAAATAATAGACTGGCATCTTAACACAATCAGCTTAATATTTTAATCGTAAATTTACAATATATTCTTTAATGAAATACGTCCTAAGGGAAAAAACCAAGAATAAACAAAAGAAGTACGGATCCTTCATTCATTGTTCGTTCTATGTTTACATGGGCACGAAATATTCACTTTGTTTACATCTAAAGTTGTGTGTTTCTGCTTCACGTAACAATAACCCTTCTTATTCCACATGGTCCGCGGAAAGATGACAACTATTATTATTACTATTATCTTATTTGTTTACAAATGTTGATGTACCTGACAATGCTCATATCCATTCAACTTTGACATCAAAAATAAGTTTATTCACTTTAAAGAATATATTATAAAAAATTGCTTAAAAAATGATGGTGATTTGTTGAGATGCCAGTCTATTATCTTCAAATAACGTCCACTGTTTTAAGATTGGTCCGGTCATCTTGCGGTCAATTCTCAATAGTCTGTACCGTGTCTTTCTCACCATCAATGTGAACTTATCGAGTTATCAAAGGCCCAAAAAGGGTTACTTTTATTCATCTCAAACACTCAAATTGGGACATATAGTTCTGTAAGATGATGGTTACTAGTAACGCTTGTTTCCTGTTTGAAAAAACGCCTATGAATGACATTTGTTGTTTACAAAATCTTGTTGCGCTTTCCGTATATTGCCGATGTGCCTTCGTGACTTTCCGTATGCGAGATTCGCAATTGGGCAACATATATCAGTACATGAAAAGCTAAGTTTTAAGTTATACTTACATAATTGTGGGAATATTCTAGATTATGCAGATGTAAAAAATGTAATGACGACCCTTATTGGAATTTTAAATGATCATATACTTTTTTCTTCTTTTTACGGTTTGACGGTTATCGACTTTCAAAAACAAAACAAAGCCATTCTATAATCGAGAATAAGATTACGCTGTTAGGAGCTTCAACTCTGTACCTCCAGATCGCCGGCCGGCATCTCCCGCGTTACGCTCCCATACAGCGCTTTGATTCCACTACCGTTTCATGCGCTCTATGCTACAGGAGAGTACTCACGCGTTAGATCATATTGGTTAAATTTGTACGATATTACCTCCCACGACCATTACCTTAAAGATAGTTAGGTAATAGGATTGTTTCGATATACCGACATACCGGTATATTGCAATATGCAGTCAAACTGCATTGTACCACGATATAAAAGGAATGATGTTTTTCACAATTCATTTTTTATGCTTTCTGCAAGAAAATTACAACCTACAAACTGTAAATATACTTGCGTTCAATGAATGCGCTCCAAAATGTTTGACTTATTATTTTCAGCTATCTGTTTCGTTTTTTGTTTACATATAAACAAACTTACAGACCACTTTTCAAAAACGTGGCGTGATTTTTGACGGACATCCGCTGCCAATGACACAGTTTCGTGAACGCCTTGCAAACCGTTATTCATGATTTTTGCTTACAATCATGTTTATTATGAACCATATCAATGTACACATTAAAGCATTTCATGAATTGGTTTTAGAATATCAAAACGCCAATAAAAGACTTCAACTTTATTTAAATAACGCCCAACGCCATGAAGCTGTCGGTATGGTAGCAGGGGAGGTCATACCACGCTGTCGGTATGGTAGCAGGGGAGGTCATACCACGCTGTCGGTATGGTAGCAGGGGAGGTCATACCACGCTGTCGGTATGATAGCAGGGGAGGTCATACCACGCTGTCGGTATGGTAGCAGGGGAGGTCATACCACGCTGTCGGTATGGTAGCAGGGGAGGTCATACCACGCTGTCGGTATGGTAGCAGGGGAGGTCATACCACGCTGTCGGTATGGTAGCAGGGGAGGTCATACCACGCTGTCGGTATGGTAGCAGGGGAGGTCATACCACGCTGTCGGTATGGTAGCAGGGGAGGTCATACCACGCTGTCGGTATGGTAGCAAGGGAGGGCATACCACGCTGTCGGTATGGTAGCAGGGGAGGTCATACCACGCTGTCGGTATGGTAGCAAGGGAGGTCATACCACGCTGTCGGTATGGTAGCAAGGGAGGTCATACCACGCTGTCGGTATGGTAGCAGGGGAGGTCATACCACGCTGTCGGTATGGTAGCAGGGGAGGTCATACCACGCTGTCGGTATGGTAGCAGGGGAGGTCATACCACGCTGTCGGTATGGTAGCAGGGGATGTCATACCACGCTGTCGGTATGGTAGCAAGGGAGGGCATACCACGCTGTCGGTATGGTAGCAGGGGAGGTCATACCACGCTGTCGGTATGGTAGCAAGGGAGGTCATACCACGCTGTCGGTATGGTAGCAAGGGAGGTCATACCACGCTGTCGGTATGGTAGCAGGGGAGGTCATACCACGCTGTCGGTATGGTAGCAAGGGAGGTCATACCACGCTGTCGGTATGGTAGCAGGGGAGGTCATACCACGCTGTCGGTATGGTAGCAGGGGAGGTCATACCACGCTGTCGGTATGGTAGCAGGGGAGGTCATACCACGCTGTCGGTATGGTAGCAAGGGAGGTCATACCACGCTGTCGGTATGGTAGCAAGGGAGGTCATACCACGCTGTCGGTAGGGTAGCAGGGAGGTCATACCACGCTGTCGGTATGGTAGCAGGGGAGGTCATACCACGCTGTCGGTATGGTAGCAAGGGAGGTCATACCACGCTGTCGGTATGGTAGCAGGGGAGGGCATACCACGCTGTCGGTATGGTAGCAGGGGAGGTCATACCACGCTGTCGGTATGGTAGCAAGGGAGGTCATACCACGCTGTCGGTATGGTAGCAGGGGAGGGCATACCACGCTGTCGGTATGGTAGCAAGGGAGGTCATACCACGCAAGATTAATGGAAATGTGTTCATTTCACTGATGAGTCCAGGTTTTTTTGTATATATATGTCGGATAGGAGGCGTAATGTGCGGCGTCGCCGATGTGAGCGTTATGCTGATTGCTGCATCAGACAGCATGCACGGTGGGGAAGGGCCAGTGTGATGATGTGGGCCGGTATATCATGGTACCACAAAACACCCCGGATAGTGGTTGAAGGCAGTCTGACGGCTCGACGATACGATGACGAAATAACGTGCCCTTCCTTAATATCGTGACGTCACGTTGTTTCATCAGGACTACGCAATGTCACATTCAGCCAGAATAACGTCTGAGCGTTTCTGGGATCAGCTTGGGCGGTAAGTGTACAACGGAAGTCACGCCATGGACAACAAGGCAGTCAGTACAGGCACTGATAGACGAGTGGGATGCCATCCCAAAATACAGGATTCAGCCTCCCATCCGCAATTAAAGGCGAAGATGCCATTTATTGCTTTACTTGTTGCATATACATTTGTACATGTACAAACACAGTATGTCCTATACAGTAAAACCTCAATAATAATACCACGATTGGTACCCTTGAAAACTGGTTTTAATTATGAGGTGGTCTTAATAAGAGTAAAACAGTGAAAATGGACTTGAAAATTGTGGTCTTAATTTTGAGGTTGTCTTATTATTGAAGTGATCTTATTATTGATGTGGTCTTATTATTGAGGTTGTCTTATTATTGAGGTGGTCTTATTATTGAGGTTGTCTTATTATAGAAGTTGTCTTATTATTGAGGTTGTCTTATTATTGAGGTGATCTTATTATTGAGGTGATCATATTATTGAGGTGATCTTATTATTGCGGTTGTCTTATTATAGAGGTGGTCTTATTATTGAGGTGATCTTATTATTGAGGTGATCTTATTATTGAGGTGGTCTCTATGTGAGGTTTTACTGTAACTGGATTTTGTAACACTGATATTTTGTAAATAAAAAATTAATAAATACAAATAACTATTTACCCTTGTACCTCTTCAAATGTCTGATGTTTTACGGAGGTCTGTGTGGGAAAGCAGTGTCTTATGTATGTGGCGTTCCCTGTAGCAACTTATTCTCCCTCTCATTATTTCAAAAACGTTTTTCATGTGTTTTCATGTCAGATATTCTCACATTCAACATATGCCTAATTAGTGACAGCGAAAAAGCGTAGCAGAAAATCAGGAATAAAATGTCACCTGTGATTATTTGGTCAAACACTTGATTGCCAATCTAGATATCGGTCAGATAGAAGTCGGACTCAATTTGGGGAAGTTCCTTGTGGAAGAACAATTAGTACTGGTTGGTATCCCACGAATGCTGGATAGATCTGTTGAAAACTGCGAAATAGTCTGACAGGACGCATACAGAACACTAGTAATTTGCGAAAATGTCATAGTGGCATTTAACGTGACATTATTTCCCCTTTTAAATGTTCCTATTCACGATTGATGGAATAACGACATTTATTGAAACACGGATGTGTCTACAAATAGTATCGTAACTTGACTCCATCACTTAAGTAAGTTCATAGCTTACGTAAAATTTGGGATCGCTGACGTGCTTTATAAGTTCCAACTTTGGAAATTCTGTTCTTATCGTTGTTCTATAAAAGTTGAGGTCTATGTCAGATCCGTATATAAATCAAAACGTGTTGATGTGTTGACACTGGAGTTATGTAATTTCTGATGTCATGACGTACTTTTATCTAAATATATAATCATCGAGGTTGGACTACACGCAGTAATCACGGACATTTTTTGTCTTTGTTTCACTATTTGCTCACATTTCTGCAAAATCCAGCGCAATGGCCATCTATCTTTACAAAGTACAGACATAGTGGTCTCCCTTTAAAAAGTAAAGACACAGTGGTCTCCCTTAACAAAGTACAGACACAGTGGTCTCCCTCTACAAAGTACAGACACAGTGGTCTCCCTTAACAAAGTACAGACACAGTGGTCTCCCTTTATTAAGTACAGACACAGTGGTCTCCCTTTATTAAGTACAGACACAGTGGTCTCCCTTAACAAAGTACAGACACAGTGGTCTCCCTTAACAAAGTACAGACATAGTGGTCTCCCTTTAAAAAGTAAAGACACAGTGGTCTCCCTTAACAAAGTACAGACACAGTGGTCACCCTTTACAATGTACAGACACAGTGGTCTCCCTTTATTAAGTACAGACACAGTGGTCTCCCTTTATTAAGTACAGACACAGTGGTCTCCCTTTATTAAGTACAGACACAGTGGTCTCCCTTAACAAAGTACAGACACAGTGGTCTCCCTTAACAAAGTACAGACACAGTGGTCTCCCTTAACAAAGTACAGACACAGTGGTCTCCCTTTATTAAGTACAGACACAGTGGTCTCCCTTTATTAAGTACAGACACAGTGGTCTCCCTTTATTAAGTACAGACACAGTGGTCTCCCTTAACAAAGTACAGACACAGTGGTCTCCCTTTATTAAGTACAGACACAGTGGTCTCCCTTTATTAAGTACAGACACAGTGGTCTCCCTTAACAAAGTACAGACACAGTGGTCACCCTTTACAAAGTACAGACACAGTGGTCTCCCTTTGTTATTGGAGACCACTATATCTTTACTTTGTTAAAGGGTGACCACTGTGTCTGTACTTTGTTAAGGGATACCACTGTGTCTGTACTTTGTTAAAGGGTGACCACTGTGTCTGTACTTTATTAAAGGGTGACCACTGTGTCTGTACTTTGTTAAAGGGTGATCACTGTGTCTGTACTGTGTTAAGGGATACCACTGTGTCTGTACTTTGTAATGGGTAACCACTTTGTCTGTACTTTGTAATGGGTAACCACTGTGTCTGTACTTTGTAATGGGTAACCACTGTGTCTGTAATTTGTAATGGGTAACCACTGTGTCTGTACTTTGTTAAAGGCTGACCACTGTGTCTGTACTTTGTAAAGATAGACGGCCATTACTTTGTAAAGGGAGACCACTGTGTCTGTACTTTGTTAAGGTATATCACTGTGTCTATTCTTTGTTAAGGGAGACCACTGTGTCTGTACTTTGTAAAGGGAGACCACTGTGTCTGTACTTTGTAAAGGGAGACCACTGTGTTTATTCTTTGTTATGGGAGACCACTATATCTTTACTTTGTAATGGGTAACCGCTGTGTCTGCACTTTGTTAAGGAAGACCACTGTGTCTGTACTTTGTTAAAGGGTGACCACTGTGTCTGTACTTTGTTAAGGGATACCACTGTGTCTGCACTTTGTAAAGGGAGACCACTGTGTCTGTACTTTGTTAAAGGGTGACCACTGTGTCTGTACTTTGTTTAGGAATACCACTGTGTCTGTACTTTGTTAAAGGGTGACCACTGTGTCTGTACTTAATAAACACAGTGGTCTCCCTTTACAAAGTACAGACACATTGGTCTCCCTTTACAAAGTACAGACACAGTGGTCATCCTTTAACAAAGTACAGACACAGTGGTCTCCCTTTACAAAGTGCAGACACAGTGGTCTCCCTTCACAAAGTGCAGACACAGTGGTTATCCATTACAAAGTACAGACACAGTGGTCTCCCTTAACAAAGTGCAGACACAGTGGTTACCCATTACAAAGTACAGACACAGTGGTCTCCCTTAACAAAGTACAGACACAGTGGTTACCCATTACAAACATATTTTGGGAGTTGGTTTAAACAATCTTTGAAACTGTACTCGGCAAGGTTATGTTTTAAAACTAATTGCGCCATTTGACAAAGCATGTTTCAATGTGTATTCATGCGATTTGTGAAAAATCATTTTACAGTAGTTTATTCATAAGTTAGAAAAGGTGATCTCTGATGTAAAACGCGCATAATTCATGTAAAAACCAACCCAAGCGCCATCTTCTGTGTTTTATAAGGCAGTTGGCGGCTTATAGTACACCAGATTGAAATTGTGCATTTTTATAGTTCCTTGTTTGACATTTCCTGCTCGACTCCATCAATTATTTTCATTGTTATTGCAATCTTGTCCCCCAATAACCTACTGTGTTGAATGAATATTTCATTATCTCCGCCGTCATCATAGAATTTAAACTGGATTTTGACGAAATGACGCACGTATGTACATCGTAACTGAAGCGTTATCACATCGTAAGTTTTGCCGAATAACGATTTATAAACAAAATGTCAAGTAAAGATAAATTAGTGAGGACAAGTTGAAGATAGAGATTACAAGAGTTGTCAATCTTAGGAAATATCGAGTGGCGAGTGTTTTCTTGAGTTTGTTACTTTTCAACTGCATTTGTAGTACTTACTCGTGGAGCCATTTTATTCGGCTCATCTGTACTAACTATAAATTTTAACCTTCCAATTGCGCCGACCACCTTTTCCAAGATAATCCTTGTTTTTATATTTATGCGTGTGTTACCTATTCACAACATCGACGTTCGGATTAAGCGAGATGACGTTACTTTAAAATACATGAAGAAAACCATGTCGGTGAAGATCGGTCCACTCGTTGGATGATGCGAGGTTATATAAGGAGCGCAGGTTAATCAGTTCGGCATCCTCTTGCCCGCAAGCAGCCTATATTGCTGACGGATGCCCCAAGCCTTTCATAGCTTTTTGCTTTAGTCTCTACTGACGTATGTAGTTCAATGTAGTCTATATAGTCTAGCCTGTCGATCGAGTAGGATATATGTATTGCGGTGTGCAAGTGTATCCCACCCATGTTTCCTACACATGTATTAATCGGCCGAGAACGTGGCGAAATTCATGGAATATTTGTCAAATGTTTACAATATGCTTGAAGTGACGCTGATCTTGACGAGTAGAAGTAAAGGAGCGGGTATAGTCACATTTGCCCCTTGACATTAAATTTAACCCATGGATTTGATTGCTTGAGCTCGATGTATTTGAACTGGCTTATTGATATAACTTTTGAGCAAAGTCTGACTAATATGCCATGACTTTCACCACGGTTTCAGCAGATTTATAGGACACTGAGGTGGAACGATATTGGGTGTACCGCCTTTGCAATCGGTCAACGGTTTTCCACAAACGCAATGCCTGCCAGTGCTTTGATTTAAAGTAGCAGATGTAATGCGAGTGTGTCGTAGTTAGATTTTTTATCGTTTAGTTGTGTCGTCCTGGACTGTTTCTGCAAAATGTAAGATACACACTTTGATCTTTTATTATTACAAAAGAGGGCCAAGACAGCCCTAGATCGCTTACCTGAGTACCCAAAAAGTCTAGGAAGTCCACAAGGATTTGTATGATTTGACCCCGTTACCTAGTTTTTGACCCAACCCTAATCAGTATCGAACATGGCGTGCATTACATTTTGATGAGGTTCAATGTAGTTCAGGTGAAAATGCGGCTTCTATCTCCTGTCCACAAGGATTTTGTATGATTTTACCTAATTGTTTACCCAATGTCAGTCGGTTTAGAGATGCATGTAATAATATACGACTAGATCCATGGTATGCAATATGACGTGCATTTCAATACGAAACTTTGATCAGAATGTTTGTCTTAATGAAATGCAAGTCTCTTTTGGTACCAACTCACGTGAGGTCTAAAACTAGGTCATGAGGTTAAATCATTGAAAATCATAGTGGAGCGTCCGGAGGTCACATTTTCAAACTTGAAACCTCATTAAAATAATTGTCGTATTGAACTTCGTACTGAGGTGCACTAATAACAAAAAAGTTTTATTGTACTGTATAATTTATTGTATAGTTAATTAAAAACGATAACAGATCATTAGCACATATAACAGACCCTCATTCCAACAATACATTACAAGAAAATGCAACAATAGTAAAATATGGATACAATGTTAAAGCAATTTTTGCAATTAACCTTCCACACAGAGTACATAAATAACCCCCAATCAAATATCTGTTGAACTCAACAAGTGGGCTCTAAAATTGATTAAGATATACTAAATTGTTAATAAAGGTATCCTTATTAAGATACATGTATCAAGGTGTACAAAACAACCACACTGGACAGTATCATTCACAGATTATGTACCAAAGTTCTACTGAATATTTATCATTCAGAGATGACTTCCAGCACATGTTTATCCAAATATCAAATAGGCCGATACAATGTACAAAACATATTATGACACACGAGGGCAAGCCTGATTCCGATTTCACAAAATTTGAGAACAGTTCCAAACTTGAACAAGACCATATTTCCACAACCCCCCCCCCCAACACCCCAATGAGCCATAACTCTTCTAAAGGTAATCTGACCAAATGCTGACAATATGCACAACTTGGCTTGGTACCTCATTGGAAGTTTCACTGAAATCCAACCACTGGTTTTGGAGACCTAGACACAGACATACAGATTGACAGACACACAGACAGACAGATAGACAGACAGATAGACATCCAGAAAGCACAGTATCAATATGACATAATTTTATAAAACAAATATTTTAAATCAGCCAATGCAGAGAGAATAGAAAGATCACTGAGGTATGCAAACTGGATTCAGACCTAGATTTACTAACAATACCATCAATGGTGAGCACATTTGTCACACAATTTTCAACACATAAGAAATACAGTAACTATTTGACATAAGGGAAACTTAGCTTGAGAAGGGACCAGCCCTGCGTTCAGAAAAGTTGTTTGCAGCTTACATTTTGTAACGTCTGCAATTTGGTTCCCTGTGTGCAGTGAATGAGATACGGTGGGCTAGGGATACAAAACAAAACAGTTTCGTAAGTTCAGAAAGTTCGCAATTGTTAGCCATAACTGAACGCAGGGCTGGTCACTTGTTAGTTCTATGATGCAGTCGGCGGACGTCTGCCAGGGAAGATTCCAAGATACATCAGACTTCACAAATTAACCGATATATTTATCACATTAACCACTCAACAGTAATAGACTGTCACTTCTGCTGCCTGCCGTTGTTTCTGATTGCACCAGACTGGTTCGCATAAATCAATGAAGTCTCATCACATCATGACAGTTTTAAATACGATTAGTTGTTGTTGTAGTTGTGTTTGTCATCATCAATGCTTGTGCTCTGATCAATATTTATATCACACAAAGTAAGTCACAGAGGCACTGTGTATGGCATTCACGAAAAAGCCATGTAAGTCAAACATGACAAATTTTGTGTAAATTTGTGGTTTCGTAATATTTCGTAACGTTTTCCAATTTGGTTCCCCACGTGTGCAGTCAATGTGATACAGTGGGCAAAGGATTCAATACAAAACGTTCGCGACTGTTCTATATAGCTGTTAATGAATGCAAGGCAGATGTTCTTCCAATAATTTTTTTTTTTTAAATTGAAATTACTGAAATAACCATCAACCAGTAATTGTAAAATTGTTTGTTATACAAGAATATGTTACATTTTTATAGTTTAGGTGGGCAAAAAAAGACCTTTTATTAGACCTATAATACTGATAAATAAAAACAAATAGTGATAAAAAGCACAGAATACATATAGAGAATGCGCTGTATGATTTCAAACCTCTTCTTTAAGTGACGTTATTTCCAGAAAGCGTCACATGTGACGTCACCATGCACTGTCGGAAAGCAATATTTGCCCCATATCGCAATAAGAAAACAAAGTGGCCATATGGAGTAAATATTGTTTCCTGCTTGCAAATAGTGATATCACATGTTGCTTTTTCTTGAAATGACATCATCTACAGAAGAGGTTGTAAATCCCATAGCAACGCTCATATATTGGCCAGCAATCAGCTGAAGGAGATGTTGTAAAACCCATAGCAACGCTCATATATTGGCAAGCAATCAGCTGAAGGAGATGTTGTAAATCCCATAGCAACGCTCATATATTGGCAATCAATCAGCTGAAGGAGATGAAATATAACAGCTGCATACATAAATTATTCTACTAACAAAAATTACAAAAAATATATATATTGCTATGGCAACAGGTCCTGTAGATTATTCAAGAGCATGGGCTGCATGCAGGGCCTCGTCCAAATACTTCATGAACCTGTGAACATCCTCAAATGAGCAGTACAATGGAGCAGGTGCTATTCTAATTACTTTGGGCTTCCTTTCGTCACACTGAAGTTAAAATAAAATAAATTAATTACATCACAATACAGTCGGACCTTGTACATTCAAATTCGTCGGGTCTGAAATATCATTTCGAATAATACATGGTTTTGAATAGCCCAATTCAATTCGACGTGCCACAGAAGATACATTGGGACCTGACATTTATTTCAGACGATACCAAGTATATGGAAGAAGGTTGTCTCGTTAACAAGGTCCGAGTGTATATTAAACTGCTGTTTACTTATAATAAAATTGAGGGGGTGACCTAAGTGGACGAGTGGTTGTGGTTCCTGGCTTCAAATCACTTGCCCCCACTGCTGCGGGTTCAAATCCCACCAATGACATAGAATTTGTGAGGATGCCATCCAGGTGGCTTGTAGAAGGTCAGACATTCTACCCAGGTATTTGCTAGTTTTTTTTCTAATAAGCTGGAATAGTCAATACATGACCCTTTCACTTAGAAACTTCTTTAAGTACGTCGGAAGACCTATATAAAAGTAAAGCGTTTATTTAGTCACGTTTAGTGTCACCCCTATTTAAAGGGTCATCCATTTCTGACATATTAGACACCTACTTTAGACACATTGACTTTCTGACTCCTATATTTTACTGCCAGGCACCAGGCAGGTAGGCACATGGTAACCTCCTGCTCTCAAGGCAGATGCCTTAACCACACAGCCAAGGGAGACATATAACTGTGTCCACAGGAAAGGATTAATAGTAAACTAAACATTATATTCATAAAATGATGAAAAGTGTAATACTAAATACAAGTAGAAGAATACAGTATATATATTTTATGATGGTGAATATTTCTCCCCACAATTACGTACCACCACTCCACGTTTCATCAGCTCTTCAAACACTAGAGTGATATTGACTGAGAACGACAAGGACAACTGAGCTCCTCTCTGATCCAGATCAGACGGAGTTAGAATTTCAACGTAAACATGTTTCACGGGCTTATCACAGCCATTCGCGTTATCCTCTGCCATACTAATCCCATTCTTGATTTCGTTACTAGGGTAACCATACTCTTGAATTATTCTTGCCTCCAAATACCCAGTTAGCAGACGGCATTTTTTAACAAGCTCTGACATTGATGTTTTCTGGAATATCTGAAAGTAGAAAACTGTGCATAAGGACCATAATAAGAACAAAAACAGTACTTTGTGTATTTTCAAAAAAACTAAAATATTTCAAGTCAACTCTTGCGCTGGATATTCACCAATAAGAAACAAACAAAATTACAAGAGTGCAATGGTGGCCCAGAATCACTCACCTGGGCACCTGAAAAATCGGGTATTATGGTCCTGTTTGACAGGGTGCGAAATTTTGTAAGAGAATCTCAGTAAGTTAGCAAAAAGTTTGACTGCTAACATGTTAAGGTTAAGCACTATAAATATAATTCCAGGAAAGTGGCCCACCCCATGGCAACCAAAGGGTCACCCAAGGAATAATTGCGCGAAATTATTTCAAAATTGGGCTTGTAGTATTTTACAAGAAGATTTTGATGTTTCCACTATATACATATGGGGGAAATTGGCCCCGACCCTTGTGGCAACATATTTCGAGGAATCCAAATAATTTGAACAATCTTGGTAGCAGATCACCTAAGGAACTTTAAAGATGTATCTGGCTCATCTGAACATAAAATGTTTGAATTGGCTTTATACAGTTTTGTTGTTGCATTGGCTCAAATATCTCTAGTAAGAGCCATTGCAATGCTAAACCGATGGAACACATTTTTTTTTATCATATTACTAACAGTCAAAACCTGTAAAATCGTCTGATTGTTAAAAAAACTGGAAGTTTTTTTAAATATTATGAAGTACAAACATCTTTCTTCAACAAATATGGATAAATACATTACGAGTTCATTCTTTGTTAATGCATGTTTGTTTACATTTTAACTATAGGAAATATTTGTTTCATGTTTGGTTAGGTAAACAAATGAGCAAAAAATGAGCATAGTATTACTTTAAGGTGAAATTATATCGAAATTGGGCCAGTAACTTTTGACAAGAAATTTTCACACAATGGAATTCTTTGAACAATTTTGAAAGGAGACCACACAAGGATTGTTTCTGTGAAAAAGTTGGCTACGTGGTATAGAAGAGGAAGTTGAAGTGTGGACAGACAAACGTACTGAAGATCACTCAGAGCTTTTGCTCAAGTGAGCTATAAAGTAAAATAAAACTAAACAGAAACATACATGTGCCATTACTTATTTTGTTTCATGGCAGATCAACAGCTAGGGTCATGTTTAGTACATTGGAGATGGCATCTACCAGATATAACGCAGCCACAATGAGATAACATGCAGTAGACATGTAACAAGATGCCACATATAGTCACATCCTCCAGACACTGGATCAGACAGTTCTAGTACTATTCTTATACCAATGGGCACAGGCAAAGGATCTACTACAGGGTACTACAAGAATACTATGAACTGAGGAACTATAGGTAATATAAACGGGTCCCCAAAGCAAACAGGGATCATCTACTACTCAGTGTTTTGCATGTTGGACATGAAACAATCTACAATCAATAGATCAGGCCCAGTGTGATAAAGTTGGGTTTTGAGACCAGTCTCAGAGCAAAGTCTTGTCATAGGTCAATTTTAAATCAGAGCTAATAATCAACCAATCAGACGTTTTAGTATCAAGTTGGTCAACACTGAACTTTATTATCTTCAGTACAGACTGTAATCCTAACTGTAGGGCATGATGCTGCTTACCATTATGACTTGAAGTACAGTAAAACCTCGATAATAAGACCACCCTTGGGACCCATGACAACTGGTCTTCTAATTGAGGTGGTCTTAATATTGAGGTTGATCAGAGAGCAAAACAGTGAAAATGGACTTTTGTTCTTAATTTTGAGGTGGTCTTATTATTGAGGTGATGTTTTACTGTATTGTCAAATTATTGGAATCAAAGGTCACCAATCTCACCATTGAACAATGGAATAAAAATCATGCGCACAATAGCCAGAGAATAAAGTGTGAATGCATACAAAATATCAATATTTCTTACTTCTAAACTAGCTTTAATTGAAGGACATAATAAGCCAGGTGTGTTGCTTAATCTGTAACCCAGGGCTCCGGGATATGGCTGGAATTCTGAAACAACAAATCTCTCATAACGTATCCATCATTTATCAACAATATATAAGTATCCATACTGATTTTCAAATTGATTTATACACATAGAAAGCCATTATCAAATCTGAATTAAAGACCCATCTCAGACCATAATACAGTCAGATCTCACTTATTCTACGACCTTTTATCAGAAGACTTGGTATAATCCCAAATAAAATATCAGGTCCTCATGCATGGTAGGCACATGAAAATTATGTATTATTCGAAATACAATTTCGGACCCGATGAATTCAAATGAACGAGGTCCGACAGTATATTATTTACTTCGCTTCTCATTTCTCATTTAACACAACAAGGTATTTAGACAAATATACATTGTTTAGTTAAATCATATTTCATTGTATATTTATAAAAATGCATCATATTTACACAAAAATACAAATAATAACTAATAAATGCATTAATAATGGTTGGGTGAAAGTTTTCATAACATCATCTAGGGGGCCCTCCAGAGAAATCTACACTGGAACACGGGTGGTGTTTACAATCAGGTTAAAATGCAATTCATGTAGAACTTGTAACTTATATCAATAATTTTTACCAAATTTTCACATAAATGTCAACTTGTCTGTTTCGAATTTTTTTTAAATATTTTTTGTTTAAATGCAGGATTTTTAGCAGTACATGTAGTGCAGATAAAGGTGAGATTGACTTGCTGTCAAGCTGGTGAAGCCCATACAAGGATTTCCAGGGCGCATGTTTTCTGCGTCTCTTATACAATTTTCCAGTCAAGGACCCACATTTATGAGCTAGTGTGCATCCGTAGGACTTGCAAGCATCTGTTTAGCCCATTTCGGCAAATTGGCACTTTTCGTTATTTAAATGCCTTTGTGGTAATTACTTTCACTCAATATTGCATCAGTGCTTGCACCTTGCAAGTGTCTCGGTAATACACAATCACAATAGCTGTGGGAGTCATTGAACCCCTATTTGGAAAATCCAAGGGAAACCCTAACAACTTTTACGATATTTTTGTAATTCTTACGATATCAGTACATTTTGTATTAATACAGACACCCAGGGCTGCAAGGTCATTCAGTTGCTAAGTTTCTCTACTTGTTTAATGGTAGCATAGTCCGGTATTGTTCCGGTACCGTGACTTATTTAGTTTCAGCTGGTGTCCCCTTCTCACTTTTGATCCAAATTTGTAACATGCATATGGGGAAGTCCCAGCTACAAGGTGTGATAATTCTACAACAATGCTGACAATATCAACTTACTGGCTACAAGGTGTGATATATCTACAACGAAACTGACAATACCAACTTACTGGCTACAAGGTGTGATATTTCTACAACGAAACTGACAATACCAACTTACTGGCTACAAGGTGTGATATATCTACAACGAAACTGACAATACCAACTTACTATTGTCCATTTGAAATCTTGTCTCCAGCTTATGCCCCCACCAGCCCATAAGTCTGGGATAATCGTTGTTAAAATGTCTCTCATGTATATATAAACCCGCCAAGCATCCGGCGCCACAATTTAAATACTACAAAACAAATAAAACGAAACATTCAAACACAGGTACAGTAAAATGAGATATTTTTGAGAGACTATTATTTCATGACATGAATGTATCAGGTTGTTCTGTGTTAAATGCTCACGATTTTTTATTTTCTGTTTTGTCATAAATCATTAAAACAACAACTAAAGACATACAGATACATAAAGAACCATTGTAGAATTGTTTCAAACTGTGACATTACCTTGTACGTACACCAACAAGCAAAGTCAACGTCCCATTCATGAAGTTTGATCTCAACGTTTCCAACTGCATGCGCTAAATCCCAACCAACTACACAGCCCTGTAAGAAGACAGAAAGTATGAACCGAGTACCAGCTTACCAATCAATTATGACATGTAAATACAAGAAACCAGTCAGACATAATGTAACAGCTTACCAATCAATTATGACATGTAAATACAAGAAACCAGTCAGACATAATGTAACAGCTTACCAATCAATTATGACATGTAAATACAAGAAACCAGTCAGACATAATGTAACAGCTTACCAATCAATTATGACATGTAAATACAAGAAACCAGTCAGACATAATGTAACAGCTTACCAATCAATTATGACATGTAAATACAAGAAACCAGTCAGACATAATGTAACAGCTTACCAATCAATTATGACATGTAAATACAAGAAACCAGTCAGACATAATGTAACAGCTTACCAATCAATTATGACATGTAAATACAAGAAACCAGTCAGACATAATGTAACAGCTTACCAATCAATTATGACACGTAAATACAAGAAACCAGTCAGACATAATGTAACAGCTTACCAATCAATTATGACATGTAAATACAAGAAACCAGTCAGACATAATGTAACAGCTTACCAATCAATTATGACATGTAAATACAAGAAACCAGTCAGACATAATGTAACAGCTTACCAATCAATTATGACATGTAAATACAAGAAACCAGTCAGACATAATGTAACAGCTTACCAATCAATTATGACACGTAAATACAAGAAACCAGTCAGACATAATGTAACAGCTTACCAATCAATTATGACATGTAAATACAAGAAACCAGTCAGACATAATGTAACAGGTTACCAATCAATTATGACACGTAAATACAAGAAACCAGTCAGACATAATGTACCAGGTTACCAATCAATTATGACACATTAATATAAACAAGGCACCAGTCAGTACTGGGTACCAGCTTGCACTCAATTATGACATATAAATACACGGAAGCAGTCCAATAATATGTACAGGGTACTAGCTTGCACTCAATTATGACATAAATACAAGGAAGCAGTCCAATAATATGTACTGAGTACTGTTTGCGACTCAATTAAAAATGTGAATGCAAGGAACAAGTCGAACAGTTTGAACCAGACACCAGTTCCACTCAATCTAGAGCTGTATGACAACCAATTATTAATCTTAAATCTTGTATAATCTCCAACATTATACAACTGGCATGATTTCACATCATCTGTAAGCCCATATTTCTCGTATGACACAGAAAAAGTACCTTATCATGGCCTGCTTGTGTGATCGTTTTCATGTCGAACTTTTGCCCTGTGTAATACTGCACGCCTGATAAACACACAACAGCGAGAGAATCTCCGTGCTCTTCTATAGTACGTAAAATGTCCTCAGTTCTAATCATATGTTCGCCCTAAATACATACAAAATACATACTTAACATTATCAAAAACGCAACTACAGTCGGACCTCGTCCATTCGAATTCATTGAGTCTGAAATTTCATTCGAAATACTATATGGCTTCGACTGGTTCATTTCAATTTGAGGTGCCTAAGAAGAAACATCTGGACCTGAAATTTATTTGGGATGATAGCAAGTATTCTGATAGAAAGATGTTGAATAAACAAGGTCCAACCGTATTAAGTGATTACATTTTATTTTGTACCTAGTATTAAAAGCGTTTTATTGTTACCAATAAGTAAATCATTGTCTAAAACGTAATTAAAGTAAGAGTTAATTTACATTATTGATTAAGTTAAGGAAATTATGCTTGTGAAGTTAATAAAATGAGTGCTTTATAATAAATATCACCTTACTGATGCAGACAATTTTTACTTGCGCTATTTATATTTCAGTACCATTATGAAAACCTCGATCATAACTTGGAATCAAGTCCTTGACATCTACATGTGGACTGATATACAGTAGAATTCCGCTTTACGACTACGCCGAAATAACGACCACGCCGCTAATACGACCATTGTTTTAAAGTCCCAACTGTTTTTATTATATATTGTATTGGTCATTAATACCAGTAAACCGACCACCCCGCTATTCCACTAAAACGACCATCGTATCCTGTCACTAATAAGCGATTTACACTGTTTTATTATCCGCTTAACAGACCACAGCATTTATCCCTGTCTGGCGCCTCTGGCTATTACAACTTAATTTTATCCCGCCGCGTACCTCTAGAAGTTTATCTACACGCGCGTGTCGCTTTGGTAGTTTGTTGATTATGTCATTAACAGTACATTGTGTACAATGTTCCAGACATGGGGTGTGAAATAATTCCAAATATTGTATGAAACCTTAATTTGATAACAAGAGGATGTAATTGACAGGTAAGAATAAATAAACGTAATCTATTGAGGTAACATCATTTGATGGGATCGCTGATTGTAAATTTGAGAACTTACGGACCAAACTGCAGACTAATTTGCACGACATGTACAGTATGTTTTTACACATTTGGGTTTTGTCATTGTCTTCAGTAATTATGATGATCTGCACCTGGGCAATTAATTTGCGAGTAAATCAATATTGTTTTGATTGGTTGATTCTCATTCATCTAATTCTTCTGCACAAGATAAAAAATAAAAAGTGTCATTAATTTACCAATCTCGTTTCTGTTAAGACTGATTAATTTATAAGCCTGAAATAATTCTTACTTTCCAACTGATTGATTGTGGCTGACCATTCAGTTTAATTTTTTTTGCAAGATGTATGAAATGACTCATTTAAAATGTTGTTTTTAATGTTTTTATTATTGTTTTTTTTTTCAGGTGCAGACCATCCTTAAACGGAAAGCTGAATTCATGGAGGGTTATGTGATGAACATTTTGTGTTGTACATGTATATAAAAATGCTATAAATGTTTTCTGTTTCAATAATAGTTTACAAATATGATGCAAATACATTTTAGAAATATGCAAGTCATTTTTTATTTTCTCTCATTTGTTTATCTTACATATTTACTGTACATAAAGCAGAAGAAAGTATGAATAGGATAACACTAGAATATTGTCTTTTATGACAGATAGGTCTGCAAAGTCATTTCACTATTAAGACCATTTAGCAAAAGTATGGAAGGTGGTCTTAATAGCAGAATTCTACTGTATATGTTAATTGGATAAAGTATCTCAGCCAGTGACAGTGGGTTCAATTCTCATGAAGGTCATATGAAGTGCACACACAAACCTCCTCAAACTGGTTTTTCCACAGGAGATTATTGTGAGTTCTCTCCCTTTATCCCTATGGAGAGGACTATACACAGGATGAGAACTCATGACATCTCGTGTTGGTTTTTCTAGGAAGCTGACTCAAATAAACACAAAGGCATTATCATAACGATCCAGCTTCAATAAATTGGTAATAAAAACAGGTGGTGGTGGTGATGGTGATGATGGTGATGGTACCATGATGATGGTGATGGTGGTGATGGTGATGGTGGTGATGGTGGTGGAGGTGGTGGTGATGGTGGTGGTGATGGTGATGGTGATGATGATGATGGTGATGGTGGTGGTGATGATGGTGATGGTGATGGTGATGATGGTGATGGTGATGGTGATGATGGTGGTGGTGATGGTGATGATGGTGATGATGGTGATGATGGTGATGATGGTGGTGGTGATGGTGATGATGATGATGATGATGGTGATGGTGATGGTGATGATGGTGATGATGGTGGTGGTGATGGTGATGATGGTGATGATGATGATGGTGGTGGTGGTGATGATGATGATGATGATGGTGGTGGTGATGGTGATGATGATGGTGGTGGTGATGGTGATGATGATGATGATGATGGTGGTGGTGATGATGATGGTGGTAGTGATGGTGATGATGATGATGGTGGTGGTGATGGTGATGATGGTGGTGGTGATGATGATGATGGTGATGATGATGATGGTCGTGGTGATGATGGTGGTGGTGATGGTGATGATGGTGATGATGGTGATGGTGGTGGTGATGATGGTGATGATGATGGTGATGGTGGTGGAGGTGGTGATGGTGGTGGTGATGGTGATGGTGATGGTGATGGTGATGGTGATGGTGATGGTGATGGTGATGGTGATGGTGATGGTGATGGTGGTGATGGTGATGGTGATGGTGGTGGTGGTGGAGGTGGTGGTGGTGATGATGGTGATGGTGACGACACTAACTTGTAAGTAGGTGAGGGGAAACCACAACACACTCAGTTTCATACTAAGGAACGAACATTACACCCATATATGGTGCTGTACGTGATTAGATGTGGTACTCGTTAAAAATAGACAACAAAGAAAAAAACCTTTACTCTTACCTGTCTAGGTTCAATTAGCACCATAGCAGTGTCTGGATCATATCCTTTCAGTTTAATATTACTTTCAACTGCATACTGCAAGAGAAAACATAACAAAAATAATTATATCATAACATATAGATCTAGAATTATATTGGATTAATTTCTGCAATTTTTTATCACAATTTGTGGTGGTCTATGATGCCTCAGTGCTTTATTGTTCAGCCCCGCCCAGTTTGCTAAACTGGTAGAGCACTGGGCTGTCATCCAAGAGGTCTGGATTTGATTCCTGGTCAGTCGGGTTGTGTCCTTTACAAACATTTGGTAACAATAATTTGTCCTCCACCTCTGATTCATGTGCTGCTTGTGGACGGGCAAGTTAAAACTGGTTGGTAGTTAATTCCAGGAAAACTGGTTAGGCCAACTTTAATACCGACATGTTTTACAGAAACTGTCACAAAATACCCCCGGCGTAAGTCAGGACTTGTGCCGCCTGTACAGGTGTATAAAAATGTCATTAAACCCAAACACTAATTTATCACTCATGGCAAGTCGGATGAGAATGCAGTCAGTAAATAAGGCGACATTAGAGATATACTTTTCTATTCAATAAAACATCAGCAGCATAGACCTCTGCTATATATGTCTGGAATACCTTACATTGTATTTTATTGGTCGGGGTTTGAAATCAGCTTATATTGCCAACCTCCAAAGAGAAACTCCAAATATATTTATAAAAGTGAATGTGCTATTTTCCAAATGGAGAAATGGCTGAAACATAGACCAGCCAAAATAAAACAGCATCATTTAAATCAAAATTATCGAACATTTCTACTGACCAAAAGAACCCAAAGTATGGCAAGTTTGAATAGAAAACTTCCTCACCTAAATCAGGAGGTCAGTCATTGAATGGTACTTACATGGTCAGATGGAAAAGCATGTCCTTCAAGTAGAATTTTATATCTAGTTGGAGTAGGTCTGTAAAATGAAATCTGAAAAATACAAAATAATTTAATGTACATACATACTTGTCCATAAACTCCATCCTCTGAGAAAGACAATGTGGTTTATATGGAAAGATGGTCTTTATATGCAGGTGTCGGTGAGTCAATATCTTGAGTTAGTCTGCTAAGATACAACTGTATTAAAAGGTTTCATAGTAAGAACCAAAAATAACATTATAAAAATATCATTGAACATGATGTTAACAAGGCTACATTAAACAAAAGAGCTATACTGACATATTTAGGATATTGCAATGAATTATCAATATATCACATTGAGTGTCAAGGAACATCGAGTGTGATCGCCTTTTGTCTGTGTAAAGTAGCCAGTGATAGTCTTCCCATATCACGTCCATAGATGAGTTAATTCATCCCAGAACAGGCCCCAGAAAATATTAACAGAATGGGCAAATATTCCCCAGCATTGTATTCGTAATGTCATTATGTCCATCAGCAGTAGATCCCAAGCCTTTATCCAGGTGGTCAAACTTCAGAATGACTGATTCAGTTAATCTGTGACTTATAATTTCTGTTTGGTGTTATGTAATTGACTTGATTTCAATGAATTGGCTGTATTTTGCGCTGAACTTTGTGTGTGTAAAATTTCTATTTGATATATTCCTATCTCATTGCAAAAGCCTAAATATGTCAGTGGAGTACTTAGCACTTTTGCTTAGTGTATCAGAGATTGTTTCAAATAATCCCAGTTTTTAATTCAAATAAAACAGTGATACAGAGACTGGATGCCAAACTCAGGTCTATAATCTCAGAATGAGGACTTACAAGTAACAGGTGAAGGTTAACTGTAAGTCCGTTCATTATGCTGACTTCACCTTTCTTAGCACCTGAAACAACAGAAAAAAACTGATATTATCATTGGTGTATTATGAACTCATTCAAAGGTCATTTAGTTTTGGTTGTAAAGGAGGATTTTCCCTCAAAATTGTAAGTTATGACTCTACTGCTCTATATTTGTCCTAAGAAAATATAATCCAATTATCATTGTTCCAACATAATTTCAAAGAAAACTTACAGATGATGCAATGTCAGCCTTTATATAGCTCGATACTGCACATGCGGTAAAAATCACGACACAGAAGTGTTTATGAATTTCAGAGCATTTTAAACATGAACATTGAGGAAATTTTCAAAATGGTGGATTTAACAACTGTTAACAGTAAGAAGTAGATAGCTTGTGAAAACAGTATACTTTTACTACCGGAAGTAGAATCCATATAAGATTTTTTGGTAGGGACAATTTTTGGGGTGAGGGAAAGGAGCTAAAACAATGTCATATTTCAATCATGCCTGAGAAACATTTAGGTGGGGTTGAAGTCCTCACCTACAATAGTAGCCATCTGATCATCAAGTCCTTCATCACACCACGCCCAAGGTAAGTCTCCATTTGTATGTCCCTCTAAAGCTCTGAAATATATATAATGTCCTTGTACACAGATATCTGAAATATTTACACTGAATCCCAGTACATAGAGGGGCATCATTCTGGGGTCTTCCTCCCCCCAAATAGCTGGACAAGTAACCACAAGACCCTGGCTGTTTATCTAAATAAAACTTCATTACATAACAAAACATATACATGATACTGTTTGGGAAGGCATAGTGGTCGATGGGTCGAGTACTGGATTCCTGATACAATGAGTTTGAATCATGCCTTGTGTAGGGTTGTTACCCGAACATCAAAATCCCTGAAGTAGGCTCGAGGTCTTTGTTATAACCCAGGAAGAGTGATTAACATAAGTTGTAAGAAATGGTTTCACAATTAATGTAAAATAAATAAGTATAATTTAATAACATCACAAATAGTGTAGAGTGGTAATAACACCTGTGTACTATTTTCAATAATTCACTAGCGAAGTAACAAGTCACATGCTTTCATACTAGATGTCAAGGTAATGCTTTGACGAAAATCAGCTGTTTCCACTGTTATGTCATAAATAGAATCTTACAGTCTTCTACAAACTGGAATTATTCAAGCTAAGAAAGTTGTATTCATGGTCATTTATTAAACTTGTCATCTAAAACCGATAAAACTTCGCTTTATCCGGTTTTAGATGACAAGTTTAATAAATTCGATAAAAAATGACCATGAATACAAGATCCTCTATTTAACACACAATTTACAACTTTCATAGCATGAATAATTTATCTATTTAAGAAAACTGGCCTTTATCCACGACTTCCTTACAGACCAAGCGCTGGCAATGCACAACAAACAACAGAGTGATCACCATACCTCTCCATCAGCACTTCCTTACAGACCAAGCGCTGGCAATGCACAACAAACGACAGAGTGATCGCCATACCTCTCCATCAGCACTTCCTTACAGACCAAGCGCTGGCAATGCACAACAAACGACAGAGTGATCGCCATACCTCTCCATCAGCACTTCCTTACAGACCAAGCGCTGGCAATGCACAACAAACGACAGAGTGATCGCCATACCTCTCCATCAGCACTTCCTTACAGACCAAGCGCTGGCAATGCACAACAAACGACAGAGTGATCGCCATACCTCTCCATCAGCACTTCCTTACAGACCAAGCGCTGGCAATGCACAACAAACGACAGAGTGATTGCCATACCTCTCCATCAGCACTTCCTTACAGACCAAGCGCAAGCAATGCACAACAAACGACAGAGTGATCACCATACCTCTCCATCAGCACTTCCTTACAGACCAAGCGCAAGCAATGCACAACAAACGACAGAGTGATCACCATACCTCTCCATCAGCACTTCCTTACAGACCAAGCGCAAGCAATGCACAACAAACGACAGAGTGATCACCATACCTCTCCATCAGCACTTCCTTACAGACCAAGCGCTGGCAATGCACAACAAACGACAGAGTGATCACCATACCTCTCCATCAGCACTTCCTTACAGACCAAGCGCTGGCAATGCACAACAAACGACAGAGTGATCACCATACCTCTCCATCAGCACTTCCTTACAGACCAAGCGCTGGCAATGCACAACAAACGACAGAGTGATCACCATACCTCTCCATCAGCACTTCCTTACAGAACAAGTGCAAGCAATGCACAACAAACAACAGAGTGATCACCATACCTCTCCATCAGCACTTCCTTACAGACCAAGCGCTGGCAATGCACAACAAACAACAGAGTGATCGCCATACCTCTCCATCAGCACTTCCTTACAGACCAAGCGCAAGCAATGCACAACAAACGACAGAGTGATCACCATACCTCTCCATCAGCACTTCCTTACAGACCAAGCGCTGGCAATGCACAACAAACGACAGAGTGATCACCATACCTCTCCATCAGCACTTCCTTACAGACCAAGCGCAAGCAATGCACAACAAACGACAGAGTGATCGCCATACCTCTCCATCAGCACTTCCTTACAGACCAAGCGCAAGCAATGCACAACAAACGACAGAGTGATCGCCATACATCTCCATCAGCACTTCCTTACAGACCAAGCGCTGGCAATGCACAACAAACGACAGAGTGATCGCCATACCTCTCCATCAGCACTTCCTTACAGACCAAGTGCAAGCAATGCACAACAAACGACAGAGTGATCGCCATACCTCTCCATCAGCACTTCCTTACAGACCAAGCGCTGGCAATGCACAACAAACGACAGAGTGATCGCCATACCTCTCCATCAGCACTTCCTTACAGACCAAGTGCAAGCAATGCACAACAAACGACAGAGTGATCGCCATACCTCTCCATCAGCACTTCCTTACAGACCAAGCGCAAGCAATGCACAACAAACGACAGAGTGATCACCATACCTCTCCATCAGCACTTCCTTACAGACCAAGCGCTGGCAATGCACAACAAATGACAGAGTGATCGCCATACCTCCCCATCAGCACTTCAAGTTAAGGTGAGCTCACAACAAAGGTGAAGTAATTTTACCATTAATATACTCAAGCCATTAAAAACGCAACTAAAATTTGTCCTAAAAAATAGGGTAGGTAGGTCGGAATATTTGTTTACAAACGAAAGATAGGTCGCAAATTAGTTTTTCAAATGAAAGGTATGTTGAATTTTTTTTCAAAAGAAGCAAATTAAACACAGATTTAAATGAATATATGTTAAAAGACAAATCCCCTTTCCCTTTTAACATGGATAATGTTTATCAAGGGGAATATAATGCTCTTTAGCTGGAATACTCGTAAAGCGTCTAATAACTAGGCAGAAATACGAACCTAAAGAAAAATTCACAATGACACAAAGAAATTTTACCAAAAGGAAAAAAATGTTAACACGCAAAAAAATGTTCTAGGGTTTAAAGTGCAATTACCTTCTACATCTGATTACTTGATAAAAACAATCAACAACATTTCACTACTAATTACAATTACCATTATTTCAAGTCTGCCTGTGTGTAAATTGGAGTCGTAACAGCCCTTTTTAATGGCAAATTTGGGGTCGATGTTGTATATATTTTTCCCCTACTTAGAAAGAAAATTCTTCTTCTGTAAATATTTATAAATTTAAGCCTTATTAAGACCCAAAGTTGGTGATTCATGTTGCAAATTTCCCCTATCAAAAGGACCCGCCAAACTTCCTCTATAACTGAAACAATGGCTGCGTAACACTTACGTCTTTTCCCACTTCTCTACTTCAATGTTGACATATTTCTTGGTATTTTTTGGACAGATGCCGAGAGAGTTCCCACAGAAATACACGCAGTCCTCATCAGGGTCAACTAAACTTTGGTCCACTGAAATAATGAGAAACATTGATGTCAAGTGCAATGCTCCAGGGGGGGGAATATAGTATGACCGCGATTATTCGACAGTCTTCAATCCGAATACTTGGTATCAATCATTATAAATATTGTGTCCTGATGTATCTACAAATTGAAATGGGCTATTTGTTTCTAGGTATGGATCAGTTATGATGCTCGATGATTAACAGTTCCATGCAATACTCAGTTTTACAAATTTAACAGAAATTTTGACCAATAAGGCCATACTTAAAAAAAATTAGTTTCGCATACCTGCCCCAAAATTTTTAAGTAATTTATTTTTTATTACTTTTTATTGTCATTCAAGTTTCAACTATTAATATGAAGCACAACAATCCCTAATCAGACACCTAAATAAATTGTTTTGAGTAGAGGCCATTTTCAGGAGTAGGTAGGGTCATGCCAAACAAATATTTTTTCAAGAATGGACTAATACATGTATGTATATTTTTAGAATTTTGGAATTACTGCCATCATACCAAGAATCAATTAAAATACAGTTTAAGTGTATTACATTGAAGTGGTCACCATGACAAACACAAGTAAAATGTCTGTCTTTAATAAACATTCAAGATTTCAGTGTTCATCTTCAATGGAAAACTTGAATTAAAACTTGCCTGATCCAAGTGTCCTCATCTTTGGGTAATGGAATTCTTGACGTAAATGTCTCAGCGGATCAAGTGAATCCATATGTCTGGCAAACTCTACCGTATCTATATCATGTCCTATCTCTTTGGAAATACTCAGCAGTTCTTCCATTGGGTGTGATTTTGTATCGGTCATCTTGGCCCTTTTTATTACACTATCATACGTTTCTATTGAGGAACTTCTACGATGCTTAACTAACCTGAAAAACATAGAAAGATGTCATTAAAGCAGAATTACACTCCTGTTTTCAATGTCTACTCTTCGACATAATCCAGTTGTCCGAAGCCTGGAACAAGTATAAAAATCTATTTCGTCTGCCTGAACAGGAAAGTCGTGTCTGTTTTCCGGTCTGACTAGCTTTTCTCCAAGCTGTCACAAAAACTGATAAAAACTAATCAACCATCGTATTAAAATCACTCTTCATTTCCGGTTTAACAAATCAAAACATCAGGTTTCTTCAGTATTTTGATGTTGAAAAAAACGAGCAAAAGAAAGTCAGAACCTACAGTGAAGACCCATTAAATTTGTGAAAGGCAAGTGAAAGTGAATTCGGGCAAGTGGAAATTACACTGTCTGCAAATGGGCAAGTCCTTAAAAAATCGTGAAGACTGCACCTAATAATACACATCTATAAACGTAGAAGTGATTCTGAAGTTCTCAATTTTTGTGCTAAAGGGGCATAAAATTATTTTCTATCGTTTGAGATGGCTATATGTAAGGCTGTCATTATTTCAAATGTTTGCATATATTCACATATTGCTGAATATTTTATATTACATTAAAGTCAATATAATCAACTGTCATGTAAATAAGTTGGTTATTCAATCATTGGCCTATTCTTTTCACAAGAACATTTTGAATTTAACGCTTTTTGAAAATGTTCACACTGTTTTGTTACACTCCTGACAATTTTTACCTGTTTTTTAGCATAACATTTTTTGAATGTGCTTTTTGACATGTCTGACCAATTAATACTATCCGAAACAGTGTATCCGGCTATACTGCCAATACAAACAATTTGCGTTTCAACGTGTGTCTATCAACAATAAGACTGCATGTCAACTACCGCAATGATCGTCGTTTTAACCTACTTGCTCATTGTTTTGGTATTAATCTTGAAGATGTGTTTATATGCTGCGAAATTCATAAGCCGGCTCTTCTATGTACTTTTTGACATTTCTGCTTTTCCCTGTCAGTTTTCAATATCTTGGACTGTACCGTACCGAATTTATTCGGAGGTCCTCGGCAGCGTGTCTGCCAGTCTGGATTACCCGCCCCTCAATGACTTGCGTTTGGTACTATTAAAGTACTTTTATCTCGACGGGAACCAGACTATTCTTCAAGAGTCATTGTAATACGAAATTTTGGACGTACCTCATTGTGAAATTCATTCACCCACGGACATGTCCGTGATTCACCTTAATTATTATTTGAAAGTTATGATTTGTTAGGCCTTTAATCCAAGACATAAATACTTTTTAGGTCTTTAATTGATAAAATAAAGCAACATATATCATATGTGTACTTTGGGACCAATATATACATGTATACAAATACCTAAATACCAGTATTTAGGTCTTTGATGTATATATTATCGCTGCTGTGGGATTTACAACCACTTCTGTAAGTGACATCATTTCAAGAAAACACAACATGTGATGTCACTATACTTGCAAGCAGGAAACAATATTTACTCCATTTGGTCACTTCGTTTTCATATTGCCATATGGGGCAAGTATTGCTTACTGTCAGTACATGGTGACGTCACATATGACATTTTCTGGAAATGACTCATTTAAAGAAGAGGTTGGATATCGTACAGCGGCGATCATATGTACCTGTCACAGGGCACGTGTAGAATTTACTGTTGCTTAAAATTAGTCTAGGATTCCGTTATTGTGTACCGTCAATAACACCCGGCAATCAACTGTCGTAGTGGACATTTTTAACAATACTTTACATGGCTTACAACCTTAAATAGAGCTACAATTACTAACATGATAACGATTGACGTCTGTGAATAATTAGAAAACAGGATTTGGCATTTATCCTGTTCATTCTATGAATACTGTGTATATATGTAGAAAAATATCAAATCTCGTGTCCCCCCCCCCCCCCCCCCCCGTTATGAAGGTTATATAGGTATTTTTTCTGAATAATTGCAACATCTCTATTACAATATATAAATACAGGGATCGAATTAAGCGTGTTACATATAAATAGCATCACTTTAAATATTTTCATTCTAGTATAAAGTTAAACAGAATCATCGCCAAAATTGTTTTGATTGTAAACATATCAAAACGTCAAGCTGTATATTGCCACCAAATATAATTGACCATACCAAATTGGCAATTTTTCATCTCGAGGCTATTCTATAAAAGTCCTATATTTCCCCAAATCCCCCCCTAAAAGCGCTTTCGGTGTTAATTAACAGTTTGTATAATCGCTACATCCGGATATATCACTTTCGTCAGATGCCGTGTTTGGACGACGATAAAGCGTACAACACAGTACCTATAGTGTATTCTAAATTAAAACAGAACAGAACTGAATCTGACTATTATCAAGAAAAATCGTTAAAAACTAAAACGCTAAAATGAAAGATAATCCACATTACAGCAAAAAAGTTCCATCCAAAGGACATAATTTGAGCAATACTCGTAATATATATGTGCACAATGTATCTACCTCTAGTTGCGAGTGTTTAAATTAAAATATAAATTATTGTTTTAGCCTATCTTCATTTCAATGTGATAAAGTGAAACATAATATTTGCATCACGATAAAGTATAGAATGTTAAATCTGTTCATTTGTTTGCGCACGAAAGTTGATTTATCACGGTTTGGAAAGATTTTCCCTTCATAATTCAATCATTAAAATAATTCAATAATAATTACATTTTTGTATATTCCGCCGTGACAAGAACATGCGCGTAGGAGCTGGGGCCGCAGTACATTTATGACCCCTACTTCTCATCTGTAACTTAAACTAATAAAAACCAGCCACAAATTTTATTGGCATTCAACCAAGATATTTAATGCACATAACAAAGTGTTATCATCGCTACCAAATAGGGGCCGTCGCTAGTACACTGACTGTCATCAGTCAGCGGATTAATGAACCAGGTGACAAGTATACTTATTTTGGTTCGTTAATGACATTGCAGTGTTTGGAAAGTTCTGATTATGCGTTGACGCGGGACTATCCAATTACCACCGAATGTGATTTGTTTATATAATTAAATACTACATATGCTAATTTACTCATTTTTTCTTTTTTTAACCTAGTAGATAACACATCTGCCGCACTTGTGTTTTGTGAACTATTGCACGTATTGTTTTCGTGATTTCGCATTTGCTCATGATGATGATATATATCAGTGTTTATATTGCTTTCATGTACACATTATAATGCGACTGAACTGTTTCAAAATATAACAGTCCCGTGTCTTTTTACAAAATTACACATATGCATGAATAAATGTAATACCTAACAAGCAGCAAACAACTTTTCGGAAAATATCATTTTTAAAGTGATAGGTTTTGCGCCTGAGAAAGGTGATTTCCTAAAAATGTCTCATCGCGAGGGGATACCGCTCCAGCACCCATCCCATCCGCGGCCACAATGCTCAATACCTTCCTACGCGCCTGAAGAACGGATCTAAATCATATAAAAATGAAGATTAAAATATAATGTATAGAATTCTTTATAATATTTAAAACCAGCCAATAACAACCGGCAATCAATTTAACCCATTGATAGTTACAACAACAACAACAACAATATAGCAGACGAGAATAATGAAAGAAAACGTTCTGAACGTGATGGTTCTGACTTGTTTTGTTGTCATTTTCCGACGAAGATCACTGTACTATAATTATTATTACTAGTTCCCAACTTTTCAACGCATATATTTATTAACGAAATAAATCACTTCGTATCTGGTTTAGAGATTATGACATAGTTATGACGCCATCACGTGACTAATTGTATGACGTCACATGACGTTTTTACTTGGTGATCATTTTGCCTGTAAAATTTGCAATGACTGCGAATCAATCAAAAAAGCCGAAACTTACACGTTTTCTCAGGTTTTGTGCGCGATTATGCTGTTGTCTTGGTGACAAAGAAGCTTCTTCTACTGAAGCAGACGACAACAACGATATCGCAGACGAAATATTCGTGTACAGAGTATATCGGTCGTCAAGCGCTACAAATAATGCTAATGCAGACGACATTATGTCATATCATCCGAATGTGCCAATAATGAGCAAAAGTGAAATATTTGATGGTAAGGACTTTTCGAAATCCCTCAGCAAAAGGAAGACGAGGCAGAATAAAGTCAGACGACAACATGAACTTCCAGCGCAGCATTCTACAGCTAGAGAAGATGAGGGGGGCGATACAAGGGATGTAGCTTTTGATGACGTGGACACTTTAGATGTCCTTGGATCGTTTTGAGAAAAACCTTGATGTCGTCTGTCAATCCAAGATATAGGTTTGTAAGTCTTGCATTTGATGAATAGACTTACATGATAAATCTATTATACATTGATATTGTGAAATACTGAGTTCTTTAGGCTACTCTTGATAAAGGCCCAGTATGGCCGAAATATTAAGTTTGAGTGGATTTTAACACCAGACATTATTTCTTATCGTTCTTAAATTGTATATAACTTTAATTACGGTAAAAATAGGTGTGCTGAATTTGTTGAGTTGCCAGTCTGTTATCTGTAATATTACAATTTCACTGTATACCGTACAGCGTTTCCACAGCGGTCTTGTCTTAAGCAATAAACCATGTTCAAGATATGCATCAATTCTTTCTCTAACAAAAATTACAAAATATTAAACCCTTCGAGAACAACAATCTCTCAATAACAGCTAACGCTTGTGTCTTCACTAGGATGTTGCTCTGGAGAGGTTGCCCTGGAGAGGTTGCCCTGGAGAGGTTGTGCTGTTGTTCGATTTGTAGGTCAGGAATGTGAGTCACTGATCAAGTTAATAAAATCGTGAGACATTTTATCTGTACCCTTATCAAAGAAAGAAAGACATGTTGCACTGCACACTTTTAAGCCAGGTAATAAGAAGTAAAATTGAAAATCACCAACCTTTTGCGGTAAACTATAAAAGCACAGTTGTAATACAGAACTTATCACTCGTAAACACAGTTAAGTATGTTGCAATACAATATATTAGCAATGTACCTATACAGCGATTGTCCATTTAACTGCTTTCGGTCATAGGCTAATCTTTATCAAGAGCTTAAGAGAATCAAGTTGGCATTAAAATTATTATTGGGTTTACGCGCTCCTAAAATGGCGTTTTCACAAAACATAGGTCTAGGTTGGATTAACTAAATCGTCAAGATCGCAGATATTTGGGATAATTGTTTAACTTAAAAAAAAACATACCGGATACTGTAAAATAAGATATTTTTGCGACGCAAATATTTCGCGAATTGAAGTAATCTTGCCTTTTTCGCAAGGTTAAATACTCACGAGAATATCTACCTTTGTTTTGTTATTAAATTAACAACGACGTCAAAGGTCAATATTTAGCGAGTATTTATTTCTTCGAATCTATCTATCACCAGAAACTAACGGCCATTAATCCCTTGCGAGTATTTCTGATTGCACAGTTTCCATGTTTGTATGTGTGTGTAGTCACAAAACAGCAATGCAGTCAGTTTGCGTTTATATGTTGGAAATCAATGACAATACAGCGGTTAAATGTGAGGTTAGGTAGCTGTTAAATCGATTAAAACCCCAGTAATTTTACTGACAATTCCAAGGTTGTGGTTATTATTTCTTTTTATAATTTTAAATGGATGTGCAGTTCATTGGCTTGATATAATATTCGTGTTCTTTTCTCCTTCCCTTTTCGCCACGTGGCCATATGCTTTCTAATCTTGCCCTGTGGTGTATTTCATCCATTCAATCCCCCCCCCCCCCTGGTTGTCTCCATACATTATCTATGGTTGTTTTGATAGCCAGACAATTCCTTTCTATTTCATTCCCATATATGTTTGTCCTGTGCAACTCTTCAATCCCTAATGTTTCGTAGGTTGGTGTTTCCCTGTGATCTGTGTGTGTGTGTGTGGGGGGGGGGGGGGGCACTGACTTGTGTATATGGCGCTCCCTGTAAGAACATGATCTTTCTTTTAACGCCCAATTTCATTACATTACTTTAAAGTTTATTATTTGTTCATGTCCGGATTGCCATACTTTCATAACGCAACGATATATCTTATCGCGGCTTAGCCCACGGAATTTTAACATGACTGTTTATCAGTATTAAAACAAAGACTTGTAGACATTGCTTTGTCGATGGCAAATCTAATCTTTGTTATCTTCTACATCTGTGTCGTTTATAAGTACACAGATATGTTTATGTTTGTGTGACGTTGTTTACCAATACAACACTAAAACAAATCTTAGACAGAACAGAAACACATAACAATAATAGCTTTATTTTCAGAAGGTGAACACAAAAGACAGTAAACTTTACATTGATACATATATGAACATGATTATAGCAAATACAAAGCACGTCTTATTCCCATGTGCATGCATATATCATGAAGAATAAATAGGGTTTTGAATGTTCGATATTTACAATAATAAAATCGGTATATTTATTTGAATGGTACAGTTACGACAAACGTTAAATATACAATATATACATTTGGGATAATTGGTAAACTGTGAAGTATAAGAGTGTACTCGTGCTGACTTGATAGTATAGTATATGTATATCATAACGATAATAATTACATTTCTAATGAGTGTTCAAACTGGCGGCTCAATATACATACAATGTAAAATAAATTTACGTTGAAAGTAATCTTCGCTGAATTCATAGTCCTTGTAAATTGCTATCAAAAGTCATGTTCTGCTCGTTTTGAATTACATTGAGTAAGTTTCAGATGAACTAAAAAACGTTGAATGATGCCTCGGAGTGGTACACCTTAAACGTATTAAAGATAAATGACCATTGTTGTCAGGCCTCTGTATACACTAGTGTCCACAAGTAAGTAGGAGGCGACGAGCTGTATATCAACGTATTTGTTCCAACAAAGAATTATACATTGTTGTATAATTATTGTTCTAACAATCACAAAAAGAGAGATAGTAAGTTGCTATATACAGGGAATGCCACATACATAAGACAGTGCCTCACCACACAGACCTCCGGGAAGCAACAGTCGAGTATATCAATTTATGATACAACACTTTTGAAATTTCTTGATTCATGTACTTCATTATTCTTATACATGTATTGAATAGCCAAAGAATTCCTCCATTTTATATAAAGCAACCTTTCCCATAAATACTCTCAGTGCTTTGATTTTAGCTTGTTACAGTCATTTCAAGGATGCACAAGTTAACATAACTTTATAATAAGTCAGAACTTCGGATGACGAGATTAATAAATTCACAGACCTATATACCATATATATAGGTCCGTGATAAATTCAATAATAAAATGACCATTAATGTAAGATTCTATTCATGACAAAACATTTTCGTCAAAACGTTACATTGACTTCCTATATGCAAGCGAAGTATGGCGCACATGATATTATCACGAGTTATCTCCATTTATCCCTTCTAGAGTTGTCTCCCTTTTTCCATTCTACGGTACAATGTGTTTACCGATTTTCACACCTGACCTCGTTCCGCGGACGAATCGCGCAAAATGCAAGGTTGGCGATCGAGCTCATATAGCAAGGCGAGGGAATGGTCAGGTGCATGAGGCGAAGGCAACATTTGCGCGCGTAATGAGGCAGAGTTTACACAGGCATATAGTCCGAAAAATTGTTGTTTAATAATTACTTTAAAAAATAATCATTACAATGACGTAGTGTGAATTAAGAAGTCGGTCGCGTGAAAATTCAGATTGATGATTGGACGAATCTTTTCTTTCGAAAATTGACGTTTCCGTCTTCTCACACTAAAAAGCAAATGCGCCAATATCAAACTGGTTCGGGTGAAATTTGCCTGCAAATACTCGACAAACAGGGATACATGTATATTTTACTAAAATGGTTTTGCTATTTGCATATCAGTGTTGTGTAAATCAAATCTAACGTTAACCACCAAGGCAATTTCTCTTCAACCGAACAACGTTTGTAACATCGGCGTGGATTGGTTAACCTTTTGATAAAGGATACGTTACCTTACCGAAATCCACTGCATTTCGGTGAATTTACCGAAATCCATTTTGGATCTGGAGTGACCAGCAATCGCAAAATCTCGGGCATTTTCACAACAAATCTTAACCTTCAAATCGCGCCGACCATCTTGTTTCAAGATATTTCTTGTTTAATCAATGCGTCATTGTAAATACAATTTTCACAGTTATTCGTGTTCTTATCTTTATAAGAAAAGCAACAAATGTCTGACAAATCCCTTATGAAATGCAACTCCATAATGGGGTGTAAATTAATTGTAAGCAATGATGTCAATGAGTTGAATCACGAGTTGAAGCGCATGAAGAACAGCAGGATCAGGATACGGCATCTAATGTTTGCGTTTGTTATACCAGTTATCAATCGGTGATCATCGGAAAATTTACGATCACTTACGAAAACTACCGACAGACAAATTGACTGCTGACCAGTAGCCCCATCGATATCGATCTGCATCGACTGGATTTATCTGATAAGCGATATTGTTGTGTATGGCCCATCTTTTCGTGCCCTTAACGACTTCTCCTTACATGCTCTGTGTTCTGATAAGTCATCTAATACATTTTACTTGATTCTCGGGTCTACTTGTTTTCTTCTCATGTCCTACATTTGTATATGCATTATCCTGTGTTCGTCCTCTTTTATGTTGGACAGTTGTCCAGCGTTTTTTTTCCATACACTGTTCGTTTTTAGTTGTTCGATAGAACAACTAGTTCTATGGCAATTTTCGACAGTTGCACCGCCTAAATACGAAACTTCTTTTCCCGGAAGTGGCGCAATAATACATTTAACAGGTAAGTGAATCGGTTAAAAAATAGTTAAACTTCTGGGCGTAACCTTCATCACATACTCAATACTGTAATGGATTGTGCATCCGAAATTCGTACCGTCCGAAACATGTTAGGTTTACAAATTACCTTGATTTCATCCCTATCAAAGTTGCTTCAACTTTGTTTTCTATTAGAATAAGTATTTATTTGTTAATCCATTGCATGTGTCTATTAATTAATCATGGCGATGCACTTTAGTTACCATCGTCTGAAGTTCATCGTCGCTTCAAAATAATCAAGTCATTTATTCGCGGCTATTCACAGCGTATTAATTCTGTCATATTTAAAGAGTATAAGTCAAGTATTTTTGTCGTCACTGTTGCAATCTGTTTCATGTGATTTGTTCTTTATCGTTACTTATTCGTTGTTATATGAATATTATTGATGATTATTGCACATTATGATATGTATATGTAAATGCAGCAAGAACTATTTGTTCGGCCATATCGCGTAATGCTGGGGTTTTGCTGGCGCCAACGTTTAAACATTTTACTTCATTAATTGTAAATGAATGTTCTTACTTGTACATCCTATTGACTCCTTATCACATTGGCATTGTGTTGGAATCACACATAGTAGGGAAATCTTGTTAAATGATTTGTTATAACTTAAAATGTTACACTTAGCCGCATTACGCATTTAATGCTGGCATTTCTAAACTCGTTCTGATTGGCTGCCAGCATCCCAGCATAAATGCCAGCATTACGTAACCTATATAAAGGCAGACGATACAGTAAAACGCCAGCATTCAGTATTCAGTAGACACAGCCATGGCCTACGTTAGTCGAAACTTCAAACCCTCTTCAGGTAGAATGAGTCTCTAAATTTAGTAGATACTTCAACTGTTAAACTACAATACGGGTTACCTGTTTATGATAACGCAACTTAAACACATCTAATAATAAATGTGTTTTCGCGACTTTCCGCAACTTACTCTTCGAACCGAAATATCTAATACGAACTACCCGTAGGCGTGTCGCTGTGTCTGTCGTCAGTTTATATGATCACATATTATTGTTTTTGCATATTATGAAACGTACAACTAAGTAGTAGAAATATAGCCAGAAAGATCTCAAACAGGCAAGTCTTATAAGACCTGTGAATAGTAAATCTCTCATCGCTACAATATTGTTGTTGTATTTTATACCGTTCCGATTAGTGAGTTTTCGGACGAGAGGTGGCTTACAATTTTTGGTGTCAGAAGTGGGATAGCTTGAAAATATTTCGTCAATAGCTATCCAGCGATCGTACCCTGCATTTGTACAACTTTATAGATAGATCTTTAAAACATTTCAACTCGTCAGATTTAATTCGCTTTGCTGCGTTCATATTTTGTTAAGTAACATAATGGCCTCTCCTGACCCTGAGATATCGTTTCGCGAATCGAGAGACGACATTCATCCTTCAGAAAGCAGCTTCATCTCGATAGATGACCTTCATGATAGACCAACTCAACAAGACAATCAACTTAGTCTTCACGACATGAGCTGTCAAACAACTCCACAACACAACGATTCTAGGCTCACACGCTTGAATGATCAACGATTACTTATAGATTTAGATACGCGGTCTTCCACAAATAGGTCTAACAACAATGATACGACCGACATGCGTCAAAATAATTCGGATAGACCTAATAATTCAAGCTCCGGTCACGGTGACTTCAACTATGCACATCCTATGCCATTTGTGAGAAACCCGTCGTTGATTAAACCCGATACGTATGACGGCTCTTCAAGTTTCGAACAATACGCTTCGCACTTTGAAGACTGCGCTGAATTATCGTCTTGGGACAGTAGAACGAAAGTGTTGATGTTAGCAGCGAGTTTGAGAGGCTCTGCGCGTAATTTCTATATGAGTTTAACAAACGTAGAACGCAGAGATTATCGTCTTTTGATTACTCGACTTTCAGATCGTTTCGGTAATAGCAGTAGGCACCAGTCAATGTGGCTGAATAAATTAGAAAATAGGCGCCGAGGAAAATTTGAGAGCATCGCGTCGTTAGCCGACGATTTAACGCAACTCGTACAAAAAGCTTACTCCGATCTTGATCATTATTCTCAAGAGCGACTGACACTTAACCAATTGTATAAACTCGTCTCAACAGAGATGAAATGCAGATGTATGGACCATGACTGCAAGACGGTAAGCGACGCCGTATCCGTTATTGATCGGTACGAGTCTATAATTGGCTCGTCAAACGATTCCAACATAAGAGCATGCGATACAGTGGAGAATAATGATCTTTTGCAAACCATTAAAAGCATAGAGTCAAGACTTAGTAAAATAGAATCTACGTCAATAAAACCCGCACAAAATAAGTCTAATAGATCATGCTTTGGTTGTAATTCTTACGAACATTTATGGGCGTCATGTCCGATGAACAAAAATCCGAGACCCCCACGCAGCTCATACAATCACAACCAACAAAACGGCTATTACACTCAAAACAATGCAAATCGGCAGCAACAAAGTCAACAGTTCAACCCACAGCCAGACAGGTCCACAAACTCTACAAATACTTTCGTTCAGGGAAACTGCTAGTGGCTGACTCTGAGGGCCGTGAGTCAGCAGACGTGTCAACGAATAGGCCAACTTGTGATAATAATAATATTGAAAAAGTACACTCAGCTCGATCTGGATCAAAATTTAACATTTATGATAACGGATTTTACGTTACATGCAATGTTGCATCAACGGAAGTTAATTTTTTAATAGACTGCGGTGCCACCACGTCTTTGATTTCAGATCGGGTCCTGAATAGCATTAATCCCAACTGTTCATTCAATCTTCGCCCTTCTACCGATGTTTTAAGGACTGCAAATGGTGAACGTATGTCAGTGTCTGGAAACGTAGATCTTTTGATTGAAATGGGTAGAGAATGTTTTGACATCCCGTTCGTTGTTTGTGGGATTGAAGCTGATGGAATTTTGGGTCAAGATTTTCTAAAACAACATGTAGATAGTATCAATTACAAACGTTCTTGCTTAGTAATTGACAATAATTTGATCCCTCTCTGGACCGGTGGTGTGGCAAATCACGTGTGTCGAGTTGAAATATCACACACAGTAAAAGTTCCGTCACACAGTCGTCGTATAATCTCTGTTAAGATACCACAGAGTGAATACTTATCTGAATATGCTTATATTGAACCCTCCATTGAGCTCATGGCTAAGAGCGAGATATGTGTCATGGGTGGCATTGTTAATACTACCGACGAAACGATCGCTCTACACATCTTGAATTATGGAGATGAAGAAACAACTGTCTACAAAAATACAAACCTAGGTACCTGCGAGTCGTATCTTGAATCTAGTAATGTCCCAGAACGTATTGCAGCAGTGTACGAGTCCCGTGATAGCCTCACTCCACAGCATCACAATTCTATAGATAACCCCATCCTCCCTGATCACCTCATAGATCTTTATGATCGAAGTTCCGCTCATTTAACAGATGTAGAAAAACAAGGTCTGCGTAAACTTCTCTGCAAGTATAGTGAGGTGTTTTCGAAAAATTCAGAAGACATTGGCAAGACAAATGTTGTAGAACATGCCATAAATACTGGTTCTGCTGCACCCATTCGACAACAACCACGACGACTTCCGCTAGGCAAACGTCAGATAGAAAAGGAAGAAATCCAAAATATGCTTAAACGTGGAGTTATTGAGCCCTCTAACAGCGCATGGTCTTCTCCCGTTGTCTTGGTAACCAAACGTGATGGTACTCCCCGATTTTGTTTAGACTACAGAAAATTAAATGACGTCACTATCAAGGATGCCTATCCCCTTCCGCGCGTTGATGACTGCATTGACGCACTTGCCGGCTCGAAATACTTCAGCAGTCTAGATTTGAATAGTGGGTTCTGGCAAGTAGCTATGAAACCTCAAGATAAGGAGAAAACCGCATTTTCAACCACATTAGGCCTCTATCAATTTACTGTTATGAGTTTCGGTTTGGCCAACGCTCCATCAACGTTCGAGCGACTCATGGAAAACGTCCTTAGGGGTCTCCAATGGGTCGAGTGTCTCCTCTACATGGACGATATTATCGTGCCTTGTACCACCGTCGATGAGGGGTTGGTTCGTTTAGAACATATATTCCAAAGATTACAAAATGCCTGCTTGAAGTGTAAGCCTTCTAAATGCGTATTCTTTCAAAAACAAGTAAAGTTTCTTGGACATTTAGTTTCCGAGGAAGGTGTCACGACTGACCCAGAAAAGTTTTCTGCAGTGAAATCTTGGACCATCCCCCGCAATGCTAAAGAGGTCAAATCTTTTCTTGGCCTTTGTTCTTACTACAGGAGATTTGTCAAGGGTTTCGCTAAAATTGCTCGCCCGTTGCATAAGATAGCTGAGAAAAATAACACGTTTGAGTGGACTACTGAATGTTCAGAAGCATTTGATCTATTAAAAAGTGGTTTGATTTCAGCCCCTATTCTTGGTTATCCCCTAGAGAAGTGCCAATTTGTTCTCGATACAGATGCATCAGATCTAGCAACAGGTGCTGTGTTGAGTCAGATACAAGATGGCAAAGAAGTAGTCATAGCATACTACAGCAAGAGCCTAAATAAACACGAGCAGCGATACTGCGTGACCCGCAAGGAGCTACTTGCTGTGGTGCAAGCACTTAAAGCTTTCCATCATTATCTTTATGGTCAACCTGTCTTACTTCGCACAGATAATGCGGCCGTCTCATGGATGAGGAACTTAAAGCAACCCACAGGTCAAGTCGCTAGATGGCTTGAAGCCCTCGGTACTTACAGTCTGACTGTGACGCATCGCCCTGGGCTTCAACACAGAAACGCAGACGCCCTTTCTCGTGCACCATGTGCTAAATGTACCAGACAAGAGAATGGTAATAATGAAAATCCGCTCTGTGATGATACCATTGACCGACTTGACCAAGATACTACTAGTCCGCATCAAGTATTCCTTTCTGAATGTCTGAGATCCAGTCCATGTTCTGTTAACTCTCCCGAGTTGGCACGTGCTATCACAAGGTCCCAAGCCAAAGCAGGTTTCCCTAAACCCACAATGGCACACTCTACCAACTGGTCAATCGAAAACATAGGTGCAGAGCAACGTCTTGACCCATCATTACACGTAGTGATGCAATCGCTAGAAACATCTGTGAGACCAGCATGGCAAGCAATTAGTGGACATTCATCTGTGACCAAAACACTTTGGAGAATGTGGGACCGTATTTTTCTCGAACAAGGCGTCCTGTATAGAACTTGGTTTCATGATGACCAGCATTCAATGAAACAAATCATTGTCCCACAGCAGAGACGGAGTGATGTATTGAATTATTGCCATAATATACCAACCGCAGCTCACCTGGGTGCTGACAAGACTTTAGAGAAGATCAGACAAACATTTTACTGGCCAGCAATGAAGAAGGAAATCGAAGAGTACTGCACTAAGTGTGACTCTTGTTCATCTCGTAAACCCTCAAAGCCCCCTAGGTCGCCTCTTGGTGAAGCCAAGGTCTACGAAGCTCTAGAGCGATGCGCCCTCGACATATATGGTCCTCTGCCCAGGACAACGTCCAACAACTGTTATGTTCTTGTTATCTGTGACTGCTTCACCAGGTGGACCGAAGCTATCGCATTACCCAACCAGGAAGCTGAAACTGTGACCAAAGCTTTTGTTGACGTATATGTATCCCGATTTGGTGTTCCGCTTCAAATTCACTCCGATCTTGGCAGCAATTTTACTTCCAAACTATTCTCAGATATGTGTGACCTCCTTCAGCTTCAGCACACCAAATCGACGCCCCAACATCCTCAAGCCAATGGTATTGTTGAACGTTTTAATCGTACCCTAGGAACCATGCTCACCATGTACTGTGAAGAAAATCAACGTAACTGGGATGAGTTTTTGCCACAAGTTATGATGGCATACCGTTCTTCCATACATGCGAGCACAGGCGAGACACCAAATAAGATGGTTTTTGGAAAGGACATAGTTCTACCATTGCAAGCTGTTGTCGGTTTACCCCCTCAAACTAATACTCCATTTGATACTAGCACATATGCAAACTATGTACAGTCGTTGCATCAGCAGCTTGAGAAAGTTCACGCCATAGCCCGTAAAGTTCTGAAAGTAAAATCAAAGTACAGAAAGCGCCATTATGACCTGCGTGCGAAAAGGCGGTCCTTCGCAGTTGGTGATGGCGTATGGGTGCATGATTCTACTAAACGCCCTGGAATCTGTAGCAAGCTCGCTCCTCAATGGCAAGGTCCGTTTCTTGTGACAAAGAAAATTGACGATCTTGTTTATTTAATAAAGAAATCTCTAAAAGTCCCCGCTAAACCAATTCACGTTGACAGACTTAACCGATACCGTGGCTCACACGCACCTGTCTGGTTCAGTAGGGTTTTAAGGAACCCATAATGACTGATTCATGTTGGAATATTATTGTCAATATTTTGCAATACCACTGTATAATGTAGAAAGTTACATTAATATTTGATTGTTACTGAATATTTTATGTTCAAATTACTTACAAAGCATGTATCACATGATTTTCACACACACATTTTACACCAATAGCATATAAACACATAGCATCATCATTCATTGTTTTTGTACATATCATATTGTCGTTCGTGTCTCACACATCCGAGAGAGTGTCATCCTTTTCTTGCACAATTTTAGTATAACATTATGCGCAATCGTGTTCTGCAAGAAACGTACTGCGGTGTCTGCATTTTGAGATGTATCCAATGTCAAGATTCGATTCTATTGGTAGTTTAGAGAAACTGTTGTCGGCAAAGAGTAAAAGCGTGCACGTGTTTTTATTTTTTTTGGGTAATGAAGGAGGCCTGATCAACCCCCTGCGATTTACCCATTTTTGTTGTTGAATGATACCTTGTCTTGAGAGACAATAAGAGCCGAATTATGAGTTCTACCAACTAGGAACTACGAATCTACATTGGCACAGACACAGTTAATATATGATGATTATTAAGTCTTCTTATCCACCTCCTCACTTGTTTTTCTTGATTGTAATTCCAGCTAGAAGAGTTATTCAGCAAAGAGAGGCTGCATTTGTGTGCGACAAGTGCCCTGCGGCCTTCAATAACAAGCGTGACATGGCAAATCATAAGATAAAGGCCAATCACACGACCACACGGGTTGTGTGCGCATGGTGTTACGGTACCAGACCCAGGGAGTTTCGATACCCACAGGACCTGAGTCGGCACGTCAGGGAGCAGCACCCAGAAATCTTCCCCACTCTTCCTCCTAGAACGCTTTCTCTTAAGAATTGTTTTTATTTCGCAAGAGAAGCCTCTTCATATCTTTCGACTTACCAGAATGTCACCAAGTTTAATTCCTCAGAGTCTGAATTTGCCAGACAAGCCATAACAAAATGGAACACCGGTAGAACCCCAGGCATACAGAGCTGGTTAGAGGGATGGAACCTGGCCAAACATGAAACCACTTCTCCACATTCATCATTAAGATCGACTAAAAGACCTTCCTCAATTGCTTACGAGGTCAGATCTATAGCTCTTGGGATTAAAGAAACAAGAATCATTTTCACGGATAATAATAACAATGTTTATAAGGCGAAACTCTCAGACTCTGGACTAACCTCGACATCCGTTACAACTCCACTTCTCCAAAAAATGCTGACTTTAGACCCCGATTTCAACCTGCCAAAATGCTCCTGGAAACTTCATCCAACTCAACAATCAATTAAACAAGAACTGGCAGCCACGGCATCTATCTCACCTAATTATATACATCACGTCTGGATTGAACAAAATAAGTTATTTGATACTACATGTAGTACCCAACAAGATTTGACCGAAGCCCAAATGTCCGACAACTCCATCCGATCACCGTCACCAATCTTTCTGGATCGTAGTGCTACATCATCTCCAATCAACAAGAAAATACTTACATCACCGTCAAGAATTATCACTGTCCCTTCCCCAATTTCGAGTATACCTACCTCTACAGGAATCCTGGCGAATGCTTCACCGGATGAAACTACCCGATTGACACCACTACTACCCAGCCCTGTTACATTCACTTCATCACCCAGGTCGTTACCGTTAGAAACAACTTACGCATCATCAGCTTTTTGTACTGTGCCGATACTCGCATTGCCGTCATCATCATCATTTTTAACAACTTCAGGCAGCAAAGATCAAACAGTCAAATCACCACTTACCAGCTTAAGACTAAGTGAACCACTTCAACCTGTTACAGATGGACCGTCATTTCTTCAGCCAGCAACGCCAATTCCAGATCCCCAATCTCCAGAACCTCACATCACTCCAAGTTACAGCCCTTCTAAGACCCCGGACTACTGCCCCACTATGATCATGTTCAATGAAGAAGTACAAGTTCCCATTTATAGACCAACGCCCATACAACTCAACCACCAAAAGCAAGCCAGAATTCTACTAATGGTGGGCGCCATGCCTATATTGCCACCAGGCAGAAGACAATGGGGAAATGTCCCAGAAGAATCTATAGTTCTTACGCCCACTCTAAGATGGCCCCCTAAGAACTGGAAAACATATTCCCCGGACCAGAGGGCAGTAGCCGTTGAGTTTGCAGCCAACTCTATCGAACAAAAAGATGGCTACCATCCAATCGACCGGATTGACTTACTATTCAAATATAATTACCTGGTTCTTCCGAATACACCCATTTTGCATACGTCAATTATGTCTAAAATGTTGGCGTACAACTACGAGGTCATCCGTTGCATTGCTACGAATAAATCTGAATATACCCAGGACAAACAACAACGGCTTATAGCGGCGTATAAACCATCAGAATCTACCCAACTGCTCCATGATATAATCCACATACAGCTGAGACTTGAGACTGAACATCAAGATTAACGACAGAACCCCACAAAGATCTCCAGAATAATGATCCTTTATCTCCAAAATTTATAAAAATAATCAGCTGACTGGAAATTATTAAATAATGTATCAGGAAACATATTTGCTGGACTCTGCCTTATCTTAGTGAAATGGTGTAATTATATATTTCAGTGTTACTAAGTGTATTGAATCAATGTGAATTAATTTTATTCAGACGGACATTCCAGATGAACTATGTGTGACATTCCTATGACAGTGGTAATTCCATTTACATTCCCATACCAGTGTATTTCAGTCAATTATCGGAATTGGACAATTACCAGTGTTTGTAAAGTGTATTACAATAATGTAATTATATATTTCAGTGTTACTAAGTGTATTGAATCAATGTGAATTAATTTTATTCAGACGGACATTCCAGATGAACTATGTGTGACATTCCTATGACATTGGTAATTCCATTTACATTCCCATACCAGTGTATGTAAAGTGTATTACAATAAGTAATTATATGCTTATTTCAGTAATCAGTTAGTTGTGATTGTGAAATGTATTGTTTTTAGTGTATTATGATAGAATTGCTATGTATAATTGTATGTGTTTTGGTGTTCACATTACATGTATTACTTAGTGAAATGTATTGTTTTTAGTGTATTATGATAGTAGTGCTATGTATAATTGTATGTGTTTTGGTGTTCATGTTACTTTTATTACTAAGTGAAATTGTTACCATTGTTGAATTTAAATTGATTTATTACCGGAATTAACGTTTATGTCATTTGACAAACTTCGGGAGAAGTTTCATAAATTAAGTTAGGGGAAATGTAATGGATTGTGCATCCGAAATTCGTACCGTCCGAAACATGTTAGGTTTACAAATTACCTTGATTTCATCCCTATCAAAGTTGCTTCAACTTTGTTTTCTATTAGAATAAGTATTTATTTGTTAATCCATTGCATGTGTCTATTAATTAATCATGGCGATGAACTTTAGTTACCATCGTCTGAAGTTCATCGTCGCTTCAAAATAATCAAGTCATTTATTCGCGGCTATTCACAGCGTATTAATTCTGTCATATTTAAAGAGTATAAGTCAAGTATTTTTGTCGTCACTGTTGCAATCTGTTTCATGTGATTTGTTCTTTATCGTTACTTATTCGTTGTTATATGAATATTATTGATGATTATTGCACATTATGATATGTATATGTAAATGCAGCAAGAACTATTTGTTCGGCCATATCGCGTAATGCTGGGGTTTTGCTGGCGCCAACGTTTAAACATTTTACTTCATTAATTGTAAATGAATGTTCTTACTTGTACATCCTATTGACTCCTTATCACATTGGCATTGTGTTGGAATCACACATAGTAGGGAAATCTTGTTAAATGATTTGTTATAACTTAAAATGTTACACTTAGCCGCATTACGCATTTAATGCTGGCATTTCTAAACTCGTTCTGATTGGCTGCCAGCATCCCAGCATAAATGCCAGCATTACGTAACCTATATAAAGGCAGACGATACAGTAAAACGCCAGCATTCAGTATTCAGTAGACACAGCCATGGCCTACGTTAGTCGAAACTTCAAACCCTCTTCAGGTAGAATGAGTCTCTAAATTTAGTAGATACTTCAACTGTTAAACTACAATACGGGTTACCTGTTTATGATAACGCAACTTAAACAAATCTAATAATAAATGTGTTTTCGCGACTTTCCGCAACTTACTCTTCGAACCGAAATATCTAATACGAACTACCCGTAGGCGTGTCGCTGTGTCTGTCGTCAGTTTATATGATCACATATTATTGTTTTTGCATATTATGAAACGTACAACTAAGTAGTAGAAATATAGCCAGAAAGATCTCAAACAGGCAAGTCTTATAAGACCTGTGAATAGTAAATCTCTCATCGCTACAATATTGTTGTTGTATTTTATACCGTTCCGATTAGTGAGTTTTCGGACGAGAGGTGGCTTACAATACTGACAGTAATCTATACTGTGCGGGTAAATTTAATGGTTCATCCATGGACAATAATGATTCGTACTTTCTATGAATCTGGAAGTTTTGAATACAAAACTAGAGTTCAATACAGAACAACTTTAGTGCTTTCAGCGCTTTGATATTTATTAGTATTAAAGGTCAACTGCAAAACAAAATTTCTAATTCGATTTATTTTTGCTTCAAAAATACGATTTTGTGAACCAACAAATAAATATCTTTATTGCAAAATTGTGATTTTATTAATCTTTTTTTTCCGCGGCGCGTTCGGCAATTTCCGCCGCCTACTAGTATTGCAAAAGTGACGTAAAGCAAATAGTGAAACGTGATGACCAACTGTAAAGGAGTCGACCAACAAATTTGCAGTCCAGCATCTCTTAAGACAGTTTTTGACCAAACTAGAATACTGGGAGACAGAAATTTTTGATCAAAGAAATTGTAAAAACAGAACAATTCAAAAAGAAATATTAGACGCAAATACTGAGTATACGTCTCGCCAAAAGAACAACGAACCAAGTATTGATGACATGACAATTACAGAAATAAAACAAAAAATAAAGTCACTCGGCATTAAAACAAAAGTTAGGAAAAGAGAAAAGCTGGTAGAGTTAATAAAAAACGTAAATTAAACAAACATAAATATGAATTATCTCAGTGCGGCTCATTTTATTTTTTAGCGTGTTTTTCAGTAATTTAAAATGAACAGATAATAAGACATTATAAAGTTCATGTTGTATGCTTTGATTTCAGTGTCTTATTTCTATTATCATTTATTTGTTTTTATATTACTGAAGAAAATATGTGAACGATGAGAAATAAAAAAATTAATAAAATATTTTAACAGACTCTTCTTTTCAATTTTTGTGTCCCCTTTGAGTTGCTGTAATAAACGAACTGTAGGTGTCGTACATAAAGACTCCATCAACAACTGACAACAACTAAATAGTCATCAAATATCGATCCAGTATTGATTTTTTATCCGTAACGTATTACCCGCGATCGTTGTCTACAGAAGACAATTCAATTAGTCGCGCACATTGGAAAATCAAGGATAATCAAGGGAGACTATCAAGTAAAATCCTTAAAAATTTCTGGCAATGCCTCGAAATGAGGATACAAATGTAGTCCACAATATCGAAGTCAGCCCTTTTATAACAGATTGTAACCTTATCATTAGTGATGGACAGGTTTAAATCAAGAAATGACGCGACAACGTCTGAATTATTTACCTTATATAACTGAAGTTCTCTATGTTATAAACCTTTGTTTTATTTCCAAACTTGATATAAACGAACTATGTTGGGAAAATCTCTTGAGCAAACATCCACTCCTACAACAAAGTCGATTAATGATTGATCGAATTCTACCGACCGATTTTTTTCGATGATTGATAGTAAATTGGTACCGATTATGAAACACGTAGTAGTTTAATACTGACATTTATTTCTTACATTTTAGAGGCATAAGGCTGATGTTATTGATTAAATTTCAAAATAAGTAACTGCCACAAAATGAAGGAATGTTATTGATAGATTCTTTTATTCCTCCAATTTCGGAGAGCACAATACATGTTATATACATACATGTACATTTACGATTTTCACAATTTTAGTCTAATTAAAACATGAATGATTATCATATGTATTAACATATACACATAAACAGGACGATATACTCAGACACATACTCACATCATTACACTAATACACGACTAAGACAATACAATACATGTACATTTATAATTATATATTACTAAGTGTAAAGCATTAATCACACTAACGCGAAAACGAAATGTTAGTAATGAGGAATACTGCACACAATGATATGTATCACTGTCGTAAATGACTTAAACCGAAACGAAATGTTTGAACCATTTAAGTGATAGATAAACATGTATGCAATAATAAATAGGACGATAACGGGAAATACATAAACATGTATGCAATAATAAATAGGACGATAACGGGAAATACTGTATGGAATTGATAATATTATAATACTGTATAGGTATATACTATACATTCAGCAGTTCATTGTTCATACATATTACAGAACATTTTCAAACATTCGATACAGCAACCTAGAAATGTAGAATCTATGTTGTTTGGCCGTAAGCGTTAGGAGCGTATCTATTTGACTGTCTATAGGTTGTCTAGTCCAAGTCATGTAGACTGATAAACCTTCATTATCAATAATGAAGTCCCAAATTGATTGTCTTAATTTTCAGAAGATAAAAAACAATATTTACACTGTTCAGTATAACGTCGTGAAAATAACTTTCCGATTAGCGCAACAATGACCATGGCGACGGGGCGTAACTCTGGGTGAGATTGTGTCAATGACCACATGTAGCAGGGGTTACCAACCATTGGAATATATTCTGTCATTAATATTCAAATATTCATCATCGCACAATATTCATGAGAGCGGTGACTAATGTATTGCTATTGTAGATAAGTGTTGTGAGGAGGTTGGACAACTCTGTGCAGATGTTTGAATGGTTCCAAGCCGCAGGGGATTGTCAAGAGTTCGCTCCCCTTGAATTCATTTTAATGAAAAATGTACAAATTATCATCTGTCTGGCAGAACCTATCGAAAATTTGGACTAAGCATGCGCTTCAGCCGTCTTCAGTTGTAAACGCAAATCATATATAACAACATGGTATATATAACTTATAGACCAGTAACATGTATGTTTGAAATTACTACACATCTCAGAATGAGATGAAATATAAAACACGTAATTGTTATAGGTAAATGACAGCAGCTCAGGCTTGACAGTGAAGTGACTGAGGTTGTTGCAACTCTCAAGTACATTATATGGGAGGCCATTCCAGTAATGTATATTTATCAAGGAATGAGGTTTGGTAGTATTGAGTCCTCAGGTGTGGTGACTGGAAGTTTTATATTTGTCTGAATATCTCTTTTAAATCGTAAGACAGGATAATTTTCAATTTTGTTTATCATTTATCTATGAGGGCTGATGAAGAATGAATGCATATAGAGTTTGGAGCTTTTGACTGACGCTACTTATAATTTTACTGGTCTTACGTAGAAACATTTATTTGAGTTATACCTAAGGACGTTAGTAATTATCATGAAATTCGAGTTTGCACGAGGCCACTGGTGTTGTTGCAGCGGCCTTGCCAACTTTTTACATAACTTGGAACTAATACGTAACAATGGCCAGCCTGTGTCGAGTCTCACCTGCTCTTCGTTTAACTAATGGTAAGAATTGTCATTTATTCTGAATTTCTTGTCATTTTGTTTTTCATTTTGTTTTACAGTTCTGCAGAAGCCGTAATAGTTGGAGGTCAAATTCTGTACATTTCAACTCAGACTGTCAACAACTGTCATCGTTGTGATCGGAGTGATTTCTTGCATCTGCATGAGTTATCATGTAGTCATTGCAGTAAGACAGACATATATTGCAGTAACATAGACTTCCCTAGGCTTGTTTGACAAGGTGATCAACCAGCCCGTGAATTTCATTGCTTGTACATTCTGAGAGCCAGTGTAGATCTAGTCCAAAATATTAAGTAAAGGGTCAACTCAGCCCACTTTTGAAGCGCAATTTTCCTCTCCATTGAGCTGGAAGTTTCCACTGCACCACGAATCTTCAATGCACGGAATATTCAATAATGTTTTCAACTTACATTTAATTGGTTTTAACTTAAATGTTGATGATCAATGTTTCAAAATTCAACACTTAAAAGGTTCATATTTATCGCCTTAATTATTGGGCCGAGTTGGACCAAGCTGAGTAGAACCGGGCCGAGATTGTAAATGGGCCGAGTTAACCCTGAAACTGTCCGTACCGCCGTTTACAGTACGCGGTATTGCAGAGTTACTGTTCCTTGCACTCACAATGTACTCGCTGATTGTCCGAATTTTTTAGGGGGATTTTTTTTTGGATTAGGGGGGAAAAACATACTATTTCAAGGGGGGAATGGGGCCGAATATATCGGCCCCAAATTGTGCCAAATGAGAGCCCTGCTTTGGTAAAACAAGTCATATTCAAGTCATGACACACACTTATTAATAGAGTTAATCTGGTTAAAAGTAAGCTTTTCCTGTATCATGTGGCTCAATTATGATCAGTGTAAACATGGCAAACGTTCACAGTAACGTTTATCATTACTTAATGGACGGCAGATAATACATGTTGGTCAAATCGTACTTTCTAATCATACAAAATGCACAAAATATTTAATTAATCTTTTTGCAAAATTTTCACAACAAATCTTAAATTTCAAATTGTGCCGATCTTTTTTCGAGATATTTCTTGTTTATTTTTCAGTTGTAAATAACTTATGTCCAGTAACTCTGATCAGTGTCAGAAAGCAAACAACTGAAACGAAGAAGCCGGAAAAGGTAAGCTGTCAAAGTTTTATTTTTATGTTTTCGCCAGTTCTGAGCCATTTTCCTTCTAGAGCTGTCATCGATGGAAACAATATTTGATGTATCAATGATATTTCCGTCAATCGATTATTCATACAATTACCTATTATAAAATATTTATACAAGTAATATGAATAATAAATACATGCCCGAAAAAGACGAGAACCTATTAAAAAAACACTTCATAAAAGTGCGGAAGCAAGATGGTCAAAGTAATACATAAGCATGTAAAAGACATCTTGAAGATATATGAAATTACAAACTGGAAGCATGTTAAATTTTATGACACTTCAGTAAACTATACTTGATATATTGTCAATATTTCTTAACCGATGTAATCATATATCAATATTGTTGATGAGCATTTTGCCAAATCATGACAGCTCTAATTTTCCTTCTCACAGTATAAGGGTAATGTTGGAGAAATTCTCCAAAAAATTGAGAAGTTACCAAAGAATAGAACAAGTTACCTTGGGTTACCAAAGCAAAGTGTTGGTAACTTATGCATGCACTTGCGCAGATGTGCACATTTAGGGCCATATGTGGATATATATAGATATATACCAGGGTTTTTTATGCACCCACTCTGAAAAGGGGGGGGCATATAGATTTGCCCTTGTCCGTCCGTCCTTCCGTCCGTCACAAAATCTTGTGTCACTCATATCTCTAAAACAATATGAGCCAGAGTCATTAAACTTTACAGGAATGTTTACCAGCATGTGAAGTTGTGCACCTGGGGTTTCATGTTTGGCTGTGCCCAGTAATTGGAAAGTTATGGCCCTTGACTTAGTTATAATATAGCCTACAGAGTATGCAATCTTGTGTCACTCATATCTCCAAAAGTGTATGAGCCAGAGTCATTAAACTTTACAAGAATGTTCACTAGCATGTGTAGTTGTTCACCTGGGGTTTCATGTTTGGCTGTGACCAGCAAGTGCAGAGTTATGGCCCTTGACTTAGTTAAAATATAGCCTACATAATATTCAATCTTGTGTAACCCATATCTCCAATACAATATAAGCCAGATTCATAAAACTTAACAGAAAGGCTCACCAACCTGTATAGTTGTGCACCTGGGGTTACATGTATGATTACGCCCAGTAAGTGCAAAGTTATTGCCCTTGACTTATCACTACAATCAGTATAGTTGTTCACTTGGTATTTTTGATACACATTTGCAAACTATGAACAGACTAATGGCATTTGTTTTTGTGACAAATGCTGCAAGTGGGGGCATCATCTGTGTCCTATGGACACATTTCTAGTTTCAGCTTTTTTTGGTAGCCGTTGTTCGGTGTATTCCCAATGCCAAAATGTATATATTTTTCCCAATTTGAATGACATTGTATAAATTCCCAATACATCTAAAGAAAATATATTGTTTCAATTGAGCCAAACAATTGACAGTTAGAGGCTTTTCTCTCACAAGTAGTTTATATAAATAGCATTTGTCCATTCATTAATCCTTTACTTTTGTTCCTGATATTTTGCTGTAATTGCTAGACTTTTTCCCCAATTTCTAAGTTTAACATGCTAAAATTCCCAATTAGAAGGGTATGGGTCATCTTCCCAAAATAGCCAAATTAAACACTGTATTTCCTGTCAGAAAACCCAAAGTTTATCTTCGGCTATTTTGGGAAGATGACCAATATATAATAGCAATATTATAGGGGCACCTAAAAACATGTACATGTAGGTTGAAATTTGTTGCCTATTGAGGTTGTTGTGTATGAAACTTAAGTTTCAATGTAGTAATTGTTTTGCCATTAGATGACTGTACGATTCATATTACTTTTTTTCATTTCAGACCAAATTTGGTCCACTTAGCGATGATGACAGAATCTTTCAGAACATTTATGGCCGACATGATTTCCGACTTAAAGGAGCTATGCAAAGGGTAAGTAATGAAGTTAGGAACAGAGAACTGTAGTCGCTCAACATCATCAATATCAGGCTGGTAAAAAATCATAAAATTGCGCAATAGGAATAATGTGGATTGAAATGAGGTATGAAGAGATATGGCTTGTTTACATGCTTCAAACCATTCATGTCAAGATTGCTGATGATATTGTGTATACTTTCAGAATAAATGTTCAGTGTTTGGCAGGGGTTCAATTTGTCCCCCGAGTTGACCCTTTGACACCTGAAATTTCCAAAATGCCACATTTTGACCCTCAAGATTCTTGCTGAAGGGTCAATTTTTCTCTATATTATAGGTAATTTGGCTATAAAATGGTAAAATCCGGTTAGAAATTATCAGAATGACCCTTGAGATTCAGCGACTAGAGGGAACCCCTGGTCGGGAATGTGGCCTGGGGTTTTATCAGAATTCCTGACTTAAACATACTGATTTATTGTGTTGAAGAACTGTAAAGAATTTGGAAAATTTAAACAGAACACATGTATGGATTCTGGGCTGAACAGTTATCTATATACCCGGTACCTACTTTAAAATCGTTTATTTTTTTCACATTTATTTCACGAAATGATGTTGCACTACATTAATCGATAAATTTCAAAAACGAAATGTCTGATTTAACAGCATTTTCAATTATGGAGTTTTGCGCAAGATAATTTATTGATTATCATGCATGAAATTGAGAGTGTCATCTGTTTCAGGGTGACTGGTTTAAAACCAAGGAAATTGTGGAAAAGGGAGCTGACTGGATATTGAAAGAAATTGTTACATCTGGTTTACGAGGACGTGGTGGAGCAGGTTTCCCATCTGGCATGAAATGGGGATTTATGAATAAACCAAGTGATGGAAGGTAGGAGATATTTCTGTGAAAATAAAGCATCTCTTGCTTGTGGTCGGGCAATATTCAGGCCCTTCAGAATGCTACCAACACCGATAGAATTGGAAAAGTAACATCGTAAATTATCATGATTGAGAAAGTGGAAATGTTAGATATCAAAAACTGTTACACATTTTTCTTTTGAAACTTCTTAAATAAATTATCTCCCCTGAATTGTTTTCTATCTCTTGACAAAGTAAGATTTAATCATTAAGTAGTGACAAATTATTTCAAGGACCTGAGTGCTGTTTGTGTAGAATCAAGGATGGTAATGTGCGTCATCAACTGTGCACGGCACATCCCTTTGTGTGTTATATAGGAATTCAATTGACAATCTTTAGTTTATGAAAAACTATTGATACATGCAGGTACAATGGACCGTATATTTCCACACAACCTGTTAACAATGACAAGCTGCGAAAAATAGTTTTTCATCATAAATAAGACGTTGGGATGCATCCCGCACTCCTGTTGATGACATACATTACCTCCCTTGAGAATGGAACCATATACATGGAAGATTGTTGCTGTTCATGATAATGCAAATTGTGACTGACCTCTGAACATGTCTGGTTAGACATTTGGTCAGGAAATATGTAAAATCTCACATGGAACAAAGTAGGATGTATATTTTGCTCACAGACTTCACAATCCTTAAATGTGGCATACGTACTGGTTGTTAGCGAGAGGGCAGTCATCAAGACTTGTCCTGTGATCTTTTCCATCCATTATTCCCCCCAACTGTTTGTACTCTTTGATTCTCTTAGTTATTACTAATGGTCAGTCAGGCCATTCCTTGCACCTCTGTTCCCAAGTGCCTGATGTTTTATGGATTGTTGTTTTCCCGGAGGTCTGCATGGGGAGGCACTGTCTTATGTATGTGGCATTCCCTGTAGCTACTTATTCTCTCTCCTTTCTTTTCTGATGAAACCCATTATTGATTATTGTACGTATAAGTTAAAACTTGAAATGTGCTGATTCCTTTCTAAGGAAAGCTGAATACATCAGTTAGGTGTGGTTTTTGAAGTTCTAGAGTTTTACTTTTCGTATCAATGATAGATCAAAGAGACATACATAATTGTATCTATTTCTGGTTTAAATTAAGGAATGGTTTATTTTTAGGTTCAGACAGTTTTAAGACTCCAAGGGTCTTATAAAATATAGAAGTTAAGTTGATCAAAGTACAATGTTTAATCTGTACCGGAATGTAAGTCTGTTTCTTTCTGTGTATAATTAACTGCTGTCATTTACTTCACTGACATAATGTAACAGACAGACAATATCTGTCATAGGAAGGATATTGAACTGTTTTAGCTCCAGTACACTAGAGTGAACGTGCTGATTCATTTTGTCATGTTATGAACTTATAAGGATAACTCTGCCTCAGTCTTTGTATATGGTATATACCAAAACTAGATCAAGTGCCATGGGAGTTTTCCATGGATTTGTACTTCTTGTGCTCCCCATAGGAGAAGCATATAGCCTTCATTGTAGTAACTTTTTCTCTCTTTTTTAAGTATGAATTGTAAGAACTTGTTTCACAATTGATGTATGATAATTAGTTTAAACTATTAAATCGAATTTCGAAAAATAGCAAATGGTATGGAATTAACCAGCAAGACATCTTGATCATTTTCTGAGATATTTTGATCATATAAATGTACTTTCAGGCCAAAATACCTTGTCGTAAATGCAGATGAAGGGGAGCCTGGTACCTGTAAAGATCGGGAGATCATGAGACACGACCCTCACACGCTTGTTGAAGGATGTCTAGTCGCTGGCCGAGCCATGGGAGCGAGAGCAGGTGTGTAAAGCTTACTTGTTGCCGTATAATGTCTGTGTTGGAAGGTTTGTCTAATTTCTAGTGGTCATGTTGCTAGGATGAACTACCATCGGACTTCGTAGCCCATTTCAATTTGAGATGCCTAAGATGATACATTGGGACCTGATATTTATTTCGAATGATTCCAAGTTTTCAAATAGATGGTTGTGAAATGAACATTATCCAACTGTATTAAGTATTACGTATCCATCTTATAGTGTATACAATGTATATTTTTGGCTTCTATTTCAGCATACATATACATTAGAGGAGAGTTCTACAATGAAGCATCTAATCTTCAGGTCGCAATAAAAGAGGTATGGGTTCATAAACATTCGATTTAGTTGTTCAGATTTGTCAGTCCAATTATCCTTTCTTACACTTTTCAGCTTATTCAGAAATTGTTTACTTAATTTTTAGCCTACCTGAGCACAAAGTCCTCTTGATTTGTTGACTATGTTATCTATACACAAGCTTTACCTTAATTCTTTCAGACCACTAGCCCATCAGGACAAGTTGCTCAGCCAAACCACTGGCCTGAAATCATTCTCACTACCCCAAACTTATATACCGAAGATTCCCTTATAAACGCCCCTCCCCTAATTAATGCCCCCCCTATTTTGAATAAAAAAGCCTCGATAAATTCTTACTTTGGTCCGTCATTTAAATCCATCACCCGTAAATCCAAAATATCAAAGAATCAAAATGACACTGTATAAAAATGTTAAATGTCTTTTAGTCATTTTTAACCTTTACTAAACGTCCCCTCCACTCAAAATGTAACGTCCCCGGGGGCGTTTATTATGGAATATTCGATAACACTGATTCGTAAGAAGCAGAATGTCACAAGTATGTGTCTGTACAATTTATTTTATTTTCCTGTATTTCTGAGAAAAAGAAAATTCACTAACATTAATGATTAAGCACTTGCGCGTTTGCGCTAGTACTCAGTAATTTCTGCTGGTCTGAAATTATAGTTACTAGACCCTGGCTTTGGACTAGTGGGTTACCATGAAGAGATGCTTAACACTCTAGATGTTGCTGTTATTTCAGGCATATGACACTGGATTGATTGGAAAAAATTCTTGTGGATCTGGCTTTGATTTTGATGTATACGTTCACAGGGGAGCTGGAGCGTATATTTGTGGAGAGGAGACTGTGAGTTACCTTTCCTTTATATTGATAGTTCTTTGATTGAGTCAGAAAATGGCAGAGTGATGACATGAAAATGGCCCTTAAAGCTAGGTTGTAGGGGGCTGTGTGTCAGGGGCAGTAACCTTGTAGAGGGAACTGAAAGTAAACTTTTCAAAACTCAGACGATCATGTGGGAGAGGTCTTTCCTTCTTCCTTTAGTGTGAATAATTTCCATTCCAGAAAGGATATATAATTGATGAATAGTTACAAGGATATAATTGTATGAGGAAAGGGTGCCTTGTAGTTTGAATGAAACTGTCACAGGTTTCTAAATAGGCTACATTTACCACAATTGTATGGTATTTCTCCCAATTAAAATCTATCAATTTTTTTCTGGTGGAGTTCGCCTTTCCAGATCTGAAAAACAAACTGAAACCCCTTGAAAAATGTTCTTCCGTTAAATTTGCTTTGTGTGAAGAATTTTGTTATAAAAGTATAGAAAAAATGAATTTATACAATCTTTGTTAAAAAACTTTGTTGTGTTTTTGTTTGTTCAGTTTTAAAGAAAACCATAACCGTTACCTATATTGTCTCCGATGTTCTGTATGAATCATGAAATATATATAGGACTTGAATATTGTCTCCGATGTTCTGTATGAATCATGAAATATATATAGGACTTGAATATTGTCTCCGATGTTCTGTATGAATCATGAAATATATATAGGACTTGAATATTGTCTCCGATGTTCTGTATGAATCATGAAATATATATAGGACTTGAATATTGTCTCCGATGTTCTGTATGAATCATGAAATATATATAGGACTTGAATATTGTCTCTGATGTTCTGTATGAATCATGAAATATATATAGGACTTGAATATTGTCTCCGATGTTCTGTATGAATCATGAAATATATATAGGACTTGAATATTGTCTCCGATGTTCTGTATGAATCATGAAATATATATAGGACTTGAATATTGTCTCTGATGTTCTGTATGAATCATGAAATATATATAGGACTTGAATATTGTCTCCGATGTTCTGTATGAATCATGAAATATATATAGGACTTGAATATTGTCTCCGATGTTCTGTATGAATCATGAACTATTTATTTCAGGCCTTGATAGAATCTCTGGAGGGTAAGCAAGGCAAGCCCAGGTTGAAGCCTCCATTTCCAGCTGATGTCGGAGTGTTTGGTTGTCCAACCACTGTAGCCAATGTGGAAACTGTGGCTGTAGCACCTGTAAGTGTTTATGTCCCCCACATTTGATGGGACATAAAGTGTTATCCCTGCCCTTTCCTTGCTAACAAGTGGTCTCCAATCAGCCCGTTTTTATGGCAAGTGTGGAGCCAATATTTGTCCCCATTCCCAAATGAGTAAAGTATATATTTTTCACCAGATTTAAACAATACTTTTGTCAAAATTTCCCCATTGGTAAAATTATTTTTTACCAGTTATTTCCCTGCAGTAGTTGTAGTTGTATCTTCTTTGTCCAAATGTAAATATAAGTGGTGTGTTAAACACTCAAACCATCTTTACAATAGAAAATTCATCCAATTTTGCTTATTTCATTTTGCATCCAAACAATAAATTTGGTAATATGTAGTACTGTAAATTTCAAAATCTGGCTTCTTACAATGCCAATTTTCCCCTTTAAAAGGCCCTCCCATACTTCTCCAAAATCTAAAAAAAAGCTTGATCAATAACTCCGGAATGGATGGATGGGTTCAATTAATATTGGGCACATAAGCTACTGGTCAAGTTAAATGTTACAGTACTCATTTTGGCAATTTGCCAACATTTCCACAGGACAATCATTTCACGAAAATATTGACTTGTATAGTAATGAGGATTAAATCCTTTTGTAAATACAATGAAGACAAGAACTTGAATTTAAAGCTAGACAAAAGCAGGCCACAGACAAAATGCATTGCTTTGCATATTCATGTTTTAGTTTTGTCTTTGATAGACGATAAAAATCACTTATGTTAATTGAAAGTGCTGTTTTAGTCATGTTATTCCTAGAATCATGTCTTTATACATAAAATGATTGCTTTTTATGTTTGTATTCTTCCTTTCAGACAATCTGTAGACGTGGTGGTGAATGGTTTGCTGGCTTCGGTCGTGACAGAAACCGTGGAACCAAGGTGATGAGAACACTTTGTTCTATTTTAGTTTACCCTATATAACCACAGTTTTAAATGGATTCAAATGAAACAGAAGGATATAATCTTAATGGAATGTAGATTTAGAGCCAAATCAAGTGGAGTTAAGTGTCATTGTTTCCTCTGACAACATGATAATGCCGGGTATTAATCACTCGGTGATAGTTCAAGTTTACATTTGATTTGAATCTACTGCAGTGACTTTAACTCAAGTTTAATATTGTATATACTGAGAGGGGGGTCTTTATTCAGAGGTGATAGAAAGTACATGTTAACAATATACAGTTGCACCTTGTTCATTCGAATTCATCTAAAATTTATTTAAATAATTCATTGTTTCGAATAGCCCATTTCAATTTGTCATGCATTAGAAGATACATCAGAACCTGTTATTTATTTCGGATGATACCAAGTATTCGGTTAGGTGGTCGAATAATTAAGGTCTGACTATATTTGTCTTTTGTTTTAGTTATTCAATATTTCGGGGCATGTCAACAACCCGTGTACAGTGGAGGAGGAGATGTCTATACCTTTACGTGAATTGATTGAACGTCATGCTGGTGGCGTTATTGGTGGATGGGATAACTTACTGGCTGTCATCCCGGGTGGCTCATCTACTCCCTTGCTTCCAAAATCGTAAGACATATCTTGAGTTAATAGATATTTATCTCCTTTTAGTCAATTTGCACCTTTTATGAGATTAATGTGTTATAAATGGTTAAATATTTTGTACGAAGTCTGTCATAATTAATTTCCCTACTTGTTACAGACAATGTGTTTGTTTGGCCATTATTTTTGGGCTTTTTATGGGTACCAGTTCCCTACTAAAGTAGTACTAATGTTTGCTTTTCTCCCTTCGTCCATTTCTGATTCCCCTCATAAACGAAAGAATATCATGCATGCTGCAGTAAATCTATCTATGCCTAGATGTGCACCTATGCACAAGTGGTCCATTAGTAACCCTCTCTTTCCTTTGGTAACTAAAGGTAACTTGTTCTGTCTCTGTGCACATATTGAGCCTTATCTAGCCTTTTGTCACATGTATTTTGCTATTAAACACATTATATTTTAATTCAATAAAATGTTCCTAGTTGTAAAGAAAGCAATCACTGAATGTATTTGACAGGGTTTGCGATGATGTACTGATGGACTTCGATGCCTTGATTGAAGCTCAGACAGGACTCGGTACGGCTGCGATCATTGTTATGAACAAATCAGCCGATGTTATACGTTGTATTGCTAGACTAATAGAATTTTACAAGCATGAAAGTTGCGGTCAGGTCTGTATCTTGTTTTCTTATTTCTACAGTAGAAATATAATTATATGAACAAATAGGGCCCACTTTATAAATCGTTTGCATTTCCCTGCCAAAGTTACACCGTGGCCACCATCTAAGGAAATGTACGGTGTTTAGTGTAGATATTTATCGACGCACAACGTGTGGTAAGAAAACTGTTTACTTCTATTGAAATTATGCGTCTTGAAATAAATCATTAACCCAGCATGAGCCCCGGATCATTGAATTTTCTTATAGTTATGTCATTGTGGCCCGTAATTCTAGTTTCTCCAAGAAGTGATTGGTCAGAATTTAAAAAAAAAAGGAACACCTTTTTCCGAATGATTGAAGAAAATGTAGTATTACAGGGCAAATATACATTACAATGAGAAATAAGTATCATTTCATTATAAATAAATGGAATTTCGAAACACTCCTATCATTTGTTTTAAAAAAATGCATTAAATGCTTTAAAGACTGGACTATTCAGTAGATGGTTGTCATGGTGAACTTGGCCCTGACCCTTTTCTTTTTATGGAAAAATTCAGTTGCTTGTGGTGGAAAAATCTTTTTTACACTTTAATAGAGACATGGAGTGTTCAAGATAAAAGAAAGATTCTAATTGAATGTCACTAGTAATATAAGTGGACCAGTCTCAAAACTCTAGCATCTGATTGGTATTTTCTTAGCTCTATTTTAAAATTGACCAATGGCAAAGCTTTGTTCTGAGACTGGTCTCCAAATTCTGTTTCATAATAACCGGACCTGGATTTCTATGTTTAATGGCTATACTGTATGAATGACGACTAATTAAAATTACCATGGTGGCGGTCAAAATCTGTTGGTGGTGGGGGTCTAAAACCAACTTCTGTTGGTGGTTCCCTTATTCTACCCCTCCAGAGAGCGGATTTACCTGAAATAGCCTTAGGAGTACAATAATATCAAGGATATAAGGAGAATAGTCACTTTTGTCATGTGGTACGTGGGAAAACTCTAGCTGTGTTGCTTGAGGCCAATATGCTAAACTTTCATAGCATCACTGTTGCCCATATTACAGTTAAAACAGCTTTGCTCCCATTCCTGTAGTTGATAGTGTGGAGCAGTCAAAAAGAGGACCATTTATATAGAGTATTACTTAACCAATGTGATTTCCATTTTAGTGTACACCATGCAGAGAAGGCTGTGGTTGGATGATGAAAATGATGAATAGATTTGGTGAGTGTTCAATTTTTATGTGAATTATAAATTATAAGTTGAAAATAGTGAAATACTGATAATCTCTTTTTACAGGAAATGATCATGTTATAAGTTATTTTCACACTCTGTTTTTGTTGCGATGAAACGATTATCAAGTGGAATCAAGTAATAGTCGCAGTTTCAGGTTGGCGATGATTGAATAAGCATCAGAAACCCACAAAGTATTTTGAATTTGTATCTGAGGAAGCTATCCAGCTGGCTTGTGGAAGTTCACTGATTCTACCCAGTGGTCATTCTTCACCCTTATAGCTGGAAACTCGCTAAAACATTTTTATTTTCTGATTGTGAATCGAATTTTCTGTCCATATCAATATGAGTCTGTATTTACAAAACTGAACTGCTACTTTTGCCTACATGTTTATCCATCTATAAGTCTGTAAACACTTAGCAAATTGAATAATGTCTGTTGCTTGTTTTTTAGACCTTTTTGTAGGTAATAGATGTTTAGTTTGTTTTTTTTTCAAAGAAAAAAGTTATTTGTCAATTTTTTTGTTATACTGCGAATGTTTCTTTTAATTTAAATATTGTAAACATTGACAGTGTATGCGTATGTACATGATCTACTATTAACTTGTAAACTACTTTATAATTTCAGTGCAGGGAGATGCTCGTCCTGATGAAATTGACATGCTGTGGGAAATAAGTAAACAGATAGAAGGGCATACAATCTGTGCTCTTGGTGATGGAGCTGCTTGGCCTGTTCAGGTATATATGTGACTACTGATAGCATTTTTTTATCCATCAATAGGAATATGATTATAAAAAGCTTCACTTGTTTACGCGCTCTGAGTTAAGGTTGTTTGTGGCTCTTTACTACAAAATTGAAGAGATGTCATTGGTGATGAGAAGGTCACTGTATGAAGGTTGGGCAGTAGGAGCACATGTATTTACAAGTTTATACGAGTCAATGTTTGCCATTATGTGATGTCATTGGTCAGGAGAAGGTCACTGTATGATGGTTGGGCAGTAGGAGCACATGAATGTACAAGTTTATATGAGTCAATGTTTGCCATTATGTGATGTCACTAAGTGACATATTTAACACAAGATGGCTGGCTGGAAGACAAGACTTCTCCAGCTTCAGTGTAAACACTGGAAATTTTAGTCTGGTATGCAAGAAATTATTTTGATAAATTGTGCTACATGTGTACCAGAATGCTGTTGAAACTTAACTCTGTAATTAATTTCTTAGTTAGGGTTTGTTGTAAAACTAATGTTACTTGGTTTTTGTTTAGAAGCCGCTACATTAGAATTGCACCAAATTTATATACCTGTATGTTTTATGTAGTAGAGGTACTGAAAGCAAATACTTATATTTTTATACCTCCTTGCATATCTTGTATTGAACCAATAGTTTATCTAAGTTGAGATGTGACTGGTATACTTAGGAGGGATGCAAAGATACAGGTATCTCTCAGTTTGGTTCAGATTTGAAAACTACCCCTTTGGTTTTCGATTATTTAATGACTAATATTTACTAGGATTAAACCTCTGACTTGAAACAACATATTACATAATGTGCTAATGTAAAGCAAAGTAGAACAGTGTAAACTGTTTCAATAACAGTTTAATTAAAAAATAATGAGAATTACAGCAGCCTGTACTAAGGACATTACATTGATGTACTGAACAGAATAAACGCAAAACAGTATTAAAAGCCTAACTACATAAAAAATAAAACAGAAAAATAACCTAACTTCTGTTAACTGTTGCAGCCCAATTACTTAGTAAATGTTTGTATCATTAAGTATTGCCATAGAAGATAGGATTTTTGTGACAGATGTATGAAAATGAAGCGTTGTAACATATCTTAATATGACTGTTAGAAATTACCTTTTAACACTTGATAACATTTTTTGTTAATTTCTCAATATTTCAGGGTTTGATTCGACATTTCCGACCAGAAATTGAAGCTAGAATGGCCATGTATGAAAAGCAGAAACAAGCTAGAGTGTAGACATGTGATTTTTTGACAATAAGACCAATAAATACTGAGGACAAGGCAAATTGACATTTATATATTTATAATGTATATGTACAGTTTGGTCCTATTTGGAAGTATTATGCTATGGTGTGATTAGGAACTAAGATTGCAGAGTTTTTTTTCATGTTTTCTGTTAATAGTTCTGCAGGGATATTTCTTACTGGAAACGACAAATAACAGTTTATACGATGAAAACATTGATATTATTACTTTAATGATCATCATATAGTGTGTACAAGAATATGAAATTTTGCATTTGGAATAACATACATATTACGAAAACCTAAAGTTTTTGGGAAGAAAATCTGTTTAAGGTAAAATATTTAGTTACATCATTCTTAAATTTTTTTCATTTTGCACAACCCTACATACTCATTTTCTTATGAAAATGTCCGTTCAAAAGTGAAAAATCTTTTATGGACTGAATGTTTGTAGTTGTAACTTGAATGTACATGAAGGTAAATTTAAAAATGCTAACCTAGCAACTTAAACATTGCTAGGTAGGGTTATGCCGCACACACACATTGAAGGAAGACCTTATTGAAATGTTAAGTGTATATATTACCAACAAATCATACATTTAAGGAAGATTAGTTCCCCTGTGTATGCAACTTGAATTGCATTTTGTTGTTTTAAAATAAAATAAAGACACATTATATGTTTTGTTGACTTGGTTTGTTGTATAAACAGGCACAAATGGTTATGAAATTGAGTTTGGAAACCATTCTCCAAATGCACCATTGCCATCGGTCAATTATTTAACTGTGCTCAGAACCAATCAATGGGAGGCTGGAGTTTTGAGTCTGGTCTTCAAACTCGGATTTACAACACATGTTGCCAAATTTAAGAAGTATTTAAGTATTATGCTTCTTACTGCTGAAGTTCAAATCCAGCAATTCTGCCACTGTGTACAGTCTCTGTAGTATATTATGAACAAAACAGACACACATGTTGTCCAAAAAGTGCCGTCAATATTTTGAATTAAATGTCTGATGATTCACAAGGGGAAGTAACCACTGCAGTAGAGTGTTCAGCCCCATATGGATGCGTAATGTCATAAATTGCGGATTCATTTTTTCTTCTTCCGGGTGTGGTCTTCTTCCGGAGTTGGAACAGATTACAGGGTGTTTTTCAATGAAGAAAATATCAAAATATAGGGCCAGTGTATCTTTTAAAGTGATGTACGATCATACACATTGTTTTCGGTCAAATCGCCGCAACCCAGTTGATTTTGGCATGGGTAGATCTGTGATTTGGGTTTTAACAATGCCCCTAAATGACGTCAGCTGTCAAGTGGTATGTTTACGGATGCCATTTTGGAGGGCAGTTCCCGTACCAAACATTATATTTCCTTGATATTAAGGTTCGAATTAAAGATTGTATGCATTATTTCGTCGTAATATGAACGAGTTTGTTGTTAATTAGACATTTGATCGTATTTATAATGTATTTAATACATTTATATTTGTAGATTCATTTTTTCTTCTTCCGGGTTTGGGTAAGTTTAATTCGAAAATTGTCTTGAGTAATATGTAAGCTAAATCTAAAAGATACGTCTGTGTACACAGATAGATATTTGTTAACGGTTCGTTGTCAAACAGTTTTCGCTGATTCTTGATTCACCTACGGTCGAAGAAGTCCAACTTATTTATGAATACAAATGTTTCTATTTATAGATCCATACACAATATGTGAAGACTTTATTGAAGTTGTCTATTGTCGGCTATTTACAGGTAATCATAGTTCACTGTTTACATTTGATAATTTGATGTGGTATTAGACAGCAGCCCAGTCCACTCATCACTAGCGTTTGGGGCATCATGAGTTCAAACTCCATATTATTGTAACAGATCTAATGCTGTTTATTTCTTTACATACTATTTCTGGTTTTCCCAAGTTTCTAATTTTGTCCTTTTTGCTATTTTATTTTACTGAGTGACTGTTAAATCACTCATGCAATGCAATTCTCTATCTTGGTCACTCTCGACGAGCGTTGTCTGGGTTACAAACCAGTACTTGATCACTCTCGACAAGCGTTGTCTGGGTTACAAACCAGTACTTGATCACTCTCCACGAGCGTTGTCTGGGTTACAAACCAGTACTTGATCACTCTCGACGAGCGTTGTCTGGGTTACAAACCAGTACTTGATCACTCTCCACGAGCGTTGTCTGGGTTACAAACCAGTACTTGATCACTCTCGACGAGCGTTGTCTGGGTTACAAACCAGTACTTGATCACTCTCCACGAGCGTTGTCTGGGTTACAAACCAGTACTTGATCACTCTCCACGAGCGTTGTCTGGGTTACAAACCAGTACTTGATCACTCTCAACGAGCGTTGTCTGGGTTACAAACCAGTACTTGATCACTCTCAACGAGCGTTGTCTGGGTTACAAACCAGTACTTGATCACTCTCAACGAGCGTTGTCTGGGTTACAAACCAGTACTTGTGCCAAATTGTGAAGATCGTCACCAATTCCCCCTCAATATGGCGCAAACTGGTTCACGTTGGGTAACAAAATATGGAATACAATAAAAAAAAGTGTTTGTCTCTGCCATAACTTGTTGAAACATGGTTGGGCGGATGTTATATACTATACCACGGAAATATATAGGTGTATATGTTGGTGACTATACCTATATTGAAACTGAGTCCAAAATCTTCGTCAAATTAAAGGCAAGGATTGCTAACACGCTAGATCTTTAAGGCACGTGATATACAACAGAATGTGTTTAAAGGCACATAGTATTATTGTTTTGACAAACTATCCTTAGTGATGAATATGAGAAAATTTGTGGATATTTACCTCCTACAGATGTACACTGCATTGTCACTGTTCTTACATGTTAACTTAAACCACAGATACAAGAGTCTAATACCGGTATTTCTATCCTGACCTTCGCGCAGTTAGCGCCAGCATAGGATATACCTGTATTTGATTCGTGTTATGTAGTTCCAGGAAAAATGTTATAGAAAGTCACTATCGAATGTTGTAGAGAAGGACTGTGTGAAGGCATTACCATGCCATTTCTTTAAAATTATTACGTGGCATATTTTGATAGAAAATCTACCTTTAAATAGTCCAAATCCAGATCGAAACTGATTCACAAGGTCAAATAATAAATGTTGTTAGTTTTCTAGCAACTTCATGTCTTGATTCTTTTATTGGTCAGACCATTCTATTACGCATGCGTTATGTAAACATTTCTTCACGATGTTAGTCTCACTTAAATGTGTAAGTCCAAGTTTAAATGGCTACCTTCTTTTCCAACCGATACTTGGTGACTCAGCTGAACGATCTACGAGATAGTTGTCAGAGTGCGATGGATTGCTGTATCAGGTTGAATGTCTGTGTGGGGAAGGTGGATGTCTGTGTGGAGAAGTATAATGTCTGTGTTGAGAAGGTGGACGTCTGTATCGCATTGAATGTCTGTGTTGGGAAGGTGGATGTCTGTATCGAGGTGAATGTCTGTGTGGGGAAGGGGGATGTTTGTGTTGGGAAGGTGGATTATGTATTATACAATTGCAAAAATCTGAAGCAGGTAATACACTCATACATTCATTTCAGTAATTATCTTCTATTTAATGTCAAAATATTGTTTCAAAGGGAATCTGATAACAAACATACAAATATCAACCTTACAAGTGTAGCTCTCATATACTGATTGTTATATTGTTGAACTGATTACAAACATACACATATTAACCTTACAAGTGTAGCACTCATATACTGATGATTATATTGTTGAACTGATGACAAAGTACAAATATCCACCTTACCAGACTCAGTGTAGCACTTATATACTGATGGTTATATTGTTGAACTGATGACAAAGTACAAATATCCACCTTACTAGACTCAGTGTAGCACTTATATACTGATGGTTATATTGTTGAACTGATGACAAAGTACAAATATCCACCTTACCAGACTCAGTGTAGCACTTATATACTGATGATTATATTGTTGAACTGATGACAAAGTACAAATATCCACCTTACTAGACTCAGTGTAGCACTTATATACTGATGATTATATTGTTGAACTGATGACAAAGTACAAATATCCACCTTACTAGACTCAGTGTAGCACTTATATACTGATGATTATATTGTTGAACTGATGACAAAGTACAAATATCCACCTTACTAGACTCAGTGTAGCACTTATATACTGATGATTATATTGTTGAACTGATGACAAAGTACAAATATCCACCTTACCAGACTCAGTGTAGCACTTATATACTGATGATTATATTGTTGAACTGATGACAAAGTACAAATATCCACCTTACCAGACTCAGTGTAGCACTTATATACTGATGATTATATTGTTGAACTGATGACAAAGTACAAATATCCACCTTACTAGACTCAGTGTAGCACTTATATACTGATGGTTATATTGTTGAACTGATGACAAAGTACAAATATCCACCTTACTAGACTCAGTGTAGCACTTATATACTGATGGTTATATTGTTGAACTGATGACAAAGTACAAATATCCACCTTACCAGACTCAGTGTAGCACTTATATACTGATGATTATATTGTTGAACTGATGACAAAGTACAAATATCCACCTTACCAGACTCAGTGTAGCACTTATATACTGATGATTATATTGTTGAACTGATGACAAAGTACACATATCCACCTTACTAGACTCAGTGTAGCACTTATATACTGATGGTTATATTGTTGAACTGATGACAAAGTACAAATATCCACCTTACTAGACTCAGTGTAGCACTTATATACTGATGATTATATTGTTGAACTGATGACAAAGTACAAATATCCACCTTACTAAACTCAGTGTAGCACTTATATACTGATGGTTATATTGTTGAACTGATGACAAAGTACAAATATCCACCTTACCAGACTCAGTGTAGCACTTATATACTGATGGTTATATTGTTGAACTGATGACAAAGTACAAATATCCACCTTACCAGACTCAGTGTAGCACTTATATACTGATGGTTATATTGTTGAACTGATGACAAAGTACAAATATCCACCTTACCAGACTCAGTGTAGCACTTATATACTGATGATTATATTGTTGAACTGATGACAAAGTACAAATATCCACCTTACTAGACTCAGTGTAGCACTTATATACTGATGATTATATTGTTGAACTGATGACAAAGTACAAATATCCACCTTACCAGACTCAGTGTAGCACTTATATACTGATGATTATATTGTTGAACTGATGACAAAGTACAAATATCCACCTTACTAGACTCAGTGTAGCACTTATATACTGATGACTATATTGTTGAACTGATGACAAAGTACAAATATCCACCTTACTAGACTCAGTGTAGCACTTATATACTGATGATTATATTGTTGAACTGATGACAAAGTACAAATATCCACCTTACCAGACTCAGTGTAGCACTTATATACTGATGATTATATTGTTGAACTGATGACAAAGTACAAATATCCACCTTACCAGACTCAGTGTAGCACTTATATACTGATGATTATATTGTTGAACTGATGACAAAGTACACATATCCACCTTACTAGACTCAGTGTAGCACTTATATACTGATGATTATATTGTTGAACTGATGACAAAGTACAAATATCCACCTTACCAGACTCAGTGTAGCACTTATATACTGATGATTATATTGTTGAACTGATGACAAAGTACAAATATCCACCTTACCAGACTCAGTGTAGCACTTATATACTGATGATTATATTGTTGAACTGATGACAAAGTACAACTATCCACCTTACCAGACTCAGTGTAGCACTTATATACTGATGATTATATTGTTGAACTGATGACAAAGTACAAATATCCACCTTACCAGACTCAGTGTAGCACTTATATACTGATGATTATATTGTTGAACTGATGACAAAGTACAAATATCCACCTTACCAGACTCAGTGTAGCACTTATATACTGATGATTATATTGTTGAACTGATGACAAAGTACAAATATCCACCTTACCAGACTCAGTGTAGCACTTATATACTGATGATTATATTGTTGAACTGATGACAAAGTACAAATATCCACCTTACCAGACTCAGTGTAGCACTTATATACTGATGATTATATTGTTGAACTGATGACAAAGTACAAATATCCACCTTACCAGACTCAGTGTAGCACTTATATACTGATGATTATATTGTTGAACTGATGACAAAGTACAAATATCCACCTTACCAGACTCAGTGTAGCACTTATATACTGATGATTATATTGTTGAACTGATGACAAAGTACAAATATCCACCTTACCAGACTCAGTGTAGCACTTATATACTGATGATTATATTGTTGAACTGATGACAAAGTACAAATATCCACCTTACTAGACTCAGTGTAGCACTTATATACTGATGATTATATTGTTGAACTGATGACAAAAACAATCCAAGGAATGAAAAATAATGCAATATAATCCGATTGAAAATGTTTCAATTCATAGATATACAAATGAACAAAAAACTGGATGTCAACATTTGTAGTTTGATTAAATAAGTGGTTTATCATTTAATACATCTTTAAATATAGCATAAATCTTACAACTCAAAAATTCATATATGGACAGATATCTTTTGAGACAATATCTTGAACTATGTTTAATACATGTATCTGTCACAATGTACAGAGGATGAGAGAGCTAACTGGGTAAATCATTCCCCTCTATACCCCTGTACAAAGTGTATGATGCTTATACAATACATGTATCTGTCACAATGTACAGAGAGTGAGAGAGCTAACTGGGTAAATCATTCCCCTCTATACCCCTGTACAAAGTGTATGATGCTTATACAATACATGTATCTGTCACAATGTACAGAGGATGAGAGAGCTAACTGGGTAAATCATTCCCCTCTATACCCCTGTACAAAGTGTATGATGCTTATACAATACATGTATCTGTCACACTGTACAGAGAGTGAGAGAGCTAACTGGGTAAATCATTCCCTTCTATACACCTGTACAAAGTGTATGATGCTTATACAATACATGTATCTGTCACAATGTACAGAGAGTGAGAGAGCTAACTGGGTAAATCATTCCCCTCTATACCCCTGTACAAAGTGTATGATGCTTATACAATACATGTATCTGTCACAATGTACAGAGAGTGAGAGAGCTAACTGGGTAAATCATTCCCCTCTATACCCCTGTACAAAGTGTATGATACTTATACAATACATGTATCTGTCACAATGTACAGAGAGTGAGAGATCTAACTGGGTAAATCATTTCCTTCTATATCCCTGTACAAAGTGAATGATGCTTATACAATACATGTATCTGTCACAATGTACAGAGAGTGAGAGAGCTAACTGGGTAAATCATTCCCCTCTATACCCCTGTACAAAGTGTATGATGCTTATACAATACATGTATCTGTCACAATGTACAGAGAGTGAGAGAGCTAACTGGGTAAATCATTCCCCTCTATACCCCTGTACAAAGTGTATGATGCTTATACAATACATGTATCTGTCACAATGTACAGAGGATGATAGAGCTAACTGGGTAAATCATTCCCCTCTATACACCTGTACAAAGTGTATGATGCTTATACAATACATGTATCTGTCACAATGTACAGAGAGTGAGAGAGCTAACTGGGTAAATCATTCCCCTCTATACCCCTGTACAAAGTGTATGATGCTTATACAATACATGTATCTGTCACAATGTACAGAGAGTGAGAGAGCTAACTGGGTAAATCATTCCCCTCTATACCCCTGTACAAAGTGTATGATGCTTATATAATACATGTATCTGTCACAATGTACAGAGAGTGAGAGAGCTAACTGGTAAATCATTCCCCTCTATACACCTGTACAAAGTGTATGATGCTTATACAATACATGTATCTGTCACAATGTACAGAGAGTGAGAGAGCTAACTGGGTAAATCATTCCCCTCTATACCCCTGTACAAAGTGTATGATGCTTATACAATACATGTATCTGTCACAATGTACAGAGGATGAGAGAGCTAACTGGGTAAATCATTCCCCTCTATACCCCTGTACAAAGTGTATGATGCTTATACAATACATGTATCTGTCACAATGTACAGAGGATGAGAGAGCTGACTGGGTAAATCATTCCCCTCTATACTCCTGTACAAAGTGTATGATACTTATACAATACATGTATCTGTCACAATGTACAGAGAGTGAGAGAGCTCACTGGGTAAATCATTCCCCTCTATACACCTGTACAAAGTGTATGATACTTATACAATACATGTATCTGTCACAATGTACAGAGAGTGAGAGAGCTAACTGGGTAAATCATTCCCCTCTAAACCCCTGTACAAAGTGTATGATACTTATACAATACATGTATCTGTCACAATGTACAGAGAGTGAGAGAGCTAACTGGGTAAATCATTCCCCTCTATACCCCTGTACAAAGTGTATGATGCTTATACAATACATGTATCTGTCACAATGTACAGAGGATGAGAGAGCTAACTGGGTAAATCATTCCCCTCTATACACCTGTACAAAGTGTATGATGCTTATACAATACATGTATCTGTCACAATGTACAGAGAGTGAGAGAGCTAACTGGGTAAATCATTCCCCTCTATACCCCTGTACAAAGTGTATGATGCTTATACAATACATGTATCTGTCACAATGTACAGAGAGTGAGAGAGCTAACTGGGTAAATCATTCCCCTCTATACCCCTGTACAAAGTGTATGATGCTTATATAATACATGTATCTGTCACAATGTACAGAGAGTGAGAGAGCTAACTGGGTAAATCATTCCCCTCTATACACCTGTACAAAGTGTATGATGCTTATACAATACATGTATCTGTCACAATGTACAGAGGGTGAGAGAGCGAACTGGGTAAATCATTCTCCTATACCCCTGTACAAAGTGTATGATGCTTATACAATACATGTATCTGTCACAATGTACAGAGAGTGAGAGAGCTAACTGGGTAAATCATTCCCCTCTATACACCTGTACAAAGTGTATGATGCTTATACAATACATGTATCTGTCACAATGTACAGAGGGTGAGAGAGCTAACTGGGTAAATCATTCTCCTATACCCCTGTACAAAGTGTATGATGCTTATACAATACATGTATCTGTCACAATGTACAGAGAGTGAGAGAGCTTACTGGGTAAATCATTCCCCTCTATACACCTGTACAAAGTGTATGATGCTTATACAATACATGTATCTGTCACAATGTACAGAGAGTGAGAGAGCTAACTGGGTAAATCATTCCCCTCTATACACCTGTACAAAGTGTATGATACTTATACAATACATGTATCTGTCACAATGTACAGAGAGTGAGAGAGCTAACTGGGTAAATCATTCCCCTCTATACCCCTGTACAAAGTGTATGATGCTTATACAATACATGTATCTGTCACAATGTACAGAGGGTGAGAGATCTAACTAGGTAAATCATTCCCCTCTATACCCCTGTACAACGTGTATGATGCTTATACAATACATGTATCTGTCACAATGTACAGAGGGTGAGAGAGCTAACTGGGTAAATCATTCCCCTCTATACCCCTGTACAAAGTGTATGATGCTTATACAATACATGTATCTGTCACAATGTACAGAGGATGAGAGAGCGAACTGGGTAAATCATTCCCCTCTATACCCCTGTACAAAGTGTATGATACTTATACAATACATGTATCTGTCACAATGTACAGAGGATGAGAGAGCTAACTGGGTAAATCATTCCCCTCTATACTCCTGTACAAAGTGTATGATGCTTATACAATACATGTATCTGTCACAATGTACAGAGGATGAGAGAGCTAACTGGGTAAATCATTCCCCTCTATACCCCTGTACAAAGTGTATGATGCTTATACAATACATGTATCTGTCACAATGTACAGAGAGTGATAGAGCTAACTGGGTAAATCATTCCCCTCTATACCCCTGTACAAAGTGTATGATACTTATACAATACATGTATCTGTCACAATGTACAGAGAGTGAGAGATCTAACTGGGTAAATCATTCCCCTCTATACCCCTGTACAACGTGTATGATGCTTATACAATACATGTATCTGTCACAATGTACAGAGAGTGAGAGAGCTAACTGGGTAAATCAATCCCCTCTAAACTCATGTACAAAGTGTATGATGCTTATACAATACATGTATCTGTCACAATGTACAGAGAGTGAGAGAGCTAACTGGGTAAATCATTTCCCTCTATACCCCTGTACAAAGTGTATGATACTTATACAATACATGTATCTGTCACAATGTACAGAGGATGATAGAGCTGACTGGGTAAATCATTCCCCTCTAAACCCCTGTACAAAGTGTATGATGCTTATACAATACATGTATCTGTCACAATGTACAGAGAGTGAGAGAGCTAACTGGGTAAATCATTTCCTTCTATATCCCTGTACAAAGTGTATGATGCTTATACAATACATGTATCTGTCACAATGTACAGAGAGTGAGAGAGCTAACTGGGTAAATCATTTCCCTCTATACCCCTGTACAAAGTGTATGATGCTTATACAATACATGTATCTGTCACAGTGTACAGAGGGTGAGAGAGCTAACTGGGTAAATCATTCCCCTCTATACCCCTGTACAAAGTGTATGATACTTATACAATACATGTATCTGTCACAATGTACAGAGGATGAGAGAGCTAACTGGGTAAATCATTTCCCTCTATACACCTGTACAAAGTGTATGATGCTTATACAATACATGTATCTGTCACAATGTACAGAGAGTGAGAGAGCTAACTGGGAAAATCATTCCCCTCTATACCCCTGTACAAAGTGTATGATGCTTATACAATACATGTATCTGTCACAATGTACAGAGGATGAGAGAGCTAACTGGGTAAATCATTCCCCTCTATACCCCTGTACAAAGTGTATGATGCTTATACAATACATGTATCTGTCACAATGTACAGAGGATGAGAGAGCTAACTGGGTAAATCATTCCCCTCTATACCCCTGTACAAAGTGTATGATGCTTATACAATACATGTATCTGTCACAATGTACAGAGAGTGAGAGAGCTAACTGGGTAAATCATTCCCCTCTATACCCCTGTACAAAGTGTATGATGCTTATACAATACATGTATCTGTCACAATGTACAGAGGATGAGAGAGCTAACTGGGTAAATCATTCCCCTCTATACCCCTGTACAAAGTGTATGATGCTTATACAATACATGTATCTGTCACAATGTACAGAGAGTGAGAGAGCTAACTGGGTAAATCATTCCCCTCTATACCCCTGTACAAAGTGTATGATACTTATACAATACATGTATCTGTCACAATGTACAGAGAGTGAGAGAGCTAACTGGGTAAATCATTCCCCTCTATACCCCTGTACAAAGTGTATGATGCTTATACAATACATGTATCTGTCACAATGTACAGAGGATGAGAGAGCTAACTGGGTAAATCATTCCCCTCTAAACTCATGTACAAAGTGTATGATGCTTATACAATACATGTATCTGTCACAATGTACAGAGAGTGAGAGAGCTAACTGGGTAAATCATTTCCCTCTATACCCCTGTACAAAGTGTATGATGCTTATACAATACATGTATCTGTCACAATGTACAGAGAGTGAGAGAGCTAACTGGGTAAATCATTCCCCTCTATACCCCTGTACAAAGTGTATGATGCTTATACAATACATGTATCTGTCACAATGCACATAGAGTGAGAGAGCTAACTGGGTAAATCATTTCCCTCTATACCCCTGTACAAAGTGTATGATGCTTATACAATACATGTATCTGTCACAATGCAAATAGAGTGAGAGAGCTAACTGGGTAAATCATTTCCCTCTATACCCCTGTACAAAGTGTATGATGCTTATACAATACATGTATCTGTCACAATGCACATAGAGTGAGAGAGCTAACTGGGTAAATCATTCCCCTCTATACCCCTGTACAAAGTGTATGATGCTTATACAATACATGTATCTGTCACAATGTACAGAGAGTGAGAGAGCTAACTGGGTAAATCATTCCCCTCTATACCCCTGTACAAAGTGTATCTGGCTCATCTTAACACACAGATATTTGAATGGGCGTCATTTAGTGTTGTTGGTACAATGGCTAAAACGTCTTTAATTAATAAGTTTGGGCTTCTTTTATACAAGAAAATTTTCCAGTGCGCCATGCAAAATGCATGCTGTGTTAAATGTTGATTGATTTTCGAATATATGTATCGATCTAACCTCGAACTTACCATAAAATCACGAATAATTATTATATAACAATCAGTTTCTGCCTTTGATCAAGGTAAACAATATTGAAGGTCAAAATGCTTGACTCTAAATATGGTCTGACGTGTCTGGTCCCTAATGCTGTGGTCCGAAGTGTCCTGATATCCGCAAGATACGTCTCTTTTGACCTCCCCATGAAGAGCGTGTACTGAATTACTGTGCGCACAGACATTCTTATTCGTAAGATCAATGTCATACTTACGAACGCGTTGATAAAACGGTCCTAAGTATTTTCGTAAGACAATTCTTACGAACATTTCGTATCTTACGACCGCTCGTTCGTACGAATATTGATAAAACGGGCCCCATATGAATTATATTTATCTCTAAAAGTTGGTATGAAATGCAAAAAAATGTATTCGGGGCTTCTATATATATTTTGGTATTTTATATGTCTCCCATGTCAAGTACAATGACAGATTTTAAAATACAAAATCAAATGTTTCATGTAAAAATTAAGCTACTTACTTGGCAGACATTAAATTGCTATATGTTTCCACTTTCAATACACCATCGAAAGTGTTAATATTACAACTCTATTTCTTAAAATACAGACATATTCTGCAACTTAAGAGTTTTTTCATCCGAGGTTTCAGTAAAACAATTATAAGTAATAATGTTACACCTGTAATTCTTATACAGACCATGCTTGAAAATACACCTGTAAAGATTAACAAAATACAGCTGTATATATGGTGAAATCACCAGATTCAACTTTTCAGGTTCTAACGACAGTTTTATTTGATAATAGAAGTCGTGCGGGCGGCGTCCATCATGTTGTCCGATCAATAACTTTAGTATTCTTTATCCAATCTTCACCAGACTTAATCATTATGTGTATCGGCATAGTATCTTGGACAAGTTCGATAATCAGCCATATCGCACTTGTCACTCCAGAGTTATTGCTATTTACTAATTAAAGAAATTACCTAAACTTGGTCTTGTCCAATCAATATCTTTAGAATTCTTTTTTTGTAACTTTTTATTGCATGGAAAATACATCAAGTGCATACATAAATGTAATATAAGGAATGTAACCATCATAGAGTGAAACATTAACTCATATATATTTGAATAAAAGGCTTATTACCTTAAACAAGAGAAAAGTATGTTTATGTCTATTCTTAAGTATTATTGTATCTGTAACACTTGTTGATACCTACGTTTAATTAATCGTTTTTACAATAAGTTAACATTTGCATAAGTGGATCTCAAAAAAATCCATATAAAGATAATAATACTTATTGTACTTAATAAGACACTTTTAACAATTAATAAAGACAATACATTATATCCAAACATACTTCTATGAGCAGCTATTATTGTCCACACCAAATATTAGGCATTGTGTATAAATGCTGGTCCGATTTTTACAAAAAAATGAAAAAAAGTAATTTTTAAAGAGTCAAAGACGTCCGGTTGGTGGTTTACAGAAGGAAAAAAGAAGAAAAACAAAACAAAAAGAAATAAAGAAAATAGAGAGAAAGAAAGGAGTTAATGAGCAACAAATCTATGTAAACAACATACTAGTATTACATACATTAAAATCAACGAATTAACTGTCCTGCATCTGTGTTAGTGCCGCTAAAAGATGTCATGGCATTATATTTTTCAGTTTTAAATGCTACATTTAACTGCCTTTTGAATGAGGTATAGATGCGTTCATTTTACTTTGATAAATATGATATTTTGCAATTATAATCACTGTGTTAAAGGCAATTTGGATAGTTTTGTTTCCAAAAATTATGTCGGACTTATTCCAGTCAATATCCGCGTTTAGACATTTGTTACTTATTAATAACTTGACGTTTTGCCAAAATCTCTGAGTGATATCACAATCATAGAATAAATGTATAATAGTTTCTGGGTGATAATTACAAAAAGAACATAGAACATTGTTACGCATACCCATTTCGAACAAAAGAGTATTAGTTCCAAGTATTCTATGATTGATTCTAAACTGAAAGTCAAACCATTGAAGTTTTGAATCATTTGTTATCTTGAAGGGTAGATTATAAATACATTGCCAATCAATATAATTAAGATTCATGTCTCTTACCCACTTTCTAGTAGATTTAGGCAGGAATTAATTTTTAACTTTAACATCGTAACATACTCTGCAGCCTTTTTCAGACTCATTAATTAATTTATACATAAGTGGTTGAATAGGATAATGTTCGTTTATTGCCATATGCCGCATATTTAATGAATCTAGATAAATTCGCTGTGAATGAATGATGTTATGATATTGTAGAAAGTTTGTAGCTACAACATATTTTTGTTGGAATTGCTCATAGAACATACCATTGCTATTCATGAAATCATTTATCAAGAAAACCCCTTTTGTCATATAATATTTGTCAAAAAATGTTTAAACAAAACTATTCCAAACATTCTTCCAGAATTAATTTTTAACATTACGTTTTTGAAGTTTTACAAATTTTGCTCCAAATTTAAAGCAAGATTCTATGAGTGGACAAACTGTTTCCACCATTTTCAAATATGTGACATTATGTTTAAAACATCTCCTCAACCAAGTTATTTTCAAAGCTTGGATGAAGTATTCTATGTTTACAACCCTTATGCCTCCATTTTCAAAATCTTAGGTCATTGTTTTTTCTCTTGACCTTATCAGGTGCATTACCGCATAGACATTTTAAATAATAAATTTTGAATATATCTTACAATTTCTGGAGAAGGGTTTGGAAGTCCTATAATCAAATGGTTCAGTTTTGGTAATGCTAAATATTTTATAACTACATTCTTTCCAATAGTAGGCGTTATAATTCTTTAAGACGATATTGACAAAAGAGATTTTATTTCCTCTATTTTTGATTCATAGTTAGTATAGATTATGTCTTTTAAATTCAGTGTTAAAGTAATTCCAAGTTACTTAAATTTTTCTTTCTCTCAAGTTTCAGGACAAATTATTCTGTTACTATTTTTCATAGATCGTATCCAAACTGCCTTGGTCTCTTCTATATTAACGTGTAAACCAGAAATGACAGCATAGAATTTTAAAACTTTTATAGAATTTACGAAAGATTTTTCAGAACCATCAAGTAGTAATGTAGTATTGTCTGCATATTGTGATATTATATATTCCTGTCCATCTGCTGTTATACCATGAATATCTTTGTTACACTTTATAGGTAAAGCAAGAATATTTGCACATATTATGAATAAGTATGGGGACAAAGGGTCACCCTGTCTGCATCCACGGTGTATAAAAACCCAGTCCGATAAGTGTCCATTCACTATAACGCATGACTGCATATTAGTGTAAAACACTTTTATCCATGTTTTAGGTATTCACCCAAATAAAATAATCTAAAACTTTTGTCATGAACCAAGAGATTGAGTCAAATGCTGTCGCAAAACTATCAGTAGAAGCATAGAAGGGGATTGAACTTGCTCTGTTTATGACAACATATCATATATCAACCGTATATTTTCACCAATGAAACGGCCTGGTAGGAAACCTGTTTGTTCATCACTTATAATGTATTTCAAAACTGATTTTATTCGATTAGCTATATAAGCTGACGTTATCTTGAAGGAAACATTTAATAATGAGATAGGTCTCCAATTGTTTTAAAAATAGTTTATCTTTGTTTCCTTTTAGTATGCAGGTAATTATGTACTGTTTTGGGGAGATTGATAGTTCACCAGTTTCAAATGTACAGTTTATAGATCGAACTAAAAAATGACCAATTTTTGTCAAGAATATTTTATAAAATGCAGATGTAAATCCAAAGCTTTCCCGGTGATGAATAGTTAGACATTTTTGTTATCAAATATGATATTTTCAGTCATATGAATAAAAAGAAACCTGACTATTCTTTAGATTGGGCAACAACACAGACACAGAACAGCAGTATCCATCACAGAAATGTTCATTGCTCTCAGTGGACAGTCTAAAAGTAAGTTAATAAATTAATTAAACAATATATTTTTATAAGAGAGTAATCCAGTATGTGCTTGTAATGATAGTATTGTTTGTAAATAAGACAAGCCTGTCCATTTTTATTAAATGAGCAACATATTTTAGCATCTAAATATCGTGAGTACCTTAATTGGTGAAAATAGCAAATTGATAACCCATTCCTTTTACATTCTATTTAAAAAAAAAGATATTGGTAAATATCACTTGAAATATTTAAATAAAGAAAAGCAAAAACGTTATACTCATCCGGTTTGTACATTTCCTCAATGAGTCTGCATTTAATTTTACCTGCTCGGTTAATATTTGGAACATGACATCTATGTATAAACCAAACAAATATTGCGTAAATACGTAATCAAAACATGTGTATGAATGGGAGTGTAAAGTCACAATTGCACAAATGTAAATATAAACAAAATTATAACCACGTGTTAAATGTCATTTGTTTTTCATCTGTTCCTTGAGTCGGCGTAGCTCTTCTTCCGGTATTAGAGGCTGAAACATGTTTGAGTTAATGTCAAATTTCATTTTCTTTCCGTTTAATAACAGCGCAATAACACGGCCTTCGTTTGTCCATGCATTTTTTACTTCTTCCTTGGAGGACACACATTCTAAACAAATCTATCTATCTATATCGTTTACAAATGGCTGAAAATATTAACAAACGTGTGCCAAAATTTTTGTTGAAATATATTTGCATAATAAATGTATTTGAATGACGTTAACTAGGAACTGATTCTCACACATAAATCGATTCCTGGACCAATACATTATGCAGTGAGTCCACCCGTGACATCCAAAACGATAAAATAATTTTGAAAAAGAAATTATACATTGTAAAAATGGTGTGATAACATTACTGAAATAAAATTGTACACCGATTAATCAGGGCAGTATTTAAATTACTTGGCTCACATGCTTACCATGATGAGACAGTGTACCATGCAACACCTGTACCCGTAGCTCCACGGTCTAGATTGCACACATATTAACTGTATTGTCTTCATTACTTGACAATTAGCGGGCTCGACATGTTGCCCTTGGGCATCTAGTCTCATAATCTTGTGAAACAAACTACTTCAACAAGTTTTGCAAGATTTTCATGAAACTTTACAAAAATAATTTGCATAATTAGTACTAGTTGTGGCATAATCTGCTGCATAAGTAGGTCACATGAGCTAAAATTTATTTCAAAGTGTTCAATTCGAAATTCTTTTTTGTCCGAAACCATAAAGCCTTGAGCTTGAATATTTGGTTTATAGAATTGTCTACTGGTCCTCTTACAAGATTGCAAATATATATCGTTCTGTCAAAAAACATGGTCGCCAGGGGGCGGGGCCTTGTTCTCTATATTTATATAGTGCAAACTATAAACCACATCTCCTCCTAAACCACTTGATAGATTTTTATCAAATTTTGCAGAAAAAATCCAGGTCCTCTTTTTATGTAAAAGGTTCCGGTCTATTGCATAAGTAGGTCACTGGGGCAATAAATATATTTGTGAATATATAAGTGAAAACTTAGAAAATCTTCTTGTCCAAAACCATAAGGTACGGAGCCCCTAAAGTGACATCCATATTATTTTTTTCAAGCGGCACATTTACTTTTTTATTTTTGTTTCAACGGAATACATCTTGTACATATTAAAAGAGAGTGAGTACGTAGCTACAGGACACGCCACATACATAAGACAGTGCTTCCCCACGCAGACCTCCGGGATAACAAAAATCCACAAAACACAAGGCACTTAAGTAGGTTAAAGGGTACATATGTTAAGGAATAGAGGCACAGGCAGGGAATGGTCTGGCAGACCATAATGAATATCTTGGAGAATCGAAGCGGACAGTGAAGGAGGGGGGAACCAATGGGAAAGATCACAGGACACGTCAAGACAGTCGGCAGCAAGAGGCCGAAATCGGGCGGGAAACACAACCCGAATACCATATAAAGTGACAGAAGAAAGGGAAATATAAAACACATTCAAGACACAAACAGAAATATTAACCATTCTGCGAATTACAGCCTTGGAACTGTCAGTACAAATACTGGGGGCTTAAGTATTATTTCGCTTAAATGAATTATTATTTTGTAAAACAAATCATTTCATAAATACAAATTATTATTCTGTAAAAACAAATTAGTTCGTAAAAACGTAATATTATTCCGTAATTAATAAAAATATTTCATTTTTACGAATTAATAATTCGTTTTTACAAAAGTTTTCCTCGAAAAAAAAAGAGTTCGGAATGCCACTTTGGGGGCTCCGTAATAGAGGCCTAGAGGTTGATATTTGGTGTGTAGCATTGTCAAGTGACCCTCTTACAAGACTGCATAAATCATTAAGTTCCGTAAAAAAACATGGTCGCCAGAGGGCATTGCCTTGTTGCCTATATGTAAATAGCGGAAACTGGCGGCCACCATACTCGTACAGTTTGAGCAGAATACTAGAAAAAAAATCCACATAATCTGTAGCAGTGGGGGCATTAAGAATTGCAGACGTTGTGTCGTGCGCAACACCCAGCCACATAGGGTCAATGTCATTTGTTACTAAAATAATAATTTTCTTGTCCGGGCTATAAGTTCATTATGGATGGAGGGATTTCAAAATTACTTGGCACTTGAAATCACCGTAGCAAGTCAATGTGTCGCGTGCAATGCCAAGCCTCCTAGGGTTAATGTCACTATTAGTAATAATGGAATATTCTTGTCTGGTCTATAACTTCATTATGGATGGAGAGATTTCAAAATTACTTGGCACATGTTATCACCATAACAAGTCGATGTGCCCAGCCTAACACCCATCTTCATATGATCAAGGTCACTGTCACTTGAAATTGAAATATCTCTTGTTCGGCACAAGTGATGACCATAACAAGACAATGAGTTGAGTGCAATGTGAAGGTCACTGATACTAAAAACACATTTTTTGTTTCTGAAATATATTGTTTATAATTCAGTCGGTTTCTTTGCCCCACAGCGCCAGAAGTATGTGTTTTCACAAATATCTGGCATGAAATTCACATATTAAGCCATTAAACTTTTCAGGTAAATGTATATATTAAGGTGTGGTTTCCGATTTGTTGTTTACGGATTATTTTAACGAGGAAAATTGTACTGCGCACTGTCTACCTTGTAGTAGTCTGGTTATGACTGCTCTATGAACTGTTGAAAAATTAGTGCAATAAATCATGAACTCGTCAACCGGTTTCATTTCGATGTCAACAATATCAACATGCCGTATTCAAGAAATTTTAAATATTATACCAAGAAATTTGACCTAAATACGGCAAGTACTTAAGGAATTGTCTCCATGTTCAGGTCTTAATACTGAATCTACGACCGCATGTAACAATATATGCGTAAAACAAGCAAATAATAAATTTGAGTGAAGTTTCGGTGGCTCCATCGACCTCTGTCTCAGAGTTATTTCCTATCATGATTAAACTCAAGCAAATCATGTGCATCCAGTAATGTTCATGTATCTTTTAAATCTGATGACAATGTTATACTCATTTCATAAACAGTATTTTAACTGCTATATAGTATAATTAATGAGGACATGTAGATCAGTATTTTTTTATTTCCAGCAAACTATGATATTCACAATTCTAGGCAATTTGATTATATTTCACAATTCTAAGGGCACTGGCCACATTCACAATAGGGTGAAAAACCCACTAAAAGATACATTAGTACGTTATCAAAGACAACTCTCAAATATAAATGTGTATGACAAAGTCGTATTGCTGGGGTAATTATGACTTTTTAGTATTAGCTGAACCAATTCACAAATCCGAAATCATTCTTATCCGTGACCTTTTTTGCACACGGGACGTGGACTGGAGTATTACTAGCGCGAACATATACAACACTAATTCATAAAAGCAGAAAGTCGCAATTATGGATTTATGGATGGATTTTATGTTTTTTCTCTATTCCTGAAGAAGTAGATTCACTAAGCTTAAGCACTTGCCCCTTTGAGCTAACACTCATGGTTTCTGCTTTCCCGAAATTAAATTGATTAGCCCAAGGCTTCGGATTAGTGGGTAACTGTGAAATAAAGTCAAGTTTGAGAAACACGAAAAATCGGTAAATGGCGCTACCGGGAATCGAACACAGGTCTACGGATTGCCGGTCCGTTATGCAAACCACTACACCACAGCGACCTGACGTCATTTTCGTGTAAATTTATCATATATAAATTTATGATTAAGGTAAACTACACTTTGGACGAAGTACGGGGCGAATTTTTACATCCGCCACACAGCACTTAACACCAGCTGTAGTAAATAGTGAAATAAAGTCAAGTTTGAGAAACACGAAAAATCGGTCAATGGCGCTACCGGGAATCGAACCCAGGTCTACGGATTGCCGGTCCGCTAGCTGTTGTTCAATTTGTCTTAAATATGTTTGTTGTGTATGTATCACTGTCAGTTATGGTTCTGGTTACTAGAATTGCTGTCTTACTTCAAGTGTGTGGTTTCTTTCACAGTCGGCAGACAATAGTGAGATTTATGTGGTGTGTATATTTATTTTCAGGTGTTAACAATGGGTGTTGATATCAGTACTTACCGATGTAGAGTTGGACGGTTTGTTCCACATCATGGCACTGGTGTGATATGTTTACTAATAAACCTGAGTCAGTCGACCAAAATAATCTGGGATGTTTCCTTTGTTAGAATATTACTTATTATGGCAGGGATTGAACAGAACCCTGGTCCCAGAGGTAGGTTTTTTCTGTTCTGTATAATTGCCACTGCAATAATTTATTTAGACTATAACAATAATCAGACAATTTTTCGAAAACCAGCCAGATCCGCCTATGCATAAATGGATTATGGCCCTTGAAATTGTCAAAACTGCTATAATGGAGCTTGTGAACACAATAGAGCCTTCATGTAGCATTTATCCAATGTTGACCAAACTTTTCTATCTTCAACACATTTGGACAGTAGTTTGATATCCATGAGACCTTGGTTCCATTTGAAAATGGACAGATCCGTTTATGCATCACTGCATTACTGCCCTTAAAATTGGCAAGATTTATGTTCTCAATAGGGCCTCCATAAAGCCTTCTAAGAGTATAAAGATAAAAAGTTACCCAATTTTGCCAGCCAGTAGAGCACTGGGCCCTATGGGCCTCTTGTATTTCAATCTGATAGCATTTAATTATTATTATATTGTAGAATAAATAAGGCAAAAAAAATATGTCTGGTTCATGTATCATTGCTGAAAAAAATCGGATCGGGTCGGTATGGATTTGTTTTTTGTCCTTGTGTAACTTATAGCATGTGGTATTGTGCTAGCTTCATTTTCTGTTGTGTATTAACTTGTTGCACATTTTGTGGCGTCTGTAAACATACCTACTAGGCTTGCTCTTTATGTACCTTTTGCATTTAAATCATCACCCTCCCTACTATGCTAACCAGTACGCAAAGTTCACAGTGGACAACATTTAACAAACGTGTATTTACACATTAGATAGTGCATGCACATACTCCTCTGCGAACTTTGTCATAGTAACATATGTGCATTGTGAGTGGCATTGCACATAGCCATATAAGGCATTAGCTGGGCAACCTTAGTGCACGACGGACCTAGAGGTTCAGGTTAGAAGAGGAACATCAACTCGGTGGGCATTTGCTGCTTCAATTTCAAACCCAGGAAATTCAAATCATACAGTACTTTAAGCAACAACCCACATAATATAAATGTCAAGCTTAATTTTATTCAACATTGATGCTTTTACATGATTGTACAGTAAAACTTCGAAGCTTCGTACAGTTTTGGCTCGAACACAGTAGATACCTCGGACAGTTCTTAAGTCTTGGCGAAATTCCTTCTTATTTCATATTATTACACAGTAGATCACTAGAACAGAGATAGGTCGAACGTGGGACCAATATATACATTCACTCACCGTATATAATGAATATCACAATTTCGAATCACACAGTTTTCGAACTGTCAAAATGTTACTTGATCAAAATTGTGCATACTGCTTGTGCTAGCATTCCAAAGAAGTTCATCATACAGTAGAATTTACAAAATATGACTTTTTACATTTTTACACGGCTTTTTCGAACAAAATGTATTTTGCATTATAAAGATTTTCAAAATTTGCATACGTCAGTTTAAGACTAGTTCCAGTTACATCTTAAAACTATTTTAAAATAGCCCTAAGACGTATATTTCTTTCTTTCTAAAAATAGTTTTACCATAGCAACCGCTTTTGGTTAAAATATATTAAACTGTTATGCATGATAATTACTAATGAATACAATTAGTTGAACACTTTGATTTTTTTATTATGATATACATTGTGTATGTTGTACTGGTTTTGTATAGTTTCATGAAATGTATGTAGACATTATGCAAGATTATTCCATTGAAACAAGAAATGAATATTGGCACATAAGAAAGAGTTGTAATTTATTATGAAGACCATTGAGTTGAAACTGTTCCATTGTGAAGTGGTCTTTCAAGTTGGGTGCATATATGTATTTTTCAAATATTTCAAAATTGTAACCATGGCAACCATAATCAAACAATTGTAAATTTTTTATGTTTTATCAAGATTTTATACAAACAAAAATAGTTATGTCCAATAATGTTATGAATTTTTTTTCTTCATATTTTTGGTTGCCAGGGTAGGAGTTTCAATACTTAAGTTAAAAAAATTATGTTTTGTAAATTTCATCAAATGGTGTTATCACAAAAACGTTTTCGAACTTGACACAGGGCCGATTTTGATGTCATGTGAACCTCCCCCTTTACATGTAGAATATAAGTGAGCAATTTCAAGTAGGTGTAGATACAACTTTATGTTTCGGTCATGGCAGGCGACAGGTAATTGTTCGTATGCATGCGCTACACAAATTCGAGAAAAATGTGGCATGTACACAGTATTTTACCGCTAAAAGACAACTTTCGTAACAAAATTAGATATACAATGTTCATGAACCTTGTTATCTGAGGGAATACTCTGTATTATATGGGGTTTGTTCCTAACTGCATACCACAAACAAAGAAGATATGCCATCCCTTTTAATAGAAAACAGTTATCTTAGCTTTTTAGCAATACTTTTGAAACTACATAGTATAGCAAGGTAACATGTACGAGGTGTGTCCGAAAAATATGCGTAACAGTTTGATAATTTCTAAATACAAACGTACAAAATAACGTTTTGTAATGTGACATATAATAAATAATTTGAAATAAGTTTTAAAGTTTGAATTAAACATTTGAATGCTAGAGCATTTTTATGCAATACGGGTATGGTAAAGCGGGGCAAGTAATAAATGTACAATTTTAAACCTAAACAATCTTCATATCTAACGCATACATTTTTCAATATCGACGTACACTTCGTACCTCATTTACTGAAAATTATGACGTCATACGCCGTAGCGGTTGTTGATGGCCGTCTGTTTTGCATAACACCTGCTCTATTATTCTTGAGTGAAAAATGTTTTCTTTTGAGCAACAAACAATTATTAAACTGTGCGTATTGTTAAACAAGTTACCAATGGAGACAGTGAATATGCTAGAAGACGCAACCGGGAGGGGAACACAACACGGGCGATTCATAAAGGGATTGGTCAGCACAAAGGTCCAGGAGCGGGCAGGCCGTCCAAAAAGTGTTAACATAACCGCACCATCATTGAATCCATTAAGAACGTCATCGAGACTGACCGACGTGTCAGCGTGCGCAGCATTGCAGATACAGTGGCAGTTAGTAAGACAGCCGTGAATACCGTTCTGACAGATACGTTTAGAATGAGGAAACTGGCTGCAAGATGGGTCCCTCGCCTATTATCTGAAAATGACTGGGAACGCAAAATTTTATCCGTTGTTACAGAAGGCAGGGCGAAGAGTTTCTTAATCGCATTGTGACTCTTGACGAAACCATAGTAAAGTGGTATGATCCCGAGACAAAACGCGAGAGAATGATTAGGAACCATGTTCGTCATGTTTATGGACCGTTTCGGCATGCGATCAACAGCGAGTATTTTTGGTAATTTTGCAAGACAATTATTTTATAACTTTAGTAGATATACAGTAGCTTTATATAAAATGAAATATACTTCATTTCTATAGGATCCCTTTCAAAAAAACAAGCCTCCTGCAAACTTTCTTGCGAATTTGCAGCAAAGTTGCCGCAAACTGTTTTGTTGCAAATTTTATCATGCAAATGAGGTTTGCGGCAAATTTGCTTCAAACTATTTTGTTGCAGGAAGTTCACAGCAACTATAACAGGAATCCGCCTACTGCGACCTTCCTGCGAAGTTACTACGAAGTTACCGCAAACTTTCGGTGAAGTGACTGCAAACTTCCACAACAGACAGACATTTACTAAACAATGTAACACAATAACAATTTATTCAAATTAACAGAAACATTTATTATGATAAATATAACTGTCAAGAGTTACCTACATTTTGAACTCACACAGCTAAATATGTAACAACTGGAATATTATAATATAACTAGCAGGTGATGAGAGGCAACAAATAAAGATATGAATTAGTTGTCATTATGGTTTGATCACAAATGATTTTCATATTAGTCAATGAAGTAGAAACATGATTTACAATAATCAAACAACAAGATGGCACTAGATCGCTCACCTGAGTGTAATGCCTATCATATGCATAACAGATGAGTAATAAAACTCCTTAGTTACTATGGAAGCACATGTACATGGTTGCTAAGAAGTGTAATGTTTGTTAAGGTTGAATCTAAGGGGACCACCCAAGAAACTTTTCTGTGAAGTTTAGTTAAAATCCATCAAGCGGTTTAGTTAATATGTAACGGTTTTTTCATGAATATACAAAAATAACTTGAATATTGCGATAATGTAAAAATAAATGATATTTGACTTTTAATCTGGGCGTTATTTATGTTTTACGCCTATTTTTCGGACACACCTCGAACACTGTTTTTAACGTTATACGGTCCTTCTTCTACAACTATAATAATTTTGTAAAATTATTGAAAAATATAAGTTATTTGAACTTTTTTAACTGTCAAATGTACATGTAGTCCCGTAAAAAAGGCTAATTGCACTATGCCTAATTTTGCAAAAGAAATCAAATGGATACAAAGATAATGAACAAATCTACTTCATGTTATCACATTGTTATAAAAAACAACTTAAAGTAAAGATTTTATTCCAAAACAAACAACACCAGACACAAGGGGTGTGCACAGAAAATCTTAATTTTGGATCTGTAATTATACAACTACCCAAAAAGAATACTCTTGAAGCGACGTTGAGACCTCCGATTTCAAAGTACTATCTTTCCCAACATGGCCATGAAGGTTATCAAATATGTCCCGGGGTTATCAAGAGTTCAGAACTACCTTCATAAGTTGGCGTTCGCCAGTGTGCTTACATTACTGCAGCAAAATTGCAATCACTGTGCATAACGGCAGACACGCCGCCATTGTTGTTATATACAGTCACCTAAAATTTCGTTCGAACTGAATTCAGTTTGTACCGGGAGAAATCCAAATATAGCTACAAAGTGAACAAGAAATTAGGGTCGACGTTTAAAAATTCGGGTCATTCGGGTAATCTGAACCAGACATAGTTTTGTTGGCCCAAGTGATATTTTTTGGTATTTTATTGATACAATTTTGTATGTATGAGTTATATATGTACATATATATACAATGGCTGTAACCAAGAACTTTCAATGTATAAAATGTCCGAACGTGTTATGGTAAGTTTTGTGTTTTATTGTTTTATTTCAGATAGATTTATCTTTAAGTATCAATATCTTCTTATTGAAATTGGTACTAAAGTACTGAGAGAACTATTCGATGGTATAGTTGGTCATGATTTTGTGACTTACCTAGCTAACAACAAAACTGCGAGAAATACACTTACTTCCTTGATGACTGGCGATAAACGTATAATAACTGCTGACCAGGAGAAATTGCTCCCCCCCATAGAGAAACAGCCCACATCATCAGAGTATGATATCAACTTATTGACCTGCCTGTTGAGAAACATTTGTCGTTTACGTCATGCTGGAGATCAAGTGTGGATTAATCCTTTACCTACAGACCATAGTATAGAAGCGGATATTGCACGATTGAGAAAAGCTAGAAATGCGGTATGTATTAGACTTTATAAATTGAATGATATGAGGCGGTTCTGCATATATGCTCACCAAAACACCTTCCTGTGATCACACCATTTATTGTGTCACCCTTGTCAACAATTTGTGAGTTAACACGCTGGACGTGTGCAGTTTCGATGACATCTTTTGTCCTTATAAAATGGCTAGCCGCGGCCGTGGTCCAGTGGTTAGTGCGCTGGACTTGTAACCCGGCGATCTGGGTTCGCGGCAGGTCATACCCTTCCATGAAAAGTTGACAAAAATGTCGATTTTCTTCCACATGTGGAGAAATTGCCGGCTCCTTGTGGAAGGGTAAGTAAGTACTGGTAAGAATTCAGTCCAGGAAAAACTGGTTAGGTGAACCGGCCGCCGTATATAACTGAATATCGTTGAGAAACGGTGTTAAACCCGATGAAACAAACATAATAAAATGTCTAACAAAATTGATAGACGGAACCAGGGTTATCTAAGGTCTGAAACTTGGTGACTAAGCGAAATAAAAGAATTCACTACTTACACTCTAGAGGCCACATTTCTATGTGATCTGCATGAAACTGTATTAGGAGGTTTTTCTTCATCAACTCTTTGTCAAGTGCGATCTTTGTTTAATTTGGGTCAATGTCCAGGTTCAAGTCTTAGGAAACCATTGATTTTAGTTTCATACTTTCTGATTGATTTACATGAAACTTGGCCAGAAGGTTTGCCTTCATCACTTCGAGGTTGAGTGTGATACTCGTGTTTATGGGTTCAATAATGGCATCATTAACTCTAATCATGGAAACGACATTCTTTGAGAAGATACATATTTTTTACTCGACCTGCATTAAATCTGCACAGATCGTTTGTCTTCATGAAATACTGGTCACGTTGAAACCGTGTCATATTGGGTCAAAATATAGGTCTGCTTCATGTTGTTTCATTATACACCCGTCTCTATAGAATGCGTTCTCAACTAAAATTTAAAATTCTCATATGCCATATATCAATATTGGACGTATTTTAGCATTTTTGTCACAATTTCGTGTCTTTTTGTGAGTATTTTGCCAGATATAGCATATGTGTCAACACAGTGTTCCATTCCAGTCATTTTGTCTGATTTATGGTCAAAAGATATGCTGTATCATGTAATTCGGTTCGTCTATATTGTTGAAAGATGCTGAAAACCCTTCTGCGACAACTAAAAACTTTATAGGATGCCTCATTAACATTATTTAGGACTTTTTTTCTTGTGTGCTAGTTTCCGGATCAATTTTATGTAAACAATCCATTATTGGCATATTCTGAAATGTGTGGCTCGATATTAGCGAAATATGCTAGTTCCAGCATATTCATATTTGCAAGATGCCTATATGTTATAAGTACCTCATTTTAGCATATCACCAGAATGTGGATGCTGATACTGTAAAAAATGTCGATTCTGGCATCCCAAAATATTTTAGATGCTGGATACCCAAATATTTGATAAACTGGCATCCATTTGTTCTGGATGCTAGAATCAAGTTATTTCGGATGCTGGCATCCCAATATTCTGGTTGCTGGCATCCGTTTGTTCTGGATGCTAGAATCAAGTTATTTCAGATGCTGGCATCCCAATACTAGAGATGCTGGCATCCAATTGTTCTGGATGCTGGAATACAAAAGAGCTGGATAATAATAATAATAAACTTTATTTATTGAAGGTAATGTCATTAAGACATGTACATAAAAAACATACATACATAGCCTTATCTAACTAGAGGCCTTCATCCAAAAAAACAAAATGCTTGCATCCTAGAAATCTGGCATTTGGATGCTGTCATTGCAGGAACTTGGATGCTGTCATTGAATTTATTAAGTGCACCATTTTCATACGCTATAAAAAATCTAATTACTACTAATTAGCACACTGACTGCTCAAATATTACAATACTGGTATTTCACAAGATTTGGGTACTACAGTTTCCATTCGTTCTCAACTTAATACACACTTAGTTACTTAATATAACTTCTACATTTATTGATATACTGTTGGTCCAGTGCTTGTGCATCTGGATGCAATACAAAATAAAGGTGATAAGCAGTCGAATCCATCTAATAATGACATACCAGTACATATAATTCCAATCAATTGTTACTTAGTATCAAACATAAAGCATTATGCTCACTGATACTAAATTTACTAACATGCAAACTGTATGGAGTAACAGCCACTTTCTAACAACCATGTATCTATTTTAGTCTCTTCAATATACATTGTAGTTTGTTGTACTATTACAAACAATGATTATGACTTATAACACGTATATCACCACTCAAGTGGAGTAATAAGAGACTATACAATAAACATACACATGTTTATTAAAATACATAATTAGTATTGCACATACGAACTACATGTACCTACAAATGTAAAACATAAAATCTTTAGTGTAAAAATGTATCAAAGGGTACTAATGCATAATTGAAAAATGACTGAAGAGATCAATTATCACCCCAGTCAGACTGTTGATGAATTGAATAACAACTGCTTCTTTTATGAAAAATAAACTTATCACACAACTATTACAATATTTTGAACCTATTTTCATCTATGTGTATTTTTTTCTACTGTTTAAAACATCAGGACAGATTTTGACACTAATATTAGTGACTGCATGATTTTTTCTTCATCAGTTAAATGTATTGAATTCTGAGTTGAGAGATAATGCCTTTTGTGCCAGTTTCCAGTTTGATTGGTGGAATACCATATCTAATTTTACTGAAAGCCAGTGGAAGAATAAGTTTAAAATAGGTATGACTTCAAAAACCGTACAACAATTCCGGAGTTAATTACGGCCACTTCCGGATAATCATGACGACTATAATGTAAACATATCCAGAAAGTGACCAGCCACCTGGCAGCCATATTTTTAATTAAAACCACACAATTTGAACTACCTTGGTAGAGGGTCAACAAAGGAACATTTGTTCAATTAGTAGTTTTTTACAAGAATATTTTTATTCCTCTAGATACGTATGGCATAAGTGGACCCCTCCCATGGTGGCCATGTTTGTTTGGGAATCCATGTAATTTGAACAACCTTAGAAGAAGTCTTTGACAAGAAGATATTTTGTGTTTATTCTTCATTGCCATGGCAAACAGAATTTTGCATAGAATGGAATTCATTGAATAAGTTTGAAGGGGAACACATATCAATTATTTCTGTGAACTTTGGTCAAAGTTGTCCAAAAGGTTTCAGAGGAGAAATGTATAAGATAAGGCGGATGGACAGACCGATGATAGACAGTGAGTGATCACAATAACTCAAACTGAGCTTCTGCTCAGGTGAGCTAAATAGAACTGTATTTATATGAAATACTACCTATTACTGAATGCAGTCTATGTGTTTTGGTCATATATAACCAGTGAATACCACACCAAAGATAACATTTAAACAAGATTGATTTTTGATTTCAAAATTAATGGTGAGTTTATGGTAGCACTTGTCTGTGATTTTTCTCCAACAAGTGCACCTACATGTCTGGTATGGAATCTACAACAATTTTAAAGTCCCTCTTTCTTCAGCATTGGCCAAACATTTGAGCAACAAGACTTCATATGGTACCCTTTGTTTAGGGAAGCTGTCTGAAAAAAAGAATAAATTATCAATATAATGACTTAACAAATAATTGAAAATATGAACCATCTTTGGTTGTTTCTTATCATAGTAGTAATTTACTGAAATCATCACAGAAAAAATATGGTTTGCTGAATTTAATGGTGTCATATTTGAGTCTTGATATAATCCTATATTTCAGCATGTAACATAGAAATTTCAGTTTCTATAAATACATTTATTTTGCACTTAGTCAATATGTAGTTCAACCTCAGATATTTGACAAATGTTCATCAAAGTATATTTTCATGTGTTGCCAAGACATTTGACATTATGCACATGACAAATGTCCATGTCCATAACTACATTTCATTCTAAATTTTAAGCATGCAACACTCAGCAATACTTGGACTGACTCAAGAAAGAAAACATCAAGTGCATCTACATTTAATATTGATCATGTGTACAAAGTGTGATTAAAATCCCTTCAAATTGTGGACTCCACAATCGATCTTCCAAAACTCCCATTATGTTTTTCTATTATCTGTATATTGATACATTTCACTATCATTTTTTTGCTTTCATATCTTAAGTTTACATTTTAACAATTACATGTTAACAAAGTCAGCTTTATCAGAACAATATTGATAAAGACTCTATATTGATAAGGACTCTTATATCAAGACATATAATATGTTTACACTAATAATTAGTATTGTTCTACACAATATTAAAACTATTTACATTACTCAATTTGGACACTCTACTGTCTTTATACTTATTTTTAACATATAGCGTCAAACTTGTTGGGGTACCCCATAACGTATTAAGTGTTGACTTGAAGCAGTTCATTGTGGGTGCATTAACTACTTCTTCTGGTAAATCATTCCAGATATCTATCACCCTGAAGCTTTAAGAATTAAGGACAGGCCTCACAAATGCTTAATTAACCCACAGTCATGTGCATCTACACTTCATGATGAGCACCACTTAATTGGTATAAGTATCACCTTTCTTAGCTTTATTGGTATGTCTGTTCTTACAGCCCAGTTCAAATAACTACGTTTTGTGACATTCAGGATAATAACAAAATTTGTGACTTCAAATATTTCTCCTCATAAACTGTTTCACAACATTTTACAAGCTGTTACTCACTTTACAGTCTTACTGGTATTCATCAACATTCAACCATGGAGTCATTGGACATCTCTTCTTCAACCACATACTAAGTTCTTCCTGAATAAAATACACAGTGAAATAAATAATATTTCAAAAACTGATATTGTTACAAATGAATGAAATTCGTATCTTTATTAAGTCGGTATATGTCATTTGAATTCGGGCAGTAATATCACAGACATATAACCATGGTTTATATGTCCGTGGTAATATCAAAGCACCTTAATTAAATACAATTAAAATACCCAAACCTTGGCAAGGACTATTGCCAAAGAGGCTGGATTTGTTTTTATTTTGTCATTATTAGGGGCCTATAGCAAAGTAATTTTACATGAATGCAGATACTGCCAAATAGAGCTAGGCTTTTCCAGGCCTGACAACAGTCCGTTCCATTCCTTTTTTTACCAGAACGGTCTGATTGTTAACACATTTGGCAAGTTCTAGAATAATGATAGCAGGACCATTAAGCCTTTTAGAAAACTTTTGAAATACAGTGCATTAGTGAAATTTTGTATTTACACGATAGAGCTAATTATATTTGTATTGCCTTAATTACCTCTATACTGGAACCTGTAAAATAATCTTTGTGCTGCTCTCATTCCTTACATTAATACAGTAATCTCTACAAGTTCTTAATTCCTGCCATTTCCAATCCTGGCCCCGATCTCTCAAAGCATCTCAAATAGAAATCTCAGCTCAATATGAGATTTTGCTCAAAGTAGAGACTGAGATTGAGACAAATCTCATTTGAAGATTTTGATTTTGAAAGAATATTTGAGCTGAGATTTAGTTCAAATTGAGATGCTTCGGGAGATCGGGGCCTGATTTACACTGAAACATATTCGAAACAAGTGAAGTAGAGCCGACCCTTATCAGACAAACTGAACTGACCCCGCTAACGTATGTCAGAATATTTTAACAAAATTAATGACTAATTTGCTACATTTAGTTTGACTTTCATCATGTTAATTAACGAATATTTATTTTTCAATTTAATGTAGATTTGCTCATGGAAATTGGATCGAGCCGACTGTAAACCTTGCAAACAACTTGAAATAAAATCGATAAGACGGCTCTTTTATAATCTACTGCATAACACTTAAACTCAGTTACACCGGTACATAATGGTTACCTTCAGATAGTCGCCAGTTCCTTGAAGTTTTACTGCTGAAGATGCGAGAATTGTGCAGCGTTTTTTGAGAAGAAACCGACCGCGCACGAGACTTTTAATGACGTAACGACATTGCAGTAGATCTATTTATATCTCCGAGGTGTAGATCACACTTAAATTCCAAGCGTCTGCGTGATATTTATTTGCGATAAGCAAACGATACAGTTTGTTTGTTTGTTTCATCGGGTTTAACGCCGTTTCTCAACGATATTTCAGTTATATACGGCGGCCGGTTCACCTAACCAGTTTTTCCTGGACTGATATCTAACCAGTACTAACTTACCCTTCCACAAGGAGCCGGCAACTTCTCCACATGTGGAGGAAAATCGACATTTTTGTCAAATTTTCATGGAAAGGTATGACCTGCCGCGACCGGGAATCGATACAGAGGAACTAGTTAAACTAGAAATTAATACGCGATTATTTGTGCATACTCAATCGCTAAAAATAACTCAAATAATTAAGAAAAGCCGTTTGTATCAAGACTCCCATTCTTCAATTGATATATGTCAGACATATCAGCCATTATTCTCATCAAATACATAACAAAATCAGAGGATGGGACGTACTATTTTCTTGGGATGATGAATATCGATGGCGAGTAAACTTCCGGTCAAGACGATGATAGCAAAAACACGCCTCAAAAATCTTAATGTTTACGATGTTTCCGGCGGCTCTTTGTGTAGTTGTTTAGCCCAACATTCTCGTCAGCACGGAGGAATATTGTGGATTTTGGCGACGTTTTCACATGTTTCATCCTATCTCCAACCAACTTTTACCAACGTAACCAAGTACAAGTTTCGCTGAGGTGAATAGATTATATATGTCTTACTGTATTTACTATTATTGTATATTGATTGCTGATTTTATTGTGTTGAACTGATTATTAGTACTGCAATGCTTGAGTCTATGAGAGTCAGACCTATGTCTTTGATTCGATAATGACAAGAGTGTAATGTCAAATCTGTTCAGCTGCATGAACACAGGCAATAACTTTTCTCCTGTCTGATGGCAGTATTGTACCAGTTAGGTTTAGTTTTAAACCACCCCATTGGCCCAATTTCTTGTCACGAGAAATACTTTTATAAGTTTGATATCGACATGTTTCAAAACCGAATAGATTTCGGTCCCTATTTATACATTTTGTTACAAAATAATTAGAGTAAACTATGTACCTACTGACTCTTCTTTAGGACTGAACCATGTCACTGGAAATGCTATTCAACAGGAAAACAATTGTATCAGTTGTGACAAATTGATTTGTTGATGATGCATCAACTAACATTATAAGCAAAAGATGGTGCCAAAACACTTTGTTCAGATCCACATTGCAGGTATGCTTAAATATGAAAAAAAAACAGATTATCCATTCAATTTATGATGCAGTAATTGACCATGAAATAATCAAAATATTTAACAAGTTCAGGGGTTTCCCTCAAACTTAGACATTTTGGGAATCCATGATAATTGTTTGAGGTCAATTAATGGATGTTTTAAATGTTACTAGATCAATAGTTCAAGTGCTTGAATGATATTGATAAATGTATTTATGGAAAAGAACAAAAATAAGCACATAGAATAGATCTGAAATTTAGAATACGTATTTGTTTTGTGGGTCATTGGGATACATGGTCAGTTGTAAATGCTAGTCCCAGGTCCAGAAATTGCATCAGTGATGCAGGGAACTGGCATCTTGGAAACCCCTGCAAGTTGAAGGGAAACATTTTATTTATTAGCCACTTGATTATATTTTACTCCCTTACATGGGTAGTAATGAAGCGCTTGATATGTAGACATCTTGCAATGCCTTTTCTCTAGTTTTTAGTTTGTTCAATATTAAATAAGTAAAATATTTATCAATGCCAGAGTTATGTATATAAAAAGTAAAAAAGTACTTAAACAATACTTAATTTATTTCAGGTAGGAAAGTTCGAAGCAAAGCTAAACAGGCATCCAGAGAGTGTATTCCTAAGCAAAAATGGCCATGTAAGTGTAACTGTGAGAGAAATGAAATAACATGTCAGCATAACCAAACCAGAGCTAGCATTGAACAAAGCCTGGTTATAAATCAGAAATGCAAGAGAGTCACATTCAGATACCCCTACTGATCACTTTTAAAGACTTAAACATAAGTCTTATCTAATTAAGAGGAACTGGGACTCAAATTGGTACAATGTCTGAATCCAGATTGCCTGCAATATATGTTTAAATTAACTCTGTATGAAATCCGAAATGGATACTTTTGTAATGCATTGTAATAACACTTCTGTGTAGATTGATTTTGAGACCTATTTAAAGAATGTCTAAAAATTATGGTAGTCAACATATGGCATTTTTTGGGTTTTTCAAATATTCAGTCAACCTTCTGAACGAATATTCTATCATTCGATTTTCATCAATCAAAAATTGGCATCAACCATTTATTAATTTTCATTATTTTTCATATCTGAACTCACAACAAATTCTTTTTGGGGGTGGGGGTACCCTCCCCCCTAATTTTTTTTTCAATGTTTTGCATTTGTTCATTTTTAAACTCACATCCCAACAAAAGTCTTCAAGGGGCGGGGGTGGGGTCCATTTGTTTTCATTTCTAAACTCACAACAACAACAACTAAAATTTTAGTGGGGCATCCTCCCCCTTTTTAAATTTTTTTTTTACTTTTTCATTTATTTTTTCTAAACTCGCAACACAACAAAAGGGGAGGGGGGGGGGGTTGAAAAGAAGTATTCAGGCAGGGGCGGTTTCTAACACAACGCCCCCCCCCCCTCTAAAATATTTTCAATTTTTATTTATTTCTAAACTCACAACAAAAGTGTTCGGGTTTATTCCTACATTTTTTTTTAATTCTCGGGACAAACCCCCTCCCTCCCTAAAAAGTCTACTTTTTCACAGAAACTGTTCAAGGTATACCTTTGAAACTAATCAGACGAGCGTCAGGCACCCGCAGGCGGTGCTCTTGTTTATTCTAGTAGTAGCCCGTCCAATTAGCTCAATCATTAGAGTGATCAACTGCTAATTTAGAGGTCATGGGTTCAGAACCTTGGGGAGGCGTATGTTCTTCCGTGATAATTTAACTGAAGATAATGCATCCAAAGTCATTTATCCTCCACCTCTGAACTATGATTTAAGTAGAGAAGTTGTCAGTTGCTTGAGGAGAAGCAGGTAACCCATGAGCAACGGATAGATCAATTGAGCGCCATATATATCTAAAATATTGTTGAGAAATGGTGTAAAACACGAAACAAACAAACCATTTATTCTGATAGCATGACAATGATTAATAGCATGACAATGATTAACCATTGTCTCACCAAACAGTATGTTTGGGTGCGACAATCGAGTAGATAAAATTGATTTTTTTCTCGAATATAAGTATGCCTAATCAGTATTCAAATATTCGAATGTTGAATGACTAACTAAAAATTCATTTCTTGTATTGCCCAGGCTGTCAATAACAAGGATGTGAATTTTCCGCAGATCCGACGTAAATCCGAAATAAGTTGCCCCCGTGGCCATGGCAAAATTTCATCTTTTTTCACACTTCACTGTTGGCATACCTGAATAATTGTTTGAATTAAGATATTTGCCACATTAACATGTTCTCGAGGCTAATTGCTTCACTCATTTGATTTGTATATTTCAGATGAGAATAGGCATGCCTTTTTGCAAAGTCTGACAGTTTGCAAATGTGCAGTATATGAGATAGAAAGTTATCCAAGATGGAGACAAAATATGCTGGGCTGTCCGATAATGGAGTTCATAGAAGAGGAGGATATTATAACACTGAAGCAATTGAAGGAAACATTCATAGTATCCATGACTGCATTACTGCCTATGAATTTTATGTGGAGCAAGGGCAATAACATTATTAAGGAAAGGAAATTAGACTTGATATCCACCATGAGTTAAATTATCAATATATCTACAGTTTACTATTCCATATCACTACTGAGAAGTATGAGGTTGTGTAGTACAAAGTGCATATTTCTTGATACAAATGTACAATACTTATGAACTGTTTATGCCATACACATGTATTACACTGTGAATGTAAAATACTTCTTCAGTCAGCTTCATTATTTTTATACCCCCGTTTGAAAAACGGGACGTATTATGGGAACACCCGTGGCGGGTGGGCGCGCGGCGTCCACATGGTTTCCGCTCTCTAAGTCAAAGAGTTTTATGGCCCTTGAATTATTCAAATTTGGCCAAATTAGCCTTGTCCGCTCTCTAAGTCAAAGAGTTTTCATCCGATCATTACCAGACATAGTGAAAATGTTTGTGGGCAAAATATCTCGGCCAAATTCGATAACCAGTCATATCGCTCAAGTCACTCGGGAGTTATCACCCTTTGATTTTAGAAATTACCTAAAATTTGTCTTGTTTTAAATCTGAGCTCTGACTCATGACAGGCGTATTTTGTGACAGTTTGCCACTCTTGTTTAACTTGATATGAAATTTACATGTATAATAAAAATCAAAAATGCATTTGATTAAATACACTTAAATAATCTCGGGGAAGAAATCAGTACATCCATGAATCATGTACTGGTAGATTCTAGCTATAAGAGATGAGCACTTATTGCTGATGATTCTAGGGACTTTGTTGTATGTGCGATATTGAATAAGTTTTTTATGCTTATTAACAATACCTGTCGGCACCTTTATCAATTATGCAGGGTATCCATTGTATATTTTTTCTGATTAAAGGTGTGTAAAATACTTGTTACACATTTTTGATGTGCAAGATGTACCAATTGTTAATTAAATGTTGTAACATTATGATTTTATAGGCTTCAAAATTGAAGTTAAAAGTGACAGGGCAGTTTGATTAGACAATTCTTATGCTGAGTTGTAAATATGTTATGCTTAAAGCTATGATTGGCAGTTTTGCTACACAATTTCATACTCCTCTTCACTTAAATTGTAGTGTGCTCTATGATATTATTTTCAGGTTTATAAGTCTTTACACCATGCTAATATTTACTAGTCAATGTATTATACTTTAAAACTACAACCATTAGACTTATGTAAGGTGTGTAACATGTTTCTATCAATATTAGTTGTACATGAATTTATGATCATCAACCTTAGCTGACCATTTCACTCCATTGTTTGATTTAAAGATAGATTTGGTTAAAATTATGATCGCTGATTTCGTCTGGCTGCTTTATTCTTTCAGTTACTTAGTATAACTGTAAATATCTTTTAAACCTATGATCTACTGTTTTGCTAGAATACTTTCAATTAGTATAACTGTTAAATGAATCTTGCTTTGCAGTTTTGTTCGTATGTCAGACATATTGTTTTTGCCCTCGGCGTCTGTCTGTCCGTCCGTGTGCCCACTTTTAGTTTGTCCGCGCTTTATCTACAATACTGCTGGTTGGATTTCAGCCAAAATTCATAGGATTGATCAACATCAAGTGTAGTTGTGCATACTTGTCTTTTTGTTCCGTTCGGATAATATTTCACTGAGTTACGGCCCTTTGATGTTTTTATACATATGGAGTTTGTTCGTGCTTCATCTCCAATAATGCTGCTTGGATTTCAACCACACTTCACAGAATTGACAAGCATCAAGTGTACTTGTGCATCCTCCTCGTGGTTTTGTCCCGTTCAGATATTTTTTCAATGAGTTATAGCCCATTGATGTTTTTATACATATATAGTGCATGGTGAAGTTTGTCCGCGCTTCATCTCAAATACGGCTGTTTGGATTTCAACCAAATTTAGCAGGACTAATACGCATCAACTGTGCATGTGCATCCTTGTCGTTTCGTTCTGCTCAGAAAATTTTAGAGTTATGGCCCTTTGATGTTTTTATACATATACAGTGCATGGTGAACTGATCAAACACTATCTTTCTTGTTTGCTTGATATTTTATTCTAACATCTTGTATCAGTATTATAATTACTGACAAGCTGCCATCTGGGAGACATATGGTTTTATTAAAAAACAACCATCTAGTTATATTCTAAATTTGCCTTTTGCTTTGAATGTATTAAGGGCAGCCTTGATAAGTAAGCTACTTCATTTTAGTGTTCAAGGAAAATGCATTATGCTTTACAACTCGATTCTGTCATCCTTGTCTTAACATACTATTGAATGTGTTTGTTAAATAGCATACTGTGCTTTAAGTCTGTATCAAAGGTGTAAGGTATGGCTATTATAATATACAACATTATGTTCACACCTATAAATTGCATTTGTATTCTTAGTTGTGCATGCATCATGATCCAATGATGAGGTGCTTCCCAGGCAAACAGTTGCATGCATCCAATTTTTGTATATTGACAAACATGACCTTTATGTTTTGTGGATTGTTGTTTTACCGGAGGTCTGCGTGGTGAGGTATTGTCTTGTGTATGTGGCGTTCCCTGTGGTTACGTATTCTCTCTGTTTCACGTACAGTAAACCTCAATAATAAGAACATTCTTGGGACCCTTGAAAACTGGTCTTATTATTGAGGCAGTCTTAAACTTTAAGTGAGGATCTACTGTAGTTCATTTGACAATTAATTACAGTTAAAAAGGATAGCTTTAAAGTGACGTAGCTCAGTATGGTGTACCGCCACGAATATAGACATTGTCATTGGTTTATATCTGTACATGCATGTATTTATTAAAAAAAACATTGTACAACTTTTTAAATGTATATATTATCATTGGGAAATAAAATACATTTATTATTATGTTCATTGTAACTATTGTTGCTGTCATGTGGTCCGAAACATTGTGAATAGTTCAGTTTTGCTTCATTGCACTGTGCAGATTGTTGTATAGACTGTCATTGATTCTTCAATGAATGAATTATGATGTTTTTGTTTCGTTAGCATCAAATGAACATCATCCACAATTTATCTGGAATGCCAGATCGGTGTACACAAAATTATAAGGTGGCTACCATAAGCATAAGTACCCAGTAATTTGTAGTTACTCAATAGAGATGCAGATGCCAGCATCCAGAAAGTTTGGGATGCAAGCATCCAGAAAGTTTGGGATGCGAGCATCCAGAAAATTGTGGATGCCAGCATCCAGAAAATTTCAGAAACCAGCATCCAGGAAAGTGTGGATCCTAGAATCCATACAGTTTGGGATGCCAAATCCAGATAATTTAGCATTTCAGCATCCAGAAGAAATTGGGATGCCAAATCCAAGAAAATAGGGATTATTGGCATCTACCTTATATTTGGATGCTGATGTCCACAGTATTTTGAAAATCAGCATACACACAACATTTGAATGCTGAAAACACATATTAACAAGGAAATAGCATAAATGCTCCAAAAAGATGCCATATTATCAAAAATATTAATGCATAATAAAACGATTGGCTGATTTTACCGTATGGGACAAAACTGGCACATTTTTCTATTTAGATGCTATTTTGATGTTTTATCAAAGAAAAAGTGCGCATTTTCGTTCGTGAGAATTTTAAATTTTAGTTGAGAACGCATTATAGAGACCCCGATGCCTTATTTTGGGTTCACCTGTGGTGGTGTGGGGGGTGGCTTGTTTTTTGTTGGTTCTTCATTTGACATCTTGTTCATTTTCAATTACAAGCCAAATCACCCTTGGCACTCAGGAGTCTTTAGCTCTTGAATGATCCAAAATTTATTAAATGACACTTTTCTGCTCTCTAACTCTAACAATACTTATTAGTCTTCTCCAATTTTAGCCACACTGGTCATGGGCATAATATCTCGTTTAGGTTCATTAACCAGCCAAATCAGCCAGTCACTCATTTATTGCATCTTCTCCACACTTAGTCCTAAGATTTATGGGCGTATTATCTTGTTCCATGTTGATAACCAACCAGATTACCCCAGGCTTGTCGGAGGTATGACCCTTGAATTGTCCAACATGCATGAATAGACCATTGTACGCCCTCTGTGTATAAATGAATAATAAAAAATGTAAACATCAAACTGTTTTCGGTTTGAAATTATAGATTTTGCTTCAAACTTTTGTCGGGCATATTTTGTGACCATTTTGCACTCTTGTTTTATTGTAAGTATTTTTTTCGTTTCAGTTAATGCATACTACTACATTACTATTATCTGAAACTGACTTGAATGATAGATGGCAAGAATTGGAGCAGGTAAATATCTAAATGTTTATTTACAATGACCAGGACTGCACTACGTTTTATTATTTATAATAGTGCATGATGTGTCGAGGTATAATTGTTGGGAGATAAGTCACTAGCGAAAGATTGTTAAAATTATGTTTTATGTAGTTAAAGGGTCCATTTGAACCCAGGTGTATGATCAGCGGTGTTTATTGACATGTTGGGCTGGTAATTACAGTTCGTCTTAAACCCCCTACCAAATAATCCGTCCTGGTGAATACTGCTATATAATTATGTACAATTTATAAATATATATAATTTATGTGAACAATTTATGTTGAAACAGTAGTTTGCTGCATTGCTTTTTTTCATGCCAGCAGTATAACAAGCTGTTATGGTCATTGACTTCAAATCACTTGCTCCTCACGTCTGGGGGTACGAATTCCACGGGGGTGTAGTTCGTATGTAAAGTAGCGCTCAAAATAATGCTAGAATTGGCCCTGAAGTCTTCCTTCACCCTAATACTTAAAAAAGGCACTAAATGACACTGGCTGTTTATCTGCCTTGAATCCTCATTAACGCTTTCCAGCGTTCCTACTTTTTCAAACTTACTCCTATGTATTCATATCTTTGACAACAATCTCCTTTTACCGTATTCCTGCTTCCTCACCACAAAAATAATTATGCTTAAATGTTTGACATTTCATTAACTATTTTTGAGATATATAGACAGAAAGTAGTGGCTAGTTGTTCTACACAAGCCTTTGTCCGGGTAATGCAGATGCACTTCCTTTCAAAGCTGTTATGAGTATAAATTATATGTCTATATGTATAATAGCTGTAAAGCACTGCACAAGTAAGAAACCTGTCCATTAAAGCATCTTCTCTTAAGAAATGACATGATATAATATATTTTTGAACTGTTACTTGTTTGGTAATTTGCACTTTATTCCTAATTTCTTTCCTCCGGTTTTGAAATTGCTGACGGAAAGCCTACCCATTACAAAAGAAACTTACATGCTACAAAAGGTCCTGTCGCCATTCCATTAAAGTGAAAACCAAAACATTGTTGAACAATAATTTATAATTGAACTTTATCAGTTTTAGTTACAAAATAAACAAAAAATACAGAACAAAATCACATGTGGTGTTAAAACATTACTCTGTATATGTATTCAATATAATTCTGCTACAAAAGTTGTAATCACTACTTCAATTGTTTTGGTGGTGGTTTTTTAGCTAACACATTTACACTTGGTTTTCGTTGTTTCTACGATGGGACATTGTTTCTGCAACAGCACTCAATATGAGGAATGAATACTGGTATCTGTATCGTGTGATCATGTAGGGAAGTACGAGTATATGTGATGAAAATTCGTACCGGAATGGGGTTTTCATTGAATCGGATTTAAAGCTGGTTATAAAAAACATTAAGTAGCTGGCAACTTAAACTGAGCGCAAGTTCAACTTCTTTACTTTTTGGAAGGTAATATTTATCATCTTTTATGAATATTTTGGTATCTTAATGATACTTTAGTGTAAACTTTTATATAAATCAACCAAATGTTAGTCAATAATTTCTGCCTTAGTATAATATAACCTAATTTGTATCATTATTATGTCTCCCTATACTGATTTCGTCTTCTTTCTGTTCGTCCGTCTTTCCGTCCGTCCGTCTTGTCAGTTAGCTTGTCCGCGCTTCATCTCAAATACGGCTGTTTTGATTTCAACCAAACTTCACAGGATTGTTAAAATAAAGGAATGTTTTGTAGAACACCAAAATCGGTCAATGGCGCAACCGGGATAAGCATCAAGTGTAGTTGGCATCCTTGTCATTTCGTTCCGCTCTGATAAATATTCACTGAGTTATGACCCTTTGATGTTTTTATGCATTGCAGTGCATGGTGAACTGATAAAAGAAAGGTCTTATGACGATATTTCTTGTTTGCTAGATATTTTATTCTAACATCCTGTATCAGTATTACTATCACTGATATCGGGGAGACAAATGTTTTTGTTTAAAAACAACCATTTAGTTGAATCTTAACTTCATTGAAATACTCAACTTCAATTGTTTGTTCTTATGCATTCTAATTGCTATTTTGTAAAGTATGGAGTGGGATGTCCTCGATCCACACATATTTATTTACAAGGGAAAACAATCTCCCCTAAAAAAAACTAAATATTTCAATTGTATTTGTGGTGGGTTTTGAGCTGACACATATGTACACTTGCTTTTGGTTGATCCTTCCACAGGACATTTTGGGGTTTTCATAGAGTTGGACATTGTACTTATTTTCAGGTTTCTTTTACATGTTTTAGTGGCTTCCATATTCTTTTTTAGAAGTGTTCATATGTCTATATAAATACCATACCACTCTCCTAGTCCCTCCCTGCTCAATAATGTCTTACATCTACAGTGTTATGTATTCATTTCTATTACTTTCACTTTTATCTGCAGATTCTAAACAGACTCAATGATGCTGCTGGAATAGGGAACTTGGCGAAATCGATAAGTGATGTCAAGTACATGGACATCGATGAAGAACTAAAAGAACGTTATCTTGAAACCTTACAAGAATGGTATTCAAAGGATTGTGAACTGGACATCTTACGAGAAGAATTTGCTAAACTGCAACAAGCATGGGCTGAGGAACGATTTAATATGAAAGGTACAAAATGATGTTTTAATTGATTAGACATAAACAATAATAAAACACCCAATTGTTCAAAGAATGCATGTGTTGTTTGCCTATATAAATGATACATTTTCATCTTTTGAATGTAGAAATGTTAATATTTTGTTTGTGTTCTGATAGAATGACGCACGGCTAGGGTAAATATTCAATTAGGCTTAAGCTTAATCTTGACATCACACAGTCAAATTATTGACTGGTCTGTAAACATTCATGCGTAACATTTAGGAGAAAACCTTTCAATGAATGATACATGTATTAAAATGAGAGTGTAACATTTCATCTTTGGAGTTTTCAATTTACTGCTTCAGTAAAGTATTTATCGAAGTCAATACACGTTTTTATCAAGTTTGACCTTATGTAAGCTAAAACTACATTGACATAATCGAGTATCACCACTGTAACACAAAAATAATATCTAAGTATATTAATAATTATCTTAATAATGTCAAAGTATAATAATTATTCTTCCGGAATCTTATCTTTTTTAATACCGAGAAGCAATGATGACTAGCAACTTCCTAGAGGTGTCATTATTGCTCAATACCGGTCATTGTCTCGTTGTCGAATAACGGTTGACAACGTCACAATAGTTCCTTACAACTAAGTTAATTATATTTTCTTGTTCTTTTATTTGTCAAATGAGTTGAAATAACTTCTTAATAACAAGTTCTCATGAAAAGTTTATGGTAAATTACCACTTATACTTGATTAAAAACTGTGTGCTTACGAATTATGGTATTTTATGGACTTATCCCTTTACTCCATAGAAACGCCGAATCACGCCTCTACTGCATCTCCATGCAAACGCCGAATCACGCCTCTACCGCATCTCCATGCAAACGCCGAATCACGCCTCTACTGCATCTCCATGCAAACGCCGAAGCACACCTCTACTGCATCTCCATGCAAACGCCGAAACACGCCTCTACCGTATTTCCATGCAAACGCCGAATCACGCCTCTACCGCATCTCCATGCAAACGCCGAAACACGCCTCTACCGTATTTCCATGAAAACGCCGAATTATTTTTTTGTAAAAATTGAGCATTTTAATTCATTCTTATAAAAAGATCACTCTTTTATGAAGCTAAAGCATATAAAAAAAAAGTTTTTGCAAAAATAGCATTCAAAACATCACAGGTAGCAATTTTACGCAGTTCACGCCGAAGCGTAATTTCTTCACAGACTCACGGTCAGTTTCCTACAAATTCTCGGATATTTACAAGAAGTATCATATATTTAACTTACCCTTATGTAAAGAGCAATCTTTTAAAGTGTCAAATCTTTATAAAATATGTGGTTAATGTTAAAAGTTGTTCCAAAAATGGCGATCAAACAATCTGGCCTTACGTTATCTTGAAAACGTGTTAAGATCGACTTAACGAAGGATGTAGATCGCGCGAGCTTGTCATGTTTTGTGTACACAAGTCTGCTATTTTCCCCAGCACAAGCGTGTGAAAAATGAATAAAACGTAGGTCAAGTCAAGATATTTATTCTCCGTGCAACAAGAGTTGTGACAAATTATCATAGAAATTTCGTAAAAACACAGGAGGCATATTTTAAAATGAACATTTATAGATGAAAACTATAAATATCTTTAAAAAAGATGATCGACGTAACTTAAAGAAAGCAATTTTTTTGCAAACTGAAGGTTACAATTTGTTTCTGCTGTTCTCTCAATTACAACTCCGATACCTGCCCGGGGAGATCACTGCGTAGGAGATTGGATAAAAATAACTCCTTAGCGCATACAAAGTCATACAAAGACAGTATAGTATGTATCAGTGGTGAACTCACTAATCATGATAACTAATTGTTCCATATGGATTTGGCAGATTTAAACACCATACATGTCCGTGACTGGTACATAAAAACTTAGAATGTCTTCTTTATTCTAACACCGGACAATAATTACAAATATGTAACCAATCCGCGTCAATGTCACAAACGTTGTTCCGTTGAAGAGAATTATGTTTAGTGGTTAACGTAAGATTTGATTGGTTTACACAACGTTGATATGCACATTAATAGCAAAGCCGTGTTAGTACAGCTGCACCGAAACAAGTATCACATACATGTTATTCCAACAATAGTACTGTTAAAATGAACAGATACAGATAAATACTAAAAGTAGTCGAACGTATAAACAAATAAAAAAAACACGTATAAAATATACAATGTTTTATTTTTAGCTCACATGAGTACATTGTACTCGGGATGAGCTTTTCCCATCATCCACCGTTCGTCGAACGGTGTCCGTCAACAATTGCTTCGATTAACATATTCTCGTAAACCGCTCAGCCAATTTTGATAAAACTTCACAGGGATGTTCCCTTTGTGATGCCTTTTCAAAATTGTTCAAAGACATTAATTCAATGCAGAACTTTGGCTGCCATGGCAATGGAAATGACACAAACCGAAAGGTAGACGGTCTCAAGGGATTGCCAGAATTATATGAACAAAAATACTGTCTGGAAAAAACTACATTAAGGGGCGATCACACTGGCCCGAATGATCTTCCGTTTGTTTTCCATATACAAACGTTGAGTGATTTTTAAACTGGCCGAATGTCCCTCCGAATGTGTTTCCCCAATGTATCACCGAATGCTTTCAGTTTCCTTTCCGAACGCTTTCAATATGCTTTCCGAATGCTTTCAGAACACGGCGAATCGAGCTATAATGGACCGAACTCTTTCCGCATGCTTTCCGCACGCTTTCCGAACGTTTTGGCTTAATCTGCCGTTCGGCCGAATGCTTTAACGTCCGGCCGAATGCTTTAAGAACCGCCCGTATAACGGGAATGTTTCAAACACGCGGTATATTGCAAGGAGGAGAGACACACACGAGTATCTTGGATTATATATTTGGATTTTTCTACTTATCACACACACAATGCCACCAAAGCATACGGAACCCAGTACCTCCAAATTTTCATTCCGAATGCTTCCCGAACGTTTTCCGTATATGCCGTATGCTCCTAGAATGCTTCCCGAATACTTCCCGAATACTTCCCGAATACACATGTACGCCACATTCGGATGGTCGATATTTTGAACATGCACAACAAATATTTGGAGCTACCGAATGCCGTTCCGTAGGCATCCGTACGGAGCCGAACAGCCAGTATGCTCTTGGAACTCACCGATTGCTTCCTGAATATGATCCGTTCGCTCCCCAAACACCCAAATTCCTATTCGGAATGTCATGCGGGCCAGTGTGATCGGGACATTACATCATTAATTCAATTACAAGTGTGTCCACACTTTTGTTTCAATGTTGAAAACTTCATCTGACGGATTAAAAAATACATTTTAACAGCATTATTTATATAAGTCACTCCATGATGTGCATTGCTGCACTCCAATGTGAATCTATTGATCAAACTGCAATTGACCCTTCCTCATTCGCACTGTAGCCACGCCCACCATAGCAACTGGTGCTCGTTGTAACTACGTTGGACAAGCGCTTTACAAAATGGCGACCGACAATAATAAACGTACTAGTAATGTAAATTTGGAGTGTCTTCCAAGCCATTTTGCGTTGAATTATCTTCGTGATCAAACTTTGACTCTGCATTTTACGCCTGCCTGGTTTCCTGATAAGAAATTAGTACTAAAAACGGTCTGTTTCAGACCAAAAATTATCAAAGAAAAATCAACATCATAGCTAAACGTCTTATTGGAATGGACATATTTCATACTACAGCCACAAAAAATGCACACAATTGACATCTTTTGAATAATGTGAGGATATTTTGTAATGTCTATTATAATCTGACATAAAAAATATTTGTTAAAAGTCCATGTGGAAATTATTTTGCTTTGAAATTGACAATATAGTATGTTTAATAAATAATTTAGAGAGTGGACAGACATTATAATGTAAGGATTATTTCTCAAATCATCAATAAATCATTCAACACATATTTCTAAAAATTCCAGAAATTATGCCTTTAGGAAACAAGGCCAGGTTTGGCGTGGACAAATTATATAATATTACGCAATAAACAATACTGTCCCCTGTGTGCACTATCTAGATATCAATCTTGTCCAGACCCGTAATCAGCATTTCTCTTTGTTTGCCCCAGTTGGAATCCATTATACATCCAATCAGTGTTTCCTGTCACCATCTGACACATATACAGTACAGTTGAGAAGTGTCAAATATTTTTATAGACTTTAACTGAAAGACCATTGATCAGGTCTGTGTTGAATGTTCTACAATGTGTTTATCATTTAAGAATTTAATTCGACACAGGTGTTTTTTATTTAAACATGATATTACTAATTTATGTCCTATCATAAACTGTAAACACCAGTGTAAATTGAATAATGAAGAAATCAGAACATTTCTAACTCTTATAAATTACGTTTGAAAGAAATAGTCCTACTCAACAGTGAGTAACCAATACCATTAAATCACATGTATTTTCCTTTTTTCACTAGTATTAACAAAAATATAAATAACTTTTCTGTATACATGTACATGTTTATGGCTATACTACTTTTTAATCTCAATAATTATTAATTTTATAATTGATTCTTGGCATTTTTAGTTTAACAAATTAGGTCTTGATAACTAAGTGATAAAGTAATGTCCACCCTAAGCAAATGAAATATCAAAATACTTATCTCAATGCTGGTAAAAGTCCAATATTGTAGTTTATCAAAATAATATAATGTTCATTCAACCTGTAAGTATATTGATCATATCAGACATTTATATAAATTGCAACTTATTAAAACCAGAAGATGAGAAGGATAGTTAGGCGAAATAAACCTTCGACGCTTCTTAATTGTTGATTCGAATGACATAATTAAGCAAGAATTTAGCTAATCAGTGTATAATTGTTTAACAGTATGTTGTTGCTTGCATATGGATGTAAAACAAACATATTTTAACTTTTTAAGTTGTAACATTGTGTTTCTTCATCTTCTAGGGCTATACTTTGTAATAAATGTATAATGTCTGCCCCCTCCCAGTAAAGCCGATATAAATAGATATTTCATTTTTTTCTAGTATCTCCGGATATCTGCTGTCCGAATAATACAATCCGTAGCTGCATCTTTTCACCATTGTCACATATTAACATAATATAATATAATCACAATGCTATCAACATCAGAAATCTAATAAACCTTATTGTTTTATCCCGCGGTAATCTTTTCCTGTTTGTCTAAGGTTTGTTTAAGGTAAGCGAGCTGCTGGGGGTGTGTCGAAATCCCGTTATCTGATTGGCCGATCGGCCTGTCAATCAAATATCTGAGGAAGGGTCAATTGTCTTCATGACAACACGTTTTTCAAAGACAGTTAACAGTCAAATGGATCTCTTCTCAGCGTCCAATAATCTTTCTTCAACAGTGTCACTAACTAAAAAGAAAACAGAAAATGTTTTAAGTGTCTTTCACAAGTGCATGCATATGTACTTTATTCCCTATGGTCATTTTTCACATTTCTTACACATTTGCAAATGGAAAACCTAAGCTGTGTAGCTAAGCACTTTTGGCATGATGAAAACCAAATGAATTTTACATTATTGAATTCATTCAATACATATTTGATAAACTTTATGTTAAAAACTTACACTAATTGCCTTCCTGAAATACACCATTTGCTGCCGACATAACTGTTTCTACATAGAATTGTGGCTTCCAACAGCAGCAGTAGTTCCATTATGCACTTACAATGTGAGAATCTTGGATCTCATATCATGTAGATCATAATTCATCTGAACTGAATTACATGGTCTGTATATCATGGCTGGAAAAAGAATCACTATTGAGAAAGAAGCTATGTATCAGAAAAAAACTAAAAAGAACTATGTCAGCAATCTGTAAAAATAATCATCTTCTGGCTCTGGTAAATGTTAACAAATCTTTTTCAACACAAATATTTTATTGTCCAATGCCTTGTTCTCAGTACAGTTTCAAAAGTATGTAAACTCAAAATAAACACGCCTGAATGTGTTTGGACCATAAAACTCATGTGTCTGGTTTGAGTGCTGGGGGTCATGGGTTTAATCCTGGTCATGTCATGCCAAGGAAATACAAATGGTACTTACAAGTCCCTTATTCTGTTTATTGCACAAGAGCTTTGTATATCAACATATTGATTGATCATAATATGTAGCATTGAAGTATATCAATATGAAAATTGCGCCTTGTTTGGGGCTCGAACACATAACCTCCTAAACACTAGTACGGCGGTCTACCGACTAAGCTAACCAGCCAGCTGTCTAACAACACTACACCCCACCCCCACATTCCAACATTTGAGACACATCCTCCATGAGCCGTCCAACACCGCTGCCATTATTGAAGTAAATCAAGGGGAAAAGTGTGCCTGATATGGGGCTCGAAACTACAACCCCCTAAACGTTTGAGTATACTGCACTCTACCGACTGCGCTAACCGGACGGCCGTCTAACTCCACACCACTACAGAATAAATGAATAATTAAACCTGTTGTAGGTACATGTTATTTGCCTGCAGTCAGATATCCAAGATGATAGCAGACATTTAAAAACGCACACTTTCGAACCGACGATTTTTATATGTAATTAAAATGTGAGTTTGATTTATGTTCTGTGATCTGAGTTTATAGACGCCATGTTTTAAATCTACGGTTGAAAACTGGAAAAATTCAAGGTCGTTAAATATGCTCAACACGTGACCATCAAAAACATATTTAGCACGTGGTGACAATTTGCACGAAATAATCGAGGTAATGTTGGCGGTCTTTTGAATGACAGTGTATAAATACACAGCAAAAACACAGTGACGTTAAGTTCTTATCCATGTGTCATAATGCCAAGACTTAGTTATGATGACCTAAATCAGGCCATTTGAATGTTCCTTTACGGAAGTTCAAAAAACGCCATAGCGCGACAGTTTGGATGTCACCATACGACAATTTCCAGGCTCGTGGCTCGTTATCAGCATACTGGAGGGGTTCGGGACCGACCTCGACCTAACAGACCACGTGTTACGACTCTACGGCAGGATATGCATCTGAGGGTGTCGCACCTGCGTAACCGTTTCCTTCCCACATTCAAGCACAGAACGAAGCCCTCTACGAGCTGCAGGTTTGAAGGCAAGACGGCCCCACATGACACAGTGACTGACAGCTCGACATTGACGGGATAGACTTAGATGGGCAAGGACACATTTTCGGTTTAACAGGCAGTGGGGAGCTGTCCTCTTTGCAGTCGAATCTAGGATTCAGCTGAGCCACGCAGACGGCCGGAAGCGGGTGTGACGACGCCGGCACGAGCGATAGACAGATGCGTGTACTATAGACTTTAACAGGTTGGATGGGGGTTCTGTCCATTTCTGGGCTGGCGGTACACAGTTTCACAAAACTCCGATTGTAATTTTTGACAGAAATGTGAACGCAAATCTCCATATCATCAATATGCTGGCACAAGTGGTCGTGCCCTTTTTTAACAGAGCTTTCCAAGCACAGGTGACATATTGCAACATGATGGTGCCAGACCACACACATCCATTGCTACACGTAACTTTCGGCAACAAAAGGACATTCCTTTACTGGACTGGCCGGCGTTATCACCGGACATGTCACCAATATAGTTTGTTTGGGACATGCTCAAACGACGTGTTTATGGCAGTGACAACCCCCCGGAAAATGTCGCTGAACTCCGCGAGGCATTGTTGGAAGAGTGGGACAATATCCGACAGAGGAGCATCACATCAAAAGTTTTATCTATGCGTCAAAGGTGTCATGATTTGATTGCAGCTTGAGAAGGCTACACACGATACTAATGATGTGAATTTCATTTACTGACAGTGTGACTTACTGCAGTTGTTTATGAATGAACTGTTGATTGGATGTTCATGATGTTTTTCACATTTGCTCATTAAAGGTTAAATGTACACTTTAGGGGCATTTGGTTGTGATATATTTTTTATACATTTGTAGATATACGATAAAATCCAAAGTGTGCGCTTTTAAATGTACTCAGTGTATAATAATATATTTATAAGTTTTGCTCCATCCTACCTCCGACGAGTTATAAGAATCAGAATCGTACATAAAATTTGCCTGTATGGTGGATCAGTTATTTTGGCATCAACATGTCAAACTCGACAATCTGTCCCAGGATTACATAGTTGACAACTATCACCTTGTTGCACTCTCTGTACAAGTTACTGGAATCATTAACGGATTATTTTTCATTGTAAATTCAAGTACCGATACAACAATGTTCTGTTTTTATGCGAGTGTTCAAATATATCTTATCTGCGCACAGTAGTTCACGTATGTTCTCCGTTGTCGTGCGTTTTCGTGGAGAATATAAGTGTATCATTTTGTTTTTGTTAATCTGTACTTTTTTACCTATCGTTATTAATATTTCAATCGTTAATATTTAACAGTTGTCAATAAAAATATATTAGTGAATTTATTCAATTTAGAACAGTTTCCGTAAATCGTCGATTTTTAACGGAACGATGGCGGAAAATTGCATTTCTCATGCCCTTCACGCGTGATACGGCTGCGGCGTAGAAAGACATTTTTTCTGTAATTTGTAATATTTTATCAGCAAGTTTCTTTGGAGTTCTTTCTTTTGCATAAGTGATGTCAGCTGACAAATCCGTTTTTCTAGCTGATATCGCAAACGCTTAGCGCCATATTTTGTTAGTCAAGGACTACTTTCTTCAGGAGTATGTAGATTTCGCGGTTCGAATGTGATGACTGAGCTGTAGCCCGGGTCTAGAGAGCCGTCAAGCGTCGCTAATCCCAGACTGGTTCTTTAGCGGAAGTGGCAAAATGAGCGGAAAGAGACCCAACTCATCACAGTATTTATAAATTGAAACTCACAGTTTCCCTGTCTGTGTTCTTCAGATAGTAGTTTATGGATGTTGTATTCTTTCATTTGTAAGGTGATTCAAATCTGATAAGCATTAGTGCTAACAGCATAATTTCCTTCTCATCTTCTTCCGAATAGCCTAATATTTATTAATGTAATTTTCTACCAAACCAATGTATGTAATTCCTCTCTATTCCAGTTTATAGCACATTGATAATATTACTTGTGGTCGTAAATACAATATTACAATATATACAACTAAAAAGGTTATTCACGATTTGTGTAAGTTTATGTGCAGTTGATTAGCTTAATTATTTCGTCAGTATCACAGAATTTTATAAAAACTAGACTGTTTTCCACTGTGAAATGTTTCATGTTATCAATTTTTTAACATTATCCTTCTTGTCATTTATCATATATTATTGCCATTGCATTTCCCGTCAATCCTCGTAGCCATTCCAACCTCGTGACAAAGTCCCATTGGTGACCATTCATTGATTCTATAGATGGTCTGGTTATATGTGATCGCTTGTTGCAGATATGGGCACAACAACATATGTGCCATCTTCATGCTTCAAATTCTAATTTATTGTCATGTAGGTACAAGTTCAATATCTTCAGAGCTTGTTAATGAAATGTGGTAAAAGAAAATCGCTCTACAATCGGATGTTCATTTTCCAAGTACTATATCACCCACAGGAGAGTGTCACTAGTTCTTTCCCTTTATCCCATCTAGAGTTCTCTCCCTTTGTCCCTTATATAGTATATATATGTATGTGTATTATGTATATTAATATATAGTATATACTATAGAGGGGACAAAAGGGAGAGAACTCTAGATGGGATAAAGAGAATAATTCGTAACTATCTCCTGTGGTAACACTAATATTATCCATTATTGAATTATACCTTCATGTGGTATTTACATTTCTGAGAAGTTTGATAAAAAAAAATCTAATTTCTTGCACTGATCACACCTTTTTGAAGGATAGAAGTTATATTTCCATTGCTTATTTCCATGAAGTTTCTGCAGATTTGTGATATTGCAGCCATAGCCATATGTCAATTGTGAAATAGTTCAGCCGTTATCTTGAAATGACGTCACTTACCGAAGGGTTTGAAATCGTACAGCAGGTCTCATATGCAGTATTTGAGAATTGACATAGCACATTGTTTCCGTTGATTGGTATTTCTTTCATTGAAGAACTTTATTTTTTTATTCTTCCATATACTTATTATCAGTAATTGCAACCACTTTTTTGTTGTATTTTAAGAACATCATATTTAATATTTTTAGAAAGCATGAAGCAAAGTCCTTCTGAAATAAGGTAAAGGATACACTTTTTGAAAACTTTGTAATTATTGAATTAGATATAGGGAAAAAGGTGCGCCCGATGTGGGACTCGTACCCACGACCCCCTAAACACTAGTATGGCACTCTGCCAACTGAGCTAACCGGACAGCCCTCTAACCACACACAACTACACTCAACGCCCTTCCGGCATTTGAGGCTCAACCACCATAGGCTTTCAAACACCGCTGCCAGCATTGAAGTAAATCAAGGGGAAAAAGTGTGTCCGATGTGGGGTTCGAACCCAAGACCCCCTAAACACTAGTATGGCGGTCAACTGACATGTTTGTTTAATATAATTTCCATTGGTCGAAACGCATGTCCACTGGAGGTTGATCTTGGTATAAACCTAACGAATCTTCTTTTCTGATTGTAATGATGATTTGTTTGAATTGATTGACCTCTGTTCAATGATGTTCACAGGTTTGCAGGGTGTAGTCTAGTTTCCTATAATACTGGACAAAAGCATCATATCAGTAGTACTGAGCCATATAGATTTCTTATTTGAGTTTTTCCTCATATAAGAACATTATTAATTGCCCGAAATGACACTTAGCGGCAAAGAGCATTCTGCTCAATTGTTTGTCTTGGAACTGCTTACACATCTTAAAAAGATCCTCTCTGAATGGTCTGAATTTAAGAAGATTTCATAGCAATAGCTTTGAAATGGTCCATTACCAAATGTTATGCATCAACAAAAATGTTCTGCAGGTTTTGGGTTAACTTTTCGTAGATATAGCGCTTAGAAGTCAAATTGACAGGTATGTTTCATCCCTATTACAAAACTTTAGTTAAATGATACTACAATGAATGTTATTTACAACATTCACCTGTATTAAAGCTAATTTATTTTTATATATTATTATTTATAGTTTATCAGAGCTAACATCTTCCACTCCTCCTTTTTAGCATAGGGCATCATGCAAGGCCTCAAAGTATGCGAGACTTGCCTGTATCGGGGGATCTGGGAGACAACCCATCTGTTGAGGACCCAACATGCTTTGAAGGTCAAAATGAGGATAAAGGACGTTTGAAAAAATTGGATAAATACGATATTAAATGCTTGCTATCTTTTTGCACCATAGAAGTAGGTTCTGGTGGTTTTGGTCGTGTATTTAAATGTAAGTGTTTATGTACAGTAAAACATCACTTAAAGACTACCTCAATATTGAAACCACCTAAACATTTAGGTCCATTTTCATGGTTTCGCTCATTGTTCAATATCAATATTAAGATCAGAATTAGGTATTTTGTCATCTTACAATTCTCAGCAATCCTATTGGTTCTTACATCAGGTATCTTTGCAAAACACACTGCAGTATAACAAGGTTCGCACAGATCTTGAACAGTCCTTGAATGTGATGCCTCTGCTACTTGAAAAGTACTTGAATTTTTGACAACCTAAAACTCTTAGAAAAGTACTTAATTTTGTTTGGTAAATTGCCCTTGAATTATTCTGCTGCAAATAGAAAAAGGAATGAAAAATAACAAACAGACTAACAATGACGAAAAAATAAGAAAAAATTACAAAGCTATCTTCGACAGGGCCTATCGCCGAGTAGACGATAGTATGGTAGTACGGTACGGTACTCGACTGCTTTATGCCCTCTGAAAGTAATTATTTCATTGTGTAATGTTATATGTGCTGCAGTTGTGGTCATCTCGGGGGGTTCACTTGAAAAATACACTGGATCCCTTCTTCTATGTACCGAAAAAATCAACATTTCTAGTCCTTGAAAATGAGTAAAAACAACTTGAAAAGTACTTGATCTTTTTTGGAAGTCCTATATAAACCATGTATAAGTACTTTGCAAATCTCAAATCTAGTTATCATGCCAATATGCTGGTATGAGTTTTTAATACGGTGCCATTGTTATGTTCTTTAATGAAACATTTAAAAAATGTATATAACTTTATGGTGATAAATTTTGTTTTTTTTCTCAAATTTCATACAAGAAAAAATATGATCACAATTTCCAGAGAGAGAGACACAAAACTACTCAAATGATAGTTTACATGTGCATTTTATAGTCATTGCTAAAGCAAAATGTCCTTTCTAAGTTAGTAGATTTGGGTAAAAGATTTTGTCGCCTTATTACCAGAGCCCTGTAATGGTAAATTGTGACGGTTTCGAGTTCTTGGTATAATCGTTGAAATCGTCTTGCCAAGCTCTTTCTATTTGTACTACCTATATTATTCTAGAATGCACATAACTTAAATAAAATGCAATTCCATAACCATGAATGTTACTTTTCTCTACTGGAGTATAAAACATTAAAATAGTTTCTCTCAAATAGACGAAAAACAAATTATGGGGTTTTGGAAATAATGCGACAATTGTAAAAAACGTTTTTGTTTGATAGTTGACAAACATGGATACTGGTTAAGACATTCACAAAGACAGTTAGATGATATGTTTTGGAAAATTCTTTAGGATTTTTATCATTATAGCCAAAGGTAAGATTTCTGGATTGGACATTGATGTTGTCCTGAAGGAAATATTGGTCAAAGATGATGAAGATGAGAAGATGGAATCCATTACAAATGTAAGTTCTTGTCAATTCAATTTACGGTCAGTTAAAACTACAGGAGATTTTCAGGATTTCTTTACATTTATTTCCCATCTAGAGTTCTCTCCCTCTGCCCCTACTATATAATGTGTATACAATTGTTCAAATCGACAGGATAGTGCTCATATACATATATTACAGAAGGGACAAAGGGAGAGAACTCTAGATGGGAAATAAAGGGAAATAACTTTTGACAATCTCATGTGGTTAAGAAAAGAAACCTACTACTATAAGTATATTGACAAAGTAGTTGAGAAGTAGACCAAATAAAAAGTACAAAAGGTAATGTAAAACAAAGCAAATCTAAGATACCACAATGGTATGGTTAAAAAGTAACTGCTATTGAAGCCATCTGTAAGTTCAACCTGGCCTTACGTCCCTCTTACCTCAATACTTAGACACAATTAAGTTAAATATAGTCTGACCTCGTCTATTCAACAACTTTCTATCCAAATACTTGGTATAGTCCGAAATAAGTGTCAGGTTCCCATGTATCTTCTGAGGCATGTCGAATTGAAATGGGCTGGAATGAATGTGGTCTGACCTAAGTATTAGTTCCAAGTAACATGCTTGATATCTCCCTTGCTCTCCAGTGTTGTCATTATTTGCTTATAAATGAACCTAAAGAGCATTTTAATGTTATCATTTGCCGAATATTAGGGTAAAGTGATTTGAAGTCACCAGCAATAACCACTCAACCGTGGAGGTCACTTATTACGTTTATACAATTAAATTCCTTATTTCTAGGAAAAGTTGGCTTCAAGAACTATGCATTTTGCTATTGTTCCCTTGTTGGCATATGGAGCTGGTGATACTAATCAAGGGTCAGAGAGGTAAAGCTACATTAGAAACATCCAGATACATTTTGTTACTACATATTTGCTCTGAAGACGATATTGTATAAGTTTTACAAACCTTAGTGGGTTTTAGATGTATAATATACTCATATTTGATGAGGAGGTTTTTAGTGTTTTTTTTATGTTTTGGCTTTACATCGATTCCCTGCATAAATTCTGCATTCAGTCGACCTAACCAGGACTCCTGGTTTACCGACCAGTACTAATTAACCTACTCCCCGGCCAGCACCTCTGACAACATCTCCACATGAATCAGAAATGATTTTGGATGCTGCTTCTTAGTCAAATTGTCACAAAAGAACAAATGCCTCATTCGGGTTTCGAACTCACAACCTCTAAATTAGCAGTTGAGTGTTCAACTGTCTGAACTAACTACGCGAGGTTTAGGGTTATAGTAAATTTGTTCTGAGCCTGTATTCAATAAACTTCCTAAGATAACAGGAGATTGTCACCCTCAGTTTTGTTCTAAATTTCTTTAGGGCTGTTGCCTGCCAGACTGCTTCCATTTCCTAATGCCAAAAAAAGTAATGGAAACAGCAAATTATAAGCTAAATTGATGAAATACTGGTTGAAAAATGTTGATTACGAAAATAAGAGTGTTTTCTTTATAATTTAAGATGCGAGTTTAAGATGGATTTAGAGATACAGTATGTCTATGTATTCTGGTGCCCAGTACGCAATATGTAAGACATATGAAAACTATTTTGTCAGAGTTTTCATATGGTGGTTTGTAAAGTAATAAGCCTCTGTTATCATATGCATCTGTTGGAAAGTTTTTGCTTTGTGCTTTGAAGTGAATGAAAGAGAAAATATCGAGGTACATGTATGGACATGTATAACGTGCGCCCAGTAAGTTGTCCAAGCAATGACTTTAGAATCATTTGTCCAATCATCACCAAATTTGGTCAGAATGTGTATGGGTATAATATCTCAGACAAGTTCGATAATCAGCCACATCGCTCGAGTCACTCAGGAGCTATTACCCTTTGATTATAGATATTACCTAAATTTTGTAGATAAATATACATCGTCCTAAGAACTCTTTTTACACAGTTGATCGCCTCCATTATATACTTTGTTTTTGCAGAGCATTCTATTTCATAACACCATACTTGGAGAATGGTAACCTAGCTGATGCTATACAGAAAATCAATGCATCTGGGTCACCAGTTTTGACTATGACTTTAAGAATGAAGATAATTTATCATATTGCATCTGCTATACATTTTCTGCACACTCCTGTGCCAAAATACAGGTACAATAATATTTAGGTTCACCTCGGACATATAAACCATTGATTGGAAACCTTCTCCTATACCTGTATAGATTTATTTGAACTCTCGCGAGCAGCGATATTTCTTCCTAGATCAACCTTGTTGTTTGTATGTACATATTGTTTGGTTCAATAATGATTTTATTATCACCGATCGATAAAGTTGCAGAAATTCATTTACAATACTTTCTGAGCTTGCGCTAAGGATTGTGGGTAAATTATTTATTGTTATCGTTTCACTGATATCAGCCAGTTTCCAATCCATTGTTTGTATGTTCGTCGTTTTATTTTAGTATAGAAAGAAAGAAACTGTATGCATAAATATGTCACCCTGTGTCCGTTACTTTCCTGTGGGTTGTCCAGATACGAAAAATGGTTAGAATATTTGTTATTATGTAATCTAAATGAATTTTGAAAATAGGTCATCTAAGGTATAAAAAATAATTTCATTGGTCTAGTAATAGAATGCTGCAGGCTGCGTCTCCCTAATCTAAGTAGGCCTGTCAATGAAATATAGGCCAAGTTACAAACTTTTCAAAGTACTCAGTTTAGGTAAGACCACTCTAATACTCATGATCAAGAATCTTAACTAAACTGTTTCCATGAGATTCTAGATCACATGAGACAACTTTTACAACAAATATTTCAAAGTTTTACAACCATTTTAAATACTTTCAAGTTTTATGATTAAACTTGCTTTGAGGGGTCACAAATTCCACTCATGGTATTCAAGCATATAATTTTTTTGTTTATTACAAAATGAGCCTATTTTATCATTTATTTGTGTTATTCTTAAAATGAATGTGCCTGTGATATCATCAGGAAAAATAATATAAGAATAATATGCCCTGTAACAAATATAGGTGGTACTTCATATGCATACACCCTCCTGTAAATTACGTATTTTTTAAGTCAAAATAAGAAATTCCAATTTTCAAGGTAGCATACTCATACGTGAGTACTCTAACAAAATGGACATCAAAATTATCCTCATCAACTCTGTAACAAAATATAACCAAAGAAAAACTTTTACCGTCCAGTTTTGCTTTGATAACATCTTGTAATATGCATGTATTAAATGGTGCCATGCAGAATTATCAAACTTTGGAGAAAGTGTGGCATTTGTTTGGAAACCAATTGATTTAATTTATATTTTACTATTTTATATCAGTGTTCTTGCCAAAAAAGTCTGTAAAACAAGAAATGTCATTAAACAAACTAAGTAAAATTTTTTGGCCAAGCGTGGATTTGAAACCAGGGGGGCGTTTTATCAACGTGTCTTACGACGTTTTTTGTCGTAAGTCTGTCGTAAGACGCCGAATCTACGACAAGGGCGTTTTATCAACGTTTGTCGTAGCTAAGATGTCGTAAATTTGCCTATTTTTGTCGTAACTTTTAAGACAGGTCCGAGGCTGTCTTAGCGTGTCGTAACTCAAACAAAAATGGCCGCCATGTGAGTCCTCTTCAAAGACATTTTAAGCATTTTCAACAAATAAAGCATAATTCGAATACTTTTGGGACGAAGTGTTAATGACGGGTACGAAAATTAACGAGAGGGAATGGCTTAAATGTGCTAAATGTAAACACAATTTAAGAAAAACAACTGAAATGCCTTCGCTGGATCCATGCCAGGTAATCGCTTTGTTTTCTCTCTCTTTTCATAGATAGATCAATATCACGTCCCACACTTTGTCATGACATATTGAATTTATGCATTTTACATTCAATAGCTGTCATTATTTCAAGGGAGAATATGAAAATGAATACACAGACTGCTATGGTCATACATATATTGTAGAAAAGGAAATGAGTTCAGGAATTGTCATATAATACATAATTACACAAGCCAATTACTGTTTTATGGAAAGTATTGTACACAAAGTTCCAACTGCCAACCAAACAATTGAGATTTGAAGCTTATTATGTATATAAAGCATGGTTTTTGCTTAATGCAGAGACACAGGCATGCAAGCTGAACTTCTGTACATCCATACCATGTAGTAAACACTGTAGAATCAGGTCTGAATTTACTTCCTACACATATAAAAGCTACTTTATTTTGTTGGAAATCTTCCTATTTCACGGAAATATAAACCATATATATATATATGTCCGTGCTATTCTAAATAACCATATTTGTGGCTTTGATACTGTGCAATACAATTGGTTGAACTAAATGCAAGTAAATACTACCAAGCTGAAAGATGGGTACTCTACTGAATACACAGTGTAGTGTAGTCATATACATAAAACAAAGATTTAATCATTTAGATGTAGGCCTATATATATATTTAATTGGAGAAATTAATATTGTACACATACATTTTAATTAAGGTGGAGTTAAGTTGTGACTATTACTATATATGACCCATATAATAATAATAATAATAATAATAATAATAACGACTTTATTTAAAGAGGCAACACAGTTGGGCAAGCCCAGTCTTCCCTGTGAGCCTCTATGAAATATACATGTTTACAACATAATGCTACAGGCAGGTATAGATACACAAACAATTAAAATTTTACCTGAAAAAAAGCAACAACAAAAAACAATGTATGAGATTATACATAAATATATAACAATATAACAATAGACATGACACTATTTACAATGTAACACTATTTGGCCCACCAGAGTAAAACCATGTGAGGTATGATCTTTTGAAAGTATTTAGTGTATTTGACTGGCGAATATTTTGTTCCAGATTTTTGGTCCAGATTTTTGGTCCAGAATATGCAAGAGATTTTCTACAAAATTCAAGTCTGGGTTTTGGAATGTATAGAGTGTTGCTTGAGTGTGATCTTAAAGATGTGTTATTTGTTTCATTAAACAAGTTACACATGTATTTAGGAAATATATTATTTATTGATTTATACACAAAAACAGCTTTTTTGTAGAGAATACGGTCTTGCATCTTCATCCATTTCAGTTCTTTAAATAAGGTTTGTGTTGGTGCATCATAAGTCTGGTCAAGAATTATTCGAGCTGCCCTTTTCTGGAATTTATATAATTTATTTGACAGTTCATCACTGCAGTTGCCCCAGATAGTGCAGCAATAATCGAGGTAATATATGAGGCTCATCAGGATAAAGTAACATAATCACAAGGGCTGCAATACATTGTTAATGTCAACAACACATGTGTGCATCTGTATAATATTCATAATGAACTCTAGTGACAGGAATATACCTTTATCTACTTGTACCTTAAGTACCTTGATGCATATATACACCTTCTAGACACAATGATGCTCCTCTTATTTACATTGATAAATGATTACAACCACCAGTATTCTTAGTCATGTTAATTACAGTTTTATTTTCATGAGATATATATCGTGGACAGCTTAAGTACATTCACATATCCGTGCTATTCAGATCGGATCCACACAAAAATGATACATTTTTGAAGTGCTTATGTTAAAGTGAATCGGCAGTGGTTTTCATGTTTTATTCGTCTATCTGTCGTCATTAACATATTTTTGTTCCATGTTGTATGTATGCTGATAACTTAATAAATTTATCTACCTAAGTTTCTCCGATAATCGCAGATATAAGCGTTTAAAAAGTCCGTTTCATGTTAACTATTTACATTGACGACGCGAATTTGACAGGTGCATGGGAGAATGACGCACCGGAAGTTCCGTATTCTAGACCGCGTCCCGATTTTTACCGTCTTACGACAACATTATGTCGCAGCTACGACATTCGAGTTACGACACCGTTGATAAAACGGTCTGACGATGTCTTATTTATTTGTCGTAAGTTCTGGAGTTAAGATAAGACATGTCGTAGCTACGACATCTTGATAAAACGCCCCCCAGGACCTTTTGCATGTAAGGCAAGATGTTTGACACATAGGCTAAGAATTGATATTGACCAAGGTGTTCCAAATGATTCAAAATTTACATTCTCATTAGGGTGGCCTTACCTTAAGAGATACATGCCCTTCATGGCCGTTTGTTCCATTAAAAATTGTATGTTTAATACAAGCCTTTAAGGCAGAGCCAAAGCGCTTACCTCAATTCCGCTATATATGTATTTATATACCTTTTTTTCTCCATTGTGATATAAATTGGCATTGAAATGAATACTAACTCCATATTGATTGTCGCCTAAATAACCAAATACACAATTTACGAGAATACAGAGAACTTAGATTACATGACTGTATGATTAAGTTTAACTTTTGAAATTGTTACTCACTGTGACAGCATATGCAATCTCCTATGCAGTCGTCTCCCTTGAACAGAGACCTTTGCAGGCTGTCAATTGGGCCCTACTTTTTCTACATTTCCCTACTTTTTTACCTGCTCCCTACTTTTTCTTGAAAAAGCCCTAATAACCCTACTTTTTTCCAATCTTAGTCGTTAACTCAAAATATTTATTCCACCTGCATGGAGCACAGAGGTCTAATCATGGAGAATTTACAGTGCAGTGAATTTTTACCATTTTTTGGTATTAAAAAGATAATGAATCATCCCTACTACATGTATCCCTACCTTTAGACAATATCATCCCTACTTTTGCCCTAATTAAAAAAAATTGTCCTTCTTTATTCCTACTTTTTGAAAAGAGTTGAATGTAAGATTCTATCTATGACATAACAGCAAAAACAGTTGATTTTCGTCAAAATAACCTCCTATATGCAAGCAAAGTATGGAGTTTGTAATTCGGTCTTTGGTAAACAAAATCTGACGCAACGGAAAGTGGTTCCTTCAATTTTATTTTTCAACCAAAAAATATGAGTTAAAAAGATGATAACACAATGTCATATTCATATTAATATGACAATAATTATCAATGTAATAAAGCGTCATCTTGATCAATGTCATCATTATTTTAGCCTATCTACATCACGCTTGTTTTGTTTTGACAGCTCGCTCGAGAGATGTTATTTCACTAGTGAAATATCGAAAACATAATACAATGGTGTTACATGTATTACCACTCTATAGCGTATGTTATGTTATAAAACAATTAAAGACCTTGTTTCAAGGTGTAATGGCCGTCTGTCATCAATTGGCATTCATGAAGACAGTCAATGTATTGTAGATAAGTAAAGTAATAGATGAAGATAAGTGTTGAGAGGAATTGGAAGTGGTGTAAATGTGGATGGACAGCACTATGACAAAATGGAAACTGTCACACAATTATCAATGTTACTATTAAAACAATGATTTACAATTTTGCAATAACTATTACGTTTGTGATTTTTAGTGATAATTGTATCTCAAATATTTCTAAATATCTTGAATAGACATGTATAAAAATTGGTCAACTGTAAATTGTTAAAACGAAAGAAGGCTAAAAATGCTGCCAATGGTGTTTTTGGTCCGACCATTCCAATGCGTTACTCATTTAAGTTTGTGTCCCTTTTGCCTTGGAAATGTTTTAAATGTGTGGTGGCTTTGTTTTTGACATTGACCTGAAATATATGCAGTAAAACCCCACTTAAAGACCACATCAATAATGAGACCACCTCAAAAGTAAGGACACAACTTTCAAGTCCAGTTTCACTGTTTTGCTTTTTATTCAACCTCAATATTAAGACCGCCTCAATATTAAGAACAGTTTCAAGAATTCCAAGGGTGGTCTTATTATTGAAGTTTTACTGTATTTATTTTGTTTTAAGTCATGTTTAGGAAATATCATGGCAGATTTTATCAAATAGGTTTTGTTCTTATAGGGGAGCAATTCTTCACTTGGATATAAAGTCCTTAAACATAGTACTGGATCAGTGGTACAATGCCAGACTGATTGATTTTGGATTAGCTAGGGAAATGGAAGAAGGGCGTGACAGTTCCAATACAACGAAAGTACGAATTCCTTACTCAAAGGGTTATTGTAAAATGATAAGGGACGGTCAATTTGGTGTGTACGCTGACTATTATAACTTTGGTGTGGGTAAGTGTAACAAGTATCAGTATTTGTTTTCTTAGAACCTTACTGTTCAACATGACGTCATGAACTATTGCCACCGTCAAATAGTTCTTGCTAAAAAAAGAAGTTATGTGAATGCTTTATTGAATAAATATCAGATCCTATGGAGGGTGATAGCATATAATGTTACTGTTAAAGTTAATGTCATCTATAAGGTGTAAGGCAACGGTTAACATTATATGCTATCACTCTCATTGGGATATGATATTTTTTTTATTATACCTAACACATATTTTGATATCAAAATATAAAACAGTAAAGTCAATGTGAAACAGAAACAAACAATTTATTGTAATACTGAAGAATCAATGTAGTGTAACATTACTTTGGACACAATCAATCACTATACTAAGTTAACGAATCTAAGAAAACATCAGAAGGATGACAGCTATTGTTGTTTGCAAACATTACAAGCGCTTGAATGTTACCTATTTTAATAAGCGCCTATTGACTCTAATTATGGGAATTTCCAGTTGTCTATTTTAAGACCTGCACGAGGGTAAAAACGTTATAACCCAGGGTAAAAAACGTTATGCTACAGGGTAAAATGCTTTGTCACGGATTAACTTATTGCGTGTGCATTTATATATGCGAATTTTACATAGACATATCATGTGAGGTATTATAATATTATTTGCATACTAGGAATAATTATACAGGAGATACAACAGAAAGCATATTATTTGTTCCTATTACCGACTTTTATCTGAGATAGTAGAAGTGATCAATACACAATCAGTGATCGCGATATATAGCAAGTTTATCTGGATATAGTCTACTGATACATTGGAGTAAACCACCTAATAGCTTTTGATAAATACTGCTACATTTTAAATAAAGATTATCTGAACTTAGAAAAATATTGATCCTAACAAAAATCGTATAATTTTATAAAAATCATCACCATTTAACATTGCACATCTGCCAGTTATGCTTCAAAATTGTAACGTACCATAATGTTTGGAAGAGTGTGGATTGTGGCTGTCTCCATGGTTGTTCATTTGTGAACAAGATCTGATATACAGTGTGTGGTTGAATTATTATCAAGATGTATGTGTCAGTCTCTGAGATTTTTGGCCCAAATGACGTATCTGGGTGAAATTGAGTTATTATCATTTCTGAATGCAGAGATCTATGTGAAAACATTTTTTTTGCAAAAATATATTTTATTCAGGGAGTTACAGCCTTTCAATATGGTCACCAAGACTACAAAAAATTCTGAGTTTCCCAAACTTAATACATCAAATATGTTATCAGATACAACAATATTTCACAAATACTTGTTTATTATTGACGGCGGCCTTCAGGCCGTCGTCTATTTGAATAATTTTTAATCTAGGTACATGGAGTTGCATAATCGAAATGGGAGAAGCCATTGGTATTATGCTTTTTTAAATTGTTCTTACAAAACGTGATTCTAATTATACAGATAAAAAAAGTGTACTAATTGATAATAAAAAAATGTCAAAATATTTAAAATGTATTTTTACCGTTAATAAAAAGCTTTAAAAAATGTTTTACGTATGCTTATAAGAATTTACAACAGCTAGTCACGAAAACGGTTAGGCATCGTGTATTACATAGCTTCGTTTCACAACTACGCTCAATTCATCATCAAAGTTCAGGAAATGGTTCCTAATGCTGTGCACGCAAATTGAAATTGTACTTATAAAAAAGCAAATTGTTAAACAAAAAATGTTAATCCATATTAATAAGTTCATGAATGCAGTTTATAATGTACAAATATAAATACAGTGACCAAACTATGCAATATACATTGCCTTAACTTGACCCATATAAGTAAGTAGAACGCAATTTTCCTTTGTTCTAGAATAATGAATATGCGCATGCGCAGTAATAACTAGAAAAAGGATTTCTGCCGTCCCGTACCGTTAATTCCCGATTTGTACAGACATACAAAAAGTACATGAAAGAAGGGCAACCATTTCGTCCATAAAACATTTTATTTAAATAAAAAACATTTATGGCCAGCAAGTGGTTGTGTTGTGAAAGTTGGGAGTTTGATTAGCTAGTAAAACAAATTGAACAAACAAGTAGGTGATTGTTGTAAAAGGGCTTTTATTTTAAAGCCTTAAAAATACCAGTGTATGACAATCATATAAAGAAACAACATATGAACTTATATACATTACATATAAAACAAAGGCATTACACTGGAGAAACTAATTTTTTGAGAAATACAATGTTTTATCTGGGCAATAAAACCGTTGTATTAAATTTTTATAAAAGTGCAAAAAAAAATCCATAGGTATTTTTTGCATATCTGTAGGTAAGCTTATGTGATTGCTGTTTGTCTGCCTGTTGCTTAGCCAATTGTCGTGAGTACTTAATATAAACAATATTTATTATGCTGTCTACTAGGATGAAAACGAGAAAAAAATATTGTTGTATTTAATTTTACAAAATCTTGGGTTGCACATATTGATTTGATTCAATTAAATTGTTTATGCCCTTCTAAGTAATTAAATGGTGCTAGCTGTAAGTCTCAAAAACTAAAATAAGCTGTTGTGCATACTTACTTATTTGCCAATGCTTTTATGTTTCTATTCTATCTATATAATTATTAATAACAATAGCTTTTAAACATCTTCTTGCAATAAATCATGTTTTTCAAACATAAATTAATTGCTCAAAGCAAGAGATACCACATATTTTTAAAGTTATTTTTCCTTAGATACCAAATCTTCATGGCATTTTTTTTTCGCTTACATACAATAATATTGCAAAAGCATACATTGTTTTACAGATTAATCATTATATCTACTTCATAAGACATGTACCTATGCCATTTGGCTATAATACTCAAACTTTACTAGACAACTGTTAAACTAAATCAGCATTTTATATGAATGAAAATGATCATGGTGTCTGTATAATCATATGTGTATTTTTTTACAAAACTTACTTTTTCATGCATGTATGAATGTATTAATGCATATATCATCATAAAAAACCCATCATTAAGTAATCCACAAAATGCAAGCAGCTATTATTTTTGTATCATCTCTTTTGTAAAAGATCTGTTATGTACTTTTATTTCACATACCATATGCAGTTTTGATAATAAATGTTTTCTTGTTATAAATACTACTGTTTTTATTCTTTTATATCCTCATCAAACATGTATGAGTACAGTGAAACCTCCATAATAAAACAACCTTTCAGTCCTTTTCAAACTATTCTCATTATTAAGTTGGTCTTAATGTAATGTTGAGGTTAAATCAATAGCAAAACAATAAAAATGGACTGAAAAAAGGGCTCACAATTTCAAATGTCTTATTATTGATCCAATATTAACATTAAGAGGAGGTTTCACTTTATATTTTGTTTTGCACATATCAGTTGGTCTATGAGTGCAATGTTGTTGATTGGTAGGTCGACAATAACTTTGGGTTCAACTACAAGACAATTTCGTTTCAGAAAATTACTTGTCAATTCAGAAAGTGATCATCGTGGCATTTAAAAAATTATATTTAATAAACTTGGTTAATTCTAATGCCAAACTAATATTTTACATTAATGACTACTTGTCTACCATGTACTCATACATGTACAAGCAACTTTTATGCTAGCATTTATTGCAAACTGATCTGTCACATGATGAGTGCTTGTGATCATATATAGTCCTTCTAAAGGTTCCAGTTCACAGTTTTGACTAAATATTGAGATTTTGTTTAATGGTCTACGTACTGAGTTAAAGGTCTTCTTTTATCAGTATAAACCTATATCTAGTTTCATATTAGTTAATTTGAACTGAAGAAATTAAGGCACTTTTAAAAGATTACAATTTGACACAATTTTGTGACACTTGGTCACAATTGATTTGTAAGGAATAAAAATTTGTAAGCACATTCTACCGTTTTTTTTACTTTGAATCCAATGTGAATACTTTTTTCATCACATGACAAATAATATGTTCCACATAAACTAAAAATTACACATTGTTATTGTATTGTCTCACTGTCTGTTTAGATAAATGCATGTCACAAACTGGTCGGTTTGTTTTACATAAACAAGTCATATTCCAATTAAACTACAAATGATTGATTGGTACCAAGACTATTTAGGCAATTGTCATGAATTGTGGATGATTCTTACCAGAATTATGGCTTGGTGATGATCATACTTTCTTATTTATTGATAAACAAAATAATAAATCTTCAATATCATGCTTCCTAAAACTTGTGCCGCCGTTTTGATGCTTTGCATCAAAATTAGTCTTGTTTGTTCTTTGGATGAATAAATTTACAATACATGCAATAAGATTCCCCCCCCCCCTAAATTGCAGGGAAACAATCGTTGCCATGGTACATTGTAACCAATTTATTTAAATATAAACTGATAACATATATTTTCTTCAAAGGTCAAATTTACTGGAAATGTTTTTTAATTATAAAACACCTCAAACAATTTATTCTTATACAAGGTCTTAATATTGATAGTTTAACTTCTTACAAGTTCTATTATAACATTGAGCTAAAATTCATGATAGAATGTTGAAGGCTTTAGGGGTTGGGGGTCTCCTTCAGACGCCAAATTGGCCACCACCCTATTTGAAAAAAAATCACATCTCCGAAATATGTTATATGAGTTTAGGCCATGCCGTTTTATATTTCTGTTAAGCATCCACACGCGTTTAGGGTTTTAGCTCTTTGAGCTAAAAGAAAAAATGTTTGTAAGTTTAAGAAATGCCAAGGGAAGTAACCACTGTGTTGAAGTTACGTATTTTCATAATGAAACATGTTCTTTAGTTATATTTTTATCATGTTTACCTCATTAAAACATGTGAAATGATACATGGGTAAAGTTAGGACACCTTAGTTGTGTGAACATCGCATCTGTTTAGTTTTCATTGTAATTATTGTATTATTTGATTTAAAACTTAGTTAATGATAAATGAAAATTTTGTTACAGTAATCCGGGAACTTCTGACAGGCAGTAAGGCATACGATGGAAATGAACAACTGAAAGAATTGAATAAAAGAGAAGTAAAAGAGCGTTTAATGGTACATTTTCATTAAATTCAGAAAAACCTCAGGCATATATGATTCAGACTTTCCTTATCATATTTTCAACTATTATTCCACATTGCTTAACCTTTTACTCCATGGTGACGCACTAGGACGCAGTTGTCTTATCTCCATGCAGATGCACTAGGACGCAGTTGTCTTATCTCCATGCAGACGTACTGGGACGCATCTGATGTTTAATGTTAAAAAAGTCGATTTTTACTACAAGTATCGTAAATTAAACTTACCCCAATGTCAAAAAAAATTAGCATTTTAAGATGTTAAATCCTCAATAAAATAATGTGGTTAATATTGATCAAACAGCGATCAAACAATCCTATGTAAAGAAATTTTCACAGAGCACGATTTCATCATCACTATTTCTAAACAAGTTGGTAATTTTCCACTTCAATTCTGATATTTTCATAAAAGTTTAATTGTTTTAATCCATTTCCACGCCAATTAAATAGTTTAAAAGACTGCTGTGAAAAACAATATTAATCTTTAAAAATGTGTAAATATCGACCAAACAAAGGATGTAAATTACGCGTGGAATACGTCATCATGACATTTTTTGTGAACACAAGTCTGCTATTTTCTGAAAATTTCACCAGCACAAAATCAATATTAAAGTAGGTCAAATCCAGGTACTTATTGTCTGTGTTGCAATTCTTGTGACAACAATTTAGTTTTCAACAAGAATAAACATCAAAGATGTTTGAAGTCACTGCCTAAGTCTTTGAAGTAAATATTTTTGGATGACAGTTGCAGCCACGTACTGAATTACAAATTGAGATCAAAGATTGATATGACCTAATCATTGCAATTATCAATGGGACTAATTATATCAAACAAGAAATAGCAATATGAATTAACACATAATGAAGATCTCCTGGGGTTTTAGACTCTTATGTTTTTACAGCTGACACATGGTGCAATTTAGTGACTAGTAGGACTAATCTAGCTGTGAGAATACTAAAGTCAATTTTAACACTTAGGACTTTTTGTTTTATTTACATTTGCCAACACAACGCCAATGTAACTGTAACTGTATTAGTAAATCTGTTTTTGTTTTTGAACATAGATTTGGCTTGTATAAATTCATTTTATTACAAAATATAAATATTGACTAAAACAATGACTGTAGTATAATCATTGTTCATATATAATTAATTATAATTGCTAATTAATATGTTATATTGGGATTATAAACCCAATTTCACCACAATTGTTTTTAGAAATACACATGTGTATGTGTATCTCAAATTATAATTTTCTGTATCTTCTATAGTTTTTAACCCACAATAATAAAATTTACATCATTATACAGAAAATTTAATTCCCTAAAACTTTAACAACATGTAAAATTGATTAAACCAATACTTAACACTGTTATTTCATGTTTAAGCGTACAGGTGTCAATCACTAGTTATTTTCCAATAATCTGTATGCAGATAAAGTAGGCTATGTGACCAGTCTCTTATCAGGATACAGTAGGTCAATGGGACAGAGGTCCATGGAGTAAAGGGTTAATACCATTCTGAGGAAACATCACTTTGGCTGCACATTCATATAGCAATGGTGTCCCTCTTTATAAAGTATTGGTTACATCGACCATGGATTCGCGAAATTCCGTTAAGCATTTAATTGCTTGGATAAACTTGAGCAACGAAATGCTTTGCTCGCAAATTTGAAAGCTCTAAATTTAACAATGTATCTGAAATATGCAATTGTCCAAAATGAGTGTTATTCAGTAGTTATTTCAAATTACTGTCATCAAAGAGTTCATCATTCTCGACAGCTCTCGGATATTTCCGTACCACTTCGTTACTCTACGGACATCCTCTAGTGTATGTCAGGCAGAGCACTATGTGGCATAATTCGCAATTTTGTGCGGTCAAAAAATAGTTCTCGTAAAATGGATTTAACTCTGATAAATTCACATAAGAAATTGATTATTGTTGTCAATTCTAGTTAAAAACTCACATATTTTAGTCTTCATATAGCTTAAAAATGTAATTCTTATCCCGTTTCATCAGCACTCCAGCGTTCACGCCACCATATTGCTTACATGATGGTTTAACATATAATAATGCTAATTTCCTTTGTAAAGTTTCATAGTACTTGTGTTACAGTTCTGATTCACATGTCATGAAATATCCCGAGGTAAAATTATTACCAACAAATTTAAACGATCATCAAGTATCATAGAACATATTTGAGCTGACAAAATATTTTATGTAAGTCTTGACAGGAATCTTGTTGCAAAGAATTCATGTTAACTGTAATAAGCTGATAATTGAGATGTAAATTGATAATGAACTGTTCGCATTTATTCTTAACCCACAGCAACTCTGGACATTCAGTCAACCTAAACCTGATCCAGAAGCTCGTAAACCTTTTCCAGTAGCTCTTAAACTATTCGAGCTATCTGAAAAATGCTTGGAAGATAAAGACATCAATTCAGAAGAGATTCTAAACACAGTTCAGGTATATAATATATTTTAGCTCACCTGACCACGAAGTGCTCAGGTTGAGCTATTGGGATTCCCCTGTGTCCGTTGTCTCTAATTTAGCTTGTAAACACTCTAGAGGTAGCATATTTTACCTGATCTGCATGAACTTTGATTTGAATGTTTGTCTCATTGAAATATAGGTCGGATTTGATACTGGGTCATCAGCGGTAAACAAATAGGTCCCTAGGTCCAATTACAGTTAAACCTTGTTAACACGCCAGAGGTCACAACTTTTACTTTATCTGTATGAGACATGATCAAAATGTTTGCAACAAATAATATAATAAGCAAAAAAGTGGTTTGTTACTTACATGTTAATAAGTATTTACCGTTAATCGCTATTTTTCCATATATTTAATTGGGTGGAACTTCTATACTGGCCAAACCAGTTTTTACATAGTTTAATTTTGTCAAAACATTGCATTATTGATACATGTACAGTTCATGTTTGACTGTTCACTAGTAAAGATGGAAAAAAGTTAACGAAAAGTAGAACGTTTGAAACAAAATACTAATTGTTTTTTGTTTTTTTTCTTGCATGTATGTGACTGTGTGTGTTTTAGTATGTTTCAATAAATTGTTGTACATTTGTATATATATAATGTATGTTAATGCAACATCATAAGATCCATTAATAAACTAATACAATGCATGTTCTGTATCACTGCATACACCTCTAGCTCAGGTGTAAACAAGAAACAAGTCAACTGTGATGGATGTTATAATGAAATTTGTTATATCCATAAAAAGAAATTTCATTATATAGATATATAAAAGTTTGGATATAACAAAGTAAATCTCCAGGTCCCCAGAAATTTGTTATAAACATTTTCCATTGTACTTATTTTTTGTATATGATTCTTTTAAAAACTTCAAGTGATGTATAAATTCTAATTAAGGTAATTAGGGAGTTGTTCATGACGTTTCCACTCTTGAGGAGGTTATATAGGATTACGTCTTTCGTTCAAATCGATCTTATGTTATTTTTGGAATTTTGTACTTTGTTTATCTTATTTGAATATAGTATTTTTTTATAACTTATTTTTAGATACTCATGACTGCTAAATTACATAAAACTTGGGACTTCGATGGGAAGAAATGTGATATGTGCATGCGGTATGATGCAGGTAAAATACACATTAATACTTGAAATATGTACACTGTTCTGTCTAATTATTCATTTATAAAGCCGTAGTCTTTCCGGGCATTTTGGTACTCTTTAGAAAGTATGTCATCATTGATGATGTCATCAATGTTACCATGACCGTACATAGTAACATTGTATACTTATAAGCTAATTTAATACCATTTGAGCGCCGCTGTTTAAGATTTCCAACCTCTTCTTCAATTGACATAATTTCCAGAAAACGTCACATGTGGCGTCACCATGTACTGACAGTAAGCAAAATTTACCCCATATGGCAAAATGAAAACGAAGTGACCATACGGAGGAAACATTGTTTCTTGCTTGCAAATAGTGACATCACATCTTGCGTTTTCTTGAAATGACATTACTTACAGAAGAAGTCTGAAATCGTACAGCGGCACTCATTTCATATTCAGTTATCTTTATCCGGCACCAAAAAATATCCAAATTATAATTATTTCATATCCTATGAAATATTATCAGTCGCCCTGTATTAGTTATGGACTGAATTTGTGGTAAGTAGGTTCAAGTTCCCTGTTACAAAAAGTAGAATGATGGTATGTGCGCATTTATTTCAGTTTATGTATTGTGCGGTTTTATTAACCGCGAACGTATGAATATATTACCTGGTCCTTTACATTTCCTTATAGGTGTACTGAAATGTGTGTGTTTTTCCGTAAGCTTGAAGGAGAAAACGCCGCGATTCTGTTTTGATAGAAATATAATTCAAACAGCAATTATAGCTTTATGCACAAGAGCATTTCCTTACCTACATTGGCACCGAACGGTCCTGAAAGTTCATATACCTGTTCGCGGTCAATATAACAGCACTATAAATCTTTTGATTTTAATGAACATGGGTTGGTTTGTATTGAATGTCCGCTATTATCATGGAATTCTTTTGATGAAAATGCAGCCTACAGTTGGGCATCTGCATCCTCTTGCTATGCATGTGTTTATATATATTTTTTTAAACTTCGTTTCTTTCAGTTGATGAAACCATCCTTGAACACAACAAGGAGTGTAAAATGAGAGTGTGTGTCTCTTGTATGAGACATTCATACTGTAATCCTATAGTTTGTCATACCTGTGGAGAGGTGATAAATCCGAATATAGGTATTTTTCAGTACCGCAAATCCTCATTTAAAGACCACCTCAGAATTAAGTGCACCTCTTCAATATGACAATATTTTTTATATATACCATTTTCTCTTTTTTCATCATAACTTACCTTGAAAGTAAGGCCACTATGCAACTAAGACCAACTATTTTCAGAACAAAGCGTGGTTTCATTATTGAGGTTTTACCGTGTTTCAATTCATTTTGTGGAAAAGTTTGTTTTTCTCATTTTCGGTGCAAAAATTGTCTGAAACTGTATGTATACTTATCTATTCATAACACATGTCATGTTGCTCTTTGTACATAGGTATTTTGTTAAGTTAACCTGTGTTATAGTGATGTTGGTTATGACATCGAGAATTTCCCAATCATAGTCTGGACGTCTTGACCAAAGATGTTTTAGAGGCTTAATTGTGATTTAAAGAATTTAATAAACGAGGAAATATTTATAAGTATTCCATAATTAGTTTTTTCCATATGAAGCGCAGAATATTTTTTAAGAATAATGTACATTCTGACGCGATGTCTTCATTTTGAAGCTTTTTTTTTCATCTTGTTCTTAATATTTGAATTTCTCTAAGAAGTAAAGCATACGTCCGATTCTAATAATATTGGTATTAAATGGAAGTTAAAACATATAACTGTTAGAAAATTTAACATCCAGAAAATTGGCTTTTTAGTCACTAATACAGTTTTTTCATGACACAGGTCATACATGTTTTATGTTCTCATAACCTTGTATTTTCAAAAAATTGTAATAATCAATGTAAATAATTTAATTTAAAAGATCTTTTGACTATGTAGGATATGGTTGGGATGCTGTTCTTATAGCTGGGAATGACTTGGGGAATGAAGCATTAGCCGAGATATTTTCAGAGGATGTTGAAAAGGTGAAGATAGTCATAACCTCTAAATGTCCTCTTGTGATGGGTATAAGGTAAGAAATACATTGATACAAAGGGTGGTCAAGAAGTAATTGGACTTTCGTTATTACTTTGAATAAGATCAGTAATTATACAATTCGGAAATAATGATGCTGGTATCTATCGGTGAAGAATATGCCAAATATTGAAGCTATTGACTGATAAATGTATTGTAAATATAGTAAAATTTCTTTTTAAGACCACCTCAATATTAAGACCACCTCAAAATTTAGAACACAATTGTCAAGCCCATTTTTACTGTTTTGCTCTTTATTCAACCTCAATATTACCTCAGTTTTCAAAGGTCCCATTATTTAGGTTTTACTGTAAACTCATTCATATTACTCCCGAGAAATACTTCGAAGGTACATGAATGGAAACTCTTATGAAGCGATTGTTTAATACTTTCATGCACCTTGTAATGTTGCATTTTCTTAATTAAAAAACAGCGTTTCAAACAATGCAAACCTTATCGATTCATAGAACTATAGACTTATCATGCAATATTGTCACATTTTAACCAATTTAAGGGCATGCTAATATGTGACCTTTTTTTATATCGAGCTTTAAAATCAGTGATTGTATTATTTAGCAAGATAGAAGAAGTTCGTTCCAATAAGATTGGATTTGTCTCTCAATGTTTGTAATAAACTTGTATTATATAAATACTTCTGGTCAATAATTCATGTTTTGGATCTTTCAGCGAAAAGCGAGTGTTAACTGTAAAGCCAAAGTCTCCTGGTAAGAGTAATCCCATGATACCCTCATTGACTGGTCGATTAGACACATTCCTGTCAGATGATCCTGAAGGAAAGCAGCTTACATTGGTGCTGTATTTTTCTGGCCATTATTCCAAAGAATATGGATTTCTGCTTGGGAAAGAAGATGAATTTATAAGCATAGAGGATTTGCAAAAGCATTTATTGGGTACTGATAAAAAAACTGCAGGCAGATATGTAAGACTGGTCATATTTCTTGATTGTTGCTGTGCCCCAAGAGTAAAAGTTGAAAATTTTCGTGACGACCAGAGTGACATTATATTAGTGCAGTTGAATGCTTGTACAGTGGATAGTCAGTCAGTTGCGGATAACACAGGAAGTGTCTTCCAAAGATTGTTTACTCAGGCTTTGACAGGAAGAGCACTCTCTTCTAAGTGTATGAATAAATGCGAAGATTGCGGTATTGACAATGATTTTGTGACTCTTATTAACTTACAAGAATACATTATGGAACATTATGCTAGTGATTTAAGTGAACCTACAGTCAATTTTTACAATGCTCGACAGAGGGACATACGTATTGGCTATGTTGTCAATGTGTTTGTGAAGTTGGAATTTCATTTTGATAACGAAGAAAAAAGGGATTTTCCTCACTCCATGTTTCCCAATATTAAAAAACTTAGAAACATTCTGTTTGATGAATATTTAGGTAAGTATATTTATGTTTATTCTTTTTGTGATTTGCACCTTTTGTCAGTAAATTATCAAACTATCTGATTAGTAAATTTGGACTGCGATCTATCCAATTCAACAAATCAATGCTGTCTGTTGGTTTCATCATATACATGTATATGATTGATATATATACAGGTGTTCAAAAAGTTTGTTCTCAACTCTTAGTATCTTTTTTAATGCTCTTTCCATATAATTATGACGCTATGGACCGATAGTTCTTCTTCTGCGCGAGAGTTCTACATATAACAGCAGTTCATGCATAAACAGTATCTTTCAGTATGCAAAATAAAGCAAGTGTACACACCATTTTTCTCATTGTACCCACATTCAAACATCATTAACACACTTTTTAACACCCTTTATAAATATATATGTACTTTACTTAAGTTTTGCGGAAAGTTCTTTATAATGCTTATCATATTTTGATAATTTGCGTGTTTTATTCATCATACTTTTTTTAACCATAAATCTTGTCCAAACAAAATGTTTGTTATAACCCGAACATATTTACCTGATCCTGACCTTTATGCATGAGTATATTATACAGTAGACATTGTATTACAATGTATGTGGTACAGTTCAAGTACAGTTGAACCTGTCTTAGGAGACCACTCAGGGAAGCAGTAACAGTGGTTTCTTAAGACAGGTAGTTTCTTAAATAAGGATACAGTAAAGTGGACAAAAACAAAAACGTTAAGTAAATGGCATTTTGTTTAATATTTAAAAAATACTTTATTAAAGCTATCAAAATATTTTATTACACAAAATAGGCAAAATTAGATGAAATATTTTAATCACATGTACATATAATTATGTAATAAAATCTATAGAAATCAATACAAAAATAAAATATTTTCTTCTTTAGCGGTTGCTTAGCAATGATGCTGTGTGTGAAAGTAAATGATTGGTATTTACGTTGGACAGGTGGTCACTTATGTATATTAGGTTAATGCTAAAAAACTCATGGGAGAAATTCAGAACAGTCGTAAAAGACAGGAGGTCACTTGTAAAAGGTTCTTGGAAGGACAGGTTCAAGTGTATGTTGTGGCATCCCTATACCGAGTGATAAATTGACCCTCTTGCTTTAAATACATCTTGATAATATCAGTTTTAAGTGATTGTGCGGGGTTAACACTGCATTGTAGGGGCCTCCATTGGTGAGTGGCTATGGTCGCTGACTTCAAATCATTTGCCCCTTAACCCTGCAGGTTCAAATACCACCAGCCATATAGAATCTATCAAAGTAGCTTATGATGGTTTTACCCAAGTGTCCGACAGGGTTCGTCCTCCACCCTAATAGCTGGAATAGTCACTACATGACCCTGGCTGTTCATGTAACTTAAAGTTCAGTTTAAAAATAATTCTTTGACATTTGTTTCTTTGCAAAGCATGTGTACTCTTGTCATTTAATGTGACATGTGTTATTTTTACAGAAATGAGACCAACCGGACAAGGACCTCCAATTAGTAGAACCTATTTTATTGATATCCTTTCCATATTCTCCAAACTTGGTCCAAAATATAAACACAGACATGAGTTGGATACTATAGAAAAGGTGAATATGGCCTGGGAGTGTAGAAGAGAGTTGTATGTGTCGTTACGTGAGGCCTCCAAAAGAACAGGAACAGATTTAGTGGGTGTCTTCTTTGAGAAAACGTCTGTAGAACCAGTTGTGGACTATCTATTCAAAAATGTAATGTACTTCTACTATTTATCAACTTATTTATTAACCTCACCTTTTATATACAGTAAATCTCACACAAAAATCGCCTCAATATGGAGACCATCTCAAAACTGAGACCACAATTTTCAAGTCCTTTTTCATATTTTTGCAGTTATTCAACCTCAATATTAAGACCACCTCAAAAAGTAGACCGGTTTTCAAGGGTCCCAATGCTGGTCTTATTATTGAAGTTTTACTGTATTTGGTCATTGATTATTTATACATAGATATATAATTATATTTGTCAGCTGTAGCGGTTATTGAGGTTTTACTGTATTCATTAAAGACTGGCATATGAGACCCTAATATCTGCTTGGAGGTTACAAAGTTTTTTAGCTAACCTAAGCACATAGCACTCATGGTGAGCTTTTAGGATTGTTGGATAGCCATTGTCCATCCGCAATTTGTTTGTGGACACGCTCTAGTGGTCACAATTTTTATGTAGTCCTGATGAAACTTGCTCAGAATGTTTGCCTCAACAAAATCTTTGTCAAATTTGATACTGGGTCAATATGAGTCAAGAAGTAGGTCAAAGGTCAAATCACAGAAAATCTTGTGGACACTCCAGAGACCACAATGTCTACCTGAATGACATGAAATTTAAATAAAATATTTGCCCTAAAAAAAGTCAAGGTTACTGGGTTAGATGGGGTCAAAATTAGATCATGGGGTCAAACCTTAGAAAATGTGGACAAGAAACCTTATTAAATTGCATGTGTCAATGAAATGCACATCATATTCCATATCGAGTCAGTCATATTGGGTAAAAAAGCTGGGTTACAGGGTCAAGTCTTAGAAAATCCTCGTTGACTCCCTAGACTTTCTAAATACTCAGATGAGAGATCTAGTGCCATCTTGGCCTCACCTATTCATATTGAAAATGAGGTTACACATCCAATAAAAACAAAATCAGATTCATTAATTATTTATTGTTATTTACCTTGTTACTGTTAATTAAGGGGCTTTTTACATACTTGGTAAAGAATGACATTCCACTGTCAAAATATTTGCTATTTCACAGAAATTCAGTCGCTAATGAACTGAAACATTCATCATGACAAAAAATTACGATGTTTACTTTGAAAATCTGGAGATCGCAGCTCCCGGCCGGAAGAGCGTGAGTGGCCTGTCAAATCCGGGAGTCTCCCACGGAAATCTGGAGAGTTCACATGTATGAATTTGACATAAATTGCAATAAATAGGACATTTTACTTTCTTTGGAAAATCTTTGCTGTCACTGTATAGCTCTTAGGCTTAACCTGTAAAGTGTGTGACTTTCTGACTTGAAAACAAGAATGAAAACAGTTTTTGATGTTATGACACCTAATGTCATTCCATGTTTATTATCAAAACTGTTTGAACAATTGTAAATCCAGCGTTCAACGCAAGACTATCGTAACTCCTATGTTTTTATATAAGAGTTGCCATAGTCTTCAATGATCCCTTTAAATGCTCTCAGATTTGTCGAAATCCCTACTTTTATTTTGAGGTCTAAAGAGAGCTACTTCGCGTGTTGAAACATGTCAATATCAAACAAGGAGAAGACCTATAAAAGTCATTGGCTTTCGGTCTGATCCTTTTTACATTAACTACGGAACAAACTCGTTTCATGTAAAATGTTGTATATTGTATTGTATTATTATGATGTTCTTAGTATGCAAATAAATTATGTTTAAACTAATATCAAAACATGCAATTTGGGTGGTAAGAAAATATTATTTAGCCGTTTGAGAAAAGAATAGATAATGTCATGCTTTAATATTGATAATTCTCTTTTTTTTCAACATGTGAATAAACATGATCGGTCATTGAATGTTTGAGTGAGTATTCGAACATAAGGTGATAAATTTCTTACAACTGATACAATCAGACTAACTGTTGAACTTATATTCCTTTCAAATGCTTGACCAATTATTTCATTGTATTGTTTCAAAACAATATGAAAACAAGGGGGACAAAATGGCCCTGTATTGCCCACCTGAGTATCAAAGTATACATGTCATTATTAATGTATGTTATTTAGAAGCAAGATGAGACAAGGACAATAGGTCGAGACCAAATAATCAATGTCTGTCAAAAACTAAACTTACATTTGCTGGTCTGGCCTTCTACATGTCACAAACTGTTTCTTATAATTTCACAGGTATGTTAAATCATATACAACATGTGCACCCTGGCAGGGACATATTGACCCTAGGGGCAGAATTTGAACACTTTTTACAGTCATTGATTATCAGGTCTCAAGTTATTTCCCTTGAATTATAAAACATACGTTTGTCTACTTGTGCTTTTACGGTGGCTGTGCATTTCCTTCTTGAAATCATCTTTTATATTTATTGTCATTATCATTGTCTTACAGGGTACAAAAACCGTAGATGATGACAACACTGTGGAATTTACTATTCGCTTCAAAGAATTCCGGAACTTTCTTAAATCACAAATACCAACGTTGGATAAGGTGTTAAATGTTGTTAATGGATTGAAAGATGCTAAAGTTCAGCTTAAAAAAGAGCAGAAGGTACTATTTACTCTTACTTCTCTTCTTAATAATCTGCTACATTATTCAAAATTATGAAACTTTACATAAACTTACAGTTATGGTGGAAAAGCAACACAAAGCAAACAAGTCACCAGAACGGAAGGCCCGAATCATATTTTTTTCATCTCGTCTTTTCACACTCTGTCATCTGTGGTGTAGACTTTCAATTATAAGCTGTCCTTGTTTAAATATGTGTATGTACTACATACATGTATACATATATGCACATAAAACCGAAAACAAAAGTTGTTAATTGTTACTATACTGAATAATAATAAAACAAAAACATACGTAAGAAACTAAACAATATTGTGCACTATTGCACCTATTCAAAAACTAATGTATGAATCCATTTAGGACCAATCAGATTGTTCCTAATATAATTAACAGCTGTTTGGATTCAATAAAATATGTAACATACTATTATACATTGTGTTATTTCTGCGTACATTTAAGGTTGATGTCTCCAACATGAGTGTGAAATTTCCATACAATGAGACCACCAGACCAAAATATCGGACAGACTTCCTCTGCTTTTGTCTGAAAGAAGATAAGATCAAAGGATGAAATTAATCAAACAAATCGTCATTTTTGTATGTATTGTTATGTGAGTGTACGATTACTATGCAATATGTGTTAGTTATGTCTAGAAAAATCACAATACGCATATGAATGAGTTATTGCTTAAAATAGAAATAAACAACTATACACTAGTTACATGTAATGTAATGTTTTTCGGCGCAGCCTTACTAACATGGCTGTGCTATTTGCAAATTAGTGTTGTGTAAACCAATCAAATCTTACGTAAACAACTAAACCAACTTCTCTTCAACCGAACAAGGTTTGTAACCTTGACGCAGATTGGTTAACCTTTCGATGGGGAATGTTACCTTACCGATATACACCTAATTTTGGTGAATTTACCGAAATCCATTTTAGATCTGGACTGACCAGAAATCGTTACATCTTGGCTTTTTTGTGTTGCACATCCTTCAAATTGCGCCGACCATCTTTTTTCAAGATATTTCTTGTTATTTTTTTATTTACGAGTAGTGCATCAAAAGAAGTGCCTTTGCTTAACCATTGCTTTATAAATCCAATGGCCAAATGTTAACTTTGCTCAAATCAGATGAAATGATTCAGGTGTCCTTTAATGTTTATGAAGATCTCGACCATTTTCCTCTCTGATAAAAGGTATTTCATTATTGTTCATGCCTAGCATTATATGTGTACACAAATCATGTAGGACTGGTTGGCGTCAAACGTAATGGTGCAGACATTATAGAGAGACAAATGTTACAAAAGAACTGTGATGAAGCATCGTTTCTTGTTTGGGGAGGATTGCGATGCAAGAATTTGAAGCAATATATGATTCCTAATTGTTTTTTGTATTTCCTTACAAAAAATGTTTTGAAATAGATTTTTGCCAAATAGTACCTTTGATAAACATGTTGGTTCTATTTCTAACTAATGTTAATTGTCCATTTGCACAAAATTTCTGGACCATGTTAAGTATCCAGGTGCACAAAAGCTCTGGGCCCACAAATGAAAAAGAAGGAACGGGATTGTTGTTTCCATGCCAGTAAGGCCAATTTCATAAGACCATATACATAAATATATCGAGGGTTCAATGCAAGACTATACTAACTCCTATATGAACACATAGAAGTTACGATAGTCTTGCGCTGAACCATCAATATACATACATGTATATTATTGAAAAAAAAACATCTATCTGATCTCAAACTATAAATGTTCATGTCCATTATGACGAAATCTTGTGTTCAGTGTTATTCTGAATTTTAGGTATGTTTTATTTCTAAATTATACAAGTGTTCATCTTCTTGACTGTCTGATTTCATTATTGACTAGTATGATATATTAGGATGTGTTCATGTAATTGTTGAAACTTGTCCTTCTCTCAGACAAATGATCAACTATAATAATTTTGTGATGAACACATGGTGTTTATGTTCTGTTTTCCTCCGAAAAGTGTATTATTTAAATGTACCTAGGTTTCACAAATGCAGGTGACGCTTAACATAATTTAGAAACAATATGGGCTAATATTGTATATATTGTTGATGTTTGTTAAATTGGTCGGACCAATTATTTGTTGTGTTTTATTTGTCTGTACATGTATATCTCTCTAAAACTAAATACAGTAAAACCTCAAATGTCTTTCTTTCATTTACTGACTGTGATAACTTTATTTATAACTTATAATTCTTCCTATGTCACACAATACTATATATTAAGGACCACAATGGAAATAAGAGTTTTTACTTGTGCTCTTTTTGTGTTATCCTTAACATATAATGTTGACTGATATGGCTTTATTGATTCATACATATTGTTGTTATTAATATTGCCATGTAAATTGTACATTTTATGTTGGAATAAATCTATCCATTAAGTCGAGAAGTCGTCAGGACACAGAAAATGTTTGAGATAACGATGTGCTTTTCATATCGAAGTGTTCCGATGTTGTAATGTTGGTTATAAAATATGTTCATGCTTTGTAATTGTTAGAAAATGCATTTAAGTTAATGATAAAATGCGATTTTGAAAATATACTGCTTGACCTTACACTTATGATCTTTAACCTTGATTAAATTTAGTTTAAACTTTTGTGTACTGAGAATGCTCCAATCTTAAATAGTTTTATAATAACATAATTGTTTTTTTTAATGTATTTACAATACCCACTTGATTGTGTATTTCTATAGAGCATCCGTTAGTAAACATGTACACATCATAATGTTTATATAATAACTCTTATTCAACATTACCTCTCCAGTTCTAATTGAATTTTAACATGTAACTGAACTTATTCTTAACTCTTGTAAGTAGATGTCTCACTAAAATTTGACATTATGTAATTGATTGTACCTTTTAATATCTGCCTGTGCTATTGATATTTTAGACGTAACCTTTATCTTTATTATGTAGTTGTATTGCTGCCTTGTTTCATGCCTTGCTTGTCCACATAACTTACTTCTCTATGATGGCATAATCATATAGTTAACTGGTGGCAGAAGTATGCCACCATACTTCTTATAACCATAAACAGCATGGGAGAAATGAACGTTGTGAATTTTCATTTTTATGGATTTAATTTTTACTTTATCTATGTACATGTAACATCAGGTAAAAAGCATGAAACAACACGCAATAACGTATGAACAGTCATATTATAACTATTATATCTTCCAACTAATCTGATATTGATTTATTATAACAAATAGCTATATTAGACCGAATTCATAAATGCGTTGATCGTTTTACTGACAATTTTAATTATATGCTATCACTGGGACTGTTATCAATAGGTGTGAAAAAACGGATTATACATGGGAATTGACACTACACTGATATCAGTAGGTGCAAATGTTTGCCCTATAGATAAACTAGGTACACTCAAACCTCACTCAAAGACTACCACAATATTAAGTCCACCTCGATAATAAGAACACCTCAATATTAAGAACACAATTTCCAAGCTCATGTTCACTGTTTTGCTCTTTATTCAACCTCCATATTAAGACCACCTCAACAAGAATACCTATTTTCAAGGGTACCAAGGATGGTCTTATTATCGAGGTTATACTGTTATTTACAATTAAAATTAGAAAAAGGTCCCGTGGTGGAATGACTATTGTCGTGAAGCGGTACAGAGTAGACAACTGGCCTTAAATCTAGCAAACAGACTAAAACTGCCATTCTTCATTCAAAACAAAAAGAAATTTGCAAAAATTGTGTGTATCTTTAATTTTTAAATAGTGCCGATTCTAAACAATTGTGAAACAAAACTCATGAACTAATAGGAAAGAGAATATACCTTGTACCTTTATTAAAATCAAACACTTATATTGCTAAAACGCCCTTCGAAAAGGCTCAATTTTTATTTCGGCATTATAAAGAAGTTTCAAGTGACTCAAACCTAAGTTCTGAAACTTTGGCCTTTCACAAACGCTTTGAGTCTAACACAGTGAAAATGTATATGAGCCAGATTTAAATGATACTCCATTAAATAAAACATTCTCTGCATTAGAATTGACAAAATGTATTCACGACAGGTGTGACTTGGCCCCTAGTCTTGACAAATTACATATTCAATGTTTAAAAATATGCCATCTTCGACACGCCATCATTGGCTAGAACTGTTTAACACAATCTGGAGTGCCGGAGTATATCCTATAGCTTAGAAGGAAGCCTGTATTATACTGATTAAAACCCCAAATAAATGCAATAATGAACCAAAATCTTATGAACCCATAAGCGTTACATCAGACTGAGAAATTGCTGGAGGGCATGGCAAAGACCAGTTTAGAACATCATATTTAACGTGATAACTACTTTAATCCCCTCTCAATCTCAGAAAGGGAAGGATCACTTAAGACCAAATTGCTCGATTACAACATGATGTAATTTCGGCTCAAAACAGTAGCCAATCAGTAATAGCCATATTTCTAGATCTACAGGCAGCATTTGATCTAACATAGCACTTTGTGGAGTTCTGTTTAAGTTAAACAAATACTGTATAACTGGGGCTTGTTTCCAGTATCTCGGGGCATTCCTTGAAGTATCCAGAGGTACCAAATTGGTACCCCAGTAAATTTTGTTATAGTTACACGTTTTTAGGCATGCTTTTGGATAGAAAAATAACTTTTAGACCTCATTTGGATATTTAGTTTACCGCTGATCTTAACATGATTATTTTTTTTGAAAAATGGTCCTTTTACTGTTCAAATCTCAGATTAGATCTGAATTTGACAATAGGGTCGAAATGTATGCTGTTGCTGCGCCATCTGCCATAAGAGCTGTACCCTCCACTCCTATTGAAAAACTGGAGGCCGATGCTGGTGTAATGCCGCTTGGTATCAGGCACAAGTCCCTTCTTACGATAGCTTCTCCCAATCTTGATGTGGATATACGGCATGCTAATTATGTACTACTATAATGAACTTATAGTTTATGTCGCAAATTGTTCTGCGTCATTTAAAGTTGTTTGTTCAAATGATCTTCTGTATTGTCTACTATAGACGCTGAAATATAAATTGGGCACATAGAGTATCAATACATACTGATGTGTGGTATGGTTTATGTACTGATTTGGGAAAAGATGGATTGAGAGTTACTATTTTTTACTTGAATGTTTGTTAACGTTGTAAAAGGTAGTCCAGTTTGATAAAATGTACACTTTTATAAACATTGTTATAATTTATCACCTGTGGTCTACTGTTTTATTGGTTTGGGGTTACCTGGGGTGCTATTTTTATACAGACTGTGTTTAATGGCAGATGTCAGCATAGTCATATTTTTTTCGGCCGGTCATAATGGGTAGGTTGTTCTTCAAGTCAATAATTTCATTTTGAACAAAATCAATAGTCTGTGGATAACGAGCACATGAACTGGGCTTGGAAAGGGAGAGCATTCTGACCAAATAAACATACATTCCTACATGGATTATGTCTCTAAAATTGACCAGTGGAATCTTAGTGATTGATCAATTTATTGACCATTGGGTCACACTATACTTAAAATTCCCATAAAAGTTTCCTCCTGTTAACAAAAAATAGTAATAATATCTTATTTAATTAGCTGGAGCATGAGCAGTCAATATTTGGGTGATCGTGTCATGTATTGTCCATTTATCTGGATGTAAGGTGTTGGCCCCTCTTATACATCCTGCATATCAAAACATCAGACTTTGCTGGGACAAAGTAACTTACCCACCACCATAGCTCCAAAAAAGATACATCACCGAACTAAATCCGTTTTAAATTAAACTTTTTGCTATACCACTCTTCTACAATTTGTGCTCATAACAACGTTATATGTTAATGTTGTACTATCACTTTCCTTGATCGTTTACCATGTACATATGACTTTGACAATTTTATGTATTTGTATGTATTTATTTATGTAATGGATGTGAAACATATTGTTTAAATAAAATAAATGTATGTGTTCTGTTCTGCGCTGTTACCGTTACATTTTGCTTTAATTGTGTTGCTTTGAGCAATTACACTAATGTCTTATACATTTAAGGTATGTACAAAGTGGTAATCTTCCAAACAAATTCCATTAAATGCAACACACTCATTAACAAGAGTTTTACACCCGGAAATTCTTTTCAAAATTGTATTTGATCACCGCTGTACGATTTCCAGCCTCTTCCTTTAGTGACGTCATTTCCATGCACTGACAGTAAGCAATAGTTGCCCCATATGGCACTATGAAAACGAAGTGACCATATGTAGTTAATATGGTTTCCTGTTTGAAAAAAGTGACATCACATGGCACTATGAAAACGAAGTGACCATATGTAGTTAATATGGTTTTCTGTTTGAAAAAAGTGACATCACATGGCACTATGAAAACGAAGTGACCATATGTAGTTAATATGGTTTCCTGTTTGAAAAAAGTGACATCACATGGCACTATGAAAACGAAGTGACCATATGTAGTTAATATGGTTTTCTGTTTGAAAAAAAGTGACATCACATGGCACTATGAAAACGAAGTGACCATATGTAGTTAATATGGTTTTCTGTTTGAAAAAAGTGACATCGCATGTGAAGCCCCCTCCCACACATACCCCCACAGCGGTGCTGCTCGTTTTGCACATACGATGGTCACACTTCAAAATCGTCCAGGTACGCCTCTGTTGATTATTAACTATTTTTTCTCAATGAAACATTTCATATGAAACAGTTAAAAGACACTTTAACGGTAGAATAAACTCTAAGCAGATATTTTGTTATTCTGTTAACATGTGTGTTTCATATAGATAAGATAAGATTTATTTAAAGTCGGGAAGATTTACAAAAATGAAACATAAGCTCGTGCGAGCTTTTGAACCGACTATGTGAACAAACATAATGTATTTAGTATAACATGGGTAAGACAGCTCAAAACAATATGTGATATGTAAGATACATATATCATTTCAAACGTTTTAAGAGGATGATCACATTAGTTTTGAAACACATAGATTTAGTATGAAGTTTAATATATGTATGCATTACATTTAAGAGAGATCAAAAATTAAAATAAATATGAAAGTTCAAGCAAGTGGTCATAGAAGATGCCAAATATAAAATAAAAAAATAACACGTCTAATTATTAACTTTTGTTTTTGTAAAAGGAAAACAATGTTTAATGCATAGAAATTTAAACAAACACACCAAAATCACAGAGTCAAAATTTGGCAACTCTTATGGTTGACAGGTTACATAATAAGCACATGTATAAACACAACAGTTGCATAATAAGCACATGTATAAACACAACAGTTGCATAATAAGCACATGTATAAACACAACAATTGCATAATAAGCACATGTATAAACACAACAGTTGCATAATAAGCACATGTATAAACACAACAGTTGCATAATAAGCACATGTATAAACACAACAGTTGCATAATAAGCACATGTATAAACACAACAGTTGCATAATAAGCACATGTATAAACACAACAGTTGCATAATAAGCACATGTATAAACACAACAGTTGCATAATAAGCACATGTATAAACACAACAGTTGCATAATAAGCACATGTATAAACACAACAGTTGCATAATAAGCACATGTATAAACACAACAGTTGCATAAAAAGCACATGTATAAACACAACAGTTGCATAAAAAGCACATGTATGAACACAACAGTTGCATAATAAGCACATGTATAAACACAACAGTTGCATAATAAGCACATGTATAAACACAACAGTTGCATAATAAGCACATGCATAAACACAACAGTTGCATAATAAGCACATGCATAAACACAACAGTTACATAAAAAGCACATGTATAAACACAACAGTTGCATAAAAAGCACATGTATGAACACAACAGTTGCATAATAAGCACATGTATAAACACAACAGTTGCATAATAAGCACATGTATAAACACAACAGTTGCATAATAAGCACATGTATAAACACAACAGTTGCATAATAAGCACATGTATAAACACAACAATTGCATAATAAGCACATGTATAAACACAACAGTTGCATAATAAGCACATGTATAAACACAACAGTTGCATAATAAGCACATGTATAAACACAACAGTTGCATAATAATTACATGTATAAACACAGCAGTTGCATAAAAAGCACATGTATAAACACAACAGTTGCATAAAAAGCACATGTATAAACACAACAGTTGCATAATAAGCACATGTATAAACACAACAGTTGCATAATAAGCACATGTATAAACACAACAGTTGCATAATAAGCACATGTATAAACACAACAGTTGCATAAAAAGCACATGTATAAACACAACAGTTGCATAAAAAGCACATGTATAAACACAACAGTTGCATAATAAGCACATGTATAAACACAACAGTTGCATAATAAGCACATGTATAAACACAACAGTTGCATAATAAGCATGATTCACCAGATACAAGACAAGGAAAAACAGCAGCAAACAAACAAAAAAGGAAATTTCAGAAAGGCAACATTATTTAAGAGGAATAATATAACACATATAAAATACAAGAATGGAAAGACTGAACTTTCGGCGGAATGAAATTCATAAAACATGTTAGCAGTGTCGCGGTTCTATTGACTTGGTAACAAACTTTATGTTTTGCCTTTATTCTCAATTAAAAGGACTTATAACTTATACAGAGATTCACTTTATACAATAAAAAAGAATAGTGATCGATATTTTATTGTTTTGTGACATTTAGCGCTCTTTGTAAATACACCTTTACGCTAGGGATCGGAATTTTGCATGAGACATATTATCCTGTTCCCGTGAATGTTTATACCAAGTAATATGAAAGTATTAGCATGCGAACGTCTGGTTGTGTCTTAATTTACGTCGAAACTGAAAGTAGATACTCGCGCACTTTTAACCTTGCAGGAACAATAACTTCAATAAGCGAAATATTATTAGGGTTGATTTTAAACATGACACCTCAATGTTTATTATGTATAGTATTAAGAACAGGATCTGTATTATTGTTATCATTGTAATTGTAAATATAACGCAGCTTTCGTCATTATATATTGTTCTATAAGTATACAGCGTTAGAGTTAAAGCATTAATTCACTACAGTAAAATATTGTGTTGTATTTGAATTAAAGTATACGTAATCATCCATGTTAAACGGACTGTCGTCTTTTATGTTAAGTTCAACTATATACATGTTTATTTTGAACACGGACCATTGTGATCTATTTCGGAAGTGTATTGTATATAATTATGTTGTGAAATACAACTTCTTCTTTTGTCCACGCACAAATATATGATTCTATAGTGTCCTTTAATAATACCGATCCATTGTAAGATTATCCTTGCTTGAACGTCTAGCATAACCGCTTAAATCAAATGAAAAACTGCTTTCACAATATTAATTATTAGCTCTTTTTTCTCAATGACTCTATAAACAGTAGAATAAACTTCAAGCCGATGTTTTTGTTATTCGGTTCAAATTATATTTCACATCAACATTCGATTTTGATAACACATCCAAAGTCATATCACCTCTGAATACACGATGATATTGATGGTGTGAGCTGATATAATAATATTGGTTTAATAGGTCTAGAAATCGAAACTAGACTCAATTGTAGAGGACAACTTAAGGACGTTTTAACAATATGGGGTTAGGAAGGTAAACCTTTTCTACAAAAAACCGGTGGTGAAGGTAAATATATTCATTGTATATGTGTTTGTAATTGTGTTGTTATAGTTATTGTACCTCTTTGCTCGTATTTATATGCAGGTATACAACTGTGTAGTATGACTTGATGATAAAGGGATAGATAACAATATCTCTGCACCTTGCAATTAAGATGAACGTTGTGGTATTCGGTCACATAAGCGAAAGAGGGCGTAAATCAGAACACAAACCCGTAATAATCCTAATGATTCTCGAATATTCTGATCAATTGTTCTATTACTAAACACGGAAGCTTATTTTTTCAACCAAACGTAGGTGATTGCAGAATGAAGGAACATACATGTAATCATTTTAATACCATTTTAAAGATGTCATGTTGATATTCCATTACTTCCTTATATATTTCTAATTTGAAACGTTAGTATAAAAAAAATGTCCCTGTTTATTTCGTTCTCATGGGACATATCATTTAGCTGAATCTAGTGTTAACAATTGCTATCACGAAAAACTTCCTAGTTATGATACTAACGTATGATAAAAGTCAACAAAACCAAAAGAGTGATTTTCCTCTCAAAGAGTAAGACATTCTTGTATATATAACGGTTATATAGAAAGACATATAGGTGTAGTTAGCAATTTATACTACAGCACGAAAACTAAAACATATCATTGCATATTGTAGTTTCTCTTTAGTATTCTTTTTAAATTTAATAATGGTGTAGTACAGAACGATGGCGGAAGGTGGACATTTCTCTAGAACACTCAAGGTTGTATCATGGGTGTACACAATGCCTCGCACGTGGTTCAAAACACGATATTCTCTGTGATGCTATTGAAAAGTCAGAGCGTATGGGGAAAAATGCGACACACGTAAGATAAAGTTATGTGCTTCATTTGTCAGCTTCCCGGTGGATCAATTCTACTGATTGACTGTTGTAACAAAAAACTGAAGAGACTTGATGATCAACTCAATATGATGTTTTTCTTGGATTTTAAAGATATACTATTGGGAGTTTGTTCTGTGTCACCCACTGAAGTAGCTGTTCTAATGACAAACAACACATTGCATTTTATACATATTGGTAAATCACTAACTTATCAGCGAAGTATATCTGTAAACGATTTTTGTATTTTATATTCTGGAATGGCATGTTGTTATAATCAATTGTGGATTTCTGGTGCTAAAGCTGTACGTGCTTACTCTCTATCTGGAACATTAGTAAAGAAAATAGAAACAAATGTACAAGGTCGGAAAATATTTTCTGAATACAACCCTTGTCATATAGCTTTAAGTAATGATGATTCCAAAGTCTATGTTGCATCATGGGATGATAGGGTGGTGTATTTAACAATAATGGTGATGTTATAAACGAGTTACGTGATCAACTACTTGATGGAACACGTGGTATATGTATTACAGAGGATGACATTGTACGTGTAGCGGGCATCTCGTCTAAGAATGTAGTTATGTTTGACAGAGGTGGCAACAGTCTGGGTGAACTTGTTACTTGTAAATACATGTTACCTTGTCCGTGCTCATTGTGTTATGACAGAAAGAAATGTCGTTTGCTAGTTGGTTATGAGATTAATAAGGTACAAATAGTCCAGTTAAACTAATACGTTATGATATACATGTATATTATGTAGCAATGATACTCGACTATCTAAAACATTAATGATGTGATAATATGAAAGAAATGGCTACTTATGACTTTTAACTTCGACATCTTTAACTGATTAACTTTAATATAATTGCTTTGTTCTTCCTAAGATAGTATGTATTTGAAGATATCTGTATTGGTGATTAAATGCATGACCTAAATAGTATACAATTGTATTCGTTTAAATTACTTATGTTAACAACAAAAAACACAATTAAAAAATGTTATTATAGTTTTCATCACTTATTTATATTTAGTCTACGTGTGTACACATTAGGAAATAATATTACCAGTATAATATCAAACACATGACTGGTCAAACATTAGAATGGACATGTAGCAAATAAATAGGTTACATACGTCACCGAATTCTACTTCCGAAACTCGCCTCAATATCCAGGACGTGAATTCTGTTAGAACGCACGTTAAAAGAGGGAGAACAGTTTAAGCAGTCATATGGGTTTAGGTCCAATGTGAAAATGTGTATCTCAGAGAATGCTGACTGGGTTACTAATCAGTATTCGCACCTAATTTAGGGATTTTGATGTCCAAAAGGCACGATTCTAACAGACAACATCGACCACTATACCTCCAATAATATATATACTAGGTGAACACAGATAAAGAACATTGTTGAATGTTAAATACAGTAATTTATCAAGATAAAATTACTATTAATCGATGGAATGGTTAGATACAGTAACAGGAAGTAACTATGAGAATTGTTCTCGAAACGATTTGTTTTAGATATGGCATGGCAATATTTCACATGTTTCATTATTGTCTACAAGGAATGGGTGTTTGTTTGGTGGAACGTGATAAAAATATGAGGATGTCAATTCGCTTGAAAATATAAACATATCAAGTGCGTTCGTTATTTAGACATTGTTGGATCAGGGCTTGTATTTCTGACCGTAACTCAGCATTTTGTCCTCATATATTAAAAACTCTTTTGCTAAGATTACGATTTAGACCGAGTTTTAGTGTAAGCATATAGTGCCGAGTGCTAAGAATAATGCATGTATAAACAATTATTGCTCTCAAATCTAAGATTGAAACAGAAAATTGACAGAAAAATATGCAACACTCGTTAAGCATTGATAACGAATGCCTTCTACTCTCCAGCACAGGGCGCTTATTCCGATACCTTCATTATTACCCCTCGCACCACTGATATTTTCTATATTATCATTCTGTGAGCCGCTTGCAATGACTAGCGTATATCCTAAAGGTATGACAATAAACATGTGTGAATTTAGATTATGTGACTGCACTGAGCATACAGCTCTCACTGTCATAGACATAGCGCATTGACGATGGGAATTGGTAGAAAAACGAAACAAAACATAAGTAACTTACATTGCGTCGGCTTTATTCTTTTTGCTAAGTTTCTGTTTGAATCGTAGAGTTGAGGACAATACCTGTCACAAGGTATATATCCCGCAAGCAATCGACAACCCGGCCAATAGCAGGCCTTTAACGCTATCGGCGCTTTGATTGCAAACTGCAATAAGAGATGTGGTCAATATTTTACAACATTGAAAAGGGAAGTGAACGGAGTCCACTTACTAGATTTGAGTTCATTTGAATGTTAAGTTGGACTTTAAGTTTGAGTACAGTCTCTTTTATATTTAAATGTAACGAACGATGAAGCTTCTTTTGATTTTCCTTCACAATGTACATCTGACGGTCCATATTGGAGGAATATTATGGTGTCTTTGTAGTATATAAACTCGTGAACACAATACATGTTATCATTTCTAGAACTGTGTTTGTCTGCTGCAAGTTTCACGTATCGTGCCACATAAAGATCAGGCGCTGGAACTCGCTACTTGTCTGAACATACGGTCATAACGTAAACAGTTGCCTCTAGGAACAGTAGTCAATACACTGTGAGGCAAAGAGACTGTGACTAACTGACAAAATACATTGTTATTATTTCTAATTTCTGTAAATCATACTTCTTAAATCAACCACTCCATACGTATTCATGGAAATATAATAAATGTGTTGTATAATAACAAAGTTATTTAACCCATTGTGTGCAGTTAAGTTCATTTTAGCGTGCACCTTATTTGATATATTTGTATACTTACTAGTTACTTCATACACATCAAGCTATTTATCTATGTATTCTATCGTTATATTTGTTTGGGAGTTCAAACAATTAAGTTGTTCACGAGCACATTTTGTTTGAAAAAAATTACCAAAAACAATGCATCATGTTAATTCATCATTCGCATATAATGGAGATATACATGTGTTTGGGTATACTAAGACATCCGGAAATATTTGATATGGTGAAACACATGTAGTAGGGCTACCTGCCCAAATGTTTTAAGTCTTACATTGATATTTATGCTAGGGGTATCTTGCACGAGGTACATGATATATATATATGAAAATATTAGCGTGCGATTTTCTTAATTTTACGTCGAAATTTAAAGTAGATACTCGCGCGCTTTTAACCTTGCAGGAAAACAATTTGATCACTTAATGTGCAAACTATGGCTACATGGAACCTCAATACTTATTATACAATCGAACCTGTCTTCCCGATCACCTTTTATAAGCGACCTCCTGTCTTTACGAACGTTCTGATTTTCTCCCGGGACTTTTTAAGCGTTATATATTAATCTGCATAAGAGACCACTTGTCCAACACGATTAACTACCTTTTATATTAATACACAGCTTCTTTGCTAAGCGATCGCTAAATGCGAAACGATTTTATGCTTCTATTGATTTCTATAGATTTTATTACATACATAATTATACATGTGAATAAAATATTTTACCTGACTTTTCCTAATCATAATAGCTGTAATAAAGTATTGTTTTAAATATTAAATAAAATGCAGTGTATTGCAACGTCTATGTCCTTGTCAACTTCCCTGAATCCTTACTTAAGAGACACATGTCTTAAGTGAACATATTTTATGTTCCCCTGTGTGGTCTCTTGAGACATGTTCTACTGTATATTATATTAAGAACAGGATCTGTACTAGTGTTATCATTGTAATTGTATAAAGTAACGCAGCTGTCCTATATTGTTCCTATAAGGACACAGCGTAACAGGTAAAGCATTAATTTACCACTATAGAATAGTGTGTTGTATTTTAAAGTATATGTCATTATCAATGTTAAACTTACTGTCGCCTGGTATGTTTAAGGGGACTGTACATTTGTTTATTTTGAAACCGGACCATTATGACCTATTTCAAATAATTATCGTATATACTTATGTTGTGAAATAAAATCCCTTCTTCTGTCCTCGCTAACATCTGATTTTACAATTGACTTTAAAAAAGTAAGTACGAAACATAATTTTACAACACTTATGCCTCTCTTAGGTTAGGGTTAGGGTTTTAACAATTTGGAAAAATATAAAGGCATTTTAAACATTTTCTAAGAAGACCGTGTTGAAGGTAAACATACGCATTGTATATGTGTTTGTAATTGTGTTGTTATAGTTATTTGCACTTTGGTCGTATTTGTATGCAGAAATATAACTGTGTAATATGATCTGTTGACAAAGGGGCTGATAGCAATATTTTAAGATCAAAGAGGTGGTATTCGGTCACATCAGCGACAGAGGGTGTAAATCTGAAAACAAACCCGTAATAATATTGAAATGTCCTAAATATATTTACGTGAGTAAACTTAATTTACGTGTGAAAATGTACCATACGGAGAGTTAGTTATATACTGTAGACGTAATACATTGGATATGTTTACGTTATATGGAGAATCACAATGATCGAAAGATAGCAACACAAAATGTACTGAGTTAAAAGATGTTTCTTTAAAGAATATTCTACATGATACATTATGGTACACGCCGACTCTATTCACAGTGAGTAGGTATATACGCATATTTATCCTATTTAATTCTTCTTTTTGTTAAATATGAGACTTATCTGCGTTTAGGGGAATGTTCACAGACTGATGTGGCTTACATGACCACATGTTTACCGATTTTAGCCCCATGTACAATACGTCAACATTAAAATTGTGGTCGTATATGGCACGTCGGTCTGTAGAAATGGTATATGTCCTCCATTTTCTTCTTAAAAACCCAGTATCTCGACACATATAAGCAGGAAAATTTGCTCGAGCAATATGAAAGGGATACGGCATGCATGGTTCATTGATTGCTGGAATATAGAATTAAAACTAATTTCGTCCATCGTTTGTCGCTTTTGTGAGAGTGTACAGGGCTGTATCTTAAATAAATTACGTTCACTGTTGTGTGATTAATTGGTAATTGAAAGTAACAAAGGGTCATAACTCTGCCATACATAGTTGGATTCAGACCCCTTTTGATGGGCATCATTCCCGTGCCCATATACATAAAACTTTCTATAACATATGTCCGACCACTACCAAGTTATCGCTCCGGACGGAAAAAAGTGTGACAGACGGAAGGACGGACAGACGGACAACGCCAAAACAATATACCCCTCAAAAAGCCCTCGTTTCGGCGGGGTATAATAATATAATGCGATCATGTATTCATGCCACAATTTTATGACACATTTTACTGTAGTTCTCATTTGTATCTGAAATTAACTTGACTATTTCACGTGTTTTGATGATAATAAATTGTGTTGTTCTAATAACAATAAAATCGACTTTTATCACTCAAGCTATTATTGCTTTACATGTTCGAGTAGATAACAATTTAGTCGCTAAAAAGTAACTAAATTGTTATACATGAATAACACAATTTAATTGATTACAATAACTTTCAAGTTTTGTTAATACAAACAAATAATTAATACACGAAGCGTGTAATACATTATTATATAGATTAATAAAATGCCATCAATATTCTAAATGCAAAAAGGATTGTCTAAAATTCAATGTAGTTTAAATCCGTTTAAGCGTAATATTCAATGAAAAACGTAGAACAAAAATATCATCAAAATTATCGTTTCGTTTCTTCGGTACATTCATTTATAATCAAAGGACTTGTTGGATTACGCACGATACATCAATAATTTAAATCATAAGACCATGAAAACTACGTTTACATCGACCGTTAGCTACTCCAGTGAGTCGAGTGTGAGTGGAGTTTGTGAATACCAAATCTTCACTTGACCGACACTAACTCGACCCTCACTCCAGTCAAACTCGAGCGTCACTTGGGTGAGTGTGAGTGGAGTTCGAGTGGAGTCGAGTGTGAATACGGGCCATAGTCCTTAAATTGTTAGTTAATTCCCGCTCCACTTATCGCGGTGATTAAACGGGACGAGGACTTGCTGTTACTGTATAGTGTAAGGGAAGTAACCGCTGCGGTGTTTGGTTTTAACGACACGGGTCTCGGATAACAGATTTTCCACTCAACCCATACGTACCTCTCGCTATCACGTGATCCAGTTAGTCCCCCCCCCACTTAATGGGATATTTGGGATATTTGAAGCTTGACAAAAGGAAGTCAGTATTTATCGGTAAGAATATAACGGTAAATATGAAAAAACAACATTTTGTTCATATGTTTGACATGAACTGTATCTAATGGAGTTTTTTTATTGTCCGTTGTTGTTAACCGTATTCTCTTGTTTCGTTTTCATTCGCTTTTGTTTGATTTTATCTGGGATTCCAGATTTCAAACAATAGTTGAACAGATAATAAATATATCATTGAATGTGTTATGTTTATTCCGTATAATGACTTATTGAATTATTAATTATCTTGCAAAAATGTAACGTAAAACATAGAACACAAAACTTAGTATTGAAATGGACCGCGAGCAGGTACGTGTACTTTCGGTTTTGAGTAATGTTACAAGCCGTATCGTGCGCACTATCTGTGACCGATATATATTGCAGGAGCGGATACAGGATATCTAGTTAGGGCGTAAATTATAAATGGGGTAACAATGTGCGATTGTCATTTGTTCTAGAAGCCAACATCGTTTTTCGGTAAAATCATTCAACATTACCTAAGCGATAATATGAATTAAAGGCAATCAGGTTCATTATTCTGTATACCTTAATTGAATACAGGTTTTACATTAATTTAATAAATGACTAATCCACAGGGTAAAGATGCTTAATGAAGAAATTTATACTAATAATGGACTTAAAAGTCCAATAAGGTCTGGTTTATATTTGGTGAATTCCATCGGTAAGATATTTGATGTTTAAAGTGCGATTTCAGCCCAGGAAAGAAGTAAAAAGCGGTGATTCCTAATATTATACATACCTTCATATGATACTTGATAATAGAGCCCATGCATCCAACACCTTGAGAAAAAACTAAATCTAAAGACGATAATAAATCGCGAAACAGATTCGCCATATTCTTAATGTTAGGCATTAGTTCAGTATCATGTTTTAAAATTTTATAAAGAATTTCTATGTACGTGTTTTCAGTTGAATCTGTAATTTTAGCCAATAGACAATTATTTTTAAATATCGACCTATAATAAAAGAATGTCTGTATTTCCAATAGTATTGTGTTTCACGTTTAACTTCAAAATATTTAAAACAAATTGTGTATGTATATTTTCAAAATTACTCGCAGTATTTGTTTATTCTATATTGACAATCATTTTCCACCTATTTTTCAATACCTTTTTGTTGACAGTGTGGTGTTTGCGTGAACAAAACATTGTCATTGGCATATAACAATAAAATATTTTCAGCCTATAAGTACTGATACTTTCGTACTCCTTTAATAAAAGTTTTTTTTCATATCATAAAGAAACAATGAGAATAACAGGGATGATAAACATTCACCTTGTCATACGCCTAACATACAATTTATTTTTTACTGAATTCATTGTTAATTTTAACTCTTGATTTGAAGTATTTGTATATACTTCTAATAATAGTCAACTTCTTTCGGCGTATGCAAAATTGTATTAGTTGATGCCATAAAAGTTAGTCTAACAGCATAGTCAAAAGCTTTGCTAATATCTATGCAACTTGTCATTATCATTTAACGTATGTGAAGTCCATGCAAAACATACACATTATGTACAGTACTCATATGCAAACTGAATCCTGCCTGGGCTTCAACATATACAAAATAATATGAATCCCAATAAATACCTTGCCTACAATACTTAACAGTGTAATACCCATATAGTTATCTGGGTTGTTAGTATTACCTTTGTTTATATAGCGGTACAATAAAACCTTCGGACCAGCTATCTGGAAATTAACCATTTTTAAATACTTTTTTGAATGTTACATGTTTACAATGTATTAGTTGGTCTTTTCTGTGATAAGAAATTCGTTAAACATATTATCTGATCCAGAGCTTCTGCCAGATTTCAGTTGCTATATTTCATGCATAATTTCGTAAACAGATATATCATCGTCTTCTTCATTAAACATTGTTTGAAATTCATTCTTTACTATACGTTCATTAAAATATCCTCATCTGGAGTGAAAAAAGGTAAACTGAGTTGTTAATGTTCTCCAAATACTCTTCAAAACGTGAAGTATAATTATTGTTTGTTTGTAACTTAATACCAGCAGACTGTTTTAACATGTTCCAGTAAATTTTAGTGTTTTTATACCGGCACATTTCAAAATGTTAATTATTCCTCTTATGATGTTCCAGTTTACTAAGTCTTATGTACATTTATATTGACTTCTGGCATGGACAATATTTTTTCTGTGTGCTTCTGATTTAAGGTTCCTTAACATATTTCTTTTTTAATTTACTCTCTTCATTATACCATTCTCTATTAATGGTTATTATTTTCTACCAGACTTCCTTTTGCTGTTAATATGACACAATCTATGTAGCGAAAACCTTGCCCACTATATTCAAGAAACTGATAAGACCATGATTTGGTAAGAAGAACAATATCACTTTTGCTAAAAACAGGCATTAACTCGGGACTTTTCAGTTTATTGTTCCGTTCGGTAACTAGACCCCAAATATTTAAGAGCGAAACTGTGTGACCAGTCTCTTATCAGGATACAGTATGTACATGGGTTAGAGGTCTATTGAGTAAAGGGTTAATGATATAGAGATTTTCTACAGTCGGTGAATTAGGCATGACTGTTATTCCTATCCCCAAATGTCGCCAAATCAAGAATTTGAACAGAACACCGACACATGGTAGCTTCTGGGTCAGATATGGTCGCAGTGATGAATGAGCCAAATCCTGTAACCCCTTTTCACGTTTTCCTGCTCTTTCTGGAGTCTGATACATAGACGATCCTACATGAGTGGTCATTATGTATTGAATTTATTAAACGTGTTTTCTAAAAACGATAAAAACGAGGCTTTGCTTTAGATGACAAGTTTAATAAATTCAATAAAAAATTAACACGAATTGAAGATTCTATTTATGACATAACAGCTGAAACGCCTGATGTTCTCAAAAACATTCCCTTAACCACCTTATATTCAAGCAAAGTATGACGTGTTTAATTCGGTCTTTTATAAATAGTTCCAGCAATATTCTTTTTCATTTTCAGCCACAATATATGAGTTCAAATGATTATATCACATACCATATTCAAACTAACTAGACATTATTTTTTCAATAAAATAAAATAATATTTAACAACGTCAACATCATTTGAGCGCGTCTACGTCACGATCGTTTTGTTGTGACGTCACACGCACGTGAGTTGTTATTTCACTAGATAAATATCGAAAATAATACATGGATGTTATTACCACCCTACATCGTATGTTTTGCAATAATCTGGTGTAATCAGTAACTACTGTTGTTATCATCATCATTCTACAGACATGTCTCAGCTTTTATATGAATATTTACATTTATTTGAAACTGTTGCAGGTATAACGGAGGGAAATATTGCTGCTTCGAGGAATACAGATGTTGGGTCAGATAAGATATTCTATATCGTGGTTGTGGTGTGATCTATGTGATATTGTACCTAGATTTCTGTGAAAAGAGACACCAGGTTGGAACTGTGGTGTTCGCACGATTATAACTAGTCATGGCAGGAGGTAAGCATTTGTGTTTAATTTATTCTTATATATGTCGTCAAAAGAGTGAACCCTTCACCTTGTATTTTGACAATATTCACTAAATTATGATAAACGACAAACGTAATTTTGGCAGATTTACATTGACTTTTAGCGCTTTTTTATCAGTATTATATTAGCCAGGTTATTCTAAATCTAGTCATATGTTTTGCGAATAAGTATATGTTTAGAATGTAGTAGAAATATTTTAATATGAACCTTTCAAAGTGTATGTAGTCTTCATGGTAATATTCATCGATGTTTGTTATTCTATAGTGATTTTCTATATATGGTTTCTTGATTTTCTATAAGTTCACCAGTGTGAATTGATTCCTTTTTCAGATAAAAACATCTTCCGCTACCAATATTTATTGATAGAGATCGGTACAGATGTTATGATGAAGATATTTAATATCAAAGTTGGTGATGACTTCGGAAAGTACTTGTCTGCAAACAACAACCAATTCAACAAAAAACTTCAAAGTTTGATCAATGCGAAGATTATAACAGCTGATCAAGCTCAATTTTTACCACCAATTGTTATAAATCCGATGTCTGCAAATTTTGACATTACACTTCTTGCATGCCTTCTAAGAAATGTTTGTGGTCTTCGTGGTAACAGGGATATGGTGTGGATGAAACCTCAATCCTCTGATTTATCCTTAGAGGCTGACTTGGCAAGGTTGAAAGAATGTCGAAAGTATGTAAGTATCAGTCAGGGTTCCCATGGTCATGGAAAAAAATTAGTTTCAAGGTCAGGGAAATTTGGAACCAGAAGTCAAAGGCCAAATAATCAACTTGTAAATGAGGATAATGAATGAAAAAGGCAAAGGCAGCTTCTTCAAAACTGGTTAAACCAAACTTTTTTACAAATCTTTTGTAAGCACTATTTTATTATGTATGTCCCAACCAAAAGATGCATACTACTGTAAATAGCTGATCAAGCTGAATTATTATCACCAATTGATACAAATCCGAAGACTGCAAATTTTGACATCGCACTTCTTGCATGCTTTCTAAGAAATGTTTGTGGTCTTTGTGGTAAGAAGGATTGGGTGTGGAAAAATCCTCCACCTACTTAGATTTATCCTTCGAGGCTGAGTTGGCAAGGTTAAGGGAATGTCGAAATAATGTAAGCACCAGTATTTAATGATTGATTTATTTTGTAGGATAATACTTAAACTGTGTTTGAATAATTATGTACATGTATAATTTCATACACTTGATAGATTGATCTTGTTTATCAAGAGAATTTCTTCAAAATGAAAAAAGTCACACAAAATGTCAAGATATATTTTAGATATGATTGTTGACCACCACGTATCATACTAAAATTATTAATATATGTCTTTCCATGGCAATGCATTGTTGTTAGAGTGCACTACTGAGATTGTGTTGTGTATACGAAATTAAAAGATATATATCTAAACTTATTGGCAATCATTTCTGTTCATACAAAAGTCTGGATTTTGCAGCAAAACTAGAAAACATTTAGATATTTCAAACTTTTTCTCAGTTTGATTTTTGATTCATCTTAAATGATAGAACCGAATACAGGACTACTTCAAACAAAATGACGACGTAAAATCAATAGTTCCCATTTTAGCTGTTACGGAGTGGAACAGTATTCATATCCGAGGCAGATGTGACGGTTAAATGGAAGGAATTATGTCAGGTAAATATCATATTGAATAATATACAGTTTTGCTACAGATATCCATTCCAGTTCTGATTGTGTTGCAACATGAATTAATACTAATCAATACTTGAAAAGTGTATAATGTCCCCTGAAGGGTGTCGTGTAGAAATTGCATTTAATGTTAATTTATTTGTCCATCCTGAATTTGTGTTAATGTTCACCAAACCAATTGGTCACTTGTAAGAATGTCACCCCTAATACCAAGGTAAGTCCGACTGGGACTGCAAAATGATAGTCATGTCCATTTTCTTCATAGGATTTTGAAATCACTGAGCATAGGTGAAACTGAAACTGAATTATTTGATAAAACGCATATTTCTGTACAGATCCACATTCAATGACGTTGTACGATAGTATATAAAATGTATAATGTCATGCATATATACATAAAACCTTGGCAAGAACACAATAAAAACAAAGTACACGCAACGCTTATAAAATCCAATACATAACATACACATAGTATTTATATTAATTCATAAACCATCTGACTGACTTGACAATAAAACTTATAAAGCAGCACAGGTTTCAGTTATAAAGATTTAAAACAATGTATAAAAGTCTCAAAAATAGTGCGTTTTCAGACTTTTCCAAAGATTTCCTTTTATTAAAGGGTTTATCATACCACAATTCCGTAGACTCTGAAGACCTTAACCCTGTTCTCTTTGTAGTGTGTTTAGACAATAATTCCGTGAGATAAACATGTGCATCACCATTAGAACACTGGTACATAAAACATAGCAATTCTAGCTTTAATTGGTAACCAAATTAGTTCATAGAGGGCTTGTTTAGAACTTTCAAATTTGTCACGGTTTAAGACTTGTTTTGCACATCAAGAAGAATGTCATGGTCCACGGTATCGAACGCTGAACTGAGATCGATGGCAATAAATGCTGTTACCTCTTGATGTTCCATACCATCCAGCAGGTCATTCACCTGTTTGAGTAACGCCGTCTAGCATGAGTAGAAACGTATAGGCAGACTGGTTTTTAGGAAGAAGATCATTATTTTTCCACATGAATGTTAAGTCTGAATATGACAGCTTTCTCGATCAACTTGGAGAGAAACGATAGGTTAGTCACTGGTCTATTATTACTTAACTCAAGTTCAATACCGACTTTCTTTAAAAGAGGCAAACATGTAACAACAGCCTGTTTCCATCTAGAAGGGAATACACCTTCTTGTAAGGACAGATTGACTAATTTGGTGATGATAGGCAAACGATCATCCAAATAATATTTCAATATATTGGTAGGCAATCAGTCTAATTCACACGATTTGGTGTTTAGTTCACTGATAAGCATTTTAACATCCGCCTCAGTTAGATCTTGAAACTGATCAATAGAAGGAAAATCTTTCAACTGTGGTTTAAAGTTTGGAATCTTCGAAATGTTGTTCATGAAATGGTCAGCAAAATTCTCCGCAAGTTCATTTTCACTGTTACTAACAGACATAGGATTCTCAGTTTTGGTTCCTTTTAATTCCGAAACTAAACGATAGAGTGTTCTCGAATCACCTTTGGCATTCAAGACCTTTTCACGTATAGTCAATCGCTTCTCACAGTCTATTTCATAATGGTATTTGTTACGTGCTTCTTTAGATGCTTGAAACTGTTCAGGCTGTTTATATGTTCTCCAAAGTCTTTCAGATTTTCGTAATATTCGTTTAAGATGCAGAATGTTTTCATTAAACCACAGTTTTGGTTTTAGTTTTCTCTTTTTGGGGTGTATGTTTATCATGATTCTCCCCTTTTCAGATTCAAAAACATTTACGAATGCATCGACATCATCACAGTCAATAGCTAAGTCATTAGAATTTTTTTGAAACATCCCTCCAGTTGCGAAAAGCTACAGTTTTACTAGTGATATTGTTTTCTTTTCCACATTTATAATTGCCTTTACGACACAGTGGTCAGATAGAAATGGTCCTTGTTCACATTTAAGTACATTCACGCCATTTGTTATCTCAGTGATGATTAACAACCGTTTATAACGAAACAAAAACGGCGTTAAAGCGAATTACAACAAGCAAGATCCCTAGCATTTTGGTCAAGGTGTCTTAATGGTGAGTCAAATGATGATTGTCCTGGTTCCTGGTCCATAATTGTCCTCTATCAAAGAACTGTGTTAATCCCCGGTCACGTAGCGGGATGGGATTATAAGAATGGCATTCGTCCATCAGTCCGTCCACCAGTCCGTAGGTAACATTGGGTAACACTCTCTACCTCATGAAACTGGGTCCAAATCTAAATATCATCAATACGACGTGCGGAACCCATGTTTAAATAGCGACAGCTCAAGGTTGAAAGGATTTTATGAAGCTCAGTCCAAAGCTTCATCTCATCAAGCCGACGTACATAACCTCGACAAGTCAAGGCACATTGCAAGGGCAAAGGTTCGACCTTTGGATTTCGTGTCCGCTCCGTATCTCTTCAACCGATTAAATGATTTTATGAAACTCAGTTCAATCTTTATCTCATCAATTCATGTCCGAACCACTACAGCTCAAGTTCACACTGCAAGGTCAAATTTCGGAACATGGATTTCATGTCCGTTTTGTATCGCGCGAACCTCTCGAAGGATTTTCATAAAACATGGGTCAAATGTTCATCTTATCGCGAATACATACATAACCCATGTTTCGATCGCGACCCCTCAAGGTCAAGGACACATCAGAAAGTCAAAGTTCAAGCCTTGGATTTGTGTCATTTATATAAAATATTCTGTTCTTTTGTCTTATCTTACTACTTGAAATCAAATACAAGTGATGGTTAGAACATCTTCTTTGACTCATCTTGGGCGACATTTTAAATTCTTATTCAAGATATTTACAACATGGACAACAGTATCAGTAAGCTAGTGATATGTGGCGATTTCAACAACAATAATGACCACATTTTCAGCAACATATTCATCAGCCCACTGATATCCGTAGAGGAATAATAGATCACATGTATTTAAACTATGAGTGTCTTTCATGGGTGTGCCCAATTCCTTACACAGACCATTTCCTGACCTGGATTGTACTGCTACAGTTAAATGATCACAATAGGTGTACACCATCTTTCCAGTGCATTCCTTGTTACGCTGAAATTTATTTCACTAACCAAACCATTTAACTTTCCTTTCTCTGTGGGGGATATAGCTGTCTTTCAGTCTGCCTTGTTAAAGCATAGTATAAATGTTGACTAAGTCCTTAGCTCCAGTTGAGGATTGTAGCTACAAATGTAGAACATTGCGGATCAGACTTATTCTTGTTTTGAAACAAGTTGTTACCTAAAGGATTTAGCCTCAATATCACTAGATAAATATTTGTTTATGTATTCAAATACTGGTCCTAGTTAACAATCAGTATAATGGCCATAAAATGACTCATGCATTGCATGAGTTGCCTATCAATCAGGATGAAGAGGTGAATGGTAGTTCTGTTTTCACCCGTTATTGTAATCTCAGACTATGTTTGATAGCCTTGGAATACGTGTGTATTATTATATTTAGCAGGTGACGAACTCAGTCTTTAAATATGGATGTTATAGAATATTCAAGTCCCGAATGTACTACCCAAAATCAATCATGCCAGCGAATAGCACTTATTGTAGTCTTTGTAAAGACACTTATATTGAATTATTATGGTCTGTTTTTCAAAAATTACTAGTATTTAATTCATGCACATTTCAGGAGATAATAAATTACGTTAACTTGTAGTTGTCTTATTATTGACCAGGACATGACACTTTCAGCATAAAATGATGCCTGCTTCATCCGACAACCTGCATTATCTTACATTGCCTGTCAGCACCAGTGTGTATTGTTATCAGCACTTAAACTAGAACAACACTTATGTAATATTTATATTGAGCTTACGCCGGTTATTTAAATGATAAAAACTGAAAGTCGATCCTTGTTTCCTTGCAGATTCTATACAGACTTAACTGTGTGTGTAGAATTCCAAACCTGTCGGCAATTTTTAGATATGAAGAGGATATGGACATTGACAAAGAATTAAAAACGCGTTTTGAGCAAGTCATTGACCAATGGACTAGGATGGAAATTTCATTTGACCTTGCAACTATAGAGTTAAAACATGGTCAGTCTGAAATTAAATATCATCTGTTGGAATTAAAACGAAGTCAAGAGGAACAAGCAGAGGGTATTGGAGATTTCAACAACATACCACGAGGGACTAAGATACAAATAGATAATATGGAACAGACCATTCATGAAAGCAAACCTAAACAATTGGGCATGAATAAATCTGGTACACATGATTAATATTGTTAAATAAGAGTTGAAACTTGGTCAAGGTTAGTCTGAATTAAGAAACTAAGACATTAAGAGATAACTGATAACGATGCTCGAGATAACAAGATTTTACTGTTTGTAATATAAGGTACGGTTGAGTTAGCAGTTTTGACCAGTATACCGTATTAAGAACTCTTTACACTTTATTGCACCAAATATTAATAATTCAAAGTATTTACCTATGGTCAGGTAGTGAACAGTATAAGTACTATCTGGTCACTTTGTCTATAAAGATACCAGCATTCAATACGGTTGTCATCGTTCATCGCGTTATCTAAGTATCGACGATGTGATTAAGTTGATGATAACTAGCTTCGAAATTTGGGAGTATTGCTACATATACAGATAAACAGTACAAAAACAGTGCGGAATTATGCTTTAGTTGTAATGAAACGTAACATTACTGTGAAGAAGAGTTATTTTGATGTATCATGAATATTTTGACTCTATCTATATATACATAATTTCCAATTACTGACATTACCTATCATGTAACGACAATGAACTTACATATTTTACTTTTTGCCGCAATGTTGTTTCAAATCCTCATAAAATGTTCCAGAATATTATACTTGTTGTTTGATGGACTTTTTAACAGTATATAATATGTGTGCATAATAATATTGTTTTTTGTTGCAGGTCAATCTATTTTAAGGTACCGATACATGGTAATAGAGATCGGTACCAATGTGCTCAGAAAATTATTTGATAGACAGGCATCAATTGATTTGTCGATGGAAGCTGATATAACAAGGTTGAGAAATTGCAGAAAAGAAGTATGTATATGTTTTGGACATTTATGTATTTATTTCCTTAGGTATTGGTGTCTGTCTGTCTTTGCATATTTGTCTATTTGGGACAATTTGCCCTCAGTGTTTCATAGGAAGCCATTAAGGTCAGACGGTCAACAAGCAAATTGCCTGTTTCTTTTATGTTGTATTTTATAAATATGAAAGGAGTGTTTTTCGAAGTAAATTTGTTTAGCATATATCATAGACAAACGATGTGTTTGTGCTATCATTCATAAAAGTGTTTATCCTTTAAATTAAAAGTTAATACGGTTGATTTGTCGATATGTCACGATCGTTACTTTCCCGATAGCAGTTAATTGATAACATCAAATTCGATAACTATTGGCAAAAGTTATATATCTATCGATAATATGGCTGAATTTGTATCTGTGGAGATGTTTGTGTTTCTGTTTCGATACCTATTCACGCAGGCTAAAATTACATTGACAAAATCGAGTATCACTACTGTAACACCAATATAATATCTTAATGTCAAAATATAATAATTATTCTTCCGGAGTCTTATCTTTTCCAATACCGAGAAGCGATGATGACTAGCAACTTTCTCAATACCGGTCATTTTCTTGTTGTCCAGCAACGGTAGACAACGTCACAATAGTTCCTAACATTAAAGTTAATTCTATATTCTTGTTCTATTGTTTGTCAAATGAGTTAAAATACCTTCTTAATAACAAGTTCTCATGACAAGTTTATGGTAAAATACCACTTATACTTGATGAAAAACTGTGTGAGGTTCTTACAAGTTATGGTATTTAATGAACTTATCCCTTTTCTCCATAGAAACGCCGAATCACACCTCTACTGCATCTCCATGCAAATGCAGAAACACGCCTCTACTGCATCTCCATGCAAACGCAGAAACACACCTCTACTGCATCTCCATGCAAACGCAGAAACACGCCTCTACTGCATCTCCATGCAAACGCAGAAACACGCCTCTACTGCATCTCCATGCAAACGCAGAAACACGCCTCTACTGCATCTCCATGCAAACGCAGAACACGCCTCTACTGCATCTCCATGCAAACGCAGAACACGCCTCTACTGCATCTCCATGCAAACGCAGAAACACGCCTCTACTGCATCTCCATGCAAACGCAGAAACACGCCTCTACTGCATCTCCATGCAAACGCAGAAACACGCCTCTACTGCATCTCCATGCAAACGCAGAAACACGCCTCTACCGTTTTTCCATGAAGACGCCGAATTATTATTTTTTCTTAAAAATCGAGCATTTTAATTTATTTTTATAAAAAGATCACTCTTTTATGAAGCTATTAAAAGCATATAAAAATAAAAAGTTTTTGCACAAGCATAATTCAAAGCATCACAGGTAGCAATTTTACACGCGAAAGCGTAATTTCTTCACAGACTCACGGTGAGGTTCATATAAATTCTCGGATTTTAACAACAAGTATCATATATTTAACTTACTCTGATGTAACGCAATCTTTTGAGATGTCAAATCTTCACAAAATATCAGTTAATATTAAAAGTTAATTCAAAAACGGCGATCAAACAATCCCAGTAATAACTATTTCTAAACATGTCGATAATTTTCCGCTCCATTTTGGATATTTTCATCAAAGCTTAATTGTACTAATACACTTTCCTTGTCAATTAAATACTTTTAAAGGTTGCTGTGAAAAACAATCTGGCCTTACGTTATCTTGAAAATGAGTTAAGATCGACATAACGATGGGTGTAGATCGCGAGATCATGTCATGTTTTGTGTACACAAGTCTGCTATTTTCCCCCAGCACAAGGGTGTGAAAAATGAATAAAACTTAGGTCAAGTCAAGGTATTTATTCTCCGCGCAACAAGTGTTGTGAAATAGTAACATAGAAATTTCGTAAAAACACAGAAGGCAGTTTTTTTAAATAAACATTTATAGATGAAAACTAGAAATATCTATAAAAAGTTACATGATCTGTATATCATGGCTGGAAAAAGAATCACAATTAAGAAATTTGAAGCTTTTGTATAAGAAAATAACTTAAAAGAACTATGACTGCAATTTGTAAAAATAATATTCTTCTGGTACTGGTTACTGTTAAAAAAAATTCAACACAAATATGTTATTATCCAATGCTATGTTCATAGTACAATTTCCAAAAAATGTAAACTCCAAAAAACACGCATGAATGTGTTTAAACCAAATAACTCATGAGGTAGTGTCTGGTTTGAGTTCTGAAATACATGGGTTCAATCCCGGTCGTGTCTTGCCAAGGATGTACAAATGGTACTTACAAGTCACTTATTCTGTTGATTGCACGAGAGCTTTGTATATCAACATATTGGTAAATAAACTCTCCTGGTAGTGTTTTCTGTGCTGATGTTTCCCTTGGATAAGTGTGATGAGGCATTGTCTTGAGAGTATGGCTTTCCCTGAAACAACTTCATCCTTCCTATTTGTAAATTAATCAAACTGTTGATTGTCATAAAGTTTATGGGTACAAATGTTAATGCACCTTGTGTTTTTTCAGATGATGCATGGTCATACATTTTTACCTGAGCCAGAGTTACTTAGGAAAATTGAAGATGTGACATTGGTAAATATCTGATATAATTAGTATGTTCTGCTTCATCTGAACTTTTTCTCTTTGTGATCACTTACCGTCTGTCATCCGACTACACACCTTTCAAAATTGTTCAAATAATTCCAGTCCATGCAGAATTCTTGGTGCCATGGCAACGGAGAGTAAAAAATCTTCTTGTCTAAAACTGTTGTCCCAATATCAATATAAGTTCACACAAATGTATCTTTAGTGACCCTCTGCCAAGATTGTTCAAATAATAAAGATTCGTCAAAACTCATGGCTGCAATTGAGCGTAGCTACACTTGCTATATATACTTTATTCAAATTATTCGGATACGCCAAAAGTCATGACTGCCAGGAGCGGAGCCACTTATACGTACATAGTGGAAAATTCAAAAGTCTTCTATTCATAAACTACTTGACCAATTTTGATTTATCTTCACACAAATGTTCTTTTAGTGACCATCTGTCAAGACTGTTCAAATTAATTGGATTCGTAAAATATCATAGATGCTAGGGGGCGGAGTAACCTTTCCTACATATGTACATGTATAATGGAATATTTTTGTCGAACACGTCTGGCCGATTTCGATAATTTCACCTAAATGTTCCTTATGTAATCTTCTATCATTAGGACTTTTCTTGCATTTACAAATTATGATGTAAACATACAAAATTACAAAATAAGGGGAGGAGCAACTAGGGTGGAAAAGTTTAATGGATGGAATACATAACGCAAAAAGTCAAGAAAATATGTAATAATATGCCGATGGAGGGGGAGAACATGTGAAAGAACTGCATAAAGGGGAAAGGGAATTTAACATTAAACATAAATATAAATAATCCCCACATAGCGATTTTTCCCGGGAGCGCCATTTACCGATTTTCGTGTTCCACAAACATGACTTTATTTAAATCGATTTAGCAGCTAGCTACCATCAGACTTGATCGCTATATATTGTCATTACTCTTAAATTGACCTAGTAGGCAGTAACTTATCATTAAAAGCAATTAACTATTACGTACACTAAGCTTTATTGTTGTCATACATATTCGTGTTTAGTTAATTTTGTATTTTACACACCAGTCTGTTCTTTGTCTTATTAAGTGCGCAAATCTTGTAAAAAAGTAGTCGTCTACATATATCGTACCTTACGCGTCCTTGTCGTAGACTATTGACCAGTTAAGTTCCATGGTAAATGCATGATGAAATGAATTAGGCATGTAATTCAAATCAGGGTCTTTTAAAACTTATACTGATCGATGCTATATATGGATCAATGTAAAAATATAGGCATTGCATTTTATTAAATTGAAGAGGACGAACTCCAATACATGAAAATATAAATGTGTTTAAATCTCAATACATGTTGCCATTCTGATAATTTGTGTTATGTGAATAACTCAGGATAATTATTATTATTCTGTTAGTGTGGAGATTGTGTAATGTATATTTGACATTGATGTTTATTTGCAGATACTACACAGACTGAACAAGATTATTGGAGACGATTCTTTGACACAATTAATAAAAGGTGCACAATATCTACCTTTGTTCGAGTTGGTGCCAGCTGACCATAATATTACAGGTATTTTTAAAACTCAGTAATATAAGGTAAAGTTTCCCAAACATAGGGTCAATATCGAACTAACAGACAGTGTTTTTGTGCAACGAAATGTTGTTGCAAGCATATAGCTATCAGAAAAAAAACTCATGTCGCTTGCTAAAATATCAAATATACCGTAACCAATCACCGGTTTGTAATCGCTTGATGCTGAATGATTGTGTATACCGTGAAACACGCTCATAACGTACTCGGTTATAACAAATAATCAGATAGCACATATTATTTTGTATTCCTCAACCAAGCTCTTCTATATTTTATTATATTTTATTGTATAACTATACGGGTATAATGAATTTGGATAAAGCGTAATTTTGGATATAACAATAATTTGTGTGTCCCAAAAGGCATACTTTTATGCAAACGAATAAGGTTTTTTTAAGTAATTCACAATTTCGGTTGGTTTCGGGGTTAAAACTCATACGATCATTTATCGAAATTTGTTATATCTGTACAATTATAACGAAATTTCTCTGTATGGTTACAAAGTAAAATCACGTCCCTAAATAATTCATTATAAGAATGTTTAACCACAAATGTAATTATTAAATGTATATTTACTTTTAGGATGTGGGAAAAAACTTTTGATCACTCGGGTAATCAACATATATAAGGGTCGTATGCAAGATGTTTCACATAAATCGTTGTCCTGTATGAATGTTGTCATTTAATGAACCCGACTACAAATGTTTACATTTTACCAATGTGTAATATATAGATAGTTTATTTCAAGATTGTAGGCCTTTGGCCCATGAATCACATGTATAATACAAAGAATATAGTATAAAGTCACATGTATACACAGTACATATAGTATTCCGCATAAAAAGGTATAATAGTAATTATAATTATTGATTTATTCCGGTGAATGACAGTTACAGACTAGAATAACATATACATCTAGTAAGATAACATGTTTGAATATATAACATAATGAAACGTGCCTTTATTGTATTGCAGGTAATATTGCTAATCAACCTCTGGAACCAGAAATACCTGAAATAAGTATTCTTCGCCTGACATCATTGTCTTTGTATGGCATTAAAATGGAACATAACAGTTTAGAAAATATGGTAAAATATCTCTCTAGCAATGTTTGCATTGAAAATATTAACTTATCGTATGTTTCTTGTTTTCACCACCAGGATAGTGATACTGACTGTACATTGACCCTGAACCTTCAACAAAATACAACGCTCACTTCATTGTGTCTGTATGGTGTTAACATTGTTTGTGACTCTGTAAACTGTTCTAGTTTACAGTCCATCAAATTATATTCAATATCTTAGAGGATAGTTGATAGTTATATTGATGTATTTGACTGTATTAAGGGTTCCCATCTTAAACATGTTGATATTCATGGAAGCCTTGTCAGGTATGATGTCATCACATTGGAATCTTTGACATCTGCAGTGACAACACTTCCAAATATCAAGTCACTAAAACTGAGTGGCATAAACTTACCTGATGATGTCTCCTTACAACTACATCCTGATGTAACACAAGTGAAGATAGTGCTGAAGCATGTCACAATGAGTCAAGAACGCTTTCAGTTTTTTACTTCAAGTTGTGTTGAAGCAATATCTGAGGCACATGTTGAATTAGATTGCTGTACGATTACACCAGTCGGAGAAATAAATTCATGTTTTGAGGAACACGAAATATCGGTCGATGGCGCTACCGGGATAAGCCACTTGAAGTCATGGCAGAATACTATGCGTTATATATGTGAGTATTTTACAGCAATACCTGCTGTACAAGTTACACATCAAGACGATTGTTGTCTGCACTTTAAAAGTACTCAGTGAGATTAATCTGTACTAACTGTAGGGTCACAATAAAAGGTGTGAAAACAATGTTTCTTTGCATTGCTGCATTGACTGACACGATTAACCAGTTGGTAGTGTACACTATGAGTGAATGAACTGATACATATGTATAATATATTTCCCATTTTCAGTATATTATAATTGTTTTATGGCAGTTCTTAGTTCTACTGATTAGCAAGGTGTCTTCAGTTTTATTCCATGTTACTATATGTGATATATAAGTACAATGTGCTATTAATGTTTAGTATATATAAATGTTTATAATGATACTTTGATGTATTAGTTATATGTGTATACATAATCTCTTATAGCTCATTGTATGAGTGGCAGTGTACTTTTATATGGTGTGCATTCGATGTTTATTGTACGTGTATGTGATATGTACACTGATGAGATTGAAATAAAGATAGAATATATATAAAATACAAATGTAGTTTGATGTTGATATGCTTATGTTCCCCATAACATATAAACGTGTTTGTATTTATTCTTGTACATATACCATGTAGTATTTGATTTTATATGCAGATTGTTACAGCCTAAAACAATTCGAGTGGTAATAATTAAGTCTGTTATTGCTGAAAGGAGACATAAGTGATTGTGCGTTTTCTTATAAGCTTTAGTTACCTTCCCGAGTCCGAGGTCTGTCTTCTCCAGTTGACTTTTTAGCGCTCCAGAGGTCACAATTTGACCCAAATGTTATCAAATCTCGTATCATGTCGATATTGTGTACAGTGTTAACCGCTAGAAATAATGTCATGCTTTGAGGAACACGAAATATCGGTCAATGGCGCTACCGGAATTCGAACCTGGGTATGCGGTTTGCCGGTCCGTCAGCTAACCACTACACCATAGCGACCTAACGTTGCCACACTTTCTACCTGATCTACATGCATCCTAGCCAGAATGATTTCCTTTATAATTGCTGGGACCCATTCGATACCCAATAACGTGGGGTATAAAAACCAGGTCATTAGGTCAACTCATAGAAAAACCTTCAGATACCATTTTTTCCTGATCAGAACGAAGCCCTGCTATAATGTTTCACTAGATAAAATAAGGGTCAAGTTGGAACAAACTGGGTTGTATGAGGAATTATGAATGTATTACTTGTTTATTACTGTTAAAGCACATGGGCTGTATTCACATTTAGCATCTTAGATTTTTTGATAAACTTTAAGTAATTTCTTATCTAATAAAGTCATGTTGAAAAATCGGTCAATGGCGCAACCGGGATTCGAACCTGGTTCTACGGATTGCCGGTCCGTTATGCTAACCACTACACCACTATTTTTTAGTCGTATTCATAAAGCCTCTTACAAACAACTTATGTAGGAACTTATCATAATTTTATAAAATATATGTTATTATGCGTATCAAGTGGTCAATACAGACTCATACTTTGTACAGTTAAGTACTCATGCACCCACTTAGTTCACCACAAATGCACTGACACGTGATTGGACAATATGATTATGAATGCTTTCCCTGGAGAACAAATATAATTGTGTTTACTTGCACATAAATGTGGAGTACTTGAGTAATGATACTGTTATGATATAAAATATACATGTTGAATGATTATGAAGATGAATGGGTGATGTGCCATTTACATTTGACACAATCTTCAAGTTTTAAAACATCTTAACTTACAATCAGCTTATTAAATTTATAGCTCTACTGATCAAAGGTCGGAGAGCTTATGTCATGGCGAATTGTCCGTTTGAGCGTGCGTATCTGTTAACTTTTCATTGAAACGGCATTTCCCATTTTTTGAACGAACTTAATAGGAACGTTCCTTGGTTGGTCCTATTTCTTATTTGTTAAAATGGTTGCGATCAATTGCATAAGTACGTCGCAGGAGCTAAAAGTAGATTTTAAGTATGAAATGTTTAGAAGGCTTCTTCTCACAAAGCACAGAGCTTTGATATTTAGTATGTAACACATTGCTCGGTGATCCTCTACCAAAATTGTTCAAATCCTGACCCTGGAGTTAATATAGGCACCGTCCAAAGTTTCACATGTTTTACATGGACTTATACAGGGAATTTCTTAGAAAAATGATTTTGGGTAAAAAATGATGTAGCACTGCCTAGTAATCCTCTACTAATATTGTTAAAATCATGGCCCTGAAGTCAAAACTGGCTCCGCCCTGGGGTCACATGTCTTATGAAGGAAAATCTGAAAACTTAAAACTTTTCTTGTTCAGAACCATACAAACCAGTGTATTCATTTCTGGTATGTATCATTGTATTGTGGTCACCTACCAAGTTTCTTCAAAATGTGCCAATGTGGGTCACGTGTTAAATAGACTTATAATGACAAATATTTGAGAATTTGTTTGAGAAACCACACGGTCCTTTGCTTTGATATGTGCTCTCTAGCATTGTTAGTAGTCTCCTACCAAGATTGTTCAATTTATATCCCTGGGATCAAAATCGGCATCGCCTTGAGGTCACATGCTTTGTTGTCGCCGCACTGAAGTGCGGCGTACTGTATGGAATGGGATATTTTTTTGTACATGGAGGGGCACGTGACTTTTTTTGTACGTGGAGGGACACGTGACTTATTTTTTTTCCAAGATTATTCGATTCAAGATAATTTTACCCACTGACAATAAAGTTTTACAGAAAAAGTATTTGTAATATCTTTTTATTGTTTTATTTTATTTCATTTTAAAATCTTTTAATTTATTCCCTCATGTGGTGCACGATTTCAAATGGTCAAGGTCTATTTTGACTGATAATATATTTGAAACCAGTCTACGGAAAGTTTATTTTTAGATTCCCTCATGTGGTGCACGATTTCAGAAAATGCTCAGTTAGCACCGTTTATTTTCGGAAATTGCTCTAGAAAAATCAAATAATCGAAAAGCGGTCCCGTCGAAAAGTATGACTTTCTAATTTGGGCGAAATATTTACCGTTTGCGAATGTTTTATTCCACTCAATTTCTATGATAAACGCGGTTAAAAGCAATGTATGTGATAACCATGCAATCACTTTCGTTTTCGGGTCTATTATACGATAAAATCCGTACCGTACGGTCCGTAATGCCGCCCGCTCCGTATTTTACGAGGAATGAAAATTATTATAGTAAATTCAGAATACTATTATTTTCGCAAGTATATACTGATGGTTTATGTCTCATAGTCTGTGCTATGACTATTCACATACAATTTACCTCACTGTATGTTTAGTTTATGTTTCATTTGTGACCTAGTTTTTATGTACAGCCGACTGTTTGAAACATGTATTGCTTTTTGCACTTGATTGACTTGTGTTTGGGAGTATACATTGTCTTCATCTTTCAATTTGAATAATTAATAATTGATAGTGAGATGTTTGTTTAAACTTGAATAACAAGAATAAAATAGACAAGAAATAAGATAACAGTGCTACATTGAATCATCCCACAAGCTCAATTAGGAATGATTTGTAGACTATTAAAAGCAATTTCAAAGAAACACTAAAAAGGATTACATTGAAATAACAAAGTCCTATGCTATAGAATAATGGGGATTGAGGGGACAAACTGCACTAAATATTTGTTGATCGCGTGCTGTGATGTAGCCCCCAAATGACTGAAACCGACTGGTTCCAAAATTGGCTCAAGAAAAAAAGCCAGCGCAAGCCAAGATTGCCAAATTCATCTAGTGAGCAAAAAACGAGACTTCAAGTTGATCGGAAGTTGATTAGTTCGTTGAAGAAGGTAGGCCATGGCTAGTATTTAATGATGACGAGATAGTCATGACCTTTACTTGAACAATAAAACTGAGAAATCTTGCTTAATTATAATGGTTGTACATAAAACAACATTTAAAATAAGGATTTTAAGCTGTTAATCCTGTTCAAAACATTGCGACAGGTAAGAAATTGTTGTGACAGGTAAAACATTGTTGCAACAGGTAAAACATTGTTGCAACGGGTAAAACATTGTTGCGACGGGTAAAAAATGTGTCTTTGCCTGTCGTTATGTCCTGTGAAGGAGAAAAAGTATTCGCGTTGACTGTTTTACCTGTATTTCACATGTGCTATTGAAATTTTCTTGAAGTGGGCAGTTCATAATTATAATATTATATGATATAGTCATCGCTGATAATTTCTCCTTGCATGTACTAACGGAGAAGAAACTGCAGTAAGAAGGAATTTGTTACGGTGATACGCTGTTTATTCATAGTTTAGGGTGGTGCCAGCAACTACAGTTTTCAGCTTCATACTGATACCATAATATACTCTTTTTTCGATCGCTCGCTTTAATAAATGACAGCTCGCCCCAATTTTTTGGGGGAAATATCCGAAGAACAAACAAATAATTTGTTGTGGCCTAATAATAATTAAAATTGCATTCTTTGAATCTTTTACATAACAAATTATAACAAATAGAAGTGATGCGTTACATTTGTAACTGTATGAAATAAATATTTAGATAAAAGTAGTGCTTATTCTAAGCTTATTGTTTACGTACGTATGGATCAGAAAAGAAAATGTGTTCCGGTGATAAATTTTGAGTGTCATGATAGTCTGAGATAATTATTTAGAAACTTAATGAGAATTTATGTAAGAGATTCAAAGAATGTAATTTTAAATATTATTATTTTTGTGAACAAAGACCTTGCTATATACAGAGAAGTTGGAACTGGGTCTGTAAACAGATTAATATTTTTTGTTTACGTGTTTGATATTACTAAAATGGAGTGTAATACTTTAGTTACATGTTTTTTGTACAAAAGAATGTAAATAACAAAATATCATTCAATTCTTTAGCGGCGACCTTTGATGCTTTGCATCAATGATTTTCTTGTATAGTATATATATGGATTAAATCGCAAATCCAATTCTTGTCCAGAACTATGCTCATCAAAGTTCCATATGCGCAATGCAGCCAGTAGAGCGTCTGAAACTCAAGGTCCTCTTGTTCATGTTTGTTCTTAAAACACACACATCCTTCTAATACATCATTTATCATACTGTCTTATATAATTATGTCTCTCCTTCGGCGTCTGTCTGTCCGTCCGCACATACAATTTTCCCTGAGTTATGGCTCTTTGATGTTTTTATACATATGGACTTTGGCCGCGTTTCATCTCCATTACTGCTGGTATGATTTCAGCCAAACTTCACAGGATTAATAAGCATCAAGTGTAGTTGTGCATCCTTGTGGTTTCATTCCGCTCAGATGGTTTGTCACTGAGTTATGGCCCTTTGATGTTTTTTCAAAACTAATTTTCTTGAGTATATTAATGTTATAATATATTTAGCTACCTGGCATATCGTAATGCCACTCGCTTCAAGTATAAACTTTTGTTAAACATGATCAAAGTTTCACACATGAACTCTGAGTAATTCAACATGGCCGCCACTTGGTGACGTAGACAAGTTGATTACGTCACGAACTAGGTCGTATGATGTAAACATTGTAGAATTGTGTTTTGTATCATTATTAAAAATGTTGATTACCTAATCATTAGTAGAACACATTTCACAATACTTGTGTATTTTTGTATTGATTAGAGGTAAAATCTGATAAACTTTCATTAATGAATTAGTAAAAATTACCGTTTGTTTACGTGCAGAATTCTGCGAGAAGGGGGGTGGGACTTTGGGGTATAAAAGCTTAGGGCTTGGCAGAAGTGGCAGAACTGTAAATTGTTTGTTTGGTCAAATTCATTTATTTTTTTCTAATTGGTTTCAAGCGTTTTTAGTACAATTTCAACTGTAAAATGTGAATAGTGAATAATTATGAGATTTTACCTCGAATGAGGAATCATACTATATATAGAGCTGCTAGTAAATAGTTGATGTTATGTATTAGTGTCTATACATTGTATTAGCTTATTCTGAATGAATTACATCAAATATATCTAGAAACTTACTTTGATATTAGAAATTATTGAAAGATTAAAAATACTGAAACTGTTTATTTGTGTTCTATGATGTCAGTTTTATAAATAATGGAATGCCTCCACTATGCTACCACGTACATGTAACATTTTATGTTTTAAATGACAGCAATGCTAATCATTGTGAAGGTCTCTTAGATATGAAAGAATGTGAAAATGCGGTCCATACTTAATAATAAATATCCAGGACTTGATGGGCTTACCTGCGAATTCTATAAATACTTCTGGAAATGTATAGGTAAACTTGTTACCGACTCCTTGAACGAAGGCTGCATAAGAAATGAATTGTCCGCTTCTCAAAATTAGGTGTGTTATCTTTATCTTACAAAAAAAGAGATCCATGCAGTTAAGAAAACTGGAGACAAATTGCAGCAAAAGTTCTATCCAACAGAATACACAAAGGGATCCATAAAAAAGTTAATACTGACCAACAATTCGTTTCATCGGGTTTAACGCCGTTTCTCAACGATATATCAGTTATATAAGGCGGTACTGACGAACAAGGCTATATTAAAAATAAATTTATTGGAAATAACAAATACAAGACATCATAGATTACGCGGAAAATTTGCACATTGAAGGCGCAATCCTATTTTTAGACTTTAGAAAAGCTTTTGATACTGTTGAATGGAACTTCATGTTCAGCGCACTGAAACACTTTGGCTTTAATGATATGTTCATAAAATGGATAAGAATGTATTCAAATATTAAAACATGTATGTTTAATAATGGCTGGAGATCGCAATGTCCAATATCCGCATTAATTTTCATAATAATTGTTGAAATAATGGCAATTAATATACGAAATTCGGATAATATTAAAGGTATACAAATAACTAATGTAGACAGTATAAAACTTTCTCAGTTATTCAATCAGAACAAGAAGTTAATTGTGTTTTGAACATGATTGAAAATTTCGAAATTTGATCAGGATAACAATTATACAAAACCAAAACAGATGGTATATGGATACGATCTCATAAAACTGTCAATGCTCCCCTGGTGAACTACAATGGCGAAATAAACCAATAAAGGCATTAGGAGTTTTCTTTGGAACAAACCAAACTGAATGTAACAAACTAAACTGGAATGATAAAATAGAATATGAAACAAAAATATCAAACACAAAGGTAAACACGAAGGTAAATGTTTAATATTCCCAAACTGGATAAACCCCAAGATACTCTTTATTAATGATCTGCTAAACGAACACGGTGATCTAAATTCACAAACAATTCGAAACAAACGTATTAGCAGATACAACTGGATATCAGAATACAGCATATTACTAATATCAATCGCTAAATCATGGAAGCATATTTTAAAACCCACAGAGTCAAAACAAACTTTAGTTAATACTTCTCTTGAGATAAAGGTCTATAAACTAAGACTCGACCATATCAACAGCAACTACATTTATAAATATCTTATATCATCAAAATTCACCAAACCATACATGAATGGTCACTGGGAAGCTGTACTTAACTTACACATGGATTGGTCTGCACTATACTCCTTCATACATCCCAGATAACAGTGTAAAACAATTCTAATATAGAATTATTCAGAATATAATTACAACAAACGAGCTAAGATTCAGATGGAAAATATCCGAAACGAAAAACTGCTACATATGCAATGTTACCGAAACATATAATCATATTTTCGTCGATTGTCAAACGAATAAATTATGGGCTGATGTTCAAACTGTATTCAATGTGAGTGGGATAAAATAAAAATGTCCGGAATCTCAAACATAGTGTCACATTTCATTTATTGACTGTACATATATTAACTAGCAATATAAAAGATATAGAAATACCTACAATGTAGTAGATCTTTAAACAACGTTTATTATGCGTTTATATGTACATGTAAATGCTTTATATCTTATATGTTATGTATGTACGTTTAATAAAAAAGGAATAAAATTGTATATATTAAAGTGGGATAAATGTTTCCTACATTCTTAGATAGTTTATGATAGTTCAAACCACACTAATATGCTGTATTTACAAACTCTTCTGTAAATGACACGACATGTGATGTCACTAATTTCAAGCAGGAAACAATATTTACTCCTTATGGTTACTTCGTTTTCATATTGCCATATAGTGCTCCCAATTCGGCAGTAAGTAATAATAAAACGTTTCATTGAAATAAGTGAAAACTATAATAAGTGCAGCAGGGCAACAATGGAATGTAAATAATAAATTTATATTATAGGTTTTACAATTGTAATGTTTTCACTGGAGTGACAATCTTTTATTTGTCATGTTTTAAATGTTATTGATGCTTCAACTGAATTAAGTCCAACATGCTTCGTATTTCTCATTTATTACATATGGTTTCTATAATGTTGCAAGCGTTATAATATTGTTATTACCTCCGCATTATTAATGTTATATATGTAATTAATGTAACATTAATAATGCAAACAATAATGATAATTATTCTTATATAATATTATAAATACACTGTCTTTATGAATCCCTCCATATGCATGAGTGCAAATTAATTAAGTTCAATATAATTATTTTATAATTATGGTTAAGTACTGCAGTATTTATGTGTTATACTCAAGAACAATGTAATGATTTTAATAATAATTATTATAAGATAAAACACCCAAATGTCAATTTCTGGTGTGTACAGTAGCACAGTATTGTTTGTCCAGTAGTAGGGACATCTTGCTGATTAACTTGACCAGTTACTATGCTTTAAATATGGTCCTTAGATAAGCACTCATAGAAACATCCTGCGGTTACCCTTCTGATCATAACCTTAAGTTTTGGTCCAGAAACAAAGCGGAGTAAATACATGCCATTAATACGGCTGCGCCGAAAAACAATCGTAATCCGGCAGCCCAGAAGGAAGATATCACAGTCCTTTGTAAAGGGAGACCACCGCGAAGGAGATTTGTCGTTCCTGTACCGAAATAACTGTGATTTGTGGGATTGCGTCACATGATCATCACGTGATACGAGATCGAATCAGTGGCCGTACTTGTTATATCAAGGTAAGCTTAGATTTCATCAAATTATTAACTACTATGCTTACATAAACAAAATACAACACAAGTTTATGAATACTATCTACTGTATATATTGAGATAGGTCATGTAAAACCATGTGTTTATAATCGGTCGTTTATCAAGGGGGCGTATAGCTCGTATTCCATGAGCCACGAGTCCAACTATTTCGACGCTTCATCTTTTATATTCATAATATTTGATATTTTAAATAAATGTCGTGCGTCGCTAGAGCGTTCTTATAATAATATTGTCGAAAAGCATAAAGCGGTGTCACATTTGTAGTCCTGACTAATGCCAGTAAGGGAATGAAGGGGGCGTGAATTAGATCCGGTATATAACTTCATTGTATAAATATGACAATTCTCAGTGATTAATTACTGATGCCTTAGGGGTGTGCACCTTATTTAACTTATTCCGATACTGTATCGGTTCCTTTAAAATGATTCTGATTCCTGAAGATTCTGGTTCCATTATTCCTACTATGTTATTCAACCACTGCACCAGTTTTGGTAATAATGTTAATGTTTTTCACACAGCAAACTACGGTATTGCCCTTTGCAGCATGTCATTTCTTATGAAATTTGTTAACCAGATATACTTTGACATTTATTAGGAACAAATGATTGCTGAACTTATTTTTTTTATTTTAACATATAACCACATTGCCTACCATTACACATTGATCACAGATCTGTGATTTCAACCATTTTTGTACAGGAAGATTGACATGTTCATCATTATAATTATATCTGATCTTTCATTTGATAAAATGTCATCAGAAATCTATTTCTGTAAACACCAACCTCATTTTAACTATCTATACAATCCATATACAATCATACTTTTCAGACAGACTAAATATGATTTTAGTTTATAATGAGGTTATCAGTTTGTACATGAGCACTACAACAATGTTATCAAAATCTGAGAAAGATATCACTTACCCCAAACTATACAGGGCCCTGATAACGCACACGATATGATACATATTTACATGGTGTGCACAAACCTTGAAAGAACATTTTTGATCGAACAAACAAGGTTACGTTATTAGAAATGTGTCTCACGTTCGTTTTGATAGTAAAAGCTCTACTCCCCAAAGGATGTTTATCATGCACATTGATGGTGTTAAAAGGCGAGAGGTGCTTGATTTAATTTGATGTTATGTCCCATTAGCGTCTATCACTTTTAAATGGCATGACTATTACGCCGGCCTGTCCTACCCAAAACAAATCCAGGCTTTAGATTTTTTACACGTTGCCCATAGCAGACAAATTAATAATGATGTCATGCTTCTGCAGTTTTCAGAAACCACTGACAGGAATTCAACAAACTTTATGGGAGATGCGCATCTTACCAGAGGGTTCCTGACAGATAATTTTTCAGGGAGTTATGGCCCTTTGATTTTGCAATATTTTATATATGGCACCATTTGTATCTATACTAGTGTTTATTAATTTGGCAAAACTATATGGAAAGCATCACAGATCATACAAGAGAAAGTCGATACAAGGCATCAAAGACCCCAGGAACATGTTTAGCAAAATAATTAATGTGAAATGTTTGAAGGGAATACGTAGAAAAAACTAAGACATAAGTGACGTAATAACACAAACTGAATTTTGCAAATATTGAACAAGCAATATTTTTGTATACATCATTGATTTAAATAACAACAACGGGTGAAATCATCTGTTTCATTGGAACAAATATAATAAACAGCCTTCAATAAAAAATACAGTACGTATATGAAGATGGATCTACATTCATCATTAGAAAATGATTCTCTTCCTTTTATGCTAAAGCATCTGTGACTCAATATTACTGATGGTGATAAAGTGGAAATATAATTTCCGGACTAACTTCTGTATGCATATACATCCGTCTTTCTATGACTCTGTTTCGGACAATAATGCACAAAATAACCTCAATTATTAGGTCCTATAGAAATGCTCCATAACATCATAGAGGTGCCCCGTCATAAGCATAAAATGTCTTTTTACAAATATATAACCCACATGTAATGAACATATCGGTTGTAAACCACTGCATTATAAACAGTGTCTAACAAACTGACTCACATGGCAGATGATTTAAACTGGTTTATTCCTACTCCTAATCTGAATCCCTCCCTGCAATACCGAAGCTATTGCAAGCGTCAATACATTACGTTTGTCTTGGCCTAACTTATACACAAGACAACAATCAAACATTAGGTAATTAAGCTATCATTTAATCTAAGTTTGAAGACTCTGACTCAGGTTATAGGCATCGTGTATTCGCGACCATTAACTTTCGTGTCATAGAACGTGACGAGCGGACAATAACCTTTTAGATGCACGTTTTCCATGTATTCCGGTATTATTGTCAGTTTATGTATGCCTTTGATAGTGCGAAGTGCGAATTGCATCCCATGCGTGATCGACAGACATTAAACGCAGCGAGTAGGTAAAAAATGGGGGGATACCACTGGGTAAAAACCATTTTACCACGAGACAGGTCACCTGCCGTACCATGGACTAAAAAACACTATACCACGTGTCATAGATCACGCGTCATTCGAGCGTCACGTAAGGGCAATTACCGCTGTGGTCACGTGTCATACCCGATGCCGTGCCCCCATATTGGAGTTTGCAGTGGAGACAAATGCTACAAAAACTTACCACTTAGTCTTCGCGAGAGTAAATCCTTTTGGCTAAGTATGTAATGTAAAAGAGATAGAATACGTAAATACAGGGAACGCCACATACACAAGACAGTGCCTCCTCACGCAGACCTCTGGGAAAAAACAATCCACAAACTATTAGGCACTTAAGGAGGTCAAAGGGTACACATGTTATGGAACAGAGGCACAAGGAATGGTCCTGCAGACCACAAGGAAACATTAGGAAAATCAAAGTGGACAGTGAAGGAAGGGGTATCGATTAATGTATTGAAAACATCGCGGGACAAGTCATGACAACAGGCCGCAAAAGGCCGAAACTGGGCAGGAAACAACCTGAACACTATATAAAGTGACCGAATTGCACAGAGGAAAGGGAATTACAAAAACATTCAAAATACATACAGAAACAACAACCATATAGCGAATTACAGCCGTGGAACTGTCAGCAAAAACACTGGGGGCTTAAATCGATTTAACAGCTAGCTAACCTCACACTCAATCGCTATATGTTCCTTGATTTCCAACATATATACATAACTTGACTAATCCAGCACAAAGGAACAAGCAGCCTCATTCCGACCTTGCTCCCCGTAACTAAATTAGTAACATAATAATGTGAAATAACCCCAGCATTTCAAATTAATAATGCAATTTAAAGAAGAGTCAACTCGATAATGTAGTTAACAATTAAACAATTCTTAGATATTAGTGATAGGGAAATGGAATTTAAAACTAAAATAATTATGTCTATTAAGAAAACTAAAACGAAAACACAAAATACGACTGTACCCAATGAATATTAAGATGTGTTATAAAACCGCATTGTAGAGAGAAAGTTTTCTTAGATGTGTATAATAAAATATCAATGACGTCATAAAATGTTAATGACGTCATAAAAGAGAGAAAATTCGTAGCTACAGGGAACACAGCAAAACAAAACAAATCAATGACAACACCAACGTAAACCCGAAAATATATATATTAGACCACACAACACAATCCCATATGGGCTGGTCGATAGTTTTAAGATACTCTATGGAACACATCCTGTTAGTTCCAAAGCAAAAGTTAATGCCTACAAAGTCCCAAAAATAATCCCCTTAGACATTGTGATCAGTCATATCCTGCCATAACAAGTACGGTTTACAGATATAACTTGCACGCGTTCGGCTATTGTTAGTCAGTCGTTACCCTAGCGTTATTTGGTTGTTATTAATCGTTCACAATCTTTGCTTTGCAGTGAACGACTCACTGGCGACCTGTCAACGACCACTGAACGGACCCCTAGCTCACGCAGCGTGTGAATAACGTCAAACGAATGTCTGTCGTTAGTCACACGTTATTCACACGCTCAACACGCTCGTCTAACGTTGACTAATCGTTCGTCTCGCGCCAGTGACACGTCAGCACACGCTAATAGTTTTCAGGGGTGTCTTACTTGGTCGCCGGTACACGCTCCTCATGCGTTAGTCACACGCTAGTGATGTGTTAGTCACACGTTAGTCACACGCCAGATGTGTCCAACTCACCCTAGAACGCTCGAAATTTGAACGATTAAACATTCTTAGAACGTTCATAGAACGCTGACCAGAACGTTATGGTGTGACGGATCCATTACATAGACTTGACACTAGTGCCATATTTTAAATTAATATCGGTACATTTATGGCAAAACGTACGGAACGTCTTACATAAGTTATGATAACGCTAGCATTGTTTTAGCAGTTTACCTCTTAGTGGAAGGTTACGCTTATTAAAGTCCTCTAGATTTGTATTAGTTCTCATAAATCGTATAAGTTGAGATATATATATGCTATATGTTGTGTTCATCGGTATATCACTAATGAGCCAGGGGAAGTTTATAATCTCAAAGTCATAATCATCTCCGTTTATCGAATATTTTTTCTTCATGGTCGTACATTTTCTATTTGAAATTATGTAAGAAAACGTAACGTTACTCAAAATATTCAAGTGTGAAAACAACTTATGGATGGCAGTGTAAGTGGTTAATGGTTAGTAAATGATCGTAACTTTATATTACAAATGAGATGTATTGAAACGGAATGTGCATGAGAGTCATGTAAATATGGTTACCTAGCAGTGGGTCTCACATCAACATGTTTTTTTTGTATACTCAATAACATTATTACATAAACATAAAACATGAGGTATTTGAAATGTCCTTATACATTGTAATTGTGGTTGATTCAGTTTACTGAGATTGTACTCACACTGAACGAACAGCGTTTTAATATTTATTCATTACTGACACTATCTATGAACATAGTTTCCAATACATAAGAAAATGGAAGACCAACACATATGGGTACATTAACTTTATATTTAATCCAAATACAATGTACAAAATCAAATGTACAACAAGACATATTTCTATCAGGTTAGATAATAATCAGTCAACGGCTTCAACGAAATGTCAAGACTCACTAGCCATGATATTTAAACAGTTATGAGACATTACACATGGTTTCTTCAGGCTAGCCAATATTTTATTTCGCATTTTACTCGCTTTGCTCAATTCCTGTCACAAAATTTATTATTCGTAATTTCACTCTACGATGAATCATCCATTTTTTCGGCATCCTCATCTACTTCCAACTGAGGAATGTCGTAACTGTCAAGTACTTTATCGAACAGAAATCTCCGTTTAAGAAAAGCATATGTTCAAGCTTCTTCCGCTTCATAGCCTTCTTCCATAATAGTCCAGTCAAACTAAATTTAACCCTCAAATAATTGCAACAGAAATGTTTTACTGCAGTTAGATACTACAGTCAAAATTACTGACATGTAGACTGATCGCTCGTTTACCAAACTGTGAAAAGTGCAATGTCGCATACAAAGAGCAAAGATGTACATGAAGATTAAACAACACGCATCGTACCGTACTAGACTTAGTTTGTAAATAACACTCTCAATGAAATAAGAATTATAATTTCGTATTTACGAAATATTATTCGTAACAACGAATTATTAATTCGTAATTATAAAATAATATTTCATTTTCAGGAAATTATATCATTTTACGGGATAATATTACGTTTTTACGAAATAATAATTCGTTTTAACGAAATGCATTTCGTCTTGAATGAATAAAAAGTGTCGCTCGAAATAAAAGAATACGGAATTGCACTTTAGGGGCTCCGTAATATGGCATAGCGGTTCGGTATTTAGTGATCGTCTTACAAGACTGCATAAACTATAAGTTCCGTCAAAAAACATGGTGACCAGGTGGCATTGCTTTGTTGCCTGTATGTCTATAGTGGAAACTATCAACGACATCTCCTCCTAAACTGCAAACTAATTTTTTATTGAACCTGTACCAATTTATTGACAAACTAGTCTTATTCAGTCAGAATGGTAGTGTAATCAGATGAGCGATATATGGCCATCATGACTATTTTGTTGTATACCCTTTTCCAGCCTCTGATTGTGAAACATAATACACTGTCATTAATCAGGGGGTATTTGATTTACTCGGGACAGTGCTTACCATGATGAGACGGGGGTGTTGCAGGCAACACCTGTACTCGTTGTAGGCAACATCTGTACCCGTTGCTCAAAGGTCAATTTCACACTTATTAGCCATATTCTCTTCATATCTTGAAAATTAGCTGGCTTGACATGTTTCGCTCCGGTCCTTGTCTCGAAAACTCGTAGAACAAACTACTTCAACAGTGTTTGAAAGATTTTAATGAAAGTTTACAAACATAATTTGCATGATGAGTACTAAATTCATGATGTCTGACTGGCGGCCACATTGAGACATGGAAGGTACTAGAGTAGAATTTCAGAAACAAATGATTCACACAAATTGTAGCAGGGGGGGGGGGGCATTAAGAATTGTGTCTAGCGCAACACCCAGCCACATAGGGTCAAGTTCACTGTTACTAAAATTAGAATTTTCTTGTCCGGGCTATAACTTCATTATGGATGGATGGATTTCAAAATCACTTTGTAAGGTGATCACCATTACAAGACGATGTGTCACAGTTACTAAAAACAGAATTGTTTTGTCCATGCTATATCTAACTTCATTACGGATTTCAAAAATTCACACAACCTCATAAGGTCAATATCACTGTTACTAAAATTTAAAAAAATGTCCTTGTCAATGTGTCACGTGCATTGCCCAGCCTCTTAAGTCCAGTGTGAAGGTCACTGATATTAAAAACATATTTTGTGTTTCTAAAGAATATTGTCTATAATTCAGTGGGCTTTTGTGCCAAACAATGTATTCACAATCGCCAAAAGAGTATGTTGTTTCACAAATATCTAGCCTGAAATTCACAATTTCGGCCACTACGTTTTTTAAGGTACATGTATTTGGTTTCCGATTTGTTGTTTATGAATTATTTTAACGAGGAAAATTGTACTGCGCACTATCACCGCTTGTAGTAATTTGTTTATGACTGCTCTATGTACGGTTCCAAATAAGTGCAATAAATCATGAACTCGTCAATCGGTTTCATTTCGATGTCAACAATATCAACATGTTGCATTCAAGACATTCTAAATATTACACGAATAAATTTGACCGAAATACGGCAAGCGGAAGAACAAAAATTGTAATCAAGAATTACTTCAATAGTATTGGTGGTGGGTTTACACATTTACACTTGGTTTTTATTGTTCCTTTCATGGGATATTGTTTCTGCAACAGCATTCAATATGTGGAATGATTACTAGAATCTGCATCATGTGATCATGTAGGGAAGTAAATGAAATGAAAATTAGTACCAGTATGTTTTTTTATAGAATCGGACTTTAAGCTGGTTATAAAAAATATAAATTAGCTGGCAACTTAAACTGAAGGCAAGTTCAACTTCTTTAATTTTTGGAGGGTAATATTTATCATCTTTTATGAATATTTTGATATCTTAATGATACTTTAGTAAAAACTATTATACAAATCAACCAAATGTTAGTCAATAATTACTGCCTTAGTGTAATATAATCTTATTTGTATCTTTATAATGTCTCCCTATACTAATTTTGTCTTCTGTCTGTATGTCCGTCTGTCCGTCCGTCCGTCCGTCTGTCAGTTAGCTTGTCCGCGCTTCATCTCAAATACGGCTGTTTTGAATTCAACCAAACTTCACAGGATTGTTAAAATGAAGTCATGTTTTGAGGAACACCACAATCGGTCAATGGCGATACCCGGATAAGCATCAAGTGTAGTTGGCATCCTTGTCGTTCCGTTCCGCTCAGATACGTTTTCACTGAGTTATAGCCCTTTGTTTTTTTATACATTTCAATGCATGGTGAACCGATAAAAAAAGGTCGTATGACTATATTTTATTCTAACATCCTGTATCAGTATTACTATTACTGACATCGGGGAGACATATGTTTTTGTTAACAAACAACCATTAGTTGAATCTAAACTTCATTGATATACTACACTTCAATTGTTTATTATGCATACTAATTGCTATTTTGTAAAGTATGGAGTGGGATGTCGATCCCTCTCATATTTATTTACAAAGAAAAACAATCTCCCCTAAAAAACAATTGTATTGGTGGTGGGTTTTGAGCTACCACATATACACATATACACTTGGTTATGGTTGATCCTACCACGGGACATTTTGGGATTTTCATAGAGTTGGACATTGTAAGTATTATCAGGTTTCTTTGAAATGTCTTGGTGACTGTGTACTTTTTATTTACTGGTTGACTTCCATATTCATTTTAAGAAGTGTCTCAAATAGCATACCAATCTACTAGACCCTCACTGCTGAACAATGTCTTACATCTACAATGTTCAAGATTATGTATTCATGTCTATTACTTTCACTTTTATCAGCAGATTCTAAACAGGCTCAATGGTACTGCTGTAATAGGGAACTTGGCGAAATTGATAAGTGATGCCAATCACATGGACATAGATGAAGAACAAAAAGAACGTTATCTTGAAACAATAGAACATGTGTTACAATGGATTGTGCACTGGACAAACTGCAAGAAGATGATGCTGAATTGAAACGTGTTCGGGCTGACATACAAGAAGATGTTGCAAAAGTGAAACGTGGTCAGTCTGAAATACAAGAAAGTGTTGCTGCACTAAAACATGGCCAGTCTGAAATACATGAATATGTTGCTGAAGGGAAACATTATCAGTCTGAAAAACATGAAGATGTTGCTGAACAGAAACATTGTCAGTCTGGAAAACATAAAGATGTTGCTGAACTGAAACATGGTCAGTCTGAAAAACATGAAGATGCTGCTGAACTGAAACATGGTTGGTCTGTTATACGTAAATATATTTCTGATAAGAAATGTAGTAGATCTAGGTCTCTCAATCGGCCACATGACGGGGCTGTGAACATGCAACAAATAAGGACACGATGTGATATGGAAGGTACAAATTGTAACTTATCAAAATAAAATTTACAAATATGACACAAAAGACTTGATGTTTTGATTGATTAGTCATAAAAATGAATAAAAATTCAAATCTTTCAAAGAATGCATGTGTTGTTTGCCTATATAAATGAAGTATTTTTATCTTTTCAGTTTAGAAATGTTAATGATTATTTGTGTTCTGATAGAATGATGCACGGTAAGGGTAAATATTCAATTAGTATTAAGGTTAATCTCGACATCACACAGTATATGACTAAATTGGACAAATTGGCTGGTCAGTAAACATTCATGCATAAAATTTGGGAGAAAACCTTTCAATGAATGGTATGTGTATTAAAATGAGATTATTGATTGGTCTATAACATTTCATCTATGGTGTTTATTTCTTTTATTGATAACATGAAGCTAGTCACTCGTCTTTGGAATGTTTGTTTTGAATATTGAGTACCAGTGATGTACTTATCAATAACATGAGTATCTGTCAGCACCACTGCCTGTAGCTTTGATGTGTTCCCATCTTCGCAGTTACCATACATGTACTATGTAAAAGCTATGTGAAAAGGAATGTTCTCACAATTTCAGATATTCGAAAAAAACTTGTAAATATTTACCGGCATGATTGTTCCACATTACATGTAATGCAACGTAACATTACTGTAAAGAAGAGTTATTTTGATGTATCATGAATATTTTGACTCTTTACAATATTTCCAATTACAGACATAACCTATCATGTAACGACAATGAACTTACAGAGTTTACATTTTGCCGCAATGTTGTTTCAAATAAAATGTTGCAGAATATCATACCTGTTGTTTGATGGCCTTTTTCAAATTTTTGATAGACTGGTTGATCGTGACTCAACTCAATATCGTAATCTTCATCTGCTACCGCTATTAGAAAAAAACCCAGCTTCGTCTTAATTTGACCTTACCTTACTGACTAATCTTTTGAGAAATGTTTGTGGTCTATATAATATATAATATATAATATAGTATATAATATGTGTGCATAATAATGTTGTTTTTGGTTGCAGGTCAATCTATTTTCAAGTACCGATACGTGGTAATAAATATCGGTACCATTGTGCTCAGACAATTATTTGATGGAAAGGCAGGTCGTGACTTAGGGACATTCATAAAGTCATTATCTGTTAAACAAAAGATGCTTCTACCGCCAATAGAAAAATATACAGATTCGTCTAAATTTGACCTTACCTTACTGACCAAACTTTTGAGAAATGTGTGTGGTCTACTTCCCCCAACACATCATGTGTGGTGGAGGAATCCAGCATCAATTGATTTGTCGATGGAAGCTGATATAACAAGGTTGAGCAATTGCAGAAAAGAAGTATGTATATTTTTTGGAATTTATGAATTTATTTCATTAGGGATTGGTGTCTGTCTGTCTTTGCATTTTTGCCTATTTGGGGCAATTTTCCTTCAGTGATTCATAGGAAACCTTTAACCCATTCCCCGTTGGCTACGCCTGTTTTGTCCTCTATCTATCACCTGATAGATGCGCATTTCTTGGCCTTTACCCTTTGCCTGATAATTACGCGTTTGTACAAACATGACTTTTAATTCGAAATTAAACGGTCAATTATGTCAATCGAATCGCATAAAGTAGTTTGTAATTAACTTTAATCACTATCAAAACGATGCGAAAAAGTCTAGCAGTTATTTAAAGTTATGTCATAAAAGTATGTATAAACTTGATCAGTATCGTAATATTTTCACTACGTTAGAGTGAATGTCGCGCATGCTCAACGACCGAAAATATCGCATGACGTAGTAGAGGGTTTTCCAAGATCCACTGGAAAATTAATCAACAAATGAAAATTTGACAATCCATCGATCACGCGGGAATTTCCAATATAACACATAACATGTGCCGAGATTTTCACTGAAGTCAGTTGTCTACACAGAGCGTTTCATGTGTATATTACGATGCAATAAAAGCCCAAATATACATTGTGATACGTTGGGTAAGATTATTTAATTGTTGATTGCAATATAGATGCTTATTATTATGCAAATCAGAATAATTGGAGCTTATAGAAACTTAACTGCTCTTAGATCCGTGCCAACATGTTTTGATTACATTCAGATCTTGTGAGACAAAGAAAAGATTGACCATATTAAAAAGTCGATCAAATTTGAATGACAATAATTGTATTAGAATTGTTTAATTATGACACATATTTTCGATAGCGATTCTGATGATTCTGATTTTTCTGAGTATGATGATATTATGTCTGATGTTGAGGTTCCTTTGCTTCATGATGATTCCTCAGATGATGATACTGATATGCCTAAAGATGAGTGGACACAGACTTTCACTGCTCAAAGGGTGTATTTCATTATGATTGTTTAATGTTTGCATAAATAACTTGTACATGGATTACAGTTATGCAGTACGATGAGATTTATTTGAATGATTACAACTGTTGTTGCTGTTGTTTACAGTTGCATAAGAGAATATAATTGTTGACATACATTTTATAATAATTTAGGAAAATATGTAAATCAATATTTCAATTAGCAATGCTGATGCTGTCTGTTTATTTGAGTAAGAAGATTTTCATTGAATACTTTTTGGTAAATACAGTTTTTATCAAATGTATTTCTTATTTTCAGAAAGAAGACTTTGCTCAGAAATCTCGGCCGAATCTACCGAATGATTTCAAACACTGGGAAATTATTTTATGTTCGCATTGATTTGGAATATATTTACATTATGAGTTGTGTATTTATATGGATGGGGTTATATAAGTTTTCAATAGAATTTTTATTGAAAAGAATATACCAAGCGCTGCTATTTATGTGAGAACTGTGAACTGTGAACTATATATCTCAATCAATGTGGAAGTTTTACAGTATTTGGACAGTGATAATGTTGGTGACATTTGGCAACTTGAATAAAAAATCACTTGTTAAAATTGACTATGACTTTATGAATTAATTTCAGTTAAAAAAAAATGTTTTTTTTATGTATTTGATGACTTTCTGAATTTGTTATTGTCTCTGCAATGTGGAAAATTATAACTAGTATCATCAAATAATATGTTCTGTCCTATTTAAAACACTGTAGAAGTAATTTTGATTTGAATACATGCATGGTTGAGGTACAAATAGATAGGAAATTCAATTCTTCACAAACTTTACAGTGGTCATCAAATGATTGATTAGTGATTTCATACTGCAATTTTAGTTTAAACCAAGTGGGAATAAATTTTACCTGTTTTCCAATAAACCTCTATTGGTACAGTGTAGAACACTGATAGATAATATATTGGCTGGATGGGATAATGTGTTAAGGCCATACGGTCAACAAAGCCTTTTTCGTAATATTTTATAAATATCAAAGGAGTACTTTTCGAAGTAAATTTGTTTTGCATAATTATACCATAGACAAACGAAGTGTTAATATTTTTGTATGACAGACATCCCGGTTGTGTGAATTACAAATTGAGATCACAGACTGATTTGACATCATCATTGAAATAATCAAACGCACTAATTCTATCAAACAGGAAATAGCAATATATAAATATCAGTTGGCTTCCTTTTTGACAGTACATATTGTCAGCATGCGGGAAATACTAAAATAGAGAGAATACGAAGCATCAGGAAACGCCACATACATAAGACAGTCCCTCCCCACGAAGACCCCCTGGAAAACAACAATCCTCAAAACACAAGGCACTTAAGGAGGTTAAAGGGTACATATGTTAAGGAACAGATGCACAAGGAATGGCCTGGCAGACCATAATGAATAACTAGGAGAATCAAAGCGGACAGTGAATGAGGGGATGTAGGCGGGGGAATTAATGGATGTAACACATCACAGGACAAGTCAAGACAACTGGCAGCAATAGGCCGAAACTTGGCAGGAAATAACCTGAACACCATATAAAGTGACATAATTGCACAGGGGAAAGGGACATATAAAACACATTCAAAACACAGACATAAATAATAACCATACAGCGAATAACAACATTGAAACTGTCAGTAAAGATACTTTGGGTTTAAATCGATTTAACAACCAGCTAACCTCACACTTAATCGCTATATGGTCGTTGATTTCAAACACATATACATTAATAGACTAAGTAGGCAGTAACTAATCATTAAAAGCAACCAACCATCACGTATTTGACAACAGACATACTGTAACTAATCCAGCACGAAGGAACAAGCAGCCTTATACAGACCCTGCTCCCTGTAACTAAATAGTAACCTCAGAATGTGAAATTACCTTAAAATGTCAAATAAATAATGCAATTTAAAGTAAAGTTAACTCGATAATGTATTTAATAATATAAACAATTATTTTATATTAGTGATAGGGAACATTATATGCTATCACTTTCCATGGGATCTGATATTTATTTTATTAAACCGAACAAATATTTTGATATTAAAATATGAAACAATAAAGTCAATGTGAAACATTATGTCACAGGGTAAAAACGTTAAATCGCAGGGTAACATTACGGATTTGCTTATAGCGTGTATATGTGAATTTTGCATGGATAAATCACGTGAGATGTAGTAATATGAATTGACACATAATAATGATCTTCTGGGGTTTTATGACTCTTGTTTTTTACAGTTGACACTATTCATTTGCAGAAGTGACATGTAGATCTGCCAAGGGCATGGTTTATGAATTGCAAAACAATATGCATCTACCAATCAGATTAATAAAACAACAAGAGGTTTCATCAACAAATGTCAATTATCAATTAATACGAGAATATAGAAACTGATTAATTGTTAAGGCATTCTTATATTATTTAAATACACCAAGTGTATGTATCTCACATCATTATTCCTGTATCAATACAGAAAATTATATTCATTTCAACTTTTATATTCATGTACAAATGATTAAACCAATACTTTACACTGTTAGTACATGTTGAAGTATACAGGTTTCAATCATCAATTATTTTCCAATAACCAGTATGGAGATAGAGTAGGCTATGTGACCAGTGTCTTGTCAGGATACAGTAGGTAAATGGGCTAGAGGTATATGGAGTAAAGGGTTATGGTTAAAACATATCGTGATAGTATCGCAGTAATTCATAACGTAATATAATATCATGATGGTATCGTTATAGTGATACATGCACTACCATGCTGGTGATTTTGACCTCTACTTTAAATCATGTTTGTTTATAGTACAAAATATTAGAAAACCACTTTGCATAGAAACAGTATATGGTAAATATTGTAATATATTTGTGAATCCTTGCAATATTGATTTTAATAAATAGACTCCATCGTAAACTTTGGTGTGTTTCATACGGAAACGTATACTTTTAAAGTAATATAAGTTTATTATGTAAAGCATGATCTAAATAACATTATTTAGTCAGGAAAATACATATATTTTATCATATTGGTGTTGTTTTAGTAAAACCACAGGAGGCACTTATTAAATAAACATTTATAAATGAAAAAAGTATCACATATATGTTGTTCCAACAAAAGTACCGTAAAATGAACAGATAAAGTAGTTGAATGTCTCCAAAAAATGAAATAAACAACGTTTAAGATATACAATGTCTTATTTTTTAGCTCACCTGAGCACGTAGAGCTCGGGGTGGGCTTTTACCATCGCCCACAGTCTGGCGTCTGTCGTCCATCAACAATTGCTTCACACAACATCTCTTCAACATAAACTGCTTGGACATGTGTCTTTTGTGGTGCCCTTTCAAAATTGTTCAAAGAAATGATTTCCATGCAGAACTCTAGCTGCGATTGCAACGAAAAGGGTAAACTATGAAAATGACCAAAGCCGTAAGGTGTAGAGCTTAGATATTTGGTGTGTAGCATTGTCTAGTAGTCCTCTACCAAGATTGTTTTAATGATACCCCTTGGGTCAAAATTGGCCACGCCTGTGGCTCACCTGTTTAATATAGAGATATGTTAAACAGGCTTTCCAGCGTTCCTAGTTTTTCCTTGTTTTCCTAGTTTTTCCTAGTATTTTTAAGTGCTACCATTTTGTCCTAGTTTTCCAAAATGAACTCCTAATATTGCTACTTAATGATCCGCAGAGTATGTTGGATTTGGTCAAGAAGCTTTTCGGCGCATATCCAGCCCTGCGTGCAGTAAAGGTATTCGCGGCTCACGTTTCGTAACGCTTTGCAATTTGGTTCCCCGTGTGAAGTCAATTCAGTTGGTCAGGGATACAAAACAAATCGTAAACGACTGTTAGCCGTAACTAAACGCAGGGCAGCAGTGGTGTGTAAACCAATCAAATCTTACGTTAACCGCTAAACCAAATTATCTTCAATCGACCAACGTTTCCAACCTTGACGCAGATTTGTTAACATTTCGTTAATGCCTTTTTATTTGTTTACCAAACCTAAAAATATGAACTTTTTTATTGTTATGTATCTTTTCTCCCAATCAAAGTAATGAACACAAGTTTTGAGTAAATGGTGTTATGTTTGCAAAACAATAAATCTTTACCACCATAGAGGCGTTATTCTTATTATTGTAAACATAACATTTTTGTTTGAAAACCAGATGAACATAATAGTATTTGCCGTAACAACTGCGTCTAAAAGTAGTTCGTACAGTATATTTCAAGATTTATCCAGTAATTAGTGTTGTTAATCATCCCCACAGGAAATCGTTCGGTGTTGGAACTCCTTGTTATTTTTATCCAATCTCCTACGCAGTAATGCCTTGATAAATAAAATCACCTGATAGTGTTTTCTGTGCTGATGTTTGCCTTGGATCTGTGTGAGGAGGCATTGTCGTGATAATATGGCTTTCCCTTAAACAACAACTTCATCATTCCTCTTTGTCAATTTATCAAATTTCAGATGATGCATGGTCATAAGTTTGTACCTGAGGCAGAATTAAAGAGCAAAATAAAAGACGTGACAGTGGTAAATATCTGATTTAATAAGTATTTCTGCTTCATCTCATCTTGTTCGCTTTGTGATCACTAACCGTCTGTCCGTCCGTCTGACCCTCTACCAAGTTTGTTCAAATTATTTAGATAAGCCACAAACAAAACTGTCAGGGGCGGAGCTACTTATATGTACATAGTGGAAAATTCAAAGTCTTATTTTTTATAAACTACTCGCCCACTTTTTATATAACTTCGCCCAAAGAATCCTTTGGTGACTTTCTACGTTGATTGTTCAAATTATTTGGATTCGTCAAAAATCATGGCTGCTATGGGGTAGAGCAACTTTTCCTTCATATGTACATGTATAATGGAATCAATTATTGAGTTTGTTTTGTTTTTCTTTATTTCTCTTCACCATTGGATAAATAATTTTATTATATTTTATTGACTTATGAGTTCGAATGTCAATGAATTTCATAAACATGGGGATAGTATTTAAATGTGGACAGGGCACTACATTTACTCTTGTCTGTCCGTCATTCCGTCCGTCCTCTGTTTGTGTCTTTCATACATGATCTCAGAATATAGCAACAGGAATATAAGTCACCACACGTAATTGTGTTCTTGTGTCTTTTTCGGCGTAGCCGCACTTACATGGCTTTATGTATGTGGCGAACTGTCTTGTGTATGTGGCGTTTCCTGTAGCTACGTATTCTCACTCTTCTTTTACTAATTGATTATCAGTGCTGTGTAAACCAATCAAATCTTACCACTTAACCAACTTCTCTGTAACAGAATAACATTTGTAACCTTGACGCTGATTGGTAAACCTTTTAAAATGTGTACGTTATCTTACCGAAGTCCACTGAATTTCGGTAAATTTCCCAAAATCCATTTTTCATCACCGAAATTCACTTCTAGTACAATGTCTGCATCACATATTGCTTAGTTCTTGTTATAATATTCAATATTAGGTAGATTCAATATACATATTAATCAAATTATAGTCGATTACGTCTCCAGTCTATTTCCGTTAGGTAACGTACCGTTCGGTGTAACGTACCGTTCGGTACGGCCTAAATTATCTTACATATTTAAAATATGAGTTCACCAAACCTTAAAACATTAACTTGTTTATTGTTATACATTTGTCGTCCGAAACAAAGAATTGAACACTGTTATTGTAATAGTGTTATATTTGCAAAGAAAACATTCGATTACGCTAGAGGCGTTCTTCTTATTGTATAGAATATACAGTTTATTTCACAATTTAACTAGTGAGTAGTGTTATAAGTCAACACTTCGGGAAATTGCCCGACGTTGGAATTAAGAAGATTCTAGTTTTATCAGTTGAATTTCTCCGGTTTCTTTCTTTATTATGACAGCATTTAGTAAAATTATTTCTCTTCACATTACGTACTTATCATTCGGGCATAGGCCTATCTATCAGTTAGATTTCACATAGCTTTTTTCTTAATTATGATGTCATTTAATAATACATATGACGTCATTTGGCATTATCAAGAATCTCTATAATGCTGTTTTATAACACATCTTAATACTCGGTGGGCACAGTCGTATTTTTGTTTTAGTTTTCTTAATATATATACTTTAATTATTATATCAAATTGTCTTTATTTGAAATTCCATATCACTGGCTCTAGTATTGTTTAATTATTTAATGCATTTTCCGGTTGACTTTACATCAGGTTTTATGGTTATGTCGCATTCTGATGTTAATTAAGCTGATTGTGACATTAGCTAGCTGTTAAATCGATTGAACCCCAAGTATGTGTACTGACAGTTCCAAGGCTGCTGCTGCATGGTTATTATTTATATTTGTGATTTAGATGTAAGTCAAATTTCCCTTTCCACTGGGCAATTCTTTGACTTCTTAGTGTTCGTGTTATTAAACCCCACTTTCGGCCTATTTTTGCTAGAAGTCTTGGCTTGTCATGTAATATATTCCATCCATTAAATTGTGTTTGTCCTCTTTGATTCTCCTTAGTTATCCCTTATGGTCCCTTACGTATGTACTCTTGTCCCTCCTCACATGCCTCATGTTTTATGGATTGTTTTTCCCTGGAGGTCTGTTTGAAGAGGCACTGACTTATGTATGTTGAGTTTCCTATAGCAACTTTTCTCTCTTTAATGTTCTAGTCACGAACATTTTTATCGTTTAATTAGATAAATCGATATGTTACAAATATATTAACATGAATTTATGTGTGATTTTACGACAGATACAATAAGTACTGATAAACTATATTTAAACAGACTATCGGAGTTACTATGGTGTAGCATAACCGAGTGACCAGCAAACATAACATCACAGCAATGTTTCATGATGCACAACAAATCTTAACTTTCAGATTGCAACTAATTTGCCTGCTTCAGATTGCGCCCACCATCTGTTTTCAAGATATTTCATGTTTCAGGATAATTCTGTTTTGATTGGATTTATTTAATAAGAGTATAGTTATGCCCATTATTTTGGTGACGTGGAGGCACATGTATCCTATGAAATATCTTTTGAGTTTCGACTTAAAATTTAGTTATGAAATAGTTATGAAATAGTCATATAGATATGTATATTTTGATTGTATACTTTAATACATGCCTATTTGTTAGGGTTCCTCTTACAATTATTTACGGACTACTTTCATACTAGTTGAAACACTGGGAAATCAGAAAGCAACATTTATAGTAAGTCTAAAAAAAGAATGTGTAACCTTCGCACACATATTATGTATGCATTCTTATGCAATTGCGTGTTACATTTTAAAACTGTGTTTCTGATTGTGATATAATTGTCAAACAATTAATTTCGAGGTTATATTAAGATTAAGTGGGAATAGTTATTGTATGTTATGTTTAATAGTTGACCTAACATCATTTATTGCCATTTATGTTTCCGTATCGCAGAATACATTGCTTTTCGTTTTCAATCCGTCAGTTTAGAGTTACAGATTAAAACTATTTGAATAGTTCATTGTTTTTTCAATATCTTCATTAAAATGTCTAGGTCTAAATGAAACGCAGATTTTAATAGATCTCTACTGTGGATTCACATTTCGGACATTTAAGGTTTCAAGAAGACAGATTTGTGTAAGACATATAAAGTTGCTACAGGGAACACCACTTTCATAAGACAATGCCTCCCACACAGACCGGGAAAACCATTGTATACAAAACATAAGGCATTGAGGAGGTGCAAGGGTAAACATGTATGGAAATAGGGGTGCATGGAATGGTCTGGCCGACCATAAAGAAAAACTAAGGAGAAATTAGGAGAGGGGAATCAAGGGAAAGGGAACTTAACATAAATCTTAAATATGGAACTCTCAGTAACAATACTGGGAGTTTAACTCGATTTAACAGCTAGCTAACATCACACTTGATCGCTATATATGGTCATTGATTTCCAACACCTACACATAAATTGACTTAGTGGGCAGTAACTAATCATTACGTATACTAAGCTTTATTATTGTCATACAAATTCGTGTTTAGTCACATTTGTATGTTACACACCAGTTTGTTATTTGTATTATTAAGTGTGCACATCTGATATTAAAAGTAGTCGTCTACATAAAGCGTCCATGTCGTAGAATACTGACACGTCAAGTTCCATGGTAAATGCATGATGAAATGAAATAGGCATGTAATGAAAACCAGGGACTTTTGAAAATTATATTGACCGATGCTATATATTTACCAATTTAAAAATATAGGCTTTGCATTTAATTAAATTGAAGAGGACGAAATCCAATACATGAAAATATAAATGTGTTTAAATATCAATACTTTTTGTCATTCTAATAATTTGTGTTATTGATATTTGACATTGATGTTTATTTGCAGATACTACATAGACTAAATAAGATTATTGGAGAGGATTCTTTGACACAATTAATAAAAGGTGCCCAATATCTACCTGTGTACGAGTTAGTACCAGCTGACCATAACATTACAGGTATTTTTTAAACTCAGTAAACTAACAGAAAGTATTTTTGTGTAACGAAATTTTGTTGCAAGCATATAACTATCAGAAAAAAACTCATGTCTCTTGCTAAAATATCAAATACATCGTAACCAATCACCGGTTTGTAATCGCTTGATGCTGAATGATTGTGTATACCGTGAAACACGCTCATAACGTACTCGGTTATAACAAATAATCAGATAGCACGTATTATTTTGTATTCCTTAACCAAGCTCTTCTATATTTTATTGTATTTTATTGTATTTTATTGTATTTTATTGTATTTTATTGTATAACTACACGGTTATAATGAATTCGGATAAAGGGTAATTTTGGATAAAACATAGTAATTTGTGGGTCCCAAAAGGCATATTTTAATGCAAATGTATTTGTTTTGTTTACGTAATTCACACTTTCGATTGGTTTCGGTGTAAAAACTAATTTATCGAAATTTGTTATATCCATACCATTAAAACGAAAATTTACTGTATGGTTATAACAAAGTTTGGATATTACAAAGTAAAATCACGTCCCCAAATAATTCATTATAAGCATGTTTAACCACAAATGTATTTACTAAATGTATATTTACTTTTAGGATGTGGGAAAAAACTTTTGATCACTCGGGAAATCAACATATATAAAGGTCATATGCCAAGAAGTTTCACATAAATCATTGTCCTGTATGAATGTTGTCATTTAATGAACCCGTCTACAAATGTTTACATTTTACCGATGTGTAATATATAACATAATGAAACGTGCCTTTATTGTATTGCAGGTAATATTGCTAATCAACCTCTGGAACCAGAAATACCTCAAACAAGTATTCTTCGACTGACATCATTGTCTTTGTATGGCATTAAAATGGAACATAACAGTTTAGATAATATGGTAGCATATCTCTCTAGAAATGTTCGCATTCAAAATATAAATTTCTCGTATATTTCTTGTGATAATCACCAGGATAGTGATACTGATTGTACATTGACCCTGAATCTTCAAAATAATACAACGCTCACTTCCTTGTGTCTGTATGGTGTTAACATTGTTTGTGACCGTGTAAACTGTTCTAGTTTACAGTCCATCAAGTTGTATCCAATATCTGAGAGGATTGGTCTTAGTTATATTGGATTGTTTAACTATATTAAGGGTTCCCATCTTAAACATCTTGATATTTATGGAAGCCTTGCCAGGTATGCAGACAATACTATGAAACATATGACATCTGCAGTGAAAACACTTCCAAATATCAAGTCACTAAAACTGAGTGGCATAAACTTACCTGATGATGTCTCCTTACAACTACATGGTGATGTAACACAAGTGAAGATAATGCTGGAGCATGTTACAATGAGTCAAGAATGCTTTCAGTATTTCACTTCAAAGTGTGTTGAAGCAATATCTGAGGCACATGTTGAATTAAATTGCTGTACGATTACACCAGTCGGAGAAATAAATTCATGTTTTGAGGAACACGAAAAATCGGTCAATGGCGCTGCCGAGATAAGTCACTTGAAATCTTGGCAGAATACTGTGCGTTTTATATGTAAGTACTTTACAGCTGCTGTACAAGTTACACATCAAGACGATTGTTGTCTGCACTTTAAAAGTACTCAGCGAGATTAATCTGTACTATCTACAAGGTCACAAAAGGGTGTGATAAACAGTTACCTTGCATTGCTGCATTGACTGACACGATTAACCAGTTGGTAGTGTACACTATTTGTGAATGAACTGATACATATTTATAATATATTTTCCATTTTCAGTATCTTATAATTGTTTTATGGCAGTTCTTAGTTCTACTGATTAGCAAGTTGTCTTCAGTTTTATTCCATGTTAATATATGTGATATATAAGTACAATGTGCTATTAATGTTTAGTATATATAAATGTTTATAATGATACTTTGATGTATTAGTGTTATGTGTATACATAATCTCTTATAACTCATTGTATGAGTGGCAGTGCACTTTTATTTGGTATGCATTCGATTTTTTATTGTGTATGTATGTGATATGAACACTGATGATATTGAAATAAAGATTGAATATATATAAAATACAAATGTAGTTTGATGTTGATATGCTTATGTTCCCAATAACATATAAACGTGTTTGTATTTATTCTTGTACATATTTCATGTAGTATTTGATTTTATATGCGGATTGTTACAGCTAAAACCAATCCGAGTGGTTATAATTAAGTATGTTAATGCTGAAAGGATTATAAGCTTTAGTTACCTTCCCAAGTCCGAGGTCAGTATTTTCCAGTTGACGTTTTAACGCTCCAGAGGTCACAAGTTGACCCAATTGTTATCAAATCTCGTATCATGTCGATATTGGGTACAAAAACAGTATTAACACTGCTAGAAATAAAGTCATGTTTTGAGGAACACGAAAAATTGGTCAATGGCGCTACCGGGATTCGAACCCGGATATACGGATTGCCTGTCCGTTATGCTAACCACTACACCACAACGACCTAACGTCGCCACACTTTCTACCTGATCTACATGCATCCTAGCCAGTACGATTTCCTTTATAATTGCTGGGACCAATTCGATACGCAATAACGTTGGGTATAAAAACCAGGTCATTAGGTCAAATCATAGAAAATCCTTCAGAGACCATTTTTTGCTGATCAGAATGAAGCCCTGCTAAAATGTTCACTAGATAAAATAAGGGTCAAGTTGGAACAAACTGGGTTGTATGAGGTCAAATCCTATGCCACATGTCCGAATGTACTCGAATATCAATTGACGGCGTGATCTCACTTTCCCAACTCTTAGTGTTTGGGGTAGGAATATATTGTGTGGGAATAACGAAATATTTAAGTTTTGATTATTGGTATGGTTGGTTAATTAACATGCAAAATTATGATTGTTATTTGTTCTAACTATTAATCTTATTGACGTATATGTATTTATTTATTACCCTCGACTTTATATACGCTGTTATTTTAGGTGGGTGGGGTATAATTGTTTACAATTAAATTTGCAAGTTCTTTGCACGGTAATCGCGCTGTCATGAATTGTAAACTAAATTGTATGTTGAGTATATTAATTAAATAACATATTTAGCGACCTGACATATCGTAATGCCACTCGCTTCAGGTATAAACTTTTGTTAAACATGATCAATGTTTCACACATGAACTCTGAGTAATTGAACATGGCCGCCACTTGGTGACGTAGTTAAGTTGATTACGTCATGAACTAGGTTGTCTGATGTTAACATAATATAAAATTATATTTTATATCATTATTAAAAATGTTTATTACTTAATCATTAGTAGAACAAATTTAACAATACTTCAGGTATTGGTTTATTATGTATTTTTGTATTGATTAGAGGTAAAATCTGATACACTTTACCGTTTGTTTACGAGCAGAATCAGCAGAATTCTGCTGGGCGTTCAAGATTCTGCGGTTTTCTGTCTGTCGCAGAATTCTGCGAGAGGAGGGGGGTTGGCTTTGGGGTATAAAATCTTAGGGCTTGGCAGAATTGGCAGAACTGTAAATTATTTTGTTTGGTAAACTTCATTTATTTTTTTCTAATTGGTTTCAAGCGTTTTTAGTAAAATTTCAACTGTAAAATATGAACAGTGAAGAATTATGAGATTTTACCTCGAATGAGGAATCGTACTATATATAGAGCTGCTAGTAAATAGTTGATGTTATGTATTAGTGTCTATACATTGTATTAGCTGATTCTGAATGAATTACATCATATATATCTAGAAACTTACTTTGATATTAGAAATTATTGAAATATTAAAAATACTGAAACTGTTTATTTGTGTTCTATGATGTCAGTTTTATAAATAATGTTATATACTACATTTCAATATTTATCTAGTGAGTAGTGTTGTTAGTCATCCCCTCGCGAAATTGCCCGGCATTGGAATTCAGAAGATTCTATGTATTATGTACCAGTCACGAACATTTGTATTGTTTTAATCAGATAAATCGATATGTAACAAATGTATGAACATGAATGTGTGATTTCACGACCGATACAATAAGTACTGATGAACTATATTGAAACAGACTGTATTGTCTTTGACTAATCTCACTTTGGAGTTATTTTTATCCAATCTCCTACGAAGTCATTTCCCCTTACAGGTATCGGAGTAAATATAGTTTAACATAATCGAGTGACCAGCAATCGTAACATCTCGGCAATTTTTTATGTTGCACAATAAATCTTAACCATCAAATTGCACCGCTCGTCTTATTTCAAGATATTTTTTGTTTTCCTATCTTTCTTTCGAGTTCCTTAACTGTCCTAAAACTAGATACCGGCGTGAAAATCATATTCAGAAGTAGCCTTCAGTTTCAATTTATTAAGATTAAATAACCATGTTGGTTGATGACGGCTTCACAGTGTGCTAACCAGTACTCGCACCAAATTCGGGGATTGTGAAGATCGCGGTTCAACCTCTAAAGAGTGGGGATAACTCGAATTCACCGCCTTCAGCATTCGGAAAACTTCGGCAAACTACGTCATGATGTTCGTAGTTTAACGGAGAGTAACGAAGTAGTACGGAAGAATGCGCCTTCAAATGAGATGTCAGCCATTTACTTTCAGTTAAAGAATACCATTATAACTTTGATGGTTATGTGAAGGTAGGATTAAAAAATCGGAAAAGACATCCATAATCGTGTCATAAAACAACGAGAGGTTGAATTGACGATTAAGACTCTTAATATGAATCAGCCTCAGGTAATGTACCGTAATGAGTTATAGAGCAATTTAATATAGTAATTCAAAAATCAATGGTACTCATACTGAATGTATTGCCTATGTGTAATGGTTGTTAACCCAGGAATACAGACCATCGCAAGTAATTGAAACATTGTTGAACAGTTTTCCCCTATGATTCGGTTATTATGAAGCCCATGTGTGTTAGCAGCAGTAGCAGTGGCAGTTTGGAATCGATTACGCAAATGCGTGTTCATGAATCACACATCACACAGCTTTAGAATTGGCAGAGCTACCGACTTGGCAATGCAAGGCTTACCATCAACGGTCATAATGGAACTAGGCAGATACACCTCCAGTTGTTTTAAAGTGTATATCCGATAAGGCCTAACATGCATATAACATTCAAGTTAAGTATGTGTATATTTGTTAAATTATAGTCATCCCATATATAGATTATCACAAACAATAGAAGTAAACACCATAAAATATTTGTATACATGTATTTAGATGTCTGGATCCTAGGAGATTCTTTACCGTACTGGGCGGGGGTCCATGCTCTAAAGACCGGAAAACCTAACCTCGTTACTCAAGCCAAATCCATTGTCTGGCTGGGTGTGAGAGGTTTGAGATGGACATCCTAGTACCAAGATATAGAAACAAAAGTATTCTTCTCATCTTCACCGAGTATGGTATTAATTAGCCTGGGGGATCTTACAAATATTGAAACGCTTGTGTTGAACAGACAAATAAATCAACGAAAAGCTACAATTTTCTGTCGTTCAGTTTTTTATTGCATGCAAAGCATAACTATGTTCACGAAAATCAGAGTAAATGCAGTGGAAAGATTGACGGTGTCCCACTTCTATATACGTTTGTGAATGGTTTAGCAGGACGTTGTAAAGCGACAGTATAGAGATGTGACGTCCGTGGCTTGACTATCTCTAAATATACACCGTAGTGCTAATATTGCGTGCTTCCGGTCTAGACGGTGTTGGCGTAAAATGTCAAGGTTGTTCGTTATTTTGGCAACAAGAATGTTAACGTCTTCGACATATATGTAATGGACTTTGAATAATTAAACTGTCTGTATAATATATTTATGTGGACACAATAAACATATGTGTTTAAATAATAAGGCAGAAAACAGGAGTTGGCGGAAATGGCGCGTAAAGTATATGCCATACTGTAGACGTAGCTGTCGTATATGCGACCTAGCTGGTGACGAGTTAGTGTACTGTAGTACTGACCTTTTACATCACATCTGTGAGAGGGTGTGGAATCATTTGTTTAAGAAATATCATGACAGAATATGCGACAATTGAACAAATTAACATTACATAGATACATTTGGGTAACAATATGTCATGCTGTAAAATAAAATATTGATGCGAGGCAAATACTTCGCGAATTGAAGTTATCAGGGGGTTTAGCGAAAATATTTTCAGTTGAGCGAGTTTTTTTTCCGTTAATATAATTGACCCGTGAAATTGAAATTGATCTCTCGCGAAAATTTCTTATTTTTCAGCATGTCTATAATGTCTAAACAAGAATTTTCTGTCAAATGTACAAAACTATGTTATTTGTTCAACGCGAAGATTGAAAAGTAGATTATCTTTACATAATTATATAAAGCTTCAAGTAAAGTCTTTAAACAATTATTGAACTGATAAATCATTTAAGTATGAGGCCGAAGCGTCGTCAGGAGAACCATAATAAGTCATTAATATATCATCTTCTCACATAAGATCTGATGTTCAGCAATTTCGCACTGGCAATTGATTTCCAACATATATACAATTTATATATATAGTTTGGAAATCAAGGACCATATAGCGATTAAGGGTGCACAGGTTAGCTAGCTGTTAAATCGATTTAAACCCCCAGTATTTTTTGCTGACAGTTCCAAGGCTGTAATTCGCTATATGATTGTTGTTTCTGTTTGTGTTATAAATGTGTTTTGTATTTCCCTTTCCCCTGCGCAATTATGTCACTTTATACAGTGTTCAGATTGTTTCCTGTCCATTTTTGGCCTATTGCGGCCAGTTGTCTTGACTTGTCCTGTGATCTTTTCCATACATTAATTCCCCACCCCCGTCTCCGCGTGTATGTGTGTATGCGTGCGTGTGGGAGTGCGCGTACGTGTGACCTGAGTTTTATTGACAGTTCCGAGGCTCTATGTCGTTGTATTGCCCTAACTACTTAGTTGCCCTGTCGAGTAGTCATGTATCGTTTATATTTTCTTTCTTTGAGTTCAGTGATTGGCTTTCTTTGTCCGTATCAGGAATACTTAGGAACAACACATCCATGCGACCGAACAATGGCATACCGACTTATGCTGTGTCACATTTGTGATATCGTGCAGTGAATCATTTTTAGAAAAAAATGCAATTAATTTTATGTTTAATTAAAAATTGATTTCCCAAAAACAACAAGTAACAACGTCTTGTTTCAATTTATTCATAGACCCCTGATACAATACATCTACCATAACAATTGCACCGAACGTAGCGTCTTTGGTATGGTTAACTTCATCCAATTCAATCTGTCTGTAGCAAAGCACGAACATACACTGGAAAGGGTAAATACTTCAAAATTATGTCACGTCATGAACTACGTAACTCATTTACATATGCAATCAAATACCAATTTGTCGACAAATTAGCTTCTATCTAAGCAATATGCCGATTGTCAATGAAAACTAGTATGACTGGTACTGACATTGAACCTGCGAGAAATAGTTCATTTAATCTACAAGACGTACAATCTACATACATTTAACATCGTGTAAGCTTACTAAGCTATGTGATTCTGTGTGTTTTGAATCTTACATTTCCCACATTCGATAAAGGATTCTGGTCGCGACAATATGTGAATATTTAAATGAAAGAAGTATTGAAACATTTGACATGAGAAATATCTTAATGACAGACGTGTCGTACTACAATAATCATCTCTCATAACAGTTTTCCCCTCAAAGGGTCAGAAACCTTCAGTTAAGATCCTTTTTATGGGACGGACCTAAGTTCCGAACTGACATTATCCGTTCATTTAACCAAGATTCAAAATGGCGATGGTTATATGAATTGAAACGTTGCTGGTATATATATACGTGAAGGAAGGATTAGGTTATTACATGGAACACCGCATTCACAAGACAATGCCTCTCCATAAACATATCCCATGGAAACACCAACATATATAATAAATTCAATAGGAGCCGAGAAGGTGCAAGGGCAAACATCTATTGGGATAGGGCAATATGGAATTGTCCGGCTGATTATCAAAAACAACCAAAGAAAGTAGGAGGGAACAAAAAAGGAAGGGAATCCATTGCAAATAAGACACGGCCAGAAAAAGGGGATGAACGCGAATACTATATCAGACAACTCAATAAGGGGAAAGGGGAAACTAAATATTTATGTAAAAAAGGGGGAAATAATAAGCACATTTACAGCCTTGGAACTATCGGTAAATATTCTCGCGGTTTAAATTGATTTGACAGCCAGCTAACCTCACACTTAACCGCAATATGGACATTAATTCCAACATATACGCAAATATTGACTAAGTTGGCAGTAACTAATCCTTAAAAGATACATATGTAAATCATTACGCACACAGTAAAATACACACAGTAATTAATATCGAGGTAACCAAATTAACTTACCTTGCTATCACTATAACTGTACTATTTATATCAGAAGGCGAGAGAATTACAATAGCGGAATAGATAAACGTAAACTAAGGAACGATTAAATTATTTTATCAACCAATCAGACGGACAGATATTAGAAGCCGATGCTAAATGATGCAATGAAAAAAGTGAGATGACGGCATAATAAATCAAAGCGCTGTGAGCGCTAAAGGTCTGGGGCTGCTGTTAGATGGATTGTGAATTTGCTTGCTCGGTGTAGATCTAGTGAATCATTTGTAAACAAATTATCACATTATCTACTGCAGTTCTATATTATGTCAGCTGTATTTTTACCATTAGTTATCGTGTGCAGACTATACAAGTCGGTTCATCTTGTGCGTCAGTGATTGTTTGGTTAATAATATAGTTTTCTGTTTTCAGAATGGCTTTTAACACTCATAAACAGTATATAACAGTAATTAGCATCAATCGTAAACATTGACTAGAAATGATAAAAATAAAACGGACTCGAAAGACAGATGAGTATAGCATGAACGATCACGCGCATCTATAAATAGAACCAATGCTTCTAGGATTCAATTCGATTCTTAACTGATTCAAAATCCCTCCCTCCAATATCGAAGCTATTGTGAGCGGCAGCACATTAAGTTTGGTGTTGGTCAGATTTATTTCACAAGTCAACAATGTTTTATTATAGATTGAGTGGACATGAAAGAGGATAATTAGATGGTTATTCATTTTTCGTACCCAACATATAGTAAACATAAAGTGTCCCCTACCTGTTTACTTTTCAGCATCTTTGCATTCTCCGAAATTCTTTAAATCCACTCCACTGAAAAGGTCGACATGAATTGGAACAAAGCAATGACTGTTCTGTTTAGAGGCCATTTTGGAGCTCGCATATTGTAGAATGGATCATTTATATATTTTTTAAAGTCACACAAAGCTGATACATATAATTCAATATACATAATGTATAACAATATACGGCCAATTATAATATACACACAATGGACAGTAATATCACCTGCTACTCTTAACGACATGAACGAAATAAAGTCATATTTGGAGGAACACAAAAATTCGGTCAATGGCGCTACCGGGAGGTAACGGTTAATTTTCGAAAAGCGCAATTAAATAAGTGATTAGCAATAACTTTAAAAATACCGGTATATTAAACGGATAATGAGTAGCAGGGCAGGTCCAAACCATAAAACATATACTCCTCTAACATCTCCTTGGAGTATAAAATACAATACAAAATGGGGACACGTGAACGACACAGGAGTTCGTGTACAATTTAGTATGGAGGGAGACGTACAATAGCAAGTTATGACTAGAACGACTTCTAATAAAATTAGAATGAAACCGGTTCGTTCCACGTCCTTCTGATGGGGGGTTGCAAGGTCGACTAGTAGTAACTAGTCTATTCAACAACCACTTCACTAATAACAAAATAACGACGAAAAAAGGAAGAACAGTTGCGAGTGAACGAACGGACAAGTTACCGAACATAAAGAATTACAAACAGAAAACGAAAATGTAGCATTCTTACGCGCATCGTCTGACGCACTGACTGGGATACGTGACGTCATCACCCCCACAAACGGGAAGGAATATTTTCGGACAGTTGCAATCTTCATACTCGAAGAAGGATCGTTTCCGACGAGAATTACATGCTCCTTCGTGATCCAATTCTACACCACTGTCAATATAAATAACAAAGTAAAAATCAGTAGACATCGTGATCTGACTTGAAGCATACTCCCAGTCTGTAGTCTCTAGTACATCACTGCCTATACAAGGGTCGTCAGTTCGATCCAAGGGTGGGATGATTTCACGGAAGATATTTCTCCTGTGGTTTGTTTTCTACATCTGATTCAGGTGGTAATGACGAGTGTTGATACTGACGCCAAGTAAGTGCCGGTTAGAAACGAATGAAGGAAAAATAATTTAACTTGGGTAAATAATAATACCTCCCCGTACAGTGACCATGATACAAAATAGGACCCCTCCTTACAGATCCCAGAAATTATACAAAAGTTATACACCTATACAAATGTTTAATCAGCAAATTAACTACAAAACAAAAATATTTAATTAATGACTAATGCAGCAATAAGGGCAATGAATACATACGCGCAGTTCAAGTAACATATGTTATCATATGTTTGTAAATTTCTGCCGCACACTGGCCACGTCTGAAGTCCACAACTACAGTCCGTTTCCTTTCGTACACGTTTAAGGCTGGTTGCATCTGTTGAAGCGAACGGAAATCATTTTTAACATTGTTGTAAACTGACCTCGTACTATTGCATTACATAAAAATATTGAAAGCATCAGTATTCATCCTTTTTAGACACACAACGAAACAAATATTTATGTACATTGTATACATACATGAAAATGATAAAATATTTTGTGACTTAGTCTTTTTAAAAAGTCCAATGTTTTCCGAAATGTCTACGGAAAGATCAGGTCTCGGAGTTTCTGTAGTATAGCGTAACTGAATGATCGGCAGTCGTAACATTTAGGCATTGTTTTATGTTGTACAACAAATTTTAACCTTCAGATTGCAACAAATGTCCATACTTTAAGTTGGCCCGACCATCTTTTTAAAGATATTTCTTGTTTCTTATATTCTGAACCATATTATTTGGGAGAAATTTCACAACCAGGATATCACGGGTGTACATTAAATATAGTGTTTTCCGGTCTGAAAGTATATTACTATATGCAGATTTTAATCCAACTGTTTACCGCCCTTTAACCCACTCAGAGGTAAATCATACCTGTTAACGCAACCATCAGAGCTGCTATAAAAACAAACACGGTCATCCTTATCTGAAACAAAAAGTAGAAACTATAACAAAAATACTTTAAAATAGCATAAGTTTACTAATAACTCTGCCTCTCTCATCTTCCAACTTCTCTATCATCTATCATCTTTCCAACCGAGCATTTTACCTCTGCATACTTGCTTATCAGCTCTCATCTCTCTAATATTGCAAATCGCCTCTTCTCTATCAACACACCATTCTCGCATTTCACCCTCAATTTGTCTATCAGCTCTCATCTCTCAAATGTTGCCTTTCGCCCCTCCCTCTCCATCAACACTCAAATATTTCATTTTGCCCCTATTTCGTCTATCAACTCTCATCCCTCTAATGTTGCCTTCCGCCTTCCCTATCTCTGTCACCTATCTAATTATGCATTTCGCTTCAACCAACTTCTCCATCACCTCTCGCCTTTTACTCCTCGCTTATCCCATGTTGCTTTTCGCCTTCCATATCCTCTCTATCACCAATCCAATCTTGCTAAACACCTCTAATCTCTATTATCACATATTTCCCATCTTCCATGACATAATTGCACACGAAGGTTATATCCACGGAGTTGTTCTGATATACAACCGAAATAAATGTTCATTTCATAACACACAGCTCACTTAACCATCTCCCCAAAACATTTCTCTCAAAAAATCCTACCACTAAATACACGTACATGTAAGAGAATGTCCAACGCAAAACTATGAATGTAAGCGTATTTTTCACTTACCATTTTGATAGCTGAGGCTTGTTTAATCTACGTTTTTCCTTGATCGCGCCCACTGGCCTATATATAGCATATAGAAAGCACCGGAAGTACGTCTGACTAGTCTATGACCCATTACTAGTGGTCAATGAAATGTGTTCGTCCAACGTATAATTAAGCATTTGGTCACACATGTTGTTCAAATACAGTTCATTTATTACGAGAATTAGGCATACGTCCAGCTGACTCACCAGTGGTATGGTAATAGTAGGTAACACGATCTGACAAGCATTAGATCAAACCCCTTACAGCGCTTATCTCTATTAGCAGTAAATTAACCAATGCATTCACAGATGTCACCTGACGAGGCATAGTTCAGATCGACCGGTACACTACACTTTTTGTGAAAGATTTATTATTTTCAATTAACCATTTACGTTCGCTTTCCCTGAAATATAACTCGAACAGTGTCAAAAGATTTAATATATATCAAAGCGCTGTAAGCGCTGAAGGTCTGGAGTGCTTGATTGCCGGGTTGTGGATTTGCATGCTTGATATAAATCGCGTGACTTGTTTATTAATTAATTAACGCACTATCCCCTATATAGGTTGATGTAAACCAGTGGGAACCATTGTCAATATGAAGTGGAAGTAAACAAAACACAAGTGGTGGTTCAGCTCTTTTGGCCAGTATATATACGCTCCACACAGCGCTTTGATTCCACTACCGTTACATTCACCAGGTATCGGAATAAGCTCCCGATGCTAAAGGCGAGTAGGCAAGTGGTGGTTCAGCTCTTTTGGTCAGTATATATACGTATACACATATACACTGCCATCCAAAAGTTTCTTCACACTTTAATATTTTGAATTTCGTTACTTTTTCTTACAGAATTTCAAATAAAACATGTATGACCATAAAGTAAAATTATTTATCCCACTTCTGTGATGGATAGTTTAGACTTAAGAATTTGCACATCTCGGCAGCAGCATCAATCGAGCATCCGAAACCAAACATGTTTCTGACACAGAAAATAAGATAATTTGTTTCAGTACAAATTTATAAATACTTCTACAGAAAAGTATTGCTGTGTTAAAAGCATTTTTGATGTATTGCATGTGAAACAAATATGAAAATACATTAATTTTAATGGGAAATTGTCAATGTGCAGGAACGTTTGGAGGGCAGTGTATTGTAAATAACCACGTCGTCGTAATTATTGGCATTATGTAGAACGAGTCCTCAATTTGAACTGTAACGTCTCACACAATCACGCAGTATTACGTACAAAACCAGATGGGCATGGTGGCGTCGTATTGCACATCTGGGGATCTCAGAAAGTTAAGAACTTAGGGCAGAGTTCATGAACGCAACCATGTTTTGTGTCAAGGTGAGCAAACGTAAAAGCTTAGCAAATGTCTCAGAAATCTAACCACACTCAAGCATACGACAGGAACTCATACTATGTTTTGTATCTGTATTTGCTCTTAGTAATGCACATAACTCATCAATAAAAATCTGACCACATCGATGCTAACTTAACACAGAGTACAAATGCATAAGTATGCAAAATATGATGAACATTGGTGAAGAAATGACGTCTAAACAGTGCTAATCTTATGAAATTGAGCACTCTTGTTAAATCAAGGGCACGTAACTCTGAATATTTTCGAGTTTTGGTCCCTAATATAACCTATCTAAGGTGTAATGGGAATACATATCCTGATCAAGTATTGGTGCAGAAATGAAGCTGTAAGACAGTGTTAATGGTGTTTATGAAATCCTTGGATAAATCAAGGGCACAAAACTCTAGACCAGGCAATCCAATTAGGCCCATACAGAAATTGGAGAAGAATCATGTTACATGACCTACTGAAAAAACCATGTTGAGTGATGTGTCTGTACTTACACTGCCTACTGAACAAACCATGCCGGGTGCTGTGTCTGTACTTACACTACCTACTGAGCAAACCATGCCGAGTGCTGTGTCTGTACTTACACTGCCTACTGAACAAACCATGCCGAGTGCTGTGTCTGTACTTACACTGCCTACTGAACAAACCATGTTGAGTGCTGTGTCTGTACTTACACTGCCTTCTGAACAAACCATGTTGAGTGCTGTGTCTGTACTTACACTGCCTTCTGAACAAACCATGTTGAGTGCTGTGTCTGTACTTACACTGCCTTCTGAACAAACCATGTTGAGTGCTGTGTCTGTACTTACACTGCCTTCTGAACAAACCATGTTGAGTGCTGTGTCTGTACTTACACTGCCTACTGAACAAACCATGTTGAGTGCTGTGTCTCTACTTACACCGCCTTCTGAACAAACCATGTTGAGTGCTGTGTCTGTACTTACACTACCTACTGAACAAACCATGTTGAGTGCTGTGTCTGTACTTACACTGCCTTCTGAACAAACCATGTTGAGTGCTGTGTCTGTACTTACACTGCCTACTGAACAAACCATGTTGAGTGCTGTGTCTGTACTTACACTGCCTTCTGAACAAACCATGTTGAGTGCTGTGTCTGTACTTACACTGCTTTCTGAACAAACCATGTTAAGTGCTGTGTCTGTACTTACACTGCCTACTGAGCAAACCATGCCGAGTGCTGTGTCTGTACTTACACTGCCTACTGAGCAAACCATGCGGAGTGCTGTGTCTGTACTTACACTGCCTACTGAACAAACCATGTTGAGTGCTGTGTCTGTACTTACACTGCCTACTGAACAAATCATGTTGAGTGCTGTGTCTGTACTTACACTACCTACTGAGCAAACCATGTTGAGTGTTGTGTCTGTACTTACACTGCCTACTGAACAAACCATGTTGAGTGCTGTGTCTTTAATTACACTGCCTACTGAACAAACCATGTTGAGTGCTGTGTCTGTACTTACACTGCCTACTGAGCAAACCATGCCGAGTGTTGTGTCTGTACTTACACTGCCTACTGAACAAACCATGTTGAGTGCTGTGTCTGTACTTACACTGCCTACTGAACAAACCATGTTGAGTGCTGTGTCTTTAATTACACTGCCTACTGAACAAACCATGTTGAGTGATGTGTCTGTACTTACACCGCCTACTGAACAAACCATGTTGAGTGCTGTGTCTGTACTTACACTGCCTTCTGAACAAACCATGTTGAGTGCTGTGTCTGTACATACACTGCCTTCTGAACAAACCATGTTGAGTGCTGTGTCTTTAATTACACTGCCTTCTAAACAAACCATGTTGAGTGTTGTGTCTTTAATTACACTGCCTACTGAACAAACCATGTTGAGTGCTGTGTCTGTACCTACACTGTCTACTGAACAAACCATGTTGAGTGCTGTGTCTCTACTTACACTACCTACTGAGCAAACCATGTTGAGTGCTGTGTCTGTACCTACACTACCTACTGCACAAACCAGGATGATTGCTGTGTCTCTACTTACACTGCCTACTGAGCAAACCATGTTGAGTGATGTGTCTCTACTTACACTACCTACTGAGCAAACCATGATGAGTGTTGTGTCTCTACTTACACTGCCTACTGAGCAAACCATGTTGAGTGATGTGTCTCTACTTACACTACCTATTGCACAAACCATGATGAGTGCTGTGTCTCTACTTACACTGCCTACTGAGCAAACCATGTTGAGTGATGTGTCTCTACTTACACTACCTACTGAACAAACCATGATGAGTGATGTGTCTCTACTTACACTACCTACTGAGCAAACCATGTTGAGTGATGTGTCTCTACTTACACTACCTACTGAGCAAACCATGTTGAGTGCTGTGTCTCTACTTACACTACCTACTGAGCAAACCATGTTGAGTGTTGTGTCTCTACTTACACTACCTACTGAGCAAACCATGTTGAGTGCTGTGTCTGTACCTACACTGCCTACTGCACAAACCATGTTGAGAGTTGTGTCTGTACCTACACTGCCTACTGCACAAACCATGTTGAGTGTTGTGTCTGTACCTACACTGCCTACTGCACAAACCATGTTGAGTGCTGTGTCTGTACTTACACTGCCTACTGAGCAAACTGTAATGCATCACCTACAGAACAAATCCTGTACAAAAATGCATAAAGAAGTGGGAGGAAATGTTCACACAAAGCCTGTACTTGCAGGCAAATTGATTCAGAAACTTAAAGCATTGTAGACTCATAGTCAGACCAAAACAAAACAAACTTTATAGTCAACATATACTCAAGTCAGTTTTAATAAATTTTATTCTATAAAATGTGCATCATAAATTGTGATAATAACAGAAATAAACAGGAAAGAAGAAATATTTGTAAGTGTAAATATTATGACAAAGATACAACTTAACACAACAATTTTACAGATAAATAAAAAATACAATACAAACTATGAGATTAAGAATATTCCAGCGATTGCAGTACATAACAAACATACTATAAAACAAAGAACAAGGGACCGAAAACTAGACGTCGGTATACCCTGAATAATGACCATTTAGATGTTTTAGAGATTGTTAAAACATACATTGTAATGGTTGCCATGGTAATCCAATCATGAGACATGTTATTGCATTGCGCAGTTATCTGGCCCCAATATCTTGAAGCATCTCATTTTGAGCTAAATCTCAGCTCAAATTTAGTCACAAATTTTTTAGATTTTTCTCACCTGAGACTGGACTCAAAATTGCTTTTACAACACGAAAAAGTGAGATGATTTTTTTCTCAGAGATCTAAAATGAGACTTAATACTGAGCTGAGGTTTCTGTTTGAGATGCTTTGTAAGATTAGGGCCCTGGGTCAAAAAATTTCAATAAAATGTTACAGCTGCAGACAATTCAAAGAGAACCTCATTTTCACAACACCTAATAATAAAAGACATAATTTGAAATGAAAAGTATTGGGTATGTCTAAATAGACTTTCTAGACACTAAATGCTTCCATTGTATTGTATATATATCTCTAAGCTAAGACAATTTGTTTTGTGAATTTGACATGATAAATATGAAATTATCATTTCTCAATGCAATATGAAGGTCAGTATGTGGCAAGTTAGACAATGAATTTGAATGCCTGCATATCTTTAAAAGATAGTACAAGTATTTAAATCAATATATATAATAAAAAAAACATTCAATAAACAGTGCGGTGATACCAAATGACTAAAACACAGAAAGTACACTTCAAATTGTGTACAATTTTCTTGAAATCACACGGAAGTTTAAAAAACAATATAAACCTTGAGTATACATAAACAGTGTCTTACACTTCATGAAAATCAAGAAAAACATGACAGTAAATTGTCACATGAACGACCACCTCATAATTAAGATCACCTTATCAATGACCCTTTTTCGGCACAGCCGTACTAACATGGTTTTGCTATTTGCATATCAGTGTTGTGTAAACCAATCAAATCTTACGTTAACCACCAAGGCAATTTCTCCTCAACCGAACAACATTTGTAACCTTGTCACAGATGGGTTCACCTTTCGATAAGGGGTACGTTACCTTACAGAAATCCACTGAATTTCGGTGAATTAACCTAAATCCATTTCGGATCTGGAGTGACCAGCAATCGCAACATCTTGGCATTTTCTTTAAGTTGCACAACAAATCTCAACATTCAAATTGCGCCGATCATCCGTTTTCAAGATATTTCTTGTTAACTTTTATTCTATAAACTTCATAATCAGATTGCCTCAAGACTATGACCGCCTTTCTTCAGAGCCAATGGTTGTGGTCTTATAATAGAATGTTCACAGTACATGAATCAATGTATGTTTTCCCATGTGTCAATCACCTAGTAAGACCACATTGATAAAGCAAAAACTGAGTTTCCAAACTAAGCTAAAATTTGAATACGAAAAAAACAAGAATATCACATTTTTTAACACAAACAAAATAAAAAATTACAAAAACAAGAAATAAATGTACACACATAACAAAGTATCTTAAAGTGTTCAACTGGAGTACAAAATGAGTCTTAAATAACAGAAAAAAACAACAAGATCATCAAAAAAAAAGATGAAAAAATTAGCTTCTTAAACATCTCTTAAGTTTACATATGAAAAAGAGAAACTAACAATTATATTTGAACACAAATAAAAGTAAAAAAGACTAAACAACTATCAGGCATAAAAATGCAATATACAAAATCAGCTAAAAATTGGGCAAGGGGTTTAGGGGGACGCTGAATGCCTTAAAGTGTCTTGAAAATGGCCCTTGGAAGCGCCAAATCCGAGGATTTCCACGAAATCTGCGGAAAATTCTCATGTCTGGAGTAAGATATTATTTACAACAATGCAACAAAAGGAATGGTAATAAAGAAAATCTAACAGAGAAAATAAACTCTTATAAACAACAACATAATCGAAAACAAAATATGATGAGTATATGATTACTTTTTATGAAAAAAACCTGTTAATTCCTCAACATCTACTTATGACTTTTGACCTCACCAGACAGCCATGACCTTGAACGAACTTGGCCGTAAGTCACTTTTCATGCAATGAATAACGACCGAATCAAAATGTCACAGAAGGACATGACCTGCCCCGCCAATGAATCAAACCCTGACCTCCCAGCATTCTACCAACTGAGCTAACTAAATAAAAAAACTGCTGAGTTCATAATGGGTTGAAAGACGGACAGACGACCATGTAAAAAGCATGATAATTTTCAATACACATTATGAAACAGTATTTAAAATACAGTCCACTGTTGTTATGCCTAATTCTTCAAAACCATATAATTTCATTTAAGCAAAGAAGGAACTATGGGAGCTGGGGCAATATTACAGAAACATCTTAAGTAAAATCTTAAAATTCATTTTCCTAAACTGGTTTATTTAACATACAGGCAATTATATGGTCAAATCAAGAGTGATAAATGAATAGTATTAATATGTTGTTGTCATACAATTAAAAAAACCTAAGATTTAATGTGGTTTCGGAATAACATCCATTTGAAGTTTTGAACTTAAGTTTGTTTCATCGGGTTTAACGCCGTTTCTCAACGATATTTCAGTTATATACGGCGGCCGGTTCACCTAACCAGTTTTTCCTGGACTGAATTCTTACAAGTACTAACTTACCCTTCCACAAGGAGCCGGCAACTTCTCCACATGTGGAGGAAAATAGACATTTTTGTCAAATTTTCATGGAAGGGTATGACCTCCCGCGACCGGGTTACAAGTCCAGCGCACTAACCACTGGACCACGGCCGCTGCTTTGAACTTAAGTGAAAATATTTAAGATTCACTTAAGATGCTTCTGTAATACGGACCCTGATTAACTTTGAGATATTGGAAAATTTCACTAACATGATTTTGACAAAACGGCAGTTGACTATACTAGACTGTACGGGAACAACGCAAGGATAATAATATACATGTATATAAAATCACAAGATCATAATCACAAAATACTGTTTACATGATTACAAACAAAAGTTTGGTATAAACTACAACAACTCTGGAATAATGAAGCAATTACAACACTTTTTCAATAACCCTAAATATTGCAAACAGGAGTTCACATTGTTGAACCGACAAGACAACAAGAACAACAACAACAACAATATAAAAGATGAATTCGTAAACACACGATATTTTCAACAACTACTGACAAATCCAATACATAGTTCCCACATCTACAATATTTACCTCCCTTGTTCTGAATTGTCGGCCATTTTGATAGGCAAATTTCCTTTAAGTTTATAGGGAATATAATGTAAACGATGATAAAACTAATCTGATAAATAAAAAATAAATTATTAATTATGCTCATGTGGGCATTTGGCTCAGTAAGTTGAAGAAAGTAGTTGTCACATGCAAATTCTCTTGGTATTTTCTCAATTTACATTTTGGAAATTACCCCTATAAGGGCTTATCAGTTTTGCCTACCAAAATGACCGACAGTAAAGGACAAGGGAGGTAAATATTGTAGATGTTACATCATGTAGGAACCATACCCAGCAAAAATTTAGTGGATAGGTAGGTTTTTAACTTCTTACGAAGAACTTTTTATAGTCATTCAAGTTTTAATTTTGATTATGCAGCCCAAAAATGTTTTCCCCACTCAGACCCCTCAACAAACTTTTTCTAGAGTAGGTTATACCGTTCAAACGATTTTTAAGGATGGCCTAAAGATTGATAACGCAAGTTAGAAAATAAAAATAAATGCATATACGGTCGGTACGAAATTAACCCACGACTTTCAGGTGAAATGTTATAACAGTAAATAAATATTGCACTGTAAATATTAATTTATATATATTTGAGAATATGAAAGCAGCATAAATATAGGATAGTACATGAGGGGTCATATTTTACAGAATTTATAAAACGACTTAACGAGTCTCCTCAAATTGATAAAAATCATTCCTTCACAAGTTACTTTCATTTTGCGAAAAAATAGTTTAACAAGACTGTTTGTAAAACATTATGCCCCCTGTGACCTTGACCTTTGACCCCAAAATCAATAGGGTTCCTCTGCTACCCAAGATAAACGTGTGGACCAAGGGGTTATAATAGGTCAAGGGGTTCTTGAATTATTGGTTACGGACGAACCGACTGACGGACGGACGGAATGACCGACAGACGGACTGACACATGCAAACCAATATGCCCTCTCCTTTCGAAGGGGGGCATAATAAATTAGATATTATTTGCATGCATGTTTTTACTCTATTTGTATCATAAATTAAAAAAAAAACATTTTTTTAGTCAACATTATTTTTTCACGCATTAACGGCCATCACATAAACAGTGACATTATGCCATTACTTATTCCACCAGTGAATTATCCACAATAATACACAGATGTTACAACACGTCTGCTGACATCATTTATGATATCAATAAATTCAACTCTCATTTCACTGACATTTGTGACAACAACGGGAACAAACACGGTCGTTACAATGAGAGTTGACTGTGGATATGTTCGCAACATTCAACAATGGAATGTTACCGTGTACACAGTGTGTAACATGCTGAACCAGGAAGTAAGCTGACATTTTAAGTTTTTCTAAAAATAGCTCAATGTGAGAAAATTGAGAAAACATTGATAGAACAAAAATATCCAAATTTGTTATCAGAAAAGATATTTTATGTAGTCATTTTTTGAGGAACACGAAAAATCATTCAATGACGCTACCGGGATTCGAACCCGGGTCAATGGATTGCCGGTCCGTTATGCTAACCTATATGAATTATGATACAGCTAAGATAAACATTATTGTAATCAAGCATATTATATACAGTAAAACCTCACTTAAATACCACCTCAATAATAAGACCACCTCAAAATTAAGAAAACAATTTTCAAGTCCATTTTCAAAGTTTTTCTCGTATTCAACCTCAATAGTAAGACCACCTCAATATAAAGACCAGTTTTTCGAGGGTCCAAAGGGTGGTCTTATTATTGAGGTTTTATAGTATTTTCCAATAATGTTTTGCTGAAATAAAGTCAAAATGAATTAATTGCACAATTATCTCCCTTTTTTTCTTAAAAAGAGGAACAGGTGGGGTTGTTTTTATTTCTTTCAAACTAATATCTATGAGGTCCGGCTAATGTGCTATATAGCAATACCTTTTTTTTATTTATGAAAGAGGCGAAAAATATTGTAAAAATGAGAAACAGAAAGCAGGCTGGGACAATTAATACTGTTTGTAAGATGACAAAAATGCTCATTACTCAAACATGAGCACACTTGGAAGATTCAGCAGAATGCATTTGAATTTTTTTATAAAAAATAGTTAAGCATTTAACCCAATATTGCATAGACACTCAGGGTAGTATTGCGCTAAACAATAAAAAATAACATTGTAAATATTGTATTATGACATACATCAGAATACAATTCATCATTTATTTCAATATTAAATGTCCTACGACTTGTACTGTCAAATGGCAATTTATACTCAATATACAAATATAATTAGTTAAATGCTTCATACAGTATCAAAACATGACGAAGAGAAAAGACAGGCACCTAAACAAAATATTCCATTTGTTTACATGGGCATGAAATATTCCATTTGTTTACATGGGCATGAATTATTCCATTTGTTTACATGGGCATGAACTATTCCATTTGTTTACATGGGCATGAATTATTCCATTTGTTTACATGGGCATGAAATATTCCATTTGTTTACATGGGCATGAATTATTCCTTTTGTTTACATGGGCATGAACTATTCCATTTGTTTACATGGGCATGAAATATTCCATTTGTTTACATGGGCATGAATTATTCCTTTTGTTTACATGGGCATGAACTATTCCATTTGTTTACATGGGCATGAACTATTCCATTTGTTTACATGGGCATGAACTATTCCATTTGTTTACATGGGCATGAATTATTCCATTTGTTTACATGGGCATGAATTATTCCATTTGTTTACATGGGCATGAAATATTCCATTTGTTTACATGGGCATGAACTATTCCATTTGTTTACATGGGCATGAACTATTCCATTTGTTTACATGGGCATGAACTATTCCATTTGTTTACATGGGCATGAACTATTCCATTTGTTTACATGGGCATGAACTATTCCATTTGTTTACATGGGCATGAATTATTCCATTTGTTTACATGGGCATGAACTATTCCATTTGTTTACATGGGCATGAATTATTCCATTTGTTTACATGGGCATGAATTATTCCATTTGTTTACATGGGCATGAACTATTCCTTTTGTTTACATGGGCATGAACTATTCCATTTGTTTACATGGGCATGAAATATTCCATTTGTTTACATGGGCATGAATTATTCCATTTGTTTACATGGGCATGAATTATTCCATTTGTTTACATGGGCATGAATTATTCCATTTGTTTACATGGGCATGAATTATTCCATTTGTATACATGGGCATGAATTATTCCATTTGTTTACATGGGCATGAACTATTCCATTTGTTTACATGGGCATGAATTATTCCATTTGTTTACATGGGCATGAAATATTCCATTTGTTTACATGGGAATGTAATATTCCACTTGTTTACATCCAAAGCAATAGTTTAAGATTCACTCATCAGAAATCCTTCTTGATCTATATGGTCCGTGGAAAGATGACTACTGTTTTTATTACTGCCGTCTTATTTGTTAAGAAAAGTTGATGAACCTAACAGAGCCATTCATTGCTAATTCAAGATGATAGAATCTTAAACACACCCTTAACATAAGGGAAATACTAAGACATAATAATTAGACAGATCTATAAGGAATACTAAAATCAATAAAATGCCACTAGTTTAAGTTACTGAAGATGTTCCCAATGGGATGACCTTGTCTGTGATCTTGAAGGTACCAAACTTGACCCTTGAACCCATCTAATCCTGTTTAACATTCAATGGAATCCCTAGACTTCCTCAAAATTTGAGACATTTAAGAGGGTTTCAGATGAATGAACTAACACAGTTACAAACTTGCCTATAGAAGGACTATGCACTTACTGTATACCTACCTTCGAGGAGATTTAAATCCAGAGTATTTGTAATAGTGAACCAGTAGTTAGCTGATTCATCAGCCACACAGTTACGAAAATAAAATTATTTACATTTTCACAGTAGCAAAATGTTGCAAGAACATTACAGCTCGTCAAATTGTGCCCTATATCTAAAGTTTGCCTCGTTTTAAATTCATACGCTGAGCATCTTATGTCACAAAATATACATATGCACACAAATAACCTATAACTCTCATCAATGAATGACAGCGACACACGTCAACCTTTCATATATACTCAAAACAGCCTTCATCACTCGATGGGAACATTTTTTTCCCAAGCATTATTCTGAATTTGATTAACTATACATAGCCTTACTTTCTTTCAAAACACACTAAGTAATAATTTTGAGAAAATGGCATATTAATGCCTTCAAACTAATATACTCAAAAACATTGCATTATATAATACAAGTTCGAAACAGGTATTTCCTCTGCCTTTATCAACATGCATTGAACCACACAGCAATGAAAACAAAATTATTTACATAAACACAGTAGCAAAATATTACAAGCACATTACAGCACATAAAATTTTGCCCTGTATTTTAAGTTTGACTCTTTTTAAATTCATACGCCAACGCTGCACGTAGGTCAGGATAGAAATAAACAAATCGGACACTTGTATTTGTAGTTTCTGGAATGGACAAAGCAGTGTTGTAAAGAACATCTGTATAAAGGAAATAAACACTCATTTTCTCTAATATATAACTTAGCATATTTTGTCCAAAAAAATAAGACTAAGTACCTTTGAACTACAACCTAGTCTTTACCAATTGCAGAGATTACAAAACATTAAAAGAGAGCGCTGCTATGGGATTTACAACCTCTATGCAGTAAGTGACCTAATTTCATGAAAATGCAACATGCGATGTCACTATTTGCAAGCAGGAAACAACATTACTAGAAATGGTCACTGTTTTCATATTGCCATATGGGGCAAATATTGGTTATTGTCGGTACATGGTGATGTCACGTGACGTTTTCTGGAAATTACATAACTTAAAGAAGAGGTTGGAAATCCTACAGCGGCGCTCAAATAATCATAATACTACAGTGGTGACACACAAGTTGTAAAATCCCAAAACTTGTAATTATGAGCAATAAACAGTTCAACAGACGAAGAGATATAAAGTGAAATGATTTGATAATCCTTCAACAGGGAAAATAGAACTCACATGTTTTTGTGAAGGACGGATGACTGGAACAAAAACAAAATATCTGTCAGAAAAACAGGGGGGGGGGGGACATATATAACAAATAATCTACACAACAGAACAGAACGGATACAAAACACAAAAATGTAAGTTTCATTGAGACTATAAACAAATTGTTACATTGTACGAAATACAATTTATCAGGTTATAGATTTTACAAGTTTTAATAGAGCTGTCATTGATTCTGAAAAATGCATATCGAAGATATCGGATGAGAAATATTGACAATACATGGATATATCAAGAATCTCTTACTAAAATGTCATTTAAATGCTTGCAGTTCATGATTTCATATACACTGCCATCTAAAAGTTTCTTTTCACATAAATATTTTGAATTTCATTTCTTTTTTATGCAGAATTTCAAATAAGACATGTATGACCATGAAGTAAAATGATTCATCCCACTTCTGTGATGGATAGTTAAGAATTAACAATTTGCACATCTCAGCAGTAGCATCAATCGGCCTGCATCCAAAACCAACATTTGTATGTGTTAATGGTCTGACACAAAAAATAAGATAATTTGTTTCAGAACAAATTTATAAATACTTCTACAGAAAATTATTTCTGTGTCAAAAAGCATTTTCAATTGATTGCATGTGACACAAGTATGAAGACACATTAACTGCAATGGGAATTGTCGAAGTGTACAGGAACTATTGGAGGGCAGTGTATTTTACTGCCAGTTACGTTTATTACATGCTTATTTCATTAGTATGTGTAGTTTTTACAAAATAATACAGAAAAGTATCTTCAAACAATTTATAGGTATGGCAAAGTTTTAGTCATAGCCTTCTGAAAGAGCATCAGCTTCTAGGGCTGTAACAAGTATCCGAATATCAAGTATCCGAATACCAAGCACTCCAGAAACATAAAACACATGCTTGGCTTGACTAAAAGTGAATTTTTTTTAAAATACAGATTTAAGTTAATTGTATAATTCATTTGAGGAAATAATTTAGTGTTTAAGATATACTGTTTCCAATTTGTAGTTCGTGTATCCATTTGTGATTTGCTTATACTGATTCGCAATTCGGATCGAATTACCATGGCCAGACAATCCACATCCCTACCAGCTTACCCTTTTGTTTTTGATTGATAATGAGGCTAATGTGGCCAAAAATGGATACTGTTGCTGATTTCAAATCACTAGCCCCTCAATGTTGCAGGTTTGAATCCCACACAATATGTAGAATTTGTGAGGGAGCTATCAAGCCGGAGCGCAGGACAAAATCCCCTTTGCTCTATTTGTACAAGGTGGACAAAATCCCCTTTGTGAATTTTACAAGGTGGACAATCCCCCTTCATGAATTTTACAAGTAGGACAAAACACTATTTGATTTATTTTCCACAGTGGACATAACATCTCTTAAAGTTTTTTATCTTTGCCTTTGTTATTGTTGCAAATTAGCTTCTTGTAGATTGGATTTCGAAAGACAACAGTTTAAAATTGTTATTTTTTTGAAATGTGTTTTAATTGTGAAAAAAAAATATCAGAGGGTGCTATGTCCCACTTGTTAAATTCATCAAGGGGATTTTGTCCACCTTGTAAAATTCACGAAGGGGATTTTGTCCGCCTTGTGCAAAATGAGCCAATGGGATTTTGTCCGTATACCATCCAGCTGGCTTATGAAAGGTCAGTAGTTCCACTAAGGTCCCTGCCTTTGCCCTAAATAAGCAGGAAGGAGCACTTGGGGGTATTCCTGGCTGTTGAATGTTTCAATAATTCTCCACCAGACAATATGAAATGATTATTCTGAAGCATTTGTGAATGAATCAGTCATGTGCTGTATAAACCATATTCAGCCAAGTAAGAGCTGTAATGAAGTATAAAGGTATTCAGATAACAACAGCATGGATTAGAATGGCAAAGAAAGAAAAATCAGAAACCCTACGCTTATGACAGAATACACCATCTAACAAGAGATGTTTGTAAAGCATTATGCCCCCCCTGTGACCTTTGACCATGTGACCCCAAAATCAATAGGGTTCCTCTGTTACCCATAGGTCAATGGGTTCTTGAGTTGTTGATTGGAAACGAAAATGTTACGGACCGACTGCCGGACTGACCGACATGTGCAAACCAATATGCCCTCTCTTCTTCGAAGGGGGGCATAAAAATAGCACTACATATCATCCCGATTAGTATTTTATAAAAGGAGACCACTGGGTATGGAAGGATATCGAAATAACAAACCGTCTGCTTCCTTTGAGTTAGCATTCTTGTAGTGGTAGATACACGCATCCTTGAGAACACAGTAACGTTTCCTCCATCGTCTAGTAGCTCGACCCATCTTGTACAAATATCCGGAACAATCTGGGTTTCTGATATTAAGAGCAGGAAGACCTACATTGCTCGCTGTCACATCCATCCAGGAATCCTTTAAAGATACAGATAAAGGAGTTTTCGCAATCACTGATAAAATATAAAAACCTGACATGAACATGTGTCAAATAATTTGAAAATTACGCAATAATTCGGACAAGATGTGTTAGACCCTCTTTGGATGTTTGACCTCTAAATATGACCTTGAACTTTAAGACATACGGACACAAGTCTTGTGTGTGACACACAGTCTCATCATGGTGAACATTTAAGCCAAGTAATTTATTATTAATGATAGAGTAATGGTTTGGAAAAAATCATATCTGGATGGACGGATGGATGCAAGCACAGACACGCACACACACACACACCGATATGCCATAGTGTTAAAAATGTCTCTAGAAAGGTGGTCTGAAATCTTTATTACACAACGGATATTGCTGAAAGTTATAGGTAATAGACTCGAGTATAAAAAGGGTGATCAATAATGAATTCTGAGCTTACGTTTAGTCTAAAAATTGTCAAATAACAGAATGCCACTGTAGCTAAACTGACCCAACATCATTACGACGTCATCACACATGACACATTAATGTTCTGTAGTAACATACTAAACCATTAAATGCATGTTCAATTCTTCTCAAAACTCTTGCCATAAAACGAAACTATGTTATTCCGCATTTAAAAAAATGAAACATAATAAATGTATAAATGATACACCACACAGTACAGCGCTGAAATTTAACAAAATTCGTGTGACGATGCCATTGCAACCTATTCCAATTCATTCAAAGATCAATCATTGTTTTACCATAACTTATGTAGAAACAATGCATTTTTGCAGGGTTTTTTTAATACCCCTCGTTTACAATTCCACTTTTTCCAGGATATATTTGAACACCCCTCATATAACAAGCCATCAAACTGGTAATATATTAAGTGATAAGTCGATTTTTTTACAAAAATAAAGGATTACTTACCTTGTCTCTAACATCCCTTGCAGCTTCATTCAGAACTCCAGCCCAACTGTAAAAATATAAAAAAATAATTGTACAGATTCAGGTAAATGACAGTAAAAATATATTTCTCATAGTTAAAACACCAATAAACATGCATTAACAAAGAATGAACTCATATAATGTATTGATCCGAATTTGTTGAAGAAAGATGTTTGTACATCATAAAATTTAAAAGAAGTTTTTTAACCATCAGGCTATTTTACAAGTTTTGTCTGTTAGTAGTATGGTGAAAAATATATTTTCAATCGGTTACACATTGCAATGGTACTTATTAGAGATTATTTAGCCAATGTAACAACAATACTGGATGAAGTCAATTCAAACATTTTATGTTCAGATGCTCCAGATTTATCTTTAAATCGAGTACATTTGAGCGCTGCTATGGGATTTCCAACCTCTTCTGTAAGTGAGGTCATTACAAGAAAACGCAACATGTGATGTCACTATTTACAAGCAGGAAACAAAATTGACTCGATATGGTCACTTCATTTTCATATTGCCATATGGGGCCATATGATTACTGTCAGTACTAGCTGACGTCACAAGTGACATTTTCTGGAAATGACGTCACTTAAAGAGGAGGTTTGAAATCGTACAGCAGCGCTCATTTGTATTACTAAATCAACATAGACAGGTATTATACAATATTGTGTACCTCGTCATATTGTCCCGACTGTCTGCTAGGAAATAGAAGGTTTTCGAATTGTATTTTTCGGCTTTGAATCCACACTTGTTATGATCGCCGTGACGGGAAAAGGTGTAGCCCCTTAATGGTATAGCGCCGAGCGGATCAACCTCCTACAGTGATACATAAACGGAGTGAATGTAAGAGAGATAACACTTACACTGCCCCCCAAAAGTTCCTTCACACTTTGACAATTTCCCATTGCAATTAATGTATTTTCATATTTGTTTCACATGCAATAAATCGAAAATGCGTTTTAACACAGAAATAATTTTCTGTAGAAGTATTTATAAATTTCTAATGAAACAAATTATCTTATTTTCTGCGTCAGATCAATCAGTTACACACACATTGGTTTCGGATGCAGGCTTATCGATGCTGCTGCTGAGATGTGTAAATTGTTGATTCTTAACTATCTATCACAGAAGTGGGATGAATAATTTTACTTCATGGTCATACATGTTTTATTTGAAATTCTGTAAGAAAACGTAACAAATTTCAAAATATTCAAGAGTGAAGGAACTTTTGGAGGGCAGTTGAAAGAATTCCCATAGGTTTTAATAGATATTATATCATACGATTTTTCGTTCGTCTGTGAGAAATGAAAGCAGTTCAAAATTATCGAAGATGTTGCCGTGACACTCCCTATATCCTGTGTACTGAAGTAACGACTATTATTATTATTGAGATTTTATTAAACTTACTGTACCAGAACCATAATGATTGAATACAGAGAGTTATCAGTGAAAGTGATTAATATCAATAACACTTTGCCTTTATATACATAATAAAAAAAAAAATTCCTAGATGCCATCTACAACAAAATGATGACAGAAACATTCTATAGACCATAAGTTCATACCTTTTCATGCTTATAGTAATACAGGAAATTATCTCGTCGCAAAATAAAGAATCTTTTCTTCCACGTCTTGAAGATTGTTGACGACACTTGTTTTTGTAAGTACCCGGTATGAACGGGCACCTGCAAGTCTAACACGGCGGACATATCCCCACAACCAACCTCGATTGTCAACGTGTTTGAATCTACAGAACAGGGTTTAAACAATCAGTATTTCATATGGCAGTCTTCACGATAATTTTTTTGAATGACTTGCCCAATTGGGCAGACAGCTTGCAATTTCCACTTGCCCAAATTCACTTTCTCTTGCCAGAAAAAATTAACAGCACCGTCAAAATAAAGAAGAAACATGATATTTTGATAGTTGTTTTGATTTCTTAAATCGGCAACGAAGACTGGTAACAAAAGCTGATGAAAAAGTGCCATTACACAAAAAAAATTGACAAAATATTAAAACAATCAAAGTATTGCGACCTATGTCATTAATTTTTGTTACAGCTTCGAGAAAAGCTGTCAGACTGGACCACGAACACAACTTGCCCATTCGGGCAGATGAAATGGGTTTTTTACTTGTCCGACGGTATTTTTACTTGTCCTGGGCTTTGGGCAAGTGGGTTATCTTGAGGACTGATATGGTCAACAAAATCAATAAATTGCATAACGCGAGAAAAAAGTCAAGCAAGTTTGCGGTAAGTTTTCAAAACGGCTCAGTGAATATCACTGAAATAAGGTTATAGAATTAAAAGAATTTTATGTATCATCGATGATACTTGGGCCATTTTTAAAATGATTATTAGTATAGTTTGTAAAAAGTAACATGATTCTCTTGACATCTATTACCATAATTCGACAGTTGACAACTTTTCTATATTTATCTTCGGCTTTCTATGTATATGTGTTAAGTATTATGAATATGCAAATATAATACTAATAACAATGAAAAGGACCCTGGAGGTCATTCAACAAAATACAAACCTTGAACAAGTGTGATGATTTCATCATGATCAGCTTCAAGCACATTTACGCCATTGATGGATGTTACAATATGACCTTGTCTTAATCCAGCTTTCTCAGATGGACTGCCTGCGATATAAACAACAATACAAGTCATTAAGAAGAGCTTATCTTTGTCATCAATACCAGCCTTGCGTTCAGTTACGGCTAACGCAAGCCGCTCAATGTTCGCGACAATGTTCGCATCGCGAACAAGTGTATTGACAGCCTCGTTTTTATTCTGGTTCCCTGCCTCAAAGTCAGTAAAGGAAGGGAATCGCCCCCACTTTCATTTAGCAAGGGATACACAACAAAACGGTGCTATTGTTAGCTGTAACTGAACGCAGTGTTCGGCTCACAAATTCGCATGCTTCATCCGAGTTGTGTAAGCGAACAGCTGCGAACGTATTTTGCTTACACACCGGCCAATAGCAAAACTTGTGCGCTGTTTCATAACATTAACTGTTCACCTTTCCTGAACGCAAGGCAGTTTTTACCCATTTTTTGTTTTAAATCCCAGAGAGAAGGGACATTATGCACTATTACAATTTGAGTCAAATACAGCAAGAAATATCAATTTTTCGATACTTGTATATAGGAATGGAAAATTGATGTTGCCTCAAAACATCAATTTGGAACCCCTAAAAGTAAAAATAATGTGGCCCATCCATTTTAAGGCTTAAAGTAATAACTAATATGTGAAGACTAATAAGAGAAAAAATTAAAAAGCATCCGTTATATTCCAGGACCCAGATGATACACCTCTGACGTGCCAAGATGACACACCTCTGACGTGCCAAGATGACACACCTCTGACATGCCAAAATGACACACCTCTGACATGCCAAGATGACACACCTCCGACGTGCCAAAATGACACACCTCTGACATCCCAAGATGACACACCTCCGACGTGCCAACATTTCATAGTCTCTGATTGGGCAACAGCAATACAACAGCCCATGAGAGATTTAAGAATAATACAATATCACAAAAAAACACCAAATATGACAGATAATTTGTTGCATGCATAATTATTAAAAGCAGTAAAATACAGTGACAGAGAATCAGTAACTCAATATCTTCATTAAGTGTAACTTATAGATTATTTATTGAAACTTCAATGGAATTCATTTCAAACAAGTGGCCTAAAGGATAGAAGTGCAGGAAACAAGAGATGTTTGTAAAACATTATGCTCCCCTGAGACCTTGACCTTTGACCCTGTGACCCCAAAATCAAGACCAAATTCGAGGATAATTGGTCAAGGGGTTCTTGAGTTATTGATCGGAAACGAAAAGGTTACGGACCGACCGACCGACATGTGCAAACCAATATGCCCTCTCTTCTTCGAAGGTGGGCATAATAACCTATGGGTCACTTATAGTTCACCCCGCCTGTAACACTTTTCTAAGCCAATCAGTGCATTGCAACATCGCGTATATTATCTCTCATAGTAAAATTCCCAATATATGGTTAATGTAGTAAATACTCGCACCAAAGTGGCTGTGTAGAATATATAGTCTAATTCCTGTGACCTAATAACGTGAAAGGTGGATAGGCAGAGCTTGTGCAAGCTTATTTTAGAAATAGATGCAACAAGCTTAATAGACTGTTAAATTAAATAAGTGGTTCAAAATTGACCATTAGCGATCTTTAATGTACATTTAAGTGAGTCAAAAAATTTCAACTCTCGGGCAGCTGATAGAACGAAAAACTAGGATGAACTAAAAGTTTACAGACTGAAAAGGAGATGACTCAGGCTTATTTCATTCCCCCGATCACCATACCAACCACTTTAACTAAAATTATATTAATATTAAATTGAATAAAAAAAAACTACAGATGAAGTGTCAAAGAACAACAAACATATAAAGCTTAGGATTATGAAAATCTTTCACTGCTTTCCGGTACGGATAGAAATATCTCAATCAAGGGTTACCATATGCGTAGTTCTCACATCCATACTATTTACCTACCTTGCTCATAATTGTCGGCCATTTTGATAGGCAAATTTCCTTAAAATTTATGGGGAATATTATGTTAACAATGATAAACTAATCTAATATATAAAAAATAACTTATTCATTATGCTCATGTAGGCACTTGGCTCAGTGAGTGGAAGAAAAAGTGATTGTCACATGCAAATTCTCTTGGTATTTTCTCAATTATCACATATTTGATAATTACTCCTATAAGTTTTGCCTATCAAAATGGCCGACAGTTAAGAAAAAGGGAGGTAAATATTGTACATGTGGGAACTATGTATTGGCAGGTACAAGGCCGAATTACTGCCAAAACAGTACCAGAGAGCCAGTTACTTCCATCCACACACAAAGCCAGTGATAGATTCTTTTTCTTGCATACCTTCAAGGACAAGATCATAATTTTTTTAAAAAAAAATGTTTTTTTAACTCTTTTGTTATAGTAAAATAAGAGTTCACAAATTCATTTAATTTGTAATTCCGCTGTTATGTGACGTCATCAGCACGAGACTCATCCTCGAGAAAATCCAGTCTGGTAAGCAAGAATATACAACATGATGCAGCAGTAATATATAGACCAATAATAGTTTAGCTAAAGGTAAATAAAACTAATAGTAAACCTAAAATAAAAGTACAAAATGTGTGAGGTTAATTTTAGTCGTTATTTAATAATAATACATTTGAAATTCGAAGTTAAACTGCATGCTTATCAATTTTGTGTTTTAACCGATCAATAAAGTAGTAAAAATCCACACGATTACTAATAATTTCAGGGCCTAAGTGTCATCACCAGAGTGTTATATCTCTCTTGTCCCCAAATATACAACATGACATGTCAATTAACACCTGTAGATATTATTGTCACGCGTAAAATGCTATTCAATGCGATAATGCCCATCATTAATATTTAATACACATGCATTCAGGTTTTATATTGAAAATATATAAATTATCGAATATCCGAAGCAGTATTCGAACATGCAGACTTTCAAACGAATATTCAAATATCTGAATATTCGTTGGCATCCCTTCTCAAAACACAATACTCAATGACTTATTTAGGGTCAAATATTTAATAATCGAATATTCCAAAAGAATCTGAAGTTACACTGTTCAAACACTGCGTCAGTTTTATGTATTATAACTTTGTAGAGGCTCATCTAAGAATCCTCAAACCATGACGAATTCTGATTGGCTTCAGAGAATTGATTTAATTTGGTTGCCCGGTAACCACAATTATATGATAATTAATTCAAATTAATTTTCACTAAGTCCATGCCAGCATACTACCTGAGAAATTTGAGCAAGATTGCACCATGTATGTCACAGTGGAAGTAATTTTAATGCAAATATTGACACAAAGACCGACACCATGCTACCAGCCATCAAAATAGCTCGTCTTAGCCTTCAGCTCAGGCAAGCTAATAAGATAAATATTTAGCAAACATGACATGCAAATATCATAAGAATTCAAATAATCAGAGAAAAAATAAATCCATGCCCTTGACTCACACTTAAAAGCGACAGTTTTTTAAAACATGCAACCCATGCATCGCAATAGGTCTAATTATTATAACCATTAATCAGCACTCAGCACTCAAAATTTGCTCAGATGTGTTGAAACTGACGAGTGCTACGTGGATTTCAATGCTTTCTAAGTAATGAATATTCTTTGTGATCAACTTTCGATGAGATTTGAGGTTTTGATATTCATTGTAAACTTCCATCACTTAAGGTAACTGTCATATTCAATTCTAACCCTTAAATCTAAGAATAACACAAAAACCTCAAACTAAGTCGACTTAAAAGAATACTAAGTACTGTGTAACCATTTTTATCTACAGTTGGACCTTGTTTATTCGACAACCTTCTATCTGAATACTCGGTATCATCCGAATTAAATATCATATCCCTATGTATCTTAAATAATGTTGAATTCTAATGGGCTATTCGAAGCTATGTTTTATTCGAAATGAAATTTCTAACCCGATTAATTCGAATGAGCGAGGTCGGACTGTTCTTCAAAAACTCAAATCTCCAGACTTTAGTCTCAGCTGAGTAAATTTCGAGTTCTGAGTGCTGAATGCAGATTAACAGTTATAATTCTTGGCCCTGAACTATTCGCAAACAGAACTTATATACAGTTGATCAATATCACCATAACGATTTTCTCATTACCTTTTTAACAACATTAAGCTCACTTCTGAAATGAATGAAATATCAAAAAAAGCAAATTCAAAATAGTAAGAAATTCTGCGAACAAACTGTCATTGTTTCTCGTTTCCTTGGAAATATGAAAATGTTAGCAAGATTTTTTAATTTCAAAAGAGACCAAGGTTAAAAATCTGAGTTTGGAGACCAGTGAACAAATTCAAGCCTCTGATTGGTTGATAAACTCAGGCCTCCGATTGGTTGGTAAACTCAAGCCTCTGATTGGTTGGTAAACTCCAAACTGATATGTTGAATTAACTAAAGAGAATAGATTTCCAGTCTTGTAACAGGTGAATATACTGACTATTCTCAGAACAAATTATGTCATATTTACTAAATAACTGGATATTTTAGACAGTCTATTACATCATTGTATCAGGCAAAACTATTTTAACACAGATTAACGCACATTACATCAGAATTTAAACACCATGATATCCATTCAATAACAGAACACAAAAAAACATCGGACAACAACAATGACAACACTTCACAAATACTGCATGAGACAACATTTAGAGCTCTTTATAAACACCAACACCTTTTCCCACACAAAATCAAAAGCAACACAAAACCACAATGGCTGTATGTAGAGGGTTATGAAAAACATTTCATTACTGACTTTAAATTGATATTTAATCTGAATTATAATTTTTTTTAAATATCATTTAAATTGGATATTATAACATAGTTGATTTGTGTGCTTGCACTTTTTACATAGAATAGAGATATTCGGATATATACAGTCAACTCTCCTTGTGATGACCATGTTTGTTCCCTGAATTTTAGTTTGTTGCATTGAATACAGTCGACTCTCGTTAAGTAGAATTTTTCAGGACCTGTCACCATAGAAAAAAGTTTGTCTTAACGAAAATTCAACATTAACGTCGGGAGGCAATACTGGGGGTGTTTCGTAAGAGAGACAAGTTTGTGTAAATCGCTTAAATTGCACTTAATGTACTACTCATAAAGAACAATGTGTTTAATAATACCTCTTTTAATTCAAACATGATATAGTGTAATCATCTCAGACATAAATCAATTGTAAAAGACGACATGTTTTAATTAAAGTACATGTATAAGCATTATTAAATCACTATGTTTACAACCTCGTGGTTTGATCACAGTTTTGAACAATTTGACATATTTGCATTGTGTAAATTTAATAATCGATAATTAAATGTGCGAAAATACAGGTAATTTGTCTGTATCATCTCAGTGATATGTGGAAACATTCTATTCGGATATGATCTGACTTTGTGTTAAACAATAGATTTAAGGTGCGAACTTGTTAAGCGGGACTTTGAAAAAACTTTGTCTTAACCAACAGAATTTCATATCTACAAAGAAGGATAAAATCGGGACTTTTGAAAATTTTCGAGGTAACGAAAAATTCTTCTTAAGCGAGTTCATCATAACGAGAGTCGACTGTATGTCATAGTAATGAATTTGGGCAACAAACCAATGTGCAGAATCATTCACCCTGAATTTGTAATGTTAACAAATATTCCATTGTAGTAATTGACAGTGTTAATGAGAGTTGATTGTATCATAATGAATTTTTCAACAAGACAATATTGTTTGTTTTCAGAACAGAAATTGATGTCAATACAATACCACACCATATTAAGGATTGCACATTTTTACTCTGAATTAAGTATTAAAGTGGATCATTTTATATATTATACCAAGGTTAACATTATTCAGAATAGTGTCTTAAATTGTGAATGTTACGCCGAGGTTCATGGTAATACATAGACCACACTGTAATGATAATGATATGAACTTTGAATAGAAGAACACAAAGTCTATGTTCAGCCTAATGCAATTATAATAAAATCTCTATAGCATAAATATGTAAAACTAAAGGTGCAGTTTCTATAGTAACAGAAATATATCCTAAATAAATGTCCTTTGTAATAAATTAAACATTGTAACACTAACTGTTAGAAACATTATAAAAAAATGTATTTTGTTATGAGAATGGAGTCTGATTTATTTGGAAGTAATCTGAAATAATTACCTGGATCTACACTAGTTATAACAGCTGGTTTGCAATCCAGTATATGTATTCCGTATTCTATATTTGAATTTCGTTCCAATGTTACAACTTTCACATTGTCTGAAATTATACAAAATATAATACTGAAATAAAAATGGAGAAAAATATCGAGGATGGACCAACCAGTCCCCCTTTTATGTTTCTCTAAATTAACCAGTTCTAGATATACAGATCAGCGAGACAAACAATAGCCTTGTTAAGGTTTGCAAAATTGCAATATAGTATCTGCTAAATGTAAAAATGAACACACATACCGATATGCATACTAGCAGTAATTGATTAAGGTTTTATTTAGGAACAAATCCATAATCTCACCGACTGTAAATCCTATATATTCCTGTTGACTCGTTAAGCTTACCGTAACATCTTGCTGTAAATCCTATATATTCCTGTTGACTCGTTAAACTTACCATAACATCTTGCTGTAAATCCTATATATTCATGTTGACTCGTTAAACTTACCGTAACATCTTGCTGTAAATCCTATATATTCCTGTTGACTCGTTAAACTTACCATAACATCTTGCTGTAAATCCTATATATTCCTGTTGACTCGTTAAACTTACCGTAACATCTTGCTGTAAATCCTGTATATTCCTGTTGACTCGTTAAGCTTACCGTAACATCTTGCTGTAAATCCTATATATTCCTGTTGACTCGTTAAACTTACCATAACATCTTGCTGTAAATCCTATATAGTCATGTTGACTCGTCAAACTTACCGTAACATCTTGCTGTAAATCCTATATATTCCTGTTGACTCGTTAAGCTTACCGTAACATCTTGCTGTAAATCCTATATATTCTTGTTGACTCGTTAAGCTTACCGTAACATCTTGCTGTAAATCCTATATATTCCTGTTGACTCGTTAAACTTACCATAACATCTTGCTGTAAATCCTATATATTCATGTTGACTCGTTAAACTTACCATAACATCTTGCTGTAAATCCTATATATTCATGTTGACTCGTTAAACTTACCACAACATCTTGCTGTAAACCCTATATATTCATGTTGACTCGTTAAACTTACCATAACATCTTGCTGTAAATCCTATATATTCATGTTGACTCGTTAAACTTACCATAACATCTTGCTGTAAATCCTATATATTCATGTTGACTCGTTAAACTTACCGTAACATCTTGCTGTAAATCGTTTATATTCCTGTTGACTGTCTGCTCGTTTGACGAATCTCCGACTCACAGATTTAAACTGGTTACGAAACTCTTGTTCAGATACTGTCGTAGAAGTGGAGTCCTTACGCTGGTGACCTAGTTTTTTCAGTGGCGAGGCTGGTACCTCTGGCATATCAGGTCCATTTCCAAAGATGTCATCTGTAAAATGAAGACAAAATAATGACTTGACGGTTGTATCAGGAGAAACATTAGGTCTTCCTCCGAATTAAATATTGACACAACAGGTTTTTCATGGATAAAGAATATCACAGTCTATGTGAACACAAACAGTTAATATAGAGTAGTAATCATGAAAGAAACGTGTTAGATAACCAGTTCACTATGGTAACATTGCTATATCATCGAAGGCCTGAACTTCTTTTTTTTTCTTTTTTTTTCTTTTTTAAGATAACTTTTATTTTAAAGTATTTTACAAAGCAGTGAACATACATGTACATAATAACATAATACAATTATACATAGCAAAGTTGTCAGTTATCTTATGATTGTATAATGTACAGAAAATAATTTGAAAAATATACAGCGTGTGTGAGTTCTGAGGCCTGAACTTATAACTCCATTCTGCAGATATTTATTACGGTTGTGACATTTTCCTAAAAATTCCCCTGTTTTTTCTAGCTGTCCCAGGTGTCAAAGTTCAACTCAATTCCCAATATCAATTATGCTCTCTTTTTCCAATCCATAGAAAAATTCCAAACTCAAATCTTCATTTTTAGAAGACTTGTTTAATAAAATTTCACCTGTAATGAAAAATTCAAAACTCAAATCTTCAATTTTAGAAGACTTGTTTAATAAAATTTCACCTGTAACGAAAAATTCCAAACTCAAATCTTCATTTTTAGATGATGTTTAATAAAATTTCACCTGTAATGAAAAATTCCAAACTCAATTCTTCATTTTTAGAAGACTTGTTTAATAAAATTTCACCTGTAACGAAAAATTCCAAACTCAAATCTTCATTTTTAGAAGACTTGTTTAATAAAATTTCACCTGTAATGAAAAATTCCAAACTCAAATCTTCATTTTTAGAAGACTTGTTTAATAAAATTTCACCAGTAACACAGTCACTTACCATCTTCACATGTTTTCAAGCCAAGGTCTGCGATGGAGACATAGTTTGATTGAGTCTGTCCAATCTTTATCTCCTCATTATCACCGACATACAGCCAAGTTGATTTACGAAAACTTTCTCTATACATGCCTGAAATCATAGTTAAACATACTGACAATATAAGAGAGAATACACTGCAGTTAAAACACCCTACTGTACAACTGGGACCTTATCAGTGATTTGTTTGGTAAATAATTTTACTGCCTGTGCCTTTTCAATTGGGAAAATAGACGCAATAAGTCCCAAATTTGGAGAAATAACAGGCCTCTTTCTGTCCATTTTGGGAAAAAGACCCTTGATAAATTGGTAAAATTTGAGAAAACTTCAATCGTTTAAAAAAAATTTATGACACAAGGGACAATACTAGCCACAGTTATTAAAAAAGCTTCAAGATAGTAGATGATTTTTTGCAGGCGCTTTTGATTGGGATTTTTTTTGATTAGGAAAAAAAACATATACAGTCAAACCTGTGTTAAAGACCACCTGCGAACAAAGACCACTATTGCAAAACCTGTCTGCAAAGACCACAAATTTTATCTCCCATCAGACCATTTTCAATGATATTTAATCTGTTAATAGAGACCACCTGTAAACAAAGACCTCATTTTGCTGTTCCCATGGATGGTCTTTACAGACAGGTTTGACTGTATTTGACTTTGGGAAAAATGACACTTTTTGGGGGAAAGGGAGGCTAGGGGAAACAGCCGAAATTTGGCAGTAAAATTGAACACAAAAATCAATGCCTTATTCATAAACATTTTAAGACAGAAACTCGGACCAAGACTTTAAAATGTTCAATGTTTATTTTGCTCCTATGTTGTTTTGTTTGTTTCATCGGGTTTAACGCCGTTTCTCAATGATATTTCAGTTATATACTGCGGCCGGTTCACCTAACCAGTTTTTCCTGGACTGAATTCTTACCAGTACTAACTTACCCTTCCACAAGGAGCCGGCAACTTCTCCACATGTGGAGGACCTGCCGCGACCGGGAATCGAACCCGGATCGCCGGGTTACAAGTCCAGCGCACTAACCACTGGACCACGGCCGCGGCTCCCTATGTTGTTACAATAATAATACAGATATTGATAAACATGGCAAACGTATAGTGTGTAAAAAGAATTATTCTGACAAAAATTTATTCATAGAAACAACGAAATGTAAGTCTCAAGTCTGAGTGAATTTTAGAATGTTTGTGAATAAGGCCCCTAGGAACCTCCCAACCAATTATGTGTGCATTGTTTTGATCATCAAATGTAAACTTAGGCCAAAAAAAATAATATCTGGGTTTAGGGTAACGGTCTCAAAAATGCTAGGTATGGTAGGGACAAAGTTTTTTTTGTTTTTTTCAAAAACAATTAAAAATCGAAAAATTCTCCTGCGTCGTAAAAAACTCTAAGGTCGGGGTTTTTCGAGAGGTAGGGTCGGGTTACCCGAAACACAGATATTTTGTTTTTAGGCCTTACCTGTATCTTCATCAGAAGAGTCCCCATCTTCTTCTCCATTTTCCGATGACGATTGATGGGAAAGTTTCTTCCTTCTTTGTTTGCCAGGCAGTTCTACAAGACTGTCGTTTTCAATAAACAAATTAGTAACATCACCTGTATTCTGTTCCGCTGACTTACTTTGATTGCAATGACACACATCAGGATTTTTTTCCGAGTCCGTTGTTCCGTTGCCTACAGTGCAGTTATTTCCCGATCTATTCACTTTTTTACCACAAGCAGTACACACAGCATTGTCTGAATCTAAACCTTCAGCATTGTTTTCATCTAGGTCATTTATTTGATTTGGCCCATCATCACCATCACCGTAAAATTCCTCTTCTTTGAGGAAACCGAATGCTTCACTAACAAACTTTTGATTTTTTCGCCATGTTGCAACTTTTGATTGTCTGGATTCCTCACTTGTATGTGATTTTCTTAATTCCACAACTTCTCCTTCAACAATGACAGAATCTCTGACATTAACGTCCATTTCTTTTACTCGATTTCCATCATCACCATCCCCATCCGAAGAACTAGTCACAAAATTAGCTATTTTATCGGTTTCAAATAATGAAATGCTGTCTTCTTCGCTAACTTCATAAACTGGATTTATATTACGTTCACGCAGACGGTCCAATTTCTTTTTATCACCAGATGTGTAAGTTACAATAGTGAACTGGTTTTCAGAATCCTTTGCAGAAGTTTCAACAACAACATTCTGAATCTGATTCGTATCAGCGGTTCCATTAACTACAGAAGTCACAATGGTGAACTCTTTATTAATTTTATTGTTTAACTTGTATTTGTCAGCATTACTGACTTCAGTCATGTAATGAACACCATTCTTTAGACCATTCTGTACAATCTTTATGTCTGTTTTATCAGACTCTTGTGCTACTTTTTCCTCAGCATCGTCATCTTCACCATCTTCCATAGTAAGCAATTTGAATTCATCGCTCACTATTCTAGTCACTCTATTCTGATGTCTTAAGGACACTTCTTCTGTCATCTTTGAAGAAAAGTTGAAGTCAAACTGAAATAAAACAATTTGTTAAGATTTTTCACTGTAAACGCCGTCTAGATTTTTATTGAATATTCCTACTTTTGTTTTTAATATCGACTAAATATTTTATTTCCGTTGGTAAACGCCGGACGCGTCATCCCTGTAATCGCAGTATTCATTGCAATATTGCATAATGCATATTTCACGATTCGTCCTTTGATCAATTAATGACAGGCTAACTTATCATCTATGTTGGTCCTCCACACGCGTCGTGTTAACACACTCGTGCTGAAATCCATTACAAAGCTAAGCGCTCATTGTTCAGCAGTAGTCGCTTATCCAATCAGATCTCGCCTTTCATAACAGCAGTAGACAGAGCTTAACTTTTCACAGTCAAATTTTGGGTGATGTTTCTCAATGATCATTGTTTAAAAGCATGGGAGAAAACCTCTATACAAGGAATGCACTGCGGATGTCTCGCTTAATTACACGAAGGCTCATATTGTTTAATGACATGCCCCAGAAATTTACGGCGACTTTTTTTGGCCCAATACATTTTCGAAAAACAATGGTGGCGAGTGGTTGGCTTGAATGAAAGGGAATTTCATCTGAATTAGTATTACAGATCAAATTTGTAGAAACGATTCAGTGTTTAAGATATATTGTTTGCATGCTCATTATGAAGTTTTTACACAAAATGCATTGGTTGAAAATTTAACGCATTGGTATCAGGAAAACCTGAATATACTAAGCACAATTATATATCAATCAATACAGTACGCATCTAAATTACTCAATAGTCTATCAATGGGTTTTTGTGGTATGCATTCATAATTTAGCACTGTTTGCACATGAGCATGTTAAATTTGAAGAAAAATTCTTTAAACTGTTTTAAAATCTCTAATTTTTCTAATTTTCTACTAAAAATAACAAAAGGCAGCCATAAAAATTAAAATGCACTAAATTTAATATGATAATTTCCATAATTTGTGATTTCATGCAGTTATTCAGCAGACGACATTCATGTATACTTTAGATAGGCGGAGCTATAATCATTCGTCACAAGAGGGACCGTTTCCAAATTTAATCGATTATCTTGAAATATTAACACAAAATTAATGCCCTTAAAACTGCATGTTTGAAACAACCCCCAATTTTTTGTAGCGCATCCGTAGTCCAGTGGTAACGCGCTCGACTAGTAATCCAGGGATCCCAGGTTCCCTGCTCCATCACTGACAATACTAATAGTTTTTCGGACGAGACTTTAAAAAATGAGGTCTCGTGTATGATGCTTTACATCAAGCACATAAAAGAACCAGGTGTGCTTCTGGAACTGGGGCATCTCCTGTATCATGCACTATCCTCCAACAATTTAAAATGACTAAACATTCTTCCGGAGGCGTCGCCCATATGGCAAACCGGTGGCGACGATAAATAAAAACAAAATACAAACAAACAACCCCCATGAAAACTTGTTAGTAATTTTTAACCAGCGCGCCTAAGCGCGCCTGGTTTTAGTACTCATACAGTTTTCGAACACTGCCACCCTAAATAGTCCGGTTTTCACTCAAACCCCACAACTCAAGAAAAAAAGTTAAATAGTCCGACGATTTCGATGATACTACACGCGGTATAAGATAACACAAAGGCTTTTTGCTTTGTTTTGTTTAGAAAATAGTCTATTCTCAATATACTTTTATAATTAAATTATTGTATTGTATGTTCGGGAATGTTGATGTAGTTTTGTATGCGTATGAATATACCAGTTTTGGCGGTGACCCCACAACTCCAGGAAAAATCAAAGGACTGAGAGTCCTGAAAACCAGCGCGTTGTAACATAATATATGTCTATATATAGGTGTAGTGTAATGTATACGGAATGTGAGGCATGGATAGTGTGCATTTCCAAGCATTCCTTGTTTGATAAGGTGTAATTACAAAGGTAGGAAATTTTGAGCACAACTGTGTTCAGAAACTTAATTATAGGCCCAATGGACAAATATGTTATTTCCTAGTGTTGTAGGGAGGTATCTTTCTGATTTTCGAAAAAAAACAATATGTTACTTGTAAATTAGATACATCATAATTTGGATCTAATTGCATCCAATAAACCAAACATATGTTAACAGACAGATGCACAATGCACACCACTCTTCTTTTTTGCATGTATATAGCTAGTCATGGTGGTGATCTGGTCAAGGAACCTTTTTGAATCATTTACCTCCCACTGCTGACATAAGTGGGAAGCCTACAATCGCTTGCAGTGAAACCAAGGAATGTACTGGTAATTGAGATCCTGTGTAGATGATCCAAGCTGTTGATTGGGTGTTAACCAAACCTTATAGAACCCTGTACTAAGTCAACTAATTATAACCATAGGTGTAGTACCTTGCCTTACTAGTTCGGATTGCATTTGTCATATCCATACTCTCACCTGAGACGTACAGTACTCAGATTAAGACAATATTGCATTAAATGCGTCCATATTGTTACCATATCATTGTAGTATTCCTTGGAAATCATAACATGTAACATCCACTTGGACTTAAACAGGCATGGCTAGCGCAGTTAGTAGCATGCTAGAATACCCATCTGTAGGTCATGGGTTGCGCCACACTGCTTACTTTTAAGTTTGGAAGCTGTCTGTTGCTTGCAGTAAAACTGACGAAACACTTCTTATTGAACCTAGGTAGATCATGTATAGACTAATAAATGATCATACCTGTCGGAAAGGCATTAACTGAACAAAATTCAAACACAAATCTATTAGTGCTATTTTTACTGCATATCAGTAGTAGTGGAGTTTGTGAGACGTGACATATACATTCGTCACGTTAGCTATGATCCCACTGATGGCTTATAAACAGTAACAATTGTATATTCAACACAAGATAGGCAACAACAGTGTGTAAAATTTCTAAACTTTTATTAAAAATAACTGAGATCATCAATAAAAAGTAAAACATAATAATGTACACTAAACAACAACAATAGATTGTTCCCACTTGTACAAAATACACGTCTTGTTCATAGCCATTTTTATAGGTCAAACTGTTGAGCTCATATATGGTTAATTTCCATGTATAGAATAATTGGGAAAATATAGAGAGAGTATGCATGTGACAAACACATTTTGTACAACAATGTTTTTTTTAAATATCTGGTTAGTTTAGCATCATTTACTTTATACTCCCTATAAACTTTATGATAATTTGCCTATCAATTTGGCCAACAATCCAAAACAAGAGAGGTAAATATTGTAATTGTGGGAACTAACTATTAGGATTGCTTCATAAATTGGTCTAATAAAAATGATAAAAAATGGTATATGCTTGCAAATTCATAGCAATACGACACTGATGGTTACAAAGTCCTGGCTGTACCTAATATTTGTTTACCCACAATCAATAAACATAAGTATCTAATGTATATAAATGAAAGCATTTAACCATGTTAGCATGACACATCTAGGGTTTACATATGAGAAGCACCACAAGAAAACCGGCTTACAGACTTATCATACATTTTTAACTTTTTACATTTCGTAATGTTATAGCTTTTAAAAAGTTCTAAATTTAGTACATTATAAAAATGTAAGTGTATTCATACATAGCATTTGGCGGGATTTGTTATGTCATGATGTGTAGCGTGATTAGCAGGAACACTAGTTTTGTTCATAAACTACTAACGTTACTCCATATAAACAAACACTGAGACACATATAAATGGAAAATATACAAAACATTGGAAAACTCTAGTCAACAATATTATGCACACCAATGTTAAGGCAATATATGCTGTAGAAAACAGCTGTATTAGCTTTGCCTAATTTTGATATAGAAACACTTGGATATATAGATAATGAACAAATCTACCACATGCCAACAAGGTTTTATAAAAAAGCATTATGCATTGATACATTCTGAAAAACATTGTATGTGCATGGATAATCTTGTTTTTTATAATTTTGGTTCCATCATTTATAAAAAAATATTGTTAGCCTGTTCTAGTTTACTTTCCCTATATAAGAAGTATATTTCGTATTTATCTTGGCATGACATACGTCAGGGGAATAACCATAAGGCATATAGACAGTATTATTACTGACTGCAAAATGTGACGTTTCTGACATCAGTAAATACTGATATCTGCACTAGAAAATTATTACAAGTGAAGTGTGCTTGTTTAATTATATTTAAAAACAAATACCAAATATGTGTGTGTTTCAGTAACAATTATGAAGCCATTCTATGAAAATAGAGCATTAAATATTGTATGCTTTAAATAATACAAGTAACATAATGTTAATAATACTATGCATATAGCAAATCATTGAAATGTTCCTATGAGAAATATATACATAGAACATAAAAAAACATGTAAAACGTTATATAAACATCCTTTATATGTAAAGTAAGACATAACCGATAGGAAGAATTGTACACAACATTAATTATTTACAAAGAGAATATACGGTTGTAGGACACATTACATTATGGCAGTAGATGTAAGTGTAACAGGGTGCTTAGTTTTTGTTTAGGTAAAATAAATAATGCATGTATAATAATGTAAATAGGGTTGACTATGCATCTAGCAAATCATTGTAATGTTCCAATGAGAGATATATACGGACATAAAAAACATGTAAAACTAAGTAAAATAGGACATAATCATCATAAAAAAATGAACACAACAATGTTTATTTACAAAAAGCGTATTTAGTTATAGGGCACATTACATAATGAGACTAGATACAACATTTGCTCTTGTATCTAATGTTTTTGCACTTGGAGTACCAATATCAATGGCATGGTAAACATTATTTGTGCAAATAGTACATATTATAGATTCCAGATCAATAGTAATGGGTAGAAATAATAGACTTGGTATAAACTGAAAAAGGTATCAAGATAGCAAAATTTTGATTTGTATAACAAATAGAAAAGCTTACACAAGAATATTATTTATATTAAGTTGTTAACAGTACATGAACATTTATAACAAAAGAAACCAATGAGAATGGCATAGAAAAATTGTATATGGAAATAGTACATTAGTATATTTATAAAATAAGCAATAAAAATCTCAAAATTTGTGCATAATACCCTATTCCCAAATAATACTGCAACAAATGTAAAACAATCTAATATTTACAATATTTTCACTCATCCAAACCAATGTACAAAACTTCGCTACCCTTGCAAGTTATCACCAGGGTGAGTGGTCCAGCAGCTGTAAGCATCTCAATGTCGACCGGCCCATCACTGCTTACAGCAGCAGCCAGCAGCTCACTTGGCACAGGGATGATGCTGTCATCATCTATGAGCAACTCTGTTTCACTCTCTTCAACAGAAACACCAACAACCAACACCCTGGACACAACTGTTGGTGTATCAGTCTTCTACAATTATAAAAATGTAAAGGATTAGAACAAACCAAAAATATTACTGAATAAGAAACATGTAATACCAAGTTCCATACAGTGTTTGGTTACATATATTAGGTTGGCTGCATCTAGCAAAATGTGTTTTGCTGGCAAAATATTTCTATTTCCTGGTTTATGCTGATTTGTAATATTCAATTTCTAAATGTTCCCAAGGTACTAATTCTAATATATTTTACAAAATACCATCATGGCTAACATCCTACACATGTTAGTTTGCATTCAAACTAGAAAAAAATGTGAGTCAAGGCATTTTGTGGGCTACACATTTTCAATTGATAGTGGATATTCCATTAAAGTATTACTTGTAAAATTTGTTCTAGAGTCGAAGAAAAACAAGAAACAACAACACCAGAAACAAAAAGTGTCTGAAGTATTGCAAGCAGTACAATAGTCCCTGAGTGGCATAAACAGTGTGAATACCATACAACTGCCTTCTGTATTCAAGTGAATATATAAATACTAAGGGATTTTTCATATGATATGTGATGTAAATGCACACAGAGTTAGTCTAATAAGTTTTAAATTCATAACTGTATTACCTTGATCTCAGAGCGTACTGTAGTCTGTAGGCTTGTCTCGCCCTGATAAATGTTGGTAGTAACATCTGTTATTGTTACATGATCCCCTGGCCTACATTCAACAGATGAGGCCTCCCTCCATAGGGCCACCCGGACCTTTAAACTACCATCTTCCAAATGGATTGATTTAAGGTTCACACTCTCCCCCCGGACACTGAGGGTTTTTGTCTCCTCCTCCTGTAATTAAACACAAAGCGATTGTATTAAGTCTAATATTGGTGAACACTACCTTGTAATCACATGTCTAGATTGGTGGCAATTGTGTTCAAAACTGTATGCTAAAGTACACTAAAAAACAAACAACAAGTGTGCGTTGTGATACTGTTTGGTAAAATGTGTAAGACAATGATATTACAATAACAGTTGGCAGTTGTCAATCCTAACAGCAATTAAAATATGCTATTTTTAATATAAAATCATGATAAAGCTATCAGTAATAACCATAACATGTATAACCTGCTGTGTGACAATAATCTGTTTAAATTTTGCTATATACAACCAATAATAAGAGGTGCATAAATATCAAAAATTATCACCTGTCCATAGTCAGGTAGCAACAATGTTTATGTTGGTATAGCAGTGAAAATAATAGGACATTATCCATTAACACACACACAAATAATGTAAACATCAAACAAAGAAACGAAACAAGCAAAACAAGCAACATTCATTTATCAGTAGGATAGACATATATCTCTCAAAAAATCAATGGACAGTCTGTTAACTGACTGAACTTATTTTTCTTTAAATTACTGAATACATAAAAACAGGAGACATAAAAACCAAGGTGTCCATATTAACGGATAACCAAAAACAGTATACATTTGCAAGTCTTAACTGCATAGGGATGGTTTTTTTTGGACTTTACATGATGGAGCTTTATGTGTGTGAATGTTGCTTCTAAAGTGTGGAGAGCGGTTGAATGGAACTTAACTAACATTTTTAGTGAATGTGTATTTACCTTCACCTGTTGTTTGTAATTAACAGAACAAGAATGAAAACTAACCTGTACAATTTTCTCGGTAACGGACACTCTTGCCCTGGGTGGGGATCTCACAGCCTCTGCAATTGGTACCACATCTGCTGGTGGTGGGTATATGATCTTCCTCCCCGCTTCCACCAGGTAGTCCGGCACGTCAATATCCGTAGTTATAAAGACTTTTGTATTTTTCGTGATGACAATGGCATGATTATTGTCGTCCGTCTTACGAATTATATCTCTCAGAACTAGGGAGTTCCCTTCCCTGAATTTTGCAAATTTCAGGGGATCATACACAACACCCCGTATACATCTTTCTGAGTCCGCAATGGCCACGTTCAGTGATTGCCTGTCATTGTTTCTCCCATCACGGTATGAGACGATCTCGCCTGTAATGACCACTTTCACCTTCAAAGGCTTCGAGTAGGGTCCAGTCCCTCTATTGGTAAAAAGTTGTTCTATTGACATCTGAAAATAAAATAACAAAACAACATATTAATATAAGAGTTTTCAAGCATGCTTCTTTATCAGAACATTAGAAGGTAAGTTGTAGTGGTATAATGGTTAGCATACTGAGTGGGTAATCAAGGGAGTTGTATAGAATCACTCGCTGCACCAGTGCAATTTTTCGTAATACATGTAATGATGTCCAAATCCCCAATATGTAGTGTTTGTAAATAGTTCCGAAGAATATATGACAGAATCAACAAATAAGTAAGTCAATAATTATTTTGTTGTAAATACAATTGTATAAGCGCTATAATACAGATATTTATGGGTGTGTACCAATGAATCACAGAGAATGTAAATACCTAATGTGTGTGCAGTGCACTGGAAAAGAAACCAAATCAACAATAGCTAGGTCAGATGTTCCACCAATTAACAGCACATATTTAAAGATCAGCTTCCCAGACAAATAAAAATCTTGATAAAAACGTTTTGTGTACACCGGTATTGTATTTATAGAAGATAGTAAAGTGCGAAATGACACGGGGCCGAATCAACAAAATAAGTAGGTCAGTAATTTTATCGTTGCAACTACAATTATAAACATACAAAATCGCTCCGAAGTATTGTAATAACCATGTATCGGCCAAAAATAATAATATTCTTATTTATACAGAGCACATGCAATAAATATAACCAAGTTGCATAATAAAAAGCCTGGAAGTCAAACGACACAATTTAATAATAACCCCGTATCGGGTAATACCGACGATGCAATGATATTTCCTGCCTTAGCTTTACAACACAATGATATAAATAAAATATCATAACCGTACGCTATATAAGCCTATAATCACCCACGTTTATAATGAAAATTCCAGACATAATACAGGATGTTTATAAAATGAAACAAAATGGCGGATACTTATTACGCAAGAAGCGCATGTACATCATCCGATACAAGATATAGGCCTCAACCGACGCAATTTAATATAAACAGTAGACACTAACACATAAACAATAATAATACAGTAGTTCACAAATATAATAGGAGGCGAACATGTAATACAACATATACAAATCGAAAATACACTTACCGTTGATCTTTCAAGAATCAGTAGTGAGACACTAAATAACGACTACTTCAATGGCTGCCATGAGAACACGACCGCCCGACCGACGCTATATTCATACACACTTACAATTATGTCAACATTCCCCATACAATACATTTTTAAAAAATATATTGAAAAAATGATATTCTTTATAGAAAACAAAACAAACTGCCGATGTGTTATGTTTCATCATTGGAATCGTCGGACTATTTCTTGTTGCTTTGGTTTTTTTCCTGAGTTATGGGGTCACCGCCAAAACGCGTATATACACATGCACAAAAAACTACATGAACATTCCCGAACATACAATACAATAATATAATTATAAAAGTATATTATGAATAAACTATTTTCGAAAGAAAACAAAGCAAAAAGCCTTTGTGTTATCTTATAGCGCGTGTAGTATCATCGAAAAAGTGGGACTATTTGACTTTTTTTCTACAGTTGTGCGGTCTGACTGAAAACGGACTATTTAGGGTGGCAGTGTTGGAAAACTGTATGAGTACTAAAACCAGGCGCGCTTAGGCGCTTAGGTACGGTTGAAGACATGATATTTACAAAGTTTCAGCCACACAAAAAAATCTCTCGTTTTGAGTCTCAATCTCCCGATTTGCCCTCAGAAAAGGTTCACATGCAGCATGTACTCTTAATAAGTAAGAATGGTATTATCTTTAGTCGATACATTGTTATTTCAATACTTCGGAAGCTATTTCTTGCAGTTTCAACGATATAATTATTGACCTACTTATTATTTTGTTTATTCGGCCCCGGTTTCTTTCGAACTATTGACTTTCTGTTACAATTACATTATTGGTTCGTGACAAAAAATGATTGATTATGATATTCAAATCTGTTCTGTTAATTGGTTGGTTATCTGACCTGTTGTTGATTTGGTTTATTTTCCAGTGCACTTCACATGGAGGGAGGCCACCTCAGTTGAATGTAGGCCATGTCACCATAACTGATGTCATGACCAATGTTAATTAGGATGGAAGTGAAACAAGCCTTCAGACAAACATACGGTCTGAGGTTAAGGTAATAATGTTAAGAACTTAAACACTTATTAGATAAACTGCATGTTGCACTTGTACATCGCATATTTTAAATCTTATGATAATTGTCCGTATTAATATTAACTTTACAACAAAACGTTTATGTATGGTATTCTCACTGTTTATGCCGGTAGGGGATTACCATATTGCTTGCGATACTTAGAGACTTTTTGTATCTGGTGTTGTTGTTCTTTGACTCCATGATTTTACATATATAATGACGAACATATATTATAATATTAATATGAAATGTCCACAATCAATGAAAATGTATTGGTCACAAGATCCTGCCTTATGGAACGAAGTTCAAAGTAACTTTTACTCAAAAAATGCAATAAACCATAAGTTTCCAGAGCATGTTGGGAGAGTTTGATTTGTAACTGCTTATGGAGGTTCACCAAATTTCACACACTTGTTATCCTACTTATTCTGACCTAATTTGCCCGGTATCCAGTTGTTTTCCCCACAAGTCATTTCCTCCCCTAGATGTTTCCTCCACACTACTGTTTCCACCCCTATATTTATATATTTAATAAAAAGGAAGGTGGAACAGATTTATGGAAAGGTGTTATGATGAAAACAATTTTTACTTGAATACTGAGGGTGGCATTTTTTCATTTGCATGTTTTGGTATTCAATCTTCTGCTATACATAATATATATAGATATTTATTATTTAATTTCAAGCTTGTTGTGATGGTTTTAAAAAATAAAACTTATCATGATTATATATTTATAAAAGAATATCAATTTTATTGTAATCTCTTGCTATTATCTCAAATATTTAATTTCCTTTTATTCATATTAATGTGAACAATGTGTTAACTTATATAAGTATAGGTTATACCTCATATATTGGAATTATAAGCAAATTATGTGCAAGGGAGCGTCTGCAATCGCAGCTCTTCATTTGTTTATAATTCTAATATGTGAGTTATAACCAGCTTATAGTTAGCTCCATATTGATCACTTACCAGATTAACTTAATGATATCACTTAATAGATATTGTGTGAAATGCCATAATAAATGGATAAGTTGGCCAAAAATTTGAACAATTCTGGATACTCATTGGATGTAAGACACAGGAAGAGGCGGAGTGAACTATACATGTAAAAGAAAACATTAAATTAAACCTGCATTACACTGAGTCATATGTGTGAATAACCTTTTGCAAACTGTTATTTTATTATACTGGACAAAGGCAATAAACAGGATCTGGCAGGTGTGAAATGCACTGAATAGGTATATGACACATTTTAGTTCACTGTGTACCATTTCTTTTCCCTTAGGAAAGACCCAGTGTATAAAATAAATGAAGGCATAACAAAGCTACCTGGATAAACTTTGTATTTTTATTATGAGATCTTAAATCATAAACATAAACTCAGGATAACGGAACATAAACTCAGCATGTGTACATCTCATCATGAATCAAGTGTCAATCTTTTAGTGCATTCATCAAGTTATATAAATTCACTAATAAAGCTCACCTTATGTATACACCTCACCATTAACCAAACATCTATTTTGTAATTCATACACTAACATAATATTGTTATAAAGCATAAAACAAAAAAAATTCAGTTCTGATATTTTCATACTTTAATCATAGTCTATCACAAGTAGAACACAAAATGTCAAAGTTCTTTTGGGATTCTACAAGCCACTGTAAAAACTCAATTTCAATATAACCATATTTTGTTAGTTTACTTCATTTTTATATACAATGATTAACAGATGGGCTATAAATATTAACAATTTGAACACTTATAAAAAATTAAAATCCAACACAATTAATAATCTTATGTCTTATAGTTAAGTATAAAATTCAGTGAAATACATGTAGATGTACTATATAATCTAATGACACTATAATTTATGTATGTATGTAAGAACTATGATGTCTGAAATGCTCTTTTATTTTGGTTACAACCACAGTTTGCAGAAATTGTAAAAAATAAACTTCTTTAAGAACAATTGATAACCTTTAATTGAAACTTTTAACTTTAATGTTCAAAGAACAGCACATGCTGATTATAGGTATTTAGGATATTCAATTCAATTCCGTGTATTTATGATAAATATTCAGGTTTAATTGAATACAATTTCCTACACCTTTAACGATCGGAAACCATTCCCCCCCCCCCCCCCCCCCCCCCTCCAACACAAATGTGAGTCAATTCTAGCGATTTATGTGCTTGTGGTGATTTATTGTGATATTATTATAATTATGCCATAAAGTTATAACCTTTATGTAAAAATAAAGGAAAGTAATAATATAATAATTATAAGAAATTACCTTGGAAGTTCACAAGAAATAAGTATCACTCAATATCAAATAAAAAATATGCATGTGTTTGTCAGATCATGGCGATGAAAAGTATTTTGTAAAATGTTATGGAATCGGTACCTTGGGAAAGGTTGGAGATTGCTCAATTTTGGAAACAGTGAAAACCAGAAAATAGAACTATTTTGCCAGAAATCCTAGTTTGCTATATGCAGCTCATACTAATATATGTTACAAAATACAGTAGGGGACTTATGGTACTTCTTCAGCAATATATTTTGTTGGTTATAATCCTTGACATTTTGTTAATTGCAGAAGACTGATACACAAACTGCTGTTACAAAGGTTGTACTTGTTGGTGTTTCTGTTGAGGAGGCCAACAAAGAGCTACTGATTGACAATGACAGCATCATCTTGGTGCAGTGCAAGCAGGTGCTGGCTGCTGCTGTCAGCAACAATGGCCCGTCAACATTATGATGATGACAGCAGATGGACCCCATTCCCTGGTCATTACACGTAATGGTAGTGACATCATGAACATTACCTTAGATGAATAAACATATTGTTTGTTGTAGAAATTAACTGAATATTTTTATCTTTTACATTTTGTAAGAGAATTATTTGGAAATTGGGTATCTGTGCACAGATTGGAAGATTTCGGTTTTCTTGATTCAAAGAGCTACCATAGTTTTATTTTGTAATGTATACAATGTACTGTTTGCAGTATATTGTGTTACACTTTTTTTCTTTACTTTTCTTATAGATTATTTTTTCATAAATGTTCATGTACTGTCAATTGCTGACTCCCTGTTTTGCTTCTAAAAACAAATCGTCTGAAACCACTTCGTGGAATACCACAAAATTTAAGCGAAATGTTACTAGGGTGACACTACAAAATACGAGGGGTTTGGATTCCTCATAAAAACTTGGCCACCAGGGATGGAGTCTATTTTCCTATATGTATGAAGTTGAAACTTAGAAAAATCCTCTTGTTGAAATGTTGTGACCCATGTTTGATATAACTTTATACAAATGTACTTGTTTGACTGGCTACCAAAATTGTTCAAAAAAATACAGGCCCTATTTCGATATAATTTCACCTGAATGATCAATAGGTGATCTTCTACAAAAACTGTGTATACTATTTTTATTCATAAAACATTACTGCCAGGGGACGGAGCCACTTTTCCTACATATGTTTACATGTTTTCCGATACAGATTTCGATATTTATATATATGTGGTGCCCACTGTGATAATTAGGTTTAAGGACATCAGTGAACTGACGTCCGAAACGTCACATTTCGTCGTCATTGTAATCATGTTATATGCCTTAACAGTGGCAAAAAGATTTCTGAGTCCTTATTTTTAAAGGCTCAAACATTTAGAATTGTAAAAAAATTAAAATAAGGTTCCTAGGCCGGGTTTCTCATGGCGCTTCTCATATGTACACCCTATAATTATGTGTCATGACTAACATATTATGCTTCCAATGATATCATTAAATACTAATGTTTATATATTTTATGTGGAAAGTAAGCCAGGACTTAACCACCAGTGTCATATGGCTGTGAATTTGGAAGTATTCATAATGTGTAGCAATAGGAAACTTTAAGGTGTCTATTTGCTGAACACACCAAATTTTGTATCCTTCAATTAATGTAGATAATTATAAAGAAGACTAATGGCTGTGTTATTGCATATGTCTATACTGTATGTTTTCCTTGCCTTTCATGTTCTCATCACAATTGATTTGTGCTATTGTCCAAGCCCTTTATTAAGTGCTTTAAACGCATATGCTCGTGCATTTAGGCAATTTGTCTTTAAACATGATACTTGCTCTCCATAAAGAAGTCTTTCTATATATCACAAACCGTTACATTAGTATGCTCTGTTCTTTAAAATACACAGCATAAAGTATGTCATCCATTTCTTTACAAGTATTCAATGTGTAGCATAAAACCCCAAAACATATTTTACAGTAACAAGATTTTAGATACACTTTGTATCATTATTATATGTATAGTTTCATATTGTACTACTAGTCATCATCATTTATTGGACAAATTTATGAAGCATTTGTAATAGATAGTTCCCATATTTACCTCCCATGTTCATGATACAATTTTCAGCCATATTGATCTATAGGCAAAATTCCTTAAAGTGTATAGGCAACATAATTGTAAGGATGATAAACTAATCGGATATAAAAAATAATTTGTACATTACGCTGATGTGGACAGTTGGCTCAGTATTTTAAAGTTGAAGAAAAAGTGGTTGTCACATTTTTTGGTATTTTCTCAATTATCTTGTATATGGAAAATACCCCTATAAGGGCTAATCAAGAACAAGGGAGGTATATATTGTACATGTTGGAACTATATATTGTTGTTTAGTGTGTATTCTGTGTTACTTTATTCATGATCTCAGTTATTTTTATTAAATTTTTGAAATTCTACACAATTGTGTTGCCTTTTCCTTTGTAGAATATTCGAATGTTCTTGTTTTTAAGCCATCATGTTTGTCAAGTCTCTCAAACTTTTTATGCCCCTCCCGAAGTAGAGGGCATATTGTTTTGCACATGTCGGTCGGTCGGTATGTCGGTTGTTCTGTCCATAACCTTTTAGTTTCTTATCAATAACTCATGAACCCCCTGACCTATCGTACACAAACACGGTCCATACAATCATCTTGGGTAGCAGAGGAACCCTATTGATTTTTGGGTCACAGGCTCAAAAGATGAAGGTCACAGAGGCCAGTTGTTCTCAAACCGTTTCCGATTAATAACTCAAGAACCCCTTGACCTATCATACTCAAACTTGGTCCATGCATTCATCTTGGGTAGCAGACAGACATGGATTAATCGATTAAAGTAATTTAGTTTCACTGCAAGCAACTGACAGCTTTCTCACTCGAATAAGTGGTATGATGCAGATTACCTTGGAAAGATCAAAATCACCACTGACTAGAGTAGGTACGACCAAGGATCAAACCCAGGACCTACGGACCAGACATGGATTAATCGATTAAAGTAATTTAATCGATTATTAATCTTAATATTTTCCATTAATCATCATTAATCGTTAATCAAGCATTTTTAGGATTAATGATTAATAATTTAATTGATTACCGGAGAAAAAATGGCTGTAATCATGATTTTTTTATGATTGACACATGATTACTTTATGCTTTTTATGGACAAGAGCGTCAGAAAATTTATGAAAGTAATTAAATGGGAAAAATGCAACAAATTCTTTTTATTGCAATCATTGAATAAGAGATTAAAAAATTAGCAATTATCACTTATTTATCCAATTTCATGAACAGAGCAGTCAGACTTAGCCTGAGGGCACAGAACATTGTAATCTGGTTTATACATGTAGATAATCAGTTAATAAGGGGGTAAACTGACAACTAATTGTACGCAAATAAAGTAAGCACTGTTATACTTCATATTATTGAAACTAATAATTGCCCTTAATAGTTTAGCTCAAATTGTGCCCATGCTTTATGATAAGTTAAGTCATCACAATTCAAGTCTGTTTGCAATTTTGATGTTAACATAATTCAACCCTTTGTTAACTTTTGCTCAACATGAATATAAAACTGCCTGTATGTGATTTATGAAACATTCTGAAATCAGACCATTGGACCCAGTGCAATTCAGAACATGTGAAGAATGACACATTTGAACTATTGTTTAAATAGAACATGGACAGTATAGAATGACTTCAGTTAAATATACAGTTCATTTAAAACTGAAATAGTTTAATAAATGTACAAATATGTTGTGAAACAAGTGTTTTATCTTGTGTTTCTTCAAAAGTAATCGTTAATCATGATTATTTTAGATTTATGATTATTAATTTAATCGATTACTTGTTATTAGTCAAATAATTGATTAATAATTGATTATCCAAAATTGACTAAATAATCGATTATTAATCGATTATTTTTCAAAGTAATCGAATCCATGTCTGCTACGGACGGATAGTCAAGCGCGTTACCAACTGCGTTAGCCATGCCAGTTTATGTTATTGTGGATATTACATGTTTAGATTTCCAAGGAATGCTACAATAAAATGATAACAAGTTGGCTGCATCTCAATGCAATATTGTATTGATCTAAATATTTACCACTCAAAACTGTAAGCAGAACTAGTGCAGCAAGGTTACTTCACCTGTGGTTATATTTAGTTGGCTCAGTGCATGAATCTGTAACGTTTGGTTAAGTACTGTTGGGTTTAATAATCAACAGCTTTGGTCATTTAAAGGTGTTGTCAGTCTATACACGATCTACCTGGTCTACATAACTAGTGCATTCCTTAGTTTCACTGCAAGCGACTGATAGCTTTCCAACTTAAGTCAGCAGTGGGAGGCAATGACATCGGAAAGATTCTTTGATCCAATCACCATTATGTCTGTAACTTTATACATGTAAAAATGAAGAGTGGTGTGCATTGTGCGTCTGACTGTTAACAATTAATGTTCATACCAGATTCATCGTTTTGGATTATTTGGATGCCATTAAATCAAAACTAAGATGTATGTATCTATATACAAGTAACATATTGGTTCCGTTCAAAAATCGGCAAGCTATGTCCCAACATCACTGGAAAATAACACATATTTTTCCAATATGGCTATAACCAAGTTTTTGAACACAGATGGACCTAAGATCCACGAAGTTGACTACATTATTTCAGAAAAAGTTCTGAATGCGTAACAGATGTTGAAATTGACAGCTGTTAAACTTATAAGCTTTCTTCTAAGAATGGCTGCACAATTACAATAATTAATAAGTCCAAGACAGATAGGTAAGCACGTCCAAAACAGCCTGGACTCGTCCTTTTTCTACCTTGAAATTTTGCCTTAGTGAACGTTACTTGTCCACGAAACGCCATGTAAATGCACTCTTAGTTCATGCCTCACAGTTCCTTTACAGTGCACTATTTTCCACCTATTATTCACATATATTTGGTTACACCGCGCTGGTTTTCAGGACTCTCAGTCCCTTGATTACATACGCACTGGTTACGGATACGGGTCAATTCGTCCTAAAAACCATATTCGTCCCGGGTCAATTCGGCCCGATTTTATGTTTGTCATGGGTCAATTCGGCACACTTTTTAAAAATATTGGGAACATGTTTTATTGCGATTGTTAAGCATTATTGTTTGTGATAAATTGATGAATCACGATTAATTTATGTTTTTTTACCAATCTTCAGTGATTTTTCGGCTTAAACCCGGCATTTTTATCGGAATTATACATACCAAGTGATATTTATGCGTTTTTGCTACGAAGAAACGTGCGATAAATCATGTTGAGGTAATTGATTATGAATTTTATTGCTATTTAAATAAACGTTTTGTGACGATCTTCTGTCTAATGTTTACAGCGCCTGTTACCAAACGTGAGTGTACATCTCCGATACTTCAGTTCTATTGTTAACTACATGCCAACCTTGTTTAGGAGGAATATTCAATAATAATCCAATCTTAAAAAATAATCAACGGATTAAAAGTGAATCTACAACTGCTACAAATACAAATAACGTGGTTTATGGCAATTATACAAAAACTTTGTGACAAAATGCATAGATCAGTAGTACTTGCATTTAAAACGCGCATCGCATTTCAATGTTAATCAACAAGAATACACAAAGTGTCAACATATTTGTTGATTAAATATTATTAAAGACGTATATAAGGGAATAAGGCATTTTTTTCTAACGCGGAGAATTCCTTTAAACTGTGTATATTTGATAATGTATCCAACCAAAATATGCAATTTTATGATAAACACGATTAAAACGTGAACTTTCCAAGATAGAGCAAAATCAATACAATTGTACTACATGTATATAATTGACGACAATTACACAGTTAAGGTCGTGGTGCACGTGTCCACACCACCTGCATATTTGAAGATTCTACTTGAAAAGAATGCCGTTTAACTCACAAATATAGGTACATGAATAACAATGCAACAAACTGTTTTAATTATTTATAAGACATACAACAATTAACAAACACGAAACAACAAAGGCAACTAAGCATATGTATAAATATTTTTATTTATTTGAAAGCGTACAATTTTCATAAAAAGAAGCCATACAAATTCATACAAATATAATTAAACATCACAACTTCTCCCATTTAAACGTGGGCCGAATTGACCATGTTTTAAAATCGTGCCTAATTGACCCGGGACGAACATGACTTTTAGGACGAATTGACCCGCTCCCATAGTCACGTATGAGTTATTCTTACAGCAACACCAGCACGTGTATTTAAAAAATTAAATAACACGTTCGGGTAAATTTCAAAGTGATTTTCTTCTGGTTTGATAACTTCTCAGGTATGATAAGCAAAAGCTTTTTACATTAAATAAATAGCTGCGCGATCCTTGTTGTCGTAGTTCCTTGTGAACTGTGTCGACTGGGGGTGAAGCAAAGACCTAGTTATTTGGCCAGTTTTTGGTGAAGTCTGAATGGCACAACACGACGTTAGATCCAAGTTACAGCAATTTTCCTCAAAATTCTTTCATGAAATTGATGAATGTAAAAAAAGCTATTTACATTGCACTTTGAAACATTGAAGTTACACTGCGAATAATATTTATTTAATTCTCTGCATGCGGCTCCTAGGCACTTCGACACCGCGACACTTCGACCCCCGACACAAATCTATTCTCGGTAAATTGATTTTGTATGATTGGTGCGGATGTTCAACGGTTCTTTAGACTTTTTTGTAACTATATATTCTGTGCTGCTATTCACATGGTGTACACAATTCATGAAATAAAAGAGCTCTCAATTGCATTTATTGGCATAAATAATAGGCCCGATAGTGACAAACATATATATATACAGTGCATATCTGTATTCTCGCGGTACTTAATGAATAATGAAGAATAAATAAGAAATAGTTAACTTACCATCAAAAATCTGCACACTATCATGAATTGCAATCATATCCAAACACCAAACAGCAAAATATTATTGTTAAAATGTCACAAATTCGTAAAAAATGTTAAAAATGTACATGGGGTCACCGCCATATTTAATGGCTGACGTCATCACTATTCTCGCGGTATTTCAATAATGTTCTAAAAATAGATGAAGTATAGGCGTCAGATTACTAAATTGATCTGTATTCTGCACAACTAAGTTGGGGAGGAAAGTTTTTGTTGCAAACACAACAGGGGTCATTATCTTCATCAATATCACTGTCAGAATCATCCAAATCTAGAGGGGCACCACTTTTTTTTGATAGACCCGATGTTGATGGCTTTGGATATGCTTTGGCTGTTTGGTATGTTTTACCGATTTTTATATGTTGACATGAATTGCATTCTCTTTTCTTTATGCCAACAGACTGTCTTTTTTGTTCCATTTAGATTATAGTTTCTATGTTGTTTTGAGCAAGTAAGTTACCAATAATTTTTTTAGGTGGGACACATTTTTTCCGTGGTCTCTGGACAACTTGGGTTATTTTAATACTGTCTAAGAAATTGGTTTGATCTTTTTGTATTTCTACGTCAGTTTGACTTTCCATTGTCTTGTTTTCGGCCGGTTCATCATAAGTATTTGTGCTTTGCTGGGCATGATATATAGAAGCGGGAAGCGTTTGTGTTACAGATATCATCTCACTATCAAAAGGATAAATTCCTGCTTTTTTAAATGCAGATATTACATTATCTGGAGAGAATGCTCTGGCATATGGTTTGGCAGTAAGTCTTGCCACCTCATATCTGGTTATGGCTATTCCTGGGTTGCTGTGCATCTTTAGCTTTAACATCCTTCCCTAAAGATCTGGCATAGTCCGCTGCCATGTATTGAATATCACATATGGAATAACCATAACCTATATTTGCCATATAAACAATATGCTCCACAAGATTCTTTTCCTCATCATTGGAAAATAACCTTGAAGGACCAGACCTACAATCAATAGTGACATTTTGCCTTGTCCTGTCTCTCAGTGTAGACTCAGGGACACCATATAATCTAGATGCCCTGTAAACAGATATGCCAGACAAGGTTGCATCATAGGCTCTTTTTAATTTGTCTTTATCATAGGGCCTTTTCTCCCTGTGAGTCACATGTTTCTACAAAATGGAAATGCTTGATTAGTGTAAGATCGAAGATTACACAAAAATAGATTTTTTTTATTAGTGTGAGGTCGAAAATTACCAAAAAAAACAGTAACAAGGGACGATAACATATGGACATGGTCGCGTTTGAGAAATAATTTAGTGGTCTGAAGCCTATAATTGGTGGGGGGGAGAAAAGCAGACGAACATGAAACTTAAGGTATTTTTTTATTTAATACACATTATTTATTGGGGATTTCATACTGTTTTGGTAGAAAATCATTTTTATAAGGATTTTATAGCAAATACTCACCAAAAGACGATTCATACTGATGGATACGACTGTTTTTTATTTGCGATAAAAAGTAGGTCACCCGCTTTTGTTGATAAACACCGATGGGCGGAGTTACGCAATTACCGCGAGAATAGTGATACCGCGAGAATAGTGATGGCAACTATATATATGACATTTGTTAATCTCAATTTTCAGGGAAACATGAGTTCAGATTCAGGAGAAGAAGTTTCTGTTGATATGAAAGCAGGTGAGTCGATGAAAAAAAGTCTTTTAGACAAAGTTCCGGGTACATTGGGCTGTCTTCATACCATTTCATGTAAACTATCTGGGTTGAACGTTTTTAGTACTAGACCAGTGGACAGGCTAGCCTACAAACTTACTGAGGCCTTTTCTATCGATTTTGGGAAAAAGACCCTGGATAAATTGGGAAAATTTTGTCTTAAGTTTTATCTAAAACAAACTTAAATCTACATTTCTTATAAATTATCAACTGTCAAGAAGACACAGAATGTTCACTAACATATATGAAACAAGGGACAATAATGGCTAGAATAATTGAAAGAGCTTCAAGATTGGGATTTTTTTTCTGATTGGGAAAAACATATATTTGGCTTTGGGAATGGGTCTGATAGTCGGCGTGGGAACTATAGAAAAAGGCCTGTTACTAGACCTGACCTAATGTCAACTAGTCCGAACTTCTCAATGACAAAATATGCCTTAAAACAGGTGAATTGTGTTAAGATTTGGTTTATAGTGCATATTTTCATATAGCGAAAACTTCTGAATTTTCTCGACAAATTTTCAGATTCAAATTGCCATAACCTTTTTGTCTATCAACATATAACAAATAGGAAAACAGTTCTGTGATTCTCTTAAAGAGATCTTTACAACACAACACTGTTTCGAGGTTTAATTAATTAAAAAATTGAGTTGGGGTTGCTAATATGTGGAAAGTACACAAATCCAAAAGATTAGCTTAGTCAATAGAGTGCAAGATTGTATAGAACATCGTAAACATGTTTATTTAATATTTTCATCATGATCATAGCCAATTATCAATCATGGTAATGATGGGTCTGTACTCGTCTTCCCATTCATTGCAAAACTGCCTTATTCGCTTTTCCTTTTCATGTTTTTCCTTGGATTCTGCCTACTCTTTCTTTTCTTCGACCCATATTTTAAAAAGGTCATTTCGTCTGCTTGCAAACAGTCCGAAAAACGTTCAGATGTCGTAATATTTCAAATTCCATTGAGTTGTCGTTCCTACCACACTCCCAGTCACATATGCCTATCTCTCGGTAAAAATTGCGTCAAGCCCATGACTAAATTACTGGTTTTCATAAAATGGTTAGTTAAATATGTACATATAATTCGTGGACTCGCATGCTAATGATGTAACGATGAAACAAGGTCTCCGTCTTCAAACTCTTTTATCGTTCGAAAACTGAAAATGTGAATGCGTGAGTCTAGGAACGTCAACTCTGGATGGAAAGAGAATGCAGTTTTACTGTGAACCAATCAAATTGCTCAGATATTCACTGCGCATGGCATCGCTTCTAATAATAGAACAAGGAATTCTGACGTACTGTTCATGTTTAAACAAGCTAATAGGATGCAATTATCGGAACAATTTGTACATTAATTGCACTTATGATGCAAGTATCAATAATTATCAACATGACCAGTCGGGCTAGTCAGACACGGGAATGACTAGACCGGACCAGCTTTAAACCAGGTAATGTGCCTTAGTGTCTGACTTGCACATTTAAATGCTGGTATTTTAAAAAACTCAGTTATTTTTCAAAACAGAAGTTTGTTTGTTTGTTTGTTTGTTTGCAATCATCTTTCAGTGTCAATCCATTATCCATAGGGCATTAGTGGAATAGTGAGGGCCATCCTGTTAAAAAATGTTGTTTTTGCATAATTCTACCCAGTAAAGTTCATGTGGATATGCAGGGAGGTACTTGTAATCAGGGGTTCCATTTGACCCTTGATTTAACCCTTAGGCCACACCAAATTGATCGGTAGTTCTTCGGATTTTTTGAAGAAAAAGATGGGGCGAGCGAGGGAAATTTTATTTTTAATTTTATTTTTTACTTCTCAGAATTTCACAGGCGGCGAGTTTTTTTTTACAATTTTATTTTTCTTATATTTCTCAATATTTTACTGACGGCGCTTTTTTCCCAATTCTATTCTTTTTAATGAGTAGCAAATACAAAAACATTGAGCAATGCTCAGGTTGCAAACTTAAGACTAGACATCAGGCAACTACATAAGCTTGCATTAAGCACCTTGTGCGTATGTGAGCTACCCACTTTGACTTGAATGTTACCATGAGATGCACAACTAGTTTCTGTTTAATGGGTCATAAATTCTCCTTAAAAGTACCTTCATGGATAATATGCATTAGATGTCTTACACATCCACACATCTAATTACTATGTTTGCCAAGTTACTTTTCCTTGAGAACTGAGTATTTCTTGCCTTAAACTAAATATTAAATACCTGGACACCGACTGACAGGGCGATTCATAACCATGTGAAAAATGTATAGCTAGTCTTCTTATGGCATTTCAAGTTCAAAAGTATTATGTTCAATAGCACCATGTTATTCTTGTCTGAATTTCAACAGCCAACTTCAGAATTTCAGTTCCATCTGATTTCCTCTGTTTTGGACATAATAATGGTTATATTGTAAAGCCTCAGAGTAAGGGGGCTTACCATTTTGTTTTCTAATTTCTAGTTGTGAGGCTTTTCTTCTTACCTATATTAATGCATTTTTCCAATCAAGATGTTTATAACGAAGCATCGAATCGTACACATATGTGTTGATCAGAATTATAGACTGACCAAACACATATTATACAGCTCCATGCTCGCTTTATTCTATCCGAATTCGTTTACATTTTCTATTGTCATCTGTTTTCGCGACTGCATGAATTTTCCAGTATTCGTATGATTTTCCAAGCTTGCCACAAGTATTTCATGTTACACAAGTATCCCAAACCTTTAAATGTCTGTGTGTGTATCAAAGTTCATTTAGCCTATAAAGTTTTGATGCATTGAATATAAATTTCCTCCACATTGTCTACGATCCTTGTAGGTACTCCCATGTTTACAATGCATTGTGGGAGTATTAACTACGGTTGCTAGGCATATATTTAATATCGTTGTTGTCTTTAAGGATGTACAGATGTGATTTTAATGACAGATTATATCATCGATGTTAATTGTGGGCCAGTTTAGAGGAGCTAACTGTAATATTATCACGACACCATGTGTGAAATGCAAAGCGATTTATTTATTGAATTTGGAAGCCAATGAAAAGATGTTACGAACGACATTCAAGAACGACTACTCTTGAAAGCTTTAAATATTGGACAGACGATTTTCGGAAATCGTGGGATCTCCCGAACGCTTCAGCAAACGGTAGCATTTATTCCAAAAGGTAATTAAATGAATGAGAGTACCTTTAAATGCGAAAAGTTGCCTTTATTATCGCCGAATTTCGCGCACAGCAAAAAATAAAATTTGATTTTTGACGGAGGTGCGAGCGGGTAAATTTTTTTTTTATTTTCTACTCTTGCATTTTAATGGAGCGGTAAATCTGACGAACTATAAATCAATTTGGTGTGGCCTTAGATACCTGGAATTTCCAAAAAGCCACATTCAGACCCTCAGGATTCTGTCTAGAAGGTCTATAAGTTATAGGTATTTAAGCTATAAAATGATCAGGGTCAAATATTTTCTAAATGACCCTTGATATTCAGCAACTAGTGAAATCCCTGGTAAATAATTTAGTAGCTTAATCCTACCTACTCCTTCTTAAATAGCTTCTACCTTTCTTGGAAAGTGTTTTGGGGGCTGAATTTTTATTTGATTCATTGTGCGAAAATAACTTTTGAATAATTTTTTTTTTTTCATTTTCTATTTTGTTGCAAGTATTGGACTTGCTATACAAAGTAAAGTAGACCTGATTTTAATATTTAGGTATTAAATAAAACTTGAAAAATATATTGGTAGTCACTAGTGTAAGGAAAAGATATCTGTAGTCACTTGTGTAAGGAAAAGTATATCTGTAGTCACTAGTGTAAGGAAAAATATATCGGTAGTCACTAGTGTAAGGAAAAATATATCTGTAGTCACTAGTGTAAGGAAAAATATATCGGTAGTCACTAGTGTAAGGAAAAATATATCTGTAGACACTTGTGTAAGGAAAAATATATCTGTAGTCACTAGTGTAAGGAAAAATATATCTGTAGTCACTTGTGTAAGGAAAAGATATCTGTAGTCACTTGTGTAAGGAAAAGTATATCTGTAGTCACTAGTGTAAGGAAAAATATATCGGTAGTCACTAGTGTAAGGAAAAATATATCTGTAGTCACTTGTGTAAGGAAAAATATATCTGTAGTCACTTGTGTAAGGAAAAATATATCTGTAGTCACTAGTGTAAGGAAAAATATATCTGTAGTCACTTGTGTAAGGAAAAAAATCTGAAAGCGGACTTTTGGTCACTAATACAGGTTTTCGCTTAAAACAGCTTGAATATAAGTAATATTCTATTCATACGTAATAAGTTAGGAGTTGTTTTTATACAGGACATTGGACCCATCCATTGACAGTTAAATTGACTGATGCAGTTGCGCAACAAATGCGTTCGTCAGATTATAATCGTCCTTGCGATGAGGCAGAAATCAATTGGGAGTCAGTTGCGGACGGGATCGGAATTGAGGCAGAAAAATGTCAAGTGAAATGGATGGGAATGATGAAATTTGTAAGTAATTTGTATTCAATTGTTAATTGACATATAATGATATTGTAAGTTGTTTGTATTCAATTGACACATAGATCTTTGTAGATTTGCCGGAACGATTACTTTGTGGCACGCATTCCGGCAAGAGATTTATGTGTCGATATGGGCATCGATGCAACCGGATTTTGGATGACCAGGTTTTAGGCTATCAAAAACTATTTCTTACTAATAAAAATAGCCATTTTGCGTACCGTTTTGTGCCGCGTAGTAAACAAAAAGTCAGGTGTTCACCCACCCTGATAACACTATTTTCATTCTGTCAAAATTATGTGTCTGTACATTTTGTTAAAATCTTAATGAATTTTAAGTTTTCACTATTTCCTAACCAACTATAAGTATTTTCACTGTACATAAGCACTTGCCTGTTAAGGGCTTGCAATCGCACATTTCTGTTAATGGCTGGAAATTAAACTCACTAGCTCCAAGCTTAGGGTTAATGTCACTAGTGTTATGGCAAAGACTGTATGAATGCTATATATAGCTACAATCCCACCCCTCAATGTGTGAATGCTATATATAGCTACAATCCCACCCCCTCAATGTGTGAATGCTATATATAGCTACAATCCCACCCCTCAATGTGTGAATGCTATATATAGCAACAATCTCACCCCTCAATGTGTGAATGCTATATATAGCTACAATCCCACCCCTCAATGTGTGAATGCTATATATAGCTACAATCCCACCCCCTCAATGTGTGAATGCTATATATAGCTACAATCCCACCCCTCAATGTGTGAATGCTATATATAGCTACAATCCCACCCCTCAATGTGTGAATGCTATATATAGCTACAATCCCACCCCTCAATGTGTGAATGCTATATATAGCTACAATCCCACCCCCTCATTTGTGAATGCTATATATAGCTACAATCCCACCCCCTCAATGTGTGAATGCTATATATAGCTACAATCCCACCCCTCAATGTGTGAATGCTATACATAGCTACAATCCAACCCCTCAATGTGTGAATGCTATATATAGCTACAATCCCACCCCCTCAATGTGTGAATGCTATATATAGCAACAATCCCAGTGATGGTGTTTCTTCAAGCTGAAATGAACACAATTCATTACCTATTACGTTTAGAAGATTCATATGGCCAATCTGATCATATAATATTTGAATGGGCTTCAGTGTTGTTGCTATGTTGCCTTAGACAACTTTAATACAAACAGTTGCAATCATATGAAATAATGATTCAAACAATTTTTATTGTGCTATTTAATTTTGAACTATAGATACAAAATATTTTTCATTTTTGCTTTGGTAAATCTGAACCAAATATTTAGAAATTTATCACTTTTCTTACAGGTGAGGTCTTTTCGAACAATGCCGGAGATAATTCTTGATATACAGACTCAATATTCAGTAAGTTTATTACTCTTCCTTTTTTGCTGTCCTTATTTTTCTCGTCTTCTCTCTATTCACTTTGTGGATTTCAACTTAACTTCAGGGCTCTCACTAGGCTGAATTTTTTGGGAGAAGCAGTGATTTTTTCCACCCTTTTGTGAATGGGGCCGGGGCCCGTAGAATTGTGAAAATAGCGTTGAATTGCCCATAATTGTGAATATCATAGTTTGCTTAAAATAAAAAGATACTGATTTACATGACCTCATGTAGTACACTACAGGCTAGCAGTGTATTCATCTATAGCATAGCAGTTAAAAATACTGTTAGTCATATTGATCAACATTCGTAAACAAAACTCTGAACATAAAAAAAACATACTTTTGGTGATTGTGAATGGGGCTGAATTTCGGCCCCATTTGGGGGCAAAAAAAACGCTGAGAAGTGACTTCTCCCTCCAGTCAAATTAGGCAGAAGTGGGGAGACTTAAGGAGAAGTGATCATTTTTGGAACGTCAATATGTGCGTCCTTAACAGTTTGTTTGGATACTCTTTCTGATTGCAACAAAGATGAATGTTTTCTAAAAGGTCCCACGGGTCCGACTTTCGGACCCATTCCCCAAGCAAAATAAAGCTTTTTTTCACAATCAGAAAAAAAAAATCCCAATCGGAAGTACCTACGAAAAAACTCTTATCGGGGCCGCATATAATTACCCGCGAGTCGCGAAATAAACATAAAAACACCGCATTTAGGTATTCTCGGATTTCATCGTTTATTAATATAACATGTGATGATCGCCGACTTTCGTTTTATAAACGTTTATCGTGAATGGACACCATCACAAAAATGTCGCAAGTAGTAAATATTACTGCATCAAAATAAGAAAGAAAGATTCTTAGGGATCAAAAACGGTAAATTCCATGTTTGCAACAGCGTCGAGTGCCCCTCTGTCAGATCTTTCTCAGTGAGTCCTATGGTTATTCAACTTATTTATGCTGGCGATGAACATCGCACTGATCAAATCCCTCAATGGAGTGCGGTTTGTAAAGTTTGTTTATATTTGGTTTATTTTACGTTTTGAAGATGAAATTTTCTGGCTAATTGTATTGTTTTGACTGCGGGAACGCTCCACCTACCACTCGATAATTGACAGCGTCTGTAACTTCGCCAAAATTGTCGGCGAAGTCAATTTCGATTTGATCTAGCGAATGGGCGAAGTCTCACCATTTTAGGCGACCACTTCGCTCAAGTCGCCCCCTAGTGAGAGCCCTGAACTTGGTAGAAAGCATAACATTTTTGATATTGTCACGTCCGTCCAATGTCTGTTCAATTGTCGGGACTGCTCCTCTTAAACAGCTTGTTAGATGTCAACTAGCACTGAGAACACATCTCTGTCTTATAAATGATTTTAAAATCATTACTTCAAACGAGAAATGAAATTTGTATAGAGCTATTTCAACCATAATTGTAGCTGAAATTAGGTCTCATTCATGTTATTTATGTTGGAAAGTGTATATTTCTCCCATATTTTCTTAAATTCCAGTCTCACTGTATAGGTAATATTTGCAGTCTGCGGCCCTTCTTTATGGCAAATTTGGGACTGATATTGGGCCCCATTCCCCAAAGAAAAACATATATATTTTCCCCTACTTAGAAAGAAAATTCCCCTTCAGTAAAATTATTAAAAATTTAGCCATATTAATACCTAAAATTTGGTGATTTATTTAATGCAAATTTCCCCTATCAAAAGGACCCGCCAAACTTCCTCGAAAACTGAAAAAAATGCCTGGTCTGGACAAAAGTCTCCTGAAACAAGGATTTGTTATGTTTGGTCAAATATTCTTATTACTCTGTAATGATTATCAATTCCTCGTGTTTTTATATGTTAATTTATGATATGATTTTATTGCAGAAACTTGCCATTAGAAAGGCAAACACTTCTGTTCCAAAGGCTGTGTAAGTACTTACAGGATTAAATTGCACTTGTTGATTTTTTATTGGTGTATAGATTACATTGAAAGTACAAATGTTTGTTTTATTTGCTTTCAAAGTGATCAAACACTTAAGTGATGTAAGGTAACACGGTAAAAGTGTGTTGTGAACATAAGCATGTAATCCTTTGCCCAATAACATTTAGTGTACCTTCTGATTTGTGAACTCTAGACATTTCAATTTTGGTCCAATCTTATTAAAATTTCATTAGAATGTTTGCCTTGATAAATTCTTGTGAATAGTTTGATTATGGGTTGCACAGTCGAGATATGTTCGTATGTAGGTGGTTGATCCTTAAATGGTCGATTACAGGCCGCAAATTCTGCGACATTTTTCCAATTTATTATGTATTGTGTTATCAAGTTTTAGGACATATTATTTTTTTGCTGTCCCATAATATAGTGTAATTATAGTAGTTGTCGCTGTATTAATTATAAATTCTCTATTTCATGTTGAAGTACTAAGACGCCAAGTTCAGAAGTGAAAAAGCCAAAGTAAGTATGCTCAGTACATCCCTCGATACATCACTTTTTTATAATCTTGCTGCAACTATAAATCAAGTTAATGTTTCCACATCAGTTTTACAGTTCTTAACTTATTTCCAATATCAAGCCTTTAAGTAATAGACTATCATATGGTCTTGCAGCTGCAATCTTGTTCAATGCTTTTATGAAAGGGTATTGTCGTAAATCTAACAAAACTGCTCCCCAGTCAAGTTGATACCTTTAAACATACACATACAACAGTCTTCACGGTAACCCACTAGCCTGAAGCCCCTGGCTAGTACATTTGATATCAGACTAGCAGAAATTACTGAGTGAGCCCGAAGAGGCAAATGCTTAATGTAAGTGAATATCCTTTAACTGCTTTTTATGAATCAATGTTATATACGTTCAGACTAGTGATTTGATTGAGCAACTTGTCCAAATGGGCTATTACTCTGTAAATATTTAGGCAAAGCCTGTTTCAAGTCAAAAGTATATTTTTTTCCACTTCAGAATTTTCTTATCATCAGCCAAGTTTCGGTCACTAAATCGATATTAAAGACACAGCTTATAGCTTAACATCATTAAGTAATTTTTCAGTATATGTATCAGTTGATAAATGACAACACGTTTTATGCCTTCTGTTAATGTTTTTATATATGCACAGGCAGGTAATGCTAAGTAAAGTTTCCATTCACCAGTTGTTGTCTCAAATACAGACAAAACTGCTAAGTTGTTATTGATGAACTGATAAAAACATTTATACTTTTGGACTGTCGGGGTAGTGAATTTATCCAGCCCTGTATGGTATTAGCTGTCTCATTATATTTCCATTCCCTTTTAGATCGAAGAAAGACACGAACCCAGATCATCCGAAAAAGCCAAGGTAAGTTTAATGTTTCAGTAGTTGATGTTATCTTGTGTGTTTGATGTGCATATTAAAGGCAAGTTTTCCGTCACACCCGTCGCAACATCTTTTCAACTACATTATTAATTTATCTGTTATATTATTTACAAGGATGAGCATTTTCCGCCAATCGGCTGATTTCCGCTTTGTTGACACCTGTCGGCATCATTTCTTAGATCAAAGTATCTGATGAGAAAGTTCAGCGGGGGAGGGGGTGTAATGGGGAGGAGTAACCGCCTATATTTCCGCAACTTGGCTACTGGCCTTTCTGCTGTTTTCTTTCTATGCCCATGGATCTCATCCCTGTTACTACCATTTAACCTCTAGATTGCAGCGACCTCTCAGCAGCTGCTGAAATTAGCATCCCCCAAAGGGTGTGGCTCTATAGAGGTTGCGTTGATCATTAAAGTGGCATTACATCTTTTATGTAATTAATGTATACATACATGTATAGAAACTTCTATGCATGTTTGGTGAGGAAGGTCATTCTCACTGGCCAATCTGTTTTATTCACTGAATTCGACGGCATTTGCAAGAAGAAAGACATTAATTCCTGTTCTCTAGGAATCTGCCGTTGAATATGATGATTTTTACTGACATGGGAAACGTTCTTAATGAAACCTAATGCCAAGCAGTATATCAAAAATGGTTTTCGATTTGCCAAGTTGTGCAATGTAATGTTATTTGGTTTGTTCTGAATGGGCCATAATGCTATCAGGTACAGCTTCCAACCATTCAACTGTCAACCGGTTCAATTCGATTTTTTTCCATTCGCTTTATATGTACATGTAACAGCATTCTCATTCATCTTAAGGCTTTTTGCATGAATTTCAGTCCAATTGAAATTAAAGACTTTAGCAAATAAAAATTAATAGACTAAAGAAAACTAAACTTTACTTCCGGTTAACAACGTAGCAACAGGGAAGGCGACTAAGCGTGGCTAAAACCCGTGATTACTATACCAAATAACAGTTTGGCGAACTCAAACTAAAAATAGCGAATGAATCAAAAATACCAGGGTATGAATCGTGAATCGAATCGTGAGCTCCATAGTCGTGCATCGCATCGAATCATTGAAGCTCTACTGTCAGGTAATTTTAAGAACTGTTACAAGTCCAGAAATTTTATGCATTTCATTGTTATTGGTTTCCCCATTCTGAGGAAAATTTTCTATATTTTTAGTCCAAGTGGCTACTCCTTGTTTTGCCAAGAGGTGTTCCCGAAACTTGGAAAAATGATGGGGATTAACAAGTTCCTGAAAGTCAGTGAGATGTGGAAGGAAATGCCTGCTGACAAGAAGGCCCAGTACAATGAGGAGCAAGCTAAGGTAGCCATGCTGTTTTGTTTGTGACCAACTACTGTAGAATCATGTTTATTCGACAACCTATCTGAATATCCTGTATCATCTGAAAACAATATCGGGTCCAGATGTATCTTCTTACGCACTTCGAATTGAAATTGGCTATTCGAAACCATGTATTATTTGAAATAAAATTTCTGACCTGATGAATTTGAATGAACAAGGTTCGACTATTTACTTGCTACATGTAGTGAACATGTTGAGTTTTAATATAATTCCCACTTGAAGCATTTTACATTTTAGAAATTTGAGCAATGATCAAATTACTATCAGTTCAGAGGTTGTGGTGTTCACTAACTTGTTTTATACCGATTGTAATTCCAAATTCTGCAAATCCATGCATTCTGATTGGTTGAACCATGTGCGTTCTTTCTATGATGCGTGAACACCAAATAATGTTTTTTTGATCGTATAATGAAACAACTTATTCTAATTACTTGCAATGGCTGTTTCCTGAGTAACTAACTAGTATCTGTGTCTAATTCTGGGACTGTGAAGGTCCTACTGTGATAGCTCAACATTATTTTCGGTAGGGACCATTTTCTGGAGTAGGTAGGGTTATGCCAAACAAACAATGGTATTATTGTGCTTGTTTCTTTCTGTGACTTCAGCAAAAAGAAGAGTATTTTGTGGCCGTGAGTCATTATGCTGAAAAACATCCAGATGATAAGGAAATTCAGGACATACTCTCAGAATTGCAGTCCAGAAAGGTATTAGTATTCATCCAGTGCCTTTTTCTGTTTTGGGAACTTGATTCATGCTCAAAAGAATTGGGGCTTTTTGAATGAAAATTGTCAGAAATTGGTTAAAATATTAGACACTTTATGCAGGAATACATTGTGTAGGAAAGGTTTTTGATTCCATCTGCTTAGACTGTGGTGTGTGAAAGAATAGCCTTTATTTCGTGCTAAGTCTGGACTAATATTCATCAGAAGATAATTTACATTCAATTGTGGGACTAAGATTCTTTTTCTCCACAGAGAATACGAGTGTCTACTGTATATATGTGGTAAATTTCCACAGCGTAAATTCCTTCTTCCACCGAAGAATATTTTTTCTGTGCACCGTGTGGCCACTACTTGGAATAATCTACATCACGGCATGGCCGAAAATACTTGGTAGTCCTACCATAACTTTTGAGAATTAAATGAAAATTAAGAAATTAATAATTTTATGATATGTAGATATTATAAACAATTATAAACTGATTTGGGCGATTCACAAACATTTCCACGTACATAACGTCTGGAAACTTCGACACTCGATATTATCCACTTAAACAGAATGCTGACGAGGCGCCTGAATTCTTCCTCCAGCCTTATCGCTGGAAAAGTCACTGGCTGTTTGTAAAGTTCCATTACACGAAAGAGAACCGCACAGTTGTACCTGCATCCTGGCATAATCACTCTTGGGATTAGTTTCCTTATGTGGTTTCAAATTATAGTTCTCGGAAATTTTTGTAATGGTGATTTAAGTCAAGACAGCCAAGGTCATGTAGTGATTTTTTCTGCTATAAGGAAGGAGGAAGACCCCTGTTGCCTCTTCTGGCTTTATTGTGGGCTCAGACAGGCAGGGTAGAACCACCCCTTGGTAGCTTCCTCGTATTCAAATTCTACATTCCGGGTGGGTTTCAAACCCACAGTGGTGAGGGGCAAGTGATTTGAAGTCAGCAACCATAACCAATCATGGGACCCCTGTGAAATTTCTACATTTTGGTTTTACTGTGTTTGGCTTATAATTATACTAATGGATCAATGTTTTCGATGCTTTCAGACTTCAAAGAAGAGACCAAAAACATTGGCAAAAAAAACTGAGCTTACGAATAAAGTAAGTCAAGCACAGATTAGTACTGTATAGTGGACTCATAGCTAGGAACAATATCCATATGTTATCAATTGATGGAAATGAGTTAGATCAAATATCAATACAGACTTTGAAGTATCAATACACTGAATAAATCTGGTTTCGTTACTGAATGGTATTCACTGGATGTATATGCTTAATACATTTCCTGTGGTTGTTGTTAACTCTCTGTGCATGTTCGGGTCATATCGCCTGTTGTCATTGTTAACTGTCTGCGCAGTGCGTGTTCCGGTCATATCTCCTGTTGTCATTGTTAACTGTCTGTGCAGTGCGTGTTCCGGTCATATCTCCTGTTGTCATTGTTAACTGTCTGCGCAGTGCATGTTCCGGTCATATCTCCTGTTGTCATTGTTAACTGTCTGTGCAGTGCATGTTCGGGTCATATCGCCTGTTGTCATTGTTAACTGTCTGCGCAGTGAGTGTTCCGGTCATATCTCCTGTTGTCATTGTTAACTGTCTGTGCAGTGCGTGTTCTGGTCATATCGGCTGTTGTCATTGTTAACTGTCTGTCCAGTGAGTGTTCCGGTCATATCTCCTGTTGTCATTGTTAACTGTCTGTGCAGTGCTTGTTCCGGTCATATCTCCTGTTGTCATTGTTAACTGTCTGTGCAGTGCGTGTTCCGGTCATATCTCCTGTTGTCATTGTTAACTGTCTGTGCAGTGAGTGTTCTGGTCATATCTCCTGTTGTCATTGTTAACTGTCTGTGCAGTGCGTGTTCCGGTCATATCTCCTGTTGTCATTGTTAACTGTCTGTGCAGTGAGTGTTCCGGTCATATCTCCTGTTGTCATTGTTAACTGTCTGTGCAGTGCGTGTTCCGGTCATATCTCCTGTTGTCATTGTTAACTGTCTGTGCAGTGAGTGTTCCGGTCATATCTCCTGTTGTCATTGTTAACTGTCTGTGCAGTGCGTGTTCAGGTCATATCTCCTGTTGTCATTGTTAACTGTCTGTGCAGTGCTTGTTCCGGTCATATCTCCTGTTGTCATTGTTAACTGTCTGTGCAGTGCGTGTTCCGGTCATATCTCCTGTTGTCATTGTTAACTGTCTGTGCAGTGAGTGTTCTGGTCATATCTCCTGTTGTCATTGTTAACTGTCTGTGCAGTGCGTGTTCCGGTCATATCTCCTGTTGTCATTGTTAACTGTCTGTGCAGTGAGTGTTCCGGTCATATCTCCTGTTGTCATTGTTAACTGTCTGTGCAGTGCGTGTTCCGGTCATATCTCCTGTTGTCATTGTTAACTGTCTTTGCAGTGAGTGTTCCGGTCATATCTCCTGTTGTCATTATTAACTGTCTGTGCAGTGAGTGTTCTGGTCATATCTCCTGTTGTCATTGTTAACTGTCTGTGCAGTGCGTGTTCCGGTCATATCTCCTGTTGTCATTGTTAACTGTCTGTGCAGTGAGTGTTCCGGTCATATCTCCTGTTGTCATTGTTAACTGTCTGTGCAGTGCGTGTTCCGGTCATATCTCCTGTTGTCATTGTTAACTGTCTTTGCAGTGAGTGTTCTGGTCATATCTCCTGTTGTCATTGTTAACTGTCTGTCCAGTGAGTGTTCTGGTCATATCTCCTGTTGTCATTGTTAACTGTCTGTCCAGTGCGTGTTCCGGTCATATCTCCTGTTGTCATTGTTAACTGTCTGTGCAGTGAGTGTTCCGGTCATATCTCCTGTTGTCATTGTTAACTGTCTGTGCAGTGCGTGTTCCGGTCATATCTCCTGTTGTCATTGTTAACTGTCTGTGCAGTGCGTGTTCCGGTCATATCTCCTGTTGTCATTGTTAACTGTCTTTGCAGTGAGTGTTCTGGTCATATCTCCTGTTGTCATTGTTAACTGTCTGTCCAGTGAGTGTTCTGGTCATATCTCCTGTTGTCATTGTTAACTGTCTGTCCAGTGCGTGTTCCGGTCATATCTCCTGTTGTCATTGTTAACTGTCTGTGCAGTGAGTGTTCCGGTCATATCTCCTGTTGTCATTGTTAACTGTCTGTGCAGTGCGTGTTCCGGTCATATCTCCTGTTGTCATTGTTAACTGTCTGTGCAGTGAGTGTTCCGGTCATATCTCCTGTTGTCATTGTTAACTGTCTGTGCAGTGCGTGTTCCGGTCATATCTCCTGTTGTCATTGTTAACTGTCTGTGCAGTGCGTGTTCCGGTCATATCTCCTGTTGTCATTGTTAACTGTCTGTGCAGTGAGTGTTTTGGTCATATCTCCTGTTGTCATTGTTAACTGTCTGTGCAGTGCGTGTTCCGGTCATATCTCCTGTTGTCATTGTTAACTGTCTGTGCAGTGAGTGTTCTGGTCATATCTCCTGTTGTCATTGTTAACTGTCTGTGCAGTGCGTGTTCTGGTCATATCGGCTGTTGTCATTGTTAACTGTCTGTGCAGTGAGTGTTCTGGTCATATCTCCTGTTGTCATTGTTAACTGTCTGTGCAGTGCGTGTTCCGGTCATATCTCCTGTTGTCATTGTTAACTGTCTGTGCAGTGAGTGTTCCGGTCATATCTCCTGTTGTCATTGTTAACTGTCCATGCAGTGCGTGTTCTGGTCATATCAGCTGTTGTTATTGTTAACTGTCTGTGCAGTGCGTGTTCAGGTCATATCTCCTGTTGTCATTGTTAACTGTCTGTGCAGTGCGTGTTCCGGTCATATCTCCTGTTGTCATTGTTAACTGTCTTTGCAGTGAGTGTTCTGGTCATATCTCCTGTTGTCATTGTTAACTGTCTTTGCAGTGAGTGTTCTGGTCATATCTCCTGTTGTCATTGTTAACTGTCTGTCCAGTGCGTGTTCCGGTCATATCTCCTGTTGTCATTGTTAACTGTCTGTGCAGTGCGTGTTCCGGTCATATCTCCTGTTGTCATTGTTAACTGTCTGTGCAGTGCGTGTTCCGGTCATATCTCCTGTTGTCATTGTTAACTGTCTGTGCAGTGAGTGTTCTGGTCATATCTCCTGTTGTCATTGTTAACTGTCTGTGCAGTGAGTGTTCTGGTCATATCTCCTGTTGTCATTGTTAACTGTCTGTGCAGTGAGTGTTCTGGTCATATCTCCTGTTGTCATTGTTAACTGTCTGTGCAGTGAGTGTTCCGGTCATATCGGCTGTTGTCATTGTTAACTGTCCGTGCAGTGCGTGTTCTGGTCATATCAGCTGTTGTTATTGTTAACTGTCTGTGCAGTGCGTGTTCCGGTCATATCTCCTGTTGTCATTGTTAACTGTCTGTGCAGTGCGTGTTCCGGTCATATCTCCTGTTGTCATTGTTAACTGTCTGTGCAGTGCGTGTTCCGGTCATATCTCCTGTTGTCATTGTTAACTGTCTGTGCAGTGCGTGTTCCGGTCATATCTCCTGTTGTCATTGTTAACTGTCTGTGCAGTGCGTGTTCCGGTCATATCGGCTGTTGATAGGAACAAAGCTTCCGCAGGCGTTTGTATCAATGGGCTCCAAATGTGCTGTTTGGGAGATTAAGGGTTTTACATCATCAAAACGATCCGTTGTTATACAGTACATGTATTAGTATCACATCAGTGGGATAAACACCATTCAAAATCTTGAACATTTTTATTTTATTTTCCTGTGTAGAAATATCCATATATCGTTGAGCTATTTGACTTGGTGATTTATGACGTTCGTACTCCATAATTGGTTTAATGAATAAGTTGTTACTGTCCACATATCATTTGAATTGAAATAAGTTTCAGAATCATAAATATGGACAGTAATGTGTTTTATGAGCCTTACACCTCGTGTCTTGTTTGGCAATGTTGAACTCAAGTCTACATTCTACTCGATTTCTTGTATTGATAATGGTATTCTGTGTATTTCAGTCCGTGAATGGTGATGCTTCAAACATAGTAGATACCGATGATGTAGAAAGTTCATCTGTGGCATCACCAAGAAAGAAACTGGTATGTGATTAAAAGTTTTGCACTAATTCTCTCCCTTTGTGGATGTACACTTTCTCAATTTAGTTCATTACTCTTACTCCTATCATTCCCACATGCTCCCATTCATACTGACCTTCTGTACTGGTTAGTTATATTAAATTACCTCCCTTGCTATATTCAATCAAATTATCTCCCCTCACTAGATATTTTCTATCAAATTACCTCCCTTACTAGATATTTTCTATCAAATTACCTCCCTTTCTATGTATTTTGTTTCAAACCTTCCAACATTTGAGAGTTAATTCCAATTTCATTGGCTAATTTGCAGACAGGATTTGTTGAAATCTTAAGTTTACTCGAGTCTGTACTGCTCATCATTTTGCAATACTTAGGTTGATATAACAGAACTATTCTGACTTCATTCTTTACAGTTCATAACCTTAATAAGACTTTTCTGAAACTGCTGAGCAGATTGTCTTTCGATTTGGTTTCGATTATTCTCATGTAAAGCTCTTCAAAGTTTGACAAAATTATTCTCAAATTAAGTGCTGACGTGGGTTTGCTTGTTGTATATTTCCAAAATCTTGTCAAAAGTTTCAAGCCCTTGATGTCTTCACATTTTTGTTCAAGCCTTGACCCTTTTGTCAAAATTGGCCTGTCTTGGGGACTTGCCAGTTTCAGGTAATTCTTAAATGATCTATAATCATTATTGTCAAGCAATGAAATTGTAATTTTCAGAAGTTTAGCCCAAAGAAAAAGTCCAAGAAGATTCGCACAGCAGAAAGTGTTTACGTTGAAAAGAAAATCGACAGTTACAGAGATGAACACCCAGATCGCGATGAAGAGTATTTAGTCGAAAAACTTCACAGAAAATTTGCAAAATTATCAGAAGAGAAGAAGGTAATCTTATGGTTTAAAGCAGCAGAAAATGTTTGTGTTCTTGTTGAGTAATAATCTCCCTACTACATAGAGCTGTCAAAATGCAATATTTTGCACATTAGCAATATTGATATATTCAAAGAAATATTGACGATTTGTCGATGTATTGATTATAATCCTTCAATACACTATTAACTGCCTATATTTCTGTGTGTTTATATGTGTATGCCCTACATAATTTTATGATAACAAAATACCATTTAAGTATTTTATCCATATTTTTACCCCCACTCTCATTGACTGCTCCCTGGGTTAAAACTTATACAAGTCACTCTCATTGACTGCTCCCTGGGTTACAACTTATACAAGTCACTCTCATTGACTGCTCCCTGGGTTACAACTTATACAAGTCACTCTCATTGACTGCTCCCTGGGTTAAAACTTATACAAGTCACTCTCATTGACTGCTCCCTGGGTTACAACTTATACAAGTCACTCTCATTGACTGCTCCCTGGGTTACAACTTATACAAGTCACTCTCATTGACTGCTCCCTGGGTTACAACTTATACAAGTCACTCTCATTGACTGCTCCCTGGGTTACAACTTATACAAGTCACTCTCATTGACTGCTCCCTGGGTTAAAACTTATACAAGTCACTCTCATTGACTGCTCCCTGGGTTACAACTTATACAAGTCCCTCTCATTGACTGCTCCCTGGGTTACAACTTTTACAAGTCCCTCTCATTGACTGCTACCTGGGTTACAACTTATACAAGTCACTCTCATTGACTGCTCCCTGGGTTACAACTTATACAAGTCACTCTCATTGACTGCTCCCTGGGTTACTAATGAGTACTGCGAAATTCAAGGATTGCAAATTTTGTAAGCAAACACTGCTCCATGCTGGGCTCGAACTCGAGACTATGAGTGATGTGATCAACCACTACGCCTCCCTAACAGTATTGATGATGACTTAGTGTGCAGTATAGAGGAATTAACAGTGCGTCTTCTGTACTTTTTCAGGCAAAATACGAAGCTAAAGCCAGGGAGGACAATTAACAATTAAAACGATTGAAAGTGTTCCATTATGTGCCGAAGAAATAAAACATTGGGTCATCTAGTATTGCTCTGTTACATTGAATTGTTCAGAGAGTATGTCTGTGGCGATTGTAATGAATTTGAAAAACGACAGCTTGGCAAGTAGTGCTATGTTACATTTACTTGACAGCTTGGCAAGTTATGCTGTGTTACATTGACTTGACAGCTTGGCAATTAATGCTGTGTGACATTGACTTGACAGCTTGGCAATTAATGTTGTGTTACATTGACTTGACAGCGTGGCAAGTTATGCTGTGTTACATTGACTTGACAGCTTGTCAAGTAATGCTGTGTTACATTGACTTGACAGCTTGGCAAGTTATGCTGTGTTACATTGACTTGACAGCTTGGCAAGTTATGCTGTGTTACATTGACTTGACAGCTTGTCAAGTAATGCTGTGTTACATTGACTTGACAGCTTGGCAAGTTATGCTGTGTTACATTGACTTGACAGCTTGGCAAGTAATGCTGTGTTACATTGACTTGACAGCTTGGCAAGTTATGCTGTGTTACATTGACTTGACAGCTTGTCAAGTAATGCTGTGTTACATTGACTTGACAGCTTGGCAAGTAATGTTGTGTTACATTGACTTGACAGCTTGGCAAGTTATGCTGTGTTACATTGACTTGACAGCTTGTCAAGTAATGCTGTGTTACATTGACTTGACAGCTTGGCAAGTTATGCTGTCTTACATTGATTTGACAGCTTGGCAAGTAATGCTGTCTTACATTGACTTGACAGCTTGGCAAGTAATGCTGTCTTACATTGACTTGACAGCTTGGCAAGTAATGCTGTCTTACATTGAATTGTTTTTGGTGTCGACGGTGTAAATTATAATGAATTCAGACTATGTTGCGGTAAATGAATTGTAAGTTAGCCAGTTTATTTAGTGAGATTTAATAATTATCATTTTCCTGAAAAACTCTTTTGTCTTTGGTTCTTGGTTCTACAAATAACATATCTAGAATAAACAGTGGCACCATAAATATCAAGTACATGAATTAACGCAGGTGGAATTTGATTTGTTAGCGATTCAGATTTTGTTGTACTTACATTTTTGTGGGAATTTTTATTTTATTATTTTTAGTGATGATATTTATGAGTTAATTGTTTTCAAAATATATTTTGGGATTTTTTAGATGTCTGATGTATAATCCTTAATATCTTGGGGTGGGGAAGCAATCAATGTTAAAGAAAAGTTGTGGAGTATGTTGTATATTGTAAATATATTGTATGTTGTTGTTGACAAAATAGATGTTAACAGAACGGGTATTAGGCAGCAATTATGTGTTCATTTATTACATTTTTTGCACTGTTATCTTATTTCATATGTCAATAATTCATACATTTGATTGGTTATTACAAAGTTGGTCTCCCAATATGTTTTTGACCTTACCATGATTGTTGTCTGAGAGATATTCTTCTATCCACTAGGGCCTCTGTGCAGGTAATAGTTACAATCTACTTCATAGTATAATCTTATGTTATCTCAGCTACATCTGGACCCTGTTCAGATGAGACCTTTAAACATCTGGGTTTTTTTGTCAGTATCAACATAATTGATTGGCAAAATGTTAACGTTTACCTCAGTAAGTCATTATTTGGGTTAGATATGGAAATTTAGCTGACGTATGCAGAATTTTACTTCTATGCTTGGTGGGTTTTAACCAAGACTATGATTAAGAGGGGTGGGCTGTTTAAATCAGCAGAATTTTGTTGTTGTAATTTTATGCCCCTGCCATTTGAAGATTGGTGAAGGGCATAAAGTGTTTATTTCTGTTTGTCTGTGTGTCGAGGTGGGTGGGGGGCCACGTGTCATATAGACGCATCTTGTTTTCACAGTTTTAGTGCGTGTTATGAACAAGTCTTATAAAAAGTTACTCATGTTATAAGTCTGTTTCCATTATGCACAACAAAACATACATTTTTCATTAAAGCAACTCAAAAATCAATATTAAGTTACCTATTTTGTGAAGTTAAAGGTCAATTTTTATTTTCAGTTTCTGGTCTTATTTTTATCTTTTAACATATTTTCAGAGTTTTATGACATTTCTTAATTCATCCTCACTGTACATATGATGAATAGTCCGTAATTCCATGTTTCCATCCCCAACCCATAATTTGTGGACGACATTGCTATGTGTGTCCAATCTATCTACCCTTGACTTGTAAATGAAACGTTCCAAATGTAACAAATGGAATAATTCATTGAGTTGAATTAAGTTGTGTCAGGTGTATGCGATGTATAAGTAAGTTGCCTTATTTGTTATCATACCAGTGAATTCTGACTGTGAAATATTTTATGATTTAAATGTTTACACAGCGTTGTTTTTGTATTCTTGTACAACAATATACAATGTATTTGTATTTGTTATATTTCTGTGTTTATTGCACCTCTGTTTTCACACAAGTTATCACTACTGTTGTTGTTATTGTTGCTCTGTCGGAGCTGCACAATAGTTACACATTTGTTATTCATCTTGCCCAGAAAAGTTCTTAAAATCAATATCAGTTATTACATTAGGTGTATATTATGGCACTATCCCAGTCTGTTGAAGTGTCCCAGTCTAGGAACATAAGATGCTCAAGGTGAACTATTGAGGTCATCCTATGTCTATCATACGTTATCAAACATTTTTTCTTCAAATGACATCTTTTATTGTGATGGAAAATGCTGAAAGTTAGCTTAGATGGTCCTCTCCATGAGTTGTTCAAACCATTCTGTCCTACTTTACACAGGAGCCGCCAGAGCTTATGATTTTATTCTTGCAACAACATTTACTCCTAAACTGCTTGTTCAGTGGATTGGGCTTATTTTCTTTATGTTGTGAGCACTTCTTGCAATCTTGTTGCCTGCAACAGTTCATTTTTGAATAATTGTTTGGTGACCTTTCACTACAGTGGTTATCTCCGTATTGATTGTTAAAAAATATGGCTTCCAGTTGACGGAATAGTTTCCATGTGTTTAACCTGTCTGAGCTGTGAAGCACAGATGGGCGATCAGGGGCCATTATTGCCCTTTTATTTTTAATCTTTTTACATCAGAAACAAATTATGTTTAATATGAAATAAAATGTTCAAAGCAAATATTTCTGTGTTGTATTATTCAAAGTCCTCTGTCACTCAAATCACCTGAATACCAATGAAATAAACATGTTAGTTAGGTATCACTGTGGCCAAGAGGTTATAGTTGCGGACTTCAAATCACTTGTCACTCACTCACCACTGTGGGTTCAAAACCACCCAGTATGTAGAATTTGTATATCAGGACTGGACACGCTATATACAATAAAACCTCATTTATATACCACTTCAATAATAAGACCATCAAAATAAAGCCACATTTTCAAGTTCAATTTCACTGTTTTGCTCTTTACTTAACCTCAATATTAAGACCAGTTCTCTAGGGTCCTGATGGTGGTCTTATTATTGAGGTTTTGCTGAGAAGCTAGATATTCCGTCATTCCGTGCGCCCCTGTTCCCTTGCGTATGTACCCTTGAGCCTCCTCAAATGCCTTATGTTTTATGGATTGTTGTTTTCCAGGTCTGTGTGGGGAGGCACTGTCTTATGTATGTGGTGTTACTTGTAGCAGCATATTCTCTCTTTTATGGAAGATTGGTGGTCCTACCCAAGTGCCTGCCTATGCCCGAAATACCGCTAGATCGGAAAAAACAATGTTGCTTTGTTTGTATTGTGTCTGTCTACCTATGCCCACATTCATGTACTATATATATATACATTGACACAACCCTGCATTCAAGATTGATGTTTACATTGCTTTTCAACCGTATTTCCGCTATATATGATGAATCATTTACCTAAGCAGTTTCCCAGGGTTACCAATCAGTATTAACTTGTTCTTCCACTAGATGCTCCCTACAGAAGAGCGGGACTGTTGCATTAGAGTTGTATTATCTTCCACCAAAATGTCAATGAGAACAAACCTCAACAGTGTGTTTGAACAGATGACCTCCAGATTAGCAGCTGATTGCTCTATCTGAATAGAACAAAACTCAATTTTGCCCTTTACGTTCATACAAAAATAAAGCTGTTGTTACAAATTTATTACCCATGATGCAGCACTAGTACCAAGTTTGTTTGCCTGTATATACTGGCTGGTACCAAGTTTGTTTGCCTGTATATACTGGCTAGTACCATTGAAAGCTATAAGCTTGCAAAAATAGTATACAATATTGCATTATTCAGAGGTAAAAAGCAGTTTTTGAGTACAATATAAATATGTATATTTGTAAACAACACCAAGTGCAATTCTATTACTAACAAATGCTTGACAAATGTGAAAACTCCTTTAAACACAATAATGTATTATTAATTCGAAGGCAAATATTTGTAGATATACATGTACAGTAAAACCTTGCTTAAAGACCAACTCAATAATAAGACCACCTCAAAATTAAGAACACAATTTTCGGGTCCCTTTTCACTGTTTTGCTCTTAATTCAACCTCCGTATTAAGACCACCTCAATAAACAGACCAGTTGACGAGGGTCCCAAGGGTGGTCGTATTATTGAGGTTCTACTGTGTATCAATACATTTAAGCTCGAATCTGATAAAAGCATTATGCAGGCTGTCAAGTGGGTCCTACTTTTCCCCAACTTTTTCTTGAAAGAGCCCTACTAACCCTAATTTTTTCAAATCGGGCGCTAACTCAAGTTATTTATTTCACCTGCATGAAACAGAGAGGTCTTATCATGGACATTGTACAGTGTGGTGAATTTTTACCATTTTTGATATTCCAAAAGTAAGGAACGATCCATACTATCCCTACTTTAAGGCCAAAAAATCCCTACTTATGCCCCACCTTTTTAAAAAAATAGCCCTACTTTTTGAAAAGAGGTGAGTTGACAGCCTGTGTTATGCTAATTTGAAACAATGTCGAGACTGCTTCCTGGAAAAAACAGATCTTGTGTCATACGAGGACGAGTGAAGGCAACATTTCGTCTATTCTGCCATTTAGAAAAGTAAAATGGAAGTGCATTATACTTACTTTGTGTTATGTTACTTTTATTGTTGGTATATTTTGATAAATTTTGAATTGTAGCTCAGTACTTCATGGTTGTCTCAAAACTTTCTGAACAACCCTCGTACATATATGTATGTATGTATGTATGTATGTGATTAAACATCGAATTATATCAATTCATGTCCTTTACTGGATACTCCAAATGCCAAACATATGTTTGTTCTGTCATTTATGCTTGAACCACAATCATGCTGCTGCTAAGTGAACAACAGCTAAGAGTGCTTTAGGACTGAAGACTGCCACGAGTTCTCTCCCTTTATTCCATCTATTGTACATGTATTTTTTCTGTATGTACTATACATATACTATAGACGGGATAAAGGGTGATAACTTTTGACAATCGCCTTGGTTGTGTGTTTTAGAGGGGTCGCCACTAACTATATAGCATTCCATACATTCTAAAGTCAACGGAGCTGATAACAAATCAAACAGGTAATATCTAGATAAAAGATGGTCGGCGCAATTTGAAGGTTAAGATTTGTTGTGCAACATAAACAATTGCCGAGATATAACGATTGCTGGTCACTCCATATCCAAAATGGATTGTGATAAATTCACCAAAATTATGTGGATTTCGATAAGGTAATGTACCCCTTATCGAAAGGTTAACCTATCTGCGTCAAGGTTACAAACGTTGTTCGGGTAAAGAGAAGTTGGTTTAGTGGTTAACGTACGTTTTGATTGGTTAACACAAATAGCAACCCAGATGACTGCACGATGTCTAGCCTTAAAGTCATGTTAGTACGGCCTCGTCGAAAAATAAGAAACGGAAGTGGATTAACAAAGGGGAACATGATACTTAGTATTTTGTCTATCATAAACTCACGTCACCATGTGTCTGTGTAGACTACTTGGCTGATATTTTCTTTTCACATATTATTGTTGAAAAAGTATTATCACAGTACTCGTCATTAAGCATGTAATTCAAATTTTGCTGAATCACGACGCAGTGTTGTTGAACTGGTTGACTTGGCCTGTTGGAACCCCACAGTCCTGAAGTCAGGTGCAACACGCTGCCAGTCTGTGTCGTGTAGGCATCATGAGTATAATAACTGACTGCTTCGCTGTTGGAGCCATCCACCCAGTATTTCCATTCATGAAGACCTAAAAAATCGAGGTACGAATTCATCAGTTTTTAATAACCCAGCACAAATTTATCTTTTAGAAGCATGTAATAATATCACTTGAAACAAACAAAGTATGCAACCAGGGGCGTAGCTAATGATGAAGTTTGTAACATTAGCTAGAAACATGAACAAATAATTATGGCCAAACATGGTATAAAATCGTAAGGTAAAGCGGGCGAGCTTTAAAGGTTTCACGTACCGTATTTTTCGATAAATTATTTTAAATTGCACCAGAATGCAGCTGCGACGAAATAGAATTTCAAGATATTCCCCGCCATGTCCCATAAACCCCATAGGACGTCCTGTATAAACTGAAAAAATGACCCAGCTACGCCCCTAGTAACTACATTTGTACAGAGAAATTACAAGCCTTCGGAAATTGTTCATGACCTTGACCGAATTTAAAAAAATACTTTGCTATAATTTGACACACGCAATTAAGCAAAGAGTCGTGTAGTTTTGAAATCGACGTAATACATTAATATTCATTCAAAGAAGTTCCACTGTAGACGGAATGCATAAATATTCATTCAAAGAAGTTCCACTGTAGACGGAATGCATAAATATTCATTCAAAGATGTTCCACTGTAGACAGAATGCATAAATATTCATTCAAAGAAGTTCCACTGTAGACAGAATGCATACATATTCATTCAAAGATGTTCCACTTTAGACGGAATGCATAACTATTCATTCAAAGAAGTTCCACTGTAGACGGAATGCATAAATATTCATTCAAAGAAGTTCCACTGTAGACGGAATGCATAAATATTCATTCAAAGAAGTTCCACTGTAGACGGAATGCATAAATATTCATTCAAAGAAGTTCCACTGTAGACGGAATGCATAAATATTCATTCAAAGAAGTTCCGCTGTAGACAGAATGCATAAATATTTATTCAAAGATGTTCCACTGTAGACAGAATGCATAAATATTCATTCAAAGAAGTTCCACTGTAGACGGAATGCATAAATATTCATTCAAAGAAGTTCCACTGTAGACGGAATGCATAAATATTCATTCAAAGATGTTCCACTGTAGACGGAATACATACATATTCATTCAAAGAAGTTCCACTGTAGACAGAATGCATAAATATTCATTCAAAGAAGTTCCACTGTAGACGGAATGCATAAATATTCATTCAAAGAAGTTCCACTGTAGACGGAATGCATAAATATTCATTCAAAGAAGTTCCGCTGTAGACGGAATGCATAAATATTCATTCAAAGATGTTCCACTGTAGACGGAATGCATAAATATTCATTCAAAGAAGTTCCACTGTAGACGGAATGCATAAATATTCATTCAAAGATGTTCCACTGTAGACGGAATGCATAAATATTCATTCAAAGATGTTCCACTGTAGACGGAATGCATAAATATTCATTCAAAGAAGTTCCACTGTAGACGGAAAGCATAAATATTCATTCAAAGATGTTCCACTGTAGACGGAATGCATAAATATTCATTCAAAGAAGTTCCACTGTAGACGGAAAGCATAAATATTCATTCAAAGATGTTTCACTGTAGACGGAATGCATAAATATTCATTCAAAGATGTTTCACTGTAGACGGAAAGCATAAATATTCATTCAAAGATGTTTCACTGTAGACGGAATGCATAAATATTCATTCAAAGATGTTCCACTGTAGACAGAATGCATAAATATTCATTCAAAGATGTTCCACTGTAGACGGAATGCATAAATATTCATTCAAAGAAGTTCCACTGTAGACGGAATGCATAAATATTCATTCAAAGATGTTCCACTGTAGACGGAATGCATAAATATGCATTCAAAGAAGTTCCACTGTAGACGGAAAGCATAAATATTCATTCAAAGATGTTCCACTGTAGACGGAATGCATAAATATTCATTCAAAGAAGTTCCACTGTAGACGGAAAGCATAAATATTCATTCAAAGATGTTTCACTGTAGACGGAATGCATAAATATTCATTCAAAGATGTTTCACTGTAGACGGAATGCATAAATATTCATTCAAAGATGTTTCACTGTAGACGGAAAGCATAAATATTCATTCAAAGATGTTTCACTGTAGACGGAATGCATAAATATTCATTCAAAGAAGTTCCTCTGTAGACGGAATGCATAAATATTCATTCAAAGATGTTCCACTGTAGACGGAATGCATAAATATTCATTCAAAGAAGTTCCACTGTAGACGGAATGCATAAATATTCATTCAAAGATGTTCCACTGTAGACGGAATGCATAAATATTCATTCAAAGATGTTTCACTGTAGACAGAATGCATAAATATTCATTCAAAGATGTTCCACTGTAGACAGAATGCATAAATATTCATTCAAAGATGTTTCACTGTAGACGGAATGCATAAATATTCATTCAAAGATGTTTCACTGTAGACGGAATGCATAAATATTCATTCAAAGAAGTTCCACTGTAGACGGAATGCAATAATATTTATTCACATAGCTCCATGAATCTATACCTGCCATTTATTCACAGAGCTCCAGGAATCTATACCTGCCATATATTCACAGAGCTCCAGGAATCTATACCTGCCAAATGAGCCGACACGCCATTTTAATTTTTGAGAATTTCCACAACATTTAGATACTCTAGTCCAAATAATTAGACAACTGTGCTTTCCACTTCACGTTTTACCTTCATATTTCAAAGTTTTTAATTTCTATTTGTTCTTTCATTGACAAGCATACAGTCTAAACGTATCCCGTCGAAACCCGCAGCAAAATCATATATTTCAAAAAAAGTATGTCAAATGCTGGTGAATTCTGATTTAGTTACCAATGAAAACGTTATTAAATGGCAATTACCAATGCGTTATACGCCATATGAACACAGTCCGTCATTCATGGTGTTGTCTACTAAACTTCCCACCGGTTTAAATTAATTTCCAATACCCAGGTGAGTAGTTTATTTTATTTTTTATTGCAATCGCACCAAAGTGGAATATTACTGATGTTGCATAAGTTTTTGGAAGAATTATTTTATTTTATTAGCAAAAAATCTTCCTGATAGTATTTCAATCCGACCCTAAAAATAGTACTACGGGAAAATGACGATTTCCCAAATGATTTCGCATTTGTGAGAAAACGTAAATTGTAAAATATCATATAAACGAAGGTAAACGGTAAAAGGAACAAATGTTTGGAGTCATATTTGTAGGACTCTGAGATACTAGTAATGCAATCTGAAACGATGAAAGTGATTTTGGCAAGTTAACATCGATTTTCGATGTTGTCTTCTGTAGCTTTTTAGAAACTGTGAAGTAGAACTGGCGAGTAAGTAATTTATACCAGTATATTTGTTATTCTAATACAAACAGAGTTCAACATGAAATGTACGATATGTCCAAACCAGCACAAATATATTTTACCTGGACAAACTCCAACGATGTTATTATGATAAAAATCCATCTTTTCAATGGTGGTCAACCGTGGTAGGTTTGCGCCAAATGATTGACACAAAGCGATTGCGTCAGCCTGATTTGTCGACCCCGCCATTAAAACTCTGGAAGTATTTTTTGCTTATATTAATATTTGAAATCAGTCAATCAGTCGGAAAATGACGGTATAAACATTATATATATTCTGTTCTCTCTAGTGACGTCAAGAAACAAAATGGTGGTTGCAACGGGGCAAAACAACGACCCGTTGCCCTCCATGAGTAACAAGTCTGTTTCAATGCATTCGTCAATTGTTTGGTAATTGACCAGTTTTGGATTTAAACCTACTTGTATTTGTCTTTAATTTGTCATAGCATACACAATTGAACAAGATAACACATTGCAGACTTCACTAGCTATCCATTCTGACATTTAGACAAGTATGCTGAAATGTTTCCAGAACGAGCATTGCGATTGGTTCAAATTACTTCATGAAATCATGAAACGACCAACGAAATGACTGTACTGGCTAAACACCGGAAACGACAAAAATCTAAATAAATAACACACGACTGAGAAATGGAGAGTAACGGAATGGTTCGGTCGTGGGAAGCAACCCATTGTATCTACGATGCTGATAGGCAATGCGATTGTTGTTTTTTTACCAGAAATGATTGACACGTTGTAAAACCCGATGTGTACTTGACCGAGTGATGCGTATGCTACAGAGGAAATCGTTCTAGACTGGTGAGGAGTGACCCTGCTTTATATATGCACAAATATGATGACGTTTACCACAGACGGTATTTTGCAATGACGAGGAAAACGTTTTATAAAATGACCAATATTTGCTGTTTTAATCGTTTCTTTTACCCGGTAAAGTATGGAATGTTTAAAAGAAGGCTTGTAAATGATGATTTGTTCATGCAAATGTGTCATACGTCTATAATTCATTAATATTCATATCGGGTCGTCATCCTATGCATATTTGACTGAAATAACAAAATGCATCATAGAAAGTTGTGGCACACAACAAATCAAGTCCTCAGCCTAATCCATGGCTGCTTTCTAGTAAATATTCTGTGACTATAAAAATGTACTCCGTGTTTTAACCAAGCCTACCATAATATAGACGATGTGCAAGAATTAATGTAACGATTTTTGGGACACTTATGTACCTACATAATATTGTCAAGCTAGGATTACAATGGAATGCCGGAACAGATCATGCAGTAGCGAAAACATATTTCCGTACAAGTTCAGTAGCGAACCCGATATTATTTAGTTTTTATTGGTTTTAACGCCATTTTGAAGATATTTTCAGCTATAATTATATGATGTTTTTTTGTAAAATGAAATGCATATTTTGAGATTTGAAACTTCTATATTACAGATATAGATATAGTTTTATTTTCAAAATCCAATAAGCCTCGCGGCTCATGAGGACAACATATTTACAATTACATGTATATACAGGATAATTCAAACATTTAAAGTTGCGGAGAAGATACATTTACATTTGATTAAACATGTGTGTTGACCAAATGACAATTTGTTTGTAGAAGCATCAAATGTTTACAAAAGTTACTATAATATATACATAAACAAAAATAATCCAAGCTTGTTTCCTGCGAAAATGAAATACAGGAAACTGTTGGTAGAAAGTGTGAATTTAAAAAGTACCACATGACATTACCGTTCTATCGATTACAAGAGAGAGAACAAATGTGATGCGGCTTTAATGAACACTGATTTTATGAACAAAAGCTTATTCCGTGAGAACTACTTTATTTGTCGTGGGTTATTCGGTTTCGCTATTTAAAGCCCCTTTATAATCACGAATTGTCGGATTTGCGCTATGTTAATGTCAGAAAGGGTTGCCAGCGTTCCCAAAATGTATTAAGTGCTGCAGGTAATTTCTAAACTTGTCATTTTAATGTCATTATGTATTTATTAAATATTCATATAATACATACCTAAATTGATATATCGATCCAGTAGACAGCTGTCCAGTCACCCAATCTCCACCTGGAACCGGACAGATGAAAGATTCTGCCGAAAGAAAAATTGGATAGTTTTGATTTTGTAAAAAATAGCCCTTATTAACAAATACTTATTTTAGACTTAGACTCATGCCTTGACTTGGACTTTGTCTCAGACTTGCCCAAGTCGATTTCCTAAGTCCAATTCACAAACGTTTAGTTTTTTGTCAACGACATAAGCAACTTTTACCCTTGAATGTAAGATTTTGTGCTAGAAGTTGTAATTTGTCTAGGTAAGTTTCAGACGAGTTCCACCCGTCAAGTATACATAAGATAAAAATAGAACAAATAAAGTAGATCTAAGCGTGCACGCGGAACTGTGATGTGATCAACATACTTGCACTTTTGACAGCACAAGTCTTAAACTTAGACTTACAAACGTTTTTAACGGTTTGTTACTGACCAATCTAGGTACAAAACAGCAACAAACTTGCATAGCGGTCGATTTGCGTTCAGTACATGTATAGAGTAGACTTTAACAAACCGGCAACCATCAATATGCGTGTGTTGTGGTACAATCATGGCCGTAGTGTTGACAATGTCTGTAGGAACTAATTTTGTTACTTTGGTTCAAGTGATTTTACATAACATTTCTTGCTAAAATACACTTTAATAGATATGTACCAATAAAGTTGAATTACTTTTCAGCATAACTTTCTACGTGTTACAGTAAAATACTGACTCTAGATATGCAAGGAACCAGCTAATGGTACATAAAACATTGACTCTAGATATACAAGGAACCTGCTGATGGTACATAAAACATTGACTCTAGATATACAAGGAACCTGCTGATGGTACATAAAACATTGACTCTAGATATGCAAGGAACCTGCTGATGGAACATAAAACATTGACTCTAGATATGCAAGGAACCTGCTGATGGAACATAAAACATTGACTCTAGATATGGAAGGAACCTGCTGATGGTACATAAAACATTGACTCTAGATATGCAAGGAACCAGCAGACGGTACATAAAAGATTGACTCTAGCTATGGAAGGAACCAGCAGACGGTACATAAAAGATTGACTATAGCTATGGAAGGAACCAGCAGACGGTACATAAAAGATTGACTATAGCTATGGAAGGAACCAGCAGACAGTACATAAAAAAATGACATTAGCTATGGAAGGAACCAGCAGACGGTACATAAAAGATTGACTATAGGTATGGAAGGAACCAGCAGAGGGTACATACAACATTGACTCTAGCTATGGAAGGAACCAGCAGACGGTACATAAAAGATTGACTCTAGCTATGGAAGGAACCAGCAATCGGTACATATAAGATTGACTCTAGCTATGGAAGGAACCAGCAGACGGTACATACAAGATTGACTCTAGCTATGGAAGGAACCAGCAGACGGTACATAAAAGATTGACTATAGCTATGGAAGGAACCAGCAGACGGTACATAAAAGATTGACTATAGGTATGGAAGGAACCAGCAGAGGGTACATACAACATTGACTCTAGCTATGGAAGGAACCAGCAGACGGTACATAAAAGATTGACTCTAGCTATGGAAGGAACCAGCAGACGGTACATAAAAGATTGACTCTAGCTATGGAAGGAACCAGCAGACAGTACATAAAAAATTGACATTAGCTATGGAAGGAACCAGCAGACGGTACATAAAAGATTGACTCTAGCTATGGAAGGAACCAGCAGACAGTACATAAAAGATTGACTCTAGCTATGGAAGGAACCAGCAGACGGAACATAAAAGATTGACTATAGGTATGGAAGGAACCAGCAGACGGTACATAAAAGATTGACTATAGGTATGGAAGGAACCAGCAGAGGGTACATACAACATTGACTCTAGCTATGGAAGGAACCAGCAATCGGTACATAAAAGATTGACTCTAGCTATACAAGGAACCAGCAGGCGGTACATATAAGATTGACTAGCTATACAAGGAACCAGCAATCGGTACATATAAGATTGACTCTAGCCATGGCAGGAACCAAAAGACGGTACATAAACTATTTACTCAAGCCATGCACAAAACCAAATGACGGTACATAAAAGATTGACTCTACCTATGCAAGGAACCAGCTGACGGAATATACATTATTGACGCCAGCTATGCGAGGACCCAACTGACGGTACATATAAGATTGACTCTAGCTATTCAAGGAACCAGCTGACGGAATATACTTTATTGACTCTAGCTATGCAAGGAACCAGCTGACGGAATCTAGGTATGTAAGGAATCAGCTGACGGAATATTCAATATTGACTCAAGGACCCAGCAGAGGGGACATACAAAAATAGCTGCGCTCTGAACCAGCAAATATATTAACTGCACCTGAAAGGTGTATAGCGACGTGATAATATTTTGCGCCTGGCCGAGAAATCAATCCAAGCGTGTCAACGTCGCTTAACTGACTGTGTTCTCTACATTCTTTTGACAGTGACGTGTAATAGAACGCTTCACATTCAGTACTTCCGGTACAGCGCTTGGCACAGTCTATTACACTAGTGGCGTTGGACGCTCGAATGACGTTGGTTTCGTCAATGAATTCGTCCAGGTCGGCGTTCCAAACATACTGACTAATCATTGCGCTTACATTCGCAGACAGGAATCCTGAAATGTTCGAGTTCAAAAGGTCAAAATAATCCATTTTGAAATACTCAAAACTGTTATCAAGTACATGTATTTAGCTTCGATTTGGACCGTTTGATGTGTGTCACCGCTGTGGGTTCGAATTCCAGTCGCGATATAGGACAACATTTGGTTGGTAAATAATGTAGGCCAAAATCAATGTTATACAGCTACGCCGAAAAAAGAACTATAAGCTATGTCGATTAATGGTACAGTGTATATAAAGTTGCCTAAAATGGAAGTAATAGAAGTCCATCTGAATTATTCCGAAAACAAACGTTTACACAAATATCCATTTTCTGAATGTTATCAATGTTTCCATAACTACAATGTTGTAGTACATGTTTACGGAAAAATACAGCACATGAACTTAGGTCTCAATTAAACATTTACATGTCTGCCCTTATCCTACCCAGGTTTGTTGCAAACTGAGATCGGTAGGTAGGGAGATAAAAATATAGTTTAATTATCATTTTTAGAAAGATGAATTGTGGCCTTTTTCGCAGCAAAAATGCGAACAAGATGCGGATATTCGAAGACAAATTGGCGCTGTACAGTCGTAGACATAATATCTAAAGAAATGTAAAAGCAAACTTTCCGGGTTGTTCGCGTTAGGGCAAACATGCATATTTTTATTTAGACCTACTGTGTTATATTCTGTGTCAACGATACATAAACACATGTTTTGTACAATCAATAAAATACCCTGTAAAAAAGGCATGGAAAATATAATTATAATATACAGTGCAACCTCTCCAGTGCGGTCCAATCTTCAGCGACAATCTCCTCTCGCCATCACAACTCCAGAAGTTAAACATTACAATCAATATAGCCTCTCTAGACCAAAAACCTCTCGACAATCTCAACGCCGGACAATTGTTTGCATTTCCCCAAGGTTGTTTCTCCGAAGAAGTTGCTCTGTATTTACGACTAATTATATTTACCCAATGCGATAAAACACATAACTGTACGAATGTTATCCATGTTGTCTATCCAGTTCTAAAATCGCCCAAGAAATGGCTTACAAGCTTTAACTTCATACTAATTATTTCCATTTCTGATAAAAAATATTTGTATCGATTGATAAAATTAATATTTGAACATTATTAAAATTAAAACCACTATGCGAAAAACATCACCTTATGTCAAATACTAAAGAATAATTTAACTGTAATTGGACATCCATTTCTTAAACACACACAATATCGAGCATTTTTGTGTGTTTTCTTCAAAGCTTATTCGTTAATACTCTTTTTGAAGAGCGATTGTGAAGTTTTGTTTGAAAGAGGGATAAAGAAAATGCTGGCATATCTATAGACTTAATTATTACTATGAGACCAATTTATTAGTATCATGCTGCTTTGACATCAATAGTGATTGTTCCTTGATATCAGATTCAATATATTTTGGAAGAGAAACATTGTTGTCAAATAATATTATTGTTAGGGGTGCCAATAATATCCAAGTCAGTATCGATACAGTAAACTTTCGAAACCTCGAACTGCCGTAGGACCCAGCAATTAGTTCGAGCCATCTATTGTTCGAGGCATCTACGGTATATACGTATACATAGTATATCAAGTCAAGATATCGACGAGATATCGACATATCGAGATTTGTATATAGGTGTAGAAAAATAAGATTCAAAAGATCAAACACTGTTTTATAACCCAAAATGTTCCAAAACCTTATTTTTAAACACAATTAAAATGAATCTGCTATTCTGGATGGAACAGGTCCGAGGATACGGACAATGAGTTCAGATGCCCTAGCTCTTCACATATCAGCTCTAAAACATTGTCCGGATGGGAATATTTCCGGCCAAGCTTTAGCTTGTATGTTCGCTTGCATGCCTATCTCAATTCTCCCAACCATCACTCAAATATTTGAAGCACATTTATCAATTATATGACTTTTTGAAAACAACTAACATACTACAAGCCAATCAGTCGGGATTTCCGAGATAACATTCTTGTCAAACGGCTTTAATTTATTTAGTTGATAAACGGGCTTAGATTCTGGCAATTTAGTAGGTTATTAATAATTTTCATTCCAGTACAGTTATATTCATGCGCTGTTGTAAGCCTCTACTACAATTTCATTCATGAACATATGTCGCCGTATATTGCGCACTTGACTCTACGATGGAATTCATTCGTAAAAATAGCTGCTCGCATGCAAGAGAATATCTCTGAAAAGGTGCTCCAAATAGGTCTTAAAAAGTCACGGTCCACGCTGTCGGTCGACATCGGAGCCAGTTTGCGCAGTTGTGATCAAAGTAGCGATACAATTGCGAATGGCGAAAGGGACGATTTCCTGCTTTAAAATTTGAAAGATGATGATAAAATTCGACCGATTTATAAATTAATTCCATTGACCTCCCCTTCAGCAGCCTCGTAAATTTCGATGCACTTACAGTACGTATACAAGTGGCACTATTGGTAGTCGGAGTCTATCGCCTGTCAATCACGTGAATAGATGAAATCCGGAATTCGCTAATAAGGGGATTTTACCAGCGGTACGAACAAAGTCATATTTTAGGTACTTGCAACTTGAGTCTAAGATTTTGCATAACCCGTACGCGGAATGTGGCGTCATCACAGTACTTTGACTACACGAACATGTGGTAGAATCCGAGGTACAATGAGCGCTCATGGTTAAGCTTGACAGATAAAGATAATCATTATGCATCAAGTCCATCATAATGCATGCAAAAATCCTACTTTTAACGTTGTAGATACAGTTTAAACTGACGGATAAAACTACGATAGGAACCATACCCCACCCACTGGATTTAAACAGCGGTTGTCTTGTTTACATTCAATTATTCATTGCAATGCTAAATGGTAGCATAAATGAACAATTTCCGCGATATTCTTGCTATGAAATATTGTCGTCTGTACTATATGACGGCAACCTTATTAATTTATAACCTTATTTATAAACCTACAAAAAGTAGACTTAGGATTTTGATGGATACCATGATGTTTTCCGGTAAATCAGTCTAATTGCACAAGCGTTAATTTTAAAAAAGAAACACATGTATACAAAGATAATAATCAAATGTACCTCATGATATCAAGATTTTTTTTCCAAATAACAACAACAGAAACAAAGGGTGAGTACGGAAAATCTTTTTTATATCTATATTGATATGATTTAAAAAAAAATCGATAGCATAAGCTAGTCTACTTTCTCTCCTTTCCAAAAATACTTTTGTTTTAATTGTTTCTTTCTTTGAATATGTATATATTAACCTATATATAAGTATATGCTATCATAGAAAGTGTTGAGTTATTCTTAAAATAAAACAGTTCACATGCATTTAATACTAAGAATTTGAAATTAAAAATAATTAAACAGAAAATCAAAGTAATTGCTTGAAATATACTTGTTTTATACTTGTTGTAAATTCGCTGCTTAAAATCAGCAAGATTTACTGTACAAAAACAGTTACTGTTCGATAAGTAAAACGTACTTAGTCTTACTTAGAATGATCAACCGTGTGAAATGCGATATGTCCAAAAACGAACTATAAGCTATGTCGATTTATGGTAACTGTTTGATCAATTAAAACGCGGAATTTCTTACTTGGACGGGCATTGTCTTACTTAGAAAGATCAACTGTGTGAATTGAAGTACTTGAGGTCCATCTTAATTACTCGAAAACAACTTTTACAAACTTCTTTTATAACTTCTGAAGTTTATCAATAATTTCATAACTGCAATGTTCTACCAATATAAAAACGGTTTTACATGAATACGGAAAAATACAGCACATGAACTTAGGTCTCATTTAGACATTTCTTTATCTGCACTTACCCTACCCAGGTTTGTTGTTACTCGGTCGATACGTAGGGAAATGAAAATATATATTTTTTATTGTTATCTTTTAGGAAGACGATTTATGGCCTTATATGGAGCGAAGACAAATGCCAAAACTTGCTTGTGCGTCGGTTCATCAATATGCGTTCTTCGAAGACAAGTCGGCGCTGTACAGTCATGGAAAAATATCTTTACAAATGTAAAGGAGAGAGAATAAGTTGCTACAGGAAACACCACATACATAAGACAGTGCCTCCCCACACAAGTAGAAGTGCAATCCCTGAAAACAAACCTTTTGGGCTGGTCGCGTGCCCTTTTAATTTAGGCATTATGTGCTATATTCTGTGTCAATGATATAATAAATGTTTTGTACAATCAATAAAATGCCCTGTAAATAAAAGACGCGGATAAATATAATTATAACATACAGTACAACCTCTCGAGTGCGGCCCTCTCTCCTGCAACAACCTCTCCGTAATAAAGTAGTCCATATTCCTTTAGTAAAACTATTTCTATCAATTTAACATCTCTAGAGCAAACAACCTCCCATCAATCTCAACGCCCGACATTTATTTTTGCATTTTCCAGAGGGTATTTCTCTGGAGAAGTAGCACTGTATATATGCTTAAATATATTTACCCGATGCGATAAAACACAGTACTGTACGAAGTGTGTCCATGCTGTCTTTCCAGTTCTAAAATCGCCCAAGAAATGGCTTACGGGCTTTAACTTTCCGATTAAAATATTGGTTTTGATTGATAAAACTTTTGTACATCATTGGTAATCTTATTCAATTAGCATAATTTAAATGTAAATAATTTAACACAACCACTTAGTAAACACACACACATGTCCGTGTTTTATTGTCTTTTTGAGCTTGAGGCCCACTTTTGGATAAATTATTAATGCATTTGTTTTCAAAAACTATTACAAAGCTTTGTTTGAAAGTAGGATAAAAGACAAAAATATATATTATACTATATCAATAGACTTGTTACTACTACGACCAATTTACTTGTATCATGCTGCTTTGACATCAATATTGATTGTTATCAGATTCCTTGTATTTTGGATGAGATAAACTGTAGTCAAATACTATTATTTTTAGGAGTGCCAAGTCTGTAATCGATATATCAAATAAGAGATATCAACGATATATCGTCTTATCGAAATTTGTATATATGTGTTGAAAATTTTAAAAGATCATACACTGTTTTATAACCTAAAAACGTCCCCAAACATTATATTCAATACTCCCACGATCTGGATGGAATAGTTCCGTGAATACAGAAAATGAGTGCAGATGCACTAGATCTTCCTATAACAACAATTATAAATAACAGTATCCGGATGGGAACATTTCCGTATAAGTTAAACATACACGAGTGGTACCGCAGAACACAGGAGGTAACGACAAAAAATCAACCTGGAACCAACAAATGAATTATCCTCTCTAACAAACTTAATTCTTAATTATTTCTAATGTTTTATAAGGGATTTTTGCTACCACCTTTTAACTATGGTGTTGTTTTAAAGAATTCATCTTCGATTACAAAATGTCAATATTATAATTACTGTTCAAAGCGGACCGCGAGAATGGTACTTGACAAATAATTTAATTCTTAAGCTAATATTTTATTGAATTAATTAAAACGGATGCCTTTTTGTATAGGTGTATGGACTTTGTAGCTGATCGTATGTGTACATCTTTAAATGGACTGATACCTTGCTATATGAATGATATATTTCAGTTGTAGAAAAATTAAAAATGATAGTTATTCACTTTGTTCAGTTTCTTACAAAAACATCTTGCATCTATTTGTAAATCATCCTATACAAATTGACTTATATAAAGCCATGTCGGTATGGAACATTATTCCATCTTACAGAACACATCAGTTCTGAGAAACAATTCCGCTCATTGTTAAAAACTTATCTGTTATGTCAAATATCATCATAATCTCAATGAAACTGCTCTTTCATGTCATTTTGTCTTTTGTACATGTAGTTGTTGATTCTATTCGTTAACTAGTGCATGTTGTAATGAAACTATCATGTGATGTTTTAATAATTGTATGATTGTTTTTTGTAGTGTGTATAACTCGTATATTTGCACGTATGAGTGTTGTATATGTATTTTGATAGATTGTCTGAAATGAGATAAGCCTTATGGGCTAATCGAGCGTCAGTTCTTAAATAAATAATACTAATTATTATTATTAAACGTTATGACTAAATATGCGCGAAGACGTGCTGCACAGGGTTGATAACGATAACTGAAAACGACATCTGGCTTCTCCCGCTTAGTTAACAAACAAGTTTGGTCAAAAGTTCCGATGTTTCAAAAAATCCGGATCGACTCATTTGTATCGATAATGTGTCAATGTGGTTTATAGTGATGGGCATCCCTATAATTATTTGCATATAATATTATTTTGACGGTTTGCTCGGTAGAATGAAAGTGTGTCAGTCTTTTGTAAGGTCGAGTTTTAAATTTTGTCTTCGGGTTCGACAAGTGTGTATATTTCCATCATTGTACACATAATAGACTCAGGTTAGTGTTTTAACACAAACATATTTCATCACCACCACTGCGATTGTGATGACTTAAGTCGGTATTCAATAGTTGATATTTGTGTGGTATATATCTTTGAAAATATTCCATACCTGCCCGTTGCGTATGTCCCTGTATGTGTGTGGGGTGTGCATGCGTGTGCGTGCGGGCGTACTGGTATAAGACCACGTACACCACGCCTAATTAAATGTTTCCACAAAGTGGTCAAGTGACGCGTTTAAAGAAAAACAACTTTAGCGATTCATGCTTAAAATTTCACACCTTACAATTTGCACGAATCTTATCTTGTTGACCACTTATTATGTTACTTAAATAGTCAAATTCGCAAACCATATCTAGATAACTAGTTGTATAAATTTAATATAATATTTATAGATAACTGGCTACACTAATCTGGTCTAGTTAACTACTTATTATGTTACGTATTTAGTGAAATTCGCAAACCATAACTAGAAAACCCGTTAGTATAATACATCATAAAAAGGTAAGAGGTGGCAGTTCTGTGGACTTTCAAGCCTGTATCACACATATTAACTAGATAGCTAGATAGTTATCGCAATAATTCAGTGCGTTAACACGAAACAATTCGCGAACGCTACCTTGCTAACTGGTGGCAGTAATATACCACCATAATTTCTATATAAAATTCGATAAATCATAATACATGTAAATAAATGTAAAACATCGAGAAAAAATTGAAAATGAAAAGCGTAATACATTGAATAAAATAATATTTTCATGAATATTATAAATCTAACATCCCCTTGAATAACCAGTAAAAAAAGAAAACAATCCATTTGTTCAAGAAAAAAGGGATTGTTGGGATCGAACTAACAAACTTTGGGTTAGATTTTCTGTACGTTTCTAACTGCTCCTAACCCTAATAGCCAATATAGACAACTGGAAAGTATCATATGATATCATTAAATGATTGGTAACCGAAAGAAATTCCAGTTCATCCGTTCAAATGGACTCGTCTGACAGGTCATAACTCACGGGTCAAAATTTTTATTTATACATCTGCGCAAATAACAATAATTTGTTTTCTCTAAAGGCAGCGTTCATGATTAACACACGTATCATGAACCGGTTCCCAATATTACCTTAAAGCAGATATGCCAGTCTCTAAACCTAAATATATTGAGAGTAAGATAGTAAGAATGTGATACGGAAATCCGTTGGTCGTGACCAACGTTAAGTATCCAAATATTTCCATTTAGCAACTGTTGTTTCTTGATACTATTTTTAGTTGTGTCGTAAATTTAACACACTATTTAGCGAGTTGTTATTTTCGCGAATATACCGATCTCGCGAAACTAGCGAACATTAATATCTCGCTTAAATTACATATTTCACCACATTTTTAATATTCCGATAATGATATATTATACGTCAAGTGTGCAAAATTCATTAGCAATTTCTGTACATCGTAACAAAATATGTTAGGATTTCACACTGACTGGTTAAATAAAATATCTTAACTTATATATCTTATAATTACGCTTCTAGTCCATTCTTTAAAACAATCGTTGAACTGATAAATCATTTATGTAAAATGTGCCCTGTCTTTATGTATGAGGCAAACACATCGCCAGGAGACCCCTGATGAGTCATTGCAATATTATCTTCTCACATAAGATCTGATTGTAATCGACTTCGTATTGGTTATCATCGAACTTGTACTCAAACACATTTATTGATTGTATGCAATGTTGTATGTCAACATTATTAGGACGTCGCGATGCCCAGAGATCCGACACTTGTGGTATGACGTTACCGTCACGTGTCTTGTAAGCAGAATCGATAGCGTATTTGTACCGTCAATCCAGTATCTGTATCCATTCACGTCTAAAACATTAGCGGGTTATATAAACAACACCTGACAAAACAGATGCAAGAATTCTGAACATATTGTACTCAAAAGTTTTATAACAGCTAGGATCATACGCACGCGTGCATGTTCATAAGTAACGTGTGGAAGAAATGTACATGGAAAACAATGCGTTCAATGGTTCTAAGCATATTTGTGAATCAATTTTAATCAAACTGTTTCAGTTTATCACTTTAGCTGGTTTATTGAATTTGTGAGTCGTAAATATTGCAATAAAACGCATTTAGTCATCCCAGATGATGTCAGCTTTTCGGCTTTTCACTAGAAAGACGTTGATTAGGGGTCAAAATTTGATGCAAATTTGTTATTGAAGCAAGATATATCTTTAAAAAAGATATAGACGTAAATGGAATGATATCTTGCAGTGTCTTAAATAGAAAACTGCTAAAACAAAACAGTAGAAGTTTTCAATTGAAAACGGTGTTTAAATAATTACGCTAAACAAAATTATAGTTCGCGCGTAATTTGTTCAGTTTTTCTTTAGCATGGTCTACAGAAATTTGACAATCTAAAATTGTATTTATTGCTATGGTGTTTATAGTAAAATGACCCACAATTTGCTATAAATTGAAAAAAAAATATTTTGCGCAATAATCTACATGTGTGAAACATTCGTATCAAAAATCGCTCTATTTCGGAAATCTAGGGGTACGCCACGGGAAAAGAAGCATCTTTCAACGATAACTTTGAAATAGAAAGGAATTATGAATATCTTACACATATCATCTTCTTAATACGTTTCCTCTTGCATTAAGTTTTAATAAATACTTGATAAAAAGTGAATTATCTTTTCAAGACACCCCGCTTAAAATGTGAACCAACCAAATCTACTAATTTGATGCATTTTTTAACAACGCGCTTTATATAGAACATTTGATTGGTCTAAACTACAGGTCGAAATTAATATGATACAGCTACCCCGAAACAATTACATACGTGCCGCATATAACTCATAATCAATTCATTGTGAGTTCTTATTTTAATATTCGATTGTTTAAAATCGGTCTTATCGTACTGTATTTTAGTTCTTTCCGGATCGTATGGTGGCATATTACTGCCACCAGTTAGCATGATAGCGTTCGCGAATTAATTCGTGCTAACCACTTAATTATTACGATAATTATCTAGCTATCTAGTTAATATTCGTGATAAATTTTTGGTAAGATAAATATCATACAACTAGAAACAGGCTTGCAAGTGCCCAAAACTGCCACCTCTTACCTTTTTATGATGTATTACACTAGATTTAAGTGGTAACACGAATCTTATCTAGTTGTCCACTTATTATGTTACTTATTAACTCAAATTCGCGAATTTCACTTAAGATTCGTGTTACCACTTATTCATAAATGCAAATTTGGCTTCTAGATATAAGTGGTAACACGAATCTTATCTAGTTGACCACTTATTATGTTACTTAATAACTCAAATTCGCGAATTTCACTTAAGATTCGTGTTACCACTTATTCATTTTTGGCTTCTAGATGTAAGTGGTAACACGAATCTTAAGTGTCTTGTAAATTACCTCCCATTATCAATAATTACATTCTTTTTTATTGTTTTCCAATAAAAGCACCATTTAAAAAATATAAAGTGAAGGACTGCCTAGAATATTATAACTTACAACTGCTGTGAAATAAAATTTAACATACATTATACAATTTAGAATGTACATGTATTTTAATTGTGTTTAGTTACCATATATATAGAAGGGAAAATACCCAACATTATTGACAGTATTATTTCGTGTTGAGGAAATAAATACTAAGACAATTCGGAAATATTGACATTTAACCAATTGACTCTAATTGGATTCAAATTATATCTGACTTGACAATGAACTGGAGTATAAAGATAACTATCACTTATAATGGCCAGATTCAATAGTGTTGTTAACTTTTCAAGAGAGATATCTTGTCAATAAATAGGAATTTAGAACATTGAATGAAACTGCGTACTAGAGTCTGTTTTCTGTGGATAATACTGGTAGATTATACCGAATATGTAAAATAGTTAAACTATACACATTTGTTTACATTCAATTGAGTGAAATATGTCATGGATTGTTACAATAATGAATCATTAGTTTTTATATATACACGACTGTTTCCAGTGCGTAAATGGATAATAATATTGCAACTTAACCATTATCTAGTAATTGTGTAGATGTTTAAACATTTATATTTACATTAATATGGGATGAATTCATATTGTGTACATACCTCAGTTAACTTTATTTCTTCTCATACATTTTATATACATTGTAAATATAAACTATAAATGTGATCAGAAAGAAATGCTCTGTGACATCAACAACGATCGTTATTTTCTGTGACTTTACGTAAAGATTCCTGACTCGTACATAGTAAATTTGTATTTGTCGACCATTTCAACATACGTTACAAACGCTCTTAAACATCGTTAACGCTGTAAAAAATGGATATGAACACACCACTTGTGTATAACTCTTCGAGTAACCACCCAGACGACAACTTGACTTTGATGGAAGAACATCGGCGCCTGCTGATACAACGTGTTCCATTGATTGTTTTCATCAGTTTGATCACTATTTTTGGAATTTGTGGAAATATTCTGACGATTAACTTTTTTACAAAAAAGGCAAAGAAAACACCAACTGTCATGTTGATAAAATATTTGGCTATCTTTGATCTGATTGTATGTTTTCTAGCCACAACTACCGTTATAGACTTATCAGTGAACATATTGTTTAGGTATGGGATTTTATGCAAACTGATGTATTTTCTAGACCACTGGTTCGTCGTGACGTCTGTGTTCATTCTGTGTGCGATTGCAATCGATAGGTACCGGAAGATGTGCAAACCATTCGGCAAACAGTTTACCAATCGATCTGCATTTTGGACTGTTATTGTTTTGTCTACGATATCAATGGCAGTATCAACACATGATTTTGTAACTTATGATGTCGTTGAAATAAAATTTTCTTCAAACGGCGGGAATGTTACGGGACATTATTGTACGAATACTGACGCTGAAGACTTACATACAGTTGTGGTAATATTCCATGTTCTGGATGCGTGTACAATACTCATGTCTTTTCTGACATTCATTGTTATGTATGGATGTATCTGGTGTAATTTACGTAAACACAACAAAAGTAAGTTTGCCTCTAATCCCAATCATTGTAGCAGCACACCATTGCAAAGCGCTACGCAATCAAGTGCACTGAGTTTAGATGCGACGAGCACAATTTCAAACAATCAAACAAACCAGTCACATGAAAGAATTAACCAATCAAGTGAAAGCTTGCAAACTGGACCAACCAAGCGAACAGTCAAGTTCAGCCTTGGGGGAAGCGAAGACAAAATCATTAACATTTCGCTACAAAACATACCAAGCAATTGCTTGAAGAATACGCGCCAGAAGGAGAAAAGTACAAAAACACCGAAACATTCCAAGACGGACAAATCAGAAGGAAGAATGACCGTCATGATGTTCGCTATCACCGTAGCTTTTTGTGTGTGTTTTATTCCGTACTTTGTTGTCATAGTTTACGTTCGACTTTTGTCTGAAGAAAATGAAAAGGAACTCAGCGTATTGGTTGAATTCGCTCTTCGTTCTCCGTTTTGGAACAGTGTTATAAATCCAGTTATATTTTGTGTCTTTAATTCACAATATAGACAGTACGTGAAAGATATTTTTATTAAATGAAAAATAGGATAAAACAGTTAAGACGATTTGAAAATACGTCTTTTAATCAATAGCATGCGACAGCAGTGGTTTGATGGTAACCAGATCTATATCAAATGACGGTTCCGTACTTCTGAATCTAGATACTAAACCTTGATCATATAATTATGTCAACATGTAATAATCTGAATTCGTTATTGGTTCTAAGGACACGTTTTCCCAGGGTTTATTGCAATTGTGTATGTAATTCATAAAAAAACTGATCATAGCTGAACCATATATGTTATTACCGAAAGTCCGATGCGAAAATGGCAAAATAACTATGACGTCAGTGTATATTTATCCCTATGATCTGAACTGTACGAAAGCAGGACGTAAATGTGTTCCGTGCCTATTTCTCAAATTTAGTATTTAACATATTTTTATAGAAAATAGGATTATGTAGGTCTACCTGAAACTCCTGAATTTTCTTCGAAGAAACTCCGTTGTCAATGAAGAACTCATGCCATAAGCTGTTAAATGTGACGATTTATGACATGATACACGCATGGAAAACGTTTTTGACGTATTATTCTTCTATGTTCTATGATAGACTATAGGAAACTGCAATTATTTGGTCAGTTGTGTCGTTTGCCATCCAAATACCTAGCAAAAGAAATATTCACTAACAGATTAATTCGGTATGTGAACATTGACAGACAGAAGCGTGGTTTCATACCTAATAGTATTCGACTCTTTCAGAAGTATGGGTTAACAGATAGCGTAAACACTTACTTAAATTTTTGAAATTTTCCAACTAAAAATATGTGGAAAACACTGTTACAAAATAACGTAATTATTCCAGGAAAAGTGAATAGAGTGAAACGTTTGCAGAGGGAGCATAGTGCTTTTATAAATAATGTTGTTGGACTAAATATGTGCTCGCCGCTATGGGTGAGTGTGAAAGTAAGCCCCTCAACGCGCACAACGTGTATTGCGCTGCTTAGAATCGTTGGTATACATGTTTCTAGGCAATATGTTCAAGAGTGCAAAACCTGCAAGTTCTCAACAGGGTATATAATAATGCACCTGTTATGTGACTGTACACAAAGAAATAGAATCAGGGAGGCTTTATGGACGCTTGTATACCGCTTATTCGGTCATAAGCAATATCTTGTATTTATGAGAATGTGCCGTCATGAACAGTCTAATTTCCTGTTGAATAAATATACAGAGACTCTTGGTGGTAACCTTAAACATCTACCACTTGCACGTGACTTAGTTAATCTCCTGCGCCAATCTTAAGATGCAGGTTAAACTAAATGGAACAGACGGTCTTGACTATGACTGTTTTTCATCATAAGTAATCTTATTTTTCGATTTCGGTAAGGTTAATTTCGATGTTTAACAAATTTAGTTCTGAACCAATGGTAGCACCACAGAAGCTAGCTGCATGAGTTTATTGATGTCGGTTGTTTGACTATGAAAGCTGTAAGCTAACAGTATGAATATCCTTATGGTTTCGTTTTCGGTAAGGATATTTTCATGTTAAACATCTCAAGTATATGTTATCTTACGATGTTGTATTGTTCTCATACTTGAAAACGAATATGATGCTTTGTTTTTATTGTCAGAGAGCAAGGATTGTACAATCAATAAGTTTATTGCTCAAACAGTGATCTAGATATCATCGGTATGAGTGTTATTGGATATATTATATGATTACTTTGTCGCTTGTCGGTATTTACTTTTATTTAAATCGTATAAGTGTTTACGAAGTAGACAAGTTGACTGGTTGTGTAATATGTTAATGTGCATGTTTTGTATATAATTATAATGTTGTTCTTCTTTGTCTGTTCCCCTTTATTTCTTTGTTTCTGTTCTTTTATATGCTGTGTAAATATGTTATGCTCTTCATTTATTGGAGGAAATAAGAATATATACACATATCAAAACAAATAATTAGAATATAATCTTTCAAAATCTCTACTTTCGTTTTAATGAATAAAAGTCATCTACTTATAGACATGCCCATGTCAAACCGACAACACGTCTTTTTTTGTAAAATAAAATGCAATTTTGGTGGTTTGAAACTTCTGAATAGCTATATGACAGGAGAGAAAAATATAATGCCGCCTTAAATTTTGTCCGCGGTCGTTGATGGGCAAATTGTATCGCCCACCAATCTTGGGCGTTTAATGTTTTGTTGAATATGTATCTGCATTTCATGGATGATGTTTTATCATTAATAACAGTGTTTTAACCAAATAAATAGAATAACTTCATACTTTTAAATTGATTTTTAAATCCCATGTTTGAGAGTTTTACGGTATTACACACTGGTGTGTGAATCTTTCAAGTACAGTGCAACCCCTGTAGAGCAATATCTCCTGGAGTTTGTGATGCTCCAGAGAGGTTCAATTGATAGTAAAATCTTACAACATGCAAAACTGATAGTGATGTTAAAGAGATGCGGTTGCTTTGAAGAGGTTGCTCTGAACGAGTACATATTAACGAACGATTCAGATGTTGTGTCATGTACTCGGAGTTTATACAGTCATATTTGTAGCCACGTTATATCTTCATATTGTTTTGTCACAAAGTTTTAAAGGACCCCATTGGAAATAAGTGCTGTTCAGCAACTTTAATGGGTTATCCTTGGTATAAGAGCCATATATTGTATTTTTAAAATAGCTATGTTATTGCAAAGTGTCTTAATGTTACCTTTTTGTATCAATTTCTTAAACTTGTGTTGTGTATGTATTAACTTTACCTATTGCCATTAGTTAGTATTATTTCCTTTATTTTTACCTAAGCTTTGTAATATTTTTATAATAATCATTGTGCTTTAAATTGCATTGTATGCACTGTGTAGACTATTGTAAGTGATCTAGTTACCTCTCAAAAAGAGATCGTTTTGTTCACTTAATTTATAGTGGTTAGTATGGATAAGATATTTGTATTTGGTTTGGTAAAACCACGCGTTAATGTTCGTAGCTTCATGTAATAAGCAATTATAAGTTTGCTACATTGAATTATTTAGATACTTAACTGTACGAACAACGGATTTCCGTAACTCATTCTAACTATCATACTCTTAATATATGTAGGTCACAGAGGGGCGTGTCTGCGTTTAGGACATATTGGATATCGGTACACGTGATAGTATAAGGACGCTGTCAATATGATCATAACATAGTGCAATTTACACGCACATATATTGTGGCATATTACTGCCACTAGTTAGCATGATAGCGTTCGTGAATTGTTTCGTGTTACCACTTAATTATTATGATAATTATCTAGCTATCTAGTTAATATTCGTGTTACATTTCGGTAAGATAAATATCATAAAACTAGAAACAGGCTTGAAAGTGCCCAGAACTGCCACCTCTTACCTTTTTATGATGTATTACACTAGATTGAAGTGAATCTTATCTAGCTGACCACTTATTATGTTACTTAATAACTCAAATTCGCGAATTTCACTTAAGATTCGTGTTACCACTTATTTATAAATGCGTTTTTGGCTTCTACATGTAAGTGGTAACACGAATCTTAACTAGTTGACCACTTATTATGTTACTAAATAACTCAAATTCGCGAATTTCACTTAAGTTTCGTGTTACCACTTATTTATAAATGCAATTTTGACTGATAGATGTAAGTGGTAACACGAATCTTATCTAGTTGACCACTAATTATGTTACTTAATAACTCAAATTCGCGAATTTCACTTAAGACTCGTGTCGTGTTACCACTTATTCATTTTTGGCTTCTACATGTAAGTGGTAACACGAATCTTATCTAGTTAACCACTTATTATGTTACTTAATAACTCAAATTCGCGAATTTCACTTAAGATTCGTATTACGAATTATTCATTTTTGGCTTCTACATGCAAGTGGTAACACGAATCTTATCTAGTTGACCACTTATTAAGTTACTTAATAGCTCAAATTCGCGAATTTCACTTAAGATTCGTGTTACCACTTACATCTAGAAGCCAAACTTGCGTTTTTAAATAAGTGGTAATACGAATTTGAGGTATTAAGTAACATAATAAGTGGTCAACTAGATAAGATTCGTGTTACCACTTAAATCTAGTGTAATACATCATAAAAAGGTAAGAGGTGGCAGTTCTGGGCACTTTCAAGCCTGTTTCTAGTTGTATGATATTTATCTTACCGAAAATTTATCACGAATATTAACTAGGTAGATAGCTAGATAATTATCGTAATAATTAAGTGGTTTACACGAAACAATTCGCGAACGCTATCATGCTAACTGGTGGCAGTAATATGCCATCATACTTCGCCAAAAAAGGTTGGTAAAACGCGGAATTTTACTTACTTGGATGGACATTGTCTTATTTAGAAAGATCAACCGTGTGACATGAGACATGTCAAACAACGACATATAAGCGATGTTGAATTATGGTACAGTGTATATAACGTTGACTACTTTGCATACTTAAAACATAATGTAATTGGTGTCCAGGCTGAATTACTCGAATTATTCTTATAAATAATATCTCTTCTAAATTGTATCAATGGTTTTATTATTATTTTGTTTTACCGATTAAAAAGCTACTAATACACGTGTACGGAACAATACAGTGCATGAACTTTAATCTCCATTAAACATTTCTTTGTCTGCCCTTACCCTATCCAGGTTTGCTGTAACTCAGCTCGGGAAATAAAAATATATCATTTTTAAGGAAGATTATTTCTAGCCTTATAATGCAGTAAAACAATTGCAAAAAAGCTCGTGCATCTGTTCATCAATATGCGGATCTTCGGAGACAAATTGGCGCTATACTATCATAGAAAAAGCATGTACTTGTTGTAAATTCGCTACTTAAATTCGGCAAAATTTACTCCACCAGATTAAAACAAGAACTACTATAAAAAAGAAAATTGAAATAAACGAAGCTGCTGCAGATTTATTGGTCAAGATTGAAGTTATTGCACGAGCACATGTTAATGAAATCAATAAATAAAGACACCCAAATATTACAAGTCTGCTTCCGTACATTTTATTCGAACTTATGCATATATTCAACAATAATAGCATTTGTGGTACATATAGTTTGTTACATGTTCAATCAAATTGAAAAAAGCGAGTAAATAAATGTACATGTATATCAAAACACAATTACATGACCATTGAGATTTCCATAAAATTATAACTTTGGTTGCTTTTTTTCAAAATATGTACAAAATATTTTTGCGGTATGAATGCATTTGTCTCGTGTCTAAATTAAAGATAAGATACGATGCAGAATGAATAATAGTCGGACCTATATTATTTAAACTAAATCAAATATACCTAAATTTCGAATCGACGAAGGCGTCAAATTATTAAACACTTTTATCCCATAGTCGTGGTTTGACTATCACAAGAATAAAAAATATACTAACTACTGTTGCCTTTGTCAGATTAACATAACATTGATAAACATGACATTGTTTAATTTTGTTGTATGCAGTACATAATATAAAACTAGGACAATAATTTGTCTGTAATTAAAAAAATTCGAGTAACTGTCAAAAAGTATGTGTAACACAATCAATGATATACATGTATGTGTCTACACTCAAACCATAATTTAGCAAAAAAGAAATAATTCATTCCCAGTCCAGTGCAGGTTTAATCAAATCAGCATCAAGTTTCCAAACGAAATTCTGCTGTTCAAAATTTGCTTCAACATTTCACTTAGATTTGATTGGCTTTCTCACCGCAGTGACTCGCGTAGCAAAATCGAGCACAATACGGCTGCGCCGATACAGGTTACTGTTCGATGAGTGAAAACGCGGAATTTTCCTTGATTGGTAAGACATTGTTTTATTTAGAAAGATCAACTTTTACTTGCAACATGTAAAAAAGTACCAAAAGCTATGCTGATTTGTGGTAAAGTGTATGTGAAGCTGCCTAAACTTGAAGTTATTTTAATATCCACTCTGATTTACTCGAGAGAAAACACACTTTTTTCAAATATCTCTTCTGAATATGCTCAATGTGTTCATAACTATAATGTTATACCAATATAAAGAAACTACTAGTATACGGGAAAAAAACAGCACATGTACCGAGGACTCAATCAACATTGTATGTGTCTGAACGTACTAGTACCCTACCCAGGTTTGCCGAAAACTTAAGTAGGTAGGCAAATGTACTTTAAATTATCATTTTACGGAAAATACTTGGTGCAGCCAAACCTAAAATGTGCTTGCATCGGTTTATTAATATACAGATCCTCGAAGACAAATATGTGCTCTACAATGGTAGAGGAAACATTTTCCCTGTTAGTCGCGTTAGGACTAACATGCATATATTTACCCAATGCGATAAAACAATGTACTGTACGAAGTGTGTCCATGTTGTCTATCCAGTTCTAAAATCACCCAAGAAATGGCATACAAGCCTTAACTTCATATGAATTTTCCATTGCCATATTTGTTTCTATTGACAACAACAACTTTTGTTTATCATTATTCCAGTAACCTTATTAATCTTGGAGATAAAACTGAATACTATGTGTAAACATAGTTAACAAAATAATACCATATGTTGACTGCTAATAATTAAATCTAAATAATTGAACATATCCACTTCGTAAATTCCGAGCATTATTGTCATTTCAATTTGAGGCCTAAGTTTGATTAAATCATTAATGCTCTTTTGCTTTTTTTCCATAAAAGGATTGTAACGATTTGTTTGAAAGAGGGATACAAGAAAAGCATGCTATTATAGATAGATATATTTTATTGCAAAAGTCAATATTGTCCATGAGCATACATGTAAATATTAACACAAGTATAAATAAATGCTTTTGATCAATGTACAAATTATTAAAGCATAATCAATATTATATCTATTGTGTATCAAGTCAAATATATCGACCATATATCGACAATATATCAACAAATTTGTATATGTGTGGAGACAATGAATAGTAAAACAATTAAAAACTATTTGATAACCAAAAGTGTTCCTAAACGTTATATATTACGACTCCCTCCAAACAAAGGAATTCAGTCATTTAGTTTCTGTAGGCAGTCTTGTAAAAAAGTATTGAGAAACTAACTTCACATGATTCTGTGGTTCTGGAATAGGTTCGAGAATACAGAAAAGTGCAGAAGCCGTACGTAGCACTTCCTATTACAAGTATTTTAGATAACAGTATCCGGATGGGAACATTTCCTGATAAGTTAAAGCATACATGAGGTCCGCTTTACATCGTTTGATTTGCCAAATAATTACAGACCTATCTGAATCCTCCTATTCATCTCTAAAATATTTGAAACACATCTATCTAATCAATTACATGACTTTTCTAAAAGAATTTACATACAATATGCATATACGGGAGTTCGCAGTGCATTTTCTTCTCAAACAGACTTACTTCATTCAATTGATAAAACGGGCTAGACATATAGATGCTGGCAATTTAGTAAGTACTTTATATTTAGTTTTCTGTACAGCTTCTGATTCTCGTAAATCATAAATTGTTGCTGTGCTGCCAAAATTTAAGTTGAATATTTTTTCCACCATTACTCTGAGTTGGTTTTGATAATACATGGAGAATAGAAAGCAATCGAAAAAAAGACAATTTCCTGTCTACAATCTGTTATCTTAGGAGTACCACAGGTCTCCATTCTGTGGCTCTTATTTTTCTAATTTTCGTCAATTACAATTACATTTCACTCAAACAGATATGTATAGTGATGACACCACTGGAAAATATATCTAACAAATTGAACTGTCTCTTCAAAATGAAATCAGCAATGGTGTAATTTAAATAAATGTTAATTTCTCAATTAACAACGTGTATGTTATCAGGTACCAGGCGCACCACAAATAATTTTAGAGATTTAAATATACTAATAGATAAACGATATATTTCCTGAGTAAGTTCACAGAACGTTGTGGGGATAGTAAGTGATGGTTTTTATTGGAACCAATATATAAATTTCATCTGTAACAAACTAAATTATTTCTTCTTCATAGAATTAAACCATTTTTAAATCTTGAAATTATAAAATTGTTTTTAATACATATTTTTACCACTGTTAGATTATAGTGCTGTTTTACAGAATTCATCCTCGAAAAATATCAATAAAATAGTTTATGTTCAAAGGTGAGTCACAAGAATTATATTGGACAAATTATTTAATTCTGAAGCTTATATTCTGTTCTATGAATTAAAATGGATGCCTTTTTTATACGTGTAAGTACCATGTAGTTGTTCATTTGTATAAATCTTTAAAGGGACTGACACCTGGTTATACGAATGCTATATGTGTAACCTCTCTGAATTGAACATTTCAGTCGGTACAGAAATCATCAGATTTTTAATACCAAGTACTTCTCGGATCCGTAAACTCCCTATTCCGGAAAACCGAACGATGTAAATTTTGCTATGAAATTTACCTCACGGATCCGAGATATAATAATAGATTATTAGAGTATCCTTGCAAACTCGGTGAACGCTAGTGATCTGAATAGGTTTGAGCAGCGCTATTGTTATGTTTTCGAAATAATTAACGAGATAATTTATTGACATTTTGTCGTCAATTTTTTGAACAATGGTCTTGTGGTCTGTTTTGAATCTTGCAATGGAATTGTAACAAAAGATTCGCATGTTTGGTTGTTTGAGAAGATCATGTCAATACAATGTTTGTTTATAATTATCTCAATAATTGTGTTTGATACCTACAAAAATATGAAAATAAAATATGTAAAGGTTAGAAATAATGTTATTATAATGATATATGTGTATACAATGTGAACTATAATTATTCAATACCGTTTCGGAAACCATACGATAACTTTGTATATGACTTATCCGGTGTAAGTAACGATAACATGTTTAATTGTTACTACTCTCCGGGTACGTACAAAACAAACAGTGATGTCCCCGCGGACAATGTAGAAAGGTATTGGAAATGAAAACGAAACTTCCACTCTGTGGAAGAATATGTAAATATTGATACTGATGACTCAGAAAATTTAACAATTCTTTCTTTAAATCCATGTGGATTGAAGTCGAAGTTAATTTGTCCAAAATTCCAGTTTTTTTAGTATATTATGTCTCCAGGAGACAAAACTAGATGACTCAGATTATATATCCATACCAGGATACAAAGTATTTATTAAAATAAACAATGTTTTACAAATAGAAAATCTGGAGGAATATCTTTGGCAAAGATAAGCTGTCAAAGTATATTTCTGTATTAGAGACTGACTTTAAGCTAGCCTTATGGTTTACTATTTCTAAAACATTGTATAAATAAAACCGACAAAGACTTACTGTGCGTCGTTGCTTATATACCGCCTGAATAGAATATTCTATAGAAGACCCAGTTTTAGATATACAGGATGAAATAGGTCGACATCTTAATAACTCTGATACATTTTGTCTCTTCGGATATTTTAATTGTAGAACAAAGATTCTCAAAGATTATCTTTGAATCGCAAAATGTTGATGATGTTTGTGTAACTCTTCATGTGAAATGGATAATTTTGACCTATACAAAAATGTTCGTAGATAACGTGATAGTTATGAAAAAATTGCAAATAACTATGGTTATCAACTTTTAGATTTTTTGAAATTAATTTACCTTTATATTCTAAACGGAAGAACGAAATATGATATCCCTGGTAAAGCTACCTGCAACAATGTCAGTACTGTCGATTATTTTATTTGTAACTCAAGTTTACCTAAGAACGTGTTTGTCACTTAAGGTTCTAGAATATTCCCCATTGCTATCTGATGCACATTGTCCTATAGAACTAATATTAAACTTTAAGTACTTCTCAGGTTCAAACATAAAACCAAATCTACAACATTCTATTAAATGGTGGGAAAAATCAAAAGCTGAGGAATTCTTTGATAAAACAGAGTATAAAGAAATAGAAAATATTGAACAAACCTTACTGCAATACGAAACAAACGGAACGAATAGAAACAAGTATTTCTTCATTATTCTTAAAAACGTCTAAAGATGCGTTTGGATTCAATCACAATGATAATAGAAACAATTATAAAAATACTATTCTAGAGATAACATCCCTTGGTCTGCAATTTAATGTAGAAAAGCAAGAAATAAACTTCACAGAGCAAAACATTTAAACAAACTAAGACAGACGTTAGACTTTTTAAAAAAAATACAGGGAAAAGGCAAAACTGATAAAAGCACGTTTAACTATTATTACAACGAATCACAAAAAAATACTAGTAAGCTTCGCGATCTTTCAAATGACTGTATCAATGGTAAATAACACAGAATGAGATAGAAAATGCTATTAAAGTATTAAAGAAGTACAAAGCAAGTTGATATGACAAAATTGTCAATGAACAAATAATACATTCCTACCCTCTAATGAAAACTATTTATCATAAACTATTTAATTTAGTATTTGACTATTGTATTATCCTTGAATCTTGGACAATTGGAATCATCAATCCAATTTACAATAATAAAGGTGATGTCACAAAACCTGAAAATGACATACCTAAGTTGTAAAGCAAAATTGTTCACATGTATAATTGACACCACGTAGAGTCTAATGACTTATTACATAACTGCCAAGCAGGCTTTAGAAAGGGATTTTCGACAGCAGAGAATATTTTTATTCTACATTAAGTTATACAATATGTAAGTAATAGTAAAAAGAAATGAGTTTGCTCCTTCAATAATTTAAAACAAGCAGTTGATACGGTATGGAGAAACGGACTATGGAATAAAATAACATCATTGAGAATCACAGGAAAGTGTCAAACGCTTATACAACATGTATAATAATATCAAATCATGCTTAAAGGTCAATTCAGAGTTATCAAACTTTTTCTCCTGTACTATTGCTGTACGTCAAGTGAAATTTGTCTCCTCTATTTTTACAATATTGCTAAATGATCTTAATGATGTCTTCGAACAAAATGATGATATTGATATGGCTGAAGTAAACCGCGACTCATCGCTAGAAGGTTCGATTGGCAATGAAATGCAAATGACGCCGTCCCAATAGCAGTCTTCAAGCTCGGTGACGAGTTGTCAACATCTGTCCACTATATAGACGACGAGCACGAATAGGAACTATAGGAATTATGATATGTACATGCACCCTGTTACACCGGGAGTTATTCACAGTCCAGTCCCAACGTGATGTATGTACAGCAGAGAGTTGTGTTTACAGCATGGCCAATGTTTACCATCTCTATTGACAGTGGGTAAGTATATTTGCATATTTATCCTATTTAATTCATGTTTTTGTTAAATATATCACTTATCTGTGTTTATGGAAATGTTCACAGACTGATGTGGCATACAAGACCACATGTTTACCGATTTTTGGCTCCATGTACAATAAGTCCAAATTAAAATTGTGGCATATACTGCCACGTCGGTCTGTAAAAAGTCTGCCATCCATTCTCTTCTTAAAAACCCGTTATTTCGACTACAAAATTGGCTCATATAAGCAGAAAAAATTGCTCGAGCAATATGAAAGGGATACGGAATTCATGGTACATTGATTGCTGGAATATAGAATTAAAAACAAATTTTGTCCATTGTTTGTCGCTTTTGTGTGAGTTTACAGGGTTGTATCTGAAACAAATCACGGCATTGCTTCAAAAGCATCCGCGTGCTATCCCCTAAACACTTTAAAATCATTTATGAAATAGGATAACTATACACCCTTTCAATTAATCGATTAATTTAATCGATTAATTGTCGCCTAAGAGTTGCGCCTCTTACCGGACGTGACGTAATGCGAGTATAAAAATATTTTCAAAACGACCATTGCTGCTTATTTACGCTGAACATCCAGAAAAGTCTATGCTATGCGCAGTATTTCTCGTTTCAAGAGGTAAGTTATGGCCTATTTAAGTTGCTTTTCTTTTGAGTTATTGTTATCAAGGGCTCTTGGGACGATAATAGTAAATAATCGGGTCAGAAATACAATATCCGTTGAGTTACGGATTTCGGATATTTCAGAATTTCTGATATTTTTTTAATCTGCTCGTGTTACTCTTAATTTTCTTTCGAGTCGAAACAAATTATGGAAGGCTCGTCTTTCTATTGTATTTTAATTTGATTTAAATTAATTATTTCAAGTCAAGTAAGCAACATGAAGTTTGATAAATAATAATACATAAAATGCGCACTGCGAGGAAATTCTGAAGCCAGTGAACTGTCAGTGGGAAGGCATGTTCTTGTTCATAGCCTAGGCTACAATACTTTAAAATGAATTTTGAAATGTAAGGCTTGTTGCATATGATGTGCATTGACAGTCTCAAGATGACGCTCATATATTAGTTTACCATGGAGTAAAGCAATTCGATGCTATTTGACAAATTTAATTATTTTTTAATTTCCGTTTCCAGCACTGATGCTTGCCTGTGCAACAGCCGGAGCAATGCAGAACACCAGCACTGCAGAGTCGAGTATGACAATATCCTCCAATTAGTGTACATGTGATACAGTAAGTTCTTTTTATTCAAGTCAAAACTATATATTAATTATGAAACCATCGAATACCATTTGGGAAATTACCCATTACAAAACATAAACTGGTTTTTAAGCCATGGCACTGCACAGTAAATGGGAAAATTTAAACAAAATACCAGTGACCATATGTTTTTTCACCACCCTTACACGTGAATTTGGTGTACCAACGGGTGGTACTAATGATTTTATGGTTTTCTTTCCCTGTCATTTCATGTGAAATTAGAATCTTGTCTAAGAATGTCTGAAAATTGCCAATTCAGTACTAATTTCAGGAGCATAACATGCTGTTTCTTTTATTTACATATTAAATGATATTTACTGATTAAAGTTATATTCATTATTTGCATTTATTGTCATTTTTAACTAATCAAAAAGTCCCCATTACAAAAATATTGAAATGAAAGTATAATACAAATATTTAATTTATAACTGGTTATAAAATGTTGTATACATGTACTACATTTCAGTTAACAATTTAATGAACAATTTTTTTTGCAAAGGCCTTAAAAGTTTGTTCACGACACTTATAATTATTAAGACCCTAATGATTTAACTATTGCCCCCTAGAACAGGAAATATGCCACACAACACTTAACAACAGCTTTAGTTTTAGTTTGTTTAAATTAATTTGTTGAGGAACATTATCTCTAAAAATGCATTCATGTTACATGTATATAATAAACAAAGTGATATCATATCGCCCTAGCCAAAAGGTTTCAACCTAGTAAAATCATTTACGGGCATGTATATAAGTGGCACATAAATTGTAAGGGTCAAATATGAGACACAAAAAGATTGTCTACTTGCATTATGACATAAATAGTTTTTGACCGTTTTCTTCGTTTGGGTTTTCAGTTGAGTGCAGCTGACATACCTGGTGCGACATTGCCAAGGACCCCAGAAAAGTGTAAGGTCAATGAGTTGCGTGTCTGGTTAATAAGCAGGAACCAGAGGGTGAAGACAAAAGAAACCAAGTCTGAGCTGGTAGTTAGGTAAGAATAATTTTTATTACTTGAAATTATAATTTTTATATTTAGGGAAATATATTGCAGACCACGAGTCTCTGACTGTCTATTCTTTATACATGACATATGATTATATGAGAAGATAGATACAATTATGAAGAAGTTATTTCGACAATATGGCTTGATTAACCCCTTTTATTATTTTTTACACGGATTGAGATAAAGCATACCTTGTTTTACATCTTTCTCTGTAACTGCATCCTGGGTTACAAACCAGTATCACCTACCAATATTTGCGGAGTGTGGAAGTTACAGTCAAATTCCTCTGCCAGGATTTTAGTCCTTGACATATGGATTAGTGGGGTCTAGTGTTTTGCCGCTGCACCATGGTTGTCAGTATGGTTTGACTAGCTGGAATAAACTAATGTGTACTTTGTTAAGCACTTGTTCTCAACCTATATAATGCTTGTTTGAATCTCTACCTACTTTAACCATTTGAACAGTGTTGTATGTAGGATTCAACAATGAGGGAGGGAGCGATTTGATGTAAAAAATCAGTGTGTTAGTGATCTCTTCCTATATAAATATCCCAATTGCAGAAAAAAAATTGGTGGGTCAAACTATATGATAATGGGCACCCCCTACCCCGATGCAACATTGTATATTTATCTCTTAATTGTATGTTCAATTTTTTCTTCAGGGTGAAGAAATGCCGAGAGCGATTGGAGAACCTTCCTGTGGTGGACCCTTACCCTGGTCAGCCATACATGACAAAGAAAAGGGCAATCTGTCCAACATGTTACTTAACAGGAAATGGAAATAATAAATGTGCCAAACAATCAAATACTGAATCTGATTCATGGACACCAAAAACAGTGAATTTATCGAAAGGATTTACTTATCTTGACATTGTGAAATACAAAGAATTATGGGAAAACACGTACGTGTAGAAGCCCATTGATAGAGGATATGCCTTCTTCCATGATGGATATGTTTTCGACCATGCAGTGTCCATTGGGAAAACCGGATTTGTAATCATCAGAGTAAAATGCTTCAGATCTGTGAAAAAGACTGAAGCACCACACACATTAAAAGTTTTCCTTACAATAGAAGGTTCAGTTCATGGTGGTCAGTGTTCGTGTGTTGCCGGTGTTAGTGGTCAGTGTAACCATGTGTATGCACTGCTCTATTCCATTGGCTACACACTGAAGCTGAAGAGGGACACCTTTCCCAGATCAAAGACCTGCACAGGCAAGCCTGCAGAATGGATCAAATGCGGGTTGGATGGAATTCGTTCTGATCCTGTAATGTCAGCGACAATGATAAAACCCATGTATGGGTCGACATCAAAGGGTATCAAATCCACACTTTATGGGGCCAGAGCAGGGGAGGCCAGACAAGGTCTCGTGTGAATCAACTCGTGGCAGAGAAATTGTCCAGCATCAACCCACTATGTGGTGCTTGTTTGACTGTTGGACACAAATCAGACAGCACAACCACCAAGATGGGGATTGAAGTTCCCAAGGGTTCACCACTGTCGTATCAGATTGCTGCAACTGAGGGAGACTTTTTAGTTTCTGAAAACGTTGACGCCTCAGTTGGAACTAAAACACAGCCATGGAACAGTGAGACTGAGCAGCCGCCTGTATTTCCGTGGCATCCTGCAAGCGTGCCGGACACTGTCCCTCCTGAAGACATTGCTGCCCTGAACCTGGCAATTACCCCACAGACAGCCAGTGATATATTTGCCGATACAATAAAGCAAGCAGAATCCGACCTATGGTTTAGTGTTAGAGAAAAACGCTTGACTGCAAGCAAGTTTGGCATAATTTTGAAAAGAAAAAAAGACAAAGCAAATTTTATGAAGTCAAATCTGTGCAAAAGGTCAGACCTTAGTAATGTGCCGGCTATTAAGATTGGGAAAGAATAGGGAAAACAAGATTATAGGAAATATATGAACAATACAAGTAGAACATGTAAGATTTATGAGTCTGGGTGAGTCATACACTCTGCGTTTCCATGGCTAGCAGCCTCACCCGATGGAATTGTATTTCACAAGGATGTTGGTTATGGACTTGTTGAGGTCAAGTGTAGCTATTCCAAGCGCAATTTGACACCATTAGATGCCTGTAAGGATCCCGCTTTCTTTTGCTTTGAAGCAGATGGCAAAGTCCATTTAAAGGAAGATCATGATTATTATGCCCAAGTTCAAGGGTAACTTGGTGTGTGTGGGGCAAGTTATTGTGACATTGTTGTTTATACTAACAAAGGATTAAGTATTGAAAGAATCACATTCAATGCTGCTTTTTGGAAGGACATGACAGAGAAACTTGGGATATTTTTTTCAAATTACTTTGTGCCAGTTGTTAAGACCTACACGTGATGTTTATGTGCTCTACACATAGTGCTTAGTATGTTGTTGTTGTTGAACATAGTCATTATAGGAACTAAGTAGTGATAAATATACTGCAAAAGTTTACACTGCAAAAGATTACACTAGTGCATTATGAAAAGTCGTCTGTATCTATGTACGGTATAAACTATTCACACTTACCTGGTACATGTATTAGGTTATCATGCTGTTAATGAATTTAATGTCCAGTGTCTTTCTGCTCAGATTTGCTCATCTCTCTGTGTATATATTTGTTTGTGTATTTTAAATGTATTCATATTTATTTTGTTATTGATTTCACTTTAAATGACGAGTTTAGTGATGTGAAAGTCTAGTCTTGGATTTCTAAAACATTTGCTAGTGAAGAACATGTTGTCACATCAAACGATTTACTTTTAAAACTACCTGTAATCATTTTAGACAAATTAATGTCTTAGCTTTTCATTCGATGGAATTACTCCCTTCTGTTCAAAAAAGCTGAATGTGTTAAGTTATCATGCTGATAATGAATATTAATGTCCAGTGTCTTTCTTCTCAGTTTTGCTCATCTCTGTATATATATTTGTTTGTGTATTTAAATGTATTTATTTTGTTATTGATCTCACTTAAAATGATGAGTTTGGTGATGTGAAAGTCTAGTCTTGGATTTCAAAAGCACTGGCTAGTGAAAAACATGTTGTCACATCAAACCATTTACTTTTAAAACTACATTTTGTACCTGTAATCATTTTAGACAAACTACCGTCTTAGCTTTTCGTTGGGTGAAATTACTCCCTTCTGTTCAAAAAAGCTGAATGTGTTTTACTAACTTGACTGCATGAACAGTGAATGTGATAGTATGAAGGGCATTCATTTAAGATAACATAAACTTCTTGAAAATGGTCACATTGAAAAAGTTCACTTATGTACAGGTTCAATATTTTAAGGAAAAAAAACCTTTCCCTGTACAACTATCACTTATGGTGCTCTTGTTTAATAATGTTAATTGTTATATTTATAGATGTGCTTTATTGTTTTCCATGTAAAACAGTGTTCTGTTTCATAGTTAAGTTGTATAAATAGTGTTTTAAGTGCAATCTATATAATCATGGATTTGTTTTCATTTTAAATAATTCTATAAGATTCACTCAAAGGTGAGAAGAAACACTATTTCAGTATTTGTACTTACTACTACTAGCTGGTGTTGTTGATTTTTGAGGAATCTGCAGTTAATATTATTGGTGAATCTTTTAACTTGTGATAGCATGCTTGTACGCGTTTGTGTACAAAAAATCACGTACCTAGTCCCAAGTTGCACAAACAAACCTATTTTTCAGAATTCTTGTGTTTTAGTTCTTGTTTTATCAACTTGCTTCTAACCACATCTTTTGATTTTAAGAGGACACAAGTCTTGCTCTTAGTCCTGCCAGTACCTTGATGTTTATGTCAGTCTGTTACAGTGAACCTCAAAAGCTTGAGAAATTGAAATATTGCCTTACACAACTCGCACATGCCTAGAAAAACCCGAACACCAAATAAGCATGCCAACAGACATATCATGAATCATTGGCTTGAATATGGCGATCTATTTCAATTTGCAACATTTTGTAAGAGGAATAAGGAAACATATTATTTCCTTGGCGTTAGGAATTATGTTTATTTCATTTAAGTCCAATAAGCCATATGGCCCATGAGTACAATCAAATATATACATATATACAAACATACATCAATAAGGAAACATACAAGTAAGTAAATGGTTTTATTCCATTTATTCTATTTAAACAGTATAACTATTGCTTTTTATGTACACATATACAAACTTAAGATTACAACTTCAGTGCCCTAAGGCAAATATACAAATGGTTTGAATATTATTTGTCAATTGATTTCAAATTGTATAAATATTCTAGTCTAGGCCATTTAAAGAATATAGATAAAACAAGGCACAAAATAAGATTTAATCTTCCTTTAACTCATATACATGTACTTTGACAGTTTGAATTGCATTTCATACAAATGTATCAATTGAGCAGTTGTAAAGTTTCAACTAATTGCCTGGACATGATATTATAGGCTCCTGGAATAACAGAGCACAAACTGACCATATTTGATTGATGCTGCCAAACAGTGACAAAAGAATCACGTGGTCAAAGATATGAAAGTTTTTTATTTTATTAATTGCTCTTTCCACATAAATTCTTTCCGCAGCTATACTTTGGGTCTTTTTCACTTCACTTTCAGTCATTTGATCATATTGTCCAAGAAATGGCGGAATGTTCAACCTAACCAATTTCTCATCCAACAGGTCTTGTATGTCAACCCTTTTGTCTGCCATCACACTATCCCCTGGTTTGAAGTATAAACCAGGGAAACCACTGCGTCAAGTAATTTCTCTGTCAGAAATATTTCCCATATACAATTGACTGACAAATGTAATGCTTCCGCATGGAGCTATTCCTATTAAACCCTTTAAAGTGTTTGAGCTCTTATAATTACTGTAAGTCTGGCTTTTCAATAGAAGTGCAGATGCCATTTCAGTTTTGATTTCAGTACAATCAATGATAACTCTGGTTGTTGGATACTTTTCCTTGAAAGTAACTGGCATAGTTTTATCAACTTGTTCTCTTGAAGGCCAGATATCCAAAGAACCTAATCGCAAATACAGAAAATTTGCCCACGATGTAATGAGCATGCTTACAGTTCCTATGGAAACTTTGAACCTTCTTGCTAAATCCCATTCAAAAAGACCAACACGAACCCTGCATAGGAACAACAGAAACTGATTTGCAGGGGACAGTTTTCTAGGTTGTTTTATCATTGGCGTTTCATTGTCATTGTCTTTCTGACCATACATTACTATATGTTCTCCACGTTCTCCTGGATTAACAAGTTCTAACACGGTATCAAATACTTCTTTTGATGGAAAGCCAGTATAAAATGGGAATTCTGTAGACTTTAGATTCTCAACACAAAACAATTTGGAGTCATTTTCTCTTCAGTTTCTCAATTTCACTCTTCAATATTTCATTTTCTTGCCTAACAGTGTTTTATTTTGTACAAACTGAAGATGTTCAAGAAGAAAGTCCCTGTGTAGCTCTGCTGTTTCAACCTGATATTTTGTAGAACAGGCATTGCTAGTTGAATCTGCAATGGGTTGGTCATTTGTATCGCAGTCATCGTCAGTAATTTCGTCAAAAGTGAACGAAGAATGTACGTCTGGTTCATCACGTTTATGCTGAAGACTATTGGGTTTTCGAACTCGTTGTGGTTTGTAGAAATGTACCTTATTATTACAACAATCGAACTTCGTGGGCACAGCACCAGATTTCAAATATTTACGATTTGAAAATCCGGATGTTTCCAGTGTGTCTTCTTCAAAGTGCAAAGAGCAAACAACTGCTTGGCTCCTAATCTGTTGGCAAAATAAATGAAAAACATAATTTAAATTAAAACGATCATCTTTCAATGGTAAAATGTTTAATATTATACAAAGTTGGTTATTTCAAAGGGTTAATCAGAGTTGTGTTGTACTCTCTCTAAAATAGATGTAACTCGAAAGTCTAAGGGTTAAATACCTAAACATTCTTCCTTAAAGCCAGGAACTGGTTCACTAAGTTAACCATGGAAATTACTACTTTGTTAATTTGAAAAGATTGTTGAATTGTTACAGCCAATTAATTGATAGTAATGTACCTTGAAATTTGGTCCTTCATCACGCTTTATTTTGTTCAGCCACACAGTTCGCAGTGGGTTACCAACACCAGGGAAACTATGGTAACTTGGTTTGCCATGACCATCTATTTCATCATAACCAGTTGGGCTTACAGACTTTTCAACCCCAAGACTTTTCAACCCCAAGGTTTCAAATGAAGACTTTTCAACCCCAGGACTTTTCAACCCCTGATTTCAAGACTTTTCAACCCCTACCTGTTGAGACTTTTCAACCCCTAGTTTGAATATTTTCAACCCCTACATTTATCTTGTTCAACCCCTACTTTGAAGACCTTTCAACCCCTATTTCTAAGACTTTTCAACCCCTATATCGAAGACTTTTCAACCCCTGTGTTTCAGATAAGTGTATTGTTTGGCATAATATTTTTATTGTTTATAAATATATTTATATTTCAAACATAACAGATCAAATGATGAAATGTGATAATTCGAAAATTGCATTCCTTTAATTTGTCATTATATTTTGTTTGATCATCATAATAATTAGCTAATAATTAGTTTAATACAATTAAAGATATGTTTGTTTGTTTTTATTTGTTGCACTGAGAGGTTGTGAAAGTCTACATTTGTGTATGTTCGTTGTCTATTTGCAGGTATAGCTGTTACTTTTCATTATTTTCCTCATGTTGTTTCTTCGTTATTTCATTTATTATCTTGCCTTGCAGATAGTCAATATAATTTGAATTCTAAATATTCAATTGTAAGGTGTTTAAGGTGATATATGCCCGCTAAATGCCTTGAAATGGTACTGTTATTATATATAGGTGAATGGATCTGTTTATTCTCACAGTTGTCTAAAATTGGATAAGTCGTTAAGACTTATATAAATGTAAATCAGTAGGTCCTTCTTAAAATGACTTTATCATATATTCATGTAATCTAAAACATTGATCCCAGGCATTTTATTAATATATGTTTTTTATACAGTACCTAAGATTGCAGATGCCATAATACTTATTAAGATATATATCCTCTTTTATCACCGATTGTGATAGAGTAATACAGGTTGAAACAAATAAATATATATAATGTGTCTTAAAACATAATGATTTCCGAACTTTGTTTAGGTTTAACCAATAACTCAAGGCAATCATATTTATTGCATCAAAGATTCGTACATGTGTATAGCATACAATACAATATAATATATAATGTAGAGAAAGTCGTACAAGAAATAAAAAAATATTAGTTTACAAAGAGCTTTCATGAATGTGAAACAATTGTGTTACATTAGCAAAGTGGTCAATGAAAATATATATACCAGGTATATCTCAGTCTATCTGTACCAATAAAGAAAAACAAAGTCAACATATACCGATGACATGAGGAAAGGGCAATTATAAAAGTTCTAATATCATTTGCATAATAAATGAATTTTGAAAGGTTTATCAATTCAATCTTTGAGTCAGTGCTTAAATAAAGACAATGTACTGTTATGTTTGTTGACTGTGTTACGTAACGACGCGTGCTCGCTTAACGAGGTGATTATCAAGGTGAATAGCCGCTGTAGCGGGTGATAGATAAGATGATAAGATTTTTACAAATATGCAATTTGCCTTCAATAATTTGACAGAGAAATTAAGGTCTACTATGTGACACAAGTGTTTAAGCAAGGTATTAACATCAAAAAGATGCGTATTGACTACACACTCGTTTTTTTGTGTATATATGCTTCATAAGTATTCATTGTGGAATGTAAATAAACTTAAAAAATTAAACTTAAACAACGTGTTTGTCAACATTTTTCCAGGTAACAAATGTGATAATTGTCCAATTTAAAAACATATTCGAGGGGTTGAAAAGTCTTGGTTTATTAGGGGTTGAAAAGTCTTGATTTTAACAGGGGTTGAAAAGTCTTAGGCTCATTAGGGGTTGAAAATGACAGTGGGGTTGAAAAGTCTTGGATATTTTACCTTAGGGGTTGAAAAGTATTGGGGTTGAAAAGTCTCGATACCACCAGTTGTATGGCATTCCGGAATACAACAGATTCTGTTAGACTAAAATAAAATAACAAGTTTGGTTCAAAGAAAGACAATGTTAATCTTTAGCGTAAGCGTGACATTGCATATTATTTAAGTGTTATTCAGGGGTTCAATTTGACCTCTGGAATTTCAAAAAAGCCACATTTTGACCCTCAGGGTTATGGTCATTTTTTCTCAAAATTATAGGTAATGTGGCTATAAAAAGTAAAATGAGGTCAAAATATATAAAAATGACTCGAGATTCAGCACCTAGTGGAATCCTTGGTTATTGTTATTATATTTGATAAACACACACTATTTAAATGCACTCGAACATACATACTTAGTAAGTTTATCCACATTACATTTCTTTTTTAAGTATTATTATTCATTTGACTTAATTTGCTTACCTTAAATATGGACCGTTGAGTCAAGAGGCACTAAACCCAGTAACTTTTAATCATCTGATTAATTAGATAAATTAAAGAGGTCAAAGTCAACAGTACAACTGATATCTTTGATTGTTTATTTTTCCTTGCTTTTCTTGGCGAGTCAATGGAGGTACCATCTGGTTTTGTTGACATGAAAGCGTCCACAGGTGGTGCTCCAGTAGTCCCTGAACTAAATTCTATGCTATATCCATGTTCCATTATATGACTGTCCATGACTGAATTGACGATAAATATGTATGGTTCTTCTTCAGAAATGCGTAGGATTTCACATTAACATCCAACTACGGTCTTCCAAGTCCGTATTATCGACTGAGTTTGTGAAATGAAAAATGCCAGTTAGTCGCATAAACATGTGACAAACAAATATTCAGCATCAAAATAAAGCAATTTCGCCAAATCCATTCGGTATGAGTTTTATATATATATATCTCAAAATACATTATACACAAATTTCGTCTGTAACATACCTTATCTTTCATTCAATCGCCGAAAATTGGTTACGTCACCATTTCGCGCTCTGAAATTTTACCGTTGTAGTTTATCCTCTAATGACGTCATCAAAAGGCAGTTAATTTTATTTACGGTATAATTGAAACGGTGTATTAAGCGAATATACTAACTCACTAATAGAGATGGTAAATATTGGCCGTGATGTACATACTTCACATCGGTAAAAAGGGGTTACGTAGGTGAATCAACGTGATAACGCGATCATGCGTAATACACATACACGATCGGGTCTTGCACGATCTCTGTCAGATTCAGTAGTGTTGTACCGGTTTGCAAAATTATGACAAGTCGTTTTCAAATCAGCTGTAACAGTCACCTATATTGAAGGCGACATGGAATTTCTTGAATATATTCAGAAACGATACTCCACTTACTGAGATAATCCGGTTTTAATTATCTAACGGTCCGTGCTTTTGAGTGGGACTTCGGCCCGTATTCACAAGCCTTACTTACACTCGACTCACTGGAGTAGCTAACGGTCGATGAAGACGTAGTTTTCATGGTCTAATGATTGAAATGATTGCTATATCGTGCGTAATCCAACAAGTCCTTTGTTCATAAATGGATGTACCGAAGAATGAAACGATAATTTTGATGATATTTTTGTTCTACATTTTCAATGAATAATGAATCTTACGCTCAAACGGATTTAAACTACATTGAATTTTAGGCAATCATTTTTTGCATTTAGAATATTGATGGCATTTTATTAACACATACAATACTATGATACACAATTCGTGTGTTAGTTGTGTGTTTGTACAACCAAAAATCAAATTTATTATAATATATTAAATGGATTTATTGATGTATAACAATGTAGTTACTTTTTAGCGAGTAAATTGTAATCTATTCGAACATGTAAAGCAATAATAGCTTGAGTGATCAAAGTCAATTTTATTGTAATTAGAACAACAAATAATCATCAAAACACGTGAAATAGTCAAGTTAATTTCAAATACAAATGTAAACTACAGTATAATGTATTGTAAAAATGTTGCATGAATACATGATCGCATTATATTATTATTCCCGCCGAAACGAAGGATTTGTGAGGAGTGTATTTTTTGGCGTTGTCCGTTTATCCGTCTTTCTGTCCTTCCGGCAGTCACACTTTTTTCCAACCGGAGCGTATATGGGTATGGGATGATGCCTATCAAAAGGGGTCACAATCCACCTATGAATGCCAGAGTTATGGCCCTTTGTTACTTTCAATAACCCATTTTCTTTAGGAAAAAAATCCGTCCGGAGCCATATCTTGGTACGGGTTGGACAGATTTCATTGAAACATAGATATATAGATGGGTATGGGAATGATGCATATCAAATGCTGTAACAATCAACTACAGCACGGACCGTTAGATAATTAAAACCGGATTATCTCAGTGAGTGTGAGTGGTGTAGCGTTTCTGAATATGGGCCTAAGGCCTAAGGCCCATATTCAGAAACGCTACTCCACTCACACTCACTGAGATAATCCGGTTTTAATTATCTAACGGTCCGTGCTTTTGAGTGTGACTTCGCCCTAACTAAAAATTGGTATTCACAAAGGTTAGGATAGCCGGAGTACACTCGAATGAGTGAGGATTTCTCGAGTGAATGATTCGGCTCTTGACAGTGACTCGAGCTACACTCAAGTGTCGTTTCTGAATACCGATTTATAGTAGACTCGTATTAAATTATGCCAAATGATAAAATGTCAGTGTTTTATTTAATTAAACAAACAAATATATGCTCGTCTTGATCAATGTATTGGTCACATATATGTTTCCATTATTTCTAATTGAATAGTATAATTATTTAGATGAGTCAAACAAGTAATTATGAGTAAAATTTGTGAAAAGTCAGTTATCTTGTACGATGAAAAATAAAATAACAAGATTACCATACGCTACTTGGAACAGATGGCATTTTATTCTTGGTCGCTTTATTAATGTTAATGCAAGTATTTAATACATTTAATATGCATCATTCCCATACCAATTATTATAGTTCAATGAAAATCTGACCAACCAGTACAAAGATGTGGTTCCAGCCAGATATTATCCATAGATTACATGGTCATTTGAAATAACAAAGGGTCATAACTCTGTCATACATTAGTTGATTGTAACAGGATTTGATATGCATCATTCTCATACTCATCTTTATATTCATAGAATGTTTCAATGAAATATGTCCAACCAATACCAAGATATGATTCAGGACGGATTTTGCCTATTGAAAATTGGTAATTGAAAGTAACAAAGGGTCATAACTCTGCCATACATAGTTTGATTTAGACCCCTTTTGATGGACATCATTCCCGTGCCCATATACATAAAACTTTCTATGAAATATGTCCGACCAGTACCAAGTTATCGCTCCGGACGGAACAAAGTGTGACAGACGGAAGGACGGAAAGACGGACAACGCCAAAACAATATACCCCTCCAAAAGACCTCGTTTCGGCGGGGTATAATAATATAATGCGATCATGTATTCATGCCACAATTTTATGACACATTTTACTGTAGTTCTTTTTTGTATCTGAAATTAACTTGACTATTTCACGTGTTTTTTATGATAATAAATTGTGTTGTTCTAATAACAATAAAATCGACTTTTATCACTCAAGCTATTATTGCTATACATATTCGAGTAGATAACAATTTAGTCGCTAAAAAGTAACTAAATTGTTATACATGAATAACACAATTTAATTGATTACAATAAGTTTCAAGTTTTGTTTATACAAACAAATAATTAATACACGAAGCGTGTATTACATTATTATATAGGTTAATAACATGACATCAATATTCTAAATGCAAAAAGGATTGTCTAAAATGCAATGTAGTTTAAATCCGTTTAAGCGTAATATTCAATGACAAACGTAGAACAAAAATATCATCAAAATTATCGTTTTATTTCTTCGGTACATTCATTTATAATCAAAGGACTTGTTGGATGACGCACGATACAGCAATTATTTAAATCATTAGACCATGAAAACTACGTTTACATCGACCGTTAGCTACTCCAGTGAGTCGAGTGTGAGTAGGGTTTGTGAATACCAAATCTTCACTTGACCGACACTAACTCGACCATCACTCCAGCTTCACTCGAGCGTCACTTGGGTGAGTGTGAGTGGAGTTCGAGTGGAGTGTAGGTTTGTGAATACGGGCCTAATAGTCCTTAAATTGTTAGTTAATACCCACTCCATTTATCAACGCACATTCCTCACGGTGATTAAACGGGACGAGCACACGTACACTGTAAGGGAAGTAACCGCTGCGAGGTATTTTTTATCAACGACACGGGTCTCGGATAACGGATTTTCCACTCACGCACACGTATCGCTTACTCAATCGTAACTACTCGGCGGTATCCGGCAGAGCTCGGAATACATACCTCGTAAGTAAGTGTAAGGATACACCCAATGTGATGTGTCCCCGGCGAATAACGCCGAGTAGATAATGCACTGTAAATAAGTGCCAGAACGTAAACAATCATGGCCGACTTCAAAGCACTCTTCGTGTATGCAATGCATAAAACAGTAATTACGTTATTTTTTGGTAAAACGATACTTGCATATTTTTTCGGACCGACTTCAAGTCCAATTTTATCATATTTCCTTCGTAAAAAATATTGCTTTAATAACATAATACAGTAATCGTAGCTAATTCAACAGTGATTTAAAAATAAAAGTCTTTGATTATTATTTCATTTTGTAATTTCTTAACTCTTGAGAATATGATACGAATGACAATCCTTCGTTTTGGATTTATTTGTCTTGGATCAATTTTTGTCAGTTTATTCTAGTATTGAATGGGTTTTAACCCGTATAATTTTCATACCTTCACTGGCTTCAGCTCTTTTGCCAACTTTGCGGAACATTGTCAAATAAATACATCAACCCGCTTTCATGTGATTTTCAGGGTTGAATATTTTCGACCAGCGCTTCACAGACAAGAATATTTTACCTGATAGTTTAATGACGCTGCGCATTGGGCTTAACAGCAACAAGTTTGACTATGAGAACCATTCTGTTCTGTCAGTAATCATGACAGAGTTAATATATTCATTGAAGTGAAAAGGAGACTTACTGTGATCAAATACGATAAGTTAGGGGAACGAATAAAACTAATCGCAAACTTCAAAGCAAATAACAATTTCCATTCACAATTTTGTTGTTGAAAGTTTTGTTTGCTTAATGTGCCATCAAATTACGTGGGTGATACAAAGTAAACCTCTAACATCATTTGAGGCATACATGCAAGAGAATTGACTTGTGTGTAGACAGGGACAACCAGCATGTGCAACTATGTACAACCAAAGTAATATTTCATAAGCACATGGTGTTTATGACGAAATGATCAACTTTTGTATAACTGAAGTCATGTTTAAGAATGTGCTCAGTAAATTATATTGACTTCAAACAAGACCTTTACACTTGTGACACTTGTTACAATGGACAGAAATGGTTTATATCTATGAACTTTAGTTCGGTTTACAATGATACCCCTTTGTATACATGCAATCAATTCTTTTAATTTTGTTCTCCTTGTTGTAAATATTGTGTTTTAGACAATACACAAATGTTGGCATCAATTGTGTATTGTTAGGAACTAACGGTACATTAATGATTGCCATCACAAAATGTTGAATATATCTTATTATTTTATTCCGATTGAAAAATATTACTTTACTTTAAGAAATCTTCTCGAAGGAAATAATTAATACATAATTGTGAACATGCACGTGTCAGGACCCTTCCTTACATAAATATTTACTTCTTTCTATGGTATCAGCTCATTTTTGCATTGTATCAATGGTTAACAACAGTAGGACCATGACAAATAATTACTACATACCCATATAATTGTTGCTGTTTATGGGTTATGGCAGACTATCATTTTTTTAAGTATAGCATTAAATGTATAAATAACTTTTTCTTGATATCATATGACAATGAGCGATATGAAAGGTTATTATTGAAATCTGCCAAGTTTTATTTTGATTGCACAAAGCTGCCTCAGTAAATGAGTACATTTACTATTAAATCAAAACAGACCAATTGAATGAAATACATTATAATATTGCAGATATATTTCCCATGATTTTGAATAATAACTATATTAAGGTAAGTGTTGACTAAGGTACGTGTTGACCAAGGTACGAGTTAACTAAGGTACGAATTAACTAAGGTACGTGTTGACCAAGGTACGAGTTAACTAAGGTACGAGTTGAATAAGGTACGTGTTGACCAAAATAGGTACACGTTGACAAAGGTACGAGTTAACTAAGGTACGAGTTGACTAAGGTACAAGTCGACCAAGGTACGAGTTAACTAAGGTACGAGCTGACTAGAAACCAATTATTCAATTGTCATATCATTAGATCCTCCATATTTTAACGTGCTATCGCCGAGGTGTTCCGAATGACTCATTTATCCCATTCGGAAAACCTCGGCCAACTACGTCCACTGATTAACTTGATTCTTTGACTTTTTTTAGTAAAGTTTATGTGTGTTCAGTTACTTTGAATCGATATACGGACCGCATAAAATGTTTATATCAGTCGTTTCATAGTCATCCTCGTTATGGAAATTGCCGAGATGTTGCGATTGCGCTCCATAATGTAGAGTAACTTCCCTTGACTGTCTAGCCGTCAATAACATAAGTAAGGAGAGAAGGCCCGACACAGGATCTTAGTGGATGATACTACGTTATTTTAGATAAACTGAATTTATACAATTCCCATAATAATGCTCCTTACAAGGGTAACACTTTACTGTAAGGGTATGAACACAAAATGAAGATTCTTATCGCAATTCCCTTGCGACCGTTGACGAAATTGTTAACATAGGCAACGAAAATATACCATAAAATAGGAAAATATGTAGCAGCACATGTCACTACAGAGGGTATGTGACCACATAAGTTACAAATGAGTATCTGAGACACTCATCAGTCCAGCCAAACCGAAAAGAACTACCATGCCACCATGAGGATACCGGTACGGAGGATCGAACGTGCACCCGTCTTTGAATGAAAATACTTGATAGTATAGGGCGATTAGCACAAACCATAGCTCCCTTCAGAGGCAATGTGACCCTTATTAGAGTGGGAATATACGTGAGTATCTGTGACAACAATTAGTCCAACAAGTTCAAGTTTAACGAAAGAAATAAATTCGATCCTCAATAGGGGTATTCCTTCGATGGTATGATTGTCTTTTTTATACGCCCGTTTGAAAAACGGGACGTATTATGGGAACACCCGTGGCGGGTGTGAGGCGGGCGGGCGACGTCCACATGTTGTCCGCTCTCTAAGTCAAAATGTTTTCATCTGATCTTTACCAAACTTGGCG